>OY754336.1:12560698-14960698 GCA_963573305.1 Pyrrhosoma nymphula
CTCCAGACCCTCACACCCTCGGACCACTATTTCAACTAACCCTCCCCTCCTCCCTAACCCCACCCTCCCACGGGCCTAATATGCTGCGACCCACCCCACTGGCACTCCCCCTACCGAAGGTCTGAGAGGGGAGGGAACTGTGTTCTGGGAGAGATTTTCGAACACGCATTGAGTTGAGACTCTTCCGAATAGCTTCGTCGAATGCACTGTGGAGACTTCGACTGACGAATTCAAACGTCCCGCTCGCCGCAAGCTTCCCGGGTTTTCGTCTTCGTTTCGAGGAAGATATTTCGGTGACGGACGGAACGAGAAGATAAAGCCCTCCTCGTCTCGAGTAAATATAAACGTTCCAGTTTACATATACACTCGCGTTTTAATGGGCGGTTTTATTATCTGTGGATGGTCTCCGATGCCGTCACGATGTAGTGCCGTGTGACTGTTTTAATCGTGGGCGTCAACGTCCGGCGCCTGGCGTCGGGACGTCTTGTCAGCGCACAGCGGAAGCTAGCTATGCAGCTGCGACGGCGATTCGTGAACGATAAATCGTCAAGGTTTCGTCTCTACGCCTTCCGGTTCCATCGCGGTCACGTAACCTGTCCCGAAGGAAGAAGTGTTCATCCATCTTGCCCTTGCTGTAATTCAACTGACGCTGTGGTGCAACTAGAACAATTGAGGAAGTACCAATCGCCAATATTCCATCGCTACACCTTCCGGTTTCGACACGTGAGCTGGCCCGAAGAAGCGGTGGACGACCATCTAGTTCGTGTTGTGAAGCAAGTGGTGAAGATTTCAGTGTGAACTCGAGTGTTTTTCTTGTCCAATACTTCTCGGAAGAATTGAACTTTGATAGACGGTGTTCGTAGAGCCACGAGACTGCCTCGTGTCTGCGCTATTAAATGAGAACGAAGTCGATGACATCGTAAGAGACGGCGCTCACCACCTCCGCAGTTTCTCCACGCATCGAACTAAGAATGTCTCCTCGACCTCCGTGTCTTGCGTAGTGGTATGAGAGCTCCCGACGACGCGTGTTTACGTGCGAATGACACTCGGAAGACAGGTTGCCTTTGCTTGCCTGGCCGAGGAAGTTTTTTTCAGCACCTCTTCTTACTATAGCATTTTCCCGCGCGATTTTAAATGCGCGTACGTGTTGGTGAGCTGGTTTTCGTTCGACGCCCAAACAAGCTTCCTTCCCCTACACCTGGTCAGAACCAAAACAAGGCCAGAGGGACGAGCGAAGTTTTCCGTGGTGTGATGTGCCGTGTTCCTTCACTCCCGTCCCTTACTTTCGGAAGTTCATTTTGTGAAGGGATGGGGGAAGAAGGGGAGGGGGCTGGGGAGGGGAGTGAGGCGGACTACTGTAAGAAGGAGACGGGAGCGTCTTTGTTGTTTTGTTGAGTGTTTTGGAAAGGATATTAGGAGCGGGGAGTGCCCTCTAAAAGAATCGTTGCGTCCTTAAGTACTGTACAGGTGAAAACACTCCGTGATGGACTTGAGGAATAGAAAGTTTAACGGATTGTTAATTAGATACAAAATACTGTGAGTGGATGTCGGAAGTAACCATTGAAGGACCGATTTTTTCGATTGACAGCGGTGTCTTGAACTCCCACTACTATTCTCTCCTGAAAATAGAGTGAAAAGTTTACAGCGTTGGAAAAGAAACTCACTGAGAAGTAGGGTCTTGAAGGATGGAAATGTGAGTTAGCAGATTACTAATTAGAAACAGGAATTTGTGCGAGAACGCCTCAAGGTACCAGTGAAGTACCGCTGCATCAATCGAATAAAAGCAACAGCCTTGTCTTGAGTCATCGCTTGTACTCGCTCCTGAAAATAGAGTAAATATAACGCACGCTTTGAAAAACTGTAAGCTCTTAGGCGCCGTGGAGAAAGTCATTCGTTTATGGACAGAGAAACCGGAAGCACCTGAGGGGGTTTTCTTCCGTGCGACAAGTCCGAGAGGTGCTGTGCGCAACGTGGTTTTGCTGCCCAAGGACAGAAATATTGGTTCCTCCTTCTGCCCCATACCTCGGTAGTCAGGTCTTCGTCACGTGGGCCACCATCAACCCGCCTACCCCCACCCCCCCCCCCACCCTCCCTCCGCCTTCTTGGTGACAAGGAAGTTGGTCCTGCTTCGGGAGGAGCAGATAAGACTTTTAGTCCGTCAGCTCCCGTCTAAGTGGAAGCTTGCTGGTCGGGAGAATATTGTCTGTCTTTCCTGATGTGTGCATAGTTGATCCGATCCTCCCTGTGGACGGAGGTTCTCGGACGTGAATGTTCCTACCAGGGCCGGGAGGTAATGCACTTCCTCCAGTTCCAACCACGGGAAGGAATTGATAATCGAGTTATCTGTCCGATGTGGTTGTTATTGAAGATAGCTGCTCATGCAAAGAGTGATTGTTAGGGGTGGCTACGGTGGGAGTTTTCCGCTATTCTCTGTAGTCCTTTCCGCTCTCTCTCTCCTCTAATATTAACGCCGGTTGACCCTTTTTGGTTCGTCCGCCACCCACCACAAGAAATCATCCCTTCCTACACCCCTAACTGCCTTCCCCACAACCCTTTCCATAGTCGGTTGTGTCCCTGTCAACCCCATTCCCCGAGTATCATGCCCATTCACCACTTAGGATCACGTCGTAATTCCCTCCCCTGCTCCTACACCGAACTCAATCCCGCTCTGCCCATTTAAAAGTCCAGCCCACCCCTCCCCTCCACTGGGACGTAGTGACCCCTCTCCACCAATCACGCATCGCCGTCCAACGCGCAGGTCGAAGATCAGTCTCCGTTCTGTGTTTGTTCCGGAACGCAGGCAGGAATTAACGGGTCCCGGACAGCTTCCTCCAACGACCCCGGAACTTACTGAAGCGATTGTTTGCATCGTTTGGTGAGAGAAGATCTGAAATACCAACAAGAACCCTCCCCTCCCCAGTAAGCAGATGAGGAGCTTGTGGCAGTGTTAGTTTTTGTCCTTCGTCCAATCATTTTCCGCCCACACTAAGAAATCGGGAGATTGAAAAAGAAAAAAAAAGACTAGAAGCAGATCATCATGTGGTCGACGACCTCTACGCCATCAGTCTTGGACGCGGTCAATGTCTCTCGTGGGGGTGTTGTCGGTCCTCCGACAGCGTACACATCTCCAGGCGTCGCCGGTGGCGGAGGCGTACGACACATCAGCATTGCTGGACAGGCCGTAATCACGGCCTCGTATGCCATCGGAGTTGCCGGCAACGCCGCAGCCCTGGCTATCCTTTCTAGATCCGAGACTGCGAGGAACCGAAAGCAAACGTTGATGCTACGTTGCCTTGCTTGGAACGACCTCATTGCCCTCCTGGGAATGCTCGTGCAGATGCACCTGACCCTGTACCCACCTTCCTCCCTCTACCGGCACCCGCCTCCAGTCAATCTACCACCAACAGCACCTCCTGGATTTGCCGACACTTCCATTCTCATTGCCCCACCGACACTCCCGGTCTCAGCTGGCGGAGCCGACTGGAGTTGGGACCCTTCCCAAGAGTCCCCTGCAGACTGGGAAGATGGGGAAGTTGATGGGATAGAGTTGGCAGCACCAGCAACGCCGCTTCCGTCCACCAGTGCTCCTCCTCCCCTGTTGGTGACGGAGCCTGGTGTCTCTTCACCACCGCCGCTTGCGCCGGGAGTCGTCCGTCCTCCCTCGGCCAAGGATCCTCGCCAGCCGGGGAGCGGCCAAGCGGTACGAGCCCCGCTACCCAGCTTGGGCACCGCCCACTTCCTCTGCGTACTCCGGGTCGTCTGGAGGCTCTTCGGACTGGGGTCCGGCTGCATCGCGATCGTGATGGCCGTGGAGAGGTGGTTGGCTCTCACGAGGCCTTTCCTCTACCAAAAGGTAAGCCTGAGCGATTGGAATCCGCACTCTATCCCAATTCGGTAATGTATTACTGATTTATTACGCAGAAATAACCACCCAAGAGCCTTTTTCCGCTTTTTATGAACTAGCGCGAATAAATACGCGGAAATTATGTTCTTTAAAATTTTTCCGTGTAAAAAAAACATTCTCGCGAATGTTCGTACTCATTTCCACAAAATAACTCCCGTTTTAATTCTTTGGATATGTTCTCTCGAAAGTGTTCACGTATATACTTGCACATGTGTACCTTGATGGCAGGAATGCATCGAGGAAATAGACCTCAAGACAGAGAAGTAACTTGCAAATTTTACTAACGTAAATATTTTATTTATTCATGAGACAACACCCACTTTTTTACACTTATTTTTTAAGGAAATTAAAAAAATAGACCTCGTGCCAAATTCGTGGGATTTGATGGAAAAAATGGAGAGGTGTGGGGTAACACGGTGCAGTACTTTCTTTGTAAGAAGTCAACCCATTTTTATTAGTTTGGATTATTACGGGAAAGCGTCACTCATTATTCTCACAGTGTTCTGTGAGTCTGAAGGACTTTTCCCACCGGCTCAATATTAGAACTAATTGATCTCTGACGAAGGTTGGTTTTTTTATTGATGGAAGACCAGCATTTGATACCGATGCAGAAAGGATATCAGAGCTTCTCCTTACGTCGTAGTCGTTGCCGCTATCTTGAACGTTTCTCCCCTGGTCAGCACTGATGCGGATTAATTCTATTAGGAATTATTAAAGAAACTCCCTACGTGAAGGATAAATTTTTATTCTCTTACCTGAAGGGCAAACTCGTAAGTAATGCCGTCATGGCCATTTTAATACCCTTCTCTTGGTTGAAGGTCAATACTTCCTTTTGATAAAAAATTCACAGACATTTTCATTTGATGACCAACCAGCGGATAATTGAATATGCAAATGATTAACTTGCGGGATGCACGGGATATTTACCAGTGTCCTTCCTCTTTCCTTTCGAAACAAATTCATCTCAGGTCATCCACCGGATAACTACGTCGCTGGAAGTTCTTATCACAACTGTTCTGCACCGCCCATACCTTTAATCGGTTATCTTCTTCTGCTATCACTGGGATGCAAAAGTTTGCCCTTACGGAAGAATAATTACTTTCCACATAAGCTACTTAATTATTGATTTTCTGCGTCGTTTTATGCCGTTTCCCAGGTTTGAATGGATAGAGCAAGCAAGTAAACATTTTATGATTCCCATCTTGTGAGAAGACACACCGTTAGTTTTACGAAAACTTAAGTATATATTCATTTTTACGTGTGCATGGATTTTAGTTAATAAAGTCGTCGCCTTCTCTAAGGTCAATGTTTTAATCTGCGGGGTTCAAATCCTGATGGAGACAGCATAAAAAATAATTTGTAACTACTAAAGTAAATCCTTTTAGACTTTTCAACTTCCTAAATGGAATGTAATACCGACATTAATCCTGAAGCCTTTGAGCCCCTTCGTAACCATTCTCTCGTTTCATAACCCATAAGGAGGTTCCACCGCGACTATGAGAGTCAAAACAAATACTAAAATCCACATTTTTTATATTTTCTCCAAAAAAATCCTGCTTTCGCTGGTGAAATGCGAAACCTACAGAAAACCAAAATTAAAGTAGAAAAAATGCAGATTAATCCACGAATATATTTTAATTAGCACTTTTTTTCAGCCATTGGAGCTGACTGTAGGGCCATTTCCTACGAATTAACACATTTTGACTTCAATTACGGCAGTAATTTTTAAAAATAAAAAAATACGGCGATTTGATTCCTATATTTTATTTTTATTCAATTTTTCTGGATTATTTCCTTCATATAAATAGTTTTCCGCGAAAATGGCACTTATATTTTATGGAAAAATACTATTTTCCCCGTGTTTCTCTCATTTCCCCATTGAACACAATGTAATTTCAAGTTCAATTATAGAATAAAATAGCGTGGAAAGGTTTTATTTTGTTGTTCATATCAAATAGAGGACAAGTTTTTTTTATAAGTAGACAGAATATGAATAAAATGACATTAAAGCCATTTTACGGTGGAACCACCTTAATCAAATCATTGAAGCTCAAAAATTGATTTTAAGAGCTAATTCCACCATGGAAATTAGTAGTATAGGTAGAAATTTCGTCGTAAGAACAATGTATATGATATCAAAAGAACAGAAAATAATAGATTATAAGCTCTTTCGGAGCGTTTTAATAGTTGCAATGCAGTATCGGATCGTGCTCCAAACTTGAAGTGTGCAAACTTTTATTATGGGCAAGGATTAGTGAAAGAGAAATTTTCAGAAATTAGAAAAAGAGAGAAATTTTTTCGTAATCTGTCGATGTTTATATTTTGCTATTACAATATTTTGACTTATTTTTCTTTTTCTAAGAGTAGGCGATAAACGATAAACGTTGTATTTCGTGGATTTTTTCTAAATAATATCGAAATTGGTAAGTTATTTTGATACAGATATATATTAGGGTCTTGTCTTATTTCGAAATAGTTTTAATTTTTCTCTTGCAATGTTATTCGTAATGCCATCCACGCTGACGACCCATTTTCGTGGATGTCGTGGAATTTTTTTGTTAATAACATCAACGTTGGTGAGTCATTTTGACTCAGATGTATGTTAGGGTCTTATCTAATTTCTAAATAGTTTCAATTTTTCACGATTCACTTTGGTGTTGGTATCTGGGTCTCGAGGAAGTTTCCTATAGCTTGTCTCTCGCCTTTAAGGGCTGGCGTAATTAGATTACCGAAGTTGCGAAGCTGGAGGGAGCGTTAATGATTTGGAATTTCTTGCGACTTCACTTGAATTAAGCGATTACAAGCTCCAGTCTTGACTGTGCTGCTTCCGTTTTATATTTCCTGTCGCAGATTTACCGGAAACCGAAGGTGCGAAATTTGGATGAATATTCAATTCCCTACCTAAATACGTACCTTATGGCTTTAATTATGTTACAAACCTTCCTCAACATTCGTGGATTACAATGGTCAGTATGAGAAAAAAATTGATTGTAAGATAATCAATCGCCTATTTCTCGGCCGAAGCGCTTTCCAAAACCGAGTGATTGACAGATGGGGAGCAGTCCCAAAACTTTTCCCTCGCTCACTTGTTTGGGAGCATTCGATTGGGTATCGCAAAATGAGAAACTCTGGAGATGAAAATATTTACATGAAGGGAGTTTTACTTATCTTAAACACGCAACTTTTCGGTGCGTAAGATCAGTGTCATCGGGTAGTCCCCAATTTAAATCCTTCATGTTGTTTGCTGACGACTCTCTATTCTTATTTTTATGTTTTGGAATTGAATTTAGGGTACAGTTCTAAACTCTAGTTCAACATGCTATAACTTGACAATTTTCCAATCATTGCGATTCCACAAATGATTTGGTACGCAGTCACGCGCACGGGTGAGAAGACATACCTACACCATAGACTGTGAAATTCGAAAATCATTTGACTTGACCGGGATTCGAACCCGGATCTCCCAATTGTCGGTCAGGTGTGTTAGCCAGTTACACCACCGGGTTCGAATGCCGGTCGAGTAGAATGATTTTTTCATGGCGAATTTCACCGTCTTTGGTGTATGTTATAACTTCTTATTTCCCTCATAGACTACCTTCATTCAAGGCACTGCTATCATATAGATTATTTTTTCCAACTAATTTTCCGCTGGACAGTTTTAGTCATGCTTTTTTTCCTGAAAGGGATTAGTAACACCTTTTTTTGGAGATCCGGTGAGGTGACTCAAGAGAGATACGAGTCTAGGTCTGCTGGTGAATTCCTGCGCCATGAAATAAATATCTGTATGGCATGCCGAATTGTTTTTGCAGTGAAAGAATACTCTTTTGAATATTTTACAAATTATAATATATTTTCAGTATTTTTTAAGCTCTCAAGTGCCCATATTAATAAGCCTACAGCTAACACAGACATTTGCTTGTCATTCAATTGAATCAATGGAGTTTAAATGTAATTCATCATCTTTCAAACTTCATAGAAAATGATATGAATGATCCCTATTAAAATAATATTTTTCTAAAATAGAAATAAATTTATTTTGTCCTTTTTCTTTACGGTTAGTTTTTCATCACTTGTTAATACATGATTAGAGTTAGTCTTGGAAAGTGCCTGTAAGAGTTATATGTCAGTCGAGCTTCACTTTCACTTGTTTCACTTTAGAGATGGTGAAGTTGAAGTGCGAAGCAAATGCTACCAAGCCAGACCATGCCCAGCGAACCATTGCTAGCCTTTGATATCACTCAGAATCATTTCCGATTATTGAAGTTTGAATTCCATCTCAATTGAGTGACTGTTCTTTGCTCCATCCTCTATCGGACGAGTCTTGACGCAAAATCCGTTGAAGGATAGAAATGGGAGATTACCTATTTCACATAACGTTTCTGTCGATGTCTATGTTTTGTTATTGAATTGAATTGAAGTGAGATCGCTAGAAGAGACCTTCCTTATCTGACGTTGGTAGGGAAACGGTGTGAAGGGGGTGTGATTGATGAGCCAGTAGGTGAGAATGGGAAAATTGAGTTTCCAGGAAAAAATCAATTTTCCGGCTAGCACGTGGCGTTTTATGACCTCATCACTCGTTGGCTGTGGGCTTCCCATCCACCACCTCCCCTCCCCCTCCCCCTTCGCTAGACAGCCTCAGAAGGCGCTTTAAACGATCACTCAATCTACACTCCCGCTCGTGAGTGCTTCTTCTTCACCGGAGCATGTGGTCCAAGTCACATTCCCCCTACTAAACAGAAGCCATATTAGTTCTTTGTTTTATTTTCCCGAGTTCTCCTCTTGTTTTAACAACTTCAATTATGACAGTGCACGGAGAAAAATCAGCACGATACTCTTTGTTAAAGGCATGAAAATTCTAACGGAGGAGATAGAAAGTCTGACGAGAATTCTGAACTGTATGGGCAAAACCAAGAAGTAGAACGCATATCAGTTGTATTATAACGTAGATTAATATGAGGAAAACCTAATTATGGCTTGTGCTAGAAATCGAGGAGGCTATATGACTTGAAAATGCATACAGAGAAGAAAGAAAACCTTACAAGGCTTCGGAACTGCATGAACAAATTCACGAAGAAATAGAACTCATATTAGTTATATTATAACTTAGATTAATATCAATAAAAACAAATTTATGGCTTGTGACAGATCGAGTATGCTCTATGACACGAAAATGCTAACTGAGAACGGAGACTAGAATACTGAACCGACAACGAATGGACAAAACCAAGAATAAACACAACTTGAGCCTAAATGTGAACAAATCCAAAATTATCGCTTGTGGTAGAAATTAAGAATTCTGTCGCCGTCCGAATTGAATTGCGAACACTTAAATGTAGGATCACCAGTGGCGGAAGCAGCAAGAAAGATAATGAGCAGAGATGCCCAAGCAAAGAAGGCATTCGACGAGAATAAGGGTTTACTATTTTAGTTGCCAGCAACACAACTTTGGGTGTAAGGAAACACTTATTTAAAACACATTGTATCGTACTGTTATATGGCAGTAAATTTTGGGCAATAACTGCTGCAAGCCAGAGATAATTGGAAGCAATACATTGGAGGGCAAGACGTCATGTTAAAAATATTGCTTCGTGACTGCCATAAAGCAAAAGATTATCCTATCTTTTCCATTTGTGTCGTTTAAATTATACAGCCTATACTGATGACCTTTTTTAGCCACTGGGGGAAAATTTAAAATGCATTAATATTACTCGACAGATTTATTTTTTAACAATTCTTTTTTCCAACCGAAGTAGCCGTCAGTTCACTTGTGCTTACGCTTATTTACTACACTAACTCCAGTTAATTTCTAATAACTAAAAATATAAAATGGTTCGGTGCATTAATTGCAGTACTAATATGTATTAAATGACACACAAACCATTTTACGGTGGAAGAATCTTCTGAAAAGGACACAAAAAATACATACCTTGCGAAATTTCAGCACTAGCTACAGCTTTTGTATCTCAAAAAACGTTCTTCGTTGCTCAGAATGAGTGTTTTGTCACACCTTTATCATATCCATTTCAAGCGTGTTTTATGGTAGCACCTAATCTATACGCGCACAGTGGTCATTATCTGCGTATCACACTGATTTCGCAGTTCGTAAAGAAACCTAAATCAAAATCATATGTTCATAGTTGAAGAACAGATCACTTCGTAATTTCCCAAATTTTTTTCAAATATTACTGACCGGTTTCGATGTGTGTTTAATATATCTGAGTGGTTTTAATTCTGTTGATGATGTTGTAACATTTAAATCGGTTTATTATACTATAAAAAGAGTGAAAAAGAAAGTGATCAATTCTTCAACTATGTCACGATTCCACAAAATCACTGTGCCTACTACCACGTCCGTCTGTTCATGACACATTCCTACTATATTATTAAGTTTCTACAATACCATTGAGTTAATATATAATTCCTTTAATTCTTAATTTTTCATTGGTTTCTTGTATATTCTGCTTTCAATATAACCTATTGAATATACAGTTGTTTTAAATGATTTACATTGCCGACCGCAGTTGCCTGGGTGGTGGCACGCCAACATAGCTACCCAAAGTTTGCGGGTACGGATCTTGCCTTAAGATGGGTTTGCATTGGCAATTTTACTGCGCGATCTACTTGGAGCAAGCGGCTTTTGATGTAACCTCCTGGTGTAAACGGCTCCGCAAGTCCGCATGCAGAACTTTTAAAAGTTACGGCAAGTCGCTTGAAGAAGCGTATTGTTGCCACTGTAAACGACAACCGATCTGGCTCTACACTAACTCATGAAAACGTTTTCATTAGGATAAAACCTCCCGCAAGCTCTTGTAGCAATAACTTGCGAAAGTATCTTTCCAGTGTAAATCTACCTTTAGGTTTGGGTGTTGTGTTTACATCTGGATTTAGGCCTAACATAAGGCTATAATGGGGAATGTGACCTTTGCAGTTGAAACATCTTACACCCATATCTACAACTACGAGTTAATGCTGAGCGACTGAGCTGAGGAAAATTTTATTACGTACTATAAAAAAGACCGAGTGGGTGTTCTGCCTGGAGTACTGGCTTCCATTATACCAAAAGTCCCAGGATCGGATCCCGGCAGATACGAAGGTTTTTCAGAGAATTCCCGATAAATGCTTCCCATTGGCGCCTTTCGTTAAGGGTAGGCTAATACCGACGCCCTGTGTATCTCCACCCTTCATCCATATCCCACGTAATCCTCGCTATACCAATCTTCCCACCTCCCATCTTAACCAAGTGTCTGTCTGAATAGAACAGTGATTCCACAGACTCTCCTGTTTTAGTAGTCATTATGCCCTGTATACCCCCAATAAATTTTTGAAATGCCGTCCAATTACTATGCTTCTCTAACAATATCGAGCAATTAGCAAACCACTGCACAGATGTTAAGTACTTAAGTAGAGCTCTTGCTACTCCAGCGCATCCTAAATATGTTACACCAATTTTGAGATGATTTCTTACATAGCGATGCCTCGTGGAATTTCGCTTGAAACATCCCGATGTTAATCATAGTCCTTGATTGAATTATAAAGCTTAAGGTGGAGCTATTGGTCAGTTGGCCAAATGGTCAGCGCCGCTTCAGGCGTGGAGGTTGTGTCTGACGCAATAGTTCTCCGATTCCCACTTTTAGGGCTGTGTTGAAATAGTCCCATTTCCTTGCATGGAGGCGCGGTGAAAAAATATGAAAAGAAAAAAATAACAAGTTGGACTAGTGGTAACTTTGAACCAGCACTATCCTGAGCATTTTTGTTTATATCAAGCGAGATTTACGAAGCGTTTTGTTAGTTGGGTAAAATGTTAGGGACATGACGGTTTTATTACTTTCATCCTTTATTTAAACAGTCATAGACCATGAGTTTAAAATATTTTGACTTGCGGGATGTATTTAACGCATAGTTTATGGTCGTATACTTAATACTTAAAAATCTTCAATGACCGAGAATGAATAAAAACTTTGATGAAATCAAGTTATAAGTATTTCCCATTTGGTCAGTCAATCAATCGTCACACCGCAAATAAAATGAATAACTAACGGAAAGTTTTCGATTGCTCGTAAATGCTTGCTTTTATTGATAAACTTATTGGTTCTATTTCGCCTTTTTCAAGATAACTTGGAGCAAAGAATTAGTATGGGAAGGCATAAAAACAGAAAATTTATTTTTCATTTTTTGCATATACCGGATAGAATTCTAAAATGACCCGGATTGTTTTGAAAACTATATTAGTTTTAGAACTGATTTTGTGAACTTTTTATTCAAAAGCGTAAATGTTAACAACAGGAGCAAAATTGGCTGCTTGCAGTAATACATTAAATTTTCAATTATTGTTATTACATTTGAAAAGAATCGAGCAAAATCATAGAATTACTTGAAATGAGCCAAGCATTAAAACTGTCGAGTGTGGCGAATCAAAGGGTATTGATATTGATTCCAGTTGGTCCGTGGATTGTAAATTTCAGTTGGAGAGAAGTCAGGGGTTGAGAATGGTGTGCCTTCTGACGTCACGAAATACATTGTATACGCTGAGGATATATGGTTCCGTTTAATATGGGAATGAGAAAGAGCGAAAACAGTGAGAATTTTAGATGTTTGGCATGAAGTATGTACTAATGACATTTAAGAACACTAAACTGCGCACATGATCATTGAAAAGGAATACGCAGTAAGTGTATTGAAGTGGAGAAATTATCAAATTTCGATAATGAAAGGGTTGTCTCCGGTGTTTTCTGACGAATATTATGCCTACAAACTCCTTTTCTTCCCATTATATAAGTCTTTGAGTAGACTTCCTTCAAAGGTAATGTAAGTTTTGAAAATTGGATTAGATGTATGTGAGTTTGTTTCTTTACGTTGTCGATCCGTGTACGCCACCAAATGGAAATGTTTCGTGACTCTTTGGCGATATGATTACTATACACGCGGTATATAGAATCATAGGGAAACTATCATTATTATCATCAGTCAGCATTTTGAATATTAGTTTGCTGTAGCCCTTCACTTCGTTCTCCTCTCGACTTAGATGCGTGAGAGTTTGTCTCTGATTTGTGTTCTTCTATCAATCACAATGTTGCACTTAGTTAATATATTTAGTAATTTTCTTCAGGTATCCCATTCTTAGTCTCTTTCAATATTTCTTCACATCAATTGTTTCTAATAACGTTTGGAGGATACTGTTTTTGAGACTAGTATAGATAAAATCTAAGGTTGGCAAGTTAACTTGGTGGAATTTAGACATAGTAATACAAAAAAATGCTTAGTTGATTCCACAAATTCATTTTCACTCGACCGGTTTCAACAGGTCATCCTCAGGAGTGACTCCTGAGGATGACCTGTGAAAGTGAACTAAATTAGGAATTAGAAAGTTTCTTCAAATATTTAGCCCAGCTCACTTCTGGCCCATTTTGCTCGGAAGTAATTTTTTAAAGCATCATAGCACTACTTTGGGCAGACTCTCATATGAGGTTGGTTTCGTTAGCATAAGCTGAAAAATATTACGGGTTCTCATGCATGTAGTGTTCTATTACCCATGGAAGGCCTGTTCCCTAGACGTTTGGCTGGGTTTGCTCGGCAAAAATAGAGTGGATATTATTGCTTTATACTAAATATTATAAAAAGTTATAAACCATGCGTTATACAACTATTTCTTTGCGACTACAATCTTCTGTTCGTTAGTTCCTAAGGGGAGACGACCAACAACTGCGGTCATTTGCGCTGTTTGAGAAATGCGGGAATTAGAGTGGCGCTTATTGAACGAAATTTAAGAGAGATTAGAATTCGTCCGTCAAAAATGATCGATTTGGTGAGAAAACGAATATGTTCCAGTCGAATAGCCGTGCGCAAGGGGTGAAATCTGGTTCATGATTCGCGTTTTTATAGGTATTTAAACCATCCTCATAATACTTTCGCCATTAAAGAATCCACTTGGAAAAAAATTTTCTATAATTTTGGCGTATTTCAACGACTTAACATAATTTGAAGGGCGTTTGGCTGTGCGTGACATGCTGCGCCAGGCTCCAAGCGGTGCTGCGACGCAGCACTGCTGCGTCTTGGTGCCTGTTCAGCTTCCTCTCACCGCCAGACCCTGGGCTCTGAATACCAGTCACTTGACGCCACAAGGCACTTAATTGGATAAGCTCTGTTTTACAACGAGCAGTATCCATTAAGCAATCCATAAACTATCACTTGTACTAAAGTTGAATTTGCAGGTTTCGTCAACAATTCTGCCCATTTTAAACGATGCCGCATCCATTTTCTACCAAAACTCCTGAAGTGAACCCAAAAATAGGATTGTTGTGTCACAGTTAAATATTTATCATGACACTATCGCAAATACTGTGAGGACAGTTGTTTTGCCCAGAAAACGCGCATCTTGGACCAGCTGAACTTGGATGCCTGACGCTATGACGAGACGCAAAGCTACATGAGTGAAACGTCAAATGGATTATTTTTAGCGGTCTAATTCCAATGTTTCTGGAGATTTGAAAAATAAGCGCCACCCTAGCAAGTACGTTCGAGCGAATCCATTGGGAATGGAGCCAAGATGGAGAGAAACCTGGTGTCTGCTTAAGCCTAATCTTTACGAAAGTCTCCAGGGTGAACATAGTTTCAATCTGAAGGACGGAGTACTATACATTTGATAGTGCGGATCACGTAGCACCCAAGTTGAAATCGAGATTTTACTAAAAAAAAATCACCCCCACCTGGGATTTCGGGATTTCGCCACCTGGTATTTCGCCAAGCCAGTACTACTCTTATCATACGACCCTGCTCAATCCATAACTGTGGGAAAAGTATTTTATCTCGCCACGACGCTATTCCGATGTGTTTGATGTCTTCCTTTTCCCCGCAAATTTTTGTTGACCAGTCCTGCTTTGCCCTGATTCCTGGCACTTTTTCCTCTCCAGAAGGTCCTGCTCTGCGATTACTGGGCTACTTTTAAATTCAATCACGTCTCGACTTCCTAATTTTAGAGCCATTTTGGAACCCATCAGCTTCCTTATTCATCATAAATCTATTGCGTTCCTCTTGAAGTGGTCCAATTATTTTCGTAGTCGTTTCTCATCCATTACATTTATTACTATTCTTGATTGAGGCAATCAGGCGGCGTTGTTGTTTTTCCGCTTTGACCAATTTTCTGTTTTTTTTCACTAAAGGTACTTCCTTGTTCAAGATATGTATAATGTGAGTCAATCTTAATGCTTTGAAAAGTTTTGAAATTCCTCTGTGTTGACGGCTGTTGTGAAAGTTTGCTTGAATTATGATTTAAACTTTAATTTATAAGAGCACTTTCTAAATAAAATTTTGAAATTATTGGCGCAATATGAGGAAATATTGGGTAAGTTATTTTATTTTCGCTCAATTTTAAGAAGTGGTAGCCTGTAATTTGCGGACGGGAGGATTTCAAATAAGATAGGGTTTTGTTTTCCGATACTGAAAGTAAGTTAATGTGGGAATTGTGATTGCATGATGTAATTCTCTTCTTACTTTCGTGATACTATTGACATGTTAATCAATGTGTAGATCGAAGTTAAAACTAATTGGATGCATGCGTTATCCATTAATATGAAAATATATTTTAATACTTAAGATTTCAATTAGCATTTCATATTATTCGCATTTCTTGTTGAATAATCTATCGATAATCATGACCGCACTTTAGAATATCACGCTATATATATTCGTATAATATTGATATTTTAGTGACTTATTTCAGCTTCGCTAATTTATCTACTTTAATCAGGAATCGTTTTTTCGTCAATACAAAAACAGGTTAGCAATCATCCGAATGAAAAGAGAGCCATTTCAATTAACTGGCCAAGATAATTTTTATTTCTAATTTATCTACATATGTAGGTACATCTAAGTACAAACAAGTAATCAGCCACCAGGCAGTGTAACAGTTAATATTTAAATACCAGCCATGAAGCTGAAAGGCATAATGAAAAGTAATTGAGAGAGGAAAAGAGAGAAATGTGAGATATATTTTGGTAGAAATTCACTAAATAGTGTGTCTCCCTTACTTTGGTTTTTATATGGCTTTATTATTTTTAGGTCATGTTTAGTCATAATATTCGTGTTGCGTAAAGAATTGGTGAATTTAAAGATTTTATCTACTGATCAAATCATTCGAATGTTTTATATTCTGTGTGTTGGAATACAATATATTTTTGAACGTTTGCTAGAATATCATTTAACATGATTATTATATAATATATAGTAATCAATGCATTTATTATTCTATAGATAGATGTATTCATCATGGTAACATATATTTTGAATGTGTTCCTAGCTCCTGCTAGAGTTTCTTTGCCTACTGAAAGATATTAATCAAAGATTTCAGGTTAGCGCCGCTTATTGATGCCCTCGAGTGGTGCAATTAGGTAAGTGTAGTGCTTTGGAGCAATATCACGATCTGCTTATTTGCTCGTTCAGTCAATAATTTTGGAATTCACGCGTTTTAAACGCAGTTCGTTCAAGGTTAAGACCTTCAGCTGAGGCTGAAGAATCAGAGATCCATCGTTTGATTTTCTTGCCCTGGGCATATTTTTACGCTCATTTTACAACACGGTATATATACGTATATTTGAATTGAAATCTATCATGGCCTCCGTAAATGTTTCATCTTGAGAATCTCCAAATCAATTTTTTCCGTATAAAAGTCATGCCCCATTGAAATTCAAGATGTTCACGGACCTCCATTAATTTTTTTATGTCATGGATCACGGAATTCGTATTATCCTACATTATTTTCCTCTCAATCTAGTCATAGTCCATTTTATGCCAAATTCAAGCATTGACTTCTATTCATTTTTCTATGCATTTCAAGAATGCTGGAATATATAACCAATAAAAATTTTTCCCTTAATTTAGAAATAAACGAGTAAATGTGGTAGCAAAATAATATTTGGCAATCAATCATTTTCATAGTAATGAGTAATACCGTCATATACGTGTTTGGATAATATTTGCTTCGATAAGCCCCCCACGTTAATAACTGTTGCGATGTTTTGCTGAATATTAATGCTATCGCCATAAAAATAGGCACATATTCCGAATTTATGGTCTTAAAGTGGGTGCATGAATTGCCTTCCTGCATAGTTCAAAGTTGACATTTTAAATATAGCACATAATATCGAAGCATTTTATCTCGTATTATTCTGCCTTTCAAGGTTCATGGTATTGAATCGCTTTCCTTATAATTGTTAATTGAGTATCATTTTCTTATTTTGCAAGCTCGAATGTCTGTAATTATAGCCAATTGATGAGAAAGTGAGACGAGTCAAGCTCTCAAAAATGGACGAATATGCTTCCATTATTCCGAATACGTGTAATGAAAATCCTTCACTTCAAATTGTGATGGTAGCATAAAATAATTGCTTCGACAATAATGTTTGTCTATAGGACATGTTACCTTAAAATTCAGACTCGGATTATTTGCCATTTTATTTCCACTCCGAGTCTAAAATCCAATGGAAACATGGCATGATTCAACACTTTTCCCGAGCTGTGCTCGTGTTCAAATATAAATTTAGAAGGCAGGTCTTCCGCTTCTAAAAAGCTACACAATTTTGAAGTCACTCTGTGGACTTCTGTTGCCAATCCGTACACTTTTTGGAGCACAGTTGCATTAACTGCTTTCTGTAATGTATAGCTTTGTTATTCCATACTTTAAATGAAGCGAATTCACTTTAAAAGTCAAGATATGACTTTCATCAAAGATTTGAAAAGGCGAATTTTGTGACCATCACCGTATTCAACGTTTAATGAATGTATACATGTTTTTTTATTATGGCATAAGCTTAATTAAGTGTAGCATTTATTGAATTGCTGATAATATAAATTCAATATACTTACAAATGGTTCTCCATCCTTTTAAATATGTTTTAAAGTAGAATAACACATTTACTGCCCGTTGAAAAACACAAATTCAAAACAATCGTGTTTGATGCCGATGAGTTCCACGTTTCATTCCCCCGTCATAAGGACTTGCTAGTGCTTAGTCATTGTCATATTCTGATATCCGCCATTCTTGAGCCAATAATATTATTTTATTTCATAAATGATTGTTATATGTGCTGAATTTGGAGAAAATAATTCCATATAAAATGCTTTCTAGATTCATTACTCTAAATGAATTCCTTTCTCTACACTATTTGCGAAGCCGGTATTTTATCGAACGGGAAAATTGATATCCATGATTCAGCAGAACTATAAATTTATTAGCTATAATTTAAATTCTTGAAATTTGTTCTAACTCCTGCATATGCAAAAAGGCTTTGGAATAGGTTGTTTGAAAATATAACTACATTTTAGATGAGAGGCGTAATTTAAAAAATAAGACATCGAAACTTCTAATTGGCTAAAGCGTATTGGATAATGTGAAAACGTTTAAAAGTCATAGCAGCATTTAATAGCATCTCTTCCTTCAAAAAACAGCCTAGCTATTACTACTAGACATAATATCTAGCAATGACCATGTCGGCTATTGTTAGCTAGCTATCTAGCTTCATTGATCTCATTTTATGGCCCATTTAGTCCATTTTTCTTTTCCCACAGGAACACCACAGGTGACTTCTATATTTAGAACTTTTATTATTTTGGCAACTGGGAGTCAAAAACCTTGTAATCCCCATTAAAAATGATATGCATCTCATAATGGCTACATTCACTCATCTTAGAAATGTAACGAATTTTAATGATTGAATGCCCTGAATGAAGTATTCTCCAGAAAATATTCTCTCATCTATCTGCCGTAGAATTCAGTTCTTTCTTGGCCAGTATTCAATTACTTCCTCGATTGCATGGGCTTTTCAACGAAGTGTATCAGTTATGGATGTGTTCACGACCTTCGGTGTAAATTTGAACCTCGATGTTAGGATGTCCGGGCAAACTTTGACTTCAGGCCTATGAAGTTCACACGTCGTACAATGATTTGGGACGGCTTAGGCGAGCGACTATCTCTATCTTCACCCCACTCCTTGGGCAGGATGTCGTTTATATCTTGGCAGACAGTTTCGTAAATTAGGTCATGCGAGTCTGGGATATGAGAAAGTGATTATTATAACTATCATTCACGTTTATTAAAATTCTTGTGTTTTCAGCAATCGTGAAGCATAACACTTGTGGTTTCAAACCGTATGTTGAAGTGGTGATTACATACAAAACGTAGGTCCTAGATAAGTCAAAGTCGTACATAAAATGTCTGGTTTTGTATTTTATCTACCGGTTTCGAGCCGACAGGTCGTATTTCAGTGAAGACTTTAGTTGGAGTTTAGAGGATATGATGCTGCTCACTTAATCCAATAGCACATATGCAGGCATTTCCTGTTATGGTCATAGGTTTATCTGGTGATTTCCCTACATTAATGTCCAAAGATAATGTACTAGCACTAATTGGGTCAAACATTTTCTCTTGGCGAGTTAACTCACGACCTCGAGTTAATTTCACGTGAGCTCCGCCATCATTACTCCACTCACGTTTTTCGGTTGAGCATCCATCCTCTCATTTTCATTTGATTTTCCGTAAACAAGTTAGCTTTTAAAAGGGATATTCAGGAAAATAATTGTCCTGTTACCATAAACCGCAGAATCTTAAAAATAGCTCGCCTCTTTGTTTGTAACTTTAGGCAATATCCTGCTGTAATTAATTTCCTAATTTGTTCCTTGCTTGCAAACTTCGGCCACCATTTACTAGTTATATATCATTTTTTAAACTGATAACTCTCAGTAATATTGGTCTGTTTATGACCTAAGATGCGCATGGGTATTACCCGTATAAGAGAGAAGTTCATTGTAAGATTTAAAAATATACTTTTATCTGGTGGAAATGTTAACGACTCTTGCGAGCGATATATTAATTGATAAAGATGTTACATATGTTGCAAGTAAGAGTTTGTTTCAAATGAATCACCTTTTAATCGTTAGAATTTACTGACTAATATCCCAGATGATCATATTATTTACTCATTTTAAGTGATTTTATTTGGTCTCCTCATGCCGTTGTGAAGACCCATGGACTGATGTGTTAAATCCATTAATGTGATTTGGTGCTAGATGGATGTAACACAAACAATATGTAAAATTTCACTTTATACTTGCTACACTGCTATTTATAATCACTCTTGCAATCAGAACATTTCCTGCGGGAATTTATTTATTCAGTTTTATTCTATAATCAAGATATAAAATATGGTATTCAAGAACTATGCAAGTAGTAAGCTATCAAGAAGAAGTAAGTCTTATAACTCTCTTCTTTGCTTTTCCACCAATTCGAGATTTAGTAACAATTGTTCAGTATAGATTATCGCACAATAGCTTCTGATTCCATCCCAAACCTTTCGCAAATGAATCAAAGTGTTAGAATATAAATAGATTAGATAATGGCCACGTTTGTTTTAATCTACCATCCTGAATAATTCACTATGCTGGCTAATGGCTTAGAAGCTATAACTCAAAGTCATTGGGATCGAAGGGTCTTTAGTGGGGCATTAGGCGTTAAAGGAGTAGACATTATAGCAAATTATAACCTAGCAATATAGAAGTGTCATTGTCTTCAATGGCCATCACTAATGGGATTGGCTTGATGGAAATCCATTCTCCTATCAGCATTGTTCGCGTCACGTTCCAACGTCTCACGTCCTCCGCAATTGGTAGGTAAATATTTTAATTAGTATTTTATTATTATGGGAACATCGTAGTATTTTTAGAGAATCTCCAGAGTTAATAATCGAACCAATCTGAATGCAGCGTCTTTACTAGTGTTTTACTTAATATCCTAAGAAATAACCTTTAGAAATTATGAAAGGCAAAAAAATAACGGGTTACCCATAGTACAATAATCTTTACTATAATCTCGTATTTACTAACTACAAATATTCATTACCTTTGCCTTCAAATTGGCAATCTCACTCCTCGTAATTTTTTTGTTCCTAAATTGTTGGAGCATTTCAGTTCTATTTATTTATCCAATTTCTAGTACCACATTTATTTTTAAGATTGTTCGGATATGCCTCTTTAATTGGGTAATTATTATTGGCACTATTTTGTTCTAAATCGATGCTGCATTTGATATAGTTGTCGAGAAGTCATTTCAAAACAGGCTTTTTATCCAAAGAATATTTAGACGAAGAATCTTTAGAATCTTGACGTAGATGAAATAAACCAGTATATATGTATTTAAATTGTTGATTCCTGGAGATTAAATGGCTTTTTCACAATGATAAATGCTGGGAATGTCAATACGTTCTTAAAATTTACTAACGATTTCAGTGAAATGTGCGTCTCATTTGTAGTATGACTTGAAGTCCCAGAGGAACTGATGATTGAAGTAATAGAGAACCATACCCTGTGGAAAACCCGAGAGCTTATCTCTCTCGCGTCTGTTTAATTTGCAAATGAATGTTTGTCATATACCTGCAAATTAGGACGAAATAAATTTTTATTGACCCATCCGAAAGGGCGTAAAAGTTTTGGAGAGAGAAGCAGACTATTGAGGGGCTTGATTTTTATAGACACTAAACGGTAATTCGTACTAGATTCCAGTGTTTTTAGATGGAGTCTGCGTATTGCGGAAAACACAGTCGTTTCATACAGAAAACCACTTTCGGAGACTTTACGCGGAGACAGACTCTAAAAAGGACTTTGAGTTCTATTTCAGTACGTTTCGACGCAAAATCGTCACAAGGAGAGGACCTATGTATCTTTTTATTGATTTTATGTGAAAGGTTTAGAATCTTTACAACCACCTTGCGCAGTTAAGCGCTTATCGTATCAGATGGAGACACAATCGCGCTTTCGAGCGGACGATTTGAATCGATCTGTGCTTGAGTGTAAGCTATATGACGGAGGTAGGTGGTGGTAGAATCTCAGCTTCTGAGTACGAGTGGGCAATACATAGTAATGGCTGTGAGGATTTGAAAAATGAATTATTATTAATTTAATATAATGTAAAATGCAATAATTCAATTTCATTTTAACTTATGATCACGTAGTAGATATCAATTTTATTAAAAACTAGCGGACACGGCAATGCTTCGCCATTGCAAAATTTGATTATATATGTATTGATTCATTTATTCAATTAAAATCACATAAATTGAGTTGTGTGTGGTAATCCGTTATTTTAGTGGAATGCTATTTCAACAGCGCTGCCTCTCGGATTTCATTCAAAGCGCTCTCTAAACACTCCCTCAAAATGAATATTTAACAATACTTACAAAATTGTGTGAAATTGTATTAAATTGTTCTAAAATACGTGAAAATAGCTCTAGCGATATTTCCTGCGGAAGAGTTGTTCCGGAAACATGCATGGCGGAATATTCTTTCCAATTCATCGTGCAATTCCATAAATTTCGCTGATGGAGAAAACATACCCCTATTAACTTTCGTTAATAATAAATGAATTGGTAATGGGCAATGTAGTTTTCTATAGCCTTGAGTTCCGTCGTTTCCTCACCATTTTTGTAGGTGTTTTTTAGTACACTGTGTTAAGTCCTCTGCCTCTTGAGTTCCAATCTTACTTCATTATTGTACTAGCAAGGTTCAGTTTTCATATAATATATTCATTGATTGCGTATAATTTCTAATAAATGTTTCCGGTGTTTCTTTTATTATTGTAATTATTTAAGTCAAAATGTACTATTATGACAGAAAAGACAGTGTGATTAGCTTATGAGCGGAAAAGGTATAATTTAAAAAGTTAATCCTCGAGTAGTAATTTTCATTGAACGTTTTCCATTAATTCTAGTGAGATGCTCTTTTACTCAACACGACATCTCGGTTGCTTTACATTCGTTCGGCACAGTTTGGGAGCAACGGTGATGTACGCTGGAGTACGCTAGAGATGAAAAGAACCGCGATTTTTTTCAGTGAGTTGATTTACAGAAAATGCGTCAAGCATTTATTTTAGAATAGAATAATATTAATTATGACAAGTAGATCAATAAATCCATCCCTAATATTTATACAAGGATTTTTTGCTTTAAATAGCGGTTAATATGTAAAATTATATTCCAATTACATTAGAATTACGAAAAAAATTGCGATACATTGACAGAAGGTCATTAAAACTTTTGTTACAAAAACACAAATTTTACGATAGAATACAAAAAACACAATCACATGTATTTCAAATTTTTGTGTTACCTTACGAGTCCTTCTGAGCCCTCACAGGCTCAACAGAAGGTGCTCTTTCTTAATCTATAAATTACCATATTACTGTGTCCATGTAGAATGCTATACAAGAAAATACAATCAGTCTCCCAGTTATCTATGATGCCACATTTCCAACAAATGCTTCTTTAGTTTTTTTTAACTTCTGTATATGTTTTCAAACCGTGCATGTCCTCTGGTAATTGGCTAAAGTTTTGGGTATAGTCACTATCAATCCGTTTCCGCAACATTGATTAAAATAATTTGGAACTTCATAATAGTGCGACACTACAGTAACATGGATAGTATAGTATTAAGTTTTGAATTGCTCCGTGATTAAAAGCTTACCCTTCTAAATCGTAAACTCTAAGAGCCGTAAATCGATTCGGCCGCGACACAAGTATAGCTAAAAAATTTCACCCTCCGGCAGGCTACCAATCGTTGCTTCAGACCCTCTGTACACAACGTTCCAACGCTTGTCCGCGCTGGAGTGGGCTTTTGTGTTCCTATCATAGCGCTACATTCAACACCTTGAATGGGAATATCTCATTATTAATGACTGACTTCTACGTCATGCTATTCGTGAAAGCTGTTACGAGAAGGTAGGGTTTTTAGTTTGTTTAGACCAGGGATCTCCAAACTTATCGTAACGAGGGCCACAATGGGTACTTGAAAAAATGTAGTTTTTTTCATTCAGTATTCTACCAGCTGATGGGTAGGTTCTTGGACAGTCGCCATTCTGCATCCCAATTTCATACACATTGTCTCGCTTTCCCTCCTAAGGATGTCCCGCCATTAGATCCCTCTTCAATTCTTCATGTCCTCTACCTACTCTTATTTCGTCCAGAATTCCTATCCTATTCCTTCCTCTTCCACGATTCCCCAGTGTTCTCCCCTCCATCACTCTCTTCAGCATGCCCTCTCCTCTCAAAACCTCCTCCATCCATCTCTTCTGCCTTCTCCGAACCTCCGCCGCAAGCTTCTTCTCCTCCCTAACCATATCCAATACCTCCTCGTTCGTCTTCCTCGCCATCCAGCTCACCTTCTCCATCCTTCTCCAAACCCACATCTCAAACGCCTCAAGTCTACGCACATCCTTCCTTCGCAATGACCAAGTTTCCGACCCATACAGCGCCACGCTCCATATTAAAGTTCTCACCAGTCACTTCTTTATGTCTCTTCTCAGACCCCCCCTCATCAATTCCCTTCTCTTCGAAAATGCTTCTTTAGCGAGAGCAATTCTGCATCTGATGTCCCTACCACTTAACCCATTCTCCTACAAAATACTACCCAGATACGTAAACTGCTCGACCTGCTCTATCTTCTTCCCTCCCACCCTTATATTCAGCCCCGCCTTCTTACTTCTAGAAAATCTCATCACTTTCCTTTTCTTGTGGTTGATCTTCATCCCATACCTTTTGCACTGCACCCGTAATGCATTTACCCTTGATTGTAACCCCTTGGCAGACTGACTAAACAATGCTTGATCATCTGCAAATCTCACGGATTTTATCAGCTCCCCTCTGCCTTTATTCCTACCTCCTCCTCCCCCAATGCCTCCCTTACCATTTATTTCTGAATACACGTTAAAAAGCAACGGCGATAGTGGGCACCCCTGCTGCACTCCCCGTCCTCTCGTGGCCCATCCCGATTCTCCATAGGCTACCCTAACCTGCGCCGTCTGGTTCATATAAAAATTCCGCATCAGACGCCTGCATCTCCAATCGACCCCTAATTTCTTCAACACTCCCATTAATTTCGTCCAGTCCACCCGATCAAACGCCTTCTCGAAATCTACGAAGCATGCAAAAACATCCTGCCCATACTCTAGGTTTCTTTCTACTAGCGTCCTCATCACCGCAATAGCGTCTCGCGTTCCCGTCCCTCTCCTAAATCCTAACTGGTCGTCACCCAGGTATTCATTTGCCTTCTTCTCTATCCTTCTGTTTATAATTCTCAGAACTACTTTGGCCGCGTGGGGTATTAGGCTTATTGTCCTATAATCTTCGCACGTTTTTGCCTTGCTCTTCTTTGGTCTAGGAATTAGTAGTCTTCGCGATGTCATCCGGCCATACTCCATCCTCATAAATCCTACGAATAAGCGAAAAAAGTTTTCCTCTTCCGTTCTTCCCCATTCTCTTTACAAACTCTGCAGGTATGTCATCTATTCCCACCGCCTGATTCCTTTTCATGTCTTGAAGAGCCCTTTCGATTTCGCTATCTAGGATACCTGGTCTGATGCTATCTCTGTCGATATCGTCTTACCTTTCTATATCTAACATATTGGGCCTTATTTCTTTACCATACAGCTCTTCAACATACTCCTTCCACCTCTCCTGGATCTCTTTTGGTACTACGATCATCTTTCCTGTCTTGTCTGTTACCGTTGTAATTCCCCTTCCCTTATTACCACCCATCAGTTCCTTTACTTTCCTATATAAGAAGATTGTGGGAAGATTTTCAGATGAAAAGGTAAAATAGAGGTACTATTTCGCACTTGTCCGGCCACACCTTGAATATGCAGCGAGCATATGGGATCCGGCGCAGAAAGACTTAATTCGGGAACTTAATAAAACACAAAGGAAAGCTGCGCGATTCTTTGGCCGTACTTTGGAGACCCCTGGTTTAGACTATTGCAGATAGTTACGGGGGTACCTTATAAGCAGTTAAAAACTTAGTAGTACGAAGATTGATGATTGGAGAGCAGCCAGCCTGCGAATCAGTAACCTAGGAATTTCTTAATTGGTTAGTTACTTGCTGAGGTGGTCGACATCTGATGACGTGTGCTCCAGTTCAAGATAGGTACCTCCATAAGTTGGTAAGTGAAGGGTTATTATCAGAACGGAGAAAGGGTGAAGAAAACCATGCAGAGCGCCAAGGGCCCCAGGTTTAACGTCCCTCACGAAGGACGCAGTACTTTATTTAGAGTGATCTTAACATATTTTCTTAGTAGGAGTTGGATTGTCAGTGAAATATTGCCCCCGTTGCCGGATTTCCAACCCAGGTCGTCGGTATGGAAGGCATGCTATTATTTTCTATTTTCGGCGGCCACCAAACCAACCTGATTCACGCAAGGGATTTCTTTTGCATCGTACGTTAAATTTAAGAGTGGCTCATTTTCACTCTAATCCGAATAGCCCGCGGTGTATTGAGTCTTCGAAAACGTGCGCCCATACACGCTTAGCTTTAAATCTCATTCGGTGAATTCCCTTCCCAATTCCTGCTCAGCAAGCACTCGTCTCTCGGATCGCCATGGGAACAGCAGTCTTTGTTGACGGACCAAATCTCGCTCACTCCCTCTTGTTCCTTCGCACGCTGCCTTGACCCGAATCTCTTATTCTCTTCGAAGAAAAGGAACGAAAAAGAACTCCTTCAAGGAAAGGATTCAGAGGTTGGTTGGAGAGATGGAAAATAATAGCAGCATAGACCGTAGAAGTGACTAGGTGGAACAAGACGGCTCGAGACTTAACGTAGTGGAGTTTGTTAAGCCGCTGAAAGGCTCAATCGGGCCTTTATATTAATTACACTACGGAAGATCTGGTTAAATAGCACTTCGAGGAACAAAGTTAAATTAGTACCTATAATAAGTGATTCAGAGTCGTAAAATATCACCTCATATATGCAAGGTAGTTTGAGCGAGATAGTTCTCTATTCATATTGGAGACCATATTCGAATTTTATTTTTTGGCTTCGGCGTCCGTGAGAAGTATTAAGTAAATATTGAAATATTAATAGCGTAAAAATATAGTTATGTATGTAAAAAAATTCTTAGTAATTATATAATTATAATTACATAAGTCTCTAACTTGACTCATTTTTTCACACAATCGTCTACGCAGCAAAAGTTATTTTTTGCTGTTCTGTAAAAATTACTGTGGTGTGTAATTGATTTTTTTTTTAAGTTGAGATAACATACGAACTCCACTTCGTTAGTTTTTAGAAGAAATCTGGGTGTTAGAAATTCCTAATTATTTCAATATTCTCTTTCTGGAGCGCACAGTCTTAATCTATCCCATGTAAAACAGCTCATATTTTTAGACAAATTGCTCAAAAAGTAGTTCGGCAAGGGATATTTGGATAAAACTGGATAGATCGGAGTTTTTTCTTAAAAAGGACGTCTAATTCATCAAATTTTTAGGTGAATTGATATTTCGCTCAAACTACCTGGAAGACGGCGCGTTTCAACGTTTTCAGGTATTCCACATTTTATGAAATAAATCTTGTGGAAAATTGCGACTGAGACTCATATGATTACAAAAATGAATTTCCTTCATATCTCACATGAAAACGTCGATTTCTTCAAAATTAGATAATAACTTTGTACTCTCCATTGAAACCTTGTAATGCGAGGCGTTTTCGCGCTATTACGTCATATTTAGGGGCGTTCATAAAAAAGTTTCAGCAGACAATGCTAAGTATTTATTTCATGTTACTTCACAATCGGCCATATTAAATTAAGTCAATTTTGAAGTGAATATGGCAAAATATCGTAATAGGTATTAAAGTAAAAGATACCTCTACAAAGCTATGCCTTTGCATACTTCTCGTCATCTTTCACATCTAAGTACATATCGTAATAAATGGAAACACTCAGCGCTCATTAAATCTCAAAATTGGAACGTTTTCCAATGCAGTGTTTGCTAAATATTACTTTATCAACTGTTTTTTCACATTCACTGGAAATAATAAAGGTGCGTTTTGGTCAAATATTACTGTCTCTGATAATCTATTTCTAGGAAGAGAACAATATATTTTACGTCAATATCCTGGATTTTTAACCTCAACCGATTGATGCAGTATCTGGAATGATAGCAGTACTTTTTTCTCCTATAAAACTCTCAAGACGTTTCAATCGATAGATTTAAAATTCCTTAAGAGATTCCGACTTCCGAGAATCTTAGGAGAATAATATCTCTACTGAAGAGGTGAATGCAGTCGCAACGTTTCTCCATCTCTAATTTAGAGATGGGTAACTCGTGAAAAAGATTCAATGCTTTTGAATTGGATGAAATTAAATTATTTCATATACTTGAAATTTCGTATTTAAATTATTGAGTCTGGTTGTGTACAACCGATTCCATTGACATCGTCCAATATTTTTATACTGGATCTATTCATATTCCATTTGCGGGTTTTTTTCTCTGTTGCTGCACAAGGAAGTAGTGGATAGGTGTTGTTAAGAAACGCTCATCTATTTGGCACTGATTATTACGTGGTTTTGCGTCCCTGATAACGTGGTCTAAGGAATACGAGTACCAAGTTTGCAAAGCATATTGTCAATGGTTATCACCAGCCCAAATATTGGATGACTTCGATTATCCTCTCCATTGTCTAATACGCTAACTACTTGATTTCTATAATATTTCTTTCCTTAACGTCTCTCATTATGTGCTTCATATATTTTGCGCGTGGCCTAACCAAAGAGACGTCACACCATATTCTTTTACACGTTGACGCAACTCTCACTGGCTGGCGGGTGAATAAAGCGCATCTCTTCTGGATGTCGTAGTTGCTCGGTTCACATCTCGATTAGAGGGGTTATTTTTTACTTTAATCAACGGATGCTCTAATCATTCCAGTTTATTTTGATTATTTACTTCATTAAAATTATTTCGTTTAGTTGCCTAAACCATGTAAAATCTATGGGTATTTATTATGGTTGAAGGGAGTCAATAGGCATTGAATGTTCCGATTCCATCATAGGTTTGGGAAGTCTATGCTATAATGGGATAATTGAGGTTTAATTTCCACAATCCTTGCGGGATCCTTGGGGCTAGAGACTCACAGAGCTCATTAGGTTTCCTTTACTGACTCGATAGTATTTAAGAGCGCTTTCCAAGTGAATATGTTCTCCCCTCGCAAGGAAGGACGTGAAGTAGTTCACAGCTTAAGTATGTAGCTAACAGAAAGAGGATTTAAGAGGGAGAAATGCTCAAAAAGGATTTGGTTCCAATAAGGGGCTTTCCTCTCTCTTAATGATACGAATGATAAAGACTCCGCCTCTGAAAGCATCGAGTGGTGTGGGTAAAGCTAACAGAGGTTGTTTTTATCCAACGTCCGTGGCAGTGCGTTTGCTTGGACGCGTAAAAATTTGGTTCATAATAGTTATAGTAGGGATTGGCTTTGTATTATTACTCGCAAACTCAATTAAATACTGAAAAAAGCCACTCACTTTGTTAAGAGAATATTGATTTGATGAAATAGAAAATGGGGAACGAAGCTATTTAAAATACAAGATGAAGCTAGAGACTTGAAAGTTTCACTCTAGGTTTTTTTTTAAATTGAAAATTTAATATCATATGAGATGTTGACACGACCAATGAGTTGCTGCATTGCCACGCGTTGGCGAGTTATCGTCCTAGGTACCGTAGTCGGCGAGTAACTAATAAATACTTATGAGCCGAATATCATTTGCTGATGACTAATAATTTTTCAGAGTACATCATTAATGTGCCATATTGTATGCCCTTTTTTGCGAGCGGAGTAATTTTTGCATTTTTATCTGACTTATTTGTGCCAGAAGAAAGAGCGCTGGGTAAGTGCGGAACGGGAGGAAAGAAGATGAAAGTTTTGTTAGACATAAGGGGAAGCAGTAAGAATAAGCACCTAAAAGAGTAACTTGATGGCAAGTATAGTTATGTGCCATAAAGTTAAAAGATTCCCTCGAAAGTTGGAAATCAAGGCATGCACTGTCTACACCTATATACTAATCCGTTGGTAGCATACCCAATGGTAGCGGCATGGTAGACTAATAGGTCAATTGTTTCATTGGTACTGGAAGAATTCATGTTCAAATAGTGATGTGTCTGAGCTTAACTGGTGGTAATATCCTGAGAATTGCTGCGCTCAGGGAAATGGTATGCAGCATGAAGGAAATCTTCTTCCCTATGTTGAATGTGTGAATATTACACACAACAGACTATAGAACCAGGAGATCTCTATCCTTAGCAAATACTATCTACAATGGCCTTTGAAATTTCGGGAAGAAAAAATGTTCCTGTACCTGGAATGGGTCGGTTCAATACACAGACACTGCTTCTATCAAGGACTCCTTATGTTAAAGGATTTTTTCAATATCCTCGGGAACTTTCTGTTCATCAAAGGCAGAGTCGTGATTCATAGAAGCCACTCTCCAGGATCATCCTATGGTCTATGGCAATGCTGAGGTTTCACTGATTTCGGTCGTTCCTTGGCGTAAAGATGTCATTGGTGACGGCAGTTTCTCCAGCCATCCTTCTTGCGTCTTCAGGCTTGGAAGAAGGCTCCTGACACGAAAACACCAGCTGGATGGCTGGAGAAAATGTTGTTGCTTAAGGACATTCTGACGATGATGGACGCCCGAAAGCTGTTAAGCCTCGTCGAAAACACTACGGAAACCGATCCATTGATCAAAACGATTAGCTACCACTGCAAGTAATTATACCACACATTTTGTGTGGATTTGATTGTTTTGAACTTTACTCTATCACTTGGAAGATAAAATCCTGGTGGAGTTGGAGGATATTTTGAAATATTGTACAATACTTCGACATCTCATTATTTCGCATTCCTGGTAAGCCAACGATTTTGAACTTCTGGCTGTGAACAGTGTTTTCTCCTCCACTCGACTGTTTTGAAGCTTCCTCTCTCGGTATCTCAACAGTTTCTAGACATGCAAATTTCCGCAGTTTTTACTGTTACTGTTTACTGCAATTTACTGTTTTAGAGTGTCGACATGTTGGCTAAGAAAAGACGTATTTTGTACTCAACATGTTTAACACCAAACATTTCATCAAAGTGGCCCCTGAGACATGGTCTGTTTTAAACTTTAATAATTCGATTCATTTTAACTCCAACGGGTAGTAAAACTTTGTTTTTTAAACTGGGAATTTAGTTCTTGAATATTCAACAGTTTTACAACTTCGCTGTGGTTGAAAGAGTACTTTATTAAAGAATTGCATAGCAATACTTAAAACAGCGGGAACGATTAAGGAGTTTCTGTCCGGAAGTCTTTAAATATTTAGGATTCTATTTCGCTAATAAGAACCAAACTAATGGTGTTATCGAAGTAAAAGTTGTCCATTCTATTGATTACAAAACTATTAAATTATCTTTCAATGTGATAATGGTGGAGGCGTGCTAAATAGAAAAATGGACTTTTGTTTGGATGGTACGAACGATGGAGGATAAAATCTGAAGCCGGAGGCCTGAATGTGTGGGCACTTACCAATTATCCTACTTAGGATATCATGGGTGCATTCGTAGGAAAGGAACAAAAATTGAATAATAGCGGGATCGTCAAATGTCAAGGAGACAATTGGAAGAGTTCAAAACGAGCGAGTGAATTAGTATGGGGCGAGGAAAAAAAGAAGACTGCTTTGGAGCGCATGGGATAGTAAGAGGAGGAGGTTGGGAGTAGGAGAGCTAGCGATAAGGACTGGCTGGATTTGAGGTCAACGGACCGATCGAGCCGGTGTAAGCTTTAGTTCCCAGCCGCTGAGGCTCCTGACTGACTGACACCGCCCAGGATCCTTGGTTCGTTCGGAAGGACTGCCTGTCAGTTGTCTCCTGCAAGTCACCCGGCTGCGGTGACGATGCCTCGTGGCTCACGTAGCCAGTCACCCTGCGGAGAGTGACATAACTTTCTCCCACCGGGAGTGGGCTCAGGCTCTGCTGGGTCCTTGGGTAATGTTTACCCGGCAGACAGGAAAGGTCGCACGTAGGATTTAAAAGACGGAACGGAGTGATGCATTCAACCGAAACCTGGTTATTTTGACTAATTTATAAGGACTAGCTGTGCCCGGCATGCATTGCAATGCCTCTTTAATCAATCTTTCTAAGTAGGCGCGCATAGGCATGCAAAGCAGACACATTTACATGTACAAGAAATTTGAATGAAAGAATGAATTACTGCATTTTTTATGTGTTCCATGATAAAAATTTCCATCCAATATCTTGTGTTCAAGTAATTTAAAAATACAAATAAAGAAACACCTGCACCGAATTCAATGCTTTTCATGTGGAAATATAAAAGTTAAGAATAATGGGGTAAAACCACCCCAAAAATTTCATTATAGTATAAAAACACGCGCGTATATGAATGTAACGTTGTTTCAAAATTTGAAAGAAATCAGTTAAGAACCTTTGGAGATTTAAGATTTTGAACAAAGGAACATTTACATTTTTATTTATAAAAATATATCGCTAGTCCCATATATTATTAAAAGCGTGTCAAACCTGTGCTTAGGTTGTGAGTAATTAATTCTCTCTACTTAAGGGTCCGCTGCTTTAAAGCTGGGCAATTTATCTGGGTTCGGAAGGATTCATTGGCTAAAACATCTCGGAAAATACATTCATACCCATAGCGGCGTTCCCTTTCGGGGGAGACGCAGTCAAAATAGTTTGATTCTCCGTGATAACTTTGTAAATCTCTCTCTTTTGAAATAATTTGCTCAATCCCTACATACCTTTTTTGCATTAGTTGAACTCATACAATGTATAATGCACGCCCCTCCTGTTTTTAAGGCTCCTAATAATCCTTCTCATTAGAGTACCAACCACCACATTCATCCATAACTTTCTCGATTTACTCCTTCCTCTCAAGGCCGTTTTACACGATGAAAGAATTTGCACAAACGAATGTACGTGAAAATGTACGTTTATCTCAACGAAATTATAACAGGTTCTATTTTCCGTTCAGGCATTCAAGACATTCGCACAAGCGTTCATACAATTTGCCGCTTTACACGATAGGTACATTTTACCTCATGCAAAAGTTCACGGAAGAGTTTGTACAAACAAGTGTACCGTGTCAAACGGCTTTCAGACTATTCAATCATCCATCATACATCTGGTTCGTTATTCTATTCTCGTCGATTCTCTCAAAATGGCCAAACAAATGAAGCACGCGTCTTTCATTCCGTTCCACCATTATCAAATCGGTTGCCATGTTTCAACGATCTCGGAAATTGGAGTTGCAATAAAATATAGATAAATTGCTGAAATGATTGGTGTTGGCCAATCTTATCTAACAACCTATATGAAGGGCAGTTTTTTATCTGTAAATTATTTACAGTACAAATGCAAGTACTAGTGTTATAATTTACTTTCCAATAATGCGCATTTTTTCTGCATTATGAGATACATTGTAGCACCATTTTTCTATTTGTCTTCCTGAGTTCTCTTGGGTCCAATATTTCTTTATATAAATCCTTTCTTTATATTTAAATTAAAGAGTATCCCCAACAATCTCAGTGAGCTAGAATGAATATCTAATTAAACCTTACATTTGTCTCCGAGGAAAGAAATTAAAAAAGTTCATGTTTATGATTTATTCAGATCGAAATATGTTACGTAGTGAACTTTTGAAAGTGAAAACTTAAGCTCATTTAAATGGCTTGGATCACTTTGCAAGAAATAAGAAAAAAGAAGTAGCCTAATCATGACAAAGTTTATCAAATATTCACTCTTAATGATGACTCGTTCAGATTTTGGGAAGAAAGTGATTGGTTAAGAAAAAACGAATGCGGAAATAATTGGTTAAGAAAAAACGAATGCGGAAATAATTGGTGCTTTGGGTCATATTTTCTCGGCGATATTGCAAAGAGAATTCATTATAAGCGTCAAATTGTTATTTTATGCATGGAAAGGTCTAGAAACTCTGACTGTTAACCTTCCGAATATCTGGAATCTACAAAGAAATAATTTATTTCTTTCAGCTTGACCAAAGCTTTAACTGAGTTCTGATAACAGTGCAGTGAGGGCAGAGCAAAGATAAAGAGAACCAAATCTCCGATTCTGAAACGAGACCGAAGTGTCTTTGATGGAACTGCACTACGGAACTCGGGAAATCCTCTTGAGTTTGGTTTTTATTTGGGATAGTAAATATTTTAGTAATATCATCGTCATTGTGACAATATGTCTTTATAAAATGGGTTAAACTGGCTAGGAGGTGTAACAGGCTTACAAACCAAACTAGAAATCGGAAAATATAAAGATAAATCGAATATCGGTGGAGCCATATATTGACTTCGTTGTCAATTTCAACGCTTTGTACCACAAATATTAAATTCGAGTGAATCGAGATGACAGAGGAAAAGGTATAGTGTTGTGTACCACTTATTAAAATGCCCGACGCATCGGTCATAAATTAGAGTTTGGAGTATCGTTATATCATAAGTCCTAATTTAAAATACGAAGATCATTTCGCAGGTTTGATAAACACCTGAGAAGCATGAAGAAAATATTAGTGCCACCAAAACGAGTAGCCTTGTTGAAAATTCACTTAGAAGTCATAAGGCAGCACAGCTTCGTTAACTCCTCTGGTAACAGACATTACCCATTCCTGCACACTATAAAACTGCTCGTTTATAAGCTCTTAAGCTCATAGAAATAAAGCGTAACTCCTAATAGCATATGACTGCGTTTATTCTTCGTAGCACAATATTCATCCAAATTTTAGCTCCATGAAAATTGCGGGTAACAATCCAATGACTCCATCAAAACCCATCATAAATTGAATACTGTTACACGTTTGCCGGAAGTATTTTTCCAGCATACAGTATTTAACATTGGCATAATGTTTATGCAAATTGGGGGAAAAATAAGGTCAATTTATTTGAGATGTCGTCTGCTACAGGCATTCCTGTTCTCGCCTTGGATATAGGACGAAAATTAGGGGAAAATATTGATTACATTATTAAGAAGATGGTGAAGATAGGGCAGAAGTTATTATTTTTCTGTGACATGGCGGGGAAAAGTAGCGTATAACATCATGAGATAGGTTGAGTTCCGTTTTCAGTCATAGTATGCCAAGAGCTGAGTCCGCAGTCCCCTGATACCCTTGTTGACTCTTTCTATTAGCACGGATACTGATTTCTATTTTCAACTGTCGGAATAAGCGTGTATTTGTATTTTAAACGGAGAGCAAATCGAACTAAGCTACCCAAATTTCCCTCGCGCCATTGGTAAACGTAACGTTCGAGACGCCGAACTAGAGTAGAAACCAGAGGTTTCTGTGAATATTGACGTAACCGGAAACGATTGTTCTGTGAGATTGACATTAGAAGGTCTATTATGCATTTGGTGAAATAAAAGTATAGAAACATGCTACGTCGAGAATTGAATAAGTCCTACCAAGATGAACAAGGAATAAATATAGTAGAGTCTCGATTATCCGATACCTAAACCGGCCACGGCAAGGTCGGATGAAACGGAAAATAATAAAAACAATGTAAAAAATGTTAAACTTAATTTGCACATTGAAAACTTTTCAAATACGTGCGTCTTACTTACCTTTATATGACGTACAAGTAATAATATGAAAGACTGCACTTGCTATGTGCGACGAAAGGGGGCCCTCGAGTGATAGCCTACTGCATAAATTACAGTAGTTATCGTGCACGGGGACGGTTGGCTAACACGGAAGGTCGGATAACCGAGACTCTACTGTTTCTTGGAAAAAAGAAGAGAGATTTGGGACAGAAGAACTATTGGGAAGTAAATAAGTAGATTACGTTAGATACGGAAGAATGGAGGGCTATTAGTAAATAATCTTAACCTGGCAAGTTAAAAAAATATCAAATGGCCGTAATAAAATCTCAACTGAAAATTAACCTAAAGCCCCCTTTAGCTAATTGTGAAAAATTCAAATGAGCGGATGGCTTGCTCTTCATCCCAAACTTAATTCCCAAATGAGATTACATATCACCATTTAATTACCTCTAAAATGACCAAGACAGCCACCGTATATTTTCCTCATCGGAGATTTACAATTATATAAAATTTATTATTTACAGCCGGGGGTGGTAGTGGGGTAATCCTCACCTGCTAATCCGAGGGTCGCGGGTTCGAGTCCCACCCGGGTCGATTTTTCGCATGCCCAAGGCATGGGTGTTTCTGTCAAGTTCTGGTGGTTCGGCTCCTGAGAAAACTGAAGACAATCCAATGGCTTATCGGGATCACAGGGGCATTCGGACCACCAGAATCACCAGAATGATTATAAATAATGTACCCTATTTATACATCTTAGCGTTACCTTTGACTGATGTGTCACGCAGCAAAGGAACTACAAGTCCTTTCTTCTGATTCTTTTAGCTTAAAATATTTTTATAAAGTTCATATTTTGATTTAATTTGCCAGGAGATGAAGTTTCATTCGGGAAAGTTATGAGGAGAGTGCCGCTCTGTGCAAGTTCGCAGTTTTTCGACGTGGGCCAGCGGGTAACATTTTAAAGCCTGCTATTATGTGATACAGTGATGCTATTATGAACCATGAGGGCGTTAATAGCCATTTAAACGTCTTCTCTCTCAAGTGTTTTTCTCATATAAAACATGAAATTATTCATTTCATCCTCGTGCCGAACTGAAACAAACCGACGTAAGTTCGTTCTCATAAGAGTTTTATGGGGCTTCCAACTTCTGTTGCCCACTGCAAACTTCTTCGTTGAATGCAGGAAGGTTCTTACGAAAGTTTTGGTACTTCTCTTTCACCATAAGAGGATGAGATGCTATTTTAAAACGCTCATAACCAGCTTAGGGAGCGAGGTGGCGTAGTGGGTAGAGCGCTTGGCTGCTGATCGAAGTGTCCCGGGCTCAAATCCGGGCGAAGCCTTCGAGCGCCTCCGAACAAAATAAAATCCTCGAAGTGCGAGGTGGCCCAGGGAAAGGAACTGTCCCCCTTTCCCTGAATGAGTGAAATTCACACGCCTGTGGCTTAGTCCGGGGTGAGCTCTACCCTCAACTATCCAAACCAACCTTCGGGTTGAATCAGTGAGTGAGATAACCAGCTTAACAATGAGACAAGTTATGTCTCAAACAATTCAACAATTCAATAGGCGTTCAAGTAAATCATTTCTTTGGAACATTCAGGCACTTTCTGGTGGTATCAAATAACGAAGAGGTATCTGACATTTGATAAATGTTTTACAGTTTTAATCTTAGGTCAAGGAATGAAACTACTGGATGTAAAGTGAAGAATCAACTTAAACACATAACTTTAGGTAGTTTGAGCGAGATGGTTCCCAAGTCACAATGGAGACCATTTTCGAATTTTATTTTTTGATGTTAGTGTCTGAAAGAAGTATGAAGTAAATATTTTAATATTCATGGTGCAAAAATATAGGAATATGTGACAAAAATTCTCAGCAATTGAATAAATATAACCACATATGTCTCTAACTTGACTCATTTTTACACGCCGTACGGCTGAAAATCCTTCAAAACAGGTTTGTTGCGATTCTGTAAAAAATGCTGTGGTGACTAATTGATTAATTTTTATAAATAGTTGATAAAAAAACTTACAAACTATACACCGTTAGTTTTTCACGAAATGTTTGTGTTTGAAGTTCCTAATTTGTTTATTATTCTCCCTCTGGAGCGCACAGCCATAATCTATCCCATGTGAAACAGTTTATATTTTTAGGCAAATTGCTCGAAAATTAGTTCGGCAAGGGGTTAATATTTTGATACCATAGGAAAGATGGGAGTTTTTTCTTTAAAATTACCTCAAATTTATTAAATTGTAGGTGAATTGATATATTGCTTACACTGCCTGAACGTGAATGAGCTGCATTTATCTTTACTGGAATACTCCTACCTTTCTCTTCGATAAATATTTGTAAGTATAAAGGGACAAAGACGTCAAACTGAAATCAATTTCAATATTAATAAGGGTGTGAAATAAATTTTAATGTTAGTGTCTGGAAGAGGTACGAAGTAAATATTGTAATGTGAGTAATGAAAAAACGTAGTTTTAAGTGAAAAAAATTCTCAGTAATTGAATAAATATAACCACATAAGTCTTTAACTTAACTCATTTTTTCACGCCGTACGGCTAAAAAGAAATTGTAGGTGGAGAAGCGTTAGGGAGAAACCCGGCGTCGACGTTAGACTGCTCTTAGTGATTGGCGCCGAGGGTGTCACCGTTTTATTTTCCGTCCGACGGACGGGGTACTATACTCGTAGTATTCTCCACATTATACTCTAAAAGCACAACCGTAAGCTAAATGCAGTTGTAATGGGGTATCTGAGAATTGTATGCGGTAAAAGCAGAAGGAATAGGGTTAGGAAAAAGTGATGAAAGAAAGTGCAATGGATGCTGCGTTAATGGATATTTGAAAAGGGACGCATTTCATTGAGTTGGCTATGTCGAGAGAAAGGATGATAGTCGAAAAACGAAACAGTTATGTGATAGTGAAGTGTGAGAGGAAGGAGTAGACTGAGAAAGTTATGAGTGAATTTGGTGGAAGGTACTCTTTAGGAGAAGCAGTGGCGTAAGGACCGGGGGATTTATGGTTTAAACCCCCTCCGAAAACATGTTTACATATTTAGTTACTGTTTCCCGTAATTTACTAGATTTTGTATATTTTGCACTAGCATTTTGAATTGCGCTGAAAAATATAGTTGCATTGTCTTCACGAAAAGAGAATGTTAATTTAATTATTGTTTTAGTGAATAATAACCTAGATATCATTTTATGATGATGCACACAAATATTAATGGAAACCCCCAGAAGGAAATCCTTCGTACGCCACTGAGGAGAAGGGATATTAGAGTCCTTAGGAACGGAAAAGCGTGAGTGAATAAATGCATGATTGTAACTGAATCAAAAAAGGTTATGCAAGGATAGGGCAATGTGGAGGAAATAATTAGAGCAGAGTAAGCTTTACAGGCCTCTCACCGGGAATTCAACCTATTGGACTGTGCCTATCCCGAAAGGGAACGGCGTGATAGGTAAAGACGCATATATATGTATTCTAGAAAGGGTCCTACCAAATTAGCGAACGGCTGCAAGAGCTAACCATAGCTATGACTCCTATCCGACGAAATGTTCACCGTGCTTAGAGTACTCCCCACATTGTATCCAAGAATTCTGCAGTTGCACGTTCCATCCTAGGAATGGAGTACAGGGTTTCTTTCGGCGTAAAAGATGTGATTTCCGCATTTTGTCTAGCTAGGTAATAGAGATTAAAACTCCGTGGAAAATTCCCAACTCTCCTTCACTGCCATGATTTGAACCTGGGACCTCGGGATGGTATTCCTGGACTATTCACACCAAATAAACCCATTCGTCCTTTGCTTATCGATCTAAAAATGGAGGCAAAACACATCTGGCTGTGACATTGACTGGGGGCTCATGGCTTTTCGTGAAAGTTCATCGTCGAAGAGATTGGAAGCATGCTGTTTGTTCTCTCGCAAGGCTGTTTTTAAATCTAGTTCAATTTAGTTGTCGCGACATTATCCTCGCACATTCTCGTGCTAAAACGGAAGTCTTATAACAGTGACGTCTGTCGGTCTTTCGACATTCCTTTTCTTATCTGAAGTTGTGAGAGTGACGAATTCTGTGAGCCAGCGCATTAAATGCTTCCCACTCATTGGTTCCTATCTGGTGCCTAGTATGCTCTCAACCTTTTGCGAAAATTAAAATCAATATCGACAACTGCTGGATGAACTTAATTGATCTTTTCTCTTCCTATTGCATCTCCCCATTGCTGTACCTTCTGGTACTGACGAGAGAGATGAAGCAGGAAAGTTTTTCGTTTTGCTGCAGAATGAACAAGAATTAAGCCCATAAAGAAGAGCTCTAATTTTCAAGGAAATTAATGTATTGTCAATAGACGGTTATTGGGCGTTATTCCCTTTTATTGGTCGAGATTAGAATCTCGGTAATGGTTGAGATTTTTCGGCGGAATTACGATCCCTTCTTGAGTGCTGTGAGGAGTACTTTTCAGGAAATAGAAATCCATCCGGCGGATGATGGCGCCTTTCGGTAATTCAATTTTCAGTTTCTCTCCTCTTGCTCCCCATTTAACAACCAATACTTCCGTAACCCAAACCACCCACCTGCCCTCAATGGGGAAAATGATCTCGGATATCGGTGGCCTCATCGGGCATTTACCGGCCGACCAAGTTGTGAGTTGGATTTTCTTATCATTCGGTTCGTTCGCGGTGGTCTGTAACCTACAAATTTTTAAGGCATGTAATATTGTGGTGATGTAAACTTAATAAACTACAAAGTACCTACTGAATCAAATTTAATGCAATTCCTCTTTTCAATATCATATAATTTAAACTTACACTTATTATCATTTACCTTTACTAGACCAACTTCTTAGTGAATTAAAAAATACTTTTACGCCCTTTCTTTAATAAGAAGTTCTAACGTATTCAGCAGACAAGTTTTTAAAAAACTTTTTAATAATTCATTTCGTGATTTGTTCATATTTTTCTTCTTTTACTCATGGCGTCCACTTTGAATTTCTTAATTATTTTTTTTTATTCTTCAAAGCGCATTTCTGGGAGCGAAATTGTTTAAATCCTGTGGAAATCGCTGTTACGGTGTCATGATAAGAAAGCGGCGATAATTAGTTTGGACGTTGGAAGCTATCCATATCATATAGTGCTTGAACTATGTTGCCAAAACACACAAATCTCAAGTCTCTCTTTGGAATGTTTCTGTATAGAAATGTTAATGCTCTCTGTCATTTGAATATTCAATTAAGGACGAGGAAGCTTTTCTCGCGTGCTTGAAAATGTATATTTATATTCAAATTCCTCCGGCCGTCGTAGCCCTGACCTTGGAAATCAGAGCGCGGGCTGAGTTTGAAAATAATCTTCCAAAGTTAAATCGGTGTCGAGATAAATGGGGGGAGTTATGTCACCACGATGGTGACTATCTCATTATAAAGTGGCTAAGGCTCCACTCCAGTCCTCTTCCAGCATCCTGCGTTCCTCCTTGAACGGCTGTCCTTGAGCACTTAAAGGAGTTACGATGGCGAATGCTTGTAAATCTGTCTTCGTGTCTTGGTCGCGCATGCATTCAGCCCTTACGAGCTTGAGAAACGCTTGCGCTCGATTTCGATGGCTTCCAGATCTCCATTTTTGTGTCATCACATATTTAAGGCAGTCCTTAACATTCCGCGAAACGGGGAGGAAGTGGAAAACATAACCAACCGTCGATGAGAGACGTATCCTCGATGGTTGCTAGCTAGCTCGCAGTTTCCCTTAAGTCCTCCTTGACGATACTTACATTCATGATTCGCATTCCAGTTAATTCCCCCTCGGAAGGCTTATTACAGTTGAAATGTTCTACTTGCCATTGTGTTGGACTCCATTTCCTCGTGGTTTTGATTAGAGATTAAGAAGAGGGATTTTATCGATTCTACGTATCCTCTTCAAGCATAGCGTTTGGGAAACCTTGGAGAAAATAATATGCTTATAAGATTCATTGAATAAACTGCGAAAGATATATAATTTGTTATATTCATCATAACCATACTGATTATAATTTATAAAATAATCCATTATTTCATACTGCTCTAATCCGAAGGTGTAAGTCATCACTTAAATTGATATAAGTGAATCAATACATGTGAATTTGCATACTTAAAATCGAATTTGCACTGTTATATAATCGATTGTCACTCTAAAACAAGTGTTCTTTTGTCAATAATGCGTGTGATATTTTCTAAATAAATTAAAGAATTAATTGGGTCACATATCGATGAATATGTTTTTGAATAATTTGATGTTTGGCTTTGATAAGATGAGCATATTTTGTTTCTGTATTTATGTAAATGTACTTGTACACGTTCTTCTATCCATTAAGTTAATTGCAATATTTTTTCGTGTCCGTTGAAGTGTCATTCCTCTTGAAAGTAATTCATTGAGACTCAATGAAACTGCCCATTCAAATAATTTCCAATAACTGGATGCAGTTTTCATAATTTTATCTCCTACGTATAATGCTATCATAAGGAAGATGATTCTCGTCAACATGAAAAAAAATGTTTTCCCGCTCATCAATCATTCTTTCCTAAATTGTGGGGGCAATAGATTGAAAAAGAATATGGAACGTCTTAGTGCCCGAAAATGAAGCGTTTTTTATTTCTCTCGAAATTTGTCCATTCACTTCACTGAAACGTATTTTGTTTTCTAAAACATTTTTGACTTACGTAGTTTAAATAATCGACGTAGTATCGCAAAAGTTCTTAGTTATCAAAGTGTTTCGACGTATTTACTGCAATATAATGCATTCAATATGGCCGAGTGCGCATTTTAATTGGTTTTATCATCTAATAAGAAATCGTCCAAATCTATCATACTTTATGAATTAAATTTATAGCCAGAGAGGATTTAAGTTTCTTTGCCTTCCTTTCTTCCATTTTCGATGCCGATGGCATTTATTCTTTTTTTTTGTAATCGGCTTCTTCTTTCTGCTGTAACTGACAGCCGTTTATCCCGCTGAAAGGGATAGTTCTAGGAGTGCCCATGATAGGACTTTAGATTTATTTGAAAGAGCATTGGCGTCACAGGATTCATAATGAATCCAGTGCTAAATCAATTATTCATGTGCTAGGCCAAAAGCCTGAATAGAAAAAGTATCATTTGGACATTATTCCAATCTGTTATTTCCTTCAAAATTTTAGTTTATCGCCTTTTAGCTATTTGAGCACATGGAGAATTTGTTGGCAGTGAGCAAAATGAACTAATGGTTTCAAGTCTTATTAGCACTCATCGATCCTACAAATTTCTGAAGTATTGTGATTTTAATTCCAGTTAAATGTAATTCCCTTTTTGTAATGACTGAGAGCTAGTTACTTATTATGATACGTATAATGAATTTGCTTCTTGTGTATTTAATCTTGATTTTAGGCTACAATGCTTTCATGACACCACACTTCATTGTCCATATTTGTCTTAAAATTAAACTACTTGACATGCTCCTGATTGAAAATATTTTTTAAGGTGCTGAATCGTGACAGTTCTCATAATTCTTCGGTGTAGCTTTGTGACGTTCTCAGAACTACATTTTCAATAATGAAACTCAAACAATATTAATACTAAGTCACAAAAGTTACCCCACATGAAATACATTGTTCTTCCGATATTGGTGGCTAAATTTCGATGATTATTCACAGAAACGCACGATTTTCTGTTGATAGAGTTGAGGTGCTGACAGTTCGGAGCATCTTACAGTCCATTATGTAAATCTCATAATGGACTGTAAAATGTCCATTATGTGAATTTCAAGAGAGTACGAGGTAGTTTTTTTGTGGGACTTCACGGTAGCGTGTAATGTTTACACTTTTGGTAGCGGCATTATCATAATCGTTGGTATAGGTGTATTTCTTACTCTGTGATATTTGCTTTTGCTTGTATGTAGCTGTCAGCCGTGTAGGAGAAACCAGTAGGAGAGGTCACAGAGAATTGACATTTGTGAGTTCTTTTATCGGAGTATTGCATATTTTTTCCATGGTATAACGTTAGCTTAGTGAAACTCATAAAGTTCTAACGAGCGTAGTGAATTACGCCTTAAAATGTTGTTATTTTTCATTTGCCACAGTCCGTAGGTGCCCTCTTCTGCCGGATAGAAAAGTTAGACTAAAGCCTGTGTATCACACGGTGTTTGATTCGGTTCACATGCAAGGATACTATCTTGATTGTGAGCAGAGGAAACATGCTGGTAATTTAGCTAGTTTGTAAGTGCTAGTTTGTTACTTGTCCCCTGTAGTACCTTTCGACTTACTACGTTCAATTTTAGCTATCATAAGTAATCAATTTTCATGTTCAGGACATACCAATACTCTGCGTTTGTACGATTTTAAAGGCTACATGAATATATCAATGACGGCTCTGGCATATTAAGCTCCATCCATTGTTCAATGCTGATTAGGGACAGGGTCTTCCAGAGAAATCAACTATCTTACAACACGGGCTTATTTTTCACGAAAAATACCATGTTGGATTTTTAAACCTAAATATTAAGTACCAGCAGATCAGAAGCTGAGTAAAATGATAATAAGGTGAGACATTTTTCCTGCAAAGGTTTTTCAATTGGATATTTATTATTGATTCAAAAAGCCTTATTGCTTCACCTTCGAGTGTTGCTTAATGTTTCTCGGCATCTCGTAAAATTAGTGACTTAAGTTTTATGAACCTATAAGTCAAGAGATTAACCTCGTTTTTCCAAAATTTTCTTAATACATACCAATCGTTAGGGCATAATTTAACTTATCCAACTAGTCTTAACCTAATGCTGAAATTGAGGTATCCACCTCTCCGCGGGTATTTCGCAGTAGTACAGAAGTACGTGATTTCCTTGAAACCACATCATTTAATGCATTATTTTCTTCCAGATTTTTTTTACGTATCTTACTGATTTTTAAGTGAAGCATATCATATTCCGATTATTTCTTTCTTGCTCCCTTGAAAACTCCCAGCCAATAAACCTTATGGGCTTAAAATTTCGTAAACTATAACAACTTCGAAGTCCAGTATTGGCTGGCTTGATTTGATCGCAAAAGAGTATTTTTCCTAAGCGTGAAACAAGGGTCCGCGGGGAATCACGTGCTTTGGTCTGGAAATGGAATCGTATGAAATAGGTGTTAAGTGTATGTGAAAATTCATTGGTGAAATTTCGTCATCAAAAATGGTAACGGCCATAGTTTGAACATATTCCTTCTATAGCCCTTGTCGCACGATAAACTATTACACCACCAAGCAAATAGTTTTTTTGAATAGCGGTGAGCATATTATTAGTTGAATAAGAGCAATAGTTTTTAAAGTTTCAATAGCCCTGAAAGGTATTATATTTGTCAGCTGATTCCTGACCACGGTGAATTTTTTGCTCTGGCGTAAGTGTACCTACATTTCGACAATAATATGTTGATTTACAAGTGACATCTTTTGTTCTCTCAAATCTCTTTCAAACTTTTCTCCGAGCTTTATAAACCAAAATAAATATCCAAGGTCTCTCAAGTTCCAGGATAAATAAGTTATCACTTCTTGGCATTATGCGCTCTTTAGCTTTGATTCGCCTCGGGTCTCGTTGACGAGTTAGTCCTATTTTTGGCGCGTCGGAAATCGAAAATAAAAATGATAATCCTCTCTTCTATCGGGCGTGCGAATTTCCTCCCTTTTCGCTAAAGATAAACCCCCTTCCCAAAGGTTGACGGAGACTTGTTTGGCGTAGAAGAGAATCTCGAAAGAGAAGTGGAAGTCAACATCCTCATGAATATGACCCCGTGAACTAATTCCAGGAAAACATCTTCTTCCTTACGTCATTTCGGAGGTGATCGCCGGATGGTGTTCTGGTGGAGCCCTGAACGTCACGTCGCGTAATGAGGGTTGAATAGGGTCAGGGAACAGGGTGACGGGGAAGAAAGGAAGGGGTGAATGTGAAAACGTAGTTAGACGTGCTATCGGAGTTGTCGACTGTAAGGTCGGCCGATTCCATTGAATCGGACATTTCTGAATTGGAACGTGAGTGGGTGGTAACTACTGGGAAGAAGTCATCTGTGCGAATGATTTCGGGTTAAGTAGAAAGTTACGCGTTTATATTTCTAGATTTTATATTTTCTCGACCTCTTTTTATAAATAAATTATATTTTTATTTCAAGGAGAATAAGTTTTGGTTAATAAATAATAATGTTTTACCTCATTGCCAACTTTTCGCAAACATATTTTTTTACTTTGTTGGGGCCTTAATGAATTCACAGCAGGTATTTACGGAGAACTTGTAATTCATTTTTTGTACTATTATGTGACGTACTAAATACATTTTTCAGGTAAAAAATCGTGTGCTCAAAGTTGTTATCATACTGAAGAAAAAGGCCGGAATTTAATACCTAGTACGTATTTACGTACGTTTAAAAGTACAACTTAAACGTATTTAATGTTTTGGCCCCACGAAGGTCTAATACTGCGGGCCAGTTCACATATTGTGGGAGGTGCTCTCAGAGCACTGCTCTGTCAATGAAGAAGTTCTTTGATGAGTTTGTTTTGTTTTTTATTTGGAAATGTTGTTGACTGTATTTTTAAGTCGAATGGGAACGAGCCCCAAAATATGCAGATTAACATCCTGGAAGAAATTTCTGAAAATGTCAGTTAAATGTGGTTAAGAATTAGAAATTGGTTGTTGTTTTCTCGGCTTAGTTTAGTGTGCGGCGTTGGCTAAATTTTATCATGGTAAAAAAGTGAAAGCAGTTTCTTGTTCCACTTCGTTTCAAGCTGGAATCATTTGAACGTGTGGTATAAGGCTGTTACATGAAATAATTTGTGTAGAACCCAAATGTATCTTACATAGGCAGGTGTAGTTGCTAAAGTTGCATGAATGTCTCCCGCATTAAATTTTAATAGTCTTAGTTAGGAAATAATGAGAAAAGTAATGAGAAAAGTAAAAAAAATAGCAGGAATGTTCCTGTCCTGCATGTAAATGAATAATCTCAAAAACGGTCCATATAGCGGAAAATAAACGTGTGTGTATTTATTTGAAATTTCTAACGATTTATGGCTATGAAAAGTTCAAAATGGTTGGCCTAGTATATTACATAATATTTCATATGACCCGAAAAAATTGCTTTTTTCTAGTTCGGACGCAAATGAAAGATTTAATGCCAATAATAATAACTTCTGATGAGATGAACTTTCTAGTCTCTCCATACCCCACCCTGACCCCGTTACCTCAAGGGTACAACTATCCCTGGAACAAAAAAACCCTGCCAAAGCGCCTGAGGGGAGTCTCGAAGTACGGAAAGAAAGACGAGATGCTTTTACGGTAGAAAATTGGGTCAGTCCCGCACATTCGTCCTCATTTCACCGATCGGCGCAGTCCCACTCCAGACATCAGTGTGTCACGCACCCGTCAACAATCAGATCGGAGTGATCAGGATAGTGTGAGCCTTGACACGGGTCGTTAGGGAAAGAGGAGTAGTCCACTCTTCCGGTCTCAGACGAACGTAAAAGGGGCGGGTCCTCTTTTCGTGGGTCCTTCATGACTGACTTTTTTCGAAGGGGGCTCGCGACCCCCTGTGATGACAGCACTGTCTCTTTACCTCATGGCCATTAGTACAGGGGAGGGTGAGTCTTAGGGATTAATCTGAAGCCTTGAGGACGACGGACAATTCATGCATCAAAACTTCGACAGCCGCTAAGTTCCATCAACTATTTTTTTCATCCATCATTCAAGGCTTAGTGGAATTTTGACAGTTTTTCCATGAAAGATTATAAATCATAACAACTTCCATTAAGTCTTGATAGATTATTTGATCAGCAGGTAACCAATTTAGTTAAATTTCAGCTAAGAGATTTTATATCATAACATGGTTACCATGGCTAACCTCACGTCTAGCATGCTTGCGTTGAATTACGGATTCTTACATCCCTCTGCATTTACGTATTCACTTTATTCGTTCGTTAAATTTATTCCCTTCAACACACCCTTGACTATGATAGCTTCCAGAGTACATCGTGGCCCATATGTACAGCAGTGAACAAAAATGGAGGTATCAGGCGTGATGTTGTGGAATTTCAACATAATTTAGAATTTCGATGATGCTATTTTCCGCAAATGAAATATTTCTGTGGAAAATTGTATCTTCTAAATTGTATATACCAGAGTACAATTTTAGATGTTGCGTGAGTGAAAATATCCACTTAAATTCTTGCTTTTAATGTGCCTATGTATGTGCCTTCTTTTTTTGATCTCGTAAATTTCCGAAAGTGTTGAGGGACGCATGGCAGACTGAACAATAAGGACGCAGGTCAAAATTATGGATACATACAATAGTCATGACCGAAGGTTTTACGGAGAAAATACAAAAGGCCTTACTTTGAAGCTATTTTCTTTAAAATTAAGCTTTTGTCTCCGAATGACATGAAATTCTGCCTTTTGTGTGTTTTACGCCTTAAGTAGGTTTCACGAAAAGTTAAACTAAGATTCTCCGAACCTAAAACGAGTGTTATGGACGTATTTTCGTGATATTACAGTAACTATTTTTTGACACAAATTAATTGAAATTATGGCTACAAACCAAGATTTTTACACTGCCGGCTAACTTGGCAGTTCTTCTATATTTTTAGCATTGATGAACAGAAGTGAAGTCCATTGGTCAAGTAACCCTTGAGACCGGCATGCTTGGAGCCACACACTCTTATTAATTTAACTTTGTCGATAAATGCTTTGGGTTTAAATAGAAACTAGGAGTAAAAGTGTGGAGACCATAATAAGCCACAGTTAAGTACCCTCATGAGTAGTTTGAGTTGAAACACTATCATTTTGGGTTCAAGTGGAACCCAAGGGTCGCAGGAACCCACCGTTGTAGTACTTTGAACCCACCAGAATTGAAAATCAGCAAAGCAACTAGAGAAGATGTGAGTTTCGGACTTCTTTTCTTCTCAAGCATACCTACTTCTGCGTGAAACAACTCCTTTCCCGGTTTGTTATAATGTGTGCTACCCAGTGCGCAGGATCTGGAACGAATAGAAAACATATCCGCTATTGTGTTACGAAACGAGGGGTACACTAAAGTTTAATGCAGGATTCCCTACTCTCTGTTAATGTGGCATGGCCTCTTCACGCACTAGGAAGAATGGACACCCAATGAAAAAGTAGAGCGTAGAGCTGGGCGGTATTTGAATCCCAATATCAATATCCAGTATCTTAAAATATTGAAAGTGGACCATTATCAATAACCTGTATTGGACTATTGAATATTTGAAAATACTGGCATATTGGAATATTGCAAATATTGTAATATTAGAAATAATGAAAAAATTAAATATTGGAACATTGTAAAATATTGAACATAGCAATATTAACTGGTAAAATTATCTTGCTTAAAATGGCTTGCAAATGCTGCTTGTGTGCACTGTGTAAAAATCTGTTAATAAAACAAGAAAAGCAAGGTAAGCTTCTTTTCCCCAGTTATTGCTATGCGTAATGGTGGGAAAGGAAGTGCTGCACTGAGTGCCACGCGCGTCGTCTGTTTTCAAAGATTAGGGCGCTCTCCGACCACCCTCCTCGCCGGGTTCAAATATTCAATACTTGAATTTTCAACATTGGTAATCCAGTGTTCAATATTCCAATTAGAAATATTGGTTCTTCAATATACAATATTCCAATTGCAAATATTGGTTTTTCCACTACAGGATATTGGTGTTGGCCGTTCAAAAATTGTGAATTTGGAATATCAATATTTAAAAATATTGATATCGGAACCAATGTATTGGAAAACCGCCCAGTCCTAGTAGAGCGTCCCCAACCTATTTTAGCTGAAATTCGTGAACGCCTGAACATTTTGTGGGACAAGGGGCCAAATTATTTTCACCCTCCCCGGATGCGACTGCGGTTGAAGTTTTTTTCTTGCACTTTGGAACACCCTCGGGGTATTGAAATCGACTCGTTTTAGTTTTCCGAAGAGCGCTGCCAAGGATCACCTTCGGAGAATAGCGAAATCTATCCTAAACAGGCGGAGCGGCATGCCGAAGAGCAGAGAGTGACGAGGAGCCTTGATTTAAATATTTGCTTTATCTGTGGGTCAAAAATAAGTTATCTCCGGAGGAACGTGAGTGATGTGTATGTTTTGAGCGCAAAGAGTTTATTCGTCTTCTAAATTTCGCTCTATTCCCACACACATATTTTCTTCTGGCTCCCTCCTCCACGTCTTTCATTCTGGATATTTTATCCCTCATCAATGGAAGTTTTATCTTTTTTGGACAAGGGACATTTTTCAGAAAACATTCATGATATGAACTCATTTTGATTAAAATTCCACCAATATTATTCCGATCCAGCGATTAATCATTGAATGCTGTTGAGGATTATTAATTGCAACCAATGCTAGACGTTTTTGCCGTATATGAGCATTTATTACCACCTTGATACAAATTAATGTCTTCATCCCATTGTCACTTGAACTTTGTACTCCCAGTTTTCAAGGAAATTTTTTGTTTGTGTACATACTCAGTTGATCTTTATTTTTATAATAATGCATGCTATTGTTAAGATACTTCTTGCTCGGCCTCATTAACGTTTATAAATCATCTCATAAGTTATGTAAATATTTATTAGGTACATAAGCAACTGGACGTGAGGTTGCATTTCAGTTAAATACATGAAGATATCTTTCATAAAATATGACTACTAGTTGTTTTTTAGTTTCAAATGAATACAACTTCAACTCTAGTATTCAATTCGATAATTCACATAATCGGAAAATAGGAACTCGAGTATTCGATTCGATAATTCACGTAATCGGAAAATAGGAACTCTAGTATTCGATTATGTGAATTCATCAAGTTAGGCCTCTATCGTGCCAGATATATTTTTTACTTTTGCGTCCATCTTTTTGAAAGCCAATGTTGAGGTATGAAAGAAAAAAGACAGTATAAATTACCTCGACAGTCTGACAGCTTAAGATCACTATGATTTATTATACAGTTACTTTCGCATGGAAGGCTACTGCTTATCAAAATGTTAGTGACCCTTTGTTATGAACCTCAGTTATGCACCAAAGTTGGATCCCATTCATAAATACACTGTGAAGAATATTTTCTTCATCTCTGTGCGCACTGCATTCATGGGAGACACGGTTGCTCTTCCTGCTATAAGTCATGGAGGGAGTAGTTTCATGTAAAGTGCGCCATTAATCGAGCTTTTATTCGGTATTAAAAGTCAATACAGCTTGGTGTGACTATTTCAAAACCATCCCATTGTGGAGCGTATAGTGTACTTTGGCGCGCATACTTATCTTCAAAGAGGATGCGCGCGGATATAAAGTCGAAGTGCTCCCGTTGAATGAGTCGTATCGTGAAATAAAACTCTTTCGCAGTAGGAATTCGCGATCGTTTCTTAACGCCCACTGCATTATTCATCCTCAACTTCGTCTGGATGCTGTTGGTGCGGCCATTTTTATTTTCAGCGAGTCGTGAATCTTAAAGCGCAGTCGGAATTTCTCATATCTCACTCAACTCAATCGTGCGTCTTAGATCTTCTTGTAGGCGTGTTGGACTGCGGGAGACTGTTGGCAGCTTGGTTTTTTCGAAAGCACTCTCTTCGAATGAGCATCCCTTTCCAGCTCCAGGCCAATAGAGATGAGGCTCGTTCACAATGACTGAAGATGCGTTGCGAGAGATTTGTCTCTAGTCATAGCCACACTCGTTATCAGATCATATTCTAATTTTACTTCAAAATTCTATAAGTAAGAAGGAAGAAGTAAATAGTGATATTAATGGTGCAGAAACTTTATTTTTGGAACTGTACTTCTCAGAAATTAAATATACATATTTACATATTTGAGACTCTAACTTATTTTTCAAACGTCCTACGCTTAAAATCCAATCACTACAAGTTTTTTTGCAATTTAATAAAAATTATTATATTGAGCAACAAATTTATATATTTTAAATAAGTTAGGGCATGCATACACGAACTACGCACTTCGCAACCTCCGCGTCAGCGTAGCTAATTTAAAAAAATAACATCTCTCAACAGTGCAGAGCAGTATTATACCCCATGGGAAAGGGCTGCTAGGTTTTGGCTAATATATCGAAAAATAGCGCGGTACGTAGCTGATTTTTTGAATTATTAGAAAAATGAGATATATTTCTTCATAAAATGAGGTTAAATTCTTTGAATTATATGCTTAGTGATGTCTCGCTCCAGCTACCTCAGGCGGAAAAAAATCTATCTCTATGCATATTTATGAAACAATTCCATCATTCCCGCCTAAATACTATATGAATCCTTTCCAATTTTGTCAGAAATGTGAACGCGTAACTTTCTACTTCACCCAAAATCTTTCGCACAGATGACTTCTTCCCAATCACCCCTTCCCACTCTTCTTCCAGTCTGATTCAATAGGATTGGTCACCTTTACAGTCGACAATTCCGCTCTACCCATTGTATTTAATGTTTGGTCTATGAAAAATAAATATCATGGAAAGGTAGGATTTAGTTGATGCTGATTTGGAAAATACAAAAAGGTTTTCCTGCTGTTATTAAAAAAATGGAAGTGTATAATTACTTAATGGTACGAAATAGAGGTGCGTTGGAACCTTAAACCCAACGCGTTGTAGGGAACGAGAATTCCCTGACCCTTTAGTTTTCCGAAGACGAAAATGATAAGATACAATGCCGCACGGCTCACCTGTTTGGTCTGCACACCATTATCAGTATTTGTACCCAAGATGTGGTTCCATGCAGCTCTCCATTTATTTTATCGCATCGCTAAATCGACAGCACAAAAGCGCAGTTTCTTTCGATGCATTTGAGACTTAGTCCTGAGCATATCAAATCAGATATGAGGGAAAGTCGATGTGCGTTGAACAAAAGAAATTCGGTAACCACCTCCGCGAATGTTGTTTATGTTTTGATTCTCACTGTAGGCATCAAACAGATAATTTAAAGATTCTTATTGGTTACATTTTGCCCAAAAATCTTACATTTTAAAGTATTTTATTTTAAAAAATTCGTAACCAATTAAAAAACTTTCAGCCGTAACTATCGTGTACCTTAGAGGCCCTCTTAGGGCCTCTAGTGTACCTACGTACAGAATGCTACCTATCGGCAGTTTACCGAGTTAAGTTTCACGTTTCCTTTGGGCACATCGTTCCATTCATCATCATTTGTGTGAACTGAAGAGCAGGTAATGGTTCCCCTTTTGTGCTGCTGTCTTGCTCCTATTTTCCTATTCTCTCCCTTTCTATGACTGGTGCTCTAACACCCCCTGCGTCACGTCTCTGTGGAATTTCTTTAAAAAACTTTCATGTTTGTCCTCCTAGCTGCCCAGCTTACCCTCTCGATTCATCTCCGCAGCCACATCTCAAAGGCTTGCAGTTTACGCCCAGTTTTGGAAATGCGTAAGTGATAAAAAGAGTCAAGAATAAGCCGTTCGGGTCACATATTCCGGTCGGTCTCTGCTCTTCGACGAACTATTTCCAGTTTATTCACTCACCAGCAGGCGGCCGTGATCTTCCCAGTGATAGTGACAAAGAGGAGTGTTGGTTGTGTGTACACATCACTCGGGTCAGCTGGTATTGTCTCCATGCGTCACAAGAGACGTTTGTCGCAGTCTGCTCAGTGGTAGCTCAACATCCTCGAGCGAAACTCTCTCGCGGGCACTCTTGTATTGCACCCATGCCATGGAAACGTAAACGGAATAACAACGCCTGCTGGCGTTGCTTTGAATCATCGTTCTTTATTATCAGTTCACTTTTATCATTGATTTAAGAGGAGATTGAAGGGGACCATACGGTACAACAGTAAAGACGAATATTGAAGTAATTTAAGTGCGCAATCGGCCATGTTGAATGGATCAATTGAGCAATTAACGAATAAGATATAATTACCTATTAATTATTACCTAAGTATTACCTATTAATAGATGCGAAACTTTCGTGGTACGGTTATCAAAAAAATTTATGAGTATGTTGAGAGCAATTCTGTATATTTACAAGATGGAAAACCCGAAGGGTAATAGTAAGTTCAGGAATAGCTGCGAAAGTTAACGAACACGGAGGCTTGTCCTGCGTGTAGCTAACCCACCCGGGGCCGACAATTTTTGATAATTATTTTGTAGCTAATGATAACGGAAATTTACTGATTTTTTAGTCTTTAAAATGTGCATAATAGAAGGATATACCTTTCACAGAAAAAACATATTTGCATTTACAATTTGTATCGGATTATAAAGAAAAAACAATTTCTCACCCTTGAAAATTGCAAGTTTGGCACCAGTGTGACACGAGTTCCCGGGGGTTGACAAACTCCAAATTTCGTACACGTTACGTTCACGTAAAAAAAATAAGCTTCGAGATCTTAAATTTTCGACACTTTGAAATTTTGGCTCAACCTAATGGGCACTGTACTCCAGCATTACGAGTTATACTTACAGGTATTTAAACTATAAAATGTATTAGCACTCCATTCAGAAATTTATAGCTAAGCCAAAATAAAATTTTAAAAAATAACGCTACATATGTTCCCACTAATATTGGTGGAATCGATCAGCTTTTGTGGTCCGTAATTGTACACTAAAAAAATGACATTTTAAACCTACCCTTCCTGAAATCTATCTCTCTAATTGTTTTCTTGTGTTACTATCGTGGGTTCCACCATAGTAACACGGAGATGTTGTTTTAGTATGTTATCTACGTCTTCGGAGCAATATCGCACCACAAATTTACTCGGGATATAGCGCCTCTTTAATCTACACTTTGATAGCGTTTCCTATCCCAATTCTTATAATAGCCTCGACACACCGCTAGACTTATCATAACCTATCATCAGAAGCCTTGCCGTTCGTCGCTCCCCGCGATCTAATTCCGATATCAATCTAGCTTCATGAAGATCCCTAATGCTAGACACGTATTCTGACGTGCTTCGTTGGTTCGCCACCTTCATTCATTAGAATCGAATAACGAAACAGATCTATGATAGAGAAGCGAATGATGTGAGAGGAAGGGGCAGACCGAGATATAGTCATGGTTGAACGAGGTGAAAGACTTTTGAGAGAAGGAATATTAAGAGTCATAAGAACACGAAAGGGTGTATGAAGAAATACATTCATGGTAACTGAAGTGAAAGAGATACGCAAGTTTAGGGCATAATTGAAGAAACTAATTAAACAGAACCAGTTTCCTAGGCCTAACATGTATAACTAACTTATTTGACTGCGTGTATTCCGAAACGAAGTGACGCGATGGGTATGTATGTTTGAACGTAATTAATATCCCTTGCACTGTTGATTTTAGATGAAATGAAAAAGTTTATTAATAGAAGCAATATTATTCTATTAATATTGTTGAGGCAAGGAAATTATTCTTGCGTATCCTTTCACACATTCTTTCGACAGTCTAAGGAGCAACGCTGGAGGCTGTTTGAGGGAAAAGTGTTTCCAACTTCTCTTTCCTATCCTCGAGAGCCTATACACCTGCCAAGTTGATGGCTTTCCGTGCGTGCTTTCGTCGCTCGCGTATTTTTGGTTCCGAAAGGACTGTGACAGCAAGAAAGCAAGCATACTCCACGTATGATCGATAATGACTCTGTCCCGAGGCGGGAACAACTCAACCCAACAAGCTCAACCACATCGACAAATTGGCTAGGTTATTCAATAATCTCCTTTCATTCCTCGCGTATCGGAAAATAGGAATTCGCGTTTGAAAGGAAAACTCTATAATAGAACCTATCGGAAAAAAATGTGTATTATTCAAAGAATTCTTGCATCCCCTTATAGTTGTAAAATCTTCGGAAAATTATATGGTTCCAAAGCTTTTATTTTTTTAAATCATAATATTTATTTATCTATTAATCAAAATTACAAAGACACATTTACATTACAAATAGAAAATGATAAATTAGGAATCTCTTTTAGGCATTGCCTGTTCTTGGGATATCTCAAAACAACTTACATTGCAAACAATTGAAAAAATAAATAAACTGAGACCAGATAGGTAACATAAATATAAACATAAAAAATATAACTATTTTTTATTTAATCTCAACCTGTCGTGCATACAGTTTATAGTGAGTGTTAACCATACTATTTTTTAAAAATACATCTGGATTTTTTTCATCAAATAACCATCTTTTTACCCTGTTCAAAAATGATGTTAAACTAATTGTACGCTCTTATATCATCAGGCAAGAAATAATTTTGGCCCTATGAGCATTTGAAAAGGGACAAATTGGGCTTGGGCAAAATATAGAATTATACATTGTTGCCGATCATAGGTTGCATACATTGGCTTTTGGTTATACCTTAGGTTTATTACCACTCCTGAGGTAGAACAATTTCAATATTGTAAAAATCTAAAGATGAGGTAAAGCCACAAATACGGGGATGGACGGTTCAAATTGACATTTTCAATTTTTAATTTGGGAGTAATCAATGGGATCCTCTCTCGTGGTCTTTTCCATTGAATAAAGGAATATTCTCCAATTGAATTTTGACTTGCTAGCGAGGGTAGTCAACCATCCCATAATGTTTTTCTTGAAAGTAATTGAAAAATGAAATTAAAGACCAAAATATCTTTGCAGTATTAACACGACATTAGGAGCAGTAGGTAAAATTCACTTTCAAAGGCAAAAATATTTTTATCCACTTAACGTGTGGACACTCATTTTTTCATCCTTTGTTAATATCCTACACACCCCGAAATCCTCAAATAAATGAAATCCGTTGTTGTTTTCGGAGGCATTTTAAAAGTGGTCTAACGACAAAATTTCCGGTTCATGAGAAACTATCCTTGAGTCAAGCCCTTATTTTTCCTATTACAATATTTTTTGCTTTTTCATGAACTCCTGTGTCCTACTTACTTAAGTACTCGAATTCTTGTCTATATAAAGTGAAGAGAAGAGTGATATTTGGTAACTTTACCTGATGCGTCATTAACCTGTTTCAATGCCTTTAGTCCTGTTGGAGAAATCTCAAAGCCTCTTAATACTAAATATTTTATTATTGACACCAATTAAATTTAAAGTGTTAGTAGTGCCTTTTCATCCTACGGCATTTTATGGTTTATTCGTCCTTCGTTACGTTTTGTAATTCCCGTTGTAAAAGGTCCTAACGGTGTTCGAGGAAATTGAAATACCTCAACCTTCTGCCAGGCCCAAGTATAAAACTCTCTAACACGGGTTTAACGTTAAATTTATGAACACTGCTGCATTTTACAGCCACAGGTATCTCCTCAGTTAAACTAATGCATCGATACGAACTGAACAGCTCCCTCGACTAGAAACTGGATCATTAGGCACGCGATGCGACTATTTAGGAAGGCGGGAAAAGGCATCTCTCATTTCGCTCCGCTTACGAGAGGATTGTGATTTCCGAGAAGACACTACTTAATCTTCCAATGTCACGCGATTCGCTGACGAGACAGCGCCCTTCATCGGACGGGATAATTTCCCGTCGCTTGCGCACTCCACGAGCAACCCAATCTGCATCAGTTACAGTTCCGGGGTAGCTTCAGTTTTTTTTTACACGACAGACTGATGTTTATGTCCATGAGTTCACACGTGAAACTATCCAGGATAAATTAGAACAAACGACAGGTGCTTTTATGTTCCTTTGGCATGACTGTGAGAACACTCAGCCTGAACGTTTAAGATGGTTAATCTAGTCACTAGTTCACCTATATTTCCATTATATGTCCATTCTGGGATTGGGAAATAAATATTTTCGTTTCAAACGTACTTAACAAAAAGTGTGTGAATATGTTGGAGGTTTCTTTTTTAGCCGAAGGTCTGATATTTGTCTATTAATTCTGTAATAATAATAATAATAATAATCCAGGAGAAGAGTAATTTTTAAAATACACTGTTTAACATTTTACTCAGTCACGTGCAAAAGATATCACCCAAACTGAGCGTTTTTAGAATGTGAATATTACTTGACTTGGCTGGGATTCATCGGAAAGAAAAAAATTAGAATGCATTAAAATGACTTGGTGGTGTCCTTAGCTAACACAACTGACTAGGAATCCGGTTTCGAATCCCGATTGAGAAAAACTATAAATAAAACTGATGATCTCAGGCCTGACCTCGTGGAAATTATGGATATCCATTATGAGAAAACCTATGCTTTCGTGGGGAATTTCCTCACTTTCTAGCCTAATCCTGGAGTAGTCAGTATCTATGACAGGCTCTTTAAATCCCATGGAGGTACATACGACTGTAGAAACACTTGGTCTGATTCCTGAACGGCAGCCAGAGTGCGAATCAAGCTTCTTGTTGAGGGGGGGGGGATATTTAGCCAGTCTACTTCGTGAACATACATCAAAATAAATAGCATTTCCTCAGTTACGCTAATGAATGGTATCGCGAAAGACTGCAATTTTAAAATTAAAATATTTTATAACTTTCAATCAAACGATCTATGAGAAAAAATTTAAAAAATCGATCGCCTACTATTTTTTTGTAATTCGCGGTATTTAAAAAAATGCTGAATAACATTTGTGTTTTTCAATCAATTTTGAAAACTTTTGCGTTGTTACACTTTAATTGAAGCAATACATCTTCTATTGCATGGAAATAATGCTTATTAGAATACAAGTATAGTTACATAGTTTTATAATTTTCAAGTTGAAAAAAATACAAAACATTTTTTAAGAAGTCAGTTTTACATGTAAAGACCTTTGCATGCATAGAAACTTTATACATGGTGTCAAGATAAGGTGGTAAACATTTCATTGTTCTTTCTCTTGCAGTTCTTAAGGTATTCAAAATTAATATGCTAAAACCGTGTAACTATTGATTTGCGGGAAATGGCATTTGAATTTTATATTTATAAAAACCAGTTTTCTTTTTTCTTTAATGTTCCTGCTCCATAGCTCAGAATGGCGTAAAATTCCTCACACGTACTCATAAGAATTTGAACTATTAGAATATGTCAAAATTGGAAAATGTAAAAAAATTCAAAGATGTCATTTTGAAGGAGGCAAATCCCCTTAAACAAATAGTTTGCTTGCATGAGATGTTTCCCGACGAGGAGGTTTGTCTGTAGCAGAGTGATGGCCCTCCTTTATCCAATCAGCTGCAAACCGTTTTACCGGAAAATCTTCTAGAGCAGGTCCATTTACGGATATAAACATTAGAGATGATAGTGTCTCAATATGCATTCTGTCCCTTAGCTTGGTCAGTGTATTGTTCATTATACTGAACCCTCTTTCACACTCTGCTGAAGACACTGGCACTACTTTAATTATGTTAAATTGCTCCTTTATTGAATTTCCTAAAAAATCCTGGCTTTTTAGTTTCTTAAACAAATGAAATTCTTTAATGGTTTTTGACACAATAGAGTTTTCATCGCCCTTGTCATAAATGTTTGCTGAATCGCAAAGTGATTTGATTCTGTCATCACCAAACAGAAGAATTTCACTGCAACTTTTAGGCCACCATCTTTGGTTTAATACTTCACAGTCTTTAAAGAAGTGATTAGCTCTGGAAAACCTTGCACTCAAATTATCAACTAATCCTTCTAAGAACTGTCGTCTAAAGCTGTCGAAAGTCTCCTTGTTTTTATTGGATGGTTCTTTTATATCTTGACCTTGATACTTCCCGGTTTTTAAATATTAAGCATTTGCTACTTTAAGGCAAATCCCTTCAGCTCCCTTCATTTTATGTAAGGAATTAATGCACACACTTATCTCAGATGAAACAGAGATTGCATCTGAATTCTGTGATTGAAAATACAGTGATAATTGTTTTAGAATTTCTTAAGTGTCTCTGAACAATGCCAACTCTACAAAAAAATACCATGATATCAACTTATCTAATAATCCTTGATATTTTGCTTCATTTTTTTATTTAAGCAGCCGTCACTTTTATTATTTCTCAGAAATTGCACAAGTGATGGGTAACTTGTCAATACAGCTTTTACTGTGCTACAAGTTGATGCCACCCACCGAATGTCAAACATTTTTCCAATATTTCTGAATTCACATCCAAAAGTAGAAGCAACTTCTTCTACCTCTCTTTCTTTTTTTTGGACTGGTTGAGAATATTCTATATAAAGAGTCTACGAATGATTTAAAATGAAGGGGGACTGGCATTGAATTAATAACATCATGCAAGTTCAAGCTTGTGGTTTAAGCAGTGAATAACAATCAAGTCTTGTTATATCTACTCTTCAAGAATTTAATACTCCTCGATATGCTCCTTGTAAATTGGCTGCACCATCGGATGCGAATCCAATTAACTGTTTGTATAAAATTTCATCTGCAATGCCATGTTTATTTAAAAAAAAAAGGAAATATATTTTAAAGTATACTTTCAGCAATAGCCTCGCCAGTCAGAGAACTTAATTCTATAATATGAAAAAAAATAGTTGCATGGTTCACCATCAAATATTCATCGAACGTACAAAATCACACTTGATTTATTCGAAATAGTGGTGCTTTCATCAATAAGTATACTAAATACACAGCCTGATTCAATAAAATGCTGTGCTAATGCCTTTGACATTTTATTGCTTATAAAATTAATCATGGTAGCACAACTGTGGTCTGAATGAAGCATTTCTCCAACATTAGTACCATTTAGGTGTTGCTATTTACATAAATCTGTGTAAGTTTAAATGGCTCACCAGTTTATTTAGTTAGGTAACTAGTTTACTAGTTAGGTAAGATGTACGGAAATTAAGTGCGGTTACCTCAATTTTCTCTTCATTTTTTTCTTCCCTCAGTCGATATTCTGTTGCCTATGTCATTGGCAGCTTTTCATTTTTTCGTTCTTCCAATATTTCTGCACGTTTTAGGTGAAACTTGCCTCTCCAATGGTCACTAATTTTGTCGTTAAGTTTTTTATTGTTTTTATAGCTTTCATGTCTTTAATGAATGCTGTTTCAATATATACTTTGTTGTCTTTTAAGGCACCAAGTTTTTGCACATCACTGCTGAAGGAACAAATTATTTCACCAGATGCTTTATACGAAAGCCACGGCCTGCTACTTTTCCACTTTTCAAATTGCTGCAACTTGATACAGCCACCAATTAAGTTCGTAGAAGTACTAAACACAATCACATTATCTCCATCACTATGCAATGGATCAGTATTTTCTGAATGAATATTCTCAGATTCCCTTAAATCACCACTGGTACTTGCTTTCCCAAATGAAGGAGAACATGAATTGCCTGTATTCTGTCGTTGACGAAAGTCAGGCAAAAAAACTATCACCCACTGATTCCTTTGTATTTTTCTGTTTTATAAACAGATCAGATAAAACGGTTTGACGTTTCATTCTATAAGTTTTACCTATACCGTGTACTACGCTTGTACCAGCTTGTACCTTGTATGCTAACATAAATGTCAATAAACGACACTGAAGGGGGGGTCATAGCATAGCGGCAGAACTCAGCCAATGAGAAAACCTCTTTGGAAATCATTACGTCAGGCCGCTAAATGCTACTGACTAGCGCTGACTCGCCGCAAAAAATTCATCCCGACTGAAATCCCCTGTGGAAATTTTCATGCCGTTGCTATTATTTACTGCATGTTCAACAAATCCTTGTCTGGCATGTTTAATAAATACCGAGCTATTTCTTACAGACAAATATTACGCTTGCAGCACTATATAATGCTGGAATCCAGTCTCGAGATTTTTATTGCAAATTATTTCAATTACCTTACGAAAACGATGGAGACGTTGCACGTTTGCTTAACATATATGGTTAAAGCAAAAGTATTACCATCAAATTAGCTTAAATAAATGATTACCGACTTATTTTATAACTAATTAATTCATTTGATCACGTAAATTGAACTAAAAAATCAAATTCCTTTGCTTTTTCCAATGAAATGCAAGTACTGCAATGCCAATGTTATTGTGACGCCTAACACCATTCACTTTCAGGGGTACATATTCCGCCAGCGGTGATCGGCAATGCCGTCAGTCTCCGCTGACGTCTTATGAACCCCCCATCGACAGTTTTGTGGAATCGCGATAGCAAACACGTGGTAATGAACACACTGCTTCATAACATTTATTGAATAATGCAGTGTTAACCGCTCTTGTTGAAGCACAGCCGACTTAATGCGTCACTTTCGCTCCAGCGCGGATCCAGCTGACGGAGTACGCAATTCCCGCGCATGCCGCTTGGTATGCTATGCACTGTACAAGTAACCTGTAGTTACTAGGAGAAAGAGAGGGGGAAAAAATTTCCCTGGCAGGGAAAAATATTGCTGTCATCAGCCGGGGAAACAATTTTACGAGCCGGGGAATTCCCCCCTTCCCCCCCCCCCTCCGTTGATTCGCACACTGACGGCAACAATGGCTACTCAAAGTCGCTAACACGCCCATATTTCGCAGTGCATTCATTGTAAGATGGACATTTCGTTATGATTGAAAATGTGTTTTAAAACATAGGCAATGGAGACTCGACATATTTTTCTCATCATATCAATAAGTGACATTCTTTATCGGAATATAGTTTTCGTGATGCTCTCTGTCTGCATCCAATTACTCCTTAAAATGCGGTTACCGCTCGTCTACGTTATCAAAATAATATTGCCAGTTACTTGTGGTATAGTTACTGAATATTTTTGTGAAACTAAATATTTATTTCCTCATTCATATTTTTATTCAAAGTGTTTAGAAGAGTGGCAAGGCACTTAAATGTCGTCTTTCTGTCACCTAAATATTCTATGTGTTTTGGAAATTCCTATGGTCAAGGAAAAATCTCTCATAAATATTCATAACAGACACCGCAGCAGGGCGTAATGTACATATGCGCATAATATTTGAATATTATGTGCATGTTATTCACTTTGTGCTGTGTGGGGTGTGGCATTATAATATATATATTCAGGTAACGAATGGAAATTGGGACTCGTGAATGTCATTTGACGAAATTCGTGATATAACGGGAGAAATAACGGGTATTCCCGGAGTCACCTCTTTTTTCAATCCATAGTTGAACTCTTTGTCATTGTTTGTATTTATCCGACGTACCCGAACTTGCGGGTTTTATCTTGATATAACAGCAACATTCACTTCCAACTATTTTGAATGAATTACATTAAAAATGCTCCCAATAGAAATATCTTTCAGAATGATTAATGAAGTACTGGGTTTTTAAACACAGATCTGTAGTCTCGAGTAGTCTATTTTTAATAAAATCCAATTCTTTCATCACATCTATTACTGAGTAAATATCGCCTAGAGGAACGCTCGGAATGAATTTCGGCAGAAAACCGTCTATAGTTGACGTCAATGTACCATAGATGTTGGTAAAATGCCAATGTTAAACCATCAAGGGTGCAAAAAATAAACGTTCAATTGGTAGACGTAGGCATAGACTCGGTTAAACGCGTTCAAAATTTGAAATGCCTGTCTTCGATTTTTAACTTCAAATGAAATAGCTAAGTAAGTCATTAACCGCTGAGTGAAATTCACAGTGAAAAATCATTTTCCTGGACTGGGTGGAAGTTTTTCACTGCGAGTTTCACACATTCCTCCGTTTTGCCGTTTAAAGTGCAGAGCTTTGTACTTGATGTGCTCGACACAATGCGCCCCAAAAATTAAATGTATACTGTGGCCATTAGTTCAAGCTTGAAACCGATCCTAATGACGACTAAACATTGTGATAACCCCATAGTACTCCAGGCGATAACAACATAAATAAAATCTCAGTGCATGAATACAACCAAGACAGTGATTCATGATTTTTACATAATTTAGGAAAACATGTCAAACCCTTTATCCTGATTGAAACTTACATTGAAATGATCCTCACAGCATCGCAAATGGGAGGATAAGGATAATGGCATCTTCATCAGGTCTCGCCTTGCTGCAAGTAGCCATTTCCTCCTCAATACTGGGTCGTTTGGCACACTCACGAACGTCTTGTCTGGCGTTGATATGCTAGTATTCGTGCACTTGGGAACGAAGCAGTATTTGTAAGGCTTCTTGATAGGTATTCCCTCGTCCCGCGTTTGTTTCTCCATGCCGAAGAGGTTAAACCCAGGACTATACTAAAAAACAGGAGAGAAAAGAGGCACTTATTAGTAAATGAATAACCGATGAAAGTATGACCACGTAATAATCAAAATAGAATGAAATGTAAGGTAGTAGATAAAGAGCAACGTATACTTTCTCCACAATATTGTATCCTCAAACGATAATTACAAACAAATTTAAGTCACGTTACTTGGAATTAAGGCGAGAAAACTTTCACGCAACGTGCAACTATTTCATGAAGTATGGTCCAAGAGGTTTGTAACGTCAATCAACTTTACTACAGACATCAATAAATCATTACCGTACACATTTAACTAACGGAAAACAATGTAGCACAACACTTACCTCCATCGACCCTCGCAATGCAGCGGATGGAGACTGCAACCGGAGACAGGTCCGACAGATAATAATCTTGTTGTTGATATTTAACTTCCTCTTCTTAAATGAAACACCCGAATAATAAATCCGCAAACGAACACATAAGCGAGAACCGAAGAGAGAGCAGTTGATAGAGAGTTCTTGTCGTCAGCGTAACCGAGAAATAAATGATCGAAAATATGGCATGGCATTGATGGGATCCCCTGCCACACACCCCTGAGGTGGCTTACAGGATATTTTGTAAATGTAGATGATGGCATGTGAACACGCTGAATCTAGTCCACCAGTCATTCCATGCCTTAAGGCTTAAAAATCTTTCCAAACTCAGTATACGCTGTAGAAGGGCTCACCCCAATGAACGCTATGCCTGAAAACACAGTACGAAATGACGTCACAGCTCTGAGAATATGGCTGCCTGGTGTTTCAGCGCAACATTAATTTTGCAAATTTTAATAATTAATATCTCACTTAAAAGGTACCTCACTATTCTCAGACTCGGGATTTAGCCTAACTGAGGTTTAAATTTTTTTTTAAGATCGCTTCCCAAAAACGTGCAAATACTCTATTGGGATTGGGATTCCGCTGTAACATCTGTCGTCATTTGAATTCGAACCCGAGACCTTTGGCTTTGGAAGCCAGTACTTAGCCCACCATCTCGATCCATATGAGTAGTTAAACCTGAGAAACAATTTACATATTTCTTTTCTTGGAATATTAAGGTTTTTTCATTTAACATCCATGAATACCTTTACATCGGCTTTAAACTGAGAAAAATTTTTGTACACTCGCATTTAACGGTTTTGAGTGCATTTAACGCAGATATATTGAACTAACAAAAGAATACGCGTCATCCCATTGATAAGAGAACTCAAAAAGAAGGGCGACTACGCAGAAATATTTCTTGTAAGCTTACTAGGGCATTTGATCACCATTTCAATTTATCGGCATTTTACGATGGGAATCCCCTTCTCAGGCCTCAACCCAATCAGATGTGTTCGTCCTTTTGTTCGGTTGACATTAAATATGTCATATAAAATTCTAGGTTCAGGGAAGGGGGTTTCCGGAAGGCATTTTCTGATATTGACGTCTTGTTCACCCGAAAAAAAGACCCCATAAGTGGGGTACCTAGTGACATGCTTCCGGAGAATCGCAATCATGCTTCTTCTTTAGTCAGTCGAATGATAATGCTACTATTATTTTTGCCCTGTTTATTCTTTCTTCTATCGTGAAAATACAGGTATTTACTGTTAGCTATGACAACATACAGGGTAAGACAGAGTGGCGTGACGATTTTAAGCTAGATGTAACAATGAGACTGTGAGAGGAATACAGTGCAGGCACAGTGGTTTACAGTTACTCACTGTTCAATTCAGTAGCCATTAAAATCGTGGACGATTGAACATCGGGTCTTAGTTTTTGAGACATTAAATCAAACTGATAGTTAAATAGTGAGTACCTTAGAGTATACACATAGTTCAACATAGTTGGCGCGACGAACTTCTGGCAAAGCCATTTCCACCCTATCGAGGACCCTAGAATACTGTCATTGCCATATGAGCCAGTGTGGATGTACAGATATTCTAATGACGAATTCCAGTGTTTTCCGCATGAACCCATTGCCTTAGCTTTTTTGAGTGATCTCCTTACCCTGGGTAACGATGTATTTAATCAAAATTTTCCAATGAAAAATATTTTTTATCCCCGAGAACCTATAATTATTTCATTAATAAGAAATGTATGCATGCTTTCAATTACATAATTCCATAAATATTTCTTTTGGTTTATTTATGAAAAGACAATTGTTTAATGAAGTAGAGCAACAAATTCAAAAATGTCTATTATTATATCATACGAAATGTTCCCCATGTGGGGTTAGCTAGTCCCCCATCGGGCACCTCCCCAGGTGGCAGATAGGGGAGCGCTCGACTTCAAGTAGGGCACCGGGGAAATAAAATACCCGGGGTGGACCAAAACTAGCATTAAAATCCAGGGGCGACTGACCTATAGTGGCAGCCATCTGGTCTGCGTCTGTTCCTAGTGGGGCGGCAGCTAGAAAACCTGGCAAAGGTATAAAATTCAAATTCAAATCTATGCGATGGCCAAAACAAAAGGAATTATTACCCCAGGTGACAGCCCAGGTTTTCTGGAAAATCCACCCTCCTTTATGGAGGCCAGTCCCACGCATTCTGGGGGGGACCATCTATCGCATTCAGATGGCCTATTTAAAAGGAGCTTAATAATTAGTGGAACACCACCAACGGTGAAAACTAATACATCAAGAATGGAGCAGGAGAATAAAATGCTAAGAGATAGACTCAGAGACATAGAGGAACAAATGCTGCAGATGAAGCAGATAGTTGAGAGACTCACACAGGAGAATGAGCAATTAAAAACCTTGGTTTAAGGAAAAGCAGCTGGATGTGAAGAAACAAAAATCCATCACAATTCACAGCAAGCTATAGAATATGCTACGGATGGTGAAGAGCTTGCTAGAGAAACTGACTGGATTATTAGCGAAAATAAGAGAGCCAGTAAGAAGCGTAAAGCTGATTCCTCACCGAAAGAAGAAACCCCAAACCAACCCAAAAGTCCCCGTGAAAAAAATGACCAACAGCCAGGCGATAAATCATAATGGACAGAACACTAAGAGGAATAGTTTAAATAAAAAATCTGCAACCCCACCACCAATCAACATCTTTGGAGTGGGAAATTACGCCGAAGTCAGAGCTCTGGTGACTTCAGGTACAAAAGCAAATAGGAGTTGTAAAATAACAGCATTGAACAATTATACCTGGAAAATAGTCATACCAGACTCGTGACTCCTGTAGGGAACTGACCAACAAACTGAACACAGAAAAAAGGAATGGAATATGTATGAGGACAAAAGCTGTAGACCTCTTAAAGTTATGGCTAGAGGTCTACACCCAACCTGTGAAAGACAGGATATCATAGATGACCTACAGCATAGGGGAATTAATATTATAGATGCTTTAAATATAATCAAGAAATAGAAAAAAGAAAATGATCAGAGGGCAGCAGGTTACTAGAAGGAAAGGGCTCCCTCTCTTCATGCTTATGTTTCACCAAGACGAGAAAGCAGAACGAGTTTATAGTATTAAATCTATACTTAAAATGGGAGTAAAAATAGAACCCCTTAGAAAACCTCAAAATGAATCCCACAATGCAAAAGATGCCAAGGATTCATCCACACACAGAAGTACTGCTATCGGGGAGCAAGGTGTGTAAAATGCCTTGAAAACACCTTACCCAGGATTGCACCGTCAATCGAGATCAACCACCCATATGCGTGAACTGTAGAGAACATCATCCTGCAAACTACAGGGGGTGTGAGGTAGCAAAGCAGCTACAATGTATCAGTAACCAAAGAAGAAACACTGCAAAGCAGGAAGCACTAGAAGTGGAGCGAAAGAAGTCACCTCCAAAGCAAGTGACACCATTACTGGAACAAAGAAAAAGCTATGCAGAAGCAACATGTCATAGCCAACGAGATGCCAATATGGAAAAAAATGAGCAAGCAGTAAGTGTAATGCTTCAACGACTTTATGCTTTGAATCAAAGCCTACAAGTTCAATCCAAAACAAATGAAAAAATGCTAGAAAACATAGCCATGCAACAAAAAGCCACTGAGAACTTAGCTGAAAGAGTTCAGAGAATTAAGACAAAACATCGCAAAACATTAAATAAAAACTATGTCTGACACCCTAAAAGTTACTGGAATGCTAACAGACTCATTCAGCACCTACTGAACTGGATGCCTACTTACTGATGGAAAAATAGATATATTTGATTACAGAGAGCCAGCTAACAAATAATGGAACTGTTAAGATAAATGGCTATACTTGCTATCATGCTACTCATCCATCAGAAAGAGCTAGAGGAGGAGCGGCGGTTCTGATTAACTACCATCAAACACAATCAAGCTATAAAAATTTTGGAGGATTGGAGTCAAGTAGCGACTGTAAGTAAAGACATAATGGGCAAAGGAAGCTTTACAATCTCAGCAATATATTGCCCACCAAGACATAACTTGAAAGAGGAGGACTATGCCACACTCTTCAGGACATTAGGTAATCATTTTATTGCTGGAGGTGACTTCAATGCAAATAATACCTTTTGGGAGTCAAGATTAATGAACACTAAGGGCAGAGAATTATATAAAGCAGGACAAGCACTAAACCTTGATTTCCAGTCAAGTGGTATACCAACCTATTGGCCATCAGATCCCAACAAAGTTCCAGATCTGATAGACTTCTTTGAGGTGAGAGATGTGTCTGATCGGTATGCACATGTTGAAAATAGTGTGGATATTTCTTCGGATCACACACCTGTGATACTAACAGTTAATGCGCAAATAGGGGTCCAAAAATATCCACCCAGACTGGAAAATAACAAGACAAACTGGACCAAATTTAAGCAGCTTTTGGAAGAGTATATAGAGCTCCAAGTCCCATTGATCAATAAACAGGATTTAGAAGAAGTAGTTGAAAGACTAAATGTAAGTATACAAAAAGCATGTTGGGCAAGTACCCCACAGGTCCAAAGAAACTACCAATATCACATTAATTACCTATCTGAGGTAAAAGAACTACACAGAAAAAAGACATGCCTGAAAAACTTGGCAGAGGGCTCGTACACCGGAAAACAAAAAAGTTGTAAACTCACTTTGTAATGAGCTCAAAGAATTAATAAGGAAGATCAAAAATGAGAGATTTCAAAGACCTCAGCAATCTCACTGTGGAAAAGGACACTGACTATTCGTTGTGAAAAGCAGCGAAGGGGATGAAAAGACCAAAAACCCAATCGCCCCCTTTGCAACAGGATGATGGAACATGGGTGAGAAGTCCGAAAGAGAAGGCAGATCTCTTCGCAAGGCACCTTGAAGAAACCTTCTATCCATTACCAAGGCAAACAGAGGAAGAAAGTGCTATCCTCATACCCAAGAACGACAAAATGGATATAAAGAGAGTAACACTACAGGAAATAAGGGATGAAATCAAACATAATTTGAATGCAAAAAAAGCACCAGGGTATGAACTAATAACAGGCAAAATCCTGAAGGAACTGCTGGAAAAAGGACTAAAAAATTGCAGCAACTATTTAATGCTGCCATCAGGTTGAAGTACATACTGCAGTTAATGAAATAAGAGCAATTTCCACAAGTATGACATTTAATGCACGACCGGTTTCGCTTTTTACAGCATCTTCAGGTACATATATCAAGTGTGCTCAAGCTTATATAGGGAGGCGGGAAGGGGGGTGGTAAGACAGGGTAACGGAAGAAGGGGAGGGTAAAGGAGAAGGAGAGAAGGGTGGATAGTCATAGGTGCAAGAGGGGATTGTTCAAGGAAATAAGTCGCGGAGGACACTCGGAGACCTCTCCTGTTGGCTCGCAGGATACAGGGAGGTAAAGTCCGCTGTCCAGCTCCTGACAACCGCGCTAATCCCCCAACAATAAGTCCTCCAGAACCTCCTCTCTGGACCGTAAGAGGATGAAACACTGTTTTCCATCTGGTGAGAATGGTAAATTTAACTGTGTTCAAATATAACTTCCCCTCAATCGTCTCAGGCTCAACTTTGTGGGAGTTCATTTTATAAATGAAAAAGGAAAACTTTGTTTTATTCCACCAATTTATTTTCCGGTACCTACTACTAGTTTCGACCCAGCGGCGTCATCTTCAGGTACAAAGAGTATTAAGGCCAAAACATGATCCATATATACCATCCAGGGTAGGCATTGGGGAGGGGAGAAAGGCGGTAGGTTGGAGAGGGGTGGAAAACCCCAAGGATACAATGTAGTGTTGTGAGCGGGTTGTGGGGGTTGGTGAGGGAGGAAGATGACCGTTGGCAGGTTGACATATGAGTTTTGAAGGGTTATTGGTGACTAAGGTAGTGGTGGGGTGTCCTTGGGAGTGGGGGAAGGGGAAGGATTATGTGCTACTGTTTTTTCCGTGAGGGTCAGAGAGGCCTCTAGGAGGGGGAAAGGTTTTCAAAAAGGATGTCATTAAGTAGATGACATTTCTTCATCTGTCTCCTTATCTCCAACTCTTCTTTTTTGTCCATTCTCCTCCTGGTGTAAAATCTTCGGGGTGAAATCACTCGGTTCTCCTCCCACAGGTGTTTAGCAAAGTTGGACTGGGAGAGGTTACATTTCCGGAAACACCTCTTGTGCTCTTCTGCTCTCATCCGAAAAGTGAAGCCCATCTGTCCAATACAGGCCGCTCTGCACTCATTGCATTTCAATAAATATATACCAAATTTATCTAAGGGATCAATTTTATCTCTTTATTTATTTTAAAAAAATTTAAAGTTGTCATTGTTGTAGAAAGCTATTTTAAAATGGTCTTTAGGGAACAGGTTGCTTATTTTTGTGACAGAACTCCATAATACGGTAATTTACCCCACTTAAATTTTTCCATGTTTGTCCCAATCATATGTAATAGCATATGCTGTGATCTTATGGAGCGTTTTTTGAGGAGCATTTTATCTACAAGGGTTTTACTGTAACCATTTACCATTGCAATTGATTTAATAGTTTCCAATTCCTCATTAAATTTTACTTTGGAGAGGGGGATATTCAGCAGTCTCTTTAGCAAGAAGTGGAACGTCTATAACTTTTAGGATATGTGATGGTAGGAGTCCATGGTGGTGACTTTGCGAAAAATAGCAAATTCAAAATTGTTAACACTTTTAGATACCGTCACATCCAGAAAATTCAATTTTCCCTTTTTTTCCCTCTCACACGTAAACTTGATACTGTCGCACTGGGTATTTAAAGTTGTTAAAAAAATGTCCAATTGCCTTTCAGTGGCAGTCCAGATTGAAAAAACGTCATCAACGTAGCGGAACCAGCAATAGATATTCTCAGTGTTCACTGAACCACCATTGAACAGTTTTCGTTCAAAATCGTCCATAAATAGGTCAGCTAGGAGTGGTGACAACGGCAACCCCATTGCTAATTCTTCCATTTGTCTCTGGTATTCCCCATTGATTTTAAAGTAATTTTGCTCCATGGCCACTTTTAATAGAGACACAAGATCACTGATGACGGCTGCTTCCGTCCCCGTACTTGAAAGAACTTTTTTCGCCACTTCGACTGCTTCCAAAGCTGGAATACTGGTGAAAAGGTTTTCCATATCAAATGACACTAATATGTATTAAGAGGGGGGAGGAGTTTTCTTGGAGAGCCGGTCACAAAAGTCTATCGTGTTTTTCACTCCAAACCTTGACTGAAAATTAGTCAACTCCCTTAATCAAGAATTTAACAAGGCCGCAAGTTTTCTGGATGGAGCTTTAGCTTGGGAACTTAAGTTGACAGCATAAATAATTCTACAGCCAGTCAGTTAATGCAAATTTTAGATTGATTATGCTACTTAAAGAGTTTGTTAATAATGAATGATGTTTTTGAAATATGTTGGATTTTAGAAAAATGAAGTCTTTAAAAGCAATTTATAGAAAATATAATTTTATTTCTTGTAAAAAATAAACTAAATATTTTTGTATGTTTTTGCATATTGTGCAATTTATAAATGTCTTCAGTGTTTAATATAATTGTTTTGTTACGTGCTATACTGTGATTCATTTAATACCTTTTTAAAATTAAAAAAAATTAAAATCAACTTATGTTTTGTGGTGAGTATAAATTGCATCAGTTATTTAAAACTAGGAAATTTCATTTATTAATCTGGAATGGCAAATCTCATATACCCTTGCACATTGTAATTCTAACCATTCATTTTACTTTATTTGAGCAGCATGTGACATACAACATCATCAAGCGTTCCATCTTCTCCTTGTGGGCTGGTGTACTGGTGCTGGTTTTTCTGCCCTTTGTTAGATTTGGTGTGTACTTTGAGCCAATAACACGTACTTGTGTACGCTACAAGATGGCAACACTACCCAAAGACATTGCATACGCTTATGTCTTTTTCACTTTCGGTAAGTTTCATAGCAATTAATTAATTAAAAATTGGTATTGAATTGGTGTGAAAGAGTAGTTGTGGATTAAAATTTTAAGTTTTTACTTCAATTGTTCTCATTTTAATTTTGCTTAAAATTATTCCAGAAGGATTTTCAGGCAACATTGTGTTAAATATTTGTTAGTAGGTACTTTTAGTTTCATTTTATGTATTTAGTACCACCTTCATTCAAGTGATATGCAGTATACTATGTTTAAATATAGTGAGATTCATGTTTTTTAATCTTTAAATGGTTTAAAACAGCATTGGATTATGAAACTACTAGGAGTCTTATTTGAAATAGACTAAAAATTGTTAAAATGTGGGGTTATTATATCATAGCATTGGAAAGATTAATTTCTCTTTGCAATGATAGGGACCTCTTCAGGACTTTGGTGTTTAAAATTAACTTTTGTCTCCATTTAACAATAAATGGATTATCTTTCCTGAACACAGTTCCAAGAAACACTGATAAGTGTCATTTTGATCAAATAAGTGCCATCATTAACTGCACCAGTTCACATATTATGAATTTGCTTGAAAAAAGTTATCGAATAAAAAATTAATGAATTTATAGTTTTCCTTCTGCTACAAAATTCTGACACCCTTTCAGAGGAAATAAATGTACATATTAATGTGTGTCCCTTGACTACTAATTTGAGTTTTTAGAAGCAGGTTGTAAAAATGCTGGCTACCTTTAAAAGGCTTTAATGACATAATGATACATATCATATTAATGTAACTATCCTGTATAAGGCTGCCAACTGGTACTGTTATCCTCATTTTGTTACACACCATGGGCTATCCTAGAGGAATTTATTTAATTAAAAAATCGTCTGAAATTTGGCTTTTGAAATAGAATAATTCCTATGATATTACCTTTTGGTTGCATTTTCCCAGGGAGTGCTCAAGAGCCACTCTAGAGCATATTGTTTCTAATTGTGTTCAGAAGAGGGGTTGGCCATTTATCAGATAAATTAATGATTGCTCTGTGCTGACTGAGCTATAAAATAAAGAAATTTCCCAAATGTTCAATTTTATAAGTTCTAACACGTATTCATAATGAATAAAAACACTTGGTAATCTTCCACAGATTTATTTCTTTGGCATGATGCTGAAAGTGATACATAAAAAAATTACTTCCGATTCCAAAATAAATTCTTCCAATTAATAGATGGGTTAGCCCATTTCCCCCCTTTTTGCCGAAATTTTTCTGGACAACCTGGAAACGAGCCTATTTAACTCAAGACACTATCTTCTCCAATATATTCAGTATTATTACTGGTATGTGGATGACATACTTTGTGTGTGGACAGGAAGTGACCATCAGCTGGGGTTATTCCTTAACCTTCTAAATATGCAGCACCAGAATATCAATTATAAAATGGAAATAAGTAACTCTGGGAGAATTAATTTTTTATATTTGAATATTTCAATTGAGGGAGGTAAACATGAATTCACCATTTATAGGAAACCGTCCTATACGGACCACACCATCCCATCTAATTCTGCCCACCACCACTCCCATAAGCATGCCGCTTTCTACTCACTTGTACATAGACTTAAAAGTGTACCCCTCTATGAAATAAATGATAACATAGAGTTAGAGACCATTAAGTATATCGCTATTAGCAATGGCTATAAAGCAGAATTAGTTGATGGAATAATTAGAAAGAAAATTAAACAAAAAACCTTTTTGGTGCTAACGTCACTTACCCCTCTGCCCTTAGATACATAAAAATGGTGTAAGCTCCCCTTCATAGACGGCATATCCCACAGGCTAGCCAACTTGCTACCCACCCAATATAAAGTAGACCACTACACAAGGTGGAATCTTAGAAAGCTCCTGGGAAACGGGAAGGATAAAAAACAAGTGCTTGAACAGTCTGGCCAGTACAAGCTGGAATGTAATACACCAGGATGCAGTACAGTGTATGTCAGTCAGACTGGTCAAGCGCTTAAAACAAGAGCCAGAAAGCATGAAAGATGTTTCCGATTGGAGGATACATCCTCCAATTTTACTAAACATCTGCTGGAAGATGACCATCACCCAGTCCCAACACCTGCATCCGTTTGTCCTGTGTCTTTCCGCCCTCTGTCCACTCAAACCCTTAGTTCCCCCTCCATCTGCCGCTTCACTCTCCTTCTTCCTACCCCCACTTACCTCTCCACCCCTCCCTTAGCCTTCCCCCTCCTCCCCCCACTCCCTAACGGCTTGGTGGAAACCTATATATGCTTGACCTAAACCGAATAACCCTGCACATGATTATGCCACAGTGCGGTGAAACGCGTCGTGCCAAAGAAATAAATCTGTGGAAGATTACCAAGTGTTTTTATTCATTATGAATATCGAAAACTTATACCATATCCAGCCTGAAACAGTTATATTTATTCTAACACTTAGGTGTATTGACGAAGAAGTTTTAAAGTTCTCGTTTTTTAAGCCAGGTTTTCTCATATCTGGGTAATGTTAGTGGCAAGATGATGCAGTTTTTGCATTAGCTTGACGTTTTCTGAGAGTTTAGGCTTTGTAACTTCTGATTAGCTGTTAGTTGACATGAGCATCATCTATGGGAGAACGTATTACCATCGGTTTTCTTATTGAGAAAGTATAATGCCAGAGATTATAAAACTGGGCTAATGGTTTCTACTGATGCCAATAATCATATGCCACTGAAAATTTTTTCCATTCTTGTTTATGATTGCAATAAAAGAAATTATTTAAGGCTACACATTTAAATACCAGAGGTGAGCAAATGCTATTTCTGGATATGTTTGTGAAACATTGTTGATAAATGGTCTGGATAAGAAATGGGTTGCATTTGAAGAAGGAAATTTGGAGATGGAGATTACCATATTTAGAGATGATTGGAGAGAAAAGAGAAATATCATATTTCTAATTTGCAAGGATTATTTGGACCAATGCAAAAAAAAATGGTACCGAAAGAAAGGCATCTTTGCAAGTCCTTATTTTTTTGGCCAAATTGTCCTCATTCTCATAGATAGAGAGCTAGTTGGTAGCCCTCATCCAGCATGAAAATTATTATTGAAAAAAAAATACATTTAAAATAAAATATGTATTTTGATATGTATGTAACAATTTTGGGAAATAATGTAGCTTTTTTGTTGCCTTGAACCCTTATTAATTATGTCTTTTGATGCATCTGGTTGGCCACTCACTTACTGAATATTCCTTAATTCATTGTAGGCACATTACTTTGCATCTGTATTGTATGCTGCAACCTTGCTGTCATAAGGGTTCTTTGCCGAGTGGGCATCAAAGGGCGAAGTATGGTTCGTCGTATAAGTCGGAACTCCCTCAAGACATCGTCTTATTCCATGGGGGTGGCAAACAGCAAAGCACAGTCTCAGAAGGGACCAAATCATTGCGATGGAGTTGCTATCCACATGACTCCATCTTCCATGCCAGGGCCAGCATCGTCAAACAACTCTCGCTTTGGGAATCACCAACTCCTTGTAAATCTATCAACTGCAACCCATGAAGAGCTTTCATTCGCTCGACTCATGGCAGTCCTCTGCATTGTCTTTGTGGTGTGCTGGATGCCACAAATGGTAAGGATAGACATTTTACCAATAAAAGGTCATGGTTCGTATGTATTCTATCAATAAACACCAAAGAAATATGTATATTTAGTACCTAATAAATGCTAAAAATGGTAAAAATTCCAGCTAGAAATTGGACACTTCCAGCTGGAATAGCAGTATCCACCTGGACTCATTGGATCCTACTAGATCTAGCAGGATCTAGCAGGATCGAAAAGAAACCCAACCCTGAAAAGAAAAAGGGAGCCTCCAACATTCCAGTATTGCAATCGGAATAGGAGTACCCCTCTGGTTGTGGGATAAACCGGTTGTTGTTTCATGTTAATGTGTGGGGAAAATCTGTCTACCGTGTGATATTTGATTATTACTTAATGATATAAGTTCCTTGTTGCATGAAAATTATTTTATATTAATGGGAATGGAGGAAGGAAAATTATTGGCGTCTCTTGGACAAAGTCACTGAAAAGCTTGAAGGATTTTAACATAAGTTGCGGCTCAAGTTTGTTTGAAGTTGGGGTAGCACGAGGCTTTCCTAGGAAGGAAATCCATCTGTTTATTTCATCCTACTACAAGGAGGTATGGGCAGGAATAACTGAGGATGATATGGTTTTTGTGAAGGCATATTGCTTTCCCAGGCAAAGAAAGAATGAGCCCGCTCCATTACACGAATTTGAAGGATGCAATAAAGATGAAAGCTTTGTTATTAAATCCTTGAAATGTGCATGCAAAGCAGGGTAGGTAATAATACAAATAATGGTACAGGAATTAGTCATGCAATATTTTAAATGACGATGTATTTTTATGACGACATCATTTTCTGGTGCATCGTGTTCTAATGTTGTATGTACATCATCGCAGGGAAAATGATAGTTTCACCTACGAACGAAGTACCTATATATGATGCAATTATTAGTTAGTTGATTTGTTTCCACTGCGACGATGTATTTACTTACATTTATTTTGATATGAACTTGATACAATCACCATATACCACTTAATTATATACACCTCTACTTTAATTGATTACATACTCTAAAATAAAAGTCTATAAATGATACTGTAACAGTTTTTCTCACTGACAAGTGGTACCCGAGAACACGATCGTAAATTTCGTGGAAGATATAGGTAATATAGATGAGCCGAAACTTGAACCGAAACTGACGAATATAGAAAATGAAATAACCTTGACTGAATGAAAACATTTTCCGATTGCCATACCTACTTGAATCTTGTTCTTGTGAACACAACAATGTGTTGTTTGATATCGTTATCATGTGAAGTACAAGCTCTGCCGATTTGTTCTTTCCCTTTTTAGACTCTGCAAATGCGTGCTAGTTTTTGGGCTCTTTTACTTCCTCCATCAATTAATTTCGACGGGGCTGAAGGATATACCGGTTGACGTGTCTTGTACATCCTCGGAATAGAAATGGCAGAATTCCAGGGGAAAGAAATTGAACCTGATGCAGTAATGAATGCTGTATTTGCCAAGCCAACCCTGAAAAGAAAAAGGGAGCCTCCAACATTCCAGTATTGCATTGATCCTAATACGATTCCTTCACCAGCACAGGTGCAAAAATTGCAAATTGAACTTAAAAATCTCTTAAAAATCAAAAACTTTCTTCCAGACAAGACTTCTTTGTAATCCCCGGGTAAAAAAATGTCGGGAGCACACAAGCATAGAAGCTGACATTTTTTATTTTATTTCATCCCGTCGTATATTTACTGCCGCACAGTTTAAACATACTTCCTTCCGCTGGAAATTTGTGGAATAATACCCTTGGTGTTTTACACGAACTTTTGCAATAAGGAACATCACAGTATTGCACCATTTCTTGCAATAAATGTAAAATTGCTGTAGATCACAATGCACGGCAACGAGGAACTCAGCCAATGTATCCCACAACATGGCTCGCTTGTTGTTGTCACGTGACCGTGTGATGTATTCGCTCGACTCGTCCATTGCTCTCAAGAAAGATCAATCTCACTGCGAATCATGAAATCACTCATAACTGGCATTGCCGAACATCATGGAACAAAATCCAAAGAAACATGAGAAATTATAATATCAACATTAAACTAATTTCTTAAACACCATATCAATATTATTTTCATAGTATGAATGAAAGTTCTACGTTGAAGTCATTAGAAAAAAAATTGGATTCTTATTAAAATTTGAATCTTTGGGTTTGAAAATATTTTAATCACTCACATTCAAATATTGATTAACGAATTAATTACTGCTTGGCCAAAAGAAATTGATGATTTATGAGAATTAGATTTGGAACATACTACATCCCACTGGATCCAGCAAGATCCTACTAGATTTAGCTGGAAATTAACATGCCCCTGTGATTGCTGCAAATAGTTTTACATCCTGCTAGTTCCTGCTAAATCCTGAATCATCTTACGAGATCCACCTGGACATAGCAGAAGCCAATACCTATTGATTTATCCTAAAGTTTATGCTTCCTGTTGGATCCTACTAAAATCAAGCTAGTACCTACTTACTAAATTTTGCTGGATCTTACTGGAACCTTCTAAATATTCCAGCTGGAATTTTTACCTGGGCATTAACTAATTCAAATATTTTAAATTACATATCTCCAAGGCTTGCTTCTAAAATATTTTCAAATTCCCAATGTCAATAAATCGTGTCCTAATAGCTATGAAAACTCATTCACCCCATTCCACATCAATGCCAATGACAAACCAATGTGTACCTTGAACTATCAAAATGTTATTCTCAGGATTTTACCTAAGAGTAACTCCAGAGATAGCATTGGGTCTCTGTGACCCGAATGCACAGATGAAGCACAATTGTGGAAAACCTCAATGGAATGATGATTTCAGCAAGAGAAAAAACAATTGATCTTATTTTTGAATAAAATGAACAGAAATGTAATTATTCAGTATAAGAAAAATTCTTTACTTTTGTTCTTTCCCTCTTCCAATTAAGTTTTCCAATTCCCTCCCATACCTCTACCAGGGTGGATGGAGAGGTGACACTCCTCCAGACCTATACCGGGAGGCCGAAGGGTAGACCCAAAACAAGAAGGTTGGAGGGAGGTGACCCTCTTCCATACCTGTACTGGGAAGGTTGGGGGTGGTCCCTCCTTCATATCTCTAACGTGGTGCTCTTATCCCCTGTCTGCAAGTGGCAGGCAGGTTAAATGTGGGGTGGCACAATGGACCAAGAGGTCTGAGTGCCAGGAGGGCTCCATAAGGCCCTTGCCCACCCTTACAATCTACAATATAATATGTATATGTACCTAGGTTCCTTTACTTCTTTTAAAATTTCATTCTCAAAAATAGAGCTTGAAACCCTTATATGAACATAAATCTTTTTTAAACTTCAATTTTGGTCTCCTAAAAAAGTATACGTGAGTTAAGATGTAGTGAAATGCAATTTGTCAAATTTAAATTGTGTACAATTGTAAACAATTGTGTTTATTTTATCAATTTGTAAAAAATATAATGTAAATTTTTCTCTGGCTTCAAAGCAGCTTCGGTCTTCTTCCATGGTGGCCGACATTTCAATGGAAGATTTTCCCACCATCGGAGATGATGGGAAAGTCTCCCATCGAAACCTTGGCTGCTAAGGAAGACCTGACCCAGTGTGAAGCCCGAGAGCAATTTATATCTGCCATTTGTCAGGAAAGCATCAAATCCTCCATCAGTGAATATAATATTGGTAGTGAATAGTAAACGCAGTAACGGTAAACTTTTTAAATAAGGAGAAAAACCAATTGTATTCTTTTCTGGTGGAGGAGGCTGTTCATGAAGATAATCTTCATTCTGTGAGATTTAACCGATAAAGAATTTTGTTCACTTTTGTTACTTGCAGATTTCCATTCTTATATCTCAGCTTGCTCCCACATCCAAGGGTGGGAGAATGTTTTCAAGATTGGCTGATGTTCTAATGGCACTCCACTTTACTTTGGATCCTTACATTTACGTTCTCCTACGGAGTCGACGTCGAGAAACGTGCTCTCGAGCCATATTGAAGGTGTTGTGCAGGAAGTGGAGGTCTGATGATAACCAGCCTCCTTCCACGCCCACCGGAGAGGGGACAGCCTCTCCTTTGGTTCCAGTGGCAGCACGTGATGGATTGTCGGCCATCAAAAAATATGGCCGCCCACCTCCCAAAAGCAGGATGTCCTCTTCATCAATCGTGCCAGTGGTTCAAGAGGTTTCATCTGAAGGTTTAGCAGAATCAGAAGCTCTGCGGGCATCTGATGTAGTCTGAAGTTGTTATCGGTTGGTGAAAGATTGCCTTGTAAGGAGCTAATGAATTCCTTGAGAGAAGTTTCATTCATTTCCCCATGATGTTCAATCGAAATCAAACAACTCATGGAGAAGTTCTGCCCGAATGAACTGTGACTTTAATTGGCATTCCTCATTCATCCATTGTCATCCTTCCTCTAGAAATTTAAATAACCCCAATGCAAACGTGGAAAGCCAGTTTCTGGTGGTTGGAATTGAAAGGTATTTCGTATGAGAATGCATGACAAACCTTTCTTTGCAACAGGAGAGCACCAGTTGTACATTGATAATTGACTGAAACATTCAATCTTGAGTGGAAAGTGGTTGGACGAGTGGCAAATTTCCCCATTTGATTTCATACAACTGAATGAGTTGTGGCTTTACTTGTCACAAATTGAGATTTGAACCTTACAGATATGAATGAGTAAATAGTAAGTTACATATTTCATTATCATTCCCTTGTGCTGCTTCTTATGACTTATTGTTAGTTTCAATTAACCTATCGAGCGATTTTGACATACAAGTGTACAGACCCTATTTTCTCTTCCAGCAACGTTTTATCGCATACGTCCACTTGCCTTATACATCAACTTAAATACTCCCTAAGGAGTTAAATACTCAAATATCAAATCCCTGCTTGAGGGATTAAATCATAATGTTCTTTTTTGGTTTCTCATTATTTATTCTATCAAGGCAATGGGGTAGATGACTCAAATACCCTTTGATTGCGTGCTAGACGCAGTGGTCAACTCAGTGGCTGAAGCATTGTGAAGGCATAAATTTCTAAGATCAGTGTCCAACTTGCACACAGCTCCTATATCATTTGGGTGTCTAAAACTCATGATCATTGTGTTGACTCTAAAGTCTGTGGTCTCGTAGATCATTACATCTCTGGCTTCAGCAGGCAGAGGAGCATACTATTGCTTTCCAGTAACATCCGAGCAGACATTATTGTATGTACATATAAATGGGTATGTATCATAAGCTACTGTTTTTGTGAATATGTACTTATATATTTACACATGATGCATCATTATACTTGCATATGTATTTTATTTCTCGTACACCATGTTTATGCTGTAGGTACATGAATTCAGGTTACATGAACCACTCAGCCTCTTGTTCTCCAAATCTTTTGCTTAAATTAAGGTGGAAAAAGGCAATGAAAAGGCAATGGAATCATTGTCCTGATTGAAATAAATCAACTCAGAAAAATGAGGCTGACCATTCCAGAGATTTTTTTGGTCATAGGATTATGTTGAAATACATTGAGACTTAATTATGAGTAAAAATTGGCTCTCGATGTTTTAAAAACCCTGGAAACTTTTACTAAGTTAGACAGCATAAATATGGAATTGGATTATTTGGCAAGCTACTCTATGCAGAGTGTTAATGTACATATGTGATATGAATAATTTGCATGAATAATTTACAACTTGAGTGACATCTTTTGTGCTGATGCAGAGATGGTAGTGGTGCCCCTGGAGTGTCACTTGAGAAACACTGTGATTGACTGTTTTTACTGGAATTATTTAAAGATGTGGATGAGCATCGAAGGTGCAGAGAAGGTTATTCCTCTTAACTATCATTAATAATTTAGTGATTACTGTGATTCTAATGGAGGATTATGACCTTGTGTTAAGAGTGAAAATGCCTAGCCATTGATCCTTAAAGAAATCAACTGAGCAATCATTTTTAAATGTAAAAATAGTGGGCTAATAGCCAGAACAACTATGTAAATAATGTGAAATATAGTGAGTTGAAAAAACTCTATGTGAATCTTGACTTTGTGCTAAACAAAATTAAATTCTCTAACTAGGGAAAATTTAACTACATCATTCATAGTGACCTGAAATGAAGGAGAAATGAAAACGCCACTATCAGCATGATCAACATGGAATATTTAAATGAGCATTCGCATTCATCCTAGGCATATATGAACTTTGTGGGGTAGAGTGTGATGATACTTACATATATGGGATGTGACTGTGAAGTGTCATTTCAGTGATATGCATGCATCAGCTTATTGCTCGTTCAAGAAAAGACAAATTTGATGTCATAGAATTAATAGACTGTGGCTTTCAATACATTGGCACAATACAAACACATCATTATCAAACTCACATGTTACACATGGCCAAACTCATTATTAATTTTGCTCTTATGGAAGTGGAATAACATTCCAAGAACTCATGGAAGGAGTCATTGTTGTATTCTGTCATCTATTATCTTAAATCCTTTCATGAAAGATAAATTAATGAAAGTTTTTCCCAATCTTGGAAAACAAAAATTTCTAGTCTTCATGTGTACTTTCTCATGCATAGTCTTTCACCCAACTATGGATGTTAATTGACATTCTTGATTAAGTTGGAATCATTTTGTATAGGTACATGTATTGTAAGGAAGAATGAAACAGCAAGTTTTCAAGAGTGCTTGCATGACCATTCAGATGAGTTATACTGCAGTAATTTAACCTCAAACTGAAAATGTATAATCATAGCTTAGGATATCATTTTGGTCTTACTTTCTGAAACTATTGTGAGATCCTTTGATTTTTTTACCAAGCAATGGTGCTTTTATGCTTTCTTCATTCAGTAATGTGTCTGTACTTTTGTGATCTCTTTCAAGTTACTGCTGACTTAAAAAAAACTCAAAATCAAAATGTATAAATACTCTTAGTTATTAACTTCAGCACTAACTTATGAATGTAAATAAATATATTTTTAAATACAACAGTTTATGTTTGTGCAATATAAATCGTGATGTTAAGTTACAAATATGTATCATCAGTGTCTATTCATGTTGAATAAAGCGTTGTCATCAGAAAATATTTTCGATATTTTATTTAGTTATCTTGAAGATTAAGGAGTGATACCAATTCCACAAATGCTTCGTAGGTTAACACTTTCGAGACAAGAGAATTCTTTCCTATGCACATCTACTGATCTGAGTACTAAGAGACTCTTCCTTCCTCTCTGTACGAACTATTTTTGTACGGCATCCTTGGAGAAAGTTCTTGCAGGTATCAACACTAACACTCAGCTCCTACCTTTTTTGACCCCTCCTAGCAGGGACCTTGCCATTATCTCGGACTCTGGGGGCAGTTAAGCTCAACCCTTTGCAGGTTTAAAACCTTCCCAGCAGCATGGGTTCACAGTCAACTAATTGTTAATTCATTTGTTTTACTACATATATATTTGTTGCTTGCTCTCAAACTGTAGACTTAAAAATGAACTCCTGGTTTTCACTGTGCATTCACAAAATTTAAACGAAACTCTTCCATCAATATTAACCGATTTAATACATAAAAAATTCCAGTGCAAAAATATGTGCTCCTGAAATACCCTTATTTGATTCCAAATTTTCCCTCGACAAACCGCATTAAATATGTTTCCTTGAAATGCATTAGCCGAGATAAAAATTTCTTTCTCAGAAAAGCACATTATCCATCACAGCTATTGACCTCGGTGGTATCGTTTGGAAAGTTCGCACCACCAGGGGCATAAAATACTCATTTGGAGCTTCTCTGTAATTGTATCCATTGGTATAATTACATTGTTTTCGGATTAACTTATTCTCATTCTCATTTGTATCCCCAAAATGCTTTTTGAAAATAAAGTTTCTCTTCAGTTCTGTATTTAAACTTCAGTTCTGTCACTGTGAAAAATTAACTATATTAAACCAATCAAAAGAATATTTGGGTGAAGTTCAAATCATACTAGAACAAAATATTGAAACAAAATATTCTGGGTATACATTATCAAACATTGGTATGAAATTTATCTTGAAATCAAGATATCAGTTAATATTGATGGTAGAATTTCTTGTAAATATTGTAAATGCTCACCAAAAGACAAGGAGTTCAATTCTGATTTTAAATTTTTTGAGAAAGCAACAAATATTTATTTAGCAAAATCACAGAATAAACAATCATATGACCCTTGCTGCGAAGAGGATGCTAATACAACCATGGGCCCAGGTACCTGCTCCCGGATTCTGAGGGAAAGGAATACCCCTGCTGCGTTGGGAGCTGAATCCCGAAACATAGAAGCTGTGAACCTGCTAGCGCCAGAATGGGGGAAAGCATGGAGAAGAAAATATATGGCATTTGTTCACTTGCATAAGAAAATCTCTGATGAAAATTTTCAGTATTAGTCTTCATGGTCAGGAAACCTACTGCCATATATTTCCGGCGTTTGTACGTTAAAGGCAGAAAAACATAGGTACATTTTTACTTGAATTTTGTTAGTAAAAATAAACCTGGGGAAATACATTGTGTTGATCACATTTACAGTATATGTAGTATGAAGTGACGGTTATGATTGTGTAGCTAAATATGTACCGTAAACCGGGGTTACTTTGTAACAGGATTGGCGTATTTTAAACTTTTTTTTCTTTATGTTTTGAAATATTTTAAACATTCTTGCGTAAAACTAAAGACACATGTCCCGGCTTTAAATCATCGTTTCAACAATTCCAGCAGGTGCAATAGGAAGAGAGGAATTTATTATTATTTTTGTACTAATTTTACCCCATGTTTTGGGGTAACTTTAGTACATCCATATCTTTCACTCTTAACCGCTTCTTTTGTCTCTTGTACGATTGAAACCCCAAAAATAAAAGCTGTTATAATTAAAAAAAATATATAATTGGCATTCCTGGTTTAATAAACTTACTTTCTCGTGTACACTATTACCCTGATCAGCAGAAATGTTATTTTGCACAAAACCGAGAAAATATCTTAAAAGGGTTTCATGAAACATTTCCTATTTCACACTCAGGGAAGGTAGAGGACAAATTAAACTCGGAAAATATAAACTTTGATTTTATTCACAATATAAAAGTCAAAAATATCAAGTATTTGGTGACATTGTTAGGTATTGGCTAAAACGTGTCTCAAATTATTTAAAAAAAACATGCCATAGAATTGAATGAATTCCATCACTGAAAATTACAGAACAAAAAAATGAATCAAAATGCTTTTAGAATGACTTCAGCATAAGAATGAATTAGATCCCATAAAACTAAAAAAGGACGATTTTGTTAAAAACTGTTAATCACATCACTGAAACAACAAAAAATGAGCATTAAAATGGAAGGAGAAGCCATTGAATAAAAACTAGAACCAATAGAAGTATGAAGAACAAGGAACTTGAATTAGTAAAAGAAGCAGCCTTAGATCCAAATGTCTAGCGCTTCATGTCAACGGCAAATAGCATATTTCCCCCATCTACAGGCGTCGATTCATGCATACGACTGACAATACAACGTGGTCTGAACCATAGTCTATCCTCTTCCTTTGGCCAGGTCCACCACTTCCCAGCTCTAGCCATGCAGGTTACTTCATACTCACCAGCATCTTCCTTGATGACTTTTCCCGGATATCGACTCCCACTGTATATAACAATGACATAGTCTCCTTCAAAAAGTGATTTCTTTTCCAAAGTTGGTAAGGTTGGATAATTGTTCATGCTTAGTGGCCGCGATGTCTCTTCACAAGGTTCTTTGGAGCTTGATGGTTGCTGTTGTTGAATGTTACAGAATTTTATTGGCAACGGGGTATCCTCTTTTCCAGAAAAGTTGAACAATGTAAGGCTATCGTCGCTCTCAGCGTAGGGCACATCGAAGACACTTTCAGAACCTGAGGACTTGGTATCATTAGAGGCACGCCTGACTGCCTTATTTCTTCCTTTATTCACACCGCTTGACTTAGTGGCATTGCTTTTCCTTTTATTTGCTGAAGTAACTGCGGCATCCTGAAGGTTATCAGCGGTTATTCCTTTTCCCGGAGGTATCATAAGCTTTTTTTTACGTTGTTTTCGTGCCACAGATTCGGATCGAACGATATTGAGGTGCTCAACGAAGCTGCTGCTTAGCGCGTCTCGGTATGTAGGCTGTTGCTCCAACATTGAATCACACAATCTGTTAAGTACAACATGTGGATTCAAGGGATAGATTCCGCATTTGCGAAATCGAGATTTCAAGTTTCCAGGGATCCTATCTTGTAAATCGTCCATCACAGATTTAAGAAGTTTGGGGAATTGATCTTTAGGGATGGTTCCACATCTTCTGCCCAAGGGACTCTTTTTCCACTCAGTTAATACTTTTCGCCATTGACCTTTTAAAGGTCTGAAGAAGGCCACGTCGAGCGGCTGAAGAAGATGAGTAGCATTAGGAGCCAATGCCACAAATGAAATGTTATTTTCTGTGCACATGGTAAGCACTTCGTAATTGAAATGAGATGACAGGTTATCCCCCATGATAACCTTCTTTCCTGGTTTTTTCCGTACCTCAGGTAAAAAGTGATGTTGAAACCAGTCAGCAAAAATGAAAGAATCAATCCATCCGCTTTTACTTCTGTGGTATCTACAATGTGGCGGCCCTCCTTCTGTCCACGTGTTGTACACATTTTCCGCTTTATAGATGACGTAAGGTGGTAACAATTCTCCAGCTGCATTGCCACACATCATCACAGTTGTACAAGCTTTAGTGGCGTTTCTGATTGTTTCCGGGTACTTGGTACCTCTTTTGACTAGCATCTTTGTGTTGCCAGGATCGTCGATGAAATTGGTTTCATCAAAGTTGTAGATGTTGCAGGGAGGTACTCTTTCTCCAAACTCCAACTCTTTCTCCAAATTTGAGAAAAACTCTTCAATTGCCTGCTTGTTTACGCTGGCCCTACTCAGTGATATGTTTTTTGCAATCCTATGGGAAATAACTGCATGCCTTTTCAAAAATAGTGCAACCCAGTCATTTCCAGGGGTGTTACTTTTAAAAATAGGTACACTTCTTCCTAGTTTTTCCAAATAAGACTTCACAATCACCTTCAAGTCCTTCATGACAACTGGGAATCCGTAAGTGGCCAGGGCAACGATGTGAACGCAGAGAATATCCTCTTCTTCTGGTGAAAATACTGTTGGACGTCCTGGCTTCTCTTTATGAACTGAAAGACCCTCTGGGATTTGACGCTTAGCCTTCATATGGTTAACCAAGGTTCCTATTGGTATGCGGTAACTAAAAAAAACAAAACAAGATTAAGAAAGAGCCGTGAATTCAACAAAAAATACAAAATAGTAACTGTAAACCACGCCAACAATGCCATAAAACTTACTTCTCAGCTGCGGCTCGGATGGTGATTTGTTTTTTAAGGCATCCATCAACTGCCTCTTCGAGGGTTTGGGGCGAATAATTTTGGTAGGTACGTGCCCCTAGCTTGCGAATATACTTCCGTGGCATTTTAGCGTTGATAGACTGTAAAATAAAGCATATAAATACTATGTCCCAAAGATACCCTTCAATCGGCGAGAAAATAAAGGTGTTACAAAGTTACCCCGTCAAACGCACTATTTTTTAATTTTAATTAGTCAAAAATCATGTAATTACGTTTCACCAAAAAAAAAACCTGAGAAATATTCCTCATTTAATGCTGAAATAGAATTGAACTTACTTCACGCACCGTGGCCGTCCAGAGAGTCACACCAGATGAGGTTGTGACAATGTTTATTTGCGCGCCAAAATAGGTGATTAGAGAAAGGTGCGCGTAAATGCGACAAAGTGAACATGTGTAGCAATTTTGAAGAGTGCAACAAAGTCTGCCACCTCTCCTTGAAAGAATGTCACCGACAGAAGGTTATTCGAACCAGTAATAAGCCCCCGCAAAATCAATTTAAATTTAAAAACGCGTTTTTATAATGTTACCCCGTGCGTTCAAAGTAACCCCGGTTTACGGTATATAATACTGTACTTTCGAAACAATAAGACGCACTTTTTTTTAACATGAAAATGTGTTCTATGATCGGACTGCATCTTTTGGGCTGTGGATAAAGCTATTCATACTTCCATTCGTCCAATTTCGGGTAACCATTGGAAGTGCTTATCTCTCTACTTTCACCACAGACTGCATTTGCAGCAGCCGAGCAAATGGTGCACTCTCCATATTCATTTGTTTCTGAGATTCTACTACAAATATCGTTATTATGGTTGCTATTTTTGGAAATTAACAATCCTATTTTCTTTTCATGAATTGTTAAAATTAACAGTTATTGATTAATTTTTACAAAAAATCTAACCCAAAAAATCAGTGTTGTATGGACCAGTAAATATAGAATGTACATGGTAAGATTTCATCTATACAGACCTTATGGAGGCTCATGACCACCTTCTGTTTATGTATTACACCGATTTTTATTGATCTTAGTTATCCATCAAGTTTTTTCATTGTGTCCCTCTTATTCACTATTTTAATTTTTAATTTAACACATGGCTGTACTCAATCAGATATTCACATCCTCTTTTTCTGTTTCCAATTTGGTAAATAAACTGCTGGAATATCCTAACCCTGTCAGAGAATTAGGGAAAGTGAAACAGAGTATAGCTGGACTCGGTGACCAGGGGCGCAGCCATGAATATCTTTTGGGGGGGTTATCCTGGATTGGATGGTAGGCACAAGCGGTCTACCTCTACCTATATGGTTAATATGTGCCATGCACATATATTTTGTATTTAGTGGACATTTTATTCTATAATATTATTGATCTGCTTATACCTTAAATCTTATGCTTATATCTTTTGACATTTCAAAATAAAATATTATTTTAAGTGCTATTTTATTTAAAAATTTAAGAAAACTCAAAGTATAGTTCTTTAAAAAAAGTGTTTATTTTAAATATTAAGAAGATTCATAATAATCGTGACAAACGAGCTTCAAACATACTTTCAAGGAATAAATTTCTTTCACAATGAGAAAACTTATATGATGCATGTATAATTTATCATATGATAAATTATACATGTATCATTTAAGTTTTCTCAGTTCAAGTGCATATGCCCAAAGACTAGGTGTTATTTAAATACTCCGATTGAAGGTAGGCACTAAAAGATAAGTTATTCAAATGGAAAGAAAGTCAGTTTATTTACAGTTAAGAAGAAATGTTAAGTCTACATGAATTTTTATCAAGTTTGTCAAGGATTTCTTCCTCAGTAACAGCGATTCTCTCATGAATGTAAACCAGAACTAGTCCATTTAGGCGCACATTGTAAGTTTTGTTCCTCAAATAATTTTTCAGGAACTTGAATGATGAAAATGACCTTTCAGGTGATAAAGTTGTTCCTGGAATTGTTGCCAAAATTGAAAGTAAGGAATCAAACACAGGCAAGAGATCATTGTTGTAATGCTGCTAAGTCCCTAGAGCATTTTTGGCTCTTTTTCTTTCAAAATCTCCTTCCACAGAATAATCTCACCATAGAGCCCTGAAGTTTGAAGATCACAAAACTCCATGAGTTGAGTAATGCTAGACGTGTCTTGAAAACTACTCTCTTCTATTCTGGTTTGTATCAAACCATGAAAAGGTGTTAATATGTCCTGGTGAGATTCAAACTATTGGTCAAAAGCCTGGATAGTATTTTTGAGGAAAGGGATGAATAGTGATCTTCTGAAGTGCTCCTCAACTGATTCGGCTGGAACATTGTGTCTCATTGTCTGCTCCCTATTATCCTTGTATTCGAAAGAGGAGCCTCCAAATCTAAACACAGGTTACTTACTTTAAAAATGTGTTACCTGCCTCATTGCGAGCATCTTCTAACTTCATTTTTACAATCATGGCAGTGGCCAAGTCTAGATTTTCTCTCTGTAGCTTCAAGCTTAATGGCAAAGTCAGTGAAAATACGTACTTGAGGACAAAGAGGCTCATCAGAAAGTCACATTTTTCAATAGCACTTTGAAGAAGCTGAGCTTCAGTGGTAGCTTTTTTGTCATACAAGCTTTTGATTTCGTCTAAAACTGACAGCATAGGTTGAAGTTACTCTACAAAAGACTGCACTGAGTCATGGCATTCAATCCAACGAGTCGGGCAAATTCTTTTCAGTTTTTCTTTCCTTCTATGGTCATTTTTTACAGTTTCAATGTGTGCTATTAAAAATGTTTCCCTCTTTGGGTGTTAAAAAAATTATAAGCACTCTCAATTTTTCCCATACAATTTTGCACTCCCTGCACAGAGCACCCTTCAGAAATGCAGAGATTTAAGCAGTATGAGCTGCAATGAATATACAGAGCTTTAGGATACTTTTCCTTTATAAGTGCTTGAACACCATTCACATGCCCACTCATTGCCCCTGTGCCAGTGTATCCTTGTCCAACCATGAACTCTGGTTGAAGAGTCAGACCATTTATGGTTTTGAATATTGCATCAGCTACTGGCTAGTCCCTTTTCAGTCATATCAGTGATGTTAACGAACTGCAAGAACTCTTCATGAACTTTTCTGTTCTCAATAAATTGCACACGGAACGCCATTTGGGCTACAGTACCCACATCTGTCGTTTCATCGACAAGAATAGAAAACCATTGTTCATCATTGACTTTCTCCACAAGTTTTTTTCAAGATGATGTTGTTAATTGATGAGATTATCTCATTCTGAATCTGCCAACTTATGTAAGTGGCATCTCCCCCAGCTTTTTTCATGTGTTCCTTTAAGTATCACCAGATTCAACATGTAATCTTAATAAAGTCTTGAAGCTTCTCTCTGCCCTTTGAGTGCGTTTGTTCATTAAAAGAGTTCCAGAGTCCCGATGTCCACAAAATGCTAAACCTCTTCTGGCAAGGAAAATTGTTGTGGATATGATCGGCTTTAACTACTCTGTTTTTCTTTACTTGAACGACATGCCCTCTATCTAATGCCTTTTCAATGCTTGGAACCACTTCTGTGTTTGTGGTCAAAAACATTCCTGCTTTCTAAGTGAATCGAAAAACCTCTCTGGCATATTTCAATTTTTGGAACGGATTCCTAACAAATTTTCCAGGACATGAGCTTTGCATTCCAACTGTTGTGCAGAACAAAAAGCAAAACTAACAAAATGCAGATTGTGGCAACTAGGATGGCACCGTGCCTCATGCACTCGCGCGCCTACTCCCAACCAGTGACCCTGGCCCAGTCACTCAACGGTACAGTCCGGCTTGCAAACTCGTGCCTGAATATTAAAACAATGGTAGTAGATTTTTGTTTGTTTTCATCGACAATGTATGCACTATCAGCATATTTGGAACTGTAATAAGATTGCATTTTGGCTGGCATAAATTCTCTTTTTACAATTGCGAGGAATCTGTGGTTGTCACCCCGTACATTGTATGGCCGGACTGTACAGCAGCCCGGTAGCTGATGGTGCGCCACCGCGCCACTATGGTCGACAAACTTTATCAGTAGTATCGATTCAATCCCCAACATCCCATGGTAATACCGGCTAACACTTGCCAAAGAGACCTAAAGAGAGTCATAAACTGCGTTATTTGAGATTAACATTCCTTTGTTCACTACCACCAAGTGGTGAGGAGTGTTTTAAACAATTCTTAACTCTTTTTTAAAAAAACTTTCTTATAATATACACCAATAATTATAAACACATTTTTTTGTTCCTCTGGGGGGTTTAACCCCCAAAAACCTCCCCTTGCTGCACCTCTGTCAGTGACATATCACTCAGGGCACTCATAATTCTTCACTGGGCTCACTAGCATTTGAATTGCAAGTATGCAGGTGCCTGCAGTTCATGATATGAGGCAAAGCAGAGATTACCCAACTAATGCTAAGCCATGTTGTTTTTTTCTTTTTCTCCAAAGAGAAGTTCATTTCACAATTTAACCAACATATTCCTTTACAGTAATATATTTTCTTGAATTCATTCAGGTTTGTTGATATCATTATTTTCTAGTAGGGTTTAGTGAGCACGTGCAACTTAACCAAGATTTTTGAGTCTCAGATGTTGTTAGGTTCTTGTAAATGATTCACATACACATATCATATTGAAATTGGAAGAACAGAAGCTGGAAACTCATTTGAACGGTTTTTGGCCAAGGCTTATAATTTTGGATAAATTTGAGGAGCTGCAAAGCCCTTAAGCAATTGATTGATATAATTATCCAATGTGAGTTGCAGAAGAAACTATGAATAAATATGTAATATTAGCAGAAATGCCTTTTGATTCACAACGACAGAGACAAAAGTAAGAAATAATATAGTTATAATTCTAATCAAGCGAAAAAGCATCTGACCTCTCATTTATCATCTTAGTTTTTATTACTAAGTGGAAATTGCCCGTTTTCTCGCTGAATGATGCATTGTATCAAGCTGTTTTACTGAAATTGTTTATTCTTAAACATTAAAACTAAAAAAGTATTCTGGTTTCTCTGTGGGGGGCGAGGGGAAGATCACCATAAAATTTGAGCATATTTTCCATTGAGTAAGTTTGAGCGAGATTTTTTTCCAGTTCCAATAGACCCCATATTTGAATTTTTAGTTAAATATAAGTATCATGTATCTACACTCAAAATTTCAAGATAAACTGCTTATTAGTTCAATCCTTCTAAGGCTAAATAGAAAGCAGTGATTTGGGGACTTAAAAGCTGATTTGGACCCCAACCATCCCTCTTGAGCTGTAGGACTGTATTAAGGTTCAATAGGTGTGATACCTAGGTCTCTAGCAGTGTGCAAAATTCTACATAGTAAGCGATCAAATTTGCCAAACATGAATAAATTCATGGAATCCAGCCTTTTACCTTGTGTAACAATTTGGTAGAAAATTAATTCTACATTATCTCTTTGATTTTATTTCAGCATCTCAATAAAATGAGAGAGGTAGGAAAATGTATGCATAACATTTTATGAGCTAGTATATGGGCTTAAACCTTTCACGCCAAATTTTGGCTATAGCCAACGAGGGTTTTTGTAGGGGAATGAACGAATGTCTGCTATAGCGAGAGTGAAAGGTGAACGGGGTGAAGGGTAGTGACCATCACTGAAATAATAGTCCCAAGTTTGCTGTTACTCCTTGAGATCCAGCTTAACAAGAGTCCAAGCCCTTTCCTCAGCAGCTGAGCATGACCCTTCAACTCATTAACAACCCCCTTGATAGCATAAATCTGTGGTCAACTATATGTATTTGCATTTGTTTTTCTCAACAAATATTTGTTGTATACTCCAAAAATATAGATTTGGAAATGGATTCCTCATGTTTTTCTTAGCATTTGAAATTTTTAAATGAAATTTTAGCATTAATGATAACAAAGTTCTATTAACTAACTCCTACATTTTGTCAATGGCAAAAATACATACAACCAGTTAAAATTAAAGCTAGAATTTTGATTACCATTGAAAAATGCTCTGTGAAATGCAAAGAATTAATTTCAGAGTTTAAATTTTTGGAGCATACAACAAGTTTGTTAAAAAAAACACTGCAAATGCAATCAGTTGACTGAGGACTCCCGCTGCAAGAGAGGCTGTTAATAGGTTGGAGGATGGAGCCCCGTGGCTGAGGAAAATGACCCTGACTTGGACACCTAGACAAATTAAGAGCATACTTTAGCAATTCGTCATCACGAGAGGGCTCTGTACAGAGGAATAGCAGAAAGTCTCAAGCTACAAGGAACAGGGGAAACATTTCCTTTCACATGGCTCCAGCACAAAAGGGTTAAAGTAGAGCATGTAGATTAATTACATTGCTTCGGAAGCATAAAGTGATACTTGATATGGTGCTGGAGGAAAGGGAGTTGCGTATGAAGATTAGGAGGAAACAGAGCAGTTGGAACAATAAATTAGAGGCAAATGGATGTTGAAGATAATAGTTGGGGGAAGAGGGGTAGGAAAGCTAGGGAAGAAAAGCAAGGGAGAGAGGCTAGGAAAGGGCTAGGGAACAGGGTGGAAAACGAATGGCATTTTTATACTAAATGAAGATAGGTAGGACGTCTTCAGAGTTTAAGGGACTAAAATTGTCAGGTGTGAGACATTTCAAAATGCAGAATGGAAACTATCTAAAATCTAACTTATAGAACATTAGTAGTGGCAATTGCCACTACTATGAATAGTTCCCAAGTAAGAAAGAGCATAGATCTTTGGTGCAATGTTTTGCAGAGGGGAGGTAGAGGGGGAGTCCTCAATGTCTTATGCAACTGAAATCATCATTGTGAAATCCCATACAGTGAAGTTAACCATGTCATTAAACCTGCTTAGCTTTTAAATTTAGCAGTTTGTAAAATTTTAGTGATTAGTAATTTTGTGAAGTATGATATTTTTTATGAAGTTCTCATTGCTCAGTACACATTGCTCAGTACACATTGCTCAGTACAGCTCATCTGACAATTTATCAATTGTCAGAATCGATCGTGGATGCAAAATTTTATTGAGTTGGCGATGATATATCGATAAGGTAATACTTAACGGGAATATATAGAGTGTTCGATTTCATCGGTCATATCATGTTCCAATTAATTATCTTCAATATCGAGGAGCCCATAATTATCGTCCATATCGATGTATTTATAGTTATCGCACTTTTAGCACATCCACGATAATTATCGACAATCGATAAATTGGTTCCCTCTGAAGGCAAAGATTATTTCTCAAGGTTATAATATCAACCCGTTTAATATGAAAATATTGACAAGATGTCAATGTATCGTTCAATCGTTAAGATCCACGTAGAAAGGAAGGCGTTGGTTGAAGTCTTCTTTGGTAAAAAAGCAAAGTAAAAGTTAGCGTGGGAATCAGTGGTTTTAATCAGCAGTGAGCAAATTCAACCGTTTACACCCGGACATATATACAGTTACATAATATATATAATGCATCTGCGGTAGGGCAGGTGTTCTCTTTTCTTCGTCATTTCTCGTGGTAACGTTTACATTGTGGTTTATTTCACGTATTGATTTTATTCAGAACATCGTTTCCGACAAAAGTTACCAGGAAGGCTGTCTCGAAGCAGATGCATTTCCGGCCTGAAGAAGCCCACTAATACGTGTCCGGGCATTTTTTTACCGACTTTCTTTGGTTTCCGCAAAAAAACAGCTACAACCTCACACGATTTAAGTTTATGATGCCGTATATCATCATAGTATTTTTCAAGGGGACGCGTGGTACCAGCAAATAGTGGCGGACGATCAAGGCGTTATAATGAATTAAGAGTGAAATATAACGACATTAGCACTGCTGCTGACTTTTTTCTGAAGCAACAATTTCTCAAACCCTGAGGATTTTTTATATCCTCAGGATTTATCAAATATTTAGTAATTTTTTCATTGATATAATTTTGTTTCTTTTGATAGAAAAACTTGTTAAAATACAAAATGTATCATTGTACCAATTTGAAGGGTTATTTTTGTAACAGTTAAATTTTCCATATTTATTTTTTGAAATGCTGAACTTGTTATAGTGTGGGTAAAGCGTATTATTAATGTTACAGCATGATCCATTAGGTTTTCAAGGTTCGTTCAGAACTGAGGCAATTCCGCATCGCATCACATCACTAACACGTGTGAAAGCCATTATACCTGGTAATATCATCGCAATTCCAGATGAGGCTTGTACTCATGACCTTTGAGTTAACTGGCTAGAGCATTTGATTTCCAGTCAACTCATTAAGATTTAATTAATTTACCGCTATGGAAATAGTATGTATGTACTCTTAGGCTTGAAAATGCTAACTTGAAAGTTGAAGTGAAGCAGCTTATTTTATTCTATCGTTTTAATAAAAATCAAATCAATAAAGAAAGCATTAGATATCTAGAGTTGTCGGAAGGAAATAAAAAGTGGCTCAATAGAAATTCCGGTAAGGTAGTATGTTATTTGATTCATTCGATTGGTCATTTGAATGAACTACTAATCCCGAACTCGATAGTTGGAAAGAAAAGCTTGCTTCCGTCCTACAGGATGGAGTAACATCAAGATTTGTAGTTAAAAGTCCCAGCCCCGGCAAAAGGATGAAAATATGAACATATAAGGAATTTAAAAAGTAGTACAACTGCGTCACAAATATATTTTACACCTCTTCCTAAATAAATGTACACTTTTGGGAATGGGCTCAAAAAGTTCCTCAGGTAGACTATTCCACCCTGTTAATTTTTTATGTCCCATTTGACGGATGACATTTTCTACTTGTAATCCGACGTTTTTTCCACTCCACATGGGAAATGAGAAGGGATCAGAATTATGCTGAAAAATCTCATGCCCTCGAGATGGGATGCCCGTCAACAATATGTTAATTATAGTTGTTGTAGATCTCCCTTAATTATAGTTGTTGTAGATCTAGTTAGTTAAATTGCCTCAGAAAATTTGAAACCATTTTCTCTTTAAAATAGCAAATTACTGAAATAGGTATATCTGATAAAATTATTTCGAATATTTAATTTTTGAAAGACGGAATCAAGTTTGTTACTTGTTCAATTTAAAGTAATAAGCTGGATTGAAGAGCACTTAGAGACTGGATTCATTTTTCCCAGCGTCCAATGCATGGGGAAGAAGGTTCCCTGAATAATTGATTCATGAAATGGAGTAAATCACAACGAGGATATTAAGTGCGTGCTGTTACCATATGACATCACTAGGCGTTTGGGGGTTAATAGAACTATTCCAATATTCCGATCTCTATACATAAAATTTCGTTGGTTAAATTTCTCAAGATATTTTTACGAATTATCCTTACTAATATATAAAAATGTAATGGTGTATTCCTGTTTGTTGCTCAATCACGCAAAAACTACTAAACCGATTGAGCTGCAATTTGACATGTAGATATGACATGTTTGACATACATCTGGTTGTAACATAGGCTATATTAAAAATCCATCAGGGCCCCCAAAGGCCCCCCATGGTGGTCCCTGGTGGTCCATGCTAAGCATTGGGTTCGGTGCAGTTGTTTCATTTTTTAATTTTTAAAAGTAGGTACTTTCACTAATTGTTTTTATCGGATGGCTGAATAGATGAAGTTTGCAATTCTTTCAATTGATTTAGTTTTACGCTTCATATTTGTCTGAAAATCATGGTTTTTGGCTGAAAAATCTCACATTTTACTCTGAAACCAACAATAGCATATTTCCCTAACAACTGCGTGGCTCATTTTTGGGTTTCCCGTGCATGAAAAAGGACCAACAGTCACTCATCCGTCATTGCACCTGGAAAACGGTCAGTGTGTCTACTACAACGAACACAGCAAACAAGATAGGTTACAAACTCTTCAAATGACCGCGCTGACAGTATTCTTCAGATTTTTTGGTATTCTTATAAAATAAGTTCAATATTTTTCACACCCGTTGAATTTCAACGGGTACCTTCCAATATTTCTCTCTAAAATTACAAGACGCCGCGATGATTATACAATAGAGGTACTATAAATGCAATTTTATATTTAAATAAATGCTTTAAACATCTACTAATACGACATCACTAAAACATGTGTGCTACATTTCATTTAAATACAGTTTCAGCCTCATAGAATGATATTATATATTGAAATTGCATCACTGTGATACTAGCACGGAGCGGAATACGACATGGCGTTAAATAACTCACGAAGTCATTGTGAAACTGTTCCATCAAGTTGATCTCAAAACAACTTGAGTTTCTGCCTCTCAGATATAACTTCCGTACTTCAGTCACTTAAAATCATTTCGTTGTCATTGCCAAGGCGCCTGTCAAGGAATCACGAGTGCCCCGACGAACCCTTGAAATGGGAGCTGGCGATATCGCTATAACGTTGGAAAAGGCTGGACAGGGAATCACTCTACGGAAAGATTTCATAAATATTTTTTAAATTGAAATTTTTTATTCAATCCATTCCACAGGGAAAGAGAGAGTGGCAGGTATTGAGTGAAAAGAGGGAGACTAATTACATAGTTTAATGCGAAAATGGGCAGCATTATTAGACGAACGAAACCGCAGGTAGCAACTAGTTACAAAAAAACAAAGTAAATAAGAAAATAGCTTGTTTTTGTTGAATCTGCTACGATCAAACAGAGAGTATAGCATGGCGGTTGAAAGAACTGGGTTGAGAGTCACTTGAAAGAGTAGAGACTCGAGAGATCACTCACAAGTATAAGTTCACTTGAAAAAATCAACTCTTACGCGTTTCAGATTTACACCTAGGATACAATTGTAATCCCGAAATAGTTCTCCAAAACTGATAGCTAAGTGAAAAATAAGAGAAATACGCTGTCGAACACAAGTTTGCAAGAATTTCTTCTTCTCACGCATCATTTTTGACTGTAAAAAAAACGAAATATTTATTCATCCAGACATCACATTTTTCATAATTTCCCCCTTCCAATAACGTTTTTCCTTGGAAATCAAACGTCACTTTATACATTCCACACACAAAATTTATTGTCTAGTCACACACTTAATATCGACCACGGTTTTGACATGTAAATGTCATTATCGTAATGGCATTAACATAATATCATTGATAATGACATTTATATCTCTAAACCATAGTCGATATAAAGTGTGTGTGGCCAGCCAGTAAATTTTGTGTGTGGGATGTACAAAGCGACGTTTTATTTCCAATCTCGTGGTTCCACAAAGTGAAGCCTCAAACGTTAAACAACGTATTTCCAATTATCTCCCTTAATCATAGCTAGTGGCCTAACACCCCCTTCCCTCCGCCCTTACAGTTATCGGGAGGGTTATCATATAGATATCTTTTGACTCCAAAAACCGTAATTAGCGCAATTCGCCGCCGGAAAACCTCTGACTACGGAACATTTGCATACGCAGCATCAGAAACGCAGGCAATAAACGGATTCAACAAAAAGTTTTTCCATAGTTTTTTTTCCATTCATCTTCACAGATAAAAAATATGGTACAATAAGAATACAGCTATAGATTAACCATACAATGACTATATGATATACATAACCCAAAAGGCTGATTCGTGAGAACTCCGTTGATTTCGGAAATCACTCTTCGCTGTAATGCTTATGCTCGTACAAAATATCCAGCGCGTTAAAAATTAAATTAAATTTGATTTTGGATTCAGATCAGTTAAACGTGTACCTCAAGGTGTTTAAAATAAGAAAAGGTGATATGTTTGAATGAATCAGAATCGAATTTTATCTTTTTGCACCATAAAGTTGAGCATATGAAAACATTTACAGGTTAACTTGGTAGTTGAAGACAAGTTCGGGACTTCAAGGATTAATCTTGCATCTTTGAGGTGAGCTTAGGATTAACATAAGAGTTACAGTCTCACCTGGTGCAATCGTCATAACTCGGCCAAACCTAATTTTACGACTTACAAGCAACTCTTTCCTCCAGAGGATATCCGGAGAAAGACGCCGTGCGTAGTAAATGGCCAATGTCTAGGTTGATAAAGAGCTTTGACGCGGTGCCGGTTAACATGGTTCCGAAAAGCTATCGTTGAAACCCACGTCAGATTTATAAGTTGAAATATTGTTTTAACAGTAATCGGCGGTTACAATATACGGCAACAGCACATTCCAGTAAATATTTTTTGTGGCAAATATTTTGGAATCTGCGTGGTCTCACAATTAGACTTGTGTGAAAAAAAGCGGGACGACTTCTTGGATCACGCCGTGTTGCCATATTTGTACTCATAATTTGTTAAAGTATTGCTTATTATTTTCTTTGCAATAAGTACTGCAGAGCCATAGGAAGATTATTTATTTTTCCCAAAATAAGTGGCTAAAATTAGGGTGCGTATGATATGCCCATCCGTCTTCAAAAAGCCGGGAAATACGCTATTTAGCATTTCTATTTCAGTACCTTTGCTTTACTGGTATGTTTACTTGTACATATTATAAATTGTTGATTAATACTGTGATTTTTATGGGTTTCCCAATATAAGATACTTGATAGCTTGCAGAAAACATTGATTTATTACGAGAAATATCTATTATTTACCTTTGTCCACGAGCAAAGTTGAAAATGATGAATGGAAATAAGTTTGATGAACTAGATATTCTCAGGCGTGACCTTATGAAAATCCATCTTGACGGAATCAATACAAACTTTGTAAATGTCACAATGGATTTTATTCAATAAGACCTGAAAATGCGATGAAATCGGTTGTATTATATAAAATCCATTGTGAAGTTTACTAAGTTTGTATTGATTCTGGAAATATAAGTTTGCTAAGATTCAATAGCTGTGTTCCTATCCCACGCCTCATATGATCTAATAAATAAGCGTATATCAAAGGCTTGGTTTTTTTTGGCAAGTTCATTCTCAGCTAGTACCGCATATGTGGTATGTATGTACTTATGAAATATATTCAACCCATTCACGTGAAGTATTAATTACGCCTCAGTTTACCACTCAAACATTCACTGCCTTCCAATTATTTTAGATTCACGAGCCTGATAATAAATAAGTGGTTAGTCAAGGTGATTGACCATTAAAATTTTGGCCATATCCCAACCAGGATTTTTGTTGTATTTCCATTTTTTGACTGACACCGATGTCTTATTTCCCCATTTATGTATGTACTATTTTCCACTCCCAAATCAAGATTATCAGGAGCGTGAAAATGCTTAGTTAATCAAATCAAATTTAACATTAATATAGGCTAAAATTCTAGTCACTCAATATAAAAATACTTCCATTAAAGTCCATGAAGTCCAAATTTTGGGAGTAAATTTATCTGAATGGGTACTTTACTGGCGCTATAGATAATAGCGCGAGGCAAGAAAGAATTACTGTTGTAGATTAGGGGATAGAGATTACCCTGCTATGGAGTAGGGCCTGTCGAAGGAGAGACCAATGAATTTGTATACATCAAATAAATATCATTTACCAATTGCATATTTTCTTGATCATAGAACCAGATTGTTTCCATTGTTTGTATAAAAAATATTTTACCATCCACGTGAGAAAGAGCTGTCAAACATTCCTCAAACCATCTTACCGTGTTCTGAAATTGAATTTATGACCGGAAGTTCAAATCCTCCGTAATTATCTGAGGGGAAAGGTTTAAAAATAGCATTAATAGCTTTTGAATATGGGAGCAAATGTTGAATCAGACAAGATTTGCCTGGCGCGGCGCCAGTCTCCGGCCAGCGCGGCGGGTGTGGCTCCGGAACACGGGGGGGGGGGGGGGAGGTGGGGCAGGCATGGGCGGGGAACTAGCTAGCGGGGGCGAAGTCATATTGTTTTGCTTTCAAATTCTCAAGTGAACTTTGGCAATATGACAATGGAGATTCTTTTTGCTCTCCTACCAAGACTTAATGTCTCACGAAACATGCTCTGGGCCAATAGGCACGGGATGTAAACATGAGCCTACAACTACAGGATACATATTTGCTCTTAAGCCGTCCTCAAACGAGACGTTATGTTTCTCCTTGCGTGGAGCTCTCCGCTCCGTTTTGGAGTCTTCTGCACGTTCTAAAGGCCGTTTTTACACGAGGCACTTTACTGCAGAATCTGATGTATGCATGGATGTGCATCGAAAATTGCGTCGTCTTAAGCGGTGAATTGCAAGAATTCATGCGCAAATGCATGAACGACAGATGGGAAAATAGCCCCTGCTCTAATTCCGTGCTCGCGTTCTCGCAATTTCTGTACATCAAATTATGCACTTTCTTGCACAATTTGAAGCAGCACTTTTTTTCGCAATGCGAGAGTGCATGCTCGGAATTAGAACAGGGGCTATTTTCCCATCTGTCGTTTATACATGCATTCCAGGAATTCAACGTACGACGAAATTTTCATTGCTCATCAATATGTCTGTGGCACCATTCAACGTTGGAAGTTTTCACCATTCAACATTCCAGACTTTTCAACGATTTATAGACGAGGTACTCCAAGGCTTTGATTTCTGTTTTCCATATGCGGACGACATCCTGATCAGTTCTGTGCAGTTCTAACCTCAGTGAGCACGAGAAACATCTTAATGCAGTCTTTCATCGATTGGAGCAGAACGGCATCCTGGTGAATTTCGGCAAAAGCGTTCTCGGTTCACAATCAGTGACCTTCTTGGGTCACCATATCACTACAGAGAGCATTCGAGCCCTTCCTGAGAGAGTCGCTACCGAACAGGAATTGCCTAAACCAGCAAATGCACGCGCTCTTCGACGTTTTTCGGGAGTCATGAACTTCTATAGTCAGTACCTGCCGCATGCCTCTGAGTACCAGGCCACGCTCCACACGGCCCTCTCCGGACTTCGCGGTTCTCAGCGCGTCGAATGGACACCGACCTTAGAAAAGGCTTTTTCCGACTGCAAGAATGCCCTCTCTAATAATTTCAATAATATTTCAATAATGTTTCACCAAGGAAGTTTTCAGAAGACCGTGTGTATAATTCTCGGCGCCTTCTCCCACACGTCCATCAGATTGTGCAATCAAATGTCTCGTGTAAAACAGCTTTAAGATAGTTTGAACGAAAAATCACTTCACCAAGAGTTTGATGAATTTGACTTCATTTTAAAGATCCAAAAATCCCATCTTTCCAATGATATCAAAGTATCAACCCCTTGCCGGATTCGAGCCCTTTGCCTAAAAATATAAGATTTTTCACGTGGGATAGATTACGGGTGTGCCCTCCAAAGGGAGAATATTGAAAAAATTAGGAATTTTTAGCTCCTAGATTTCGTAAAAAAAAACTAACGCTGTGTAGTTTGTATGTTTTCTTTTCACCTTACGGCGTGAAAAAATGAGTCAAGTTAGAGACTCATGTAGTTGCCTATATATATTTAATTACTGAGAATTTTTGTCATATATGTGTATCTATATTTTTGTGCCATTAACATTACAATACTTACTTCATACTTCTTATAGATGTTAAATTCCAAAAATGAAATTCGAATGTGGTCTCCATTATGACTAGGGAACTATCTCGCTCAAACTACCTTAATGCACGGAAAGCAAGCGTCTTTTCAAGATGAGAAACTGTGCTATTTTTCCATGCGTCTAGCGAATCCATGTCATGTAATTTACACCATGTACCTATGTCGTTTACGATACGATAATTGCGATTTCTAGACTGTCTAAGATAATAGCGTACTCGACCGTTATAAATGTAGCCAATCAGTAAATACGTGCAGTGCCGGCTGGTAAGGTGAGTCACGTAACCGAAGACTGAAAGATGGTGGCCTTTGTTTATTTTAGATTATTGTGTAAATATTGTGTACTTTCTATTACTTTGTTTGACAAATCAGAAGATTCCATAAAATTATGGTGTTTAAAACATTGATTACTGTTGTTGTAAGTGATCAGGCTTATTTATGTAGCCATGGTGGCGCTGCTTTTATGTTTTGATGCATAGTGCAACATGATGGAACTGAGATTTTGACTCTCTTCAACAAATTTCATTCACAAGTTACTAGTTTCCGTAAGCTCGTTCTTCCCGGTAATTACTTGTCGAAAATTTCACTAGACCTCGCGTGATTTTTCGTGGCGAAAGTTTATTTCTTTTAGATTTAAAATAGTAACAGCTAGTCTTCCAGGACAATGATTTCATAAATTACCTGGTTTACATCGTTATAAATCCGTTAACCGTCGAAATTGTAAAATAAATAGATGCACAAATGTCACATTGATTGACGATGCTTTGTTTTCACTGCGCTACCAATGAAACTGGATTACACTTACAATTAGTTGAAAAGAATGAAAAGAAAATGCATGAAATCCGTTTAAGAACATTAGTTCGCAGCGAGAGTGAGCAACTGCATTCTCATCCGTCGAGAACTTTTTTTGTGAATCTATTAGTTCAGGTAACTTTCGTTTTTTTTTACTGTAACTATGAACGGGCTGACTTAAAAAGGAAAATTCTTTTCTGGTCCTCTTCCAGACTGATAGTTATACAAAATATGAAGGTGGAAAATTCTGGTCAAGTTCATAAGTGGGCAAAATTGGACCAATGCTTTGTTCTATACAGAGCTATCCTACATGTTGACCACGAATAAAATCCTGTAAGTCACCGAAACGTTAGGAATGAGATGAAAAAAATATATAGTAAAAAATTAGTTGTTTTAAATGAGACTGAGTCCTGATTTATGAAAAAATACACTGTAGTAAAACAATGTTTTGCAATATATTATGGAAACAACGAACTACTTGACAGTCAATCAATTTTTCTTTTCTTTGAGCAGGAGATTTGGGGAAGGTTTTTTCTTTCTTTGGGGAAGGTTTTTTGAAAAGCTGAAAAATCACTATAATTCCCTAAATATGAAAAATATTGGATCATTCGTTTGGATCTATTATAATTCCTACGACTACTTCCAAAACTTTTGTTCGAAAGATTTTTAATTACACTAACCATTAGCTCAAGGGGTGGAAAAGTAGGGTTTTTCGGACCAAAAACAATAACTTCATTAGTAGGTTTTAAGGTAAATGGAAAATAAAAGTTTAATTGCAAGTTTAATGACTGTTGAAATTCTCTGCTCATTTTTTCGGGTTCTGAGTGCCTTTTTCTTTATCTAGTATGTCAGTCGTCTGTGCCGTTGGAGAGTAAGCAACTTATTAAAATCATATTGATTTATTGATATGTGGATCATTATTTAAGTGTACGGAACCTCAATAGTAGGCACAATATAAGATTCGTTCAAATTTATTGTAGATCTTCTAAATATTATTCGAAACCTTTTTTACCTATTTTAATGTTTCGCTGAATAATGCACGCGGCCGCGTTGGATTTTATTGTGACGTAACTTTGCAGAAACAATATTTCTCCGTAGTTAAAGGGAGCTTTCCATTTGCTAGTGCGCCGCTCACTTCATAATGCAACATCACACATGTTTCCCATTCGTTTCGGACCCTGAGCACTTAGACAGCGCATCCCAACAACAGATCGGGAGCATAGTTAATGTGTGCTAAACAATGAAAGAACTTCGAAAATAGTATCTGCAATAGTTGTTCGCATGCTAATATTCATCAAATGCATAAAAAATGATTCATTAGAGAAATCACTCTGCGGTAAAAAGTTAGCGTTTTTAATGCGTATTTAATTACGCTCATCACGGACTGACTGACTCTGTAACGCTGTAAGATGGAGCCACTGGCACGAAAATATATTTTAGCCCTGTGAACTTCCTAACAATTTATGGGAGGATAGATTGATGGTAAGGTGGTGGATTGTGTGAGTGGAAGATATGAATTTCGATGCCCGGGTGTAGTAAATATCTTTTTTTCCTTTTTTTTCATAGTTTTTTTCGCTTATCTTTGTTGATATTGTGCCTTGTTCATGATAACTTCCATCAAAAATATTTTCGCGCAATTTCTTACTCTCTAAAGTGATGCACTTATTAATTCCGGGGAGCAAAGCGAGTTAGATGGAGCCACAAATCAAAGTGTTTGTTATATTCGTCATCATTCAAAGGGCACCTTACGCGCCTTGCAACAAACTAGTTTACAATAATTCGAAAAGTATGCTCAAAACACTCAGCGTGACTATCGTGGACCTAAATTATGCTGCCTCGCGGCAGGTTACCGTACGTTTCACGTGTGTATTTGTGTGTGCTGAGGCGTGGTGTGTTCCAATCCGTGCTAACTTGAATGGAAATCCCTCAAGAATGTAAACGATATACACGTGCTGCCTGGTGACGTACCACTCGTAAAATATTTGGAAAATTCAGCCATTTTTTCTCGCATGCAATATGATTCGTGTGTTTTTAAATTACACTTGTTTGAGTTTTTTTATTAATTTCTATTCACAGCCTTAATTTCCAGCAAATTAATAATTAGTTCACATCCCTATGCGCAATTCCTTGTGTGAACTGGTCTTTGAAAACTGTTTGGCAATCCCGTAACAACCCTGACTGCAATTCCACATGGTAATAGCTCTATTGACACGACCGTTTTCGCTGCAGAGCACCTGAAGATTCTGCTCTACGGCGAAACCGGCCGTATCAATAAATCTATTGCCATGTGGAATTGCAGTGCTGATTCTTCTATACCTGATATCAAGGAATTCCGCCAAGTAAGGTCCGAAACTCTAATCTACCCTGACTGACTCGGCCGCCTGTTATACCGGCCATGAAGGCGACTGGATGCTCATTGAATTGAGCGTTGAAGCTTTGCTGGTTTGGGTGCATAGACGATCACGCTGCCAGACAGGTTAAGGTCGAACAACAACGCCTTACTCCAGAGCAATTTATCCCCATTCTTTCGGGTCAGCTGTTTAGTGTCACACGCCTTTAATGTTGTCGCAGTGAGTCTTTTGCTAACAATGAAACCGATATCTTGTCGGAGGAGAGTAAGGTTCTTGTGAGAATTCCCCCCCCCCCGCCCCTCCTACCATAATCGGATAACCAGCTCTCCCGCCATTCCTCTTCGCATCTGAGAGCACCGGTATGCCGAGTCCCTTCGTATCACAGGGGGGAGGGGAGGTGTCCCTGAGTCACCCCTCGTCCTTGTCTCTTTCTTCTGCCACGCCCACCCCTTGTCGCCTAGAATACTTTGCCACCCACATCCAACTGCCGCGCTGTGAGTTCTCCATTCATACCGCTCGGCTACCTTGCCAGAAACACTTCTGACTGTTCCGTAGACGTTATACCACGGTGACAATGTTTGACAGATAATTGGTCAAATGGTCTAAATCAGCGGTTCCCAAACTTTTTCTTTCCGCGACCCATTTTAGCCCATACGTTTTAGCCGCGACCCCCTAAAAATAACAAACAATGTGTACATTCAAATGATACTGTTTTTAAAGTAATTACAATCCTCATCTCGCGACCCCCCTGGGGGTCGCGACCCCCAGTTTGGGAACCACTGGTCTAAATCATCGTATAAGAGGCAGGATTGGAAGAAAATGGTAATGGGGGATCATCATTCGAATGCTTTTTTCTATATTACTGTTGAATTAAAATTTACATAGGTTTTAATATAGAGTTACGGAGTTACTTCGAAACATTAAGGCCTAATAACCAAGTAACTAATCGTATAAATGTTGCACTTTTTTGTTTCCGCAAAACGCCCTCTGACGTCATTTCATCCTCCGGTGAAAGGCCCGTGGTTCGTTTCCGGTGAAGACGATTAATTTTTCAAGGTATTTTCTAAATATTTATACTGTTGTATTTCCGGAGGAAGTAGAAATGTTCACAAAAGCCTTTTGAAGGCGTCTCTTAGAATGGATCGGGAAGAAGAAGAGGGAAGAAGCGATGGATGATGAAATGACGTCGCGGCCGTTATGAGAAGGTTACCCGTCCATTCAGCTTTAGACTCCTATACCTCTGGCAACTTTGGGAATCTTTAAGATATGATTTGCAAATGATCATTGATCATGGCCCCCTGCACGATTACGTGCAAAAGCAAAAATTGTGACACACCCCCACTGACCAAGATTTCTCGCAAACTTTTTGAGCTAACTTCATTTGATCAAGCTGACTTTTGGATGAAGCAAACTAATTTTATTTTGGACCACATATTAAAGAAGAGAGTGGATGGCGTCTTGGCGCACGAAATTGAAGTCTGTTTTTTGCCGAACTATGATCTACCTAGCATGGATTTCGTGCGGAATCATTCTATGAAATTTATGAATAATTCATTGATTAAAAAAATATTTCCAATTTTCATTTTTCTGAATACTTTATCACGGTGCCGCAACAATTCCGCTACTAATACCTATACTTTTTGTGGGTTACTGTAAAACTGATCCATTCAATATGGTCAATTGGGCATTTTAATGGCTTTAATATCCCCTGCGTTGTCGTATGCTCCATATGGTTCCATCTATTCTCCTCTTAATTCTATGATTTGGACAAACTGGCGCTTTTAATGTTCTTACCAAAGAGGCAATCAGAGAGGAGGTAATTTTATAATGGCGCTCTCCTCTGCCAATTGTTAATATTGCGGTTCTGAATCGGTCGGATCATATTTTTGTCGGTTTTCGGAATTTGGATTATAAGTTAAAAGGCAATCCTCTAAAATGTAGCAAAAGGGTAAAGAAGAGACCAAATGGTTGTGTAAAATGAAACTGAGGACTGTCACAAGAGTTTATATAATTTAGGTCCCTGAGATATTATCGGCGTATTTTGGTCCAATGACGTGAAATTCCATTTCCTTTGACTCCTTTTTTTCCTTGGAAATGAGGACTCCCGTTCCATATTTTCTCTTCTCCGTTGGTGCTTCCAATTTAGGGGACTCTTGTTCGAAAGAAATTTGAATGAAGATATCGTATCAATTGAAGCATATTGTTTTCTGGCAAATGAAATTACCCTCACATTTATGGAAAAATAGCTGAGGTATATACGTCAATTCTCAACATGAGTACCCAAAAAGACCAGTTACTTGCACACCACGGCTTTCCTTTGCCTACAACTCAATGCCAACTCACCTTTTCTTGAGAGTTCTCATGAGTCAACTCGAGTCCGCTGCTCACAGCAACCCTAAATGAATAGAAATTGCTCAAGTCGATTCAAGTCGACTTGCGTCGATGAATAGAAAGCACCCAATATACAAGATAGTTTCGACTGTAGTCAGTCCATGGAATTACTGGAAATAAGTTTCACATTGGGAGATTCACTGGCGCTGCGATCACGTCACAAATTGACACATATCCTTCATATTACTGTTGGGTAATTTCGTAACCTCCGAGATATAAGGGCCCGAGAACCCGAATTGCGATCGTCATCTTTTTGTAAGTAGTAGGCCTAAAATTTTCAATTTCCTTACGGAGCTAAAGGAAAAAATCAATAGAAGGTTGTTATGGCATTTAAGAATTGGTTATTACCGTACCTTTTCTTTAAATTAGATTATGAATCGACACTGATCGTCGCAGCACCTCTTTAACCTCAGGAATGCGCTGTTATAATAGTAAAAAAGACACGAAATCTGAGGAAGCCTATTCCAGGTGAAAAAAATTTATTTAACGACTTATTACAATCACATACCTCTAAAATAAATAGCACCTTGCGCATCATGTATGCGGCAATCGTTTGTGTTGCGGAAGGCATCGCTTAAATAGGAAAGTATATATCTTATCAACAAATAGGTAGCAATTGACTTTTACTGTTTTCAACCAAGAACCTCTACCTCCACTTAAACTCGCATATGACATGAAAATGAGAAGCCAATTTAAGTTTTTATCATATCTTTTGTTTCTCTGTGTTAAATTGCCTTGTTATTCAATCTGGTGTCAAGACGTGTTCATCAATTAAGAAGGTGGTAGACATACATTTACTAATTTATCGAAATTTTTCTAATTATTGCCAAAAGTTCCTCGTTAAATAGCGCTAATTGTTTCTTAAATTTACATATATTGTTATTTAAGTAAAATAGCCATTAAAATACGGCATATGGTTGGCCAATGCAAAGGCAGTGCAGTCGTAAGCAAGGCAGTGCTTCATTTTATCAAAATTTCACATACTTCTAACTATCTATTGGACCCAACTCCCTTAAATCATGTGATTAGGCTAATGCTGGTTACTAAACGGAGGCCTGAAAAAATCCCCAATATTCTTGCCTGAAAAAAGATATTCAAGGTGGCTCCGCTGACTCGGAGTTTGGCTTTCGACTAAGAAACGTGATCCGAGAAACAATGTACTGTTGGCATTATTTTATTGCGGCGGATTTAATTTTTATACCTAATAAGAGATTCGTTTATTAGCTCCGGTGAAGCCTCTAGTGTATAACTTAGGAAATGCATGCGTCAGTTTCAGTGATCTCATTTCCGTCACATATCACATGTCTACAGCATTTATGCGCCAAACGTTATGGAATATAAGCTAAAATTGGGATCTGATTGTATTGAAATATGTGATAATATCATATGTACCTAATTAGATATGGCTTTCTCTTTTCTTTAGAATTTTACATTTTTACAGCATTCCGACACCAAACTGAGCCTAGAGTCCTAAGTATTGGACCAACTTACATTCAAATAAATTTTAACCAGCCAAAAAACAAATTTATTTTATATTATTTATTTTCAACCGCGAGAAGACAACAGGACAGCTGTGCCCTTCAAACTGCTGTTATTGATCGCCTTTATGCCAATCACTCACTGATAATAATCTTCATCGTTGTAAATGACGCCTAAATTTATTAATATATATTTATTCGTAAAGTATCGTGAAAAACCTAGTTTCAGGGTGGAATTTTGCCATCTAATACAGTGTACTAGTGTCTAATACTTACATCTAAGAGGGTAGAAATACCGATCTACTAACAATGAGTGCGGACGCTCCTTATTGCTAGTGTCCTTAGTGTCGAAGCGGGAAGACTCCGGTCCAGAGGAGGCATCACCCGTGAACTAGATATTTCTTACGTTTGCTTGCCGAAACCAATGCAAGGTTTCCAAACTAACCCTCTCAAAAATGTAATGCTATTACCAGTTGGGTTAACTTGGGCGCTGTAGTGCCCTTAAATGTTGAGGTCATTTTTTCTACGAACGATAAGAGACCATAACATCTGCCAATGATATTTTTAACTAGGTTTGTTAATAGGTAGTGTAGCTAATTAGCTGCTTTGCTCCCTAAGGCTTGTATCCATATCTGATACCTATTAATAAAAGCACAACGTGCAATTTTTCGATATAACTCTTGTATCTCTGTCCATTTATTTAGTTGCAAAACTCATTAATTCTCTACATCGGTGTAAGAGTATAAGGATAAATTATCCCTTTCAATAAAGAATAGATATTTACGATCCTGACACTTACCCTTCTTCACACGGCTCCCTTCTGTGTTCATTAAAATAATAATGCATTTTTCACTACAAAAGAAAAAATACTCACTTTCACCCTTTTTTATTTTACCGACAAAAGTCCCAACGGGCGACCGTCATTTTCAAGGAACTTTGTTATTTTAATACTCGTTGAAGAATGACGGTTACCCGTTTAAACCTGGGCTGGTAAATAAAACGGTGTGGATAAAAACGAGACTATTTTTAATTTCCTTATGAAAATGGAAAGTTTCCACAAAGTTAAGCATGAGGAAAATGTTTTATTATAAGAAGCCTTGTCCGATTGCACATAAAACTGGCTGTTTCACTCATTGTCTTATTCACTGCCCTGCCATTGCATGTACTTTTCACATCAGTATCATCTATGGGTGCTGACACATTTTGACCACAGGTATGGGAATGATGTATTGCATTACATAGCAAGCTTACCTCTAGGATGCCTTCTGTACGAATGCAAATATTCGAAATATTTTAATATTAGATCTTGATGGCCCTACAATATCATAGATTTCGATGTTGATGCTTTTGCAATATATTTTCTTAAAATAGCATGCTGTCCGTTATCAAAAGTCACCTAGACTCGGTATGATAGTATGATTATGATGACCGTATCGTCATTATGTCACCACATTAATTCGTTTTACTTTATGAAGGTGTTTTCAGGAGGACGATAGTTTAAAAAGCCCATGCTTCCAATGCCATCATTATTTTTCGTCATAATCTGAGAAGTGCTCCTCATTACGCCTCTGTTGAGCGAAAAACCTCCAACATACGTTAAAAATGTATGAATAGGATTTCAGTGACGAGTGATACTACTGAAATAGCTCAGAGGAATATAATTTTAGACCAACACGTCTAGGGCCATGTGAAGCTAGTTGTAGATGACATAGTTAAGACTTAATAAAAGCCAGGATGCAAAATAAATATTAAATAGGTACCTCTTGGCCCTAACTCCACCAATTGATACCAGATTTAGGGCACTCTACGGTCCAGTAAAATCTGTCAAACGTCACTTTCTCCATATTTTCCAGCCACACACCCTGGTGGCGGACTGCATAGGTATAGAGTGTGATCGACAAGTACATACAATGATAAAATGATAGAGAATGAGAAGCTGACAGTCGACCTCACTAATAAAAAAATATTTATATTGATACCTATCAAATATTTGAGTTTGACGGACTAACGCAAATTTTAGCAAGAGCGAGAACATACGTGAGAATTTACCAGTAGCTGTTCTGTTGGAAAAATTGAAAAGGCTGCTAAACGATCAGTGCTGACAAAAACTCCTTCATTGAAAGTTAAGGGAAATTACAGCATGCGCAAGCAATTGATTGTCATCAGAAATGTTTAGTACGGAATCGATATGTTTGTTTAAAATCAAAATTGTCTCTCTGTACATGATTGTTTAAGATAGTCCAAATTTTACCCAAACCTATTTTTATCTACTCATCATATAATTACTAAATATGAAATTCCACATTTCTCAGGCGAATACTTTTAGTGCGTTTGTGTTTAAAAAATTGACCACTTACATACTCATTCGTGTACGGACATCAACCCAAGAAAAGAAAAAATGAGTTGAAAGGTCCTTAAAGCGCCTGATATTCAGAATTTCGATTTCGTGATTAAAACTACACATACGTTCATAAAAGGGACCAAGAAAGTTAAAAGAAAAATTTATTCCAAAAATTGCTACCCCGCACTTCCATTAACAGTTTCTAAGCAACAGCCTTTTGTCGGAATTCCCTCTACAAATATGTTTGCATCCACTTATGCTTAAAAATATGCAAAGGTCGATCATATTTTCAAATTAGATTTTTTTTAAACATTACATATAAGCTGCATAAACACTTTTGTTCATACGACAGCTCAATTTATACGGTACTGAATTAGAGAGTCTTGGTCCAATACATGTTTATAAATATATTATTTTATCTCAAAACATAGCAATGGATTATTTTGCATATTAACTAAGGAAAGTGTGAGGATGCTAATTTAATGATGATTTCACGGGGCCGGGGGGATAGAGTTAGACCGGGTGCTTACGATCAATTTGCGTTAGCGTTGACGAAGCGTCAGTCTACCCCACGTTTTAGCAGTAGGCCAATTGTTATGGGCTCATACCATTGAGGTACCCCTATGGCTCATACGAACGACACGCGATGAAGCCGCGTTGCCGCTGCGTCTACACGGTGGTTGAATTTTGACTGCCAGCCACAGATGCAACGCAGCGTCAGGGCCGTGTTTTGCGGCGACGCATTGTGTGACAGAGCGTCAGACAGTGCTCACGTGCTTTTGAACCAGCGATGGACGCCGCTGAAAACGCATTCGATGTCGAATTGTTCATCGAGGAGGTGAAGGGTTCGGTTTAATCTTCTCTTAAATCTGTAAAAATTTTCGAAAACGCTCCCTCCTTGGTCATCCCTGGCACGGAACTGTATTGCTTACAGCCGGCGTCAACGTGCTACGGACGCTGCCGTGTGCACTGCCGTGACTTAATGACGCGGCTTTAACGCCGCATTGACGTGGCGTACTTAACCGCTCGTGTGCACCCGGCCTTAAATGAAAGCAAAATCATTCCCGTTTTTGCATTATCGTAAATAATCCTCACCTATGACGCGACAAGTAATCATTTCCTTTCGATCAGTATGAACTTTAGTTCGGAGGCTAAGATTTTTAATTTTGGAAATTAGGCCTATTCATTTATTTTTAAGGATTTTTTTAAATGACCTCTGTATCATACATTTAATTATAATCGTTTTTCGAAAGAAGCCTGCTATATCCCTCAGAAGGAGGAAGTAAGGAAAAAATAGCTCTAACCATAGAGTAAGTGCTCTAACTTATCAAGAACTTTCTCACTTGGATTCAATTTTTATTTCTTGAATGACAAGGTATAGCATCCGGACATAGACGTCAGAAATAAGGAAGATTGGCCAAGCGTAGGATTACATAATCTTGAGCGCTCAATTACTCGTAGCATATTTCTAATATGCTTTTCTCGAAGAAATACTAGACAGCTGAAGGGTGAAACTAAAATTTCCAGTATTTAAGCCTAAAATGGGTTTAAGGTTTTGACGTAATTTATGTAAACAAATTACTTCATTTACATTTAACTCACAGATTCTTTAAGTCCACAGAATACTATGTTAGTATGCTGAAATTTCGGCATTTATTTCGCTAAAGTGTAACAAATCCTAATTTCAGGCTGATTGAAGAAAATATTCATTTGAGGCCACACGGGTTTTACGATTTTTTATAAGCATTAAGTTTTCATTTGATAACAATTCTTCGTAAATTTCATTAATTGTAAATTTACCTCGTCCAGGAATAAGTTATATCAGGCTAACATATAGATTTGTATCCAATGCTCTCACTCTCGTAACAATGGCCAACTTCTTCTTCAACGATGGAAAGGAACAAACTTGCGAATATCACTGTTGTGTTTTTTTTATTCACGACCCGGATTTCAACAGTTTATGGGATCTTCTTCTTGAACGGTAATCGATAGATTTTAAATAATTTAGGCACAAGAGAATGTTATAGAATGAAAGATGGTGAATGTTTTTTCACCTATGTTTTGAAGTCTTTCAGATTACATCGAAAGAGCAAATCCAAAGGGATGCGGGAATATGAGTCTCAATACAAGTGGAATGAAATAAAATTCCAAACATCTTAATCGTGCTTAATTATAACTGCATATAGTTCATTTTAAACTCAATTATAATGGAAACTACCGTTAAAATATAGTTAAAATATAGTTTAAAGTTTGATAACGCCGATATAAAAATCACACGTTAACTGAGTGCGATAAATTAAGGAAAATTTACTAATTACTAAGTTGAAAATATAAAAAATGCTGTCAGTTGAAGGTTTAAATTTATATTGAAACTGATACATTACTGGGGGTTACATAATAATTAATTCAAGTTACCAATGGCAAAAAGTACACCAAAATATTTTACTGGATAAAGTTAGGTTGCAAAATTATCCGATACATTCTAGTGCAGCATTATCAATACGCGTCTTTATCATATCAAGAGCTCACATTATACAACATTTGCACTTGACGGAAGCTTAAGCTGATAGAAAATTTCTATTGGCTAAGGAAGAAAACTGTGGATGAAGTGCTGGTAAATAATGTTCATACATTGATTATGATACTCAAATTTAACTTCTTTATTTAATTTTAAATGGTACATTTTTTACAAATTTCATGCATTTTTACACATCTATGATTCTATAAATATACATTCATGATGGAAATCAGGCATTCACATATCACAGTGATGACGTGCACTAATATACGTAAAAATAGCTTGCATACACAATGCTCTACCAAAATTGAATGTGGTGATTACATTGATAACTTAAAATTATAACTTCAACACGAACATTTCTGCATTAAAGAAGGCATGCCAATCGTACATAATATTTAAGCAACAATTCACTTTTCTGGTAAAAATTATTTGTTCGAAAAACATTAGAGACAGCCATTGGGCTAAACATTCCATGTAAATGAAATTCCTCAGATATAGAAAAATCCGTAGTAATTCTAAATATAAAATAATATCAAGACATTTTGTTTCATACCAGAAGATCCTTTCGAAAGTAAAAGATTAAAAATTGTACTGAATTATCAGGTGCATCGCGGGATATTACTGTCAATAAAATCCCACGAAATGGAAAAAAACCCAATGCTCACAGTAAAAATGGATTCAATGGTGTTTTATTCAAACAAAATTGGTCCGAATTTAGTACCGGAATTGCAATGTAAATCAAAATTGTAGTTTGCAATTACAAGAGTGACTTTGTAATTTGGATTGATTTTCCCTATACATGAACAAGATGAAAAGTTCCAGTCATTAAAGCTTGTAATTTTTTAATTAATTTCATTGGTTATATCAAACGATATTTAACACATCAAGAGAGTAGCAGTGCATGCTTTTAATTGAGTGTAAAAGAATTCCCAGCAAAGAGTTACATATTTGTAACGAGCCATACCAGCATAATTTTTGATCATTCATATTTTAGTGCACATATCGTTCATACAGAGATAGATTTTACATCGTAAAAGTAGACGCAATGTGATATTTATTGAGTTATTTTGCGATCTTATTTAAACAATTTTTAATATACGTAATTGCATATATTTTGATGTAATAAATAACCGGAATAAGTTAATAAAATACTCTGAATTGACAGTAGAGATAGAGAACAAAGTTTTATTTCCGCTCACAGCTGATGCCATTTCTTTCGCCTTGGTTTTAATCCCTACAGATGCTGCCAGGCATGACCTGACATTTTTAAACTAAATTTGGTCAGCAGTTTTTTTAGTTCTCCACCAATTGTCGCGAACAATCGAAATGTTTAAACTCATCCGACGACCTTTCTGATAAAAATCGTCGCTTCCGACGCAAGGCTTTTAACGCCACAGCACCGTTGTTTCCATTAGTCATGAGCCGCGAGTTTTCCAATTTGCTTCATAAATAACCCACGTTGAGCGAGAGAGAGAGAATCACGCATCAATCATGCATTTTCGATTCGGCCTTCGTCGCGCTGGTCTCTGGAGTGTGATAAACATTTTTTCGACGGTTGGAAGTTCTGTCGCGGCGAGGCCGAGGAACTCCTCAACCGTTGGCCTTCCAGATTTAGTTGCCAAGCCAACGGTGGTGGAGTTACCACACCTCACCGCGATCGAGCTGAGTGCGCCACCGTCGAGAGCTCTCCATCTTTTCTTCCGTGAAGAAATCGGCTCGGGAGAACCCAAAGACGCCAGACGGTCAGTCCCTTTTTGGCTGTATCAGGGTCCTCCTCTTCCTTTGCTTAGGAAAAGCAGTCCGCCTCTCAGAACAGGGTCTCCGTCTGCAAATATCTTACCTCTTCGGCGGGTGAGGAAGGCGAGTAGCCTGAGGAACCGTGGAGGTGGGAGGGGGAAGGTTCGGTGGAAGAGAGAAGGAATGAGAAGTCCTTACGGTTGCCAGGCCGCGCCCTCGGCGAAAAAAGGCAGTTGGAAAAAAACTCCTCAACAGGTGGTGGCCGGTCTACCCTGAAAAAAAAAATTCACGTTAAAAAAAATCTTGCCCCTCAAAAGTTATTAAAAGTCATTAAGCCGTTTCGTTGAGAGATGGGCCATGCCTCACGAAGGGGTCCAGAATGAGAATTTGGGGAATTTCCAGGGACCTCTTAGTGGGGCCCCTTGCATAATTTTGAAGGGATAGGGACGATTAACTAAAAGAAACTACTTGGTGAGCCATGTGAAAGACAATTAAAAAGCAATCAGAGATGAGAAGCTCATTGGAATAGCTCAATCATTATTGCTGGCCAAACACTCAGTCCCCACGGAAAAATTAAAGCAATAGGAAATAAAAAATAACAAAAATAAAACATTCTATAAATAAGGCATTTTTAATTGTACATAACAGTAAGTTTGGGAATGTATTTCCTATGCTGGAAAGATACAGGAGTTACTCCTTTAAGGCTTCTTATCTCGATAAGTTCATTAAAGGAACTCATGTGATAAAAACATGTTTTCTTGACTAGCGGCTATCCGCAGATGCCTTTAATCTAAAAAGTCCGTCATGCAGGGCCGAAATTTTAAATTTAATTCGGTAGGTGATGGCCGGCTGGCCCATACATGAGGCATTTATGGGTCACGTCGTTACAGTAAGGCAAGAAACTGAGTTCGACATCTTCCGCCCTGAGAAAATCGTTTTTCTCCATAATACGGTCATTTTTTATTTTATCCATTGTCTGGAATGATAATTCGTTTCTGCCAATAAAAGACTTTCGGTTTTTTTAAATGAGCATTGTAGAGTTATAAGGTTTAAGAAGAAGAAAGGCGAACCTAACTAACTCAACATTATTGTTGAGCACTTATGCAACACAGCTGTGGAAATACGAGCAAATGAAAACGATAAACAAAAATTCAATTAAAATTAGTTTAATTTTGTAGAGGTAATACTTCAATCATTTTACCCACGGCTTACATAATATATTTTCAACTGTTTTCTTGATATGTTGTAAAAATTAAGAAACATACATTTTTACATTGCTTACTTACTTGTTTCGACTCTCGTAATGTGTCTCAAAAACGTGATCCCTCCTGAATCGTAGCTATCTATCAGTTTCAAACTACTTTCCGAAACTTTTGCTCAGTTTTTGAAAGTCCTTGGGGAATTTTTCAACGCTGCCGAAACCATGAATGCCATATGCTAATTAGATGACAGATGATAGTGATCGTTCAGATTTTTTTCCGATACCACCCGACCATGCAAATCGCTTGAATCCTAGAAAAACAAAAATTGAATGGAAGTAGGGGAAATACCTTTGATGGCAGCAGAGCTTCGTACATTTTCAACCGCTCATAACAGAATGTATTTTGTCTTCGGCTCTGGAGAGTAACGCTAAGACAGATCAAACGCTGAAAAGACTCTCTCTCTCTCTCTGATGAACCAACTCCTGAGCTATTTCCTAACTTCACTGGCTATATATATATGTATACATATACATTGCATCGCCTATCAACATTTCGGATTCATTGAACGTCTCCCACGCTCATGCCCACGCTGGCTCGTGGAAACCGTTGGCATTGGGAGCCTTACCTCTCGGCGCCCGAAACCCACGCTTCAAGCAACCAATGGATTCCTCAACTACCCCGCTTCCTGTGGAGAATAAGTCTGGAACCGACTCTGGGAAGCAAAAACACAACAAATCATAGTTATGAAGCTCCGAGCGACGTAAATTGAACAGGAAAATTATTGTCATTAAGCTGCAGGTATTTCATTTTACTGCCAAATGGCAAGAAACCCAGTAGAAATTATAAACTGCAATTCAGTCACGCGCACTCCGTCAGAACTTCATTTCGTCGATAGAAACATTTAACTATCTTAGCACAGTATAATGATCTCGATCTCAAGGTAAATTACTTCGTTCACACTCTCAATCATCAGTTGGAAGTGTCCTCCGAGAAGAATTTTATCGGCCAAGTCAGACAGTAATGTAGAAGGAATTATTTTAGTAGAATCAGTATTAACGAGAATTATTGTAGATAACGAACACTCTTGGTTATTAAGATCATTAAAGTAATCGTAAATATTAACCTAAAGATAGTTTGTATGAAATATTATGCACCAAGAACCCACCGTCGAAAATGAGGTTGTTTTCCTTCAGCAGTTGCTCTTTCATTTCCTCTTATTTGAAATGATTACGTGAATGAATAAGATTCAATATTGTTATTCCCAAGGACACGGCTAGGCAAACAACGATGTCATAGTTTTGGCGGCACGTGCAGACCAAAGATACCAGTTTAATGCTTTTACTTACATGCTAGAGGGAATATATATTCCCTCTGGCATGTATACAGTATAAAACGATCTTTTCATATACAGCAAACGCAACAAAATCCACACGGTCATGAAACCGTTGTGCCTCCAAACTGCATAAATTCCTAATTTTTCTGAGTAACTCATCATTCTTACAAAATAAAAACAATTAAACAGCTATTTTGAAGTCGTAAATGCTTTCAAAGAATTCACAGTGGATGCACAGGGTCTCACAGCAAGCTTCCTCCCGTTCCTTTTTTTGTTTGATAAAATCTGAATTCTCAACGGTTTGACTTTCAAGTCTTGGGGTGACTCCATGTTCCATTCGTGAGGTAAGGAAAGAGGAGGTGGGGGAAGTGAAGGGGAGGGGAAGAAGGCTGGAGGAGGAGAGGTTGAGAGGTGGCGGTGAAGGGGAAGGTGAGGTAATGTGAGTGGGGAGGGGAGGAGAGATAGGTGGGAGTCCAGTCTCAAGGACAATTTCTTTGTGATGCACATTGCATATTTTTAGGGAAACTTTCGCCGAGCACGCTTCGCTGCTGGGGCTCTGGCTGTACCTGCATTCCTGATCCGAGCCGAGATTTCGCGCCCATTGAAGTTTCCGGACTAGCAGCCCATGACTGACGTTCATTTTCATCACCGAGGGCACTATTATATCACAGAATGTGCCAAAGAATTCAGTTTGTGAGATTTAGTCTGCGACCAAGTTCACTCATTTTCAAAAATGCCCCAAGCTTTCTACCCACCAATCGTACTCTCCTTACCGCCCCACACGGTATGAACGAACTTTTGAGTTTGGAGAGTTTAAAGGAAATTAACAGTAAATAAGGACTCGAATAGTACAAACGTCTGCACTCAAGATGTTATTTAAACGTTAAAATGCTTTTTACAAAATCCCCAAGAACAGTATTTCCGGTTGACCTTCACATTTTAAGCAAATTTCGAACGATGCATCATCAAACACTCAAAAAGTGAACGTAATTGATAATTTAAAGACAAAAATCCGTCTCGGAAAAATATTATAGCTTTGAGATGAATGCTTGAACGGACAATTAATGCTTCAATTCTAGCAGCGCCAAAATTAATGGCCATGAAAGATGCGGTTGGACTGTTAAGAAGACCTCCATTAACCAAACCTTCGAGCGGCGTCGAATCGCCTTAAAGGAGAGTTGTCTTTTAGAAAGGAAAAGTGGTTCTGTAGACCCTACGTGCCAGCCGGATGGGGTCTGTTAGGAAACAGGTGCGCCTCTATAGTCAATGTGCGTACAAGGCCATCGGCAAATAATAACTCCCTTGAAATCGAATTCACCGGCCGCACTGCCCGAGTAAACGGCGGGGAACAGGGGAACCGACCACCGAAGCAATGGGCTCCAACTACATTTGTTCGTTCTCTTAGAGATCAGGTCATCTCTGAAGAAGACTGGTTGTATTCACTAAACAACATGACGCACCACTTGTCTCCATGCAATCATAATTTCGGGAAAGTTTGAGCTGCATACACAACCCGTTCAAAACCTATTAGCAAGTTAATTTATATTATTGAAGCATTTTACGGACCCATTCAGAAGTTATTTGAATGAAAGCAAGTTCTTGTAGGATGAACACCAGGGAGATATCGAAATTATTTTACAGCCTCACGAATCCCCTACAATATTCTTGTTGAAAATCGGGGCATCGGGTAGAAATATTGAAGGGATTACAGTATTAAGTAAGCTTGCTGAGCGTATTAGAGTAAAAAAGTTAGCGTGAAGCAATCATCCTCTTATACTTCCGAGAATACTTCTCGGTCAATTGGATTTCATTTACTCACCTCGTCAATTTTTAAGGTAATCCTCTCCTGCAAGTGTGCACTAAATGATCTCCGTGTCTCCTCAAATGGTGTCGAGCGTAGAAAAAAAGTAGGGAAACACAACTACTATTCTTTTAGGTAATGTGCTGGCAGGTAGACTTCCAGTCTGTCCCTCGAGGCTGGAACACAATCAAGAGACAAGAACCTAGCATTCCAAATGAAGACGCCTTCCTCCCATTGGCCTAACTGTCTCCATCACTTTCCACACTGGCCCACGAATGGAGGTTTCACCAAAGAATTGGGCACAGGGAATAGAGAGAGAGGGAGGTTGGAGGATACGGTCGGAAGGGTCCACCCATAGACCACCGAAATTTTCCCTCGTCACCACCCATCATCCAACCGACGTTTTTCTACTTCAACCACCAAAGGGTCTTGTGCAAAGTGAAAACTACTCTCCATGGTTTCCCGGTCGAGAATCCAGCGTGAATTTCCCAGAAGGTACTCGCTACTCAGCCATCATTCTTCCTTTCCCATGTCTCGGCCTACCCACACTTTTCGTCAACTCCTACGGAAAGCCTCGGGCTTGCTTTTCTGTACACCTCCAGCCAGTGACGCCGACCGGTGCCGGGAAAGAAGTGGAAGTGAACTCCCGGACACAACCACCGCTCGAGCAGGTCTCCTCAGCTCTACAAGCCAAACTATAAACCTCGGAAACAGGAGAGGGCTGTTCCCCTCCCCCCTCTTCAAACTCCCTCGTCTCCCCCACCTCTTTTGCACCTTTCCCTTCCTTCTCTTTCGTTATACCCTCACCGCCGTCCCCTTCCCTCCTTCCACACCCCACCAATTTCCCCTCCATACCCCCCTTCGTGCCTCCCCGCCCTTAGATCCTCTCCCCCCCACCCCCCACCAACTGCCGGCGGCCTCTTGTGGAGAGATCTTCCAGCGCGTGGTGGATAGTATATAGCGAACTGAGGAGAAGGTTTGTGAAGGTGGAGGGACACGTATTGGGAGGCGGGAGGGGGGTGCGAAATGAGGATTTTAAGAAGTATCCTCCGACAAATGAAGGAAATAACATTTTTACGGTGGAACTAATGGGTTTACTGAGCTGTGGTAAGCCAGCTGAGAGCAAATACTCTCCATGACAAGTAAAATATAACAGTTTATTGCCAGATAAAACAGGATCATCGTCATCTGGAGTCATCATTCCTAAGATTGGTTTGTTGAGCTCCATTCTCTTTTCTGACAAATACTAAGTTCCTTAAGAACTCCTCAGTTGGACATCCTTCATAATTTCATTCAGGCATTCCATCCATGGTCTTCCTCTGTAATTCTTTCGATTTTCTGATTTTTCCACTGTTGCTTACAAGAGGCTTTCTCGGAATGTGTCCAACAAGTTTACCTCGTCTACTTTGCGGAGTTGTAATGAAGTATCTTTTCTCTCCAACCCATCGTAGGACTTCTTCAGTTAGGATTCTCTTCTTCCATTTGATCTTCATAATTCGTCAATCGTAACACATTTCCATAGCTTCGAGTCTTCTTTTTCCTGCAGTTATTACCGTCCAGTGCTCACTGCTATAAAAGGTACGCTCGTTTCATATGTTTTAATGCACCCTATATTTCTAGCATGCCTTGCTAGCTATTAGTAGGATCTTCTGATAGAAAGCCTTATTTGTTAAAATTACCCAACTCACAGACTAAATGATCTTTTTGTTGAAATAATAATAGATAATAATTTCTTGATCAGTGGCATGCCACCTAATAATATGCAATTGCAGTTTATAACGAATTATACATCAAATTCAACAACGAAACAATACCAAATAATAATTATAAAATATGAACATTTGGATTATTTACTACTTGTCCAATTCAGATATCCAACCACTAAATCTGGAGTTATACAAGTTACACTTAACGAGCAATTTGGACTTTAAGTTACGAGACAATATAAGCATATACAAATAGTTGTTTAATTTCAAATTTAATTTAATAAGAAGTTTAATTTTTTACAAATTAAACTTGAAATAGTGAACATGAAACGCTGGAATGGGTGGGACAGGAAAAAAATTGATCCAATATTTAAGTTGGTTAGATTAGGGAAATGAATTATTACTCCCTTGTTATTACTCATTTAGAGTATGATGCCTGTATCTGAGATCCTTTCAAGATGTGTTAAAAAGCGAATTAGAAGATGAGCAGCGAAAATCAGCAAGGCATGTAAAGATGTCGTAGGTCGCTACGATAGTTTTGTTAGTTTCACAACCCTAAAACGACAACTTGGTTAGGAATCCCTATTAAGCCTTCAGTCGAAATGCCGACCAATTGTTTAAAACTAGACGACAATCTGTTTTTGGCGACGTCAAGAACATTTTGCGAACCGACAACCGATTAGTTCATGAGATAATAAAATTATGGAAATAGACTGCTGGCGCACAGGTAGAAAATTCCATATTTTCCGTTCATAAATTACGCGATAACAGTTAGGTAATAATTTCCCGCATTAAACATTCTTTTAGCGTTCATACCAGTGCTAATAGCAAGTCTCGCATACTGCTGCACTTTCGAAACGCTTATATCTCTATGCATATATTCATTACCATGAAGCGTAACAGTCGATTCGAGATTTCTAGAGCATTTGTTGCATACGGTGTAGTGCATAATTTAGGGAATTTTCACCATAAGTATGAACCACTCTATGCTAATGAACATAGTACCCTTCCAGCCGTTTCGAAGGTACTCTATGGATATAATTATAACATGCCAGTTAGTTTTACAGCAAGTCTGTGAAAACTCTTTTTTATATGAATAACAAAATCACATCATTCAACGCAGTTTTTTTCTCAAATTTTACTGGAAATTAAATACATGGTGTTAAATGCCAGAATTGGTGAAACATTTCTATCAATTATTAATGCATTTCTCGCAAAAACTTATTTTTAAGAACGGAAATCTAACAGGAAATGGCAATGGAATTAATGCCTTCTTAATTATTGAGTTAATAGCAAATAACCACCAGAACTGAAGTCAAGATGTGTTAGTTCAACAGAAATTGCCTTACGGCCGCCTCATATGGCTGGAAAGTGTGTTCATCTATAATTTGACTCCTAGAATATCTTACGCAATTTTATTCTTAATTTTGTTTTCTAATAAATAAGGCTTGTCATTAATAAAAGGAGTGTTTTGTAAACAATGCAAAATAAGTTGGGAATTAAATACTTGTATTTACCCTCGCAGTCGCAGTGAAACATGTTTAATCTATTTACACAATGACAACCTCTGCAGCAAATAGTGTTTTTGGTGAAAAATCGCCTCCTGCCACATGCCATTGAGGTGTCTTGCAGAGTGCCGTGTAGGTGTAGAAACATAATCACAAGGGTGTGTTTGCGGAATAATGCGAAAGAGGAGCAAAAAGGGGAGAGCCCACTTGAAAAATTTTAGCTTTTCCCTTTCTCTCCGTGTCCGCCCTCATGCCTTCGTCCCTCCCCGATGGCGGCAGACCTCTGCCCTACGGCCACCACCGCCAGTGAGTCTTTCTTCACGCCCTCCACCTCCCCTCGATCCTGGACGTCCCCTCGCCCTGCAGGCGGGCAGGGGCGGCTGGCTTGGCAAGGGGAAGGGCGGGAAGGAGGGATCGGAGAAAGACCGCAGACCCCAGTAGACGCTTTGACCGGACTGCTCAGACGGGCATAACTGGCGAAGGGCGGGCTTTTGCCGGAGGATCTTGCGGTGGGGTGAGATGCAGCGGGGAGGGGGAGAAAGAGGAAAGGAAGGTATGAGGGTGTTGAAAAAAAGTCAAGCGGCGGCAGTGATGGTAGACACGACTCTTTGGGAGTGAACTAACCTTGTAAAACTGACGGCTCACCGCAAAGAGCGACACTAATGCAGCGGTTCCCAACGTCTTCCTACTTGTGCACCCCTAAACTGTCGTAGGTATCTCTTTCGTTCATGACGTCTAAAATAGTGGACATTGTTTTGTTCTAAGTTTTTCATTTGGGCTAAAGCTACAAACTTACCAATTAAAAAATCCTACGGATAGCTGGAAGGGAAAATTATTGATGAAAATTCTGTGAAGCAAAATAGGGATATGTATAGGACACAATCTGTGAAACAACAGCTTCTTAAAAACAATAATGGAAGTGAAAATGAATAGATAGAATTAGCGAGGATGACCTAGGACGGAATGTGTGACTCAAATCGTCAGGGATGTGATGGGAAGACTTCTAAACGAATATGTGAGTTCCTTTTAATGGGATTCGTGACCAAAAGGTAGAGTTCATCATACAAACAGACCTTCACCAAGTCCAATTATTATTCAAGCCATTAATGAAAAGGTTTGGACGTGTACAGCTAATATCAGCACAATATTTGTAAGGTCATCGCTATAATTTGATCTGTGCCACAAGCCAATAACAACAGCTAGAATGGAAACCCCTACCACATTGTAGTCCAAAATTTAGACCAAACCTTAGAAGGAAGTTAGAATCCAGTCTTATTCCTAAAAACGTAAAATATATTTTGTAACTCCAACGAACTACGGCAGATTGGATCAAAAGCTTGGAATCAGGTAATTAGGGAAAATTTTAGGGCTCCATTTTTTCCTGAAAACAATTGCAGACTATCAGCTGCTGTTAAACTTAATAATTAGGTTTGTGGTCAGGTAGTCTAGTTTTTAACTTTAAATTGTAATGTTTTTCATTGTAATGCTATATCTGGAACTCACAGCGTGTCTCGCTTGTTTGCTATACTTTTAGGTAGATTTCGAAGAAAGACTGCCTATTTTAAATTTTTATCATTCTACACGAGAATGCACTTGCGTCAACCACTGGCACACGTGGTTCCTAAAAAAATAGCAGTATTTCTAAAAGGAAAATTGACCGCCTGTCACACACTCTTGAGGTGGCTTACAGGTATAGATGTGGGTTAATGACGGAGTCATTCGCGGAAGACGAGACAGTAAAAATATCAAAAATACCATATATTTTGATAACATATAATTTCAATACTCTGATAACATCTTTGAACTTAGAATCGAAATTTCTAGCTATGTCATCACGTCTATCAGTAATTAATTCAACGTATTGGTTATTTGGGTAGGCAATCGATAACTTAGGTAACTTGCGGCATTGAGGGTAAGTGGATTGATTGTAATCAGTAGGGTTATTTGAGATGTGGAAGTAGGGTAGAAAGAGTCTCGGCGTCGACATGAGTTTAACACGTCTTGACTCAAGGCCTTCAGTAGTCCACAGATTTGACTCCCATCCGACAGACGAAGCAAAAACGAAGCTATAAGTATACTCTCCACATAGCTCTTATTTAGGGATCGTTATTTCGCTAAAAAAAACTCTGTCGCCACCGGAATTTGAACACAGTCTCTTGTTTGTAAATTTGTAAGTTTAATCGTAGGACTGATTCGGGCCTGAGTTTCTGGAAACAGGTCATGATAATAAAGCAAATAGCTTAGCACAGCTGATCGACTCCATGCCTCATTCCCGACTACGGTTTCAGCGAGTGATTTCCATTTCATGAACCTTTAAGTAAAGGCATGGCATTAATTGCAAAAAACTATGTTCCAAATGAGTTTAGTGTGAATGGGTAGGAAGGCAAGATTTGATTATGAAGGTCAATTAATGAAAAAAATCCTCTGAAATAGAATCTTCCTTTCCATGTCATCATTTAAATCAGAGATGAACCGGCTGACCAGCACATGACTCACGTGGAAGTAAATTATACATACATTCCTCGTAATATCTCGTGACATTTATTTCTTGTTTCCTCTTTAGTTCATTCATGAAAGACGTTTGATCCATACTTTGCTAAAAATCAAATTTAAATATCATTGTGGCTACTTTTTGAATAGTTATGAAATGAATGTTAATAGGTAGGATTTGTTGAGCTTACTGGATGAGAGTAAATTTATTTCATGTGGTGCTTGGCAAATGAAAATAATTATACCTGCATATTTAAAACGTTTTACGGCAGAGCAGGTTTTGATGATGGTGAAGATCGGGATGTTATGGTAGCTATAGTGCTGGATGCACATCCTAATGGCTTTAGTTCGAATCCCAGCAGTAACAGAGATTGTTCAGTGGAAATCGATATCCCTAATTGCGTGCTACGTAGCGCTTCAAGAGCAATAGAACTCCGCCCATCGGATTAGGCTAAACTGAGGATTCCTTGGTGCTTGTCCAGTAAAATTTCTCTCACGGTAGTTTAAGCGAGATAGTACTCCCTAGTCATAGTGGAGACCATATTTAAATTTTATTTTTTAATATCAGTGTCTGTAAGAAGTATGAAGTAAATATTTTAATATTATTGGTGCCAAAATATAGTCATATATGACAAAAATTCTCAGTAGTTAAGTAAATATAACTACATACGTCTCTAACTTGACTAATTTTTTTACGCCCTACGGTGAAATTGCCTTCACAATAGAAGTTTTTTTTGCGATTCCGTAAAAAATACTGTGGTGAGTAATTGATTCATTATTATAAATAGTTGAGAAGACTTAAAAACTACACACCACTAGTTTTTTGACGAAATCTTGTTGCTAGAAGTTGTTAAAAGTTCCTAATTTTTTCAATATTCTCCCTCTGGAGCGCACAGCCGTAATCTATCCCATGAAAACAGCTTATATTTTTAGGCAAATTGCTCTAAAAGTAGTTCGGTAAGGGGTTCATATTTTGATATCACTGGAAAGATGGGACCAATTTTGAGGATACCGGGACTAGCCACAGTATTTACCTTTACGGAGTCACCCGCAATTGCAAATAAGTGCGATATTACTCCTTCTCCCCTGTGATTTTTGACGCCTCAGTAGCTTCACTGGTTGAAGCACGGTGCGAAATCAAGGGATCCGGGTTCGGATCCCGGCCAAGTCGAATGATTTTTCCTCTGTGGAATATCTCACGGAAAAATGGGAGTTTTTTCTTTAAAATGACGTCAAATTCATCAAAGTCTAGGTGAATTGATGTAACGTTCCAACTACCTTAACACAATCCGAAACAATTCCTATGGAGCGGCGAAAGGAAAAGGGGCGCCTTGAACCGGGGGTTGTAATGCAATGAAAACTTTTGGAGAATCGGTTCGAAGGAACGACTCTTATTTCCGAGTGAGCGGTGAGCCGTGGCGGCGTGGGCAGTGGATGGAAGAGGTGGAAGAAGAGGCAGCTTTGGGTCTGGGAGGAGGAGAAGGAAGGAAACGGAAGAGAGAAGGGGGAGAGAGGAATAGATTGGGGGAAGGGACGCGCAGGTAGGATGAGGTGGTTGCGGCAGGTATGGGAGAGGCGGGGAAACCGGTTGTCAGGGCCACAGGCGGCGGCGGGCCGCGGCGTCGGACCGCTGGGGCTGCCGCTGAAGGGGAAGCAGCGTGCTGGGCTCTCTCTCTCTCACACACAGGAAGGAGGAGGTAGGGTGTCGATGAGCCGGTGGGAGGGGGGGGGGGGCTTAATGGAGGACGGGGTGAGGTCCGCTTGCTGGTTGCCATTGGAGACGTCGGTTGATTGAGGGGAGGAAGACTTTGAGACGGGGTCGGCGGATGGTGAGGGCATGGATCATCTCTCGTCTCCTGCCGGCTCGGAAAAGTTCAGCTCCTCTTACAACTCCTCTCCGTTTTCCCTCCATTAGACACGGTGGAGTAGATAAACTTTTGCAAAAACCACTTCTTTTTGAAGTAACACACTCGACCCGGGTTTTGATGGGTAATCATCATCATGAGGCGTTTATATCAATGTTTTCATCTCCTCCCTTCATTTACCCCCTTCCTCTGACGACACATAACAACGACTATAGATGTAGCGAAACTTGGTGGCACTCGCCAGCGGAGTGTTTTTAGGTCACTGAGAACGAATCAAGCGTTGATGGACGGGCATAGTTATCGAAGGGCTCGGAGACTTCTAGAGAGAGAACCTAAGCATCTTTATCCCTCCTCTCTTGTATGATCTCCTCTCCCTCACTTCATTTTCTGTACGGGAGAGTGCCACATAGTTTTGCTACACCTATACTATAGATACCTACACAAACAACACATTGATATAAACGTCTGATGATGATGATTACTCATCGAAACCCGGGTAAAGTGTGTTCTTTTAAAAATAAGTGGTTTCTATAAAATTATTTATATAAAAATTGCAATGATATACCACAAAGTTACACCAGAACAAGTCAAATATTTGGTGCAATAAGCTCAAGGGACTACTAAATAAAAAATTGATAACATTGAAAATATGAGAGTTGAAATGAAACGTTAAATATTTGCTCAATTATTTTTTTATGCAAAGTTCTCCACAATTTTTATAGCGCAAAATCTTTTATGATTTTCTCAACTGGCAACTCTCTTAATATTTCACTTTCTATAGAAATTACATACATTGAGATAATTTCGGTGGAGACATATTATATCTCAAATGATTAAATAGCGATTTTAAACCGGAAAAGATTGATCAGAATTTGATCATAATATTGACATGTACATACCAAGAGATATATTCGTGTTAGGAAATTTGGATGGTGAATTTATTCAGAATGCAAATAGAATTTGATGAAATGTAGGTATTATTGATTGTACAAGTAGCTTTATGATAAAATAATTAGTGATGACATTTTTTAAAATAATATTTGTTAAATTATTAGTAAGGTACTTAAAGAACGTTAATTTCAAGTTTGTATAAAAACATTTTAAAAGTTTTATGGACAGCAACAAGACGAGGCTCTGCTTCATTACACCTCCGTCCATCTCCCCACAACCTGAAACAGACTTTTAATTTTTGACACGTATGTGATGTAATTCGACTAGATTAGAATAGAAAGAGGAATTCGGTCATTTGACATCTCCGAGATTTAAGGCCAGATCTTAAAATAGCCCGTCAGGGGCCAGTTACACAACCGAACTGACTTCGCTCTTTTCTCCCTTAGGTTCCCGCTTCGGCCATTATCCTTTGCCTTCAGAGCTGTTACAGCTGTACGATTAACCATACACATGTTGGCAAATATTATTTGTCTGGACTGGGATTCGAAGCCGTGTACACGAATGGTTGGTCAAGTGCTTTGGCTAGCTCAATCGCCACTCTAGCCTACATACGTTTTTTAAGAATAAGAATAAGTTTATTTCACCCAAAAGATATACACAATTTTAACAAATCAAAATGAGGGTGAAACTAGGCACCCCAGAAGAAATAGCTTCTTGTTTTGGGGTTGCCATTCCTTGAATAAATTGGCTGTAGTTCAGCAGCGGTCATTTACAAAAATAATCATACAATAAATTCTGGTTTTTATATAACATAAATGTTTTCCCTTATAACAGTTTTGAATTTGAATATAAAATAAATTGCAATTTTCACATAATAAAATAAAATAAGTACACATACTTTTTCCTCCCTTTTCCCTCCTTTGTTCCTGCTTTGGGCAATCCTGTTGCTCATATTCTTATACATCACAACCAGTTGTACAGTATGATTCATCGTGAACATGTTGACAAATATCGTTTGGCTTGGCCGATATTCAAACCCGGATATCCCAATGGCCCGTCTGGTGTGGATAGGCCAGTTCCACCTACGAGCTAACCTCACCGTTTTCCCACTTGAATTCCTACCTCGGTCAATCATGTCGCTTATTTTCCTTTTCCTCACAACCTGATACCAATGTTTGATTTATCATACATACGTTTTTCAATATCATAACGCCTGACTAGTGTTCAAACCCAGAACTTCAAATGGCCGGTCACCCGTAATCGTGAGTTCTATCACCTATCTATCTATCTAAAAAAAGACATCCAATACCGGCTAACAAGATCCCATCATTTAGAACACCTACAGATCCCACTGCATAAAACTGAAATGTACCACAAATCATACATCGCCACTGTATCAAGAAATTGGAATTCTCTCCAAATAGATGTAAAAACATGCAAATCTGTACCTTGTTTCAAAAGAAAATTATTTAATTCCGTATTCATGAAAAACTGTTAAAGGAGAAAGTGAAAATAGAAATAGTCATTGTAACACTAATCAATTTTAATATTTTTGTGTAAATTTATTATTATTATGTATATTTTTGTGTAAACACAATCTTCTAAGTATTATTATATATTTTTTAAAATTATATCTTGTTTAAATATAATTTAATAAAATTATATCTAGTGTAAATGTAAAGTCCAAAATGTCTGAAATACCGATAAGGGTCTACGACAATAAACGTTTTATTATTTTATTATTTTTTAATATTATTATCACTGAGCTATTCTCACAGTTTGCCCGATTACTCGTTGCTTCCTGCTTCCGCCATATTCGGGCATTCATCTCACTTATTTTATTGTCACCCCTGGACCTGTTTCTACTATATGATTTTCTAGTTGTCCATACTTACTGTTAACAAATATTTGACCTGATAAATTCCAACCCAGGATTATCAAATGCCAGTTATGTATGTAGGAAATGTACATGCAATGAGCCATATTTCCTCCGGGATAATTTCTTTGGGGATATTTGCATCAGTTCGCGCCACTGCATCGGACACATTTTCATGTATAGCATACTCTTGAACACTATAATGGAAGGAAAAACGAAATGCAAAGAGTAACCTAGGAAGGAAAAAGAATAGAATTTAAAATCAACGAAATTGAGAGACGTGTATAAATGTGAAACATTATAGGAATTAATTGGTTAACTCAGCAGAGATTTTAGTTGAGAGCTGTAGCGAATCAAACTACGGGTTAATAATGGTAACGATTTCGCACGTACTGTGGAAATGCTCACCGATGCCATTTTGCAATGAATAATTGTTTAGTAGAATTCGTTAAATCGTTATTGGTAATTTTTTTCGCAATCCTAACAGGATTAAATGAAAATCGCTTAAGGTTTGATGAAAATTTACTCTCCTCAGGATTGCTACATAGGATATTTAAATTTACTTAAATTATAATAGCAAAAACGTTACAGATGCTATTACGATCAATTTCAATTCCAAAACCACTCTTCAATAGGTCATTCAGATAACACAAATTAGAAGCTATCATGAGATGGGATAACAAATTAGTACCATCAGGGAAACATACGTCGCTATTTAATTATTCTTTGAAACGCGTAATGTTATCAAAATAGTCTTGACATAGAAATAAAAATTCTGTTAAATCACTTTCCTGAGAAATACTTTGAGTTCACGTCTGGATAATTTACGCGATTGATAGCATTAAGTCTACTCTACTGATAAGTCATCATTTAAGCATACCACGTGTTTGTTAACTCAGTTAAACCAGAAACAATAGCTAAGAGAATCCTAAACTTAATTAACTTAAAATTATTGCGATGAAGAAGTCAGTCATTTCAGGTTAAACTGTCACGAAAATCCAGGACTGGACTTCAGATACCCAACGTTATTACTGATAAGTTGATGTTGGAGTTAATTTGCTGTTCCCATTGTCTCCAGAGGTTTAGGAGGAAAACTTTCCTCGTGTTATTCACCTAGCATCATCCTTACAGGTGGCTTAATAACCCGATGAGTTGAAAACGTTTTACTGAGCACGGTCCTGAGCTCAAATTCGAGAGAATTCTCACTCGTCGTTCAGCAATGGGCATGCTACGTGGTTTTCTGCGTAATAAGCCCTTCTGGGAAACCACAAGTGGGACAGGGAAAGGATCTGGTTTGATCGGCTGCGAAATTAACATACCTTAGGGGTGAGGTCTTGGTGAGGTCTACCCTTACCGATCAAAGAGACTCTTGGGAAGACTGGAGCGATCCTTTTGATTGTTCAGATGGAAGTTGGGGTCTGGAAGTGGTCCTCGCAAACCTTCCACCGAATATTTTTTGTTGGACTCAGGAAGCATCTATCGTCATGTATGACATGTACAAGACACGATCTTGCAAAAATTTCATGTTTTCGGTTCTGGTTATCACCCGATGTTATTGCAAAAATTAGGCCGTGCTATTTCCTCAAGTTGAATGACAAATATAAGTAGTTAATCTCTAATTACTAGTAGACGTCCCTTTGTGGTCTGCGTAATTCAACAGTAAACAAATGCCTTATTAAAAACCATTAATTAAAATTATTCGAATTATAATTAATAATTGAGGCTGACTCATTCTCGATTTCATTTAAATCTGGTTCCGTTATTACAGTGGATTATCCTCGGTATTTTTACAGGTGATCCATTGCCGTTTACGTCAAATACTAGTTAGACTGTTGTATGTTGTCCTAGTCCTTATCGTACAGGCACGAGCGTTGAAGTCACTTTAAAGTCTATATTGAAATCTCTAGCAAATGTCAGTTGTAGGAAGAGAGAAAGCTCTATTTTGCGAAAACCTCGAATTAGATTTTTTAATGGTTCATTATTCACATATTGATTGATTCTTCTTCACTCAGTGGTTGTATGTTTTACTATGTTTTTTAAGCTAGATATTGTTTGGGTAGGTGGTCTATATTTTTAATATCACTTATCTATAATTTGGGATACGTTTTTCATACTCCATTATTTAAACATTTTTGTAAGGCATGCACAATTTCCTGTGCTTAAAAATTCCTCCAGTTTTGTATGCATGCTCTCCATCAATATTAGCTACAAAAGATACGAAAGTTTGTTAGCGGAGACTCGTCGCTCAGTTCCGCTCTCAATAAGCCTCTTCATACCTTCAAAGTTTGATTCATTTGCCGTTTTAGAAATGTGCTCGCTGCACATTTTGATATTATTGTTAGTGTGTGTGTGCATGTTGAAAATTAATTTGTTACTTTCGGTTAACTCTGATATTATTTAACGATTATCGATTTATTGATTAACGCGTCGTGCAATACTAAAATATTGTAGAAAAGTACTAAGCTGTGTTAATCATGAGTACTGAATTTATGTATTTTGAAGTGCGAGCTTTGGCCGAGCCTTTTGTCGGATTCATGAGGGAGATGGGTTGGTGAAATCTCACCCTTGAAAAAGTTATTATATAATTTTTGCGTATTTATCCAAAGCAACTAATCAAGGTGTTTGTCATTGCCATTCCAGTTGATTTTCAATTGGTTCAAAGGATTCAGTTTGGTCTATCCTTCCGGAGGTTATTTCGTCAGCCCGGCAACCTGTAAGATTCTTTCTCTCTTCGTAACCATTTTAAACAGACCTCATTCTTTTATGAAAAATTTGCCGATCTCAGTAACTCAAAAACTCAGTTGTTGCTTGTTGTTACTTGTGTTACACTTCACACCGCTTGATATATCCGGCATTAATTTGTTCCCTGTATTAAGTAATATCTCGTAGCATTCATAAATTAATAGTATTAGTAATATTAACCGATAGATGTCTCTTTAGCAGTAGACTGCAGGTTTGCATGTTCATTTTCGTAGCAATCTCCCAGTTTCTAGATTTCACCCCGTGCCACACACCATAATGGTTGCTTGCACGGTAGTTCGTTGATGTAGATGTACTTTTACTCAATCCTCACGCCCCAAACCTAGGTTTAACTCCGATGAAGGAAAGGGGCGTATCACGATTTTTGCTTTTTGCTTTATCGTGCAGGCGACCATGACAAATGATCATTTGTCAATCAGCTCTTAAAGATTCCAAAAATTGCCACAGATACAGGAGTCTAAAGTTGAATGGACGAGCAACCTTCCCATAACGACCGTGGAGTCATTTCATCCATCGCTTCTTCCAGATCCATTCTAATAGATGCCTTATATATAAGCAGGCTTTTGTGAAGATGTCCACTTCTGCCGGAAATACAACAGTAAAAAGATTTAGATAATACCTTGACAAAATACCCGTATTCACCGTGAATCGAACCACGGGCCTTTGATAGAAGGATGAAATTAAGTCAGAGGGCGTTTTGCAGAAACAGAAAAAAATGCAACTTTCTATCATGAGTTATTTGGTTGTTAGGCCTAAAGGTTTCGTAAATTTATGAAAACCTTTGCAAATTTTATTTCAACGGTAATATTGAAAAAGCATTCGAATGATAATCCCCCATTCCCAGAATGGCTCTTTGAATCCTTTCGCAGACTCCCTCGGAGGCGACGGCCGAAGATGGCGCAAACATGGAGGCACTCCGCATGGACGCGAAGAGATTGGCCGGGAAGGGACAGAGAGCATCTCCCCATCCCTCTGACACCCCCCCCAACCCAGACGCCATTCCCGGACCATCATCATCATCATCCCGATGCACGGTGCAGACACGAGAGCTCTTGCACTCGGCACACTGGGCGTCGAACGAAGGGACGAGGAGGGAGAAAAAAAATCGAGGAACGCTGGTCAAAATGGACGAGTATCCATTCGCAGGGAAACTAAAACGGGAAGGAAAGAACAAAAGGAGCGCGGAAAACTAGTTTTCAACTAAACTCAAACGTCTTCTTTCCTTCCACACGGTCCCGCCCAAACCCCTTCCTCCCCTCCCATAGCCCTGCCCAACACCCCGCGTCTGTTGCTCCCCTTCTTGATCGGTGAAAAGAGTATATATACGGGAGAGGTTATCTTTTGGCGTTGACTCTCGCGGTTATACATGTATTCTCTCGATGCTCCTCTTTTCTCGAGTCGACTCCGATTACTCTTTGAATACAGGTAGCCTTGAAAGAATGGCTGCTTGCTCTGCTCGCTTGAACTGATCGGGAGCATTGTGAGACGGGGGAGGGAGCTCTTAAGATGGTGAGAGAGAGAAAGAGAGGATGTGAAGGGGCGAGTCGAGGAGAGGGGTTGAAGGAAAAGGAAGTCGTGGAAAGGGGGGAACTGTGCAGAGAGGGGGGGAGCGATGGGAGCAAAAAGGCAATATGTACGTGAGCGTTCCGGAGAAATGGTTGGCTGGTCGCGACTGGCTGCAACGGGGTGATAGCAAAGGACTGAACGAGCGATAGATGTCGATATCCGCGGCAAAGTTCATCTACATCTACAAAATACCCCGCATGCCACCTCAAGGGTGTGTGGCAGGGGGTGAGTAGTCACCAAGGTGCATTTCACTATAACCTAAAGTTAGCGTAACAACGACTAGTGATGCATTAGCATAAATCGCTAATGTTTGTCAAGAGGCGAAGCCTCACAAGCATGCACGACACTATAAATATGCTACCAATGTTAGAGTGACCGTAATTATTGATGCATTTTGCAACTACATAAACGGATAAAGATTCAGTAATTATGCTGGAAACATGCACAATGTTCTGTAAGTACTAGGTAGCAGATAATAATGCAAGTATTAGGGAGTACTACTGCTACTAACAATAAGAGCTACACTACCTAATGACAAATCTAGTTAAAAGTCTCATTGGCAGCTGTTATGGTCTCTTATCGTTCACGGGAAAAATTACATTTTAAATCTGTCCGTTCTGCAGTCTAGTTCCCTAATTTTATTCTCATTATCTGATCTACCGTAGTATGTCGGATCACGTACAATATTATTCCACGTGAAGTTACAGTGATATGGTGATAAAGCTCACGCGAAGCGCGTATTTGCCGTGATTTTGCCAATTATCAAGTGGATTTGGTGGAACTTTCATTTGAGGCGAAACATATTACTGTGCGGTACGGATGGTGGGCAATGGTGGCAGCGATGTAACGTAATATTCCATACTGACGATTTTTCCGTATAACTCGGATATTATAAGGGATGTATGAATGTACCATATGCAATTTGAAAAAGGAAGGTTGAAATAATAAAATAAATGGCAACATTGATATTTATGATTTCATCATAGAAAAGGTGATGCCCGCCAATCTTGGGTGTGAAATCACGTGCCGCGGACAGCGAAGGAAGTGCAGCGTGACGTAGAATCTTTTTACGATTTCATTGAAAGAGTTTATACTGTTCTTTCATGAAACAAGCTACATTGTTAGGGATTAAAAATTTCTGTCATATAAGTTGTGACAGTTTGAAAACGTATTGAATTTCAGGGGAAATACATAAATATCTCCAAAATAAGAAATTGCATGCCTGCGTAAGGGAGCTACAGGATGAAAAAGAATCAAATTCTGAATCTAAGATGCTGTCATCTTCGCTGACATCCACAGAACTTCCTGAAGTAATTTCAGGAGTGTCAAAAACTCAAAGGGGAAGCCGTGTCAGCACCTACTATAATTTTCCAATTCTCTTAATGAAATTTCGTTGCAAAGAAATGAAATTCCCATATACATTGCAGTTGTGATATTCTGCGTTATTCCAGCCATACTTCAATTAAGAATTTTTGAGGTAATTCCTTCTCATTAATCACTCAACCTTGTTTAACCCTGGGACAGTTTCATCTGGATTTCATTTCCTCTACGATTGATAGTTTATGACCTGTTGGACGGCATTTTTTAATGACGCCGCGTCAACGGAATACATATATCCTTTTTATATCTTCTAATTAAGTTTTCATACACCTGATTGTTGTTTCTCCTCGATTCATATTACTCCTGATTATTTAACCACTTCCACCGTTTATTCTCATCGCGAATGAGGAAGCGGTAAAAGGAAGAAATGCTTTTATGCTTCTAAAGGATACTTATTTAGGCGATATATTTTATCTTGCATCATAGTTATTTATAATAAATACCCATTAATGAAAATATTTCGTAAAAACCAAGTGTTTTTCACTTCCAGCTCGAATTACCAGATGTGAACAGGACAGGAAATTGGCATTATAGCCACAATAGAATAGGCAGCTTCTACAGTATGTTGAATTATTTGTAAATATTCTTGGATAGATATAAATATTTCAATATTTTTGCCGAGTCAGTTCTTGCTAGAGATTCTAATCAAAGTTGGTTCCCGCAATGACTAAATCCTTTGGCTTTATGATAAAAAAAGCCAGGATTTGATAGCCATCATAAAAGCTGCAGTGATTGAGTTTTGTGCACGCAGACGGATTTTATTGTGTCTTACCAATTCCGGAAGCAATAAAGAGCACATAATTCAATTCCATCTAAATGTTTTTTTAGAAAAGTAAACGTTTTGCGCTCACATTTGAAAAGATAGAGTTAAAAATCGACATAGAAATACTTGTGCCTTGCCATCCTCAGACTAGTGAAAAATAAATATCGGTACGGAACTGAGTGAGACACTAATAAAACAGCAGTTTTAGGATAGTATTTTATTATTTACGCCGTGTGAGAGTGTTATTACTGATACATGCACTGTTTTAAATTTGCTGGAATTACCTTTCTTAGCAGTTTCTTACCTTTCTCTCAACACAGTCACTTGAAATGCAGCATCCACCCTTCCTAAATTAATGTTTTCAGGCATCTTTATCTCTTGATTGCCTACAACCTTTCAATTCAATGTTGTAAGAATGAGTCACATGCGAAGCAGGAAATTCACTTTCATTTATGCGGCTAAACACTTTGCAAGTAGAATGCGGAGGCAAAGCCTTCACCAACGGAACCCAGTTGACAATGTCAGGAGTAGGAATCACTTATCGCAGGAATTTTTCCATGATCTCCAAATTCTCTTAAACACAGCACCACTGTTTTTCCATTCCTGTCATTTAAACGGAGTAGTTGCCTCGGAATATGATAAATATTTAGTTATAGAACCATTTCTTCGAATCCCCTTTGAAGCTTGTTTCCCGAATGCCAAGGAGGCAGCGATGATTGTTTTCCCATGTTTAATATAGTGACCTGGGCATCATACAGTAAGCACATGTTTTAAAGTCGTACAACGTATACCATGAGATATGACCCAATCATATTTGAATATAATTTGCTTGGCTAAATTTTCTAAGCCTTTTATCCTAGTACAGAGTAGAGTTAATTTTTAAGCATTAGTTAAAAACTTTCCTACGGCATACTTCCTGAAAATATTTATTCAGGGACTGCGGCGAAAAGCCGCAAATAGACCAATGAATTTTCTACGAAAATAATCATTTGAATGTATGTTTTAAATCAATTCAAGGTAGTATCACAGAGTAAAGATATATCCCTACTCTGTGGTATTATTATAAAGTAAGGTGATGGGTTAGTCTAGTAAGTGGAACAATGGCAACTACGAGGAAACCTAGTTTCAAATTCGGTTGATGATTAGGGAAACCCCTTTTAAACTCCAGCAGTGGAATTTTCCGATTATCCACCACTACCTACTTCAGGGAAAACCGCAGGTGATACAGAAAGAGGAACTGGCCGAGATAACCTAGATTTGAGGTTTTTCACGCTCCAGGTGAGGTCTAATCTTGCCTGTCAAAGCGACCCACAAGTCAAAGACTGGTTTTGGCTGGTATAGTTAAAAAAAAGGGTCAGAATCTTTTAGGAGCACAGCTCTTTCCAGTTCCTTTCTCACGTAACGCTTTTCTATGTGAAGGTACGATGATTATAGCTGAAATAAACTAAAAAAATTACATAAATCGCGTACTTAAGTCCATATTTCATCTTAAGTACGAAGCCTAGATAGTAGCTTGGTAGTCTTCTTCTTAAGTCCTCAACCCAAAGGTTGCTTGGCGGCAGTTCTCCATTCGCTACGGTATTGTGACATTCTTTTCAACTGCACATAAGTGGATCAGCCAAACTACTTCATTATTTGTCCCATAAACTCCAACCTAGGCCTGCCCCGACAGTTGGTTCCCTCCACAGTGCCTTCCAAGATGGTGGCCAGCAAGGTTTCGTGCCTTAGTTGGTGCCCAATCCAGATATTTCTTCTCTTTTTCAGTGATTTCAGCAGACAAAGAGACTCCCCCACACGTCTGAGAACCTCCTCGTTACTGGCTTTGTCCACCCAGGGAATCTTTAATATCCTCCTGAAACACCACATCTGGAATGCTTCCACCCTCCTCTCTTCTGCCTTGCCCAGCGTCCAGGTCTCACTGCGATATAAAAATATGTTCCACACATGAAGAAGGCGTTTTCCTAGGTCTAGGCCGATATTTTTGGATGTTAGGAGTTACCCTTTTTGATAAAACGCATTCTTGCCTTGTGAACTCTACTTACTAAGTCTATTTTGCTCCTTCCATCGGCTGTTATTTTGCTTCCCAGGCAGGTAAACTCCTCTAAATTCTCTATTCGCCTGTCCCTTAAATACACTTTAGCTTATCCCCCATACTTGCTAACCTTAAGTACTTTGGTCTTCTCTACATTTATTTTCATATTATATCCTGTTGTTAGGATGTCCTCCATTACCTCAAGTACCTCACTCACGCCAGTAATGCAATGTCATCAGCGAACCTCAGCATATCCAGTTTTTCTCCATGGATCTTGACACCACCTAGCTCATATACCTTTTCTCTCATCTCATATAGAGCTCTCTGTATGTAGTAGTTGAAGAGAATCATCGGTGATAGGGAGCATCCTTGTCTATCCCCTTGCCTTATAGTTGCTTCCTGCACATGGTCTCCACAACGCACTACTGCCTTTTCCTCTGCATATAGGTTCCAGATAACTCTCCTGTCCTTGCATTTAATTCCTGCTTCTTTCAGCATTTGGAACATTGGTGCCCAATGAACCTTGTCAAAAGCCTTTTCTAGGTCTATGAGGGCCACAAATGTGTCTTTGTTCTTTCTTAGTCGTTTTTTTTTCATTATGGTTCTGAGCGAGAGAATAGCTTCGCGTGTCCCTCTTTCTTTTCTAAATCCAAATTGATCATTGGATAAAAGTGCGTCAATTTTAGGTTCAACTCTCTTCAGTATGATGGATGTAAGTATTTTAGAAGCATGCGTGACTAGGCTTAGGGTGCGGTATTGTTCACATTTTTTCGCCGAGTTCTTTTTCGGCAGGGGGACAAAGATGCATTTTTTGAAATCATCTGGAAGATTTCCTGTTTCGTACATCGTCTGAACAAGATGGTAGACTTGTGTCTTAGGTCTGTTCACCCGCTGCTTTGATCAGTTCTGCCGGCAGATTGTCGATGCCTGGGGCTTTTTTCGCTCTTAGTTTTGTAACTGATAAGTTGAATTCAGATCTCATAATTGGGTCACCTCTGATGCCATCGTCAACTTCGTCGTCATGTTCAAGAACAGAATCTTAGGTTAGAATTTCATCTCCATACAATTTCTCGAGGTATTCTTTCCAACGTAAGTAAAAGTAAATTTTACTTTTTGATCATCATAAATTTTCGTCTTTTACTGTAATTTCTGCTCCAGTCATTTTATGATTCACAAACGTTTGGTCAGAATAGTTTAGCCATGCTTTCACGCATAGAAGGATTTTGACCATTTTTTGGGCGGGAAAGCGCGGTAATTTGTTGCTGTGCCTCCATATTGTTGTTGTTGGTGTTCGAACTGTGGCTTTCGAGTTAGAGTTGGGATTGCTGAACTATAGTTTCTTCTTCCTGATCGATAAATTGGTGCTGTGAGGCTGGGTTCCCTTGCGACCGGAGTTTCATGGGCGCGACTGCAGCTGGATCTGCCTACTTCGCGCAATCCCCAACAATTCCAATGATTGTCTTAATTTTACGAGATGGCATTCCGGCTTTTGAGTCCCCTTTCTACCTATCCCCTTATCTAATGTCAGATTTATCATGAACCTAGACAAATCACTGACGGTGAAGACAATGAATTATTCATCAACATGTTTACACAGTAAAAAAAATGGAAATTATACTCGTAAAATAGGTATCATCACAGTTAAACATCATAAATCAAGCATGTTGTATCAAACGAGTTATGAAATATGATTCAACTTTACTCTTTTGACTAAAAATCCACTTCAAGGAAACACTTGCATAAAAGGGAAAATGAAATGTATACGGTTATGATTAAAGCGGCCATATTTTCTCAAAAATGTCTCCAGAGCCCAACTATTTCACCCTCAAACAAGAAAACAAATACGTTGAGCTCACTTATCTGACCTCATGAGTCGTATCGACGCCATCTGCACTTCATGGCCGCCGGAATGGAGAAGGTTACGGCAAGGAGCCTCGGTAACCGACTCGCCGCATCATCCAATGACCTCTGGGAACAGTCACTCGTACCGGACGCTATTTGCTCACGATATATAGGTACGTAATCAATGGGGTGATGAATACATGTTTTCTTTTTTTTTGTTTAAACTATATAGAAAATATATTTACTCTATACTCCATGTTTTATCCGATTCCCAATGGTAGAAATGTCCGCAGAGGTCATCCTAGACCGTGGAGTTCGCCTTGGCCTCAGAATGTGTCTAATCAGCATGTCTCTTCAACTCCGCAGAGTTTTCATGGAACATCTTTCCTCTCCTGCACTTCGTAGGTCTTCTTCATTGGCTAATCTCACCGTCCATTTGATCTGCATCATTCTTCGACATCATAGCATACTTCAATATCCTCTGCCCTCCTGCAATTATCGTCAAAGCTCCATTATGTTGCTTAATAGCAAGCTCCATGCGCATAAAGCAACGGCCTGCCACGGTGGAAACACCGGTTATCACTCACAATCAGTCACCAAAGTTAAGCATCGTTGGGCTCGATTCGAATTCGGAGGGGGCTGATCTTCCTATTTGTCCGAGTGCTGTTACCTCTGACTACAAGAGGCAGACATGTACGAAAAGACTTGAGTCAGCGAAACACTTTCAGCTGAATTGCTACTGTTATTAATTCATACGCATGTTTTAATGAAGTGCTTGACCCGTTCCCATTTGTTGAAATATTCGCGGAGGCCCTCCGAGACTGTGGAGCTCGCTTTGGAATTTCCCCGCTGCGTGGCCACGCCCTTGCGCTATCATTTCCCATGGGCCGGGCGAAGAAGAGACAAGTGCGGACACCTCCAAGGGGATGAGGAATGGAGGGTAGAAAGGGGGGTGGGAGATGGAAAGGTCAGGGTGGGGGAAGAGATGGAGACAGAGAGATAGGAGAAGGGGCAGGATGGGACGTGAAATGAACGGTGATGGAGAAGGCTTGGAGATGTATAAACAGGAAAGTACAGTTTTTTTAGTACCTACAGTTGGAGATTTTCTTCATTTTTTTCTGCGTGAACGACAGTATTTTTAAACCAGCAGGACTCAGGGATGCTGGTTCTCAAGTGAATCAAAATGATTCCGAACTTAAGGTGGCTGGAGCGATGTTTGTTTATGTACAGATTTGCGTGAAACTTTGCATGCGTTCCCAAAAAAGTTATATCTATCGATAAAAGTGAAAAACTGCATGCTACCGATTTGGTTTCCTGGCGATTCAATGATATTTTTTTAACAAGTACTCTTATGGCACACGGCATATATTTTGAAGCAATTCGATTACTTATGTCCAGATTCTCTCCTAAATGCGAAATAATAAGTTTCATATTATTATAATAGCTGCTAACAAATATTAAGGTATCATGCCGAGTAAGAAAAGCGTATTTTGATATGATTTTCTCGTAAATTTCGAATTTCGCGCCGAACGTCCAAGTCACAACAATGCTTTAATTGAGGCAATAATTTTAAATATAACTCTTGCATCAAATGCATTACTACATTTATGGCGATTTCCAAGGTATAAAACGGTGTACTTAAGTGAAATGTGGTCCAAGAATATTTTTTTCGACTTACTCGAAAAGTTGTTAGAATGTGCCCTCAACGACTCACGATTACCGCTCCAGCCACCTCACGTCATTTTGATATACGCTTGTGAGAATTGCTCATTAGGTTTGGCTTAAAAATTAACAGAAACGCAACTTTTTTCAGATAATTTGCTTGGATCAGAAGAGATGCGGACACTGTTTACAAAATGTGTCAATACTTAAAAAATTTAATCCATGCGTTGAGGATATGTTTGTACCGTTTCCACATTGTGTAAATAAACAGGATTGTACCATTAAATTAGCATAGATTTCCACTGAGTTAGACTGAGAACTGATTACTTATTAGCGTTTACTTCGAACTGATCAGTTTCTGTTTTCACCAACCTTCCAAATCTTGCTGTTTTAATTTCTATTAATATTATAAATTATGTGAAAGATATCCAATTTATTCATTATAGGAATCAATACCAAACACAATCTTCCTAAAGCTGAAATAATCTACGATCCGTGCGCCGGATCTATCCTATATAATTGTTTTTTAATTGTGATGCGTTCAACATTGAACTGCATGAATTGTTGCAAATTGTCAAAGGTATTTTTTTATTCCAGCAGTGAATAGGGGGATATCATAAATCAGGTGAACTCACTTGTGGAGTTGACTTACATTTCCAAGATGAGGAATTTGGTGAAAACCTTCATTGGAACTAAATAGACCAATTTTTTAATATGGTAATTAGTTTCTCAGAGAACTTGTGCAATGGCGTTCCGCATCTTTCTCACAGTAACCTCTTTAGTCATTACTCAACATCTATTTCCTACTTTAGGTGTGGCATGCCACTTCGCTCAGTAATCTAAATTATTCCTTCACAACTCAAGCAGAGAGCCCACTCGCAGATTTGTTACCGCAGTTGAAGAAGGGTCAATTGATTAAGATAATGTGGGTAACGTAACTTACCAGATTTATGTTATCTGCTATCCTCAAACTCTAGATTCATTAGCTCATGAGGCGTGCATATGTTTTTTAATTCGCAAATTACTTGAGGAGTCGACACTCTTTGCCTGCGAGAGAGGGTTAAATGACACCAATATAGGTTGCTGAATTAGCAGCATGATCATACGTCTATAAAACAATACTTAGGCTCAGTTCATTCCTCGTGCTTAAAAAGTGCTTTTTTTTAAATAATGTGGGATCAAATTTCAATCAGTGAATCATATGAATGAGGGAATTCATTTGGTAATATCATGAAAAAATCGGTGGTAGCTCTCTGCGCGTTCTTCAAGTCGTTGTTTGGTGATTTTTACTGCCATGACAAAAATGACGAAGTTTACTTGCTTGGCATCCTTCCATGAACTGTAAAAGTTTACTTCCAAGAAAATATATCGATTGCTGGCAGCACTTTCGTCAACATTAAAATTCTCACGTAGTTGCCTCGAAATACCTCTGGGGCAGATAATCGTCCCCGTTAATTTGCTAACCAACTATCTGAGGCCACGAAACCTCTACGTTTAATTGCTATAATTATAGCATTAGCTGATTTTTCTATTAAATAAGTCTCAAATGAGTGAGGAATTTTTTAAAGCTCTCCATTGTATTCGCATAAATAATAGAATATTTTTCATTCAACTGATTATTGCTTTGGAAAATACCGGAAATTCAACATAAAGATTTTAATGCCTACTGTGGAGGCAAAAAAAGACTATGTTCCTATAGAACAATGCAGGTTATTATACAATGTTGTTTCTGCATCAGCATTGTCGTAAATCTAATTATTTCAGTATGCATTGATGTTGTCCTTATACGTAGATAAGGAGAGCAAGGAAAAAATCTTCGCTTCCCACGACAGCTAGAAAATGCTAATACATTTTAACTAATGCAAACTGCAAGTATTTTTAAAATAACTCTTGGATTCTTAAATATCAGTTCCAGTTAGGCATTCACAGAATTCAGCTTTTCAAATACATTTAATTATCAATTTTATTAACTTTTCTACTCTGTTTCTGTCGAATTCGGAGATTATTTCTCCTAGATAGATGGTTGTAAATCAAATAATCCCATTTAAAAATGGAGATTATTTGTACTACATGGATTTTTTTAAATCAAATACTACCATTTAAAAATGCAATTTCTACTCTTACTTATCGGAGCAAGTACTTGAACAACCCATGGCAGAAAACTTATTTTGCAGAAAGAAACCCATCCCCGTGGGTAAAATTGGCCATGCATTATCGCATATTCAATTCAAGAATCTTTCATTAAAATTAATGAAATATGATTTTCCAACAAAATTCTCTAGTTTTGATTTTTTCACTTATTATTAGACATGTATATTGTAAATGCACGTCATAAATCATAGCACACGCTCATAATAATTAAAAATTACCAAATCCTTCAAAGGAGATGAGAAAAGGCTAAAATTTTTCGCATTGAAATATTTTTGGTTTTCCCACTTTTGGCCATCATTCTACAAGAGCCATTAAAAATTATATCATAACCCATTTTATTTAAAATAAATTACGGACATTTAAACAAAACCAGGGAGAGTTGATACCATGTGATTTAAAACCCCAACGCATTTTTTGGTTAGCGAATTGATCCACTCTTCGCCAAATTAACTCCAGATTATATTTTAGTAGCTGTTTGAATAATTGTTTACCCTTAGCATCATTTTGAAACTTGCAAATTGAGTTAACAATTTTCTGGTATCGTTATAAAAGCTATAGATAGGCCTGACACAAAGCTAAACCTAAATCACAAATGAAAAAGTAATTTTGTTTTCTTCCACAAATTTATTCTCTTGGTACAACATGTTTCGACACAATGGTGTCATCATCGATGTCACCGTTGTGTCGAAGCATGTTGTACCAAGAGAATAAATCTCTGGATGAAAACAAAGTTATTTATTCATTTGTGAAAATCAACTTCCACATAGTTGAGCCTGAAACCATAGATCGCACGAAACCTACATCTTTCAGGCATACACCGATACACCTGACGCGACTGGAGTAAAAATTTCACCGACAATTTTTTACCCTGCGGGAGGGCCAAGATTCTTTGCCAAGATAATGGGGTGGTATTGAAGGGAGGGATGTCGCAACAGGTATAAGTCGTTCGGCACTCGAATCATTAGAGCCTGGAAGGGGACAAGAGGGCACAAATTTCAACCGTGAGGTTTTGGTATGCGTCCGTTGGGGAGTGATTCCTTATACGGGTGAGACATCTGGATCACACCCTACTCCACCCCGTAAGACCCTTTTCCGCTTCATTTGAGCGGGGCCACATGCATACGAGACGATTGCGATCTCTATGTCTGTATTACCCCCGTCATAATTTCCGCCACCCATAATCCTAAACCCCCATCTTCCTTTCCTTGCATTTGCATAATCTCTTTCTCCTCGATGGTCCCTTAAAAAGTTCGAGTATTAGGCTGTGCGATAGTGGATTGCAGATTTCCACCGCGATTTGAAGGGGATATCAAATTGCTACCAATTTCCTCCATGCTACAAAATCCATCGCAATCCGATATCATATCATAGGCAACATCATTTGATGTGTGTACTATGATATTCGATACGTGTTATATGATATCATACGTAATTTGGTGTCATAAGTCACACGATGTTACACTATATTTTGTGTGGGATACCATGCGATACGCCTATACATTGGTATTACTTGCCATGTGACATGTGATCTCAAACGACATACAGTGTTTTGCGATATCATGCGAAATCAAGCTATGTTCGATGAAATACGGTATCATGCGATATAACGCGAGAGATGATTTCATGTTGTATGCAGGGTGACGAAACAGGCGATCTCGTATGATATGCGATAACATGCGTAATAATATTACACACTTTTTTCAATATTATGATCAATGTGATGCGCCATTCCATACGATTGAATGCACCGTGAGTCATGCGATATCAATCGATATGCGATTTAAAATAAAATTCCACATGACGAGATTATACTCTATACGACAGGCGATATCATACAATAGATGATACCTTGCGATATGTGATATCAATCGATGAAATGCGGTAACATATAATATAGGTATCGCGATAGTATCAGGTATCGTACGATATGAAGTGATATCACACGATGTGTTGTGATATCATCGTATTCTTCCTGCGAGTTTGTCCATCCTCTCTTCATTCACCCGTCTCCTCCATTTTCCCCTCCGCTTCCTCCTTCCCCTCAAAGCTTCCCTCTAATCCCCCTTCACCATGTACCCCTCGATCCTCCTCCCAGCCCGTTACATGCATCCATCTTCACTTCTCCCAACTCAGCCTCTCCCCTCGCACACCTGTCCGTCCCTTTCCTACTCACTTCTCTCCCCCCTTCGCGCTCTCTTTATCTCTCTCTCTTCCCTCCCTCCCCTTCCCCCAACCCCCCTCCTGCTCCGAGACGACCGCCAGGACCCCTCGGGGGAGGGGGGCACAACCCAGCCCCCCTTCCTTAGCTATACTACCTATTCTACCTGTACCACTCTCTTTCAGCCCCTTTTTAACGTTCACCCCAAGCGGACTCTGAGCAAAGTCACTTCCATTCCCAGACACACGCAACTTCTCTCCCCTCTTCGACCCTCCACACACCGAGATACCTTCCTTTTTGCCGCCACTGCTACCTTTTCCGTTGCACGACGACCCCCCATCCCCCACCCCCCTCTTCCTGTTAAAAGAAAACTTAACTTTCTTTCCCTTTCCGCTCGTATCCTCTCTTGTTTCTTTCTCGTCTCCTCTCTCTCTCTCTGTCTTCCTCCATAGCGGCGTCCTTGGATCCGACGCCACTGCCCCCTAGAGGTGACCGAGGAGAAATCCACTGGGTCCCAGGCTGGAAGATATCCGCGACTGCACTTACAGCATACATACGCTCGTCCTGTTCTACGGTTCGGCCGGGCCGAATCGGCCCTCTGTCTCGCCCGTTGCTGTGCTGGTTTCTATCCCGTTGGCACAGCTCCTACGAAGGATTTGGTGCTAAATTTACATTCATTTCATAGAATGCACCACTCATCCCCAGTAAACTTAAGGAGGTAGGCGATACTTTGTGCGACTTTGGTTTCGTTTAGCAGAGCGAAAAGAAATCACTTCGAGCTATTCCACCTAGGTTCTATATTCCACTTTGAGTATAACACATGTTATTACACAATATATGTTGCCTTGATAATTACGCACAAACTTTACAATCGATAGCGAATAAAGATCCTACTTTTTTTAAAGAACCTACTTAGAAAGAACCTACTAGATAAAGAACCTACTTAGTAAGTGGAACAGTACCAAGTGATTTCTTTTCACCATGCTAATCATCGCCAGTAGATTGTTATTGTATCCGAAGATGGTTGCTGAAACTCTCCTTCCAGCCAGCTGCTTGATTCCGCCATGATCCTATAGTTTATCACCCCTCATGACTTACTTGATTAAGACATTCTGTCCTCGGTTTTGATCAATAATTATTTCTTCATGTTGTTCTTTCCATTAATGGTTTCCGGATGCTGTTACATTTAAGCCCATTGACCAATACATTTGTGTCTTTTTATTCACAGAGTTTTCACTAAACGCCTTCTCTCCCTCTATTACTGCTCGCAACTCGCTCTTACGCCGCAGGATATGCTTGATAAATTTGGTTCTTCTACTCACTCAGCTGAATTTTCATTGTACTTCTTTTCTCTCCAACTCTTCCTGAGACTTCATCAGAAATGCTCTCAGTCAATTTGATCTTCATCATTCTCCGATAACACCGAGTGTCCATGGCTTTCGATGCTGTCTGTTCTACTCGTATCATCCAAACCTCACTGCCGAAGGTGATATCGCAGTTTTAGCAGAGAGCCGAGAAGATTTAGAGTCCATCTACAATGCAATCAAAGAAGTATTTCAACGATAAAACATAATCAACAGAAATAAAACAACATACTTACATGCAGAAAAGTGAAGACTCAATCAGATGTTTGCGTGAAATGAAAGAAATTAGGGGGATTTGAATCATCTCCTGACCTGAAGATGCAACTCTGTTACGAAACCGATCTTTTTTATCAATAAATCTGGATGGAATCGCAGAGTGATATTTTCACTGCTACATAACGAAATAGGCTATCATACACTCCATAATGTAGACCAGAGACGGTGGTTAACATTCAGTAAGTATCACGTACATCAAGCAAAGAAAAACTCCGCCAGATAAGGCTTTCATTATGAAGAGGCAGCAACTACGCTCAATGAGATATATACGACTTGAGACGAGAAAGCATATTGTTAAAACTTTACAAGTGTACCAGGTAAGAATGGGAGCCTTTGAGAACGGAGGTTGAGGAAGAATGCTGGAAATAAATTGGACGGAAAAGGTTACAAACGAGAAGATGTGCAAAGGAACCGAAGGTGGAAAGAACTCTATGGAACATGTTGTGCGTGCGATGAAAAAACACACAGAGCTGGGCTCACGCTTGGAAACAATGAATTTGTTTGGAACATGCTGGATGGGAAAATGGAAGGGAAAGTCCCACGAGTGACACAAAGGCGGGAAACCATAATATTGGCGGGAACGGATAGCCAATGAACGCTGACCACGGTGGGAAGAACATAGTATAAAGACTGGAACACCAAGACCATCCGCATCCACAGCCTTGAAATTGGCAGGAAAGTCTCCTGCCGAAACGTCGGCAATCATGGAAAGCCTAACCCGGTGGAAAACCCGAGAACAACTCATCAGCATCATTCGCCGGGAAAGCCTCAAATCATACTATACGAATTGAGTCGCTGCCATCTACCACCATTATTTATTTTATTTTTTCATTATATTAATTTTCAACAATCACTTAAAACAGCACAAATGGCCTGGCATATACATCAGAGCTATTCATCTCCTAATGCCTTTGATGCTGCATCCTTTTTACTTAGAAATGAACTTCAAACAGGACCGTAGCCTGAGGGGGTGGGCAGGAGGGGTGCCGCCCTCCTGGACGTTCTTTTTCCCGACCTAGCTTTAAGAGTCTTCATTTTTTTAAAGAGTTAAACGCCTCCTTTTAGTACTCTGCTTTACAGAGGCGAGCTTTAAGAGTCGAACAGCAACATAAAATAATCCATCTAAAATTAAGACTGTAAATAGTAACCTTGAAAATATCAAATAAATTTACAATGTTAACCATCCCAAGCCTTTATTATCGAGTGTCGTAGATTTATGGCACGTATATAAAAGAACCTCAAGCCTGGTAAAGATGCTTCCAAATAAATTAAAATGTTTGTGGATCCACTGAACAAATATTTCTGAAATTAACATGTTTCACTGCACTGTAGTATCATCTGACACTGAAAATGCTACAGGGTAGCGAAACACATAAATTTTATAAATATTTGTTCTGTAGACTTGTACAATTTTTAAACTCATTTTGAAATTCACAATGGAATTCCATGAAGTATTGGCTTCCACAATGACTCACATGCTTCCAAAATGCTACCCAGATACAAATATATATTTCCTTCTGCTTTTATGTATGTCCTCCCAGGCTCCTATTTTTGTAGCCTTAGTCCCTCCTTAGAATATTTTCTCTTGTGCTGTCTTTTATTTCTCTATCAATTAATTATTTTACATTTATTTTATTTCTTTTCTTCTCAAGGAAATCCATAGTCCTTCGTTCTCCCAACAGGGGGAGATGCACATTTCAAGAAAGAAAGCAGGAATATTAAAACATTTCAGCTCCCATCATCTATGAACTCCTCTTATCTCTTCTTCCACATGCATGCCTATTGGAGTATGCAAGCTTGTTCGATCCCCAATAAATTTCAGACACATTCCATGATGAGGCCTCTGTGTCAAAACTCATTGTAAACCCAATAAATACAATCTTTCATTACCGCCTCTACACGAACTGAAGTAGCTAACTTCGCTCGTGTGTGATTTATGACTTTGGTACTTTGCCATTTATAGTTCTTGTTCCGTAAGTGCATTGATTTATATGGCATCATGGAAATGATATTTATGGAAAGCTTTAGGTTGCATTCAGTATTTTTCCTCTGATGCATAAAAGTTGATAAAGTTTGTGGGCGTGTCAAATACATAGCAATCAATGTACCTATAGTAGATCATGTGGAAGTTATGGGCTACCTAAGTTAACAGTTTTTCTGTGTTTGACAGTCCTCGTGGTTCATTAATATTCATTGACATTATAAGTTACTGAGGGAATTTAGGCTGGCTCGTACTGCTCTCATTTCGGACTTTAATCAATAAAAGGTTGAGTTAGAAGAAGTTATTATGGGTGGCCACGAATTGAGCCATTTTGAAAGTTAAAAAGAGCTGGCTAGATTGTAAAGGGAAGGATTATAAGAGGAATAGAGGAAGGGTGGAGAGAAATCTGGCGTTGGCCTACTTCTAGCAAAATGCACCAAGTGGTTGACGAATTTACCAACTGCACTTGAAGTGCTCTCCACGCAGGAACAATGTAGAGGTTATTATTTCCCTCAAAATGGTAAGCAAATGCTCCAGTCCTCGAACTTGGGGTGAATCAGAGAACAGTCGATGAAATAAGGGTAGTTTAATTTTAATTTTTTTCTCAATTTACAGAAATAACGTTCATGAATGAAGAGTGAGCCATGGAAAGCACATTCACTCAAAACCTTATCAAAGTCGCGGGTGGATTGGCGTAAGTGCAATTCAAAAATTGGTTCTTGCATTGATGAATTTTATTTGATTTTTGCTCATTGATTAACATTTATTTTATTCAATGCATTTATTGCTATTCTAACAGCATTATAGGAACTGCGGAACGTGCCGCGAAGTAAATTCAACTGAGTCATCTGCTGGGGATTACTCTATTGTGCTAAATTCACAGTGTAAAAATCATTCGCCTGGACTAAGATGCGAACACAGACCTCTCAGTATCGCGCAGAGTGCTCCAACCAGTTTTGCTATAGTTTTTATTATTTCGATGTAATTTCATGGAGGCTTTAAGAAACAATGAGTCCTCGCGGGTACCGTGCATGTGATTACACTAGTATCCCAGTGTTGGTTCGCTAACATTTTACCAACTTTTTACCCAGGCGCATTATTTTTTTCAATGTAAATTTCACAGTTTTCTACAAATATTGCTCATCTATCAATATTGGGGTGGGGCGAAGAATTATTGTCACTAAGAGGCACCAGCACTCTACTACCATAGGGTCACATAAATAAGCGTACTCCTGCCACAACACCCTCATTGCTCGATATTAAGTCTCTCGTCAGCTGTTTAACCTTTGACTTTATTTAGTACCTTTCATATTCCCTATTATTTTCCTCCATCATCCCAGCTATTTTTAAAATTTTCCTCAATCCTAGCCTTCGACACACGGTTCATATCTCCTTCCGTGCCTTGCTACGAAAATTTTAAAACCATACGCTAGTGCATTTATACATCATTATATCACGGTAGTTGCTCAGTAAAACCTGTAAATAGAAATGACGTTTTTTTTTAATTTCACGGGTAAGGATATGTATCACAAGTTAGGAATCTTCTGCAAAAATCTCACGGAAATTACTTATACTCTTAAATTAATTACCATAAAGTCATACGCCAATTTTTTGCAATAGCCTTCATAATTTGATATTATTTCGGATTATAGGGCTATAAATCATAAATTTTTTAAATCAGTGTTTCTTCCTCTCCGTCGAAATTCTTCTGTGGAACTGACATTTTGTGTCATTCTTATTTCTAGTCAAATTTAGTGAAATGTAAAACCTCACATGGGCGCATTTATCTACGTTCCTTATTTCTAATGCCGTGAAAACTATTTCAGTTCTAATGATGTGGCGCCGAGAATCCTGGTGTTTGACCACTCATCAGGGTTTTCGCGTGAGTCAGCGATCAGTGGGGCCAAAAATGGAACTCCGTTCGTTGCATTCCATATTCCATGCTCATAAATTCAAAAACTCCACAGCAGTGAAGAGCTCGCCTAGGCAGTTTTACAGCAGTGGTAAAGGAACAGAAATGGTGTTGCTGGGTGAGTGTAGCAGGCTACTGTTGTCAAGAATGTTGAAATCGATTGGAAGATCAACAGACTTGCTGCATGGACGAGAGAGTCTGCCCAGTTAGAAGTGGATACGTTCGTCTAAGTTCGAGCTTCAGTGAGGACGTAAGTTGCACGAACTACTATTTTATATCGTATAGGTTCACTAAAGCTTGTAAAATATTTCTTCTCTAAATCTAAATTTGTGTTAGCTGGTCGGCCCGGTAGCTCTAGTGTTCACGGCGCTACCCAACTATTTACAAGGCCCTGTTTTTGAGAACTTTCAATGGGGGGTACTTTTAGTTAATAAATTTAGGTTCCTCTAGTTTATATTATTCGTAATGAACAGATACAGCATTTAGTCAATTGAAGCGTCTCGTAGAATATCGGCTATAGAGTACCAAAACATATTTTCCAAATCAGTGCAAACTTAAACAGCCAAAACTAAGTAACCTCAACCGACGGTACCACTTAAGGAATGGGTGCTCATTTACAACTATAAAGCCTTGAAAACCCTCCCCCCCCCCAATCCCCAACCTCATCCCTACCCCTCCAACCGACCCTTGAACGTATGGTGTAGGTACCAGAACTAAAACTATGAAAAAGTGAAATAATAGAATACTCAGTTCGTAAAAGAAAAGAGCGAAAAGTGAGGGGTGACCAGATGGATTAGGTTCTGCCTTTTTTTCGTTGTCGTAGTAAACATTGCTGGGGAAGAAGGATTTTTATTCGTACGTGTAATACCCTCAGCATTGACCTGAAACACGTGTGATCTTCATTTAATCTTATTTTGACGTAACCTTCAAGTCTCTAGCGGCTTCTCCATCTGTCCTTTTTAGAGTGGTGTTACATTATGTTCCTTAGCGGCGGTTTTTGACAATTGGCACGATTTTCCTTTGTATTTTATTTCTTTCACTAATTAAATACTTCATTTTTGTGTCCCAAACGTCTTGTTCTCACGTGAGATATGTAGTGTTGCCTCTCAGGTGCATCGGCTACTTGAAAATCTGACGAAAAACAGACAGCGACTCGATGTTAAATCGTGTGTAGAGGGGTCGCCAAAGGGGCAAAGAGTCGATTAGTTTGCTTTTATCTTAAAAAATTCATCGTCTCTTCAGGGAATAAGTTTAATTAATTTAACTTGAGCACTTGTACTTTACTATGTGACTCTTCTGAGATCAACGGGAATGAGGTGCCGCGAGTGATAGCCTTCAACATTCAGCAATCAACAATCCGCAAGCTGTACGCGTTGGAGCTTACGCTAGTTGTAGTTCCCGTACGCCTTTCGGGCATTAGTCACTGTGATGGAATACACACACCTACCCCACGTGTATATGTTTCTTGCGTAATTGTGTGGCGTTGTCTCGTGACTTCGGTTGCGATAGAGTGAATTGAGTGGTCGGCGAAGGTGTTGACATCTCTCCGGTTCTTCCCTCGGAACTCGGACCCAGAGACAGAGGGGCAGGGGTCAGGAGGGCCGCTACGAAGGGGTTGGTTACCACGACCTCTTCGGTCCATCCCTTACGATTACAGTTTGGTATTCACCATAGATTAAGGAAGGTAGGAAATGGCGTCTTGAATCACGAGGAAGACACAAGCATTTTTGTCGAAAAATGATCCACATAACAAGACTTATCGCACGTAATTTGTCCACACATTTAATGAAAAATGCAGTATTTTTTTAAATTATTTCCATCGTTATGTCTTTAGAAAAATCATTACGTTGCCGCAAAAATCTCCTAACTAATAATTGTATTTTCTGCACACCTGATTCATTCAGTATCGCCAACTGCGCAGTTTAATGGTTTCAATATTTCCTATGTTATCGCACTATGTTATCGCACCGTATAGTTCCGTCTATTTCCTAGTTTCATTTATGGCATTCCTAATGAGCTGCACTTTCCTAATACATGTAGGTAGTTCTACGAGTGGAAAACACTCAATCTGTATTTTAACAATCCTATTTTATTTACATTGTCGTAACTGCGTTGAGCTTCGAAGAAATTAGGCAAATAAATACTCTAGTCAAATACGCGTTTAATGAGAGATAATTATTTAATATACTTAGATTATTTTACAAAAGTGTAAAGAAAATACAAATGAAGACATCATTATGATTCCGAAATTTGGTCTTTGATGAATGAGGGTAAGCGTAGATTGGTAGCCTTCAAGATGCGGGTTCGGAAGAGGACGAAAAGGGTGAACTGGGTGGAGATGAAGACAAACGAAAAGTTACTTGATATCGGGTAGGAGGAAACTAGATTGTGGTGGGAAAGAATCACTGCAATTATCACCATTTTGGAGGTAGAGGATTTCATTCATTACAGTAATCTACCGGTTAGAGGTAGGTTGTAATGAAAGTCAGAGAATATCCCACGAACTCTTACACGTGCCGTGCCTTTTTTATTTCTAGTATTTCTTTCTTCATCTCAGCATAAGTCCTACCTTTCTTCATCCCGTCCATAAAACCGATTCTCTACCCTCCCCTTCCCCGCTTACCCAACATCCTACCCTCTATCGCGGCCTTCAGCAAACCATCGCCCCTCATTACCCCTTCCAGCCACCTACTCTGTTTTCCCATAATCTCATCTATAAGTTTCCTCTCCACGCCCACCATGTCAAGCACTTCCTCATTTGTCTTCCTTTCCGTCCAACGCACCTTCTCCATCCTCCTCCTCACCCACATCTCGAAAGCCTTCAGCCTATTTTCGTCTTCCTTTCTCAAGGTCCACGTTTCTGCCCCATACAACGCCACACTCCATATCAAGCTATTCACCAGCCTCATTTTTACATTCTTACTTAAGGTTCCCGTCATCAGCTCCCTTCTTTTATTGAACGCTTCCTTCGCTAGCGCTATTCTCCTCCTAATGTCTTTGCTACTATGTCCTGTTTCTTCTAGCGTACTACCCAAGTAATTAAATTGTTCTACTTGCTCCAGTTTGTGATTCCCTACTCTTATCAACAGCTTCGCTTTCTTAGTCCTAGAGAATTTCATTACTTGTGTTTTCTTATTATTAATCTTCATCCCGTATTTCTCGCACTGCATTTCTAGTGCATCTACTAAAGTTTTCAATCCTTTCGATGACCGACTGACCAACGCCTGATCGTCTGCGAATATAACTGACTTTATCCGCTGGCCTCCTACTTTAATTACCACATCTAGCTCATCCCATGCCTCTCTTACGATTTCCTCAGCATAGATGTTAAAAAGTAAAGGCGACAACGGGCACCCTTGCCGCACCCCGCGACCTATAGCTGCACACCCTGATTCACCGTCAGCTACCCTTACCTGAGCCCTCTACCCCATACATAAGTTTCGGATGAGTCTCTTGTCACGCCAATCTATTACTATTTTCCCCATTATCTGCTTTAGTTTCTCCCAGTTTACTCTGTCAAACGCCTTTTCGAAATCTACAAATAAGCGAAAAAATGATTATGCTCTATGTTTCTATCTATAAGTGCCCTCATTACTGTAATCGCGTCTTTGGTTGCCCTCCCCTTCCTGAACCCAAATTGATCATCACCTAAATAGCAGTTTGCTCTGCTCCCCAACCTTCTTGATAGTATTCTAAGTAAGACTTTTACTGCGTGCGAAATTAAGCTTATTGTTCTATACTCCTCGCATTCTAACGCTTTCTTCTTCTTCGGGATAGGTATTAATACTGTTTTCACGAAATCCTCTGGCCATACTCCTTCCTCGTAGATCCTGCGAATAAGTTCAAAAAACGATTTTCTCCCCTTACTGCCTAGATTCTTCAGTAGCTCCGAAGGTAGGTAATCGGTTCCCATAGCTTTTCTACCCTTCATCTCTCTTAATGCCCTCACTACTTCGCGGTCAAGTAACTCTGGTCCGAGGTTATCCTTATCTATTGTTCCGTCATCCTTTAGATCTAGGCTAAAATGTCTTTTGTCGCTGTCATATAGCTCCTCAACGTATTCTCTCCATCTTTCCTGGATATCTTAATGTTCGATTAATATCATCCCTGTTTTGTCCTTAACCTTTAGTATCGTTTGACCTCTCTTACCACTCGATAACATTTTCTCCTTGGCGAACAAAGCGCCCGCTTCCCCCTCCTCCTACATCTTTTCCATTTCCTCTCATTGTCCCTTCCACCAGTTTTCTTTTACCCGATTGGTCACTCGAGTTTATTATTCAATTCCTTGTACTTCCTCTTGCCTACGTCGGTGTTGACGTTTTTCCAAGTCCTTCTCTCCTCCATTTTCTCAATATTTTCTTCCGTTACCCACTGCTTCTTAACCCTCTTCTTTTCCACCGTTCGTATTGTTTTATCTGCCGCTCCTGCAATGCCTGTTTTTATAACCTCCCATCTTCTCTCTATTGTTCCCATCCGCTTTGCTTCATCTATGTTCTTTTCTACCAGCTCTTGGTATTCCGTCCTTTTTACCCCTTTTAATGCTTCAAGGTTCCACCTCTTTATCTTCCTACCTTTGCAAAGCCTTTTGAATCTAACTTCACACTTCATCATCACTAAGTTATGATCTGAGTCCGCATCCGCCCCTGGAGAGCCACGAGAGTTTTTTTACAGTGTTCCTAAATCTTTGCTTAACAATTATATAATCAATTTGATATCTCCCAGTGTCACCCGGCATTTTCCATGTGTACCTACGCCTGCGGTGATGTTTCAACCAAGTGTTTGTCACTACTTATTTATTTCTTCTACAAAATTCAACTGCCTTTTCACCGCAATCATTTCTTCTTCCTAGCCCAAACCCTCCTACTTCTAATCCGTCCCTCCCTTCCCCCACCACTGCATTCCAGTCACCCATCACTATCAGGTTTTTCCTTCCCGGCACTTCTCTAATTATTTCTTCTACTTGCTCGTACACCTCTTCCACCTCTTCCTCCCTATGGTTGCTCGTAGGCATGTATACCTGGACCAGTACGAAATTCGTCGGGCGTGCTTTTATTTCTACCACAATTATCCTGTCGCTCACCTGTTCAATGTTTACCACCCTCAGCCCCAATTTTGTGTTTAGTACCATGCCTACCCCACGTTGACTCTCATCTCCCCCACTATCGATAACCCTGTAGCTATCACTCCAATAGTCCCCTATATCCTTCCATTTCACCTCGCACAATCCCAAAGCATCTTTTTTTCCTTTTTCCATTTCCTGTTTAATATTTTCAAGCTTCCCGGCCCTCATCATGGTCCTTACGTTCCAAGTTTCTATTTTTACCACTGTTTTCCTCCTCCTATTCCTCTTTTTCTTCTTCTTCTCCCTCCTATCCCATTTATCCGCCGATGATGATACTGTGCAAGGATTTCGTGTGATGACGACCGCGGAGGCCTTGCCTCCCCCGCTGCCGGGCACGACACCCGCCCTAGTGGGCGGCGTCCCGTTGTTGCCAGGAATCAATTCTCTGTTAATGACTATCATATTCTAGGAAGTGATAGTAGAGAGGTATTCCCACGCCACTCAACGGTATTTTTAACGTGACACCATCACGGAACTACCTTTCGTCTGGCTCCTACCCTTCGACCTATCTGGCATGGGTGGCCCTACCAGGAGTAATAGTACTTGATCCAGCCAGTCCAGCTCTAGGGGTCATTGGAACGCACAAGCCCTTCCACCACGTCAAGGTCGTAGTTCAAGGAAGAGGATTTGAGATCAGGAAAATTGAGGAGAGGAAGAGGTGAAAAATGATAACACCGAATTAGTCAGGAGAATTGAACAATAAAATCCGGCGAGTGACTGGTGCGGTAAAAGAAAATTGGTGAAGACGAAAGCATGAGGAAATAAAAAAGCAACAGAGGGAGGAGGAAGTGGGTTAGCAATATGCTAAATTGAAAATGTTAACGGGCGGTAAGAGTGGACCAACAGTATCTATCAAAGGTAAAGGACTCATTAGGGAAGATAAAGATCGAACTGGAAGATATCCAGGGCTGATTAAGGGAATACGTGGAAGAGCTATGTGACAGAGGTAATAGACTCTAGAAATTAGATATTGACAATGAAAGTAAGTATAGAAGGATAAGACCGCAGACACTCGTCAGTGAAGTAGAGAAGGAATTATGATAAATGAAGTCAAGACATGGTATTCAGGCTTTTGGTTTTGCGCTTAATTATTAAGTATTAGGCAATTAATTAATCGCAGAACCAAAAGCCTGAATACCATATACAATGAGCTGCGAAATCTACAAAAAAAGTGAAGTCAAGATAATTTGAGGGAGTAGATTACATCTCGTCGACATTACTGAAGAATTTGGGTAATAACGGAAGATGAACTTTGTTTGAACTTGGTTTTGATTTCAGCTTCTCAGTGTGTTGCATTATTTTACGTTCTCTCTTTGGTTACAGTGGTTGTATTTTGAAAGCGCGAGCTTTCGCCGACCCTTCTGCCGGCTTCGTCGGGCAATTAATGACTGTATTAATCACAGGATCTAAGACGTAGGAGTATGGCCAGAAGACTTCGCGAAAATAGTCTTGATACCTATCCAAAAAATTAATATGGCGTCAGAATGCGAGGAGTATTGAATGAGTAGTCAAATTTCACACGTGGAAAATTTTTTATTTGGAATCGTAATAAAAGGTTGGAGACTATAGCAACTACTACTTTAAAAATAACCAATATGGTGATAACCAGTATTGGTTCAGGAAGGGTCATACATCCTGAAATGCAATTACGGTGATGATAACACTAATAGAAAGGAACCTTAATCAGAATGTTTTCACTATTTTCGTTTATTTCGATGATGCGTTTGACAGTGTTTTGGGAAAAACCAATCAATTAACCCATGAAAATAAGGGTTGATCGGAGTAACATAAGACTCAAACGAAAATTGAAATTGGCCCAGACGGCACAGGTCAGGGTGGCTGGAGGAAAATCAGGTTGGGCACCGGTATCTCCTTTTGTCGCGACATGTCACCAGTATCCCCAGCACGCCTCTATATGAGTGTGTGCTGTATTTTCTGACTATTGCTGGCTGATGAACCTTAGTTTCGACTAACGTAAACATTTTCAACTCTATTTCATGTGATAATGTCACCGTCCGGTTTCAGTTCAAATTACTTATTTCGTTTTTCAGTCTTTCAATCTTCCCCCCTTGAAGGAAACGACACTTAATTATTTTTTCCGCAAAATATCAGCGTTGATAGCGGATTGTCGCAATGGTTGAAGTAAAATATTGTTTTTCTTATTCCCCCACCCCACTCTATTTGCATCTAGTTGCATGTTGAGAGGATTTTGACACCTTTTTTTAAACAATCAAATCATTTTCCTGAGATCCTACTCTCAGTTTATGCTTTTTGAATTTCGAAAATAAAGAGTTTTAAAGACTGTGGCAAAAGACTAATACTACGGAAAACTAACCGTCTGTGTGAAGGAATTCGTTTCCATCTGCTCGCGTTTGAATAAATCCAGCTTGTATTAGCTTTTACTGCTTAAAGTCTAACGGAGTTGGTAGTGGCGTAAACTTGCTAACACCGTTTTAATGCATTCTTTATCATCGATCACTAATCGCATGGCTTCCAGTGAGAATAAGTAAATCTTTGGGATACAGCCAGGATTAGAACGATGGGGGTGAAATATGAGCGCAGAGGTAAAACGAAGGTGACTTTCCAGAATACGGTGTAACTTACAAGGGTGTGAGAAAAATTGTTTATGTTTTATGATAAAATGAGAAAATAATTAGTTAATAAACTTGTTGTGGTGGAGGTGTCTTTCGATAATCTGTCAGCGTTTCTGTCAATGATTTTATTTTGTCTGTCGTTAGTTTTTGCGACTCATATCTACGAACCACCCTACGAGCTGGCGCAGAGGCGTAGGGCAGGGGTGATAGGACATCAGCCATGAAAGGGGAGGAAATAGGGAGAAGAGAGGGAGAGGAAATATGTAAAAAGCATTATAACGACGTGTCTTACGTTACCGTCACGCTGTTTTTGTTATAATCATTTGTGGTGAGTGGAAAGACGGGATTTTTTTACCCATCAGATCGACAGTGCACCCCTCTTATTTTTTCACTCCAATCAGTTCTAGAGACTCAATTGCTGCTGCGAGCTGTTTACGCTAGCGTAAGCATAGTATTGTCGAGGATTCTGATAATTCCCAATGAAAGCCAATACATCACCCTTCTCTTCAGTTATTATTTTTATGATGGCCTATGGATGATGCCATTTTACAACATAAGTGCATTGTAGTTGGAAACATCGCGATATCAGTAGTAATATTATCTCGTTGTAAAGACGGAACTAGAGGTGGAAAAAAGTGCTGCAGGAGCGAAATCGCTCCACCCGCAACTGTTTCGTTCAGACAACTGATTCAAATAACTGTTGCAAGCAACAGGTTAGTTTCGTGATCGTACCGCGATCGCGACGTTGTGATCTCCGCTGTGCAGAGGAAACTGAAGAAGCTGGAGCTGAGACTGTTTCGTCTTCCATTCTGTTCCAGTCGCACTGGCCGTGGGGCTGAGTTGCTGTTATAAGCTACAATCTGTTGGATTTGAATCTTTTGCAGGCGATTGCTGGTTTATTCAGCCAGCACATGTCCGCCCGTCGTTGCAGATAGAACGAGAACTGTGAAGTATCTTTCATGAATCCAAATGAAATTGTTACTTTATTTGCGTGAAAAATTTCTTATTACAGAGAATATAGGACAACCAGCCATGTTCTAAGAGCGCCGATTGATCGCCCGCTGTTTGGTGTGCCTCTTGCTGTCGTCCGCAACAGGGTGTTTCACGGAACTGTTTCGTTTTGAAACTGTTTCGTTTTGAAACTGTTTCGGTTGCGAAAAAGTTACAATGAAACAGTTGTGTTCTTTTAGTGCCACTACCAAACGGAACTCAGTTTCAGAATGCACATAATAGTGTAGTGTAGCCCGTAAAGATAATATTGTACGAGCTTGATCAGTATAACCATAGGATTAAGAGTATACTCTTTTGTCTATGGTGTTACTATTGTAGTCTTTCATGCATGTAAATTTTTCCAAAAGTTTTTACGATCAGATTTTTAGTCGGTTTCAACGATTCTCTAGTGCATGGAGCGTTTTCCACTTACAAATATTTGTGTGGTATATATTAATATTTGGTTAATCAAAGCCTGTTAAGTTTTAACATACCCAATTTATTGCATGAAAAGTTTAACTTATGGTGAAAATGAAAATTTAGGTGAAAATGCAATAACGCGAAAAAAAAACTTTTTTAAAATATCGGCGAGCAGTACACACCATAAATCTACATAATTTCATGCGTTGAACTTGATCTCAAGTCCAGCGATTGACTGCGTAGATAAGCAGTTGATTTGACGGGGTTCACTATTTATGGTCGTCGTTAATTCTTGGTGATATGCCCTGTAAGGCATCGTAGGATTTAGAATCAAGCGTCGTTTAAGACGGGCCTGAATTGGTGGCTTCAAGTGTATTCCAGTAATGATTTCGCAGGGTACGAATCTTTTTTGAAAATCAGTCGTGTTGTGAAAGAAGCTTGCCAGCTTAAACCGGTGTCATTGCCTTAACCTGCTTGCGCTCAAAAGGAGACAGATCGCGTTTTTAGCGACTGAGGCCTCTTCTGGGCCAACTGGTTTGCTCTTTCGGGGAGGGGCTCGTACCTAAATCTTGCAGACTATTTTTAGGTTTTCCAGACTAGGGCTTTTTTTTTAAGAAACGAGAATGGAATCGTGGGAATATAAACGTGTTCTTACAACATGTCCGTGCATTCCGTCAATTGTCCTGTCGAGAAATTGGTTGACAGACTTGTAGTATATACGGAACAGAATTGAATTAATCATGCAAAACGCGTATGTAAATGAAAAGAGAAAGCAAGGCTAAGTAAGTAAGCTGCCTTGACTGAGATTCAAAGAGATGGAGTGGAATAAAATTTTCACTACTGTTTCAGCCGAGAATACGTGGTACGAATTTAGATTGGGGTGAGACACGAAAAAGGGTAAGTATTTACATTATCTCACAGCACCACTGACGTTAACTGCACTCTTATCTCATTAAATGTCTTTATCATTCCCGATACACGTTTGCATCCAGCGACCGAATGAAGGAATATATTTGAGATAAGTCTCAGTCTTCCTTTACTGAATGGCCCTAAGCAATTTCTTAGTCTTCATGGAATTTATTTGATGTGGTTGTCATATATATTGATTTGCTAGGTAAAATTCTTATATGCATTTGATTCAATCAGTCTCGCTTTATGTAACGTGAACGATGCCAGTTGTGGGAGAAATGGCTGCATTACAAAAAGCCAGGCAATCTACATATGTATATGGTCGAAAGTGGATACATAAATGTTATTACCTAATCCAAATTTCAATGCTCATTTTTAAATTATTTTGAATATAGCAAGTGATGCTTTCAAGCTGTTATAGTGTATTCGTTTTTAGATTTTGGGAGGCCGACTGAGAAGATATTGTTGTTGTTGAGCAGCACAGGCTGTGTAAACTTTTCCTCTCTCCCTTTCCTCCCTCATTTCGAGAGAAACTACGAGGAAAAATTGGCCTTCTATTCATTCACTAATAAATAGGTATACATAATATAGGTATCAGAGTTGCTGAAGCCGCATTTTTACAATGGAGATATCCATGCATTATTACTTCAAGTTTAGTGCGAAAATTGACTTTTTATGTTTATGTGTCAACATGTCATCCAACCACTCAAAATATATTTTATCACTGAAAATTATTCCAATTGGTGTTTTTTGTAATTTTTTAAATTTAAAACATATATTTTAACCATAATTTCTCCAGGTGAATATCAAAACTTACCTTATCCAATACGTAATCGTTGAGTGTCATAAATACTGACTATATTGAAACAATATAATGTCTTCGAAAGCTTATTCAGTATCTATCTATAAATCTATGAGTCCGCGTACATTAACTGCGTTCATTTAAATATCCACGCTTTACTTCCTGGCATTTCTCATTCCATCGATGCTGGCTACACAAAAGGTCACCTTTCCCCGAACGAATTCTGCATCTTACTCTCTCGGAAAATTCGCGCCAGCTTCACGAGCCTTCTCAGACCAGGCGTTGGTCGGAGCTGAATTTACACCTCGTGACCACAAACGAAAAGGATTCGAGGGAACAACGGACAGCCCAAAGCGACCAATCGAACGTGCGTAATTCTCGTCAGGACTTAATGCCGTTTGAGGAATTCCTAGGGCAGGAAATTCGCCATCAAATGTTCGATTCCAGTGACCAGGGCCTGCAGTGGAATTCCAGGACCAGCAAGCTTACGTGCTATGCAGCTCGAGGTATCCCATCGTGGCCTCGATGGGAAAGACTTGACAAGACTTCTGAGGCAGTTCGTCGAACGGCATAAAGAAATGAAGGAGCCATTTCTTATATTGGCAATTAAACAGATTCTTCGAAAAGTTTTTTTTGTGCTTCCGAAGGTCTCAAGAAGTTTTCATCTACAATTGCCTTCACTGGAAATCTTGATTATATTACTTCGTGTCCTTTATTATCTAACTAAATACACTAACAAATGTTGTCGCTGTATTTACAGGCATTTCTCTCCATCTCTCGCGAACTCCATCAATTGATAAGAACAACAAAAGACCTACAAACCTACATGACTTCGCGTACTATTAAATTAAGGGCTGACCTTGCATTAACTTTTCTGAGACTTTTTCTGGGAAACATATCCCGTTTAAAAATTGATTATACCTTTACAAATGAAAAATGAGCTTTTACATCCTCCTCTGAATGGCATCTGCAATGTGGCCCTGTTTTCTTCTATTTCGTTTAGCTCTATTTTATTCAGTATTCATTTTTTAGCATTCGAAAGTATACATTTGGTTTCAGATTTTTAACTTCATATCATCATTTTAGCAGCTAGTATTTAATTATCTGTCTGTTATATTTGCTGCCTCTTTAATGCCTCACAACCATTTCAAATATTACTAAAAAATAATCAGTAAGTAAATCTTATCCTTGTATCCATGGGACGATGGTTGAATTAATGAAAATGCTATAGTTCATTTTTTGAAAGGCCAATTCTTCTAGAGCCACTTTTATTGAAAAATAATTTACTTTTATTCTTTTAATTTCTCTTTTATATCTTACTTTTAACCAAAACTCTTAGATTGCTCCATTTTTAAGCCGTCAATACCTGCAACAACATCGCATCTTCTATTGCAAACTACCGCTACATTACATTTCTTAACATTTATTCTAAGCTTGAATTTATTTGCTTCCATGCTGGTAATTGCATTGCTTATTTGACGTTGCATTCACGGGAATTAGCACCATACCTCACCAGCACTAGCATCACAGCTTATTTTACCCATGACGTTTCTTAAGTTTTCTTAGGAATAATCTGAATCTTTGCTCTGCTTATTCTAAGTTATTCTTTCTTCATGCTTGTCAGTGATTTTATTTAATTAACCATTTAGTCGCGAACATGGACCATTCTTCACTAGCGTTGACATCTTAGTACCTAATGTCAATCACCGTAACTTTATTTTACTGAGCATTGCTTCTAAGCTTGGCTTCATTTGCAAGTCTTTGAGTGATCCGATTCGATTATTCGACGTGTAATAAGTTTTTCATTGCCTCTTTCCCAGTGGTTTAATTATATAGCGTGGAAGTCGAGGGCATGGACCATTCTTCACCTCCGTGCTCCTGGAAACAAGATGATTGCCTCGAAAATCTTTCGAGTCCGACCACGAGTCACCGTGTCCTTGAAAAAAATGGACTCAGGAAGCCGAGCCTGATTTCGGTATTAATACATCTATTCCAAGTTCTTCCCCGCCCTCCTACCAATCTGTGGTCAGTCCCCCGAAAGCGACGATTATAAAAAAATAGCCAGAGGACTCACTAATTTCGACGCCCTCCTCCCACTCCGCTTCTTTATATACCAAGAACACCACTTTCTCTCTTTTTCAAGTCTCCCCTATATCCCCCACCCCTTCTTCCCAGTACTCCTCCTCCCCAACTCCTTTAGCATCACTTTCCTCCGCCCGGCCAATTGACTCCAGCCGCCTCGGGGAGAAACAGCTTTTGAGCCTTCAAGGACGCCAAGGCTCCCTCCAATTCCCCTCCCCGCCAACCCTAACCACCATTAGCTAAGGCGGCCGCCAGCTCCGTGGTGGACGAAAGGCCATGGCATCTCCCATGCGGGCGAGCAAGTCTCTCTCCTGGGAGCTGCGCTCTGCGTACTAGTATGTATGTACAAGGCATGACACGAGCTGTGAGCTCGTGGCTGGATCGCCGATGTGATCGTGTGTTGGTTCGCGGCCAACATTTTCGGAGTCTGCGGAGGTGTTGAACCCCCGCGCCGATATATAAATAAACCTCGACGTGTGCTCTCCGAATTCGCTAGTTTGGACCACCGAAAAACCGAAATTTGACCATCCTAAAAAGTACCACGATCGCTTCGCATAGTTTGTAGTCTTAAATCTCTATTCCATAACATTTTGAGTACTAATTAACAATTACACTGGGTTTTACTGATTTCATGAGATAATTTGGAAATGATTTCACTTTGTAACATTCCACAAATAGTTTTATTTCTTCCGACCCAGGGTTATGACTATTACAAAGTCATTATGAAGGTGGCAATGGCTCACCTCGAGCCCCTTGTATACAGAGTGACCCCTACACCCTACAGCCGTAACCCTGGGTCGGAAGAAATAAAACTTTTTGTGGAATATTGCAAAGTGAAATCATTTCCAAATAATCGCAATGAGTTTCCACTAAGTTAAGCCTAAAAATCTGATGCATGATTTTATGAGGATAACTGATTTTATGCTTTTATTCACAATATGTTTCATATATCCTCCAAGCATAAAAAATTATGTTGTCTCAGGACTGATAAGGTGTAACTTATGCATTACGAAAAAACAATTTTTTTTCAATTTTCCACAGATTAATGTTTAGTGCGACCGGTTTCGATGTTTTTCATTATAAATGAAGCATCAAACATTTATCAGTGGAAATTTGAAGTCAGTACTTCTTTATTCAAACATAATAAAAGTGAGATTATCACTATTTTATGCTTTAAATAATATTGCGATTTTTAAACAGAAATGACATCTTTTTTATTTAATCCGCTGAGCGCTAATGATTTTAAATATATTTTTATTTACTTATATTATGGGTATGTACTCCTCAGTAGGGTAAATAGATTTCAGAGCTTGTGTTTCTAAGTCGAGCTTCGCAATCAACGCTGGGAAATATTCATTCGAATACATCTGAACGTCGAAGTAAAAGACCTAAGGGCGAAAAACTCCGTTTATTAATTATAGGGTAACACTGAAGGCAACGTAAACAATTTTAATCACGTTAGTATTACTATAGAGTAAGCATATAATACAGAAACATATTGTGATGTTATGTGGTTATTCAATGGTGTTACTCTATAAAATGACTCTCCGGTAAATTGAAAATTTTGCTCAATGGAGAAACTGACGCCGGATAAAGGGATGGGCTGTTTAAGTGAAACCAGATAAGAGAGAGTGTATTGAATTTTAATTTTCAAGACTTTTTTCAGATTCCTTTGCCAAATTGCCTTTTTTCTTTTTACTGTTCTTTTTGGCCCAGTCGGAATGGAGTTTGGTTTTAGGAGTCCCTACTTCAAAAGTTATATAACACAATCTAATCTAAGGCCATAATGCAAAGACAAACACGGTATTCATACCCGTCGCAGTATTCAAACTTGTGACCTTTTGGTGGCTAGGCCGATCGAGGCCGACGAGTTTCGGATTTCGGTTAAAAAGTCACATATTTTATGCCTAATTTCTCACATTGTACTTCGCCATTATACATGTGTGAATCTTTGAGATGTGGCAACAATGGACTATTTTTAACTTAGTTTCAATTTGCCCATAAGAAATCATAGTATTTGAGCCTGGCGATGGCATATAAAAGAAAATTGAAAACCTGGAGGGTTGAGAGTACTGAATCTGAATTGTGTTTCCTGAATCAAAAAACAAAATCGTTCCGGTTTCACCTAAGGTATCTATGTATTATCTGAGTGTTTGGGTGGGAACTTACTAGTATGAAACTTAGCACGAACAGTAGTCTTTCTAGTCGTAAACCGTGCGCGGACTACGAAACAAAATTTAACTACACCCAAATCTTAAGGTGGGAACTTCCCAGACGAAAGACTACATTACATTGTGAGCTCAACCATTATTTGGCCTACCAACCTTCGTAACGCGAGGATAAATCATCAAATGTGAGGTATTTAATGTGACCTTCATTAATATATACCTGGCCACAGAATTTCATATGAATAGTTCACGCATTCATCCGACTCAAAGAAAATATATGGTTACTTTGTCATTCATTCTTGTAATCCTTATACATTTGAAGGTTTTTCATTGTGAATACCCTTTCATGTCGAACTCATCGTCTGGAAAATCTCGATCTTTAATTGCAATAAAAAAAATTATTCATGGATTCGGTCCAGAATCACTTCAATTCAAATTTTGAAAGAACATTCGAATTCTAATGCCTTGAAGTATTTCATGCCTGCACATTCCTGATTTTCGAGCTGAACTACCCAATTTTAGTTGCTGGAGATTTCAATGCGAGGAATATTGAGGGACTACAAGGGTGATGAACACGGAATGAGGTATTTTGAAAGTTACGAACACTGCTTCTTCAGGGAAGAACATCACTTTCTACTGTCTCGATGGCCTTGAGTTAGATATGCTCACAGCCTCAGAGCAGGAGGGGAATGTCCCAGACAATTGGGACTTAGCCTTCTTGTTATATAAGCTTTTAGTATTTGGCATTGGTGTCTGGGTATCTCATCTTACATTATCTAAAAAGATAAGCCGAAAATTGAAACTTTTTCGTGCGCTATTTTCATGTAGCTTTTTTATGCAACGCTCAGTTTATTTTTAGACCCAGAAGTTAAAACAACTTTCAAAATTTGCATATTAAAATGTCGCCACTCAGAAAATAATAGGCTACTTTTTTCATGCTAAAAATCTCGGGTTCGATTCCTGATCATTCATATCATCTTCCATAGGAAATGCACGTGAGGTTCATTTTTATCGCTTGTAGGCTTTATTTCTTTTGCTAAATTAAATAAGAAATAATCGTTATATGAACTCGATTAAAGTGTCATAGGAAAGGGAAATTAAATGAACTTTCGTAGTATTATCATTGAATTTTGTTTTAGAATTGAAATTGCGAAACATTTTATAAAATATTCCAAAATTTCCTAAAACTCAGCGTATCTACAAGCGTCCCTGAAGAAACCGGAGCCATTGTTGAAGAATGCTGTTGTTTGGAGGAAACACCAAAAAGCAATAACTGGAGAAATCAATTTTATTCCCCCTCACTTTATTTATATCGGTATTCCTTAGTATGAGTGATGGCAGAGTGAGCTAGACGAAGTTATTCAAGGGACAGAGCCCCTTAGTTAACAAAACGCAGGAAATTATAATGAATTATATGTAATTCAGTTATGGCTTTTAACTAAAATATTTGTTTGTCATCAAGACGTAGATGTTATTCCATGATCTTCGATTTTTTATTCGTATCTTTTGATTCTGTTCAACAAACCATGATGGGATCATTTATTCTCATAAGACGTGTTCACCATTATTAGGGAAGACTAAAGACTACTGAGGTAATTTTATCCATCATGGATAGGTTGGTAAATACGATTTTTTAGTATTATTAGGTTATCTCCCCGTTAAGGCATTTTTAAATGAAGTAAGTAAGTAAAAATCGTCTATGTGTTCACATGTGTCTGTTTACAAGTTTTTCATTTTTCATCTCAGAAATACTTCCTACCCGTCTTCATCCCCTCCATAAAACCTTTCTCTCTCTTCCCCTTGCCCTATTACCCAATATCCTCCCATTACATCCTTAAGTAACCCTTCACCCCTCATTACTCCATCCAACCACCTACCTTGCCTCTTCCTAATCTCATCCCGAACGAAGTTTCCTTTCCTCACCCACCATACCAAGCACCCCCTCGTTTTGTCTTCCTTTCCGTGATCTGCATCTTCCACATTCTCCTCCACACCCACATCTCGAACGCCTGCAGCCTATTCTCGTTCCCTTTTCATAGTCCACGTCTTTTCCCCGTACAACGCTACACTCTTTATCAAGTTCTTCACCAGCCTCTTTTTTATATCCTTACCCAAGGTCCCCGTCATCACCTCCCTTCTATTACTGAACGCTTCCTTCTCTAGCGCTATTCTCCTCCTAATTTATTTGTCACGACGCCTAATTTCTTCTATCGTACTACCCAGGGAATTCAATTGCTTTATTTGCAGTTTGTGCCCTCCTACTCCAATGACCGGCCTCACTTTCTCTGTCCGAGAGAATCCCATTACTTTTTTTTCTTATTACTTTTTTGTTTTCTTCTCAATTCCGTATTTCCCGCAATGCATTTTTGATGGTAATTCATTAAGGGAGGAGAATTTTGCGAATAGAGGAAGTATTGAGAGCATCCCGTCGTCGGAATTGGCCTACTCTTACCCAGGAGATTACCATTTAACGTATCATCTGACGGACGGAGTACTAAACTTGAGGTGCTCTCGTCAAGCACACAGCCAGGTATCCGGATTCCACTGAAATTCCTCTGCAGCAGTCGATATTTGATCCCAGGCTCATCAGGATAAAAGGACAGTACTCTTACCAACCTTATCAACCCACTTACCTCGTAGGTATCCATCATTTTGAAATTATTGTATTCGTTATTTACGCTCTAATTCTCTCTTCAAGCCTATCATATCCTTCTAGGCTCTCCTAAGTTAATTAAAAATCCTAATTTATGTTATGTACAAGTCTTCCTACGTGTTCATAAATATTTAATTTAGAGAAGGCTAAGATTTCAGGCCTTGCTGGAGTCCAAAAGCGTTCCCTACAGGACGCGAAATCAATTCTATTGGTATTTATATACGTAAGGCAATCCTTACGGGTACGATGAAAGTAATGCCGACAAAAAGATTAGAGTGAAAATGGTGGAAGATTGCGAGTTTTAGTGCTGGCCGTTCACTTGACGGGCAGCTATCTAGTCACCACCTTGTAATTTATTCCGCATTAACGTACGCGATAGCTTCTCATTTTACGAGTCTTAATGCAATTTTAGTGCGTCAACACTTAATCGCACTTGATCAGGTTGCATGGAATAATTCAATGCACCTATACTCACCCTAAGCGTTGGAGGCAAGTACCTTACTGTCCAATATGGCTATAGTTATATGATCCGATCAAGTGGTGGAAAGTGAGAATGATTTTTCAATGAGCACGTGCGTACCAGTTCGTAAATAATTTATTTATATTATTCGTTTTATCTCATTCCCCACGAGCACATTCGCCTTGCTTTAAAATATAAGCTCCTACAATTCAAGGGGGATGGAAAATCAAAAAGTTATCTCCCATTTATTGAATCATTTTCCATAGGTGAGATTTATAAGAGAAGTAATGTATTTGCAAGCGGTGGTTCCATAAATCTATAAATAAATTACGGCAATGTGTATGGAAACTGACGGTCGCCATGAAATTATTTTTCGAATGAAACCGTATGTGGCGTGTGCATAGACTTTGCACAATATAATTTAGGTGCTTATTGTAACTGTTTTATGGGCAATTTTAGTAAGGAGAAGACATTCCCTTGGATCGTTTATTGTTACATAATAAATGCATTCTAAAGTTTTAGAATAATTTCACTAAAATTTGGTACAACCCTTTTTCATGGCAATAAAGTATTTTCGTTCCAGAAAATGATTTAAAAAGCGACACAAAAATGCAATGCCTGTATCTGCAGGTAAATGATCAGTATCTCCAAAAGAAACTTCAAGGTCAACGCAACTAATCGTTTTAAGTCATTTTCAATAGCGCAATTTTCTAAGGACGAAAGAGAAGGGGGATCGCGTTGGTTTGGTGGATAGAGTAATGGCTTCCTGTTTCGAGCGTTAGGGTTCGAATCCCAGCAGTGCGGAAGACTTTAAAGTAGGATAACTGTCCTTAAATGGGTGCCATGTGAAGTGCACGATAAATGCAGCACATGGTCTGTCGGATGGGACATTAATCTGTAGTCCCATGGGTGCCGGGTTTCTTGCCCTCTTCATCGGTGTACCAAATCATCTTTTCCATTTTACCAACTTACCCACCTACACACTAGTGGTGCATATGATCTCAGTCGTCGGCACATCAAAAAATAATCAAGCATCCAAGAGAGGGAAATGAAGAATTGTGATCAAACTCGTCTAAGCTTGATTGCTTCATGGGTGTCCGCCTTTCTGATTAGCCCTCGAGTTTTCTGCCAGACCTTCCCTGATGCATGAAGTAAGTGGCTAAGATAAATGTTTTGTCATCTTTAAATTCAGTTGGCTAGAATCCGGCCGTTATTTGGTCTTGAGTACGCCTATCGAGCCTCAAATAACTGCAAAACATTTCAGGGAAACTAAATGGAATAAGAGAGATAAACCATGAAAAACAGCATCATGTGTTGATTGCTGATTGAAATAAATGCATTTTCTATGGACATAATCATAGATATTCATTGCCAATTTTTCAATGTATTTTCAATGCAGGCTGTATCCCTAAGAAACCACTATTCGTCACCATTGACTTATAATTAATAATGAAAACGATTTGCCAGAATAAAAATCACAAAATCTCGCGATATCGCCATGTTTTAATCCATGAGTATTCGGTGGATTGAAGAAATGATGATCTCAGAGTAAAATACGAAACTAGATAAAACTAAGATGGGTGTAAAAAATTCCATATCAACTCACTGCTCATGGGTTCATCCCACAAAGAAGATGAGCCGCCGTTAATCTGTCTGCCTCTGGTAACCTTGGACTTCATTTAACGCAGAATGGATTGAATACAATCAAGATAGAAAGAATAGCTGGAATGCAAAGGAAGTTTGAAATTGATGAGGAGATGAAAAGTGTACGAGCACCGATTCTTATCCGCAGGTCGCTCAATCCTCCGGTTTGAATTACTGAGAGATAATGGATGCCATTAATTTGCAGAGGATAATGCAAACTTAAGCGGACCGTTAATTCCGCCGGGACTGTTAAAAATCATTATGTTGGGTCTTAGAACATGATGAGAGGAGTAATCTGAGTAAGATCACCCGTTGAAAGTAAACGTGTGCGAGTCGTCACCTTTGGGCGCTATTTATGCCACAAGCGAACGGCCTTGACTGCGATTGTTGGGCTGAAAATTGGCAAGGACTGAAGGGTAAATGACTTCATTCCTTTTTTTCTCGAGTACACTGGTGCCGAACGTATCTTTTCGATAGGTAGCCAAACGATTTGAGGAATGTTTACCGTCGGCTATGCTTGTGCACTTGCAAAATAAACATAGTTCTAACTTCGGAAATTTTCCAATCATTACGATTGCACAAATGAAGTGGTACGCCGTCACGAGCACGGGTGCAAAGATGTACACCAAAGAGGGTGAAATTCGTCATGAAGAAATCATTTTACTTGACCGGGATTCGAACCCGGATCCCCCAATTGCCGGTCAGGTGTGTTAGCCAGTTACACCACTTGGTCGGCCAGTTGGCCACCAACCAAGTGGTGTAACTGGCTCACACACCTGACCAGCAATGGGAAGATCCGAGTTCGAATCCCGGTCAAATTATTTTTTCATGACGAATTTCACCATTTTTTGTAGTTTAACTTCTTTATTGTCATCATTTTCTGTCAGTCCTAATGACCTCTTCACTCGATGCATGCACCAGCACGGGTTCGTGCGTGAACTCATGTCTGTTCAAAAATTCATGCTGCAAACACAACAACTTGCGCGAATGCATGAACACAACTCCAGAACATAGACTGTTCTAACGCGGTGAATGCGTTCGAGCAAGTCTTCACGAATGAACCCAGGCGGGTACATGCATCATGTTTACATGCTCCAAGATGGGTTAATTGCTGTCTTCCTTCTTTCCTACTCCATGATGACTCATTCCCTTCTCTCTAAGTCTTCTTCCCTCGGATCCCTCTACGATTGTGTTAAGTAGTTGTCCCTTTGCCTTTCTCGTGGGAATTTCCTCATATATATTAGTGATGGGTGAATAGTAAACTGTTCGTTACTCATCCAGATCCAAAGTGACGAGTACTGATATTTAAATCTACTCGTTACTCGCTACATCTCGTTACTTGGGCACTCTTAACTGGATTTAGGAAGCTACTCTTTGATCCAGCATTCGGATCCATACGAGATCAGACTCAAATACTATCTCAAGTAGGTAGTCTAGTAACTATTCGTTGGATTTGTTTGGGTAGTTGGATTTGAATTAATTATTAGAATCGTTTGGGTAGTTGGATTCGTATTAATTGGAACCGCTTGGGTAGTTGGATTCAAATAAGTATGCCATTTACCCATATGCTCCAAGTTTTTAAATTCATTTGGTAATACCATTTTCTCTGACTATAATTGAGTATTTGCGCCAACAGCTATCCGATTCGAGATTGTTTTCATAATATGATTAAGTGGATGCACTTGATCATTGTATAACTATCATCTATTGATCTCGATGGGAAAAAGTCCAACTCCAAACCAATATTGGGTTTTTGAAAGCAATAAATACATACGACATAACATTAGTGATGATTTAACGCCCTTTCCGGTTTAAGAATACACAGATATGTAGCTTAAATAATGATGGAATGAAAGTTTGAATATTATAAAAACATTTAAAAAAGAAATTCTCTTATCTAGCTTCATGATATGGCACATGAGAAACATTATATCCGCCGTCCTACCTCAATGTTTACCATTTTGAATGATTTGTCGTTTGCTGGCGGACGATGTTGATTAAGTTTTCTCGTGTTTCCGAGAAAACTTCATCAACATCGTTTTGTAACTTCCAAGAAAACTTAAATATATACAACCATGAATATTCACAATTATATTCATGTCAACAACGTTTGGATGCCATGCTCGTCATTGAAAGGAACAGGAGAGCAACGAATAACTAGAACGACTCAAAAGTAACGAATACCTACACTCAGAGGAACGAATAGTACCGAATACTCCAAAGAACCAACGGAGCCTGCAGCTATCACATATGTAACCCCTAGTATATTTATAACGATTTCTTAGTATCGGGTTGTGTTCAGTTTCTCCAAATAATTTTTTATTGCAGTGAAGTGGAAATGATAAACATGCAATACTTAACCAGGGGATTGACCAATTACAATATTTCTTAGACAGAACTAGAATATTGGATGTCGAATAAGGTGCATGGGACAAAAAGAGTATATTACACAAAATAGCGTAGACGGAAAACTGCAGTATTTCTCAATTAAAGTTAATCCATTCATCGAATAATGTTCATTTCACTGCCACCATGAATTAATCGATACTTTTTTCTAATAAATTATTAGTTTATCACAAGTCTTCCGCTACTTCTAGCAAATATAATTGTAGTGCCATGGATTGAATTATCCACAATGTAGTGCTGACATCTTTTTGTGATTTTACACAACTTAACGCATCGCTAGAACGAATCTAGATGTTGAAAAAAAATTTGGGATTGTTTCCCATTTTCCGGAGAATTTTGGGCAGGAATCTAAATCCCTATCGGACGTTCCCGGTCGTGTTGAAATGGAGGACATATCCAGGAAAAACCGGGCGTTTGGTCAATATATACTTAGTCCATCGTGTTTTTCTTGTTCGCCCGTTTTTCCTTAGTCCTTCCTTCCTCGGCTATTTTGCAAACCTCGCTTCTCATTCCGATCGTCCATTTCATTTTTTACCATTCTTCTTCAAACAATAATGCTAGGAGTTTTCTATTCCAGTGAGTGCCACTTTCCCGAAAAACCACGTTTCTGATCCTTAGAGCTTACACAAATATTTTCATTTACTGCTATATCGGTATACCTCCCTTTCCCGAAAAACCACGTTTCTGATCCTTAGAGTGTCATAGCTTACACAAATATTTTCATTTACTGCAATATCGGTATACCTCCCTTGAGCTCAGTATCTGCGTCTCCATCATGAGGACATTCTCTGATACTGCCATTCTTCTCTCATTCCTCATGTACTACATTTTCCATCCTACGTTATTCTCTGCTCGCGGTAGGAGAATGATTCCTTCTGATTTAATTTCTCTCCTTTGAGGTGCCAAAATAACTTCCTCTTCTCTCTGCCAAATGCAAGTATTTTGCTCTTCTCCCAGTTTTTTTTCGCATTGTATTCTTGAAAAACCATTCTGAGATCATAAGTGCGAAAATTTCGCGAAGGAAACATCATCCGCCTTGACCATTACTCGAACCTGGATCCCTTGATATAGCGTTGAGTGCCTTAATCAGTTAAGCTACCGTCATCGTCCTTTTTCCCAGTGGATTTTGTGGGTTTCAAAGGAACAAGATTTTAAAGACTCCAAGGTATCTAATGGCAAAGAAGCAGTTTGAGCGTGCGATAGGTTTCACTGTCGACGAGGTTACAGCAAAACTTTTATCACAGCGTGGTGTTCGCTCTTTTGAAAGAGTTTAGAGCACTTTCAGGTTACTCGATGAAGGTTGCTGGTCCCGATATCCTAAAAAAAATCTCCGATTTCATTCACGAACTGTAGACCTTCTCAGCTTTCCGAAAAGACTACTATTTTATTGCCATAATATTCTCACACGTTGACCACGATTGAACAAACTCAATTGACAAGTAACGGTAAGCAAGATGGATGTAGCTTTGGGACATTTTTCAGGTGAAAAATGAAAAACTCTGAGAAGTTCATATTTTTTACCAGCTCAGTGTTCATTCGTTGTAATACCATTTAGGCTTGAGATGTACTCTCGAAAGGGATAAAATCATACTGTATTGTTAAGGAAATAAATATTTGTACTTCTTTTGGTTAGTCCTGAACTATTGGGAAGAAAGAACAAAAAACATTTTTGAGGCCGTGAGCATCTTTCTGAAAAGTGCTTTGTAAGCAAGAGACGGTTATACTTTTAAAAGTGGCTAGAAATTTCTCTTTCTTGTTTTCAAATCTTTTCCTCCAATCCAAGTAAGAACCTGTGTTTTTACTGAGTGCGGTTCATAGAATTCATCGCAGGGAGCTAGGTTAGCCAATGCGTGAATCATGAATAATTTTTATATAAAATTGAATTCCTGATTGATTGAAATCCGTTTTGGAGTGCTCACGCTATTCCACCAAACAATTTATTATTTTATCTCCTGATTCTTAAAGCGTAGATATTCAACTTAATACTTTTTGAATGACGCCTCTGAGTGTAAACTCATGTTTTCACATCATAAATTTTCTTCCAATTATGCGAAGTTTCCATCATCCTCAATAACGTTAAATGATTATTTTTATCTTCAGGTAAGTAAATCGACAGGTAAGTATACCGACACCTTCTATAACTCTCGTGCAAAATTGAGTAGTGCCGGTGGACTATAAAAAGTATTACAAATTCTCTGAATATGGTGTCGTATAGCTGATCACTCGAGAAATACAATCAAGAATATTTAGCATGGAGGAAATTTCACAATTAAGCCACTTGCCTCATCTGGATCAGACATCACCTGTAACGGAATATTTTGAGGTTAACTTGCGAGTTTCAGCTTCCATACATACATTTATTATTAAAGGAAAAACCAATAATGATCGTAGATATTGATGCAATGAACTAGAAATCACATTTAAAAATCAGTACATCATTCGATTTATGGACTAAAATGCAGAAAATATTCGTGAATGATGATCAAAGCAGCCTGGACGATCGTATTGATTTCAAAATGGTTTTTCTTTACATTAGTTATTGCAATGATCAATAAACATGAACAACTTTCGAAAAACGTGCCGGGAAACAAGATCTTGATTATGTATAAATGCATGATTTATTTATAAAATTAATAAATTTTAAGGTGAGTATAATTAGGTATCGAGTATAACTTTTCTCATAAATGGTCAATTTGTTATATCATTTGGCTGTATGTACGATTAAATACTGTTAATTCTGAATTTTTATGTATGCAATTTCATAAATCAATAAAAATTGCATGAAAAACATGTTAACTTACAGTGTTACAATTATCTCTGCGATTACAGCTGCTTAGTAAGATGGTACTGAGGTATGCCTATACAAGTACATATTTTGCCTGTATTATGTATCAGGATGAAACTCTCACAAACTAAACATGAAAAGGATATATTGGCATGGTTTAATGTTTTAGCGAATCGTTCTGTCATGTTATGAACGATACGAATAAAATGTATTCCATATTAAACAAGGAAAACTTAAATATTAGCAAATAGGAATGTTAGGGGTGAAGTCGATGAGTATTTTTTTAATTTTAAATATATTAACTAATTAAAGTGGAATATGCATACGATAAACTTTAACTTCACATTTAAATTAATACTTCCACAATTTTATTTTATTTTATTTATTTAAAAATGTTAACAGTAGGTAATATAGACGCCATCCAATGTATAATACGGTATAGTATACTGCTGTAGTCAGATTGGAAGAAGTTCTTCGATTACTTTCACCACCTGTCGGCCGTGAGAGTAATCAATTCATACGCTGGTCATACTAAAGATTTTTCGTTTTCCTGCAATAATCTCGCGGCACCCCTAGATGTTTTCCCGGCATCCTAAAGTGCCGTGGCACACCGGTTGGGAACCACTGCGCTAGGGCTTTGTAAAGTAGGATTTTAAACAAATTGAATACGGAAACCTACCGCCAGCTTCCATGCGGATGTGGGACCTCCACAGCCGTTCAACGCTTCTACTTCGGCTGGCAAAATAAATCTCAGCCTCCCCGTTCACCTCCCCCCCACCCCAGCCACCCCTGCTGTGCACCTCTGCCCCCACCACTCGGGGCCCCAACGCTGCAGGTGGTTGGTGGCGCGCGAGGGGGGGCCGAAGGAACGAGGGAGCTGGAAGAAGGGTGAGGCGGCGAGGGCGAAACGGTTGTTGCTCGTGCAAAATTGGTCCGCAGGGGGGACAAGGTGGAATTGGACGGTGGCCTTGGTCAGTGCCGGGACCGACTTGCGCGGGAAAAAACTCACAGGCGTAATTGAACGTACATGCTTTCACATTGAAGAAGGTCTCAGCATTCGCGAAACTCGCAGAGTATTCACCGACACAGAGTAATTCTAAGTAATGTGGGACCATCAGAAACATTCGCACTATCAGGTACATGTGTTTGGAGAGACAATCTGCATTTTACTCTCTGCTGATGGCATGCTGACTCTCGCAGAAACCATAATATTTGCTAAGTATGGTGAACTGTTTGAAAAATAACTACTATCAATAATAAATATAACTTGAAGATTAAAGCGATGACAAACAAAGCAAAGGTTTGTGGATGAAATCCAGAAGACAGTTACCGTTCGATTTGGACAACAAAAACTGCGGCAAGGGGAGAATGTTGCCATCTGGGTAGTCTGATCACCAGTAATGGAAGATGCAAGAAGTCACTCAATGATAAATGTTTTGTTATTCGACTCTCATACGTTCCTTCAATCTGGCCAAGCCAACGAAGTTAGATTCAAATCAGCGACCTTTGGCACCCTCAGATACATTTTAGGGTGGTTACGTACCCTTCTTCCCCCCCCCCCACGTTTTTACAACACTGATTCACGTGATCCAAAATATAGGCCGCCCTTCAGATTTTGAGGCAAAGGGCGCAAATATGGAGTGGGAACTAGGAAATTAAATAGGATTAAATAAATCGATCTATAAGAAAATTTTTAAAACAAAAAAGGACCAAATACAAAATGTATTCTTATTTTTACAGAAACACTTCATCAATAGAAAATTCATTTCAAACATAACAAAGCTTAAAATATGTACTTTGACACAAAATATATTTAAGCATACTGCGAGGCCTCTGCTACCATGGCCCCCCAGGCATTCATCGTACCATATCGCAACTGTCCTAAACAATTGGACCTCATGCCAATGATGCAATGCATGAATTGGTACGTCGTATTGCGTAATTTAAATATTGAGTTTTGCACTTTATTGCATGTGGGAAAACTGCAGTACATAACACTCTATTAGTTAATGGCATGGCCTTGCAACCACCACAACAATCTCTGAGATCGATGCGGTGATTGAAAATATTTGCCGTAGTAAGAATTTTTGTAATGCCATGTCCCCAAAATATCCTAATGGGCACGCCAGAACCAATTTCTTGAAATAAAGGATGAAGTGGAAATACAGCTTCGGCTTCTTTCCATGATTCAATGTTTATACTTGACGTTTCCTATTAATTGCGTTAACGAGTGAATGTGCATACATTGCAACAGCTGGTAACAGATTACATAACTGCGAGCAGATTGCAAAATATCTTACGAGAGTGTCCCGCGTGTAGCGTAGGTTCAAAATGTTTCAAAAAATATCTTTTAAGACCAAATTTTAATTGAGAAAAATTTCGAATGCGAGTAATCGGCTTATCTAACTACTTCACCGATCCACTCAACGTGAATTAACATGCCGTAAATATTCTCAAGTATACCGTTGCATCTTAGGGAATTCTATATTTTCGCTTCAGCAGTGCTTGCTCATCCACCTCGTCCTACGCCCACCAAACCTGCCAAAACACCACTGCCCCCGGCTTTCCCCTTTGATAGTGATCACTCCCCCTCAACCACTTCCCCTAACCTCCCTCACCAGCTAAGGTTGCCAACTCTCCCGAAGAAGTCGGGAGAGTTCCGGAATTGAGCAAAGATATTTCTTCATGTCCTGTATCCCGGGTTAAGGCGTTTTCCGCCCAGTTAAAACTTAAACAAAAATGTATACAATCTTTTGCTTCTGTTTGCAATTTTTGTTTACGTGTGAATCACTACTAATATCCCAGAATATGAAAGTGCATCTTAACATTTCGCGATTTGTACAATTGATGCTTGTTGGTAAAAAATACAGTTAGATCATTATTGATGGAACTACTTTAATTGCCATTAAATTACAGAATTTATACAGTTCATTCATTGAGAGTACACATTCAACGGTAGTTATAATCATGCTTTACACTTAATCCTCTAGAATCTTCCGAAATTTCTAACCCTTGCCCCGGAACGGACTTCCCTCTTCAGCTTAACCCATCAGTAATTTGGCACGAATCGTTTCATATCTTTAAGTAGAAAGTCGTGGTGCAAACTTGAAAATTCTTTTGTGACATGTGCTTGGAAAATGACGGATTTAAAAAAAAAACTAACTTTCAAATACGGAAGTAAAAAAAAAACGGATTTAATTTTTTACTCAGAAAATACTTCATTTGACTTATTCTAGGAAAAAAGTGAAATTCCTTAAATGGCTTTAGAATCAGGTTATTTAATATATCTCCGCATATAAACATTATTGTATCCTGTTTCAAAACACTGCAAAGCCCTTTGTACACCAATTTTAATTTATGGTTTCATTAGTTTGTCCGGAAAAAAGGCCATGAATTCCAAAAGAAAATACTGAAAGTTTCCTTCATCGCTCTTGCGTTGCTCTCTTCTTCCTACGTTACCGTCTACCATGCTCATCGACCTTGCTAGTTGCTAAAAATAACTCTTTGTTTTATTCAGATGGAGCAGGAAAAATCCCTACTGTATGATAAGCTGAAAATTCCAGCCTTAACATGGGCTGCTGTCACAGTGCCATTAGCTACTGCAGGATCGTTTTGCTGCGTCAATTAGTAGATAAGGTGAGTTAGGGTAACTTATCATCGTTAAGTGAGTGTCTATAAATGAGGGAACGACATTGCACTATCCACAACACGCCATCGAGCTACGGATTAAATCCCTGCAAGGGCCTCATCAGAGATAGAGCTAGAAATGTTCAAACCCCGACATTAACGAGACGGTGACGTCACATCCTTGACAGTACAACATTTTAAGGAGGTTCTTCCGCGACTGTGTGAGTCAAAACAAATGCTAAACTTTAACTTTTTGAAAATAGGTTTCAAAAATCCTGCTTCCTATGATGACATGGGTTTGCTACTGAAAACCAAATTTAAGGTACAGAATGTGTATATATTTTCACGAATATTTTTCATTAACACGTTTTTACAGTAATAGAAGCCGACTGCAGCGCTATTTCTATGGAAATACTACATTTTGACTTCAATCATCGCATTAATTCGCTAATAAGTAAAAAAAATAAGGTGGTAAGCTGCCTCGATTTTAGTTTTTTCCAATTTTCCGGGAGTTTTCACTTCTTTTAACAGTTTTACAGTTGAAGATGGCATTTATATTAAGGTACATGTTCCATATTCCGGCATTCTAAGGTTAAATGATTTAAATTTTTTAAAATATAGGTAATATAAATCTAAAAATGTTTACGAAAGTTGGCCTATGATATGTGCAATGAAACTTCGTTTGGCTTTATCGGCGCTATTTTCAAAGTAATAACAGTCAGAATAAAAGTTGGGAAAATGTCGGAATTAGGGCCACGGGGCCAAAATGCTCCTTACTCCGACAGTGTGCTGTTATAGAGTTATAGAGCTGAAGAGTGAAAAAATGTGTACACAAGCGAAATGATAGATTTGATAAATTGGATAGAAAATACTACATTTCCCCGTGTTTCTCCCATTAACAGGTATAACGCCATGTAGTTTCAAGTTCAATTTGCAAGAAAAATAGCGCGGAGAGGTAACATTTTGTTTTGTTTTTCAACTGAGATAGAGGGCATGTTTTTCGACAAGTTCCCAATGTTTGACTCAAATGGTATTTATGTTCACTTATGGTGAAACCACCTGAAATGCAACATTCGAGATTTTTCGAGGCTGCGACGTAAAATTGTCGCTGCTCTCCAGTGGTGGGCCATACTTAAATCTTCCACGGAAAACGTGTCAGTTCAGGTTGATACATACAGTATCTACACAGCTGCGATCATCAACAGAGCCGTGACATCACAACATGGCGACGGTACGTTTACGGCGCATCATTTCGGCGCGAAAATTCTATCTTCGTTTGTGAGCTTAAAAATGGAAATTGAACCCTGATTCATGCATGGAAATGATGAATAAGTAGAGTATATTCAATTAAAGTTGATTTTTAAAAATTGGAATTCTGCCCATCCCTAGTCCTTCCTGGATAAGGCTCCAGGAGTTGGCAACCCTTTCTACCGCCTCCCACCACCCAGTCTCCCCCTTTTCAATGCAGTCTCGACTGGTCTCGGGAGAAGAAGCTGTCGGCATGCGAATGTACAATCTCTCTCTCCCGCCTCTCCACACCGTGTCCCTCAGACACGGGTCGGCCGGGGGGTTGGGGGGAACGCTCATTCCCATCCGGAATGCCGTGGGTTCGACCTCCAGGTGGATGTGCGAAGAGGGAGGACGGCGAAGGAGTGAGGTGAGAAAGGTTTTCGGTTTTGTTTGAATTTTAAGGTAGTTTGAGCGAGACAGTTCATTAGTCATAATGGAGAACATATCCTAATTTTATTCTTTGATTTAAGTGTCTTTAAGAAGTATGAAGTAAATATTGTAATAACAATGGTGCGAAAATATAGTTATATATTACAAATATTCTTAGTATTTACATAAATATAATCCACGTAAGTCTCTAGTTTGACTCATTTTTTCACGCCGTACGGTGATATCGCCTTCACAATAAAAGTATTTTTTCTCTATTCTGTAAAAATTACTGCGGTGAGTAATAGATTATTTTTTATACATAGATGAGGAAACTCTCAAACTACACCGTTAGTTTTTTGACGAAATCTAGGTGTTAGAAGTTTATATTTTTGTTAAATATTCTCCCTCTGGAGCTCATAGCCGTAATCTATCCCATGTAAAACAGCTTATATTTTTAGGTAAATTGCTCGAAAAGAAGTTCGGCAAGGGGCTAACATTTTGATATAACTGGAAAGATGGGAGTTTTTTTATCTAAAATTACGTCAAATTCATCAAATTCTAGGCGAATTGTTATTTCGCTCAAACTACTTTTAAGGAGAGTGCGGGTGGTAACCCTGGTTATGGGTGCAGGCAACGGTTGGAGACGATAAGGGCGAGGGGGGGTGGGAAGAGATGGAAAGGCATTGATGAGGAGGGGTAGGAGGGTTTCCAATCCATGGAGGGGGAGGTTCGCGTAGTCACGTGACTGATTGCGGGAGAAGATATCGGTAATAGTTCCTAGTGAACGTTTGGATAGGGTCGGGGGATATTCGAAATATAGTACCTATCACGTTGCGATGTCTACAAATTTTGATTCCCAAAATACGCGATATATATATACTATAGGTTTCACAAGAATATGATCATTGATATCGCATTTCGAATGGTACATGCCATGTGATTTAGCATATGGAATAACATCACATGATACCCAATACTAGCTAGCAACACATATCGAATGATAATGAAATCAAATACATCGCAATTCCTGACGGCTGTGTGGCACAACGTCGTCAATGCATCGCAATAAATCAGAGATCATGGCTCACCTATTTCACGCCCATCTTTGATATAGGTACTGTTTTAATTTATCATGTGTGTACAATGTAGGTAAATGTGTTTGTTTATGTATATTTACGCATTTGTGTGCGTAAATATATTATGTATCTTGATAATTTAATCCTCAACGGTGAAGCTGAAGTATTGTTAATAAAACAAACTTTCTAGCGTAAGAAAAAATCCGAGAAGAATTCAAATTTAAGCTTTATTGTCTTCTATCAGCACATATTTTGGTTACGTTTTACAGTTTTTCAATTTAAATTATTTTTAAATTTGTTATGAAATTTATTGCATGGTTAAACTGATGTTAGCCCCGCAGCAGTTATTCCTAATGAGATACCCAATGCTTCATATCCATAGATATGTTCCTTATTCTGTAAACAATTTAAAGGTATTAAATTTATTCTGATTTTGAAAGCTAGCGGAGCAAATAAGGTTATATGAGGTATTCTGCAGAGGCCACGGGCTATATCGACTGTACCTAAACCAGACTAGCGTTTAATTGGTAAGTTCTACTACGATCTCTCTGTGACTCAATAGTGAATCAAACAGTAAGCCCTTTTCCACTTATACAATTCAGTTTCATGGCTACTTTTGTTGTTTTTACATAATTTTAAAGAATTGAAATAAGACTCGTGGAAATGAAATGATCGTGAATCGTGAAAATTGTGTAAAATACTAATTCCTCATTCATTATAAAGAAAAAGCTGCATCTGAACGACTGCAAGCTACAACAGTCATTCCCCGGGACAATTTTTATTTAAAACGCACGATAAAACATCATTTATCGAATTCCACGAAAAGTGTTGTCGCCACCCAAGTTTCAACCACTTATTGCCTGAATGTGACGGAAATTCTCATAACCTTGGTCATGAAGATAAAATTCTTGGTGGAACACACAAAGTGTTCTTTTGTTGTATTTTTAACTTGCAAAACATTTTATCTTTCCTTTATGTACTGCCAAGTCACTTAAAATATGACGCTTTACTCTGTTACTTGGCACACATCCGTGATAAACTAGCTCAGTTTTCTTCATACCATGAAGAGACAGGACGAAAAGGAATATGATATCTTCCTAAGCTTGCTAGGTCGGTTTAGTTCCACGGGATTCATTGCTAGATTTAAACGGAAGATAACATCGTTCGCCAGTTTGTTCTGGGACAATTTTGCTGAAAGCATACCTCGTTCTTCATGCTTTCCTTGAGTATGCCACGTCCAAGTGGAAACATATTTTCTTCATGGGGGGCTATCGTCCTATCCTCCCTCGTAAAGATATTATCAGCGCGTTAAATTCCGAAACATTGTCGCTGCAGTTCCCTTCTCTCGTCGTGGTCGTTAGTTTCCGTTGAAAGCATTGAGATAATATATCCCTCCCCATCCTAATCCTGGACTAAACCTATGCACTTTAGCAGGAGATAAATTGTGCAGACTACAATTTAAAAGATATTTAGCTCGTGAGGCCTACCGTGAACGCGTACCATCAGGATATATCGATCGAAGATACAATAGCTACTTACATATTCTGTTCGTGATCTTAATTTGCCGCAGCAGATATTGCAATAATAAATCCTCCCACATTTTCATGCTCGATAAAACTTGATTCGATCGCTAAATTCTGGGATATTTTGTGTTCGTACGGCACAAGATTTATGAATGAATCATTTCCAAGACATTATTCACTGTTGCTAATATTTTCAATGCTTACAAAAATGAAAGCTTTCCTATTTACAATGTAGATAAGATATATTGCTGGCTTGTTGTCGGCTAAATTTAAATGTACTTCAAATTAAAAGGTTGTACCGGGCTTATTGCCGTCAATGGCTAAAACAATTGTGGTCAAACTCGCCATAGTTAAATATAGCAAGTATTTTTGGGAATCTACAATTCCTACCTGATAAAAGTTGACATGCTTTTTACCTTCCTGGAAACCGACATGTGTAATTGGTAGACTTTTGGTGGTGATTATTTAAAGATGAAAAGGCATAGACATTTATTACAACTCTGCAGAAACGCGTCAAGGAAAAAATGTTTAACTTGATTGTTTTCAGAAATCGAGGCTTCCAAATTCTTGTCGCTAGCAAGAACCAGGCTCACCTTCGAGTTTCGTTGAGGTATTGAAGCAAAGGTTTCCCTTTAGTCATTATAGAGACAATATTTTAATTTAATTTTAAATTTAAAGCTGTTGTAATTAACATGGAGTACATAAAGCAATATTATTGAAAGCAAAACTTTATTCATGAATTAACTTGGCATTCAATCCGTACGCGGAAAATCCCTTCACAACCGAAGGTTTTTTTTAAGGAATTTAATACAATGTACTACCGAGAGTAATTGATTTATAAAGACAGCTATTTGATTTATTAGATTTTATATCTGCGTCAAAACTTCCTCCTTTTTTTAATGTCTCTCTTGGGTGCTCAGGTTTACGAATACTTGTCTCATGGAAAACTGTTAGTTGTGGCCAACATCAGAAAAAGTAGTGCAATAAGTAGCTGCTATGCTTGTATCAATAGAAAATATAGTTTTATGATGAGAATGTTATTAGTAGTGATATCTTGCTTAAAGTACTATGACCCAGCCATTTTGTCTTGCTTCCGCGGGATGTTACTGTTTCCTGCATGGGGATCGATTCCCTCTTGAAACGTAATTACGATTAGATTACGAATTTTCCATTCCGTTGTTTAGATAAGTCATTCAGTGAAACTTTCTGATACTTTCCCAGCGTACGATATTGGTGAAGTCTATTTGGGTTCTCCACCGGGTCACACTCCGCATTTCTGCCGACATTTGAGAGCTGTAAAAAAGCTGTTCATGCTCAATACAATGACAATTTTCGGTGAGGTTTGAGATTGTCCCTCATGGACGAAGGAAAATTCTTTTAATTCACTTTGTCCCAAATCCCAACCGCCTTGAGCTTTCTTCGTTTTTTACAACCTCGCATCTCTTTTTCGAGTCGTCTGAAATCTGCAAAAGCTTCAGCTCCAAAAGTTGAGGAGGATATAAATCTGTTTCACGGTTTTCCCGAGAACTGAGCTCTTTTCCTGAGAATATCACGATCTCTCTTTAAACTCTTCAACTAAATCATTCTTACTTTGAATTAATGGATGTTTGAGGCAGTTTTATCAGAAGTAATATTGAATCAATTCTGCGACTGAATTGAATTTCTTGCTCCATTTGCTGGCAACCAGTCGATTTAATGATTTAAAGAGACGGGTAAAACATTCTTGGCTAGATTTAGACTGGAGAAATATTTTATTATATTTTTGCTCTTAGTGGAATTTATTCTCACTCAGCATAAAGAAAGAAGAAGATGGCGTCTTTGCTCAACGAAATAAAGCCTATTTTTTGCGAAAAACTATCCACCTAACATGGCTATCGCTCGCAGTGTTTCCAATACGTTTTATCAATAGCTAGTAGAAGATGCCCGTTGAAATTCAAATGTGAAAAACATTGAATTTATTTTATAAGAAAACCACAATGACTGGAGAATACTGTCAGCGTAATCATTTGAAGAGTTCGTAACCTATTTAAAGTTAACCCTCGACAAAATTACTTATGTTGTTTTCGATTTAGTAGACATGCTGACCGTATTCCAGATGCACGGAGAGATGAAAGACTCTTGGTCCTCTTTCATGCACGGGAAACCCAAAAATGAGTGAATGTAAGTTAACTGCACTTTAACACTTTTAAACATATATAAATAACTCGCAACGTTTATGATGACGATCTTTTTAATCTTTCTTTTGAACCCAGCTTTCGATGTGTTTAAGTTATAATCTCGTACAATGTACGAACAATGCTGTGACTCTAATTGTTTATAATAAAAAAGTAACCCCTTTTTTAAATCAGTTAATAAGAAGTTAGGATTTAATTTTTTCATTGGTTTTTATCAACAATTGAAAATATAACTCTTACAGAAGAGAATCCATTTTCGAATTAACCCAAAAAGTTTATAAACAAAAACTTTATGGCTTTCAACATTTAGCGTCTTTGGATAAACAAATTAACATATATCAGCAACAAATAAACCGATTGACCTTTGCAAACTTTCGATCGATTCGTAATTGGAAAAGCTTCCTTTTAAAATGATCACAATATTAAAAAATTGCTTTTGTGATAAATAATTCATTTTTTGAATGGCCGTTTTGGACGGTTTTTTGTTAATTTTGCGATAAAAAATCAATAAAATCGATCTTACTACGGCTCTAATTAATGTTCTTTAAATACCTACAAGTATGTTATGCTTTTAATTCTCTAAAAATCTTATATTGGCTTGCAGAATAAAAATACCTGTTTTGGCCAACTTTGGACGCTTGTAACTCCGAAAAGACACCGAATCTCGAGTTGCAAACATATTGGGGGATCTTCTTTCATCCCCCCCGTGCAACATAAAACAGGTCCCATCCGCATCCCTCAATTACATCCCTGAAGTCGCAATTTTTGTCTCTGTTTCTTGGACTAATAATTTTTGTTTTGTCTTGAACTATCAGTCTGCAAAATTCAGCATGATCAGAGTAAAGTTGTAGAATTGTAAAAAAAATCAAACAGACAGACATACAAACAGACAAACATTCTTCTTAATATATAGATAGTATTAAGATGTACTGATGTTTTGGGAATTATTTCCCTTGTCACAATGTCATAGGTAAATACTTGCGGTACCGCAACCAATTCCTCAACCAATAACTATGTTTTGGGCATATTAATTGCACAAAATATCCATTCAATGTGACCGATTATGCTTTATATCGACGTCAATATTTCCCTGTAGTATCGCCTTGCATGGTTCCATCTACTCTCCTCTTTAATATGTGGTCCTCAAAAGCATATTTGGAAGTAGCTGTACATACTATTGATCAAACGCCGTGGAAACGAGGCATTGCGAGACCATCTGGGTCTAAGGAGGAACTGGACTAAATATAAATGTTCTCTCCTGAAAGGTCGGCGCCGGTGCTTTCTGGGCGGACTTTCCAAGGGAACTAAAGTTCAAGGACGAGAAAACGAGTGAGCTCCCACAGGCACGACTCACCCTTGCTCAGTTGCAGACACGAAGAATGCTGCGAGGAAATGTTTTTAGGGGGAATTCAATAAGTGATTTCACGGATGCTAATGGAAACGTAACATATGTTTCAAAACCGCATAAATCGAGTAGGAATTGATAATATGTTACTCATTTACGGCTGAATATGAACTGGCTTCATTATCTCGGCACAGCGTTAAATTAAAATTAAATAATTATAATGGCTTTACAGCCATTTGGATAATGCTCTTAAATGACAGGGAAGCCTAGAAAATTACAGCTGCTGAGGAAGAGAGATTGGAAGCAATGGAGATTTGTTACCAAAAGATGATGGAGATGAAATGGACTGAGAGAATCTCCAACAAATAAGTCCTACAAAGATTTGGAGAGAAAAGAAGTAGCTATAGTGAAAACTCTCCGAAGAAGTATATACTAACTTATTGAAAACATTTTACGATAAAATACCCTGCAGAAAATAGTAATGGAAGGAAAAATTAATGGGAAGAATTAAAATTGAAGACCAAGAATTGGAATACATTAGGCAAATAATGAAGGACATCAAAGTGGACAATTATGCGGGAATAAAGCAACCTTCGGAGATGAGGTTGGAGCAGAGACGTGCAGCAAACGAATCCGCAAAATGATGACTGCTGATGGTGAATAATCTCTTTCAAGTGTTAGTGTTTCTTAATAAGTTTGCATTCGAGCTAACTCGTTAATAACTTCTGAAGCTGCTACGTGTAACCATTTATATAAATCCCTCACTGTCGTATGAATCTTGTGAAACCTTTCTTAAGTCTTAAACCTTTCGTAATTTTCACTCCTAACCGATAAAATATTGTAGTACCTACTGAGGAAACTATTTACTTGTTAACATTTATAAACATGCATTAAATGCAGTGGAATCATGGATTAAAATCAGGGTGGCCACTATTTTGCCGCGTCACCGCCACTTTTTAAAATAAGCTGACTGCAAATTTTTTATTTCTAATCAGAAATTGATTTGTTCTTGGATCCGTCGGCTTTTAGAATTTTTTTATACTACCCAATCGCCTCTTCACTGCAACGAGTGTGTTGGGTATGTTTACTATTTTTCGTAATTTTTACTATTTTACTGCTTATTTATGTTGTTTCTACCAATACCCATACTTGTGACTTACTCGTAGCTTTGAGCACACATGCGAGTGTACCTTCGAGTGTAAGATAGTGCATACCCCACATCATATTGCAAATCCTGAATCTAGTCCTTACCCAGATATTTTAAATGGGTAGCAATCATAGATTAAAGAGGAGAATAGAAAGAACTATAGGGTGTGAAAGCGCAGGAGAATATTGAAGCCATTCAAACGCGCAATCGGACATTTTGAATGCATCAATTGGGCAGTTGCCGAAAACATGGATATTGGTTGCGGAATCCTCACGGTTACGCGAGGGTTTATTTAGACGCAAGACGGAAATATTTTTCAAAAACGCTCTGCATTAATTGTGACATTTATGGGGCATGTTAGATTGATCATTTTTCGCGAATAGACAGGCTTCACTTTCGTGCGTAAAGAAACCATCTACTCTCTAGTATAATCCATGGTAGCAAGGAAGGCAAACGAGGTAATGTTAGATTAGGTAGACGTGTTAAATACGGTAGATGTTGGATGCGAATTGGTAGCATTGATGCAGAGAAGGCAATAAAAGTGGATTGAGGGCCCATTGAAAGGGGCGAGGAATTGCTGAAGAGGGTTGATGGAGGAGAGGTTGTCGAGTAAAGCGCGGAAGAGGAAAAGGAAAAATAGGGTTCTTGAGAGACATCAGGGAAGGCAGAAAATATATTAGGCAGAGATTAAGGTGGTTGGAGTGATTTTTGTTTGTGTTCATATTTGCATGAAACTTCACATACATGCTCTTATTAGTTATATCTATTAAAGGAAAAGAAAAAATTGAATCACACCGATTAGTGTTTTTTAGCAATTCAAAGCTATTTTATGAAGTAGCCCTATGGCACATGACATATAATTCGTAATAATTCAATTACATAGCACGAAAATTCTCTTCTAAACGCGAAATAATATATTTGTTGCTAAAAATATAAAGGAGTCACGCCGCGTCCAATATTTGAAAACAGCATGTTTTGATATAATTTCTTCTAAATTTCGAATACCACGCCGAATGCTCTAGTCATAACATATTTCAATTAAGGAGAACACTTTTAAATATTATTCTGGCATCATTTCCATTACTGCCTGAATGTTGAGTTCCAACGCATAAACAAATGCACTTTGGTGAAATGTGGTAAAAGAATTTTTTTTCGACTTACTTAAAAAAATTATAGAAATGTGCACTCCATGACCCACGAGTACCGCTCCAGCCGCCGCGGTAGCACTTCAATTAAAATTCAATTATTCCGGTTTCATTTTGAAGAAAATAATCTCAATTTTCTAATGATATAAAAATATCAGTTACTCACTACTATACTTTTCGAGGTATTTCCCAAAAAATAGAAGCTATTTTCCATGGGAAATGGTACGGTTGTGCGAGTGTGTCCTTCAGAGTTACATAATAAAAAAAAAATCAGGAAGTTCTAAAGTAAAAATTGTGTCAGAAATACAATAGAGGGTAGTTCGTATGTTTTTTCATTCATTAAAAAAAATAAATTCATTGCTTGCTATATTGCTTTCTCTAAAATTAAAAAATATGCATTTCCAGCGTACGACGTTAATACCTAAACTAAAAAAGTTAAATTCTCGAAAATGTATGTATATTTTCCTAATTAATGAAAATTTCAGTCAAATAAAACAAATTTGTGGTGTTAATATTATTATCTTATTTGTTTTATGCTTCTTACAACAGCCCACACTTCAAAGTAAAAATCGAATATTGTCTCTATTATAAAACCTCGCTCAAAAACCTTAACCACTGAGAAATTTTGCTATGCAATACTTTAGGTATGCATGCAATAGTGGTAGACTTCGGTGATCTGACTGTCCAGGTTGTTAAGGGTGCAGCAAATATAGTTCTATAATCCGATATCAAATTCAACATCCATGCTATGGGCGGCATTCAAAACTGCAACCTCCGGGCTGCAAGGACGGCGCGTGATCAACCTACGACCGGCATGGCGGTGTGAATATTTCAAGCAGGAACCGTAGCAGAGATTTCAAAGTTTAAACTCAAGTTCTTGGACCAAACACAGCACTATGGCTGAGTCCGAGATTTATAAAAAAAACATGACCATGAAATCACCGGCACTTATCAATGGAGGCTTGTATCCCTCCACCTTTCCCTCCAACCCCGCACCAATGGCTCAATAGATCAACTTTCTCTTTCCCCACCTCCTGCCTATTCTTCCCCTTTCCCACTCCATCGCATTATAAAGGAGATGTCGTTTTGTGCTCCACTCAACGATGATGCTAATGTGGTGAAACCTGGGTTGTGTCCGTAATTTATCCCGAGGTCTGTAAAAGTTGCAGGCAATAAATTCATTAGGAGTCAATTCAGTGATTGCCTTGCCCGTACGTTATCCAACCTGAAGAATGTTCATTGCTATTCTCGAATGCCATGAGTCAACGTTAAGTGTTCAGTAGCCGCTTATGAAAGTAACGGAAACTTAACCGTTCATCGTTGAAAGACATAGCTTACGAAATGTGACACACAAATGACACAAATGCGTAATTCCTAGCAGCATTGTGGTTTGCAACGAGTGTGGTTTTGTCGATTGAAAATACACCGATATGTTTTGTTTTCATAGATATTTTCCTCATAAGAAAACACAGGTTATTAGATTTTCTAGAACATAAAAAGCGAATCTGTTCATAATAGTATAAGGATAGAAACAGGAGAAAGTAGAGTAATTCGATTACTTGGGCAGTACGTTGGAAGAAAATGGGCATCGGAGCAAAAACAATGGAAGGAATAATGCGCTGGCAAAAGAAACGTTCAGCAATAGGAGGAAGCTGATCACGTGGATCTTGAGTAAGGATATAAAGAAGAGGCTGGCAAAGAGTTTAATATGGAGTGCAGCGTTTTATGGTGCAGACACGTGGAATGTGCGAATGGTATACGAGTATAGCCAGCAGGCGTTTGAGATGTGGGTGTGAAGGAGAATGGAGAATGTCCGGTGAACGAAAAGGAAGATAAACGAGGAAGTATGGTGGGTGAGGAGAGGAAACTTCAGGATGAGATTAGGAGGCAAGTTAGGTGGTTGGATGGGGTGACGAGGGGCGAAGGGTTACTTGCTGTGATAGAGGGGAGGATGTTGGGTAAGCGCGGAAGGGGAAGGAAGACAATAGGTTTTACAGAAGGGATGATGAAGGGAAGAGTAGGACGTATGCTGAGATTAAGAGAAATATGGGTGTTTTATTGTTGGAATTATTAGACACGCGTATCAAATATCGTTTCTTAGTGGATGAATATTTATTCAGGAAAAACATTAAAGTTATCCGTTATGAATTAAAATTGACATTTGAAGGATAAACTTTTTTGCAGCGTAGTCAATTTCGTCATAGTACTGTAACACCGGCAATCAGTTGGGTATTGCGTGATTGTGAAACTGCATGCATATTTTTTTCCTGGTAATTGCCATGCATTGTGCGGAATGCTAATTCTACTGCACAATAATCGATATGCATTGAGATCTTGACTGTACTAAGAAATCCATTTCTATGTGACGTTTTTCTTTTCTCTGAGCTGAGATCTCTTTGTATTTGCATAATTCTCTTTGTTTTATGCGAAAGGAATGGAACAAAGGTATACCTATCTCCCTCCCAAAATTATATTTAATTGAATTAAAGTGTGTGAAAAATATTGATAATCTTTATAGTTTAAAAAAATCTGTTTTCAAGTTAGAAACAATCCAACCACGGTTGCCAGGTGCATAACGTATCGGCTTGGCAAACCAAAGGTCGTGGGTTTGAAAGTTGTATTAATCTTTGGATTGAGGTCTTATATTTGACGGTACGATTCAAACTAGGAATGTATAGGTATCTCAAAAGAAGTTGGTTGCTTTGTTATTTGGGGAGGCTGTTTGCTATTCGGGACCTGAGATCATTTACGCTATGGAGGTTAGGTGGCTTGGTTGTTAAGGACGGGATTAATTAAGGATCGGAGGAAAGGTGAAGTGACGGTATTAGCCTGCTCTTAACGAAAGAAGCCAAGGGTAGCACAGTTTAACGTCTCACCCGACGGACGCAGTGCTGTACTTGAAGTGACCTTCACAAGACACTCAAGTTGGGATGAGGATTCTAATGAAAAATCTCTGCTTTGCAGGGATTCAAACCCTAGCCCTCAGTATGAGAAGCCAGTACTCTAGCCAACATACGCCAGCCCAATCCCCATTTGAAATAAAGTGTACGACTATTAGAGTAAACCGTAGAGTTATTGGCCACCACACAGTTATTGGCCGCATGGTATTTTGAAGAGCTGAGTAAGAGTACAGTTGGAAAACATTTACAATAATAATTGCAAAATTTAAAATAGTGATTACAGTAAATTGTGTCCAGCTGTACTCTTACTCAGCTCTTCAGGATACCATGTGGCCAATAACTGCGGGGTGGCCCATAACTGTGCGGTCTACCCTACTCTCCATTTGCCTTCCTGTCACATGGAGCCTACTCTGAATTCGGCCATGCAAAATGGCAGATTCGAAGAAAATGAGATGAAAGCTGCAACGAAAAATTACTTGAGAATGTGATACTACTTAACGCCAGCGAAAATGCGATGCTTTACTCTAAAAGACTTAGATACAAGATGATTCTCTCCTCCGAAGTCCCGAAGTGCGGATGGCGACTCTTCAAAGAGTGAAGGAAGACGAGGGAAATGGAAGGGAACAATTCGGATCCCACTTGAGTCGAGGGGCCTTAGCGCTTGAGTTTGAGAAGCTGGGAGAGTCATGGGGAGGCTTGTGGGATGAGGAGGGACTGGAAAGTGTGGCAGAGTGTGTTCGACCGTGTGGAGCGCCCAAGGCCCCGTCTCCCCCCGAACCGCCATCCTCCCTCCTCCTCCGTGGACCATTTCCTCACCTCCCCCCTTTCCCTCTGTCACCACTTTTCAAATCCTCCCCACACTCCCTGATCCTTCTCCATCCCCGCCCCACTCTCCTTATCCCTGCCCCCCTCCTCCGCCTACACCAATCCCCTCTTACCCTGCCTCCTCTCCTTCCTCACTTCCTACCTCCTCCGAATCGCCGATTCTCTCGGCGACTCTAACATGGTATGGTCGACATGATGGCTCGAGTACTGGTCTTCCATGACGGAGAACTATGTTTGAATCGCGGTATTTTTAATATCCGCCATTACCGGTATTCGAACCCGGGCCCTAGAGTTGGGAAACCAATATTATGCCACCATTCCAACCCGATCACCACTTCATATCTTCTCCAAGATATGAAAATTCTTTAAAAAATAGTCGTACAATAAACGTGGTATTGTGGAAAACTGCAATGTTTCAACATTGCATCGCAACTCTGTGACTCGCTCATTGGCTACTCATACCAAAATGGAAAGTAAAAGGGATAGAAGTGGAGTGCTGGCGTCGGGATTAGCTTGCTTTTACGACGGACGGCAAAGAGACCACGGTTTAGTATCCATCAGACGGACGGAGGAATATATCTATCATAAAAGATCTTAGGCTTTCCCGGCGAATAATACTAGTAAAATCTTCTCGGGTTAGCCACCGGGTAAGGCTTTTAAAGGCCTTTAAAAGACTTACCCGGTGGCAAACCCGAGAAGATTTTACTAATACCTAACATGATTTCCTCATAACACCTAAGTAGTGATATACCTATAAAAATTGTCGCCATTACCGGGAATTGAAATGAAGACCCTCGTGGGAGAAGCGAGGGACTCTGCGCTCTCTTGTCCCATCATACCATCTCCATTACTTTATTACGATATAGTCTCAAGGCTGGTATTGTGGAAGTGTTCCGTGTGTTAAATGAAAGAGATAACACTATACTTTAGATAAGATTTATCGAACGACCAATTTTGATATTTCTCACTATTTTCTAGATTTAAAGGATAATTGGTTTTGTAGTCGTGGGCATACGGTGTAGAAATGAATTGAACAAGTATTTACGAGGAGAAGGGAATTGAAGAGAGTGACTATATGTAAATACATTAGGAAAAGATTAGTTAAGCTTTACATAGTATGGAATGTGGTGTGTTATTGATCGGAGACACTGTATTTGTTGAAAGTTGATATGAGTAAACTGGATATCTTTGAGATGTGGGTGTGGAGAAGATTTGAGAGGGTAAACTGGGTAGCTAGAAAATGAACGAGGAAATGCTGGTTAAGGTAGGTGTTAGATGAGGTATTGGTGTCATAGATACGGGAAGGCAACAAAAGTGGATTAAAAGCCTATTGAGGACTGAGGAAGCTGAAGAAGATAACAGAGGGGAGGATATTGGGTAAGCGTGGATGAATTAGAAGATTAATTTGACTTCCAGCTGCCACGCGAGGGAAGGCAGAAAATATGAGGAGCTTGAGAGAAACTCTACGTAGGAACGCTGAAAAAGAGAACCTAGAAATTGGGTAGTTGAAAAAGGGACTGCCCATGAAGCCTTCCTATCATTTAGGAATTGTGCTGTGGACCAGTCATTAATTTGGGAGAAATTTGGACTGTTGTTCGAAATTTAGCGTTTACGTACTCAATTTAGCTTAATTTGAAATGCGTGAAATATTTCGTGCGCTATAAAAAAAATTGCTGAACTTTTCTGGTAATATCTCACGACGAAAAAAAGGAGTGTTCTTTCACAAGACAGTATCGCGCCCGTGAGATCGTATTTACTTCTAATGACTGAGCTACGATTTTTCTGTAAACTGACGTCACAATGAAAGACGACGCGGCCGCGTATCTTTTTAGCGCTCTGTCAACATTTTTTTCTAACATGTTTTGTCTCTTAAATTGAACGTTTTAAATTCATGTAGAAATTAACATTAAAAGAACTTAAGATTTATAAAAATTACTTCAAATTAATAAATGAAACGTACTCATTCAACAAAGAAAAAAACCAAGCAACGAAATTACAAATGTAAATAAAATATCAACAAACTTGAAAGGTAATGTAATCTTGAGGATATCTACATATATTTCTTTTTAATGACAGTTTATAATATATTTTAAACCACACTGTTTTCAAAAAAGGATTGTAAACAAAAAAATTTGATTATGTAACATCATTCATTATAGCCCTGGGGATAGATATATATAGTATATCCGAAACGTTGGCGGAAGTTTTGCCTTTTTATTTGACCTAAACTCCTGATATTTGTATTATAAAAAAAATTCTCGGACCTATTTTCTAACGAATGAATGCAAAACTTAAATATTTTCATTAAACAACGCTCTCGTGGTCCAGTGTCTTCCTATTCACCGTTCCCATCTCTGTAAACATCTCTGCATGCATTCTCTCTGCATCTCCCGGCATCCCCTGCCGCACTCCTTGTCATCTCCGGCGGGTTCAAACCGCAGTCCTCTCCTCAAACCTTCCTTCCCCTGTCCCTAATCTCCATTCCCCTTCCCTTCCCCTTCTCAGTCCACCCGTTCGCACCCTCAAGGACAAAATCGTGCATTCCTTCCTACGGAGCCTCCTCGAGCCCAAATCACGCCGTTTTAAAACATCGCCGAATGGAAGCGGGCGGCTCACAATGGCCGAGTGAGGAGCGCAAGTGCGCACGCGATCGTCTCTTGCCTTGTCGGTCAGCGTCGGTTGGACGTACGAGCAGGCCGAAACAAAAGTTTTTAATTCCACTTCCTTGTCTCCCCTCTCTGCACCCATCCCACTCCGTGTGACTTCTCTCTTACTCATTTGTGTCTGTTGTTTTGTTTGTTTCTTTCAACGCAGGAAGAGTACGTCTTCTGTTTGTTTGCTCGATCGGTCAGTTTGAGGAAGGCGACCGACTACTGACGTCATTTGCGCAATTTAGGATGGGCGTGTAATTTCGTATGGGGCTGTTTTAGGGAATGGAGGAAGAGTGGAGACATACCTTGACTCGGTATGTACCGCTATCCACTGTATTAGATGAGCATTACCCGATTTTTCAGGCCGTCTACACACGGAGCTACTAATTAGGAACTGATTGGTGACGCGAATTCCTTGCCAATCTTGCCCTGCAGGTTACCTGTGAGTTAAGTTTCCCTCTTTACCTGCGTCGCAAGATTTGTTGTACGTTGTTAAAGATGTTGATTGAACAAGTTTGCATTTAAAAATTCGTGGAGGAAAACGGAAAACAGCCCTCACTGTGCTTCAAGTTAAATTGAAGGTTAATCCTCATTGTCAATAGAAGCAAAGGAAAATCCCATTTAATCACCGACGTGATTTTTACGGAATTGCAAAATTATCTTCCGCTATGAAGGCGTTTTCAGCGTACGGCGAACAATGAGTCAAGTTTAATATTTTTTATGCATATTTAGTTAATTACTGAGAATTATAGTAATATAAAACTATATATTGACGCCATTAATGCTGCAATAGGTATTTACTTCAAGCTTCTCAAGACTGCTGAAAAAAAATCAAAGTTCGAATACCTACGTTATCTATTATGACTAGAAAAAAATCTTGCTCAAACCACCTTATATCACAAACCTGTTACGTTACAGTTGAATAGCTCCGTGTGTTGAGGGCCTATACGAAAAGCGCCAAGAGGTTCAGAGTTTAACGTTCCACCCGATGAACGTAGTTCTACCCTTGAAATTCTATCCAAATAATACGCATGTAAGGCTCTTAATTCCTCTGTGAAATCCCCACCAATGCCGGGATTCATATCCAAGCCCTATGGAAGGGAAGGCAGCAGCACTCAATCCACCAAACACATCCGATTCCCTGTTTTCGGTGTCCGTGAATGTTCCGGCTGGTGATTCCTGGTGCAGCGTTGAGGGAGACAATCAGAACTGCTGGAAATAAAGCATAAAATCTGTGCAAAGTATCAAAACGCTTAAGAAAGTTTCTTGATTTTAAATATTTTTTTTAATCCAGCACCTAATTATGGCGAAAAAACTTAATATTAATGGACCAGAAGAACGTTTTATAAAAAATATACTACTAGGGCCTCGAACATGAAAGATGGGAAAAAACGGAAAAATATTAATCTTAAAACCAACGATATTGTTATAAAAATGTATGCAATTCTCCAGTTTTTCCCGAAATCTGATAATTTGCTTCATTATATGGTATTGTTAAATTGATATCTCTGTTTGTTTGGATCAAATATTTTAATGAAATTTTCTCGAAAATTTTCCCATGTGTATACTTTGGATGAATTTACAATACTTTCTCAATTCAAACAAATTTAAAAAAATGTACATTAATTTTACACAAAAATTCGTTCAATTCTTTTTCATCAAAAATATCTACCAATGCAAATTTTTCAATAATTCATCCATGTATAAACGGCCATGATTGAATATAAAACTGATGCCAAATTAATCAAAACAAAAAATAAAAACATTGAAATGAAATAAAAAAAAATATTTAAAAATGCATTGTTGATCAAAAACAATGTACTAAGAAGTAGAAAATATTATTTTTTGTGGTCACAACTGGCCCACAACAGGCAGAACGTGATTATTTGTGACTAAAAATAAAACCACAGGGGCTCAGCCAACAATTGTGATGCAAAAGAATTTTCATCGGAAATACCCTAGTCCTAATCACAATTTGTTATATGAAAGACTTTTCCACAAATTACTGTTAAGGCTGAGGCAAACTCCGCTTGCCGGAAGTTCCTGATCCTGCGCAACTTGGAATACTAAAGACTTTTACCACGTTTCCTATATGTATAGTAATGGTAGTCTTTTGTATCACAAGCGTTGGTTTCACCCACATGGTTTAAAAAAAAATAATCACGTTCTGCCTTTTGTAGGCCAGTTGTGACAGGTCAAAAATTATTTTCTTCTTTTAAGTAGATACATTTTTAATTAAAAACCATGTTTTTTACGTTTTTATTTATTTCTTTTTTAACTATCGGATTTGTAGTTTTCCTGAAGACGCCTCCTGGATGAGATGTGAAACAATGTGTACGATGCAACTAAACTAGTTTGAACACGAAAGTAGAATGAGGCAGCACTCCATGCAGCAGAATATTCTGCTGCATGGAGTGGAGCGTTCGGGTGTTGTGCGGGTTGCTTTGTTAAAAACTTTCCGAGGCTCCGTGGAGGCAGCCATTTTTGTGCAGCTAATCGATATTTTCAATAGTTGATGCGTAACCTTAGAACAAAGACTTAGGTCCGGTGAGAAACTTAAAAAAAATTCCAGTTATATCGGAGGAGTTTTCCGGATACCGCCTGTTTATTTCGCGACATGTAGGGATTACTTTGTTTTTGGTGAAGTTTTGCAAAAACAACTAACACCATAAAAGACAAATTTTCCTCCCTCGGACCTTTGTAATAAAAAAAGCAATATTCGTTGCACCCTATTGTATGGGGTTGGAAAAACTTGGTGGCACACATCAGGGAGAGGAAAGCATGCAAAAGAAGTGGGTCGAAAGGATATCCTGAAGAAAAAGCGTTTTCCAGAGGCTCCCTCTGTAGTCCTTTGGTAGCTATGCCTACCCATTAACACTTGATTAACGCTCTCTAATCTCAAAATCTCTCTGCTGGAGGGTGCTACCAAATTTTGCAAGTCTATGCACAGTCACACACACACGAGAGCAATGTATAACACCAATGAGCGGGAATAAAAATATCATTAGATTTGATCAAGATTAGAACGAAGATCACTTCATCGTCGATTAGGTGAACCTAAACGACGATGAAGTGATGAACCTAATCGAAATGACCTTTTCATCCTAAAACAGTGGTATTTCCAAGCTGGTTCATGTGAACTAGATTCACGTCCATAGGTACTCCACACTGTTGCACAGAAGGGGTAGTCGAGCTTCTGAAACTAGTCATAGAATGAATCATCCGAATCTATCGCTTCTGAGTGACGAAATTAGTAAAAGATGGAGCATTGCGTAAATGGGCTTAACTTATGGGCAAGTCATAGCTATTTTTATCGAATTTTGGCTTTTGTTAACCACTGAATGTATTTAATATTATTATTTTCAGATTCATGGGAGGAAGATGAATGTGGCAAAATGTTTGGCAAAAGATCGCGATTGTTGAAACTTTTAAGCGGTTACCGAAAGCATTAGTTTGATAAAAAAATGTAGCAAACTGAAAAATTAAGATCAGATACTTAGGTTGATGGTATTTCGCCAAAAAACAGATTCTTCAAGACGCCGATTATTCCCTGACTTATTGTATGTATCATATAAATCTGCATAATATCAAGGATGTGATGTTGGGTTGTGATTTTTTGTCAACATGCCTTTCACTCTATTCTACTAAAGTTAATGATACCACGGCTTCTAATGAATTGACAAAAACCTGGAAATATCTGCCAGGTTGTAAAATTTCACCAGCATGCAACACATTGTAGGTATGCTAAAAAGACTATGATTATTAGAGTATTTAGCATCAAATTAATACACAGAGATACAAGATATGATGATGTTTATTACTTAATACTTTGAATTTCGGGTAACTTATAAAAGAATCTTGCCCCTATAACATTTTTCATAACACACATAATTCCACACCAAATACACCATACACCATAATAACACACCAAAATTCTAATGTAAAACTGTTAATTTCATGAAATATTCACACACTGAAGAAAAGGTTTTGGAAAAACCTTGCTTTATTAAACATTTTATGTAATCGAGATAATGTTTTTATCCTCGTTAGAATCTTGCAGGTAGGAGCTCAATTTCTAGAAACAAGAGGTCCTATCTCCTTGTAACATACTTACTTTAGAAATTCTTATTGTGTAGATGCGACATGCTTAAAAATACTTTTACAAGTACATATCTCCTGATAATTTTTATACAGGAAGCAATGCATAAGCAAATAACGCTTTTCAATGAATGATCATGGCCAGAGAAGATTTCGTAGGCCAGCCTGAACCGCATGAGAGACAATCTTCCGTAGGCAATGCCATGGGAATTAAACAATTCAGGGTAAATGTCCACGATGCTGTTAGCTCTCTTGCACGTCACGTAGGTATTCCTAGGAATCGGAGATTGAGTCGATTGAGCAAAGCGGTGAGAGAGGCACGCGGATCTCTTCATAGCTACCGGACCGCGATATGTTTTTGCTCTCACGTAGACACGTTCGACGGAATGAATTTCCCACAGTCCCCACAGGTGAGCCGTCCCGGGCGGTAGGTAGCCTCCTCTGTGGCCTCTCCAGCGCAAATGGCGAGTTGCAGCCTCGCACTCCATGTCCCTCTATGGCCCCGCCCTCCTTTTTCTGCCCTCATAAATCATTTCAGTCAATAGTACTTCTTGGCTCAGTACGTCACCGGTTCTTGAAGCTCACAGCGCAAACCTTTTTTCAAACGTGTTAAAAATAGCTTGAATTATAACTGCCAACTTGTGGATCAAAGTTCTGTCTCTAGATTAAGCATCTCCGGATCATAATTTTTATGAAACGTTTTATGGATTGAATTTGGTTTTGAAAAACGATTTTTTACAGGTGAGCCCAATGCATTACTCAAGTCATATTATTTCTTAACATTTATCACTTATGTGTTAGCCTTGCAAATTTCACTTCTGCACATAACGTTGTTTAATATCTTTTTAAAATTCTGCAGAGGACATAACTTATATATTTCACCGAGGAAATGCCTTATAAATACTTTTTCCGACCATAAAACGATTTCTATAGAGCTAACGCATTTTTACTTCAGTAATTGCAGTTTTATCCTAAGAGCTGAACATCCTAGTTGGTTTGGTTGCTGCACTATATGTTCAATTGATTTCCTAAAAGAGTTTGTTTTTTTTAATCAGAACAACCATGACATTAGGGAATACTAAAAAATATTTTCTCTCAAATCTAGATCCATTTCCGCACTCCAACTTATGTGATTTTATGTTAAAGTTATGAAGAACATAACGTGGAATGGTAAGATTATGTACAAGTGTGAATATAGTGGATGATTATTCTACAAGTGACATAAAATAAGAAGAATGGGATTAATTTAATTTTACCGTGGGAGAACCTGAATCCAAGCCTCCTTCGTTGAAATATCACGTCATTTTCCCTTTCTCCTCATCTCTTTCACTTTACCTTTCTGCCTTGCTCTGCACATCTTCGCAAGGAGGACTTCTCTTGTTTCTCTCCAACTCCGTTCACCCCACGACACTCGTCCTTTTTAAACCGGTTGCCATCATTCCTTTCCCTCGACGCATCTTTTTCATTGCTCCTCTTTTCAGCAATGCACGGGAGGAGTGGGAGCGTCACAGGCCACGTGATCGCGAGAATTGTGAGAAAGAGCAAAAATAACAATTCATGGGTGGGACATTCCATGGTGACCAACGTAACATTTTAGCAAATTGTATGCATTATTTTAATTACATTCTTACAAAATCCTGTGCATTTATGCAGTTTTTCTTACCACAATGCATTTGACACTTTCTATAGTAATTAAGGAATGTGAAGATTAGCAATATTTAGGGCCAAATTTAAAAAAATATCATTAATTAAACACTGTGACCAATGTAACAAAAATTATACCTTAACATTAGTTACTAGAGTTTAATTGCATATTACTCTGAACGTTTATCACTTTAACACAAACTTTTTTAATATATTTGGAGTGTATGGTTTTCTAAGCAAATATGCATAGTCACAAAAAAAAATTTCTTTCCATTCTTATTAAAATAATTTCAAAAAAAATTTGGGTTGTGACCAACGTAACCGTGACCAACGTAACTTATGATTTTCCATTGAGAAAGTAACAGGTTTGTGTCAATTACTAGTGCTGCATTTTGAATTTCTTGTATGCTGAGGTGATAACTTTTCTTCAGATTCAGGATTAGCAGGAAATTCTCTTAAAAATGACATATTTTGGTTTCTTTAAAATTAAAAAAATAAGCGTGAGGTTGATATTACCATGGAATGTCCCGGGTGCTGTAATACACAGAGATCTCATCGGAAGTTTAAATGTTATCATTAAATCGCTGAAACTAAAAGAAATATGTTTAAAACAATGATAGAGTCAGTTATGACGTACGGGTCTGGGTTGTAGATAAAAATATGTCTCAGAGATTAATGTCGGCTGAAATGTCATGTGGAGGAGATGCTGTAACGTAACCTTGTTAGATCATGCGACAAATAATTAAATTGGGGAAAAAATGTCAACAAAAAGAACAATTTTAGAAACAATATATGATAAACAACTGTAATGGTACGGATATTTAAGGCGCATGAAGGAGGAAAGAATACCGTCAAGGGTTTGGAAATGGACTCCAGTGGAATGAAATAAAAGAGTAAGACCTAGGAAAAAATGGAAAGAAAATATAAAGTTGGAAATGAAAAGAAGAGTAGAAAAACCTGGAGACTGGGATGATAAAGAAAAGTGGCGTTTGGAATGCGAGAAGCGGCATTAAGCTGCTAAAAACTCGCTATAATATAAAATAAATATAAATTGTGTTTTTTAGGTTTATATTAAAGCTAAATTTAAGCTTTAACTCTAAACATGACAGTGGCAGGCTTCACATTGTTGAAGTTCATCATTAAAATACTCATGGCTAATCAAAATACTTAGTACTTTCTAGAATGTTTCTACATCTACATCTACATATTACCCCGCAAGCCGCCTCAATTGGCGTGTGGCGGGGGGTGTTAGGACACCAGCCGTTTAAAGATAAAAAGGAAACGCTCTAATGAAATTACGCCTAGCATTTATTAAAGTCCCTTATTGTTCGGGGGAAAAACGAATTCCCATACCTATCCGTTCGGCAAAATATCTCTCTTAATTTATCGTTTCTGTCGGACCTGGAAATATAGTGGGGTTCTAATATGATGTTCTCCGTGTCGCTCTGAAAGATATCTATTCTCAATTGTTCAAGTAATCTAAGCCTAGCGCGCAGTCTCCGAGTCTCTAGCGGCTCCCAGCCTAATTCGTTTAACATCTGTGTAACGCTGTCAGTACGCCCGTAGCTGTTTTTGACGAATCGCGCAGCTTTCCTCTGTATTTTATTAAGTTCCCGGACTAAGTCTTTCTGCACCGGATCCCATATGCTCGCTGCATATTCAAGGTGTGGCCGGACGAGTGCGAAATAGCACCTCTCTTTTACTTTTTCATCCGAAAATCTTCCCACAATACGCTTGACGAATCCTAGCTTCTTCAGAGCTCTGCCACTAATATTTCTTATATGTGCAAATGTTTTTACTGTACGACGCGTTTCACCGATTTACGGCATTGTCAGGTACAAAATAACTGTAGAAAAGTACTACGTATTTTTATTAATCGTGAGTACTAACATCTTCAAGTATGTTTCTTAGTTTTAAACAATTATGGTTACACATATTAGCTCCACAGAACAAAGCCCAACTGTCGAATCAAATATTCTTCATTTTTCTGCGATGTATTGAACTTGTTTTAGTTATCCGGGGAATTACTTTGCTTATGCATTATTGTATTTCACTACCTTTTTTGTCCAAATGTTATCCGAAGAATATTTCAAATACCCATTGGCCCTGAGGAATGACTTTTCAAATGTTAATCACGTCTCTATTGTCAAATAAGGCAAGAAAATTGAAACAATTTTCGTCGAGAGAGTTTATAAGCATTTTTATTTAAAAATCATTGTTAGAAATTGCAAACTGGTTATTCATACATCAACTATATTTTGAGGAATCACATTTGGCCAATTATCAAATTCAAGGGTTATTACGAATCACTTTTTAAAAATTTGGCCATTTGAATATTGCAAGTGATGGTGAAAAAATCGAATGTCATGCATCAAATTATTATTTTCATCATATTTAACCTACAGAGTTTTAAACCGCAGCGCTAATGTCGGATAACCGGGTCCCGCGCTATAAGGCTCCGGGCTTTATTGAATTCACTCTTGAATAATATATATATTCTTGGCCACAAATTAGCCACAAATATATAAAATAAGACACAGGAGGTAGGAGAAAGAGATATAGATAAAAGAATTTGTTCTTACGGGAACGTTTCAGACCGGTTGGTCCTTCCTCAGCTTTAGAAGTTCTTCTATCTAAGAAATTCTTTTATCCATAAGAAATTATTTGATCTATTACACTAAACAAACACAGAAACACGCAAAAGAAATTCTTCCACACACTTCTTTATGTGTCCTTTTTGCGTGTTTCTGTGTTTGTTTAGCGAATCGCTATTTTATTTATGCATATATACAATATAAATTTCATAAAAACTTCTAAGAAAACTGTCGGCCTAAGGTTACTCCTTTGTCGCTTAAAAATATTCGTAAGATTTCATTTATTCTTTTTTTAATTAACGGAACCCCACACCGTACTTCTGCCCGTGACTTCAACATCTGATGGCTGCCCTGGTTTTAAATGTTTTCAGCTCGTATCAACTGAATAAGGCTGCTCTAATTTTAAATGTTTTCAGCTCGTATCAACTAAATAAATCAAAATTTCAAGCAAGTTTTTAACACGTGTTTGAACACGTTTTAGACACGTATAAAACATGCATAGCCAGGCATTGGAATTGCGATTGGAAAAGACATTTGTGGTCCTCTTATCGATGTTTCAGCCAAGCCTCTCTCGCTTAAGCTTTGCTGTAGCCTCACCTCGGCCCCCTCCCTCCCTCCCCCCTTATTCCCCCCCCCTCCCCCCCCCTTCTCCCCCTCCCCCCCGCTTTCCTTTTCTCCCGGCCATTACTCCTTTCATTTTCCACGGCGCGCGGTATTTCAAGGTCAATTTCTTCGACCAATGATCTCTCCCACCTCCCCCCACCCCACCTTCACTTTCTTGCCGTACTCTCACTTCTTCCCCAGCTCACCGCTCTCTGTCTCACTAAACCCATCTCCGGTTGCTTGCATCTCTCGCTCCTGGAATTTCCCATTTCTCTCTTTCTCAAGCCATCCCACGCCGAAAAACTTTCCTTTTCTCTTCCAACCTTGGTCTCATTTTCCGTCTATCTAATCTTTTACCTTTGCTTAATGGAACCAACGCCATGACTAACACATCAACCCAATGTCTACACTGTGGGTGTAGTAAACATAATGTCGTCAGATGATGTAAAATATCTGTGAATTAATCTGAGGTTTCAGGCGTGATGGAGTGGAAACGGAAAATAACTGTAATTAATTAAAAAGAGCAATTTACACAAGTATAACATTTATTGCAGTGCAATAAATGTTAAACTTGTGGAAATTGCTCGTTTTCATTTATTGCAGTTGTCTGGGAATTATCTTAAATTCAAGCTTATCGTGGAGAAAACACAGATTAAACATAGCCAGCACTGTCTTTAAAGAAACTAGGATTTATCAAGTGTGTAGTAGTAAGGTCCTCGGATGAAAAAGTGGAAGAGAGGAGTGATACTTCGCTCTGGTTAGGCCACACCTCAAATACGCCGCGAGCATTTGGGGCCTTGGAAAGAATGATTAAATTTGAAAAATAAATAAAATACGAAGGAACGCTGAGCGCTTCGTTAAAAATTGCTACGAGCGTGGAAAGAGTGTTTCACAGATTTTAGAGGGATTAGGTTGGGAACTACTAGAGACTCGGAGGCTACACGCGAGGTTTAGATTGCTTGAGTAATTCAGAGCAGGTGCGGTTCATTGTGACGCTGGGGGTCTCATTTTGACGCCGCACTTTATCTCTAGGTCCGACAGGAAAAATAAAATATGAGAGATACATTGCCGAATGGATATGTTCCAAAAATTCGTCATTTCCACGCGCAACAAATGACCATAATATAAACAGGAATCCTCTCAAAATAATCCCAAAATACACTCTACCTGTCCACCACCATGTCCAAAGTGGGATTTCGCTAAGAGTTTTCTGAATTATGTCGAACTAAAGTCCAAAATTTCATAAAATTATACTACGCAAACGCAACGCAAAATATTTTGAGTCAAAAACTACTTCAGCAACATCACACAAAAGTGTGATGTTGCTGAAGTCATGTTTTTTCAGTATGCCGTCTTCAATACGATTTTGAATTAATCGCTTTGTCAATTAAATTGAACCAATCGTATACAATATATTATTATTTCACTTATGATTGTTAATGAATAAATCTTATTCCAAATAATACAAGTATTTGTATTGGAGGTGTATACTACAATTACTCTTGTCTCAAATAAATGGCTGTGAACACTAATTATCAATTTATTTAACAAATTAAATAGATCATTCCTATACTGCAAAAAAGTTCATAACCTATTATGCAATGCAAAAGTGGTGTTCTTAGTAAGTAGGTAGGTGACATATGTTGGTTTTTGTTCAGTCAAAAACTCTTCTGATAAATAAATGACGCCGTTTATCACTCCGTTTTAAGAGGGCTTAATTCAAGTTCACAATATCGCTACATCCTCGCGACTGGGCATTTGCGCCAACAAGAAAAATCAAAACAAAATCAAAATGCCCCAAAAATACAAACATAACAAAAATAAAAATGTAAACAAGACATTTGAAAATATAATTACAGAATGTTTAATGTAATAACACAACTAACATCATGAGGGTCTGAAAATCCAATGGCCACGAGTTCAATGGCAAATTCAAGGGCATTAATGTTGTGTTCTTCTCAAGAAAAATATTTTAGATAAACAGCAATGTACAAAATATACCAAATAAAATAACAAATTAATTATGCAGTTCGATGAAATGACATGCCATTTATCACTATATAGTTATAAAGCTTATTGCCTTCCTTTAACGGGAAAGGTATTCGACTTTGGTGGTGTAATAATTTCATTTTTTCTCGGTAACGGAGTTCAATGGCTGCTGTTTCTCTCTTTTCTGAGTTCAGTGTTGTCAAATGCATTCCTTCCTCCGTCCATTCAGATGGCTGGCCCATGCGAGTGAGATGGTCTCCAGTCCAGGGACCTGCAACTCTTCTCTTGCAGAGCCAGCTCTGGCATCGCATTCCGTAGACGTCGTTATCGTGTCGAGTCGGGGCAGGGAAGGAAATCATAACGGTGTCTTCGAGACTCGAGTGAGCCGTGATTCGCTAGCCTCCCCAATGCCCCCGCATCGAAGTCTCCGAACCGCCAATTGGATTCTGATCGTTGAAATAAAAAAGTACTTTACCCATTCCAGTTGAATCTTCTCCCCGTTCTCTGTCGTGAGAATTCATGGTGAAGAGTCGGAGCTGGAATGGCAATGGGGTTGCTCCATTGTAAAACATAAAAACACACTCGCAAGTATTATTGGTCTTCCCTTGAATTCAAACCGGCGATAGTTTTCACAGAATGGGTATAATTTTCAAGGTCCGCAGAAGATTATCCTTTTGAAGCCTTGGAAAAGTTTGATAACATTTAGTTTACGAGGAAAGAAGAAGAGGCTAAAGACTCCCTCAAGGGTCACAAAGCTGCGAGCCACTGGGCTAAGCAAAATATCGACCGGCAATATAATGCTAAGTCGTTCGATACCTACTCAATTCCCCTTGTGAATACGATGTATGTCAAGTAATATTATAATAGTTTTGGCTGAGATATGATGCGATGCGAAATGTGCATCTGATCCGAACGCTATTTTTTTGCAATTGATTGAATCGAGAAAGGTGATGTTCGAAACAAGCAATATGAAATGATATTCTAGAGTTTCCGTAAAATTCTTGCCGTATCCCTGGTTTCAAGATTTAATACATTCTGGGCATTGTAGCCATCAATCCAAACATTGGTCTGCTGCAGCTCTTCACTTCAATCTCAGTTAACTGTTTTATTCCTTCATCACATATCATTTTAACATCTGTCTTTATTTGCCATATGTATTCCATTCATAGCCTTCCTCGGTAATTATTTCCGTTCATTTTTCCTTCCATTATTGTTTTTAATAGGCTGTTATTACTCAGATGTGCAGCAGATGATCTTTTCTCTTCTTATGTATAGAGTTATCATTTAGCATCTTTTCTCCCACACATAGGAGGACTTCTTCATTGACGTTTTTCTCCATTCATTTTATCTTCACTATATTTCTATAGCACCACAGTGAAATTGCTCCCAGTCTTATTTATTCTAATGCTGTATCATCCCAACTTCACAGCCATATAAGAGCACAAACCAAGTATATTTTTTCATAAAGTGCCTTACTTTCAAGTTTCTGTTGCTGGCTGTAAATAAAGTTGTCCTCTAGTAGAATGCCTTTAGTCTGGCGCTGGGTACTCTGCTCTCAATAGCTTTTTTGCTTTCTCTATTACTAATGATCCTATTCCCCGATAGCAAAGTTCTTTAAATTTTCGCATTTTTCGTTTCCTAGGCCTTGCTCTTTTGGATTTCTTCCACAAAACTCTTTTCGGAACAGTATTCATACAGTTATGGACTCTCATAATGTTCAATTCGATTAACATTCATGAATGAACCATTCTCTCCACCCATTGTATCTTCATTATTCTTCCATTACACCAAATATACTTTGCTTTCAATCTTGTATGCACTGCTTCAGTTATCGTTCAAACTTCACTGTCGTGTAAGAGCATGCTCAATACAAATGTTTCAATGAAGCACTTCGTCACCTCAAAGCTTCATCATGGTGAATTAATCTCTTGGTATTTGTCTACGAATTTATTACGACGTGTTTCACCTCAATATGCCATTGTTTTCGCGCAGTGGTGAAACCTGTCATGCTTCTTAAATAAAAGTTGGGAAGAATACTATTTTATTCATAGTAAATATCGAAAACTTCGATCAGGTCCTATTGGAAGAATTAATATTCACTCCAAAATCTCGCTACTGGCTATCAGTGTATTTTTAACTATGAGAGAATGCAACCTTTTTATAGTTTATTCTGCTCACAATGCCGTTTTGGCTTCCCTCATTCCTGGACCTTACTTCCCAAGTCAGAAAACTTCCAATTTTTCAGTTTTTGATGCTCAAATCACCCGGTGATTTTGCATTCCCAATTTCTTCCACAAGCCATAATTTTAATTTTCTTTGCACAAATCTTCAATTTTCGTTTATTCATATCATTGATATCAATCAAAGAGATAATGGTGTTATTACTTCCCCACTGCAAAATAGTCTTGCCTTCTAATGTGGTTGTTGTTGTGACTTCCACTGTATTATAAATTGGTAGCAGTTGTTAAAACTTGCTTGCCTACTATGTTTCTTTAATCTTAAAATTAGTATTCTTTCTCTCTATTCCCTCCTCTGTCAAGCCTGGTGTCCCAGCACCTCTTGCCAAACTTTTGTAGCATGTAGAAATGCTAGCGATAGGGTAACTATAATTTTTAGGTCAGTTGATAGTTATCCAGTAGAAACCATGGTTGGAAAATTAAATTTGTGCTTGCATCAATACTGGGTATAAGTGAATGTTTTTTATGTTTTACGATGGAAAGGTCACACCAAGTCTGCATCGATTTGTTTTAATCGGCTTTTCCAATCCTTATTCATCCAGATTCAATTGAAATAAGTACCAAGAAAAAAAATTTACCGTAATTATCCTCCAGCAATCTTCGATTTCTTTAATGGATAATGATTTCCTCAAGTAGGTAAGTTAATGACGCATCATTTAGTCCGTTGCTGTTGAGTGGCTACAATATTTACCTCATGCCATTTCCAGTAATGTTCTTTAATTGCTATGAACTTTTAAGTTCCGCTAGCCTCAATCCAATCACCTTGAAGCAATTTTTAGGTTTCAATTTGCAGTGAAGTGCTCGCTGGAGAGCCTTCAATTTATTTGTCACCGCAATTGATGAATAAATGCCACTTTTTTGTAGCAGTGTTTTGCAACGACAGCCCCTAAATATTGCTAAGCTTCGCACGTCACGTTGGCTAACTCCGTGAACGCACAGTAAGCTCAAATCCCATTGGATACTTTGCTTTCCCTGTTCCCTCTTTCACCGCTATGTACTTTTGGATGATTGTGTGATCTTTCGGTTAAATTGAATTATGTATGCATCTGTTGTCGAACACCCGAATGATTTTGCGCCTATAAATGCGCAGCCATAAGTCATCGGATCGCTGGCCAATAATTCTCCCCGATCGACTGTCAATCTGAAGGTTTTCCTGCAAGGCGTTTTGCCCGGGAAATGGGAGTTATTGGCGCCGGATACAGTTAATTATGCGGAAACAACCCTTTCATTCTTCTTTTTCCTTCGTCAGCAGTGTCACATTACAATGCGAAAGATAAACTCTCTGTTGGCAACGACCAGCGATAAGCAATAGCACTCGCCACGTTGGTATTTGACGCGGTTTCTATAAAAATTATGCACTTGAACAAACAGCATACATTCATCGTTATCTTAGAACCACTCTCAAGCTTTAGTCTTGATTTCATGACAAACATCATCCTTATAAGGAATAAAATGAACTAAATACTTCTTAAGCTCCAATGGAGCATTTAAATACCTCGCTTTGCATTGCTAAGTCGTCATATTTAGGTGGTATTTCATTGTACAGTACGAAGTATTTTTTAATAATTTTATTTCTCGACATACTGTTTCACCATACCTCGTTCGATACAGCTGATTTTCTTTCATCTGATCGAACGCCATTGTATTTCAGCTCCAATTTGCTGTATCTACCCCCCACCAAGACTCTATGGAAGGAGAGCATTGCTGTCCACACAAATGATTCGAAGCGCATTATCCCGCGTCAAGGGGAGAGGATAATTTTGGAAATAACTCCTGGAAATCCAATAAAATGCAAAATAGTTTTGCAAAGGAGGTGTGAGGTGGTGGGTGAGCTTCAGGGTTCTAGTGGGAAAAACTCGCTGCTTGCATGGCAGCCAGTCGAGGTATGGGTATTACATCCTCCTCGATTATCATGATTGGAAATATTCTGCGAAAGCTACACTCTCGTGAAGTGACTGAAATCAATGATAGATGGCACATACGTAAGTAGGTTTTTGCATAACTCCACATTACCGATTACGGCTCCGTTGAAAATGGTCAATTTTCAGCTAAGTTTACGAATGTTTTCCCGATCTGGTTAACATAAACCTTACGCATAAACGATTTGTCTATTGATCCATAGTTTATTTACAAATAGTGGAAACGAATTTTTTAACCTATTAACATGAAAAAGTGGAGATGTAAACCCCAGCGCTGCAATTATATGAAAACTCCTCTTTAAGTGTAGTAGCCACCGCTCTTAATCGTCACCAATGCAATCAAATTTTAAATCAAATAGGTATATCATTTTGCGTGATTAAATATCAGCAGCAAAAACATTTATTATGGAAAGGGGAGAAGATAGGTAAAGAAAGTAAAAAAGAAAAGGCAGTGAGAGAATGATGCAAAAGAACAGAATATATATATATATACATACGGATTCTCGAAGTCCTTAAGTTTGTTTCTTTATTACGAAATTCAAGAAGTATTAGAATATTCGAATAATGTCGGTGGATGGAAGTCATGTCGATATCTCCGGCCTTGCAACCTAACGATTGTGAGTTCATATCCTCCCCGGGCATGGACGTTGTATCAAGCTTTAGGTCTTAGATTTCAAGGTATAAAATATCCCAGAGCACCTTTGACTTCTATATTTATTTAAATACTGAGCCATCACAAAATACTTTCTATTTATGCCATCGTTCATTTTTTTATCTCATTGCAATAGTTCGGACACCAACTCTAGTGTCAGAAATTGATACCTACAGGCAACTTTTATTTATTTTTTTCAATGTCAGATACTAAGGTGCGGTGAATAATGCTACTTAATTAATATTCCCTGTCAAAATAGTAAGAGTAGTATGCTAATTGTATGTAAGAGTTGTTGGACTATGCGCTATGATAGAACACAGGTTCACCTCTCATTTGCGACCTGTACTAAATTGGAAACTATTTTCCTAGTTCCTAATTAAATGGGAAGTGTGGACGAAACCACTTGATCTTTGGGAACGATCGTATTTGTTGCGTAACATTTCCGTTAACATGTGCGTTGGCTGAAATGTGCTCTTGTCGCAAAGGATCATATGAGATATAAATCGATTTTCAACACGCCAACGGGAATCGATGATACAGGAGATATGCAGGAAGAAATCACCTGACAACAAGCACCACTAACCCCATACCCTCCACGCCTACGAGTTCCCCTGTGTTAGCAGAACGCCCAGATTTGCACTTGGATCAGTCTTCAAGAGTCGATTTGCATAGTTCGTGATTTGAATTCACACCAATCATTGGTGGAGCCAGCCTCCGCGTCCTGTCACTTTGTTCCAACGATTCAGCTGTAACTAATTGCTGAATATGCCCAAGGCAACATGCACTCTTGGATACGTGAATTGGTAAATAGGGATCTTTTGGTAGGTAAGGTACTGGCTCGCTCCCCGAGAAGCCGGGTTTGATTCTCAGCAGTGGAGGTAATTATATTTTCTGTGGAGCTCCCATTCCTACTTGGGTGCTGTGTTGAGAGCACTTAATGCCCGCCAAGTATAGCGTCCGTCGAATAGAACGCTTAACTGTGGTCCCTTGGTAACTTTCGTTCTGAGTAGATTAATGAAGACGCCAGGTTTATCTCCAACCCTCCACCGTCCTCAAATAAATCTTGCGTCACCAACCTACCCACCACCTCTACTTAATGGAGCAAAATATCTCAGTTGTCGGACGCTCCCCTTAAAGCCCATTAGTCTAGCTATCATTCAAGTAACTTTGGGTTTTTAACTCGCGACATATTGTTAAGAAAAAGGTAATAAGATTCCGCCGAGACATATGGCTAGAATAAATATAACGATAAGGCTTTAACTCGTGCATTTGTTAAAGCATGCTCCTGGTAGTATTCAAGATGACATTTGTTTGGATTTAACTACCCAAAATATTTCAGCAAAAAGAAAAACATTTAAGAGCAAGAGGGAAATTATGATATGTTATTTAAGCTAAGACATAAGGAAAACGCTAATTAAAACCCTATTATGGGGAGTTTCAATGCATAGTTCAGGAACATGGTCGTTACGGAAGGGAGGTGGGTGAAGACTGGAAGCCTTCGAGGCAAGGGTGTGGAGAAGAAGGCCAAGGGATGGCTGTTTGCAGAGAGAAGGGCGTAAGAGGAAGTTCTGGATGTGGCAAGAGAGGAAAGAAGACAAATGAGGAAAATTCGAAGGATGCAGCAAAATTGGCTGGAGGATGTGCAGAGAGATTTCGACATGTTGAAAAGAGTGACGAAGGGGAGGATTTTGAGTAAGCGCGGAAGAAAGATAAGGAGAATAGGAATAATGGACATCATGAAGAAAGGAAACAGCTGCAAAGAATTTGGAAGAGATTCAATAATTTCACGGTCATTGTGATTATTGTTCCCTTCGATTAATTAAGATCAAGGTCACTTTATTGAGATCCTATTTCACCTGCTTCATTTCTCATAATGCCTTTCCGTCCTCGCTCTCTCCTGCCAATCATTCAGCATGTCTGTAATAGAACTCTGCGATCTTTAGTTATCAATCATTTACGAAGCATTATTCGTGACTGAGATAGTCAAAACAAACGCTAAATTAAACCTTTTTGCTTGCTTATTAAAAAAATTTCTGTACTCATGACATACTTCAACTATATTTTTTTAAACAAATTTATTGTACAAATTTTGCCGATTATTCGACGGATATGTTATTAGCGAACGCTTTTTTCAGCCATTGGAGCCAACTGCGGCTCCATTTCTATAGAATTACCACATTTGAAATGCATTCATTGAATTAAGTTGCAAATAAATATAAACATAAAGTGACGAGCTGATTAAACTGTATTTTTATTCAGTAACCAAAGATTTTTCGCTTCTCCTAAACAGTGTTTCACGAAAATGGCATTTATATAATAACATATAAAGATACTATCTGTATACCATGTTTCACTCGTTCTCAAATTTGTTACCAAATAATTTCAAGGTCAATTTTGGAATAAAATGGCATGGAAAGGTATGATTTTAGTGTTTATATCAAACAGAAGATGCATTATTTGCCCCCTGCCACACACCCCTGAGGTGGCTTGCAGGGTATTTTGTTGATGTAGACATTCTATTGGTTATCAGGGTACGAATAGAATGCAATTTGTCATTTTACGGTGGAACCACTTTAAGAGGCATAATGTTACCACATCTCGCCCCACGCCGAATTTAACTCAAGAAGCAGATCATTACGTATATAGGATGAAAACGTGGCAACAATGGACGCCACATCACTCAATGCCTACCGATCGAAGCGTTCCCCAAATGCTACCTTGGGGGTCGATTCTGGAAATTTCGCGATAATTATCGCACGCAATACTAGTGAACTTTCGTTTGATTTCGTATAAGTATCGCATGCCATACGGTAGCTAGATATTTTCCAATCAATAAATATCGAATTGGTACATGATGTGTCGAATTGAGAATCTTGAATTGAAGAAATCATGCAATAAAGCTAATATTTTCTCATGCTATAATTAACAATATATTTTTAGAATAGCCTCCCTGGTATTTCCTCGTTCCCGCGATTTCACCCGTCTTTCTTTACTTCCAATCTCATTCATCCGTCCACCCACATTCCATTTCCCACGCCACACCCACACGCAGTGGAGAGTTCATTTTGCGTGGCCGGTGAACGTATACCTATGTACATGATATGCCATGATGCTCTTCGTCACCGCATGAGATCGGCTCCGTGGTTTATGGGGTGAGATTACAAAGCCCTGGTCAGAAAGAGAGTGGGAGGTTGCACTCGCTAATGCCTACTGGGAGCTTTTATATATTTCCTCGCTCGTCAGGACAAAGAGTTTATTGGCGGGTTCGAGAAAAAAATGTCCACATCCGGTTCAGAGTCTGTCATGTGTGAAACCGAAGGCGGTCGACGATCACAAACTCTTTCGAAAATGAGAGTTTTCTTGAATAGGAAACAGAAGGATTTCAACGGGAGTCATTTCAGTCGATGGAAGAACATTGAGAGAAACAAGTCTATTCAGCTGCCAATTCCTTGAGTCATTGGAGAGTAATATACTCGTAATTAATTTCAGAAATCGAGTGAAAGGAAATTTACGGAAAAGGATTTGATGTGGATGCTGAGGAAATGAAAATTGTTCGTGTTCAGGGTCACATGCAGTATAGTTAATGAAGACAGTTATCCTGGTTTGAATAAGTCGATGAAAATTTTATGTTCAAAGAAAATGTTTATCCCATAATTATCATCAAGTTCAGCCTAATTAAAAGCTGGTATCACTTAGAGAAAAAGTATAGAGATTGAAGACTTTTCACTAAAATATAAAAGTCTTCAGCGTAAGAAAAGCTCATATGTAGGTTTGAAATACAATAAAGGAAGCCTTACCTCCTCATGTTGTTGTATAATTAAGTTAAGTGACCACTGAATCAGTGATTTATCTACCTGAATCGCCAAAACTATTTGCAAACTTTATAACTTTAATCTCAATTGGTAAGCACTCATTTGCATAGTTAGTCATTAACTTATATTGGCTGCCCCCATGTAAACTAAGAAAGATGAAGTATTTATTATTAAAGTATTAAATATCGAAGAAATTAATTTGTTGAAATATTTTTATTTAAATAATATAACATTCAGTAATGGGGATAACTTGAGGAATATCCCACTGTCACAGTTTGATGGGAATATCGCAGTTTAGTGGTATATACTTATGCATTTCATTTTGAGAAAATCATAATAGTTTCATTATTACACTAAGAGTGGTATTTTTACCATTTTTCAGCCACGTAATATGCACAATAAACATCTGTCTACTCATTTAGAATGCATAAACCTCAAGGGGTTAATGAATTTTGAATCCATATTAGTAAGAAAATAATCGCATGAATTTAGCTGTGAAACCGTCCTAATGAATTCCTGCGGATGGGTAATACTAATTACCTTCCGACTGCAGTAGTTGGCAAAACAGACAACCTTCGTCTTGGGTTCGAACTCCACCTCTAAAGTGAACGTTATCTTCATATAAAGATTTTCGGTAAGACAATAGGATAAAACCTTAGCTGTGAAAGAATCTAAAAACCAAGTTTACAACTGTTAATATATTTACTTGTAGCTTAAATGTAGACTTGATTGCATATACTACAGGATATTTCGACAGAACTGTCGTAAATCTTGTGGCCTTTGCTTTAAGACGCTTAACTCTTTTGACAAATTTAAAGGATACCGGGACTAGCCACCGTATTTCCTTCACGGAGTCACCCGCAAGTGCACATAAGTGCGATATTCCTTAGAGGAAAAATCATTCGCCCGGTCAAGGCGAATTAATTTTCCTTTGTGGAATATCACACGCTCAGCTCTATTATATCTCGTAATGTTACCGTGATCTGGGACGTTAGTCGGGCAAATATATTCCAGAAATTTTTCATTCAATCCAGAGTATTTTTCTTGAACGATGGATTGATTCTTGAAAAACCTTGTGTTACTCAGCAGTGAATTAATGCTATGAACCTTTCAACCCAAACAAAACCAAAACGAGAAAAAGTTTTTCATCCCAAAATGATTCTGTAAAATTGAAAACTTTGAAATAGAGCAATCGAGTTTTCTGTCGATTTATTGTCACTCAGCGGAGCACGATGAAAGAAAAACGTTCCTTTTATATTTCAGAGCGGAACTCACGATCTTTCCCATGCAACTGATCGTCTTCGGCTCGTTCCCCTCAAGACGCCGATCCGAGGTGGACGGGCAAAAAGAGAGTGGCTGATGTGAGGCGGGGAGGAGAGTCTAGCGGAGGTGGGTGGGAGGGAAGACACAGAAAGGAGGAGAGGAATATTCCCCATCATTCCCTTCACCACAAAAACCCTTTCCGTCCGTAAGAACGCCCTCTCCGTCTCGTTCCTGAACCTCTCTCCCATCTCTGTACATAAGCCCCTATCTTCTCGCTCGCTCCGCCTCCTTAAGGAATTCGCCAGCTGCAGGATGAAAGGTCGATCGTCTTGCCCTTCAAAACTGGTCACCGAAGAGCTCCTCAGCCGGGTATCAAACCCGCGAAACAGGTAGCGGACTGAGGGGAGGAAAGGGGAAGGTAATGCGAGCGACTGCAGCGCCTCCAGACGTACATCTCCCGAGGTAGCGAGCGAATGCCCACTTCATCTAACTTACCCAACCAGTGCACCCAGCGTCTTAAAATTGTTTCAGTGAAGCATCAGCACTCGTAAAATTCAATTAATTTGGCCTTATTACAAATAAAAATATCTCATCTTTCCAACGGCACTATATTATCAGCGATTTATTGTACTACAATTCGAGATATTTTTAACAAATTGAAGCTGTTTTCCATGGGATTTGGTACAGCTATGTGCCTCAAAGAGGCATTACTTTAATAAATAAATAAGTTCTAATGTACGAATAGCGTCAGAAATGTAACTGTGTACATCGTATGTTTTCTCAATTATTAAAAAAAATTAATGCGAGCTTCTCACAGTGCTCTCCGGATTTGAACCTGGGCCCTTCAGATGGGAAGCCAGTACTCTAGCAGCAATCCGATCTCTAAGTCGGCTGTGAATTTCTCGTACTTTTTTGCTTTCGTCTGCCCTACACACGTTTTGTGGGGATCAAATTATATCCGCTCACTTCAGAGAGCAGCACGAGAATGTGCTCTTGCAAGTGCTCTTGCGAGAATGAGTTTTGCAAGATTTCGTGAGCAGTCGATCGCGGAGTACCGGTTCTCTCAGCTCCTCCTCATGAACTTCTCCCATGGAGGATATCCTTGCCCACTCGTGTCATATTTCATTCGAATTTCAAAAGCCGTCATTGATCACTAAAGCAGGACGTGCACAAAAAACAGGCGTTTAATTAATCATAACATCAACGGTTTATCTCTTTCATCATGTTCCCTTTGTATTTATTGTGTGGAGTCAGGCACCTGAGTCAAATAAGCATCTTTACGGATAACAGTACAAAACAATGTCCCTTTATTCAGTAGAAGCAGTCTTCCGCATTTTTTCGGAAATCCACACTAAGGTAGATGACAAGAAATTATTAGATACTAATGACTTTTCTAGAAGTTCTGATAAAAACTCATTTTTTCTGATAATAACTCATTTTTTCTGATGTGATATCTCCTTTTCAAAATCCGTATTACTTGTTCCAGAATTCTTAACCTCTACCAGTTAAATCCTAAAACCGTTTGATTATAATAATAAATAATTTTACACAATGGATTTCATTTCCTCGAATAGAAAAAATGAACGAACTATTCAGCGTTTTACAAAACTTGACAAAATGAAGAGTACCCCGCGTAAAAATGTTTACGTTTGCACCAAATTTATGTTTGGATTATGTTTAGCCCAAACATTGGCAATGAGACTCCTATCTTCAAATAGGGTCTAAATATTTACACTTTGCCGAATTTATTTAGGAAATGTATTGCGCAACTTGTCCCAAAGATTCATAAATTTTCCAAAAACGTGTATGTAAATATTCACGTAAGCTAACGCTAATTTGGGAAAAATGTGGAGTGAATTTGGTAAATGAATTAGCTTTCGAAGGTAGCACAAAACTAGCTAAATTTCCCCGAATGATGTTACAAATTTGGAGTAAGTTTATTTAAGTAAATTGGGCTAAGAATAAATATTTAGACGCTATTTGAAGTAGGAGTCTCATTGCCTATGTTTGGGCTAAACTTAATACAAACATAAATTAGGCCCAAATTTGACGCAAACGTAAACATTTTTACGCAGGTACCCTTTGGTTTTATGTTTCTCCAACAGTCAAGATTAATTCGCACCGTTCAATCAAACACCTTGGCAGCTTTACATCCCATCCGAAGGAACGATTTATGTCCATGAAGTGCACTCCACAAAGCATTCAGTAAGGAATCGGGGTTAAAGTAAAAATACAACACCTATCCCTAGAATAGAATCAGAGCCTTTGGCTTTAAAAGCCATGGCTCGGAGTTGGGTAGTGTGGAAGTAATGGCTTGCCACAGGACACAAGAAAACAAGTGTTACGCGTGTTTATAGGTTTAATTCTACAGTTCAATAGATAATCTGTCTGTTAAACGAAGTCGCATACTTCGTGATAAAGGGATAACACAGAGAGAGGGAGAGTTTAAGCCTTAAGTCTAAAAGGGGAGGAACTCATCAACTGCCTCAACAACGAGAGATAAGACTGCATTTTATGTCCGTATATTAGTAACACCAGTCTGAAATTTGAAACTTTTTTTCAGATGATTTATCAAAAATAGGTTTTCTTTAATCAATTTTTATGCTGATTCTAATAATGACTCTCATTTTTTTCTATCACGTCAGGTTTTTAAAAAATAAGAATTATGGTTTCAAGATTTTAACTCCTGTTAGCACAGTTATATTAACATTACTTCACGCAATGACAATTTTTGTAACAAAAACTAATGAAGCATGAATAACACTTCCAAGATCACACAACAGTAGTAGCAGTCGTACCAACCTAAGACTCATTAGCTCGGGTCAACCTAGCTTGTATTGAGAAATATCCCTCTCACAATAATAAAACCCACTGGCTCTTATAATGCACTTATCAATAAATCTTAGAAGTTAAATTAGGTCCATTCTGAAAAAACTGTACGTGATAGAAGAAAACTGAGAACAGTTCTGAAATCAGCACATCAAAGTTGTCTATTATTACTGTAGACGTCCATTGGAAAACATTAAATTCACTAAATATACTGTTTCCAATTCTTGATAACAGTCACAACAAGCGGCTACAGATTTTATCAATATTCAATAACGTGCTAATAATAAATTGAAACTCTGTTGGATTCAATTTATTATTAGCTAAATAAACTTGCAGTTAAAAGTCACCACTTTTGATTCGTACATGAGCCCAAGTATAAATTCGTTTCTACTTTTTCCACACCATAGTTAATAAATTTTCTCGACTATAATAAATATATAGTTTAAGCTTCTCATAAATGATATCTATGTCCAAGTAAACTAATACTTAGGAATAAATTATATTATGAAGAATCCCGTTGTAGAAATTCAGGTCAGTCGTAAAAGCAATAACGTAGCCACTAGAACATATTTTAAAATATGACCGTTTTCTTAAATATTTTGGTAAGCCTTTAAGGAAAGATCAAGGTGATATCGAAGAATACCCTACATGAAGAAGATGAAGAGCGAAGAGGCTCGTTGAGGTATAGAAGAGATTTTCTACATTTGTGACAAAGCTAGACTATTACAAGTTGGAAGAGAGATTTTAAGACAGAAAGAACAAGTATATTTATGTATCCGATCCAAGCACGATAAAACATTTGTTTTGCATCCTGGAAGCGTTTCAACCGTGGTTTATAGATTTAAAAAAAATAATTTCCGAACTTGCGATGCTAGATGGAGTTTTCCTTAGCTTTTTATCAGACAGCATTTTCATCACCATTACACCATTGTTATAGGATATCGCGAATGATTTTCAGTCTTTTATATGCGTTCTTCTAGTAGCTAAAGCGCATATAATGAAATCTGAGTGCACGAGGGTTGCCGTTTGTCAATTTCGAATCGTACTCATGCCAACAAACCTAACGGTGCACACCGCCAAGGCATTTCCCAAGCATGTAACATCTTACCTCGGTGTCTCCCAGCATCTTACGCTATTTAATCCATCTGCACCAGAATTAAATTCCGAGTTTTCTCTTGAAAGCCCTCCAAATCCCCAATGAGATATTTTCTCAGCTTTTATTATTGAGAATTAAACGTCACCTATGTCATTAAAACCCATTTTAATACAAGGATGTCAAGACGATTTTTCTATCTCGCTTCTATAGTATTTCTGAAAGCTATTTGAATACGCATTAAAATGTGAAGGTTATTCAAATGCCTCCATAAAGCACATATCATTCATTGAAAACTTTTTACCTTTTCAAACGCTATTCTTCTCAGAAAATTTTAAATTATTATTTGAATCCATATATGTTCCATGAGTGAATGATCACAATCCGCTGGCGTGGAATTATTTTCCCAGATGCAGGTTAAGTTATTTGCTTAGTGAGATCATGTTTATCGCTGCAGTTGTGAAAGAGTAAATCTTTACTGCTTCATTCTCTTTACGTCTGGAATTTTAGTTAATCTACGTCGAAGTGAAATATTTTCTCGGTAATCATGAGAGTATTTTTTAGCCCTCATAATGTTTATTAAGTAGAAAACAAAATGCTTCTTGAACGCAAAGTAATACAACTTTCACGTTTTTCTTCCTCGTTTTTGTCCCAATTTAATCACAAATAAACCATTGAAAAGTGTCGTCGTCAGTATTCTCGTTTTTCATTGATTTTATCGCTTTCGCCGCTTATTGCTCTAATCTACCAGTGTCATAAAGACCTTGGGATGTAACTTACATTTCTCTAGAACAAACCAGCTTGTTATGTGACTATATATCTTAATAATATACCAGTCATATCATTTACGGCGCTCTTCCAGTGACATTCAATATCACAACCTGCTTCGTAGGGCATATGCATACGAAGGTACATCTATACTTATAGGATTGCTACATGATCTCTCAGCTGTTTGAAGAACTCTCTGGATTTCTATTGCCTTCTTCAGCTATGTCTCATAAACTTGTCGACCATTCTTGATTCGGATGGGAATACATTTATGACCTCTAACTAAAATCGTATATTTTGGCATGCAGTGAGTATTTGTCATCGCTATTTGTTCTGTTAATCATAAAGCTGTCTCATTATTTCTAATTAAATCCAAGCATTAAGTTAAACTTCTTCAGATAACTTAATTTACACCTTATGAAGTAAGCCTGACTTTCGTTTACTCACCTATCCCAGTGATTCGAAAACATTTGAATTGACCCCACCCTCTACTATGTCCAGTATTGCGTAGCATTAGAAAATTTAAGATTGAAGTGTCAGATCTTTTACCTAAGACACGAGCTTTTTTCTTCGAATTCATATGGAAAACAGCGAGAATTTAATGTGGGAATGGTCTACAAACTCTATCTCATTTGAACCGGCAACCCTTCTTTACTAATGCAAACACACCACCCGATGAACTATTATGCCACCCAGAGAAAAATTATTCCAGTTATATCTCTCACTTAGTAATTATTTATCTCAAAAATTAAACTCTTCTTACTCTTACCATACAACTTGTTTACTCACCATACACTTTTTCTTCCATTCCATTTGAGCCTTTTTCAATAATTCTCAAAAATCACGCATCTTTTTAAAATCAATCTACTTTTTTAGATATGTTATTTCTTCTTCCTTTTATAACTACACGCCTACAGTTTCATATAGTTATTAAGACTATTACCAATCATCTGTTAATACTTAGCCGTAGTAATTTCAATAAGAAGCAGGTTTTCAATTTCAGATATTAGAAGTATAAATTCGCTTATGAAATTGCTTGGGTTAATTTCTCCCGAGGTAATCAGAATTCATATCATGAATGAAGGGGAACTTGCATATGGATATACCGTTTTATAAGAGAATAAAATTAGCAAATTTTGATTGATTTTGAATAATTGGCTCTCTAAGAAATCAAACAATGTTTCAAACTACTGAAGTGGAACCATTTCTCGTTTGACTTTTGGCATGAGTAGGCCAAATTTTCCGTGATTATACTTACATTGCATTTTTCAAATTGTTTTTAATAATTGAGGATTCAAAGTTAATTTTCCACTTTAATTATTAAAACCATATTATATAAATCAAGTGTAAATCAAAGGATTTAATTAAATCAATGGAAAAATAAGACACACTTTAATTATTTACATTATTAAACTATTTAATTTCTTTAATAACTATTCCGCAACATCTTGCCTCAAACTGCCAGCTTTATTCCTGTTTAATATTCATGCAGAAATAACTTGAAAAGAAATTAAGCGTGCGTTTTCTTTATTTTACGTTGAAATGTGCAATATTTTCTTACTAATAACATTTCCTGAATTTCTTTAAACATATTCGTTCAGAGTTGCAGATTTTATTTAACTGTAGAAAAAAATATTATTTATGAAAGGTGCCACTATGATATATGTATATGACTCAGAAAGTTGGAAATATTAGCCTGACTACCGGTGTTTAGGGCAACAACCAGCCAATCCTTGAATTACGACTGCACGCGGTATGGTTGATGGCAATTCGTCTTTCCCTTCCGAGCTACATGTTACGAGGTAAATTAAGGGTTTCCTCGAATATGACAGGTTTTATGGCCAGTAACCGATCCGTCTTATTTTCCATTTTGAACCGCCTTGAAAGCCGTGCAATAGAAGTTAATTCCAGAGGTTCAGCTCCTGGAAAAACCTGATGACAGGCCAATGGCTACTTCGGGATTCCAGGGCGAACGGACTACTGAAAGTGTAACGAAAGAATTGAAACATTTTGCTCATTCCTCTCTATGTGCAAAAGAAGTTGAATTATCTTTCGTACCATGCCTCTTTAATGAATTATGTCAGGTGTTCTTCAAAAGGTTTTTCTGCTGCTTGTATATTGTACCTTTTATGTGAAAATCTTTCCTTTTTTTATTTTATAGATACGTTTTTATACTAACTCTCTGGGCTAGATTATCCCTCCTGGCATAAATGCAACGTTGCTCAGGTCATTATTAAATTACTTGGCTCATTGTCAGTCCATTTTCAAATGGATATTATTTTCAATTCATACTCAACAAATAAATCAAATTGATAATTTTTATGAAGTAAGAGGTAGAAATAAGTACAGCAGCAACCAGTAACCGAGTAACTGTATCCACACAGAGCGAGCAGCCTCGTCTATTTCAGTGTGTTTCAGCATTATTATTCAAATTCCACGATATGATAGCTGTAGGTAATGCAGTAATATAATAATGCCCAAGGTTAACAATAAGCGATATGTGTCTTTGCCACGTGAGATAACTAGCCTCGTAACAAATTAATTTTGTAAATATCCATTCATAGACTTGCTACCAACAATACGTAATCTTTGATAACTCATGATTTTATCCTAGGGTTAGAATCTTAAATATAATAATAATATTGCGACTTTATTGGGGATGAGAGTAATAAAAGGCATAAAAATACAAGGCGTGTAACAGGTCATAAAAAATTGAACCAGAATATGGACTCTACGAAATGCTCTCAGCTACTAAAAAAAATAGTCCCCTACACTGATTTTCCCGTTACCTTTCTCAGAGTTTCCACTGCAAAACCTTTTCATACTAACCACATAAAACTAGAGATATATAAGAGTAAACATGCGGCTGCTCTGCACTGCTTTGTATCCCAAGGTTTCTTCCAAATAAATACTAGCCTTATAAAGAAATATTAATATGTAAATGATTGTGTTCCTTATAGCAGCATATGTTGTTGCGGCTTATCACCAACAAAACTCAACGTGTGCCTCTCAACTCACCAGCGTTCCTGCTAGGTGACCAATCTGAGTTCAAGGCTACTTTCTCGGACATGCGGCAGATCGAAGAAACTCAAGGATTTATTATTTAAGTATTTTCCCATACTTCGCTTAAGTGATGACTCATTCCATGAGTTGAAGAGCTTGAAATCATATTTGTAATGGATATTGATGTGGTTTTAAAGCTTTCAATTGTGATTGAAAATGTGATGTGCAGCATGGCAAATTAGCTGGCATTAAAAATTTCAGGATTAGTTAGGGAATGATTATCGGCTTTTGGTGGTGCCTTAAGTACTAGCTACCCCTCACTAAGTTCCTGGGTTCGGATCAGGGCCGTAGCTAGGGGCTGGCCAGGGGGGCGGCTGCCAGGTGCGCAAGCCTCAGGGGGGCGCACTTTGCAGACCCACAGCCTGCGGGCCGCTGGGACACAGGCACACAAAATTAAAACATGATGCTAACTCGCATTTTAAAAACGCACCTGATTACGATAGGTACCCCCACAATTTAGGAACGGCGCCCCTAACTTAACACACAAAATTTTTACCGAACCCTAAGTAAAAGAAAAAAACTACACACAAACTAATATTTTGTCATACTCAGATGTACATTAACATTGGCCGTTTTTCCTCTCTCCGGCACACGCCAACCAAAGCGGCCGGGCGGTGCGGCGTGCCGGCCGTGTCGGCTGGCCATACTTTGTGAGAACGACCAACGAGCGTAGCAAAACACTGTGTGGGGAATCCCCACAATTTGTTCGTTCTGATTATTAGATACCTAGTGTTATTGTCAGTATAGCGGGGGGCGCAAAATTATATATTGGGGGGCACAAAATCCAAATCTTGCCAGGGGCGCTGGTTTCCCTAGCTACGACTCTGGTTCGGATACCAGCAGTGGCAGAAATAGTTCATTGTTATACCGATTCCAACTTGATTGTTCTACGGAGAGCACGTGAAGTGCAGTAGCAGTGCAGTCCATAGGGTAAAGAGTAAAAATATGGTACCTTTTGTCAAGTATGAGCCAATACCGACGCCGAGTTTTTCTCCACCCTTCGCCTATTCCTCAAGTAATCCATTCATTACCGTCCTCCCCACCTTTCGTCGATGGTACAAACTACCTCAGTGCTCGGTCACCTTACCAAGTAACCAACCAGCGAGAAGACTTTAGCAGAAGTTATATTGTGCTTTTCGTGTGGGTTTTAAGGTAGCTGGAGCTAGATTTTTCCCTAATTATAATAGACATTACTCGAATTTTATTTGTAAATTAAGCACTGTAAGAAACATGAAGTGGATAATGTAATATTAATGAAATAAACTTTGTTTTAAATCACTGAAATTCTCAATTATTCAATAAGTACACATCTATAAGTTAGTTGACTCATTTTTTTCACGCCGTACGCTGAAAACGCCTTCGCAAACGAAGACTTTTTTGCGATTCTGTAAAAATTACTGCAGTGAGTAGTTAACATATTTCAAAAATAGTTGAGAAGGTGTACTTATTACACATTTTTTAATTTCTAATGAGATATATGCGTTAGAAATTCCTCATTTAAAAAAAGTATCACATTAGTGTATACCCGTTCCACTTCCCATGGAAAATGGCTGGTATTTTTTGGCAAACATTTCGAAAAGTATAATAGTTGATGTTCTGTTATCATTGGAAAGACGAGATATTTTTAATTTAAATAAGGCCAAATTCATCGAATATTATTTGAAGTGATATCTGTCTCAACCTACCTTAATTCCATGGTAGGTAATAAGAAATTTTAGTTAAAATGTACGAGGTTGACACGGTTGCCATACGGGTGAGTTAAAAATTCAGGACTTCAGTAAACGTAGTAATTTCATACTACTGACAGAAGGTAATTATTTAGATAACTACTTGTAACTTTAATATTTAATTAAAATGTAAAACAGACTACATTTTTTAAATATCATACTGTATTTTGGGGGAAATAATATTGTGTAAATGTATTATAAACTCGTGTAGGCGTAAAATGTAGGTATTTCAAATTATGCTTAATCATTAGGATTACCCTTATGGATTCAACTTTCAATCTATTCGTGTCATCAGAGGGGGTAGAATAAAAAAAGCATCCCCAGTAGAGTTGTCAAACGTACAATAATTGTGGTATTCATGGAGTATTTTTGCCAGTGGTACAATGTATCACTGACGTAACGAGTTCAGCATTGTGAAACTGTAAAGTAAGCGGATATGTGATATGGATAGTTAGCATTAAATGTTGGTGATGGAATTACGGGATAGAGTACTTTTGAAAGTTCAGGACATTTGCCAGTTTTAGTTGATTCCGTCAGAACGCTTTTTTGTATGCTAAAATTGAGGGTAATTTGATTTTTATTGATCAGGAATTTGAGAACGCATGGAAAACTTATCTAATTGTAAGTGAAATCTCTATTCCACGAAAATCCTTCCCTTACCAACCCACATAGCATGTAAGAATGCTGTAATATTGCATAACTCTTGCACAGAACTGGCCAAGATTGCCGATCTTGCAGTGAGCTTGCTGTAACCATGCCAACGTTGGCAATCTGTGTGAATGCTCAGGGCAACATTGTTTTCACCAAGTGGGGATTGTGATGTCTTACCAACCTAACTGAAATATTTTAGCAAAGTACAATCTTTTCATGACAAGGTGGTGTAAGATTCCCGCAACTTAACATGAAATCTTACGAGAATTTTGAAGAAGTTGCCATTGTAGTCTTGCATCAAGCTTGCAGCAAAATTGACCCTTACAATGGCAAGGTCGCTACCAGCTTTCGATCTTCTTCTGATTAGCTTGCAACAAGTCTGCAGCAGGCTTGCCATGCTATGTTAAGGGCACAAATGAACTCAGTCTTCTTAAATAACTAACCATTTTGGATGTTCCATACAGGGCCGGATTTAGACTTGATAAGGCCCTAAACTATTTGAGATATGGGGCCCTTTATAAGTCCAGACATTCTATGTCAGTGCCAAATATAATTTTTTGGGGGCCCCCAAGGAAGTGGGGGCCCTAAGCTATAGCTTGTGTAGCTTATACGTAAATTCTGCACTGGTTCCATATCATGAGTAGTTTCTTCAAACGTCGACGCTCAGCACAGAACTCGTTTCGGTGTCAAACGCGAGGAAGAGGCGATCACTTCAATTCCGGAGTCGCTTCTCGGAGTCGTGCGCCTAGAGGCGCTCAGTTTTTTTTCCCGCCACTCATATCTCCCGCTTCACTCGGTCCTTACCTTCGGCGCTGCCTGGCAATGGGCTTAATCATTACTGCCCGAAAAGACCGACAGTTTGAGTCCAGAGGGGAGGAGAAAAAAAACACTACTTCCTTTTTGCCCTCCTCCATTAGAGGTAGTTCCTTTCACCCACTCGGCTTTTGTAAAAATCCGTCCTTGATTGCCAAAGAAGGGAGCGTGACAGCGGAAAACCACAAGGACGCGCTCATTGTTACCTTTTCGTCGTTCGACTGTTTGGAACCTGACGACGATAGCAAAAAATAAATATTTTTACTTGGACCCTCAGCATGGGCCCATTGTTCCTTTGTCCACCCATTTATTACCTGCACAGTGTACGACCCATGCGTTTAAGCTTCAAATTCTGCGTAAAAAACATTTAATTCTAGTGAGCAAATTCATTTTCTCGTTTTGCGGAGCGGTTTCCTTCGATGCGTTAAAATACTTGTTTCCATGCGAAATCTAATGCTGGCCATGGTTGCGAGGTAGGTAACATGCCGATATTGCAAATTCAAACCAATGGTCGCAGGTTTAATCCCAACTAGAGCATAGAATATAGGCTGGACAGTACGATACAGACTTCACAGCTGCAGAACCTAAGCACCCAGATGTTATGGTCCTGATTTAAACCTTAATCCTATCTAATTTTGCTACCTTTTTATTTTAGTCTTCGCTACCCCGGAAATAGCACCCGAGGATATTTCATCGGGCATGACAAATTGTCTTGGTGTATCCTTGAGCCTGTGAGCTGTGGCCAATTAGTCTTGCTTAGATTGCCTGACTCTAATTTAGCTTGACACTAACTTGAAGCTTAAGTATGGACTGGCATGTGGGATATAACTATCAAAAGTCAAAGTATCATACTATAGAATTTCCCGTAAATTGCGCAAAAAATATTTAGCAAATGAAATCAATGATTTCCTAATTTCAAATTTTGTATCGGTTTATCTAAGCGCAAGTCAATCAAAGGAGTAATGTTTTTGTCCCCTTTCCAAAGTAAAGTCTCTAAAAAACAGAATAAAAAATCTTTTTCGACAAATTTCACCGATAAAAATGGGATTATTTTGCATAAGGTTTGCGATGCGCGTAAAATCTTGGGTTTAAAAACAAAACTTTGCAATAAAATTTGGAGATAAAATAATAAATTAGGGAATATGTAATGGTTATAAAAATTCTTTAAATTCGTGGGGCTTAACGCCAAATCGAGTCCCGTAAAAATTAATTTACGAGTCGCAATGTGACATAGCTTACTGTAAGTCTGAATTTTATCAAGAAATGTCAATGCTCCTAACTCACCCTTGCCTCCATCTTTTGTTCAGTAAAGCGATTCGAGAAGTATGTTTTGTTGAGCTACTTCATTTCAGTTCTCCCTTGCTCTTGAAATATCTAATTTTGAACGAGTTACTTCCATTGTATAACTTCAATTGAGAGGTATTGTTTTTGGCATTGATCTTGTAGGGTGCAATACGCAAAGGATGTTATAAATTTAATTTCAATTTTTGGTACATCATGATCTTTCTCCATAATTGATATATTAGTAGCTTTCGAAGAACTTCACTAATATCCAGACCAAATTTAGTGGAGATGGTAAAGAGATATTGGGGATTATGACATTAATTAACCATTAAATGCTCATTTTTTAGTTTTAATAAGTATCTTAGCCGTCAGTTTGACCAAGCAGTTTGGTCTTGTTATCGTCGCTTAAATTATTTTTAGGTTATACATATATCTCGATAGGTATACAATAAATTCTCTTCTTATTAAAATAATAGCTATTTTAACGTCTGGCCCAATACTTTTAGTTAACTTTCTTTTGCTAAACCTTTTGATTTTCGTCCTAGCATTTAGATTTTTCTAAAATTTAACCTCGGCATAGATAATTTTCGTCGCCGTTTCGTCATCCGCGGAATTCAATGATGACCCCAATTCATACCTTTCACCTTCTGGATGACATAAGCGCGAAAATATGTCAACAATACATTAACTGTGGGATTATTAATGGAAAAGTTTAAAATTTTTGGCCAAAAATCAAATAATATGGGGTAGTGATTGGGTAGACTAATCATTTTTTGAATGAAAACAGGGGTGAGCAACTACTACCGCTGGTGAGCGCTAGCGGCTCCAGGGTCTTCTTACAACTAATATTATTTCAACGTGGGAACCGAGATGATGCGGTGGTGGTAGGGCAGTACTGGCATTTTGACTGGCATTTTGGTTAGAAAATAGGCCCTGATTGAGATTTTTCAATGGAATCCTGATTCTTACTTGCATATTTTATTGCAGACATTTCGAGTTAAGTACTCCTTCCGTCAGATGGGACGCATAATTTCGGCCCCTTTGGAAACTTTTGGCTAACCCCATTCAGTCCACCCTTCTTGCTTAATCATACCTCCTTAATATCTTACTCTTCTGTCCTTGTTGGTACAAATGACCGCAGTTGTCCGTAATAAAGGGTATGCAGCGTTGCTCTGTGAAATTGTAGAATATTTATCTCGAATAAAATAACTTCTTAAAATTTAATACGAATTCATTAACCCACTCATGCTCATAACTATTATCATCGACTTTTAGTTTAAAGGAAAACATATTGGTAAGAAAGACTCTTGGGTTACAGATGTGAGGTCCGTTTTTGATCGAATCAGTAGTTTTCGTCAAATCAATGATTACCAAGGTGCCATTTGGACACAAGTCCTGGTATAAGCTCACTAAAGGTTATAGTCGTACATTATCTGCGGAATTATAATTTTAAAGCTATTGAGCATATTTTTAAAAGATTATTCATGATTACTCTTCCTCGTTTATGTTTTAGGTACATTATGCTAATGTATACCGTATTCTACTTACTCTACTGCAGAAGGAATGTATGAAGTGGAAAGGCAGCTGTTAACTTTTTGTAAACTAACAAATAATACCTACTCACTTTTCTCGTAGAGATGGACATTATAAATTGTTGGTCGATATGGAACTTGGTTGGTGAGTTTGAACATAATGGCAGAAAAGTACCATTTATGCATGAGTGAGTTAAAAACAATAATGGGTTTTGATACTTTGGCCTGGTTAAGTAACCACTAGTTAAATAAATTCTCGATATGAAAACCGATATTGATACGATCTTTCATCGATAACTCTATCGTCAACTGTCCAACATTCGATGTAACACGCGAAACTCAAACGCACAGCGAACATGAAGCTCACGTAAAGGTAAATAAAACTGTCCTCAGTCACTTATTGGTATTCCATCATCAAAGGTATTTTATGAGCTGATAACATTTGCAAAATTCCACAAAAATCCCCCCAAATCACCACTCATTCCAACCATCCCCCGCCAACCCCCACTCCATCCGGTTCCCTCGCATGAATTGAGAGAAGCAATGTACCAGTACATAATAATTACACTTAATTTTTTAAATAATTACACTTTGTAGTATTCCACAGCAAGTCCTTCACATTTAGTACAAGGGGAACAAGCTGGACTATCTAGAAATTATTTTGCATTCCAAAATGAAAAATTTGTATAAGTTGAATGAAATGCTCCCTTCCCACTCTCCTCTCCTAACCCGTGATGCAATTCTTTAACAGCTCTCAAACCCCCTCCTTCATTTCGGACCAGTCATGCACTCTCCTCCTCATTGTCTCCTTCCCCATCCTCTTATTCCCCTCCCCCTACACCTTTACTCTGTATAAAAGGAGCTCGTGGTGAGCTATTTATTGTCGCCTTGATATTGACTGTGTAATAGCACAGAAATAGTCGAAACCCTGGGTCAAAAACTTACTGTTAAATATTACAAAGTGAAATTATTTCCAAATTACCTCATTAAGTAGGTACTTTTAACGTAAAAGTTACGTTATCTTGCAGTTACCATTAACAATATATCACAAAATAGGGCCTCAAATTCTTCTTACACCTTGAAGTGTTACTGTGGAACACCTTGACGGTGATACAAATCGTCAAAGCGCCGAAAAGAGGACAAAAATGTTCAAAAATGTTTAATTTTTCTAGGTGAATTTATTAGAGATGGACTTTAGTGTTCGGTCATCTCTTCTAATTAGTAATATTTTTTTCTACCTAGGTGAAAGTAACGATGCTGATATCCTATCCTATATCTTACGTATCCTCACAACATAAGTTAGTGATGGGAAAAATATGTGATGCATTAATTTCAAGAAAACACTACCCTGAATTGCGTTGGTATTTTATCCCTGTAAGAATAGAGTATTTGCGTAAGTGAGGTATTTCGCTGAAATTTATTATAGCGAGTAGTGTTTAGTTTCGAAATGCCAGGTACGAAATACCAAGGTATAATTCCAACTAATTAATTTAATAAATAGCTTTTAATGTGTATTGTTTTAGCATCGAAATTGCCTAGGTCTAAACGCCCAACCATTGGTTCTTCGAAGTGTGACGTCATCTCCCATATTAGCAGAAGCTAAATAGCCTAGCTGTGCGTTGAGAGTGAAATAGTATTTGCCTTTTCGAAGTTATTTCGATATTTGCTAATTAATAGCTAAAGTTTCGTCCGCACGCTAAGACTACACAGCCACACAATCTCCAAATCAACAAATGGTCGACTATGGGAGATGACGTCAGAGCCTACAAAACATGGCGGACCAGTGTTTCGGCGCAATAATAATTTATTAGATTTTATTAGCTAATAAAAAATTAACGAAAAGCCTCTCGAGCGTCAGAATGAAAATTTAGTGTCTGAAGTATCGATAGATTTTTTAGATGTCACTTCCCAAAAGTGTGCAAATACTCTATTTCGTCCTCAGCCGAGTGATTTTCGAACGCTACTGAATTCTTGCATTTACTTCTCCTTGAGACTCATGGGTATCTTATGCGGTACCTGCCTCCTGCCACCCACGCGAATCCCTTTCTTTCAATTATCGAAACTTTCTGGTCCGCTTCACTCCGCACTCGATCTCACCTGCTTGTCAAAAAAGAATCTATTCCCATAATTCCCTTCGGTGCGTAATGATCGCTATTAAAAGGACGCGGAGTCTGGCCCATTCGATCGCACATTCACGAAATTGAGCGCCATCTCTAGGACTAACCGCGGCGGGCGGGCGTCTCGGCTGTTTCTCCCTTTCGGATCGCCTTCAGAAGGTCAAAGATTCGCTCCTTTCCCCAGTCAGGTGAACAGAAGAAGTGGCGGGAAGAAGCCGGGGTTGGGGGGAAAGCTGCGTCCTTCGTGTCTTCAATATCGTCGCGGGCTGCCGGCGCTTAAATCTCCCCTGAAATCCGGAGGTTTCTTGTAAAAGGCTGGTAGCGCAAGCAAATCAATTAAGGTGCCAGGTTCAGCACATGGAAGTGAGCCAAAACTGTTGAAAATTGCCGCATTTATTCCTTGTATGACGCCCTATGCATTCATGATACATTAATTTTCGTAAGAGATCGTCGGCGTAGTTATTCAAATATTTGAATTTATTTTAACATTGAATATTACGGTGAGATATAATTCGTGCAACTCGTTAATTCGTAGGTAAATTACTTTCAGTAGTACCTGACGGGCATTCAACGGGACGCGGAGGTCAACAATTAAACCTAAGATGACTATCAGTGAGCGCCAACAACGAGAATCAGCGTTAGCAAATAAAAGGAGAGGAAGCAGTACGCATTTGAAACTGAAAAGCGATGTGTGGTAGTCAACGTTTTGAGAAAGAAATAGGTATGCACCAGAACAATTTTACAGAATTAAAATAGTCAAATATTTACTCGTCACAATTATTGGGGACCTATCTTAGAACATATGTTTGGGAAATGTGGTCATGCTGATAGAAAGCTAGTAATGACTAAGAGAATGATAGGGAAATGAGATGGTTAAGTTAAAGAGACCTGTTATTTGTCACTGATAAGGCCCAACCTTCAATACGTGTCTGTTTTTTTCAATTCCGTTTGAAGAAGGCTTGATATCCAATTCATAAATTTTTTTCTTGCATATTTGTTTGATAAGCGTGATCAGCGTAAGGAAACTCGATTTTTTAATAATGGCCTCGGTTGCTATTATCATTTGTTTTGTTACTTTTGATAATAGCAACTAAGGCCAGAATTATAAAATCGGTTTTCCTTACTCTGATCATGCTCAACATCCATCGTACAAAATATATAAGAAAATATACTTACGTTTTGAATATCATCGTAAAATGTGTAGTAAGTATATCAACATGCATTCGCGTAAATATGTTATTTATATCTCCGAAGAAATGACTCGCCTAAAATTTATTCAGGAAGTGAAGCCTCATCTTAAAAATACCCTGGAACAGCGGTTCCCATCCCAAATTCTTTTGATAGCCTCGATTCACAGCAAGACTTTCCATAACGTCTCTTAGCAAACCTGCCTGATCGTCGCTGCTCGCGTTCTAATTCCGATATCGAGCCCTCTTCAGTAGGAGTTGCCGAAAACCGATTTCATAATCTCTGCCTCAGTTGCTGTTATTATTATCAAATAATTGTTCTTCACCAAACAGAAAATCCAATTCGTAGGTATGCCACGAACGAACCACGAATGCACTCACAGTTACCTTCACGCACTGAAGGATAACACTAGTAAAAAACTGTAATTTTGTTTGTAAAACCCAAACATGTCCGGCTTTTTCCTTCAATTTATGACACTCGAGTATTTTTTATGCTGAAAATTACCGTTTAACCTGATGCCTATTTTTCCTCATAACCGCTCTCTTCTAAATCCATCATCATTGCCGCCAACTACCCTTGAACCGATGCTAAATTTTTCTCAAATAACTTCCGGCAGATACATTTTATTTTACGAACAAAATACGCACAAATATTGCTAGGATTATAGTTAACAAGGTGGTCATAGGTAAACCGTACAGTTGAAATTGGCCACCACACAGTTATTAGCCAGATGGTATTTTGAAGAGTAAAGTAAGAGTACAGTCGGAAAAAATTTCAATAATGATTGCCAAATTTACAATTTTTAGTGATTATTGTATATTTTGTCAAATTGTACTCTTACTATGCTCTTCAAAATATCAAATTGTCAATAACTGTAGCTGGGCCAATAACTGTACGATTTACCCAACCAATATTTAAAAATGACCCATCTTTAACCATAGGTTCGTCATGTACACGGACATAGCTAAGAATCGGTCTTACATAATGATATACTTAACCACTGCGTGTAGACGAGGCAATTGTCGGACTAATTTAGATATTCGCTTCAAAGCACTGTGAGGCCCATGTGAAGTGAAGCGTTCGAATCAATTGCAAGCAAGGACCATGGGTGGGTTGCACGCCGTGGGGGAACGGGAGGGGGGGAGGGAGGCGCCTCTTTCCCGCCTCGGTGAGGCCAACAGTCCGCTAACTCGGTCGCTCACGCTGAGGCAGGACACGTGGTGGTCGAGAGGGAGGGAGGGAGAGAGAGGATGATGTCCCACACAAACCTCCCATCATCTTCCTCCCCGGGGCCACAAACACGCTCTCTCTCCCTCCTTCGCCCCTTGCCATCCACTTATCATTCCTCGCCCGATAGAAAGTTTCGCCCGCGGCAACCGCGGTTGCATAATCGGGAGCCCTCTTCCACTCTCGGTTTTTGTCGGGGAATGCAGGCGTGTAGTGACGGGTAGTGGAGGGGAGTTTAAGGTAGTTTGAGCGAGATATTTCCCTAGTCATAATGGATGCAATATTTTAATTTTATTTTTTTAATTTCAGCATCTGTAAGTAGAACGACTTTAATACTGTAATATTAATGGTGCAAATATATAGTTGTATTTGACCAAAATTCTCAGTAAGTAAATATGTCTACCTAAGTCTCTTACTTGACTCATTTTTTCTCGCCGTACGACTAAAAAGTCTTCAAAACAGTAGGCTTTTTTGGGATTCTGTCAAAATAACTGCGGTAATAGTAATAGAGTATTTTTTATAAATATTTGAGAAAACAAACAAACTACACGCCGTTAGTTTTTTTGATGAAATCTAGTTGTTAGGAAGTTCCTAATGTTTTTCTCAACATTCTCCCTCTGGAACGCAGAGTCGTAATCCATCTCATGTAAAACAGCTTATAATTTTAGGCAAATTGCTCGAAAATTAGTTCGGCAAGGGGCTAGTATCTTGATGTAATTGGCTAGATGGGAGTTTTTTCTTTAAAATGAGGTCCAATTCATCAAATTCTAGGTAAAGTGATTTTTCCGTTGCTATATGATTGAACTCAATGCCTGAGATATTCACTTGCTATGAGATGGTTGGATTTTTCACCGAATACGCAGTCTTAGAATGATGGGGCTCACCCCAGCACGGTGACTTGAAGCCAAGAAACAATACAGCCTCACCAAGTTGCTTTTAAAATACTTTCGAGAGTAATCAGCTCAAAAGATAGATTCCATGTTTATTTTTGGCTGCTCTTAGTCGGTGTATTTCTCCTACTTCATCTCAAGGTCATATCGTGCCTCGGGATGATAGAGATGCGGATAATTGAGGTGTTCTGGATGTCAATTCTCTATTCTACTCATGGCCGACGCGAATGTTCATTCTGGAAATTGTTAGCGGCTGTGAAGGTTACTAACGGGATGGAGTGAAAAATTACCTACTGACTCTAGTATTTATATATGTAATTGCACATTAACTGAATTTCAGGGTAGTGTCTCGAAAATACGCCCTCGTAATCATACATAGCTGAGGGTATATTTCAAATTTGATGAAGTTTCATTACAATCAAATTATTTATATTATTTCTCATGTCTCCATTATATCGGCCGGTGCATTTATGAAGTGGTACCTATCTCATTATGTTACCATGTGCTTTTGCATTTATATAGGAATGTTTATTTATGTATATACTAAAGAAGCGATTGCTTTATATTTCTCAGTCAACTATCTCAACTGATTGGAATGCATATTTGGCAAAAACTGTACCAAGCCACATGGTACTCATTTGTCAACGAGGTGATTCTGGTTTGTACGGCACTGCCCACTAAATGACAAATGAATGACTTCCATGTGACTTGTAATTTTGATGTAATTTTTGACATGAATACTGACCAGTTAATTGGGAAAAAAGATACATGCAGAAAGCCCTGAACCGAACAATGGAATGGTCCGCGGAGACAGGGCTTACAGTGAACTCAGGAAAGACCAAGCCCTTACTGTTCACCAATAAGAGGAAAAGACTAGGTCTTCTCTCCTTACAAGGTAGGACATTGCAACCGTCATCTACAGTTAAGTACCTTGGAGTCATTTTAGACTCCAAGCTTAACTGGGGAGAACATCTCGAGGAGAAAACAAAGAAAGCGTGTGCCTCGATATGGTCCTGTGGAAGGGCCCTTGTAAGAACCTGGGGACTTCAGCCAAAAGCCATTAATTGGATATATACCGCGGTGGTGAAACCGAGTCTCATGCTCTGCGCAATCATAAGGTGGAAGAGGAATCGGCAAAAAGGCGCCAGAAGCAAACTTAACCACCTTCAAGGAATGGCCGGAATGGGCATTTCAGGGGCTATGAAAAGTATTTCCGGTTACAGACAAGTATGGACAGAACTCCAATGATCAAGTCTCATCTTCGCTATGGGTTCTGACGCAATGGTGGCAACATTTAGTAACGCACTCCTCCCGTAAAAAAACCACTTTCCAACTAGAGAGCAAAGGGTCAGGGAAGGAGAGAAAGCACTCCACAATGGAGCCTACATATGGTATACCGACGGCTCCAGAAAGGATGGGAAAGCAGGGGCTGGTGTCTTTTGTCGAAGGCCAGCCAAGAAACTCTCAATGTCCCTAGGAGAATACCCTTCGGTATTTCAGACAGAAGTTTATGCACTCTTAACTTGTGCCTACGCTGTTAAAGAGGTGGGACTGTATGACAGACCAATACATATAATTGCACTGATAGTCAAGTAGTTATGAAAGCCCTGACATCGCCATGGTGCAAGTCACGGCTGCTGCAGGAGTATCAAGAGGCCCTGGCACTATCAGCAGATGCGGCCAGGTGGAAATTTTCTGGGTACCTGGACATGAAGGTGTAACCGGAAATGAAATAGCGGATGAACTTGTGAAAGCGAGAACCAACCGCAATCCGATCGGGCCGGAACCAATAGTTCCAATCGGACTCTCAACGGGAATGGAAGAGATCAGGAAATGGGGCTCAGCCCAACATTCTGAGATCTGGCGGAATTCACCAGGGCTACGACAGGCCAAACTTCATATACAAGGACCAAACCTACGCCTTGCAAAGAGACTCCTCCTATCAAACAGGGGTCAAATTCGAACGATAGTAGGATTGCTTACAGGGGACTATTATGTAATGAGGCACCTCCATCTACTGAGGATTTTCGATTCGGCCAGATATAGATGGTGCGAAGAGGAGGATGAAACCACATCCCATACACTATGCGAGTGTCCCGCATTGATGAGGGCTCGGAACAGACACCTGGGATCACCATTTTTGGAACTCAATGAAATTCGGGAGACCTATTAGCCTTCAGCAAAACCATTAGGCTCTAGGGGTAACCGCACTAAAGGTGGTCGGCACAATGGACCAAAAGGTCTGAGTGCCTCAGGGACTCCGCAGGAGGAACTCCACCAAAAAAATTAATCTAATCTTAATCTAACCAGTTAATTGTAATAACTTACAGAAAAAGTATATTGTTTGGGCTCCTTAAGTATATATCTGTGGGAAGATGGCTAATAATGATATGTCATGTTTTGCAAATTTTACATGAGAGCAATTTTAAAGTTTAGTAGGCTCTAAAAATCATAATCTCAAAGTTTAGGTGTTACCTTTTCGTAATAGATGTAAAAAACGGTTGTTTTAATATTTTTTTAACTTTCCAAATCCAACGGTTGTTCTAGTACTACGAATCTAACCGTATGCATAAATCAATTTCGCAAAAACTAAAAAAATCATATTTACCCATCTTACTACAGGTAGAATTTTTATTTATTTATTTAATTTATTTATTTATTTACCACCGAAAACAGCACCCGTTGGCATTTATATCGGGGTGTTTTAACAATCAACAACGGACAAGCACAAACAACCATGCCCTGGGAAGTGAAAAATCCTCCCCAGGCGGGATTCGAACCCGCGACCTTTGGGTTAGCAGGCGAGGACGTTACCGCCACCGAGGCCGGCTTAAATAGAATACAATACCTCTTATACCTATGGCCAATTAAAAAATTATTAAGATATTAAGTGCAAAAAAACCAGGCGATTCTTGAGTTAAGAAATATAAGAAGATTTTTGTCGACATTAATATGCCGTTAGAAACGCGAATGGAAGTTAATGCCTCGCATGAAAATCTTCACCCTTCCAGCATAGAATAAAATGATGCCATCGCCTGCTTAAAAAAATTGTGAAATTGGGGAAGTTAAATATTTGGAATGCGCTGGGAAGGGAAAGGACACAGGGGAAGAAGAAGACAAGCTGGGATTTGATGAGAGAAGGGCGATATAATTTTTGGCCATTAATTTTGTAAAGATTTCAGTGCTTTGACGGCCTCGAAATGGTTCCTTCGTCAAAACTTTCAGCACTCTTAGAGTAATTATTATAATCAATTCCCGCATGAAAGAAATACTAATACGAGGTGCAGGTTAGAAATCTGAAAGATAATTACCGTTTGTATAAGTAGGCAGGTAATTTGATTTTAAGTGCTCATCGGAATAATTCAAGGTTGGCTTTCGGAACAACTGACAAAAGTTCAGATCACGTTTGACCGCAGTTGCCTGGGAGATATACACTTGAGAATAATCATCACATTCATAAAATCACTGCCATCCACTTGTGTCGTTGTCTAAAAGATTGCGAAATTTCATGATAAGAAAATAAATCTAGAAATCGCGGATAATCTGTGCAGGTTTCCGGTATAAAATACGTTCTCATATGATAAATGATTCCACTAAATTCTTAATGACTCATTTTTTGCTGTAACTATTGGTAGATAGTAACATTTCTTTTCTCTCGAATTAGGACTAAGGTGGGACAATAACTATTGGCTGACATTTTTCTCTTACAACTCGAGAATATCGTATCATAATTCTAGTGTTGGATCAACTTTGGAATTCATTTCTATCAACTGTATTTTTATGATTTGTGGCTATGATAATTTTTGATTCATTTCTTATCGAATTTAAGCTTTTGTATTTATTTTATTATGTGTATTCTTTTTCTTCTCTGTTGTTCATTGCATAAGTATGACCGCCTTTCTACGAAGCAATAAGTGGTATGGAGAGAAGAGACTTGCGATTAAATTTGACTACAGATTGATGCTCACTGCTGTAAATAGTTTCCAGTAGTATTTATGTGCATTGTAATCTCCATCGAATTATTCAGATGGATTTCTTGAAAAGTATCGTTTGCTATAAATAACGGTTTACGGCCATTGAGCGAAGTTTTATGTCCACCATGGATTTTGATGCGACTCATGTCTACAATGTCCTTAATTTGAAAAATCAAATGTATCAAACGTTGACCGAGTAAGTTAACCTTTACGCCTAATAATTATGAACGTGTCGCATATTTTAGCTCAAGGTCAAATTTAACCACCATTTTAGATAAATATATTGGACTTGTCACTCTTTAATTACATACATTAATCCCTATTTAATACTCTATCTTTAAACTTGTGTTTATTTTCACAATAATTTTCAATCGATATTAAATTGAAGTCTTGAAGACAAACCACGTTTTTCACTTTCAGAATAGGTAACGTAAATGTTGCACCTGTGAGTAAACAGTCCACCCTGTTATCATTTTTCCGAAAATAAGTTCAAGTATAAAAGGTATCAGCCATCCTGCACGGCACTTTTTACCGATGTAGTAAATCAAAATTATATATCGACCAAATATATTCACTAATAGGTTTACGCCAGCATAGATTCACTCCGTGTAGCGTTTGGGTATATTCAATTTTTACCCCGCAGATGGTGTGATTTTGACTCGCCTCCGACGCGGGCACGCCCTCTTGTTAATCCCGGTGGCGAGGGTGGGAAAAAATACGGAGCGCGGAGCGAGAGTGAGCAGGAGGGTGTAGTGTGCGTAGAAATGGCCTTGAGACAGGGCGGGGGAAGGGAGATGTAGAAGGGTGGGCGGTGGCTGCTTGGGGTGTGCGGGGCTGGTGGGGGTGGGTGATGTGGGTGGGGCACCTTTGGGTGAGATTAGATGAGGGCGGACGAGGCGAAGAAGGAAGCGGAGTTTTGAGTGGGAGCGATATCGAGGTTGCTATCTGCCTATCTTAATTCGATAATAATTTGTGAAGCTGACCAGAGTTTTGCCGATTGATAAACAGTAGGGAAACTACGGATCGACTACCTACTTAAGATAGTTTGAGTGAGATAACACTTTCCATAAAATTCTTTGTATTCGGCCTCATTATAAAGAAAATGTTATCATTTTTCCAATGAAAACCTTGTATCAGCCACAAGCCATACTACTTTTCGACATATTTGCCATGAAGTACAAGCTGTTTTCCGAGGGGAATGGTACAGGAATGCACTTTATTAATGAGAGACTTTATTTTTTCTTAAATGTGGAAATTCAAAAGCATAGATCGCGTCAGAAATTTAACAGATTGTTGCTCGGATTTTTTCAACAATTTTTCAACATATCAACAACTCACCGGAGTGATTTTTCAGAAATAGAAAAAAATCTTCGATGGTGTAGCCAGTTTCAGCGTACGGCATGAAAACAGTGTGTCAAGTTAAAAACTTATTGATGAAAACATAGCTAATTACTGAGACTTTCAGTAATATGTAACAAAGTTTTTGTGCCATTAATGTTACAATATTTACTTCATGCTTTTACAGCTGCTGCAATTTAAAAATGAAATTCGAACATCATTATTATAATTCTATTTTGAGTAGGGTAAGTCCGGGAGAGATGGCCCCTCGGGAGAGATGGACTGATTGCATATTTCGGAATGTAGCCGCTCTAGTGCGCCACTGTTCTCATGCTGGTGTCATGGCCGACTACGTAGACACTTATTTTTGTTTATAGCCGCTTTCACCTGCTTATTTGATAATTATTCAAAGAAAAAGATATCAGGAGAGTAAAATCTTTTTTCATAGTTAACGTTTTTTAGTTTTAGTGTGTTTAATTTTCCATATCATTGAGTTTAATGTCTATACTTGATGAAAACAATATGTAACGGTTCACTGTACACCACTGCGGCGCCCCTGGCATTGGGGAAAGCAGAAAAATGGCCTGGTCCATCTCTCCCATACGATCGGGAGAGATGGATCAATTCGAGTTGGGATAGATGGACCACACTTTTTACATTATAAGTAAAAGCTGACAATTTAGATTTGCTTTATCAAAGGGCTGAAATGTTAAAAAACAAATATAGTTGAACCAATAATTAAGGAAATTGTAGTTAGTAGTAATTCTAACATTAAAACTTGGCCTTTTCATTACATTTAAATTTTTTGTGGGCCGTTTAATCCTTTTGGTTAGATTTTTGTGTCTTATATGTTCTAATTTTGCAAATGTATAGTTTGGTAACATTGTTAGTAACAATAGAGTGTTATTAAAATATTCTTTTGTACAGAGAAATTTTTTTCAAGTTTATTTAATGCCTTTTAGTTATGGTCCATCTCTCCCTATATCCTTGGTCCATCTCACCCATAGCATATGGGTGAGATGGACCAATGAGAAAAAAATATATTGTCTTTTAAAAGGTATTTTCCATTTAAATTTCACTTATTTCTTATGAAATACTGATAACGTTATCTATGATATTATAGGACAACAAACGATTGAACCGATTATACCATAATTAACAAAAAATGAACACTTAAAAAAAGTGGGGCCATCTCTCCCGGACTTACCCTAGAGAAAAAATCGCTCAAACCACCTTAGATATTTGGTACAAACTGCTAGTCTCCGCGGGAACAGAGTACTTTTTTAAATAATTGGTGTTGACCATAGAGATGTAACTAAACTTGCGAGAGGCCAAAGACGATTTTTAAGCTCAAAATGTAAACATATAACGCGTAAAAATTCTCCATGTTGAATTCAGCTGAGTGGATGGAATGCTAAATCTAATCATAATATTAATGAGCAGTTTTATAATTTAAATGTTAATACTTCTTACGTACTAAGTATTACCGATTCTTACTAAACTAATGTCAAATTTCGTAAATCATGATTAAAATTTTCATAGAAACTTGGTTCATCTAAGTGTATATTCTTAAAGAAACTTCTTCAATTGAAATCAGTTATTACTCGTAGCTGATTTATATGAATGATTATTTATCTCATATTTTTTAATTTCTAATTTATATTTCCACGTTCATGTAATACTAAACATAATGTTCTATGTGTACCCCACCTTAAACATTTGGTCTGTCGAAGGACCTTTTTGGATGACAATCTTATGGATAATAGCATTGAGCATTGTATATTCATTGCTCAGAAGTGAAATGCAGACATAAGAGTCGCAACGGATGCTCGAGAGGTGTGTTCCATTTGAAGAAATCCTTCACGGGAAAACCCCTGGCTGAGTGGGTGCTGAGTTCACCTCACGGAAAACCCAAAGGTCTTTGAGTCGCAAGTGCTAATTTGGCTTCGGACCCGAACGCCTCGAGGTGACGACATTTTATTGTGTATTCTTGTGAATGCTTTAGGTGCGGAATCACTTCGTTGTGGAGTTAGCTTAAAATTAAATCTACCTCTTATATCAAAAAATAATAGTTAGGGCCGATTTTGTTTGGTTAACGCTAGCCGATAGATGGCTTAGCATTTGCGTAAATGTGATGTTAACTGGGAGTTCGGATTTTGCAGATTACAGCAGATTGTCAATCAGTTGGGAGAGCTAGTCCACATCGATTATCGTGCTGATAAAATGTTCAACTGGAGATATAAAACCTGGCATTCGTAAGGAGAGCTCTAAAATAACGTAATTCGCATAGATTGGTGCGTATTTATGAGCTCAATAAGCCAGCGAAAGAGTAATTGCAAATGGTACGGGAAATTTTATTCAGCCTACTGATCATTCCCTATATCAATGCTATTGCGATTAAGAGTGACTTGTATGAATCAATTTCGTTTAAAAAATTCGAAGTTATTTTGTTTTTTTTGTCTCTTCACCTGTCAAATGTGTTAGAATTAGGTTTGCTGCCTATCTATATGGTATAATACAGAAAATAGCTAGACTGTAAATACGACTATAAAAAAGATCTTCGTATAGTCGGTGCATACATTAGCAAAAAAGGACGAAGATCTGGGTGTCTGTAAACGTTTAATTTCGTGTGATTTACTATGGTGATTTTAATGTGAATTATCTTTCGATATGACAGCAGTCTTTAACATTGTTAAAGACATGTGTTCTGCCTGTGACAATAAGGCGTTTTCAGCGTACGGCGTGTAACGAAGTCAAGTTAAAGCCTCAAACATGTATATTTAGTTAATTACTGAGAATTTCAGCCAAATTAGCATAGTTTTCACGTCAATTATTATAGGTACAGTAGTTATTCCATGCTGATTACGGCTGATTAAGTTTTATTTCCATTATGTTGTAGTTCAAGAGTCTTCTCATTATAGAAGCAAGTAATTAAATCAGTAGGCGTTTCAATTAGATAGCATGGCAAACCCTACTTCATATCTCTAATCCTCCTTACACTACCCTACATTTATACCATATATACCTTCAAATACTGAACTTTCGTGGAAGAAAACAGTACAACATTTCCTCCAAGCAACTCTTTCCACTCCCATTGTACACGAGACAATTGGGATGTGTATCTGGTCAGGTATAACACAAGTCCAAATAAAAGTGGTCCACACTTTAGATCCTCATACATTTACTACCATCTTCCAGCTAAACTTAAATGTATTCCTTCTATACAAAAGTTCAAGCATTAATTGAATATATTTCTTGTAGATAATGTTTTCTACAGCATCTCAAGAGTATTATGATTGTAAATTTTGATTTTTTAAATGTGTACATGTGTATATATTTATGATTATATGATTGACGCCTTCCCATGTTTATATGACCAAATGAAATAACTATACATAAAGATAAAATTAAGTTTAAATACGTTCTATATCATGTCTGGAGAAAAGTCACGCTCAAGCTACATTCAGGTGGTTTGAACGAGATATAATTTAATATAGAATTGAATGAAAGTAGCCTCATCATGTTGAAAAATATCTTATTTCCTAGTGATACATAAATATTACCAACTCACCGCATTACATTTCGAAAGCCAAAAACTGTGTGCGCTCCAGAGAGACTTATTTTTTTAAAAAGAAGTGCCTCAATAAAAAATAAAATAAGTCGCACAGATCGTATCAGAAGCGTAGCGGTTCTTGTAAATGTTTTTTTTTATTAATAAAAAAATTATAACTCTTCGTACTATCTGCCTTTAATTAAGCCAAATATTTTAAGTCATTTTCCATGTGATATGGTACCGGTGTGCGCTCCGGAGACATAATTTTAAAAATGCTTACAGCGTGAAAAACTTGTCTAGTTAAATCTTATATATGAATAATTAGCTAATTAAAGTAGTTTTAGCGAAAAATCAAATCACCTAGAATTTGATGAATTTGACGAAATTTTAAAGAAAAAAAACTCATATTTTTAATGATATCAAAATATTAACCCCTTGCCGAACTACTTTTCGAGCAATTTGCCTAAAAATATAAACTGTTTTACATGGGATAGATTACGGCTGAGCGCTCTAAAGGGAGAATATTGAAAAAATTAGGAACTTCTAACAACTTGATTTCGTCAAAAAACTAACGGTGTGTAGTTTGTATGTTTTTACAACTATTTATAAAATTAATCAATTACTTACCGCAGTACCATTTACAGAATCTCATTAAAAACATTTATTGTGAAGGCGATTTCTCTGTAAGGCGTGAAAAAAATGAGTAAAGTTAGAGACCTATGTGGAGAATGTATTTATATAATTACTGAGAATTTTGGTCATATATAACTATATTTTTGCGCTATTAATATTTTAATATTTATTTCATACTTCTTACAGACGCTTAAATTTAAAAAAATAAAATTCGAATATGGTCTCTATGATGACTAGGGAACTATCTCGCTCAGAATACCTTAATGAGAAGTTCAGTCAAATAAAACGAAGTTTACGTTTCTGTATAAACTTATTGCAAAGCTTACATTTGAAAATAAAATTGAAATATGGTCTCTGTTATGACTGGAGAAAAATCTCGCTCGAACTACCTTAGGAGAGGACGTGAGGAAGGAAAAGTTGGAGCAGAGATAAGAGGGAAGGAATGAAGGGCGGGGAGACGGGAATTAGGCTTTTTTGTGCCCTAAGCTCTTTCGTCTTTCCCTTGAGAGAGAGAGAGCAAGGAAGAGGTCCCCGGTAGTCACCCAGAGTACGTTGTCCCCCCGTTCCGTCGAGGCCTCCGTCGCGAGGAGGTGGCCAATGAGAGGCTGCGTGGATACAGTGAGGCGAAAGTTTGAAGGATTGGATTGGGCACGGGAGCCACGTATTTGGACTGAATTCAAGGCCTCCGAAAATACATATCTGGAGGATGGATGGAGCGGGTGGGAGGTCCGCTCTCCTTTTTTCTTCCTGCTTGGTCGTTTGCTTCATTGCGGGAGATCGACGCCCCGGAGAGATACGAGGGCGCTGGTGCCACCAGAGGCGCTGCTGGTCTCTGCCGGGACGAGATTGGATCATGGCGTCGGATATCACCCACTGACTGAGGGACATGAAGTCTACGAGTCCTTGAATCTCACCTTAACAATTTATTGTTCTTGATTAATCGACCACAGTGTTACACCTGTTGTTCATACGCTTGTACATCTACATCATATCCTCAGAGCCGTCACAAGGTCGCATGGCGGTGGGTTTTAGAACAAAAACTTGAAGGAAGGAAGGGAAGAGGGAAAACGAATGGGACATAGGATTTGGGAGAAGAAATATTCAAAAAGTCATGTTTTTTGATGTATCAGGGTCGTGCGTCTTTTTTGTTTACCGTAATCGGAGTCGCGGTATCTATCTCCTATTTTGTCACTTTAGTCTTTCCCGCTAAATATTCGACAGAGTGCGGTAGTAAAATATTATCCGCCGTGTTAGGCTGATTGTTATTGGCATGTTGCCTTAGCCTTAGCCTGTAATCTTAGCCTTGCGTGTAATCTCCAACTCTCTAGCTGCCCCCAAATTAGTCCATTTAATAAAAAGTAACTTTTTGCTCCTTGTAAGCATTTTTAATGCACACTTTTCCTTTGCGTTACGTTTTGTTTGCGTGATTAATTTTTCCGTGCCGTGTTTTTAGCTGTGAGCTCACTATGAAGCCTACGAAGGTGAAAATATTGTCGAAAATTGAGTCCAGTCATTGCTCGGTTGTTGTGAACCTCATCACAATATTGTTAATACACCTTCCTTTTGTCAAGTTTAGATTTGTACCCGAAACGTAAATTTCTTTCCTGCAAAAAGAAGAAGCCGCCTACTTCCGTCTGAAGCAGTCGTTCAAATCACCGAACGTCAGGACAAAAGTAAACGACTCAGCACGTACGTAAGCATCAAAACTCCAAGAAGAGAAATTATTGAGAGCTTCATATTTGCAACTCTTGGATTTCTCCCTTTTAGTGGAATATCTAAAACAATTTTCGAAAGAAATTTATTTATATCATTTGGACTTCATTTTTGGAGGAAAATACTACATGATCCAGCTTTCAATGCCAAAGTGTTATCATTAGTTTTAACATAGAAAACAGGAAGGCATTTTATTGCTTTTTTTTAGTTCTTGAGGAATAATTAAGTTTATTTTTACAATCATGCACAGTAAATTCTACCAAGTCACATCTCAAACAATAAATTTATCTATTATATTCACCGAAAAGATAAATAATCGAAGTTTTGCATTTATTTTGGTGGCTAATCAAATTCATAATTTGTTATTTCTTATTCGAATCGAATTGCAGACACCATATATATTGAATCTGCAGGTACGCTTTGAATCCATATGAAATAATACGGATGACCACAAGTTTTGCAAGAATCAATGTTAAATAAAAGGCGGGAATTGCAGTGTACATTTTGGAGATTGTCAATCCAACAGCTGCAAGTCCCAAAATTTTTATAAAGACTTTTTACCAATGCTAATCTGCAGTTTACCTCATGAGTACCGGAGATCCAGCTTGCTACGGCATTTTAATCTCTCGTTTGCCACAGGTTCCCAGGAACTATCATTGCTTGAAGCACTATGTGGTAGTTTACATTTAATTATGAAAAACTCTACATGATGAAAAAGATTTCAGGCTCTCTCCATATCGAAAACCACTCCAACGCCTCTAGCTTTTCGCCTCATTTCTTCGTCACTACATGAAAGGAGAAAGCGAGACACATACTTCCAAACATATCTCACTTTTCGTGTTTGCCCTTTCTCAATTCCATTTTTCTCTTCCTCCCCTTTTAATGGCTAGTATCCTATCACCCCCCACCACATACCCTTGCAGCAGGTTGCAGAGTATACTCTAGATGCATGTTAAATGAGGCAATTATAGACCCCTACACTTCTGGGTTAAGGATGCGACAAAGCGGTTGAAATCTTAGTTCGAAGAGGCTGCTTGATGAGTTAATAGCCTTGAAAGTTTTGAGCTCAAAATCGGAACTTCGGGTCTCCAGTACGCAGCGGTATGAAGACAGAGTTTAAGGTGATCACACATATATTATATACGAATAGGAGTTGTTTATCTCAAACTCGATCATTTTTACCCACAATCTAATACCATACTCCACTTGTGCAGAAGTATCTGCAACCGACCTTAATAATGATCTCTGAGATTTTTCCAGAAAACAAAAGGCAACTATATGAGCATCTTTCCTTGGGACTTCAAGTAAAACTGTGGAAAACCTCTACTGGCAGTAAACCTGAAATCTCTACCAACACAAACGCAATACTTCGGCTATCATCCGTGTAGAGAACTACTTTTTCGTTCGTGAAAGCGAGATGCCGTGTCCTGAGCGACAGGCGTCTCACCCAGGCATTCCATCGCATTTAAGGTGTAAAGTGCTTGTTTTGGCGTGAGGAAAGTGCGGAGATAAATTATATTATCAATTTTTGTACGTAAACAGGATTAGTTACTCTGTAACTTACTTGTGTTAGCTAAAATCTCTGTTAAATACCAGCTCATGTACTTACAGTCCCCCACTTTTCACAGCACATGTGGAATAAGAGGCCCGTAGAGTCCATGAATTTCCATGCAAAACAGATGCAAATTGCCTTTTGGTCAACCTTTCGAGCGAGCTGGTCCACTAAGGGAGTGGGAACGCAGAGGACCTTGGAGGCGCCGAGAGGCTCACCAGAACATGGCGATGCCAATGCGATTACGCCTATGATAAAGTTGCTGATGTTTGGAAGTCACTCCTCGTATACCGACATGAGGAATGATGGTTGTTAGAACACAAATAAAAAATGAGGCAATGGACCACGATATTTTTGACCAAATACGCTCGCATGCACGGTGATAGATTGGTTCCTTGCACTTAAGCACCATCAGCGGAACAATCCCATTCATGTAAAACTTTTAACGTTTAAATTCCTACTTAGCAAAGCTCTCTCAACGATGAGTTCAAAAAAATGGACTTGTTAGAAAAATAATGTTTTTCTTTTTTACAAATCCTTTTGTCTTAACTCCTATTTTTCATTTCATTATTTTCGGAACAGATTTTTGACATTTTCCTAGGGAAGTATTCGGGGGAAGGATAGCTCATCAAATCATCGCTCGAGTGATATTTGCCGAGCAGATAAATGTCATTGGCTCAGCTAAGATGCGTTGGTGACCGTCCGCGTTCAAGGTATTTCGTAAGTGCCTATTTGACCTTCCTTAGGTCGCCGGCATTCGCTTCCAGCTGGAGAACTTCCCTGAGCACAGTCACTCCAGCAGCTTGTCAGTGGCGCCATCTTTTGACATTTCTGTGATACTGCTGCGGATGATACTTGGGATTGGTGAAAGCGCTAACTTTTAATGATCGTGGAAGTGGGATAACGTTAATTTCATTCTTTGGCAGAAGTAGAGAGGGCCTGAGAGAACTATGAATTGAACCACGTTAGTTTGCTATCATTTATATGACAGAAAACTTATAAAAGGCCATAATTACCTCTACCATATCAGATTTCAGGTTAAGAACAATGTGTCTTTCAGTGAACACCATTTAAAAGCATTTTTTTCAATAGAGTAAGAGTAAGCAATAGAGTAAGTGAAAACTTATGGCACTGTCAAGATGTTGTTTTATATCATTACCACGCCAAAAATGTATCATTTTGAAATATGCTTTGAAATCTTTAATTATGTCGATCGCAGAATTGTCGTTCAAAGACGACTGCAATCTTAACGATGACCTCACAACGACAGTGAGACGAGAACGAAGCCAAAATTTGCTGTTTGCAATTTTGGAAATGTTCACAGCATGGAGGCGCGAATCAGCTGCCCTACCTCACAAGAACGCAGGTTCAAGCTGTAGGAAGTCGATTGTCAAGCTGCTGTAATAGAATACATTGGCTTTGGAAAAAGATATGGAAGTTTAAAAGAGAGGTGAAAGTCTTGTGTGACGTAAAGTAGAGGAAAAACTGAAAATGTAATAATTTATGAGGTTGGGTACAGCCTGGGACTGCTCGCAAACCTTAGTATGTACCTTTATTGGTGGAACAGCTGTGATGATGCATATATTAGAAAAGATTATATCTACAGTGGTGCGAAATGCAATACAAAATGTTTCCCGTGCTTTCGGTCGAAGTGTATTTGTTTGCCAGTGGAGAGGGAATTTTTAATCAATACACAATATATAATCAGTAGTTTCCGGCATCTGAAGATGTACACTGTGTATTTTGTCAATTAAAGTATTCTTAAGCAAATTTGAAAGTAATTCAAAGTTATATTTCAATTGAAGAATACAGAGGAAGGTGAGAGACCGTAAGAAGTGTTGATACGTGAAAAATAGCTATTATATAATAGTCGATTTGGGAAGTATAGAGTGAAAAATGATAAAAGAAATTACTAAAAAAGCTATGATTGGCTTTGGAAAATAAATCTGCTCCCTCCAAGTTGTGACTTACTGGCGTCTGTAGCAACTATGCCGTCGCTATGTAGTGTTTCTGCGTGAAAATGAAATAAGATTATCCCAAATTTTTTAAAATCTCCCATTATATCCTACGAAAATTAGTGTTTTCTAAAAAGCTGGTAGAACTAGCGTTGACAGGTGGCATGGGTTCAATAATTTTTTAAATGGCAGTTTTTCTGTTTAATCTTGAAATTCTTTTCGTTCCTTGAAGTTTGAAGTTATGGAACCGAGTTCTCAAAACTGTTGCCCGTGGGCCATTTTTGGCCACTGAGCTATGCATGAAACATCATATGAGCATATATGTATAATATTAGCTCAAAAAAGGTGGCCCTTGTAATATGAATCTCACAAGACTTAAACTGTGTACAGAATATTTAGTAATAATAAACGTCTTAAATATAATGTTGAATTTTTTTAAGATCGGTACTTGGCATGGAATCGTCGCTTTGATTCATTCCGGAGAAAATTTACACCCCTGTCTTCTCAGTGCTGATCTTTCGAATTGCCACTTTCTTTATTTTAACTTTTCTACCGGTGAGTGGCGCCCATATCCCAGAACCAAAATGTGAATTTCGAATTGCCATATACTTGTCATTTAAATAAAACGAAAAAAGTTGATCGTTGTTTTGATGTTAGAAGATCTTAATGACAATGAATAACATATGAGTCTCATCGTACGAATTTTGAGTCTGATAAGGTGTTCGGATTACTAGGGAATGAAACTTCGTCTCTTCACCGAAAGGGAAAATATTTTTAAGGAGGAGATTACTGTGTCCCTTCATGGAACAATTGACAAGTAATTAATATTTAACTTATTTTCCAAGTTTTTACATTTCAACGAAACTTCCGTTTTATGGAATAGCCTTTGTACCTCCAGTGCTTTATTTAACGATGCCAATCTAATTTTTCCTACCCAAAAGAGGAAATGCTTGAACAGTGTACGTGCTAAATGGCCTAGCAGCGTATCTTCGTGACAGCCTGCATAGCTACCTGTGCAGAAGTTAGAAGTCTTTTACCTCTCCAAACCTCAACCAAACTTTTTTTTGCTCACCAAGTACAATTTCCTCCACCTCCATGCTAAAATGCTTCTGCCAAATGAACCATCTCAATCCTTCACCAAGCCCATATTACGAAGCCATCTATTGAAAATCGTCTTTCTCTCTTCCTCTTTTCTAAGGTGGGAGAAGTACTTTAATGAAAACTCGGCAAAGTAAAAGAGGAAAAATTTCTTGGATGCATTCTGTGATGTAATAGGTAACCTCTTGAAAACAGTAATGGCAAGAGGAATGAATGGGAGGGACTAGTTAGTCTTTTACTTGTTTTTATTTTATTTTGTCTTCCACGGTAGGAACCATAGAAGAACAAGGTTAGGATGCATCAGGGAAATTATGAGGAATGTTAATATGAATATTGATGACAGAATAAAATGGCTACATTAGAGGAGTAGGGGGTGGAGAGCTGGAACAGACAAATCTTAAGATTGATGACTAATGGCACGTGCAGTTAGGAAACGGTGGGCATGCACAGAGACCTGTGTATTTGACTTCTGGCCGGTAGTCAATTCATCTACCATCTTGACGACCACAAAATCTTGATTGTCATAGCTCGGTTCTCTACCAAATACATAAAGAGGTTGATTCAAGAGCAGTCGTTATAGTTTTCATGGACGCTGTTAGTTTTCTAAAAACTTTTCAGCATAATTCTCTCTACTTTCCATCATTAAATCCCATTTGAACTCGTATTTTTTCGCTTCATTCCATTCAGTTTTTCTATGTTTTTTTCTCCCCCACTTTCCCTTACCTAGCATTATCTTTGCCCTTTTCAGAGTATCATTACCCATAATTGTATCCTTCAGCCACCTTTCCTGACTCCTAATTTCTCCTATAAGCTTCCTTTCTTCTCCAGCTCATATTTTTTATCCTTTTCCTTAACTAAATCTAAGTCTCCAGCCTATTCTCATTATCATTCCATATAGTGACTCAGTCTGATCTATGCAAAGCTACGCCACATACAAGGGCGTATCCAGAGTGGGGGCGATAGGGGTAATGCCCCCCCCCCCCCCCCAACGATGGATAAAATGCTCAATTTTCATATCCTACATTCAAGTTTTGATAAATGCAAATCAAGCGTGCATAATCAGTTTTGACAAGTTGTAGGTATAGTCCTTATTAAATGTATGTTTTCCAATGAACAACTATGGCGATCATCACTGGTAAGAGTCGATGAGGGGAGGGGTACAAATACTAATCGCCCCCCCCTCCCCCCCAAGAGCTTTCCCTTGTTACCCCCTTGCACATATTTGAGTCTTAGCTTATCTTTTCTTAAACTAAAAAAATGTCTAATCTCAGTCTAAAAAAATGTCTAATCTTCATACCAAACCCTTCACTCTTTTTTCCAAATGTGATAATCGTGTACATCAGTCCCTTGGCTGACTGATTGAATGCATATCTAACTGACACTATCAGCTTCCCTCAAGCTTTCATTGTCACTTCTCACTCTTCCCATTCTTCCTTAATAGTTTCCTTGGAGTACATTTTGATAAACAAAGGTGATAGTAAGCACCATTGACTTGCTTCTACCTTTAGCTGCACTGAGTGGGTCAAATTTTCTCGAATATGGTGATAAATATCATAATTCTTCATTATGAAGCAGGTCAGCAAGAGAAATCTAGTCATTAACATGTTCACTGCCCCTGCATTTGATTTGTCACAATCTCAGGTGCCCTATCATTATATTTTTTAATTTTTTTTCTATTAAATTTTTAATAAAAATACTTTTTTTTCACAAAACACTTTCCCCGTTACATATATCCGTCCTCTGTGCCCATAGGTGTGCCCATAGGGATGCCAGCGATAAAAATGCCGCCTTTTGCCTTTGCCCATGATCGTAACCATAAGCCTTAACCTCAAGTGTTCTGAGGAAGGCCAGTTCCATAAAGCAACTCCCACAACAAAATTAGAAGACTCCAATATTTGTGTAAAACAAAAAAAAAAATATATATATATATATATATATATATATTACATTTCTGTTTTAATTTTCGATGCTAGGATAAGATATTTCTACTAAATACTGTCAAAATACTGCAATAATATAAATCCTTGGTAATACTAGCATAAAATATCTTAACTGCTATTTACTTTTTATCAAATAAAAGCAGATTAACAATAGGGAAAAAAAATCGATTAAAAAATACGAAAAACTTTTCGTAATCAGCTTTATCAGAATAATGTTTTTTATATACTAATGCTATAGTAATTCTCGTTTTTTCACGCCCACAATTGGGCTCCGTACCCTATTTCAAAAAAGCACATGCAATGATAGTTGGAGCATGCACAGATCAAAAAATAAAGTCAGATCTTCAAAATATTTTAGATTTGATTTGTTTTCCAGTTCTTTTCAGCAGGACTCGCTTTCCCCCAAGTTTTCTGTTCCATCGAAAGTTTGGCACCCCTCCAAAATTTTTTGGGGGTGCCGCGGTATCCATGGCACCCACTGTGCGCACGTCTGTCTGTGCCCCTTCAATAGAAAAAGAGTGTAGCTATGTGCCCTGCTCTACAGAAGGAGATAGCATAACGGAGGAGGGTGAATGCGCTGGGCGCGTTGAAGGAATGGGACAATCGACATTCATAACCATGAAAGGCACGTTGTGGGTGGTGAATGTTTTAAAGAATGGTAGTATCCCATATTGTTGGTATTAAATCTGAATCGAAATTGAAAATGCATCATCCTTTTGTTTCCCTAAGATGATTTCATGTAAAATCGTGCATTCCTCATTTTACACATCAACTCCTGAGCACCAATGCCACAAGCATGGCCATATTTAAAACGTTTATACTGGAAACAATTTATTTCATGATGACACATGTTGCTGATATCATACAACCAGCATTTAATGGTTTCCTTTTATGTTTATACGCTGCTGAAAATTTCCTCTTTTATATAAATCATAATTAATCCATTTCTTAGTAATTAAATACATTTTTAATTTAAGCATACCTATTAAAGCTGAACTTCTTCTGATATTATGATTAAAAGGGGACACGATCCCCTGATTAAGATTGTTATGCTACAGGGTCAGTCAGTAAAACATTAGAAGAAATGTAAAACATAATCCAATGGGATATCCGAAAAAAGTGACAATGAAAATTCGCTGGGACCCTCTTCAACCTGCCCTAGCCTGCATACCAAAGTTTGGCTTTGGCTTCCTCACTTCAGAATTTCATTCTCCCTAAGCTGATACCATCACTTAAGAGGAGAACCATGGCCACTAGAATACATAGTCTGAACTCCAGTTGATCACTGTAAAGTCATTAGACCTACATTGGCATTCGCTGCTATGTTTGCACACTTGTGGTATAGTTTCCCAGTAGGTTGCAAATTAAACGAGTTATGCTCCTATTTCAATTGTTTAAGTTTATGAGTCATTTTAGGACAAGGGCAATTTTTGTAGCATGTATATACCAACTATTAAATATGTATTTAGGTTTCACCTGCATACATTTCATTTCACTAATCATCATTACCAAACTAATATTTTGACAAAATTGGAAGCAATTGTCAATGCTTATATAACAATATACCCATGTGGTAGTACAGTAACGTCACTAACCTCAACATTGCAGAATTTACTTTGAAATATGCATTTGATTCAAGTAGCTTTCTATAGAATGTATCCAATAAATTCAAACTTAAGCGCATACCTAGTTCTGCTGCAAATAAAATTCACTTATTAGATAGTTTGGGTACTTCATATTTTTTGAACTTACAATATAGGAGCTAACAAATATATGAATTTTACAAATTTTCTGGGCCGTTCAGGAAGCGTGCAGGAACCGTTTACACAGCTCCAACCTACTATCCATGAACAGCCCACGAACGGAACACCCTGTGAACGGCTGTTGCGGGAGGATGTGCGTAGACTTGAGGCGTTTGATATGTGGGTTTGGAGAAGGATGGAGAAGGTTAGCTGGATGGCGAGAAAGACGAACGAGGAGGTATTGGATATGGTCGGAGAGGAGAGGAAGCTTGTGGCAGAGGTTCGGAGAAGGTAGAAGAGATGGATAGAGGAGGTTTTGAGAGGAGAGGGCATGTTGAAGAGAGTGATAGAGGGGAGAACACTGGGGAAGCGTGGAAGAGGAAGGAAGAGGATAGGAATTCTGGACGAAATAAGAGGAGGTAGAAGATATGAAGAATTGAAGAGGGATCTAATGGCGGGACATCCTTAGGAGGGAAAGCGAGACAATGACTGTGAGGTTGGGATGCAGAATGGGGACTGTCCAAGGACCTACCAATCAGTTGGTAGAATACTTGAATGGTAAAAAAACCAGGGGCGGCTCCAGACCAGCGAGGTTCGGGGGATTGGGCACCAGCAGTTCTTGGGGTATGGAATACCCCCCAGGAGAAGGGGGTTTGTGGATCTCGTCCCAGAAATTCGCAACAAACTATGTGCAAAGTGGCGCGTTATAAATGGTTAGGAAGCAAATGTTTGCATAAGAGCAAGTTATTACTAAATGCATATTTCCCTTTCAGATTACCACAAAGTCGCGACTAATTCCAAATTTATTTTTATTTACATTCGCATTTACCTTGTGGTTTAAAAAACCATTTTAGTTGATTTAAAATTTAACTGGATTTCAATGTAAAATAACCAAAACATCAATTACAAAAAAGCAACAAATTAATTTAGACTTTTAATGTAAGGTCTATGACAAAGAATTACGCCGAGTTTTGGGGCGGCAATTACCCCTACTACCCCCTCCCCATGGGGCTGCCAATGCTCTCGACAGCTCTCTCTCTAAAGTACTACATTGACAAGCAACATTAAGTGATCCCTAATTGAACTTGCAAACAGCCACATTGATTTGTTGAAGCGGAAAGGGAAGAATTTGCAAATGATTGCACCATCAGCTGAAGGCAAAACTTGTCAGTATTTTTTACGACCATTAAAACCTTGTAGGTATATATTCTACCCTCGGAAGAAATGTATTTTCATACTCATTTTCACCAGGGTTGGAGAAGACGTAACAGCAATCAGTTCCTTGTTTCTACTATTGACTATATTAAAATGTGGAATCTATGTGAATTTAAGTGAAGTTGGTGACTAGGTGAATTGCTCTTGTCTTGCATGTTTGTTTACGTCTCAGTGAAGGGATAAACAGTGTAGTGTTTTACTATTCTTCATTCAGTGAATTTTGCCACCCCAAGTGTCATCTTTTTGTTTCATTGCATTGTTGTGTCCACTGCGATTTTGTTGAAATAATTAATCCGTCTGCGTTTAATGCAGGTAATGACTAAATATCAGTAGGCATTTGAATATGTCCTTGGCAGGGATTATTGTGCTGTTTTAGAGTATCTTAAATTGTGAGTGTGAAGTCCAAGTGAAAGGGTGATGATTTTTTGTCTACTTATGCAATTTTTCCTGTTTCATTGTGCTTCATTCAATAAATTTTACCATCTCAAAAGTTATCTTTTCATTTACTCGACTTGATGTCATTACCAAGTATTGTTCCTTTATTTGAGTGCCGCTGTGTGTGCCTGGAGAAATAGTGGAAATGATTAATAGCAGCATTATATATCTCACGGTATGTAATCATATTATATATTATAGATAATTATATTAAATATCTTTGATATAATTTGTACTGACATGATGTGCCTTATGCGCTTTCCCAATACATAATACTGTGGACTATCGGACAAATAAATATATTATTAGTGGAATAAATATAATTTTTAGTCCCAAATACCGATAGGTATATAAAATAAAAATTCATACTTTCCATAGAGTGCGCTATATAATGTAGACTTGCAGCAGACTTACTGTGCTGACTTGCAGCAGACTTACTGTGCACACTTGAAGCACACTTGCTCTGCACACTTGCTGCAAGTGCACAAAGTGGAAACTAGCAAGTTTGATGCACACTTGCTACGAACTTGCAAAGACTTGCTGACTTGCTTTGCTAGTTTGCCACTAGTTTGCGAGACTTGCTTTGCAAACTCGCAGCAAGTTTACTGTGCTATCTGGGTTATAATAAGAAGATGTTTATGTGCTCTTGTTTGGACATTGGAGCATGACTTAATGGTTAACTTTATGAATAAATAGTATATATTCAAATGCAAAAATACACTATTTATAAATATTTTCTCAAAAATTAACAGGATAATAATTAGCAAAAGGCATTTTGTTAGCGTGTTAGCTCTTAACCTGTCAGACATGAAGCAGCTTTGCCATCCATATTTTCTCCCTAAAAAAGCACAGCACCTACTTGCCTTGACTCTCATATCATTATGTAATGAAGAGATTAGCAACAGTTGGATTAGACAATATAAGCATTGATATTTATTGAAGTAAATCATTATCTATCTCCCTTGTGAAGCTAGAATTGCTGGCAGTTAAGACAGGGGCGGATTAAGGTCGTTGTTTTTGGGGGGGGGGGGGCGGTTCGCTACTTCCCGCGGCGCCTGGGGGGTATGCAATATATTTCAATCACAGTCTAAACAAAGTTTAGTAAACAGTAGTTTAGACTGTGTCTCAATTAAATGGAGGTCCGGGTGGACTTCCCTCGGAAAATTAAAAGAAATGAAGCGCTTGGAACGTAGTTTTGGTGTGGCTATATTACATATAAGAGATTTAATAAATTATTGAGTAAATCAATCTAATCAAATTTGAAAAACATAAAAAAACGATGTCAAAATGCCATTCTTGTGAAGAAGTGAAGTGTCTTCCGGGTTTTACACCGCGTTGGTCCATGTTTCCTCGGACGACAGTTTCGGTGGCGTTTCAGTCAGCTTCTTCAGGTCGGAGAAGTGAAGGTGCAGCCTTTTGTCGTCTTATATATCTCACCCGTTGGAGTCAGGTCTAACGCTTGAGATATATAAGACGACGAATGGCTGCACCTTCACTTCACCGGCCAGAAGAAGCCGACTACAACGCCTACGAAACTGTCGTCCAAGGAAACATAGACCAACGCGGGACAAAACCGGAAGACCTGCATCTTCCCATTCATCAACTCGCGGCAGCCTACACAAGGATTTAGAACTCCTTGAAAGAAATCTTCTTGCCGTACAGAATGAAAATTGGTTGGAATGAAATAAAAAGATAAGTACATATTCAGAAAATACTAATTTCCTTTAATATTTGTATAATTTTTTTATAATAGCTAGCAACGAAAATGCAGTAATGCTCGGAAGTTACCGTCATTCGTCAAGGGCTCTTCCAATGATAATGCACCGTCGCGTCGTCCCGATGACCTCTGAATGGTATGTTCTGACGGCCAAGAAAAATCACATTTTTAAGTATCAGCTTCAGATTTTCTCTATTTTCCTTGATTTTCTCCCTTCTGTAGCCGTCCAGTTGGCTTGTGTTTTGATTTTCAGGTTTTTTGTATTTTTCCAGAAAATTCAGGGCCAACTGGGCACTGCACCTTTGTGATAGACTGTGTGTTGGTGGTTTTCCAGATCATCTTGTTTCCCTAGCAGTTTTGAAAACTTTAACGGCTCTGTAACGAGGGATTTTAACTGAAAATTTGTACCGCAAGCTGCCGTTGATTGGGAAAAAAGGGAAAACGGGACCTACGAAAACGTCCATTCATTGAGTGAGAAACCACAAGCCAAGGGTACTTTTCAAGATGTTCTATCCTCACATAACGACGCTCTTCCGCGGTTCCCTTCATATGAGTTGAAAATGGATACTTGTAGTCGCTTGTGGATGTCCAAGGGCTTTCCAAAAGTTCGGCTATTTTCCTATCATCAGGTCTTTCCTTTCCTGGTACAATGAAGAGACCTACGTCACAGTTGAAATTTTTAGCCAAAGGAAGTGAAGAAATTGAAGCTTCAGTCGATATTTCGTGACTACGTGGAGGGGATTGTAAAAGGACCATGGACTCAGCTTGAGTCTCATTGTCAGTTGTACAGCATGAAAGCATGGTGTTAACAAAATTGTGTATTTCCTCCTGCTGCTTCTGGCGTCTTTTGTTTTTGGACGCGAGAGAAAAAGCTTCGAAGGTTCGCAGAGACACTAATAGTTTTCCGCTTTGTACCAGGCCTACTAGAAGAAGACGCCTGTAAACAAAAGTAAACCTTAACTATTCCTTCTGCGACGAGTCGCAAAAAACATTACAAGCATATCTTTTTCTCACCCTATAGCGTAATACTTGAAAATTATTTTGCTTTACTTAGAGAATCCTCAATTTTACTGCTATCCAAAGGAGATGGGACAAAACTACGGTGGGTGGACCTCTTGCAGCATTTCTATGGTAACACAATGAAAATGAAAGTCCAGTTAATAGGTGGGTGTTCAATTCCTTAATCAAAAAGCAGATAAATAGCAATGGAGGCTAATGTGGGCCGGAGCTTGAAGCCGGCCGTCCAGCCCTAATGGCGAGCGCGAGAAAGCGCAAATAAGTTATGTCGTTGTAATTAACCGACTGAACTTACCATCTCTGGCTGAAAGGTTGATCGGCACGTCAGGTATATCTAAGAATAAAAGAAAAACGACGCAGGGTCCTAAATATGTGAAGAACTCTTGAACTTGTCACTCACTACAACTGAAACAATACACTCGCTAGAGCCGGGCAACTGACATGTCGCGACGAGCACGAGAGCGGAGGGTGTCGCATAGTACAATTGTAGGCAATGCTGAAGGAAGGCGTGGAGACTGTGTTCCCCTCTCGCAGACGCACTACGGCTCAACTGCCCAAACTCGCGGCACGATTCTCTGCATGCATAGTAAATAGGTGTATATAGGTCTGCATACATAGTATAATATCTTATAACTATTCCGTTACGGCACCAAAGCTTTCACAACACTGTTCATCAGAAGGCCTACAAAAGTACAATTGCGAACATCGAGGAAACTGAGTCTGTTTAGACAAGTGGCTTTTAGATATTTTCCAAATATCTTTATCCATTGTGTATTGAGCTGGTGAAATAAAAACTTGCATTAGAGAACCACCTTAATGATTACCATATTTTCTATTTTCCCGGGAATTACGGGGGGGGGGGGGGGGGGGGGCGGCCGCCCCCCCACTTAATCCGCCCCTGAGTTAAGAAACCCATTAGTGTCCTGAGCATTTTAGAAGCTCTCGCAGAAAATTTTGATTGGTACATAAATAATTCATACATTTTTTGATATATTCAAAATTTGACCATTTAAGGCCCTGATTAGCTGTCTGACTAGCATTAAAGATAATATAAAAACAAAACTGTGCTACGCATGGAAAATTTAGTTATTTACAGGAGTAAAATGAAAATTAATTGAAATTTATATTGTACTTTTAACCCTACTGACTACTTTTTCAAAGAGTAATTTGTCATTGTAATTATAGTTACAAACTTCCCAGTGTATTCGTAATTGAGCCCAATTACATTTCTCCAGCACTTTTCCCATCACTGCATATCAGTGAGCTCAGCGGGTCAGAGCCGGACCAATGAAATGGAAATGACTTACAACTAATTGTAAGCTAGGTCTGAGGTGCAATCTCGACTGACCTGTAGCTTGACTATTCATGAGGTTAAACTGGGGCATATATGAAATGAAACCATTACTATTCTGAAATATAGGTATAATAAAATCAAAGCCTAGATTTTTCTGGGTTGGAAATGGGGTTTGGTCAGAGTTTAAACCATGACTGAGCTGTGAGACAGAAGGGCAACCGCCCTCTTCAGCTAGGTCAGGTTGTCCATTTGTATCCATAGTATAAAACTTGGTTTTCTAAGAGTTTATTTTTTCCTAGGATCTTTTGTACTGTGGCTCAAAACTATGTGAATCATCTAATAAAGATATGATACTAAGCTATTTTATGCATAGAATTTCTATTTTTTTTTATCTATCTCTGTATCTATGATGATAATTATACAACATCAACTTATTGGAAGATATAGAAGTATAAGTCTGAAGATATATATAAGACCTGTGACAAAAACGGCGATGAAATATGTAGAAATTGCCATGACCTGTTTACCATGGCAATTTAGGAAGATACAAGGGAACATGATGTCGGCCTTTGCGGTCCCACCAGTTCCATTGCCACAGGAATAGGATCCCTGGGTAGCGTCATAGAGTAAAGAATACTATGTTTTCTTAACTAAACTAAAGTTTTCTTTACTATATGGTAGCATAGTGGTCTGCGCATTGGCTCGAATAGCCAAAGGTACGTAATTCGAGTCCCGCAAGCTGCCGTTGATTGGGAAAAAAGGGCTGATTTATTTTTGTGGCAATGTCTACGAACATCAATTTTCTTTGAAACAGGGTTTCATTGAGATTCATGTCCGATGTACAGAAGACGTGAATGCATGTTAAGAAATATGATGATGTTTTTTATTATTGTTAATGAGATATTTGTTCGCTGGTTAAATTGAAGTTTCATTGAAGCAACATTTTTGGTTCATTAGATTTTCCATAAGGCTGGGTTTTGTTTTTTGCAAGTGAAGTTAATTTTTGTCAATGGATAGTTATAATCTCGTGACATTTTTATCTGACCTTAAATTCGGGTTTTTAAAAGTAAAATAACATTAATTGTGCTAAATTAACAAATATTTCAGGCAATATTTGATTTTACGATGAGGAAGATGGTATTGTGTAAATGGAACGCCAGATTTTTATGTTTGAAATCTCCGCGCTACTATGTAAACATTTCGGCCAACGTGACTCTTCTGTTCAAAACCCTACGGCCCACCGTGTGTTGTGACAGGTGCGATAAGTCAGGAAGAGGAGGAGCGCACTTATGTATTTTGATTTTATATCCTGTTAGAATGTATCCGGGGTGTTTTTAGTGCGACATGAATGCTGATGTAAATCAGGACGAAATTAAAGGACCGAAATAAAATGGATACTCCGGCTGTCCTTCATGACCAGTGGACCAAGTATATTTCTTCTGTAAGTTCTCGATATATATTTTCGAAAAATAATTAATAAGAATAATTTAAATATATTGTGCTTATTTTCGAAATACCTCAGCATTTTCCTGTTAACTACATAATTGGCGAAGGAGAACGTCAGTGAAAATATCGCTTGTTTAAGAGAAAAATATTTGGCAATGAACGTAATTACGTTAGATAAAGAGATTTCTGTCGAATTTCGTCGTATTTTACTCAAATATTAAGTCGCGTGAACAATTTCGACGAAATATACAAGTGTCTCATTAATTAATTAGAGGGTTTACGTCAGCGGCACCGTCAGTACACATCTGGAAAATAATATTTTTTGCATAGCCTTTGCCAATTTTACTTCGAAGTAAGTTCTTTAATTAACATTATTTGTTTCAGAATGACGAAAAGACGTTTCACAGTTTTATAAATGATTTTGTGTCATACTGGGAGTCACAGTTAAATATCGAATACCATGATCCAATCTCACTGCCTTCCTCATGGATGTGGAATCATTCTTCGTCTGAAGTCAAACCGGACGATGGACCACATCTCTCTACACTTCCCGATGAACTGCTTCCAGCCCTCGCCAAGTTCATTTTCTTAGCCAAGGATGAAACAGAAAAGGTCTACATGCCTACATTTTTATACAAGGATGAAATTTTACATCAGGACCTCAGTATTCTTTCGTTAATCCTATGATTTTCTATTATACAAACCTAAAAATTGTAATCAATATTATGGCAATAGAATTAAACGAGCAACGAAGAGATATTTGTATGGAAGATAGTGTTTCTGCATCTGTTATCAAATGTTGCTTGGATTTCATTGCATTGCATACACATTTATGTGCATTTTTAAACTTTATAGGATGGGCTGGATGTTGAAGGACTGAAAAAGCTGGAAAAGATAATCAGGTGTTTAATAATAATCTGCCGCAATTTTGATAACATACCATTTGTAGCCTCTTGTGAATATGTAAGCTTAATTGTGGGAATAGCAGCAGCTGTTATCCACCAGGTATGTGTCAAATGATAGTGTAAGACTTTAAAGTAAAAATAATTCCCATAGTAGTTGATGTTTGGGATGATTCATGAAATATGAGTCTTGACAACATTTGGTGGAATGAGGCATTTGATTACTTGATAGGGTGTTACTTTCATTGTATTATAATAATTAGATGTTGGCAAACTGACAATAGAGTGATTACTACAGATGGGCTTCAAGCTGTGAGGAAGTATACATAAGCACCCATTACATTTTGAATGACTATAGTCGTTGAAAATGTGATGGGTGCTTTGATAAATTGTGTTGTTTTATCAACTCCTGCCTTACTTCTACTACCTATATCATTAAATAATGCTGCGGTGTGAAGGTAGCACCTAACCCTTAAGTTGTATTGGGTGGTAAAAGCTATAGTTGTATTATTTGTTCTGAGCCTCGTCTTGAATAATGGATACTTTTTTTACAAGTTCATTTTATTGTTAAAACCTCTTTACCAATTAGTGGAGCAGCTTTCGGGCGTTCCTCCACGTGATGTCCATGTTCGACAACAGTTTCTGAAGATAGGAACTATTGTCGAACATAGACATTATGGGGACGCCCGAAAGCTGCTCCACTAATTAAACCCCATGGAAACCTTTGTATCAACTCTTTGCCAATCTCTTTTATCGTAAATAGTTTGCTCAATCAGTTGCATATAATCGTATTCTCAACTTAATATGTTGATATTTTTTATACAACATGGGCCACGAGATATGCTTAGAGAAGTGTATACATCTTCCTCTTATCTAACAGAAAACTGAAAGCCATTTTGTCATAGTTTATCTGTATATCATTGCTCTTTCTGCAAGTCTATAATGCATGTCACTCACCATCAAATGTTGTCTCCCCTGTAGCGTTTATCATATCTCGCTATATATTTATATATACATAAGCCTCATTTTTCGCGGCAGTGGACAATTTGGTGATGTCAATTATTAAGTAAAGACAATGGATCCTTATTTTATGTACAACCACTTGCTCAAATCAAACCTTAATATTGACCTCAGTAAATGGTCCACTATCAAGGAAAATAGTATTTAGAGACCCACCAATGTCAATTTATACTGCAAGTTGACATTTTTTTACTGGCGATAAAAGTTTCAGACTTACCTCCCTGGTATCTAATTTTGAATCTTTTCACTTATATACCTCATAGTTGTTAAGTGAGCTATGAAGACTTAAAGGGAATTTACCTACTCTCCATACTTTGATGGTAATTGTACCCCCAAAATATTTTCTCAAGCATCGCTTGATAAATTATTTTTTTAATTTTTCTTCTGTGGTAAAAGAGTATGCAAAACTTCCTTTTAAAATTAGCTTTCGATGACACTACTTTTTCTCCAGAACCATCAAATTGAGTACCTATATAAAAGGAGTTGGACTTTGCCACTTTGAGAGAAAAATATTTATCATTTTGCCTAAAGGAAAAGCTGTATAAGTTTCAAATTTAAGTGCATGTTATATAGTTGGTTAGACTGTTTAAGTATTATAAAATTTGTTGTAATTTGGGTGGCTTCTTAACAATCATTATTATTTTCTTAAGGAATTGTCGGAAGGAGGTGATGATGAGGCTAAAGAACGACTTAAAGTGCCCAGAGCAGAATTTTTGTCCTGCTTCTGCTGCTTTCTGGAGTGCTTGTATGATCCATACTTGACGTGGAGAGACTTCATTAAAGGCTGCCCCCAGCCAGATCCTTGCAATCTTCCCTTACATTCTGCTCTTCTCCACATGGAAGTGATCCCATTCATATATGGTATGTAAAAAAGAAACTACCAATGTATAATTCTCTTCTCAGCGCACCATGTGCAATGCTTAAAATTTTCTAGTGTAGATTTGAGCATAAAGTTGAGTATGATGAGGGTATAAAGAGTATGATGAGGGTTAATGATGAAATAATTGAACAAGTGGACGCTTATGTGTTCCTTGGTGAAATGTTTGCTGAAAATGGAAGGATAGATGAGGAGATTTAGAGGCAGAGGAGAGGCATGCAGATGCTGGAAGGGAAATTGTGGAGCATATGAAGGAATGAGAATGTATTTGTCTATAGAAAGGAAAATCACAGTATACGAAAGTGTTCTCCTCCTAAATTTATTGCAAGCAAAACTTTGGTATGCCAGGATAAGAATAAGAGACTAAATACAATAGGCATGGGGTGTTTAACCCTTTGAATACAGGTAACAATATATTGTTGTTCAGCGCCTTTTCTCTGAGTGCCAACGACGATATATCTTCCAGTCTTGTTATCAACTAGGATTTTTCATTTTCAGGAAAAAATTGCTGATTAGTCGAAAATTTTGTCACTCTAATTTTAATATGATTTTCCTTAGATCAAAAATTTAAAAGCATAAAACAATAATCAAAATGTGATTTTTTTAGAACGACAGAAAAAGACCCAAAAACCTCTCAGCACTCCACACTAATCACTCTTGCTTCGGAATGGGGTGCTGCACTTCTGCTTTATTGTGTTAGTGCAGCTAGGAAACCCCACTGCTTCTACTTAGTTTCGTTAATTCCCGGTGAGAAGTCACAAATATTCTTCTGAGGACTCTGGAAATTCAGCTTCTCGATGAAAATGGGCATTCCCTTTGTGTTAATGCTCATATTTTTTATTGGATATTGCTACTACTGTTGTTTTTATTGTTTTTTATAGAGTAAAAGAACAAGGCATTTTGTATAATGTAAATTGCTTGGATATTTCTTTCATATTTTTGAGTAATAATGTGCTGCATGTTGGTGTGACATAAATGTCACATTGGGCGGATCAGTATGCGATTGCTTCACTATGCAGACATTGTAACTGATCCATTTTTGACTATCGTTTTGAGGCTAAAAATAATTGTTACCAACCTATTGTAAGGGATTCTACATAAATGCTCTCTATAGTGTAATGCCATCAATATTTTATGAGAAATCTAGTCTTTTAATGAAATAATTCCTCTGTGGGATATCATATAGGAGGTTATCAACAATCTGGGAATATGTATTACATTTCTCAAAGCAGTGGAGCTTGAAAATACAGACATCGGTGATGTCATTTCTGTCTATCTTGAACTGCTAGAGCCTTTTATTTTTCGGATGAGGATTGTGCTGATGTAGATTCCAATGATCTCCTCGATAACCTGACAGGCATACAAGTGTGGCACTTCTAGGGAAAAGCCGATCACACGAGTCCCCTTCTGCACGGTTGAATCTGGTGATATTTCTAATGCGGATCAGCCTATGGAGGAAGATTTCGTCTAGGGAAAGCCACATCCAAGAAAACTGGACAAAATACAGCAAGTGGATTTAACGTGAAAAATAGATTTTGGTGAAGGGAAAAGCTTTTTACCTGCGACAGATTTTCCAAATCGAGAATATTTTGTTGATCATTTGAGTCCGGTTTTTTACTAATGATGTTTTTGATTTTCTTGTGTAGGAGTCAGAAAAATATGCTGCTTCCCTTGGCTGTCGATCTCCTAATATTACATAAGAGGAGATGAAATATTTTATTACCATACCTATTTTACCAGGTTACAATTGGTTTCCTACTAAGTGATGCTATAAGGAAGTTGACGGTGATGTGCAAAACACAGTGGATACTCACACAAAACACAGTTCTAAGCTGAGCATAGTCATGTATTTGATAAGGGCACGATAGCTTATTTTGGTAGGGACCCCAATGGGCAGCATTTTCCGAGCATCCCAATTCCCCTCGTATACTTACCAAGTTTGGTGTTAGAACAATATGTACCAGTAGCTATCTGGAGGATTTTGAGGTATACCAACGGATAAATCCTCACCTCAAACCTGAAGTACGAAATAGACTAGGGGATATGTTTTTCCCATTATTTAAATGTTAGGTAAGTTTCAAAATGACAAAGGTCCTTGCCTTTCCGGATATACTATTCTAAATATTTAATAGGCGTATGTCCCCTCAGCCATCGCCATTCTCGTGGATATGGTGCATTTAATACACCTGGGGAGAATTGGATTTGGTAAGACTGCCCTTTGAAAGTAAGAAACTTGAAAAATAAATCGGAGAGAAGTTCATATGAATATCTCAAAAACATTCTGATAGGTTCATCCTTGCGAGATGGGCTGACGTAATCACCACACCTTCAACGTGCCATGGTGCCCACACCCTAGAGAGAATGGGCAGCTTTTTCATAATAGATAAAAAGAGAGAATGATTGCACCACAATCTTTTTCACTCTTTAGCTATGGTGATGTAATGAACGAAATTTTTTGGGAGAGTAATAAAATTTGGGAGGCACTTATTATATGGACCGAAATTTGGGCGGCATTAGAATTTCCACTTGTGAAAAATAGTGGTGGAGTATTTTCAGGTGGCTGGAGGTTGCCGCTGTCCATAATTGTTGGTAACTAATTAGTATATTCAATTGAAGTATGTCAAAGTTGGACTTCAGACAAGCACTCGCCCAAACTGACTTGAATTTGTACAGATCGAAATCCATATACTAGCATTTGTTGTGGTGATGTATGTACTTACTGCTGCTTCTTTTGTAAAATAATTATTTGGTATTCCCCAGATGTATGTATTTGTCTGATCATAATTTTGAAAAAAATACTACATCATATTTTATGCAATTTGATCTTCAAAAGTACATTTTACATCCACTCAATGAACATTTTGTAAGATAATTCTGACTTACATTTATAAATATACAAGGCAAAAAATCAGGAATAATAAAAAGAAAATATTATTTTATAAACGATAATCACTATGGATCATGAGAAAAGTGCAAATGGAAAAATTGAGTTGATATAAATGAATCCCTTTTACTAAATAAACTAGTAAGTTTTACATTTTCTCAGAAAATATACATATTTATAAAAACTTTTTGTCTATTATCATAAAAATGTCTTAAATTTTTAGTTAGTGGATGGTTCATCTATACAATCAGCAAATTTTAAAATGTCCATGCAAAATGAATATTTAATGCTTAAATATATAAAACATTGACATGAATGTCTGTAAATACCTTAAATGCTCATCGAAGCCAATGAAGCTCTATCCTCACTAAAAGACAGCACATCCGCCCAATGTGACATTTATGTCACACTCAATATCTATAGATCTACGGATTGCATAAGATAAAACTTATAAAATGGCACACTAGCAAGGTACTAGGAATATTCTGAAAGTATGAAAAATTTATCTTTAAAAAAAATTTGGGTGGATCCAGGTTAATGTAATTGAATTTCTGTTTGTGTGTTTGTCCTCCGTAAGTTTTAAAAAATTAAGTTTTCTATGTCTGTGCAAATTTCTTTCTTTGTGCATATTTACAAAATTTGAATAGATTATGTCAAATAAACATTATTATTATTCGTTACTTTTGTAACGGGCTCATCCCGAGTCCCCGGCAAGCATCGGGTTTTATTGCCGTCATAATGGCCAGATACGCGAGAGGGGTTGGGCAGTTTTGGCGACCACGTCTGATGTCCATTATTATTGTAGGTGATCCCTCAAATAGTGGTTTACATAATATTGCTTGTAGTTTCTCCTTTTCTGATCAATAAACATTGATTTCTCTCTTTAATAGACTGTTTCCAAACATCCATGATGAAAAAAATGCCCTGGCTGTGTAGTGATCTCATCCACATCCTTGGGGGAACAATTTCTGCAGCTCAGGTAATGTAATGGGTGCTTCAAATTTTATTTCCTGACAATCTATTGTGTGGTTCTAGACTTTGAAATGTTCATACTTCCTGTAATTTAATATATTTGAGTTATTCTGCTACATGAACAACTTGACTCTTTAATTGAGGATTTTAGGAGAAAGTGTGTAGTGGTTCATATTTTAGGAATTTTTATTTGTGAACATTTGTAAAATAAAAAACATGCTTCAAGGGCTCCTTCACTATTTGGAGTGATGTCTGTATTAATATTCCTTGCCAGCAGCCCACTGTAACCTAGTGTTGATTTCCATGCCCAGTCAATCACTACTTGTAGAATCATAATATAACCTGTTTGAAACCATAAATAAGTAGTAGGTACTCTCAAAAAGCATCTAAGGTCTTATATGTGATAAATATTTCTGATGATGAGTATCAGAATGAATTTTCCATATTTTTATACAATTCTGCATTTAATTTGTCATTGATATTTTCGTCTCATAATCTAAGTCCAAGCATATATGCTAAATAATTTTTTTCCCCATCATTCCAGTTCATGCATTTGTTGATCTACAGGGATACTGCCTCTTCATGATTTTATTACTTTCCTTAATTGGTTTTATAATAAATCTTCTGGAAAAAAATTTCAAAATAGAATTTGAAAAAAATTATTAGCATTAATGAAATTTATTGATATACAAGGTTGAATAGTTATACTACCAGCAGTATTAGTTTGGACGTGAAAGTGTTAACAGCCATAATAATCGTTAGTTGTTATAATTATTACTGGTTTGGCCTTTCTAGATGTATGAATATGAAGCCCAGGTATCATAATAATATATAGTGGCTTTAATTTAAAATCCAACCGTAGGATCTAATAATGATGATAAATTGGAATCATTCTTGATCTCCGGGCCAAAGATTGCTGTGGTGTGTTGTGAACATTTTCTATTCTCGTCAGAATGTAGAATGCGAGTAATATCTTGTTGATGGCAGTTAAATTTAACCCTTCAGCTGTGGCTGCCTCATTATTTTGCTACAACTATACGTGGTAGAAAAATGATGAGAGTTTTCTTCTCAAAGAGGAATTCTGCGCTACACTTGTAAGGGAAGACGCACTTGGAGAGAATTGGAATACACAGCGTGAAATGTGGAGCGTGGGCACCGTGGAGAAGGTGCCCAGCTACCGCCAGTGTTTCAATTCTCTCCCTTTTATTATTATTTATAGTAGGTCAGGGAGAAGCAGGAAGCAGACTCTTAATATCTGGGTCAACCTATTTCCATTGGCTGGGGGAAGCAGTACTTGATGAGCACTAGTAGGGATTCATTAGATAAGAAACAATGTATTTTAGATGACTTTTTATTGAATATAAACTCTGCATTTACTTTTATTGATTTTTCCTGATGAATGACATGCTGAACAATATGTTAATACAGTAGACCCTCGCTAATCTGGGCTATATGGGGTGATGGGTTGCCCAGATTATTCAAAGTTTGGATTTTCCAGGGATATCTCAAAAGGAACGTATATGAAGTTATTTTAGTGAACCACGTGATCACTTGAGGTCCATATGGATTAGTAAAGACAAATACTGAACTTTCAACTTTATTGCAACAAAACAATGGTAATGTGTTTACACTTATTGTAAGTGCATTATGATTCTATTTCCCCATTTTAATATCATTACAGCAAATTTTATCAGGGAAATTTAGATTATTGCTGTAATATTTCATTCTTGTTTCATGTGTGCCACTCAGTTGATAAATACATGTAAGTTGTATATCAATTTGTAGCTATGTCACTGTACACCCTGCTGCCATCTGTTTTTTTTACAGTATTAAGATAAAAAAATCGACCATTAAAAGTATTTGCCTTTATTTATATGCATTATGAATGTAAGTAATAGGAACAATGCAAATACATATAAACTATTTTAATGTGAAGTCAATAAATTGCTTAATATAAATAAATAGGTTGTTATTCCTTGTGTGAGCTCTTAGAGGTACTGTACTGCAACAGCTTTAATTCAAGCAGTTCAAGGAAAATCATAGGCTGACATTTTTCGAGAAATTTGTTCAAGTTTGTGCTATTTCTATTTGTTAGTGAATGATGGCTATTGAAAATTGCATCTAATGTTACGTGAAACTATCAATTTCAAGTAACCTTGTGAAGTTTCAACTTCTACCCAAAGAAAGGGCACTCCTGTTCTTTTGCTAGCTTTTTTGATTTTAGCCTATTGTGCACGGGGTCAAAATTCAGGTGGGATGTAATTGAATGGTACAATATCGGAGCTTATAAGGCAAAGCAAAAACCCTTCGGCTTAGTGTGGGATGGTAGCGAATCACTTTCAGGCGGCTACAAGCAGTTTCCCTAGTCCCACAACTCAGGTGAAGTGGATAATGATGCTGAATGATGTCCGATTATTTAAGTGCATTTAAAAAAATTATGCTGTTGAACAGCGTCCTTTGCTAATGGAAATGAAGAGCAAATGGTGATGTAAAATATGTAACGAGATATTTGAATGATGAAGTTGCAAATGTTATTTTTTTCATTTTAATAACCCCTAATTTTATGTGGAAGAAGTTGCTGGCCTTTATTGATGTAAGGTTATAATTTTTCTGCCTGAACTACATTCACAGGTCTCTTCCAGCTACTACTGCGATCTTATCCTCTCTGTGTGTGTGACATTGGAACTAGTACTCTCAGAGATATTTAGCACAATTTTTTCTTTCATACGAAATTTGTGTCCCTTACCAGAATTTTTTACTTCTACCCTTAAAATAGAATAAATAGGAAAATTTATTCCCAAGTGTTTAATTTTATTGTCAAATCAGCCAGTCAAACAAAAGTAAAGGTTCAGGAAATAATTTTGAATGATGCAGTAGTGATGCTATCTCATGTCCCCTTAATAAACCACTTGCACTACATGGCAAAGGCCTGTCTGGATTATGCTGGAATCTGGATAAAGTGGTCCAGATTTACAAGTGTCTACTGTACCGTAATTCTTAGCCATAATACCTATCTAATATTAAAGCAAATAAGCATTGTGGTCATAAATCTCATTTGAGTAATGCACACCCTTCCCTAGTTACCCAGGAATGGAGTACTCTACTCCAGAATAATGAGACCTGTGGAACCTTTCTGGGTTTCTTGAAACCCAGTGTGACCAATGAAACCTTTCTTGGGGAGATAAGACCATAAAATTTGGACTAGAGGAGGGAAGAAGGTGATGGTCATATGTATGTACAAGAATGTGCTCCTTGCAGTCACTTAAGCAAACGAAATAGGTTTCAAGCAGCTCAATGGTTAAAATAAATGTCTGCTTAAGTACTCATATTATACAGTTATTAAATGATAAAATTTTATTTGTGGTTAATATTTCCTGATGGCGTCATTGTATGAAAATATTTCCTTTGTAATTTTCAGAGTGCAATAGTATGTGTAGATCCTATAGCTGTTGAAAGAAGGCAAAGTTTAGAAAGTACAAGTCATTCCTTGTACACTGGGGTGAGTGAAATCGTAGGATTGCTTGGGATGACATCTTGTTATTTGGCTGCAACTTAACATAGTTGAATTTCTTTCATCCAATTGCATGTTTTGCACACATTTTATATTTTGATCAACTTTTAATTTGTGCCAAAAGTAGATTAGTCATTCATACTTTTATAATTTCTGTTTGCCTTATTCTTAAATGGCATTATTTTTTATTTTCACTTGAGTACAACGCTTGAGAAATGAAGTGGTCCCTCCATTCACCTTTTTATTACCGTTTGTCATTCTATATAGTGGACCAGCTGGTTGAATAACCATTAATGATTTTTGTGGTAACTACTTCATGCACATGCTTGAACTATTTTTTGATGTTTAGTGCATATGGTACATAAAAGCTTGTCATGATATCCTACTAATAGTTTCTATGCTTGAACTGCATTTTCATCAATGATACTTTGCCTGGAATAATTGCAACCTATTTTATTTTGAACTTGCTATAGCATCACCATTACTGAATTTACTTGCTTTACTATTGAAAATATCTCCCTCCCCCTATTTGTTATTGATGCTTGCCTTTTGGATGCATAAACAGTTGTTACTACTTTGCCCTAAATTGGAGAATTGAATTTGAGTCAGGTATAGCAGTGAAACGGTTTTAGTAAGAGTATGGCCTATAGTGAGACCTCTGCCAACACAAGAGGTTGCAGGGGCACCATCAATTATCCTTAGAATTTCATGGAAAACAATACAGCTTTTGGGAGGACCTCGTTTTGCTTCCGCCCACCATTGTGAGAGTTTTCATCGCTGGTAAAATTAAGTGGAACAGTGAAAACCACAGCAATTATTTATACTTACTTTCCATCTGAAATTTTACGTTCAGGAAATTGCTCCACAGAAAATAGATCAGATTTACCACCACGTACATAAATATGAAAAAATAAAGTCGCTTTATAGTGAAATTGACGGGACCCAAAATATTTCCATTTCACTACATCGAATTTCACCACAAGGGATACTATTGACTGGTATCCTTTTTCATACCATCTGTAACATAGCTCTGAAATGAATCAAACTTTAAGCATTGATGGCATTTGTTGATCTAAATAGATGAATGCTGAATATCTTAAATTTTACATCTTTGGTGGATGAATGGATGGAGGTTGATTTGTTTATCAAATTCTTTTTTATGTCAGTTATTTTTCATTTTTATTCCTGTCAAGCACACTTACTAATCATGCGTAAATGAAACTATAAACTTTAAATTAATAGTATGAAAATATCGACTGCGACTCATATTTCCACATATATCACAAATTTATTTCGTATTAATCAGCTTAAACTGCCAAATAATATGTTTATTTTAGAGCTAATCCGTGAAGCAATATTTACGACGCAATTGTATTGTGGGTTGCATAAGGACTTTTCAGTTCCCTTATTGGGCTGTAACAACATCGTAAATAAGGAAGTTAATTGGATAATAAAAAGAAGTTGCCAATATTTTGGCCTAGTGTTGAACACGTGTGCAAAGGTGTTAGTCTTTTTTTAGTTGTTCTCAAGGTCGAAAATGCATGATGCCGTTGTATTGCGGGTTGCAGAAGGTCTTTTCGGAGGCGCTGTCCTGCGCTCCCTTGCCATCTTTTCTGTTACTTCTCAAAGCCCTTGCTACAGCACATTTGTTTGATCCTGTAGCCTTTTTTACAACTTTCAACTCGAAGCTTGCTTCATTATTCCTTCTTTTCGTTGGTTCCATTTTCAGGCTCACACTTTACAAATGTTAAACGTGTTTGAACACACAACACAACCAACAGCGAAACTAAAGAGATTCGGGACGTGTTTCTACGGGCAAAATGATGACAATGCTGAAAGGAGGCTTTTCCCACACATTGCTCTATTTCATGAAAAAATCCAAATGCCGTTTCACCTACATCACTGGCCACCACAAGCCATGGCCTAGCGAAAGCGTACTCGGCTACGGAGCTGAAGGTTGCAGGCTCAGGCATTGTGAATGGTCAAGGTCATTACCTAGATGCCCAAATCAATGCGAATGTTTGCAACAATCACAAATCAGTGCTACCAGATGCAAGAAAATAAAATTTGTTCATTCGAAAAATTACAACTGGGACATAATTCTGCATATACACTATACAGTATTATTATCAAAATGATGATTGCTGATTTGAACTGAATTCATAGGCCGTTGATAGTTTGAGGATTGTCTTATAGGGCAGACATATGCTAAAACTATAAAAATTTGAATTTTGAAAAATTTACACCTCGTCTTATCTGAAGGTCATCTTATCTGCGGAAATGTATGGTAGTCCCGAACTTCTAATATTGTGAAAATTTTGGTTCTGTTAGGTATGTGTACATGGATAGCAATGGAATTTGTTGCTAGGCATGTATTTAGTTCTCTCCCAGTAAAACAATAATTCAACAGAACATTTGTTTTTGTTCACGAAGAGGACTCATTTTTACCAAGTTTTAAGTTTCTGTTGTAGGCCATCTATAAGATCTTGTTTCTGCATCCATCTTGCGGGCTATGCTTCTTCATTGTACACTCAGATATTTACTTTGTATGTAAGACTTGGTGCTTTCCTGGCGCACGATCTGAATAAATTCTTCACGGGATTCCCACCAGGTTAGATGTTCAGCCAGAGCCGACGTTTCAATGGCTAACTCTGCCATCGTCCTCAGGGCGTTGAGTGCTGGGTAAAATTTGTCTGGATTTATATATCTTCCGGCCGTGCGTCAGGTCGTTTCTGATTGGCCGTTGTCGTTCCTGTGGATGTTGTTTTTTCGCGCCGTCTTAATTATCTTTAAAACTGGTTTCCATGCATGGCTGATCGCGTATCCCATATCGCGGTTGAAGTTTTTATCCGCCAACCTTATCTCAATAGCCTCCTTTGTCAACCGGTCCCAGTATCCGTTTGATCTGCAAAGAAGTTTTGTGTCGTCGAATACGATTCGATGGTCCCGGTTGATACTGAGAGGTTGCAGAGTTAGCCATTGAAACGTCGGCTCTGGCTGAACATCTAACCTGGTGGGAATCCCGTGAAGAATTTATTCAGATTTACTTTGTATGTTTCTCATTTTATTATGAATGGTTTTCTTGTTCCTTATTTTATTCATCCTTATTGGATATTCACCTTTAGCTCCTTAAATTTGGTTCTCTGAAATTATTTTGCCTTAAATATGTAGTAATTATTTAGACCCTTATGTTACTGAAAAATTTGTTCTCCTGTGGTGTTAGATAATCAAGAGATATTTTCAACAGCTCAAGATAATTACATTTGGTTTGCTCAAGCTTGTTTCCAAAGTCATATCCGTAAAATCTATAGTACATAATAGTGTACTGTCAGTTTCTCAGCATTGAAACTATTGTTATTCCTGTACTTAGCTTTAATTATTTTGTAATTTGTTTGTTCCAGTGCACATCTCATTGCACAGTGTTGTTATTCTAGTATGTTTGTACTTTTTTGTCAATGCTGCAATATGTAGAAAGAAGAAAACCTATCCTTTTTTTTTGAGAGTCCATTATTTTGCAGGATAATGTGATTTGTGATGGATATTGTAATTTGTGTTTTTTTAAATGCACGTGTGTACTTTTACTATAATTTTGATGTAAACATATAAAGTTGACTGAATTTTGTACTCCATAAAGATTTCTGAAATGTTTCGTTTTTGCATGCTGCCTAGATTTATCAAAGCAATGTGAAAATAGTATTCCAGATGTTTCTGGTATTGCATCATAATAAGTAGTTTGCATATTTGCTGTAGAAAATGAAAATGGCAGAAAGTTTTGGTGGCATATTTGGGTGATCTCATTTACAAAAAATGGTTTAAGCTGTACAATTATTATCATTGGAAGCAGATATGTTCATTACAGCCTCTTTGCATCTATTAGTTGTTTTTGCATTATCTTCATGGTAGCTATTTTGCTTATGCTAATACAATGGCATGTCTGTTTAGTGCTCCCTTTATATGCATCATTTCTTCTTACCCAGTGACTACAGATGAATGCCAGATTTTTGAATGCTCTTTGTGTTTATGTATTGAGTTAATTGAATACTTTCTGCCTGGTTAATATTTTTAAAATTACATATTTGTACCGTTAGTCTCATATTTTCCTTTGGCCATGAAATCTCTCCTCAGCTATTTTTATCAGAGGATTTGAAAATGTGATATGCTCATTGCTTTGGGATGTGTTCAACCTGTAGAATGCCTCTGATAATAGCCCCAATGTATATATCCCAGTATTTATCTCTGATGGCTGTTTTGTGTTAAGAAATTTGTGAAGAATCTCATATTTTTGTTCAGTTTTAAATTATTGATCTCCAAATGGAAATTTTTGGTATTACCTCTCTCTAGGATTCCATGTATGCACATCTGAAGTTTATTTACATATTATCCTGTAATAGAAAGTACTTGTTGTTCTATTTTAAAAACTATTCACTATTTTATTAGTATTTCCAAATAATTCGAATCTAGCTTGTGTCTTTACAATTTGTATTAATTCATTGAAATTATCCTCAAGTGTTAAATGAATCCCAGAATTTTTCATACAATTCTTTTATAGCATGACCCTTCTTGCCTGAGTAAATCTAATCCTTATATAAAGCAAAGTTGCTCATTGGTTATTAGAAAATACTACCTTTCAGCTTTCATCTTACCATTAATTGAATCACTGAGCAATTATTTCCAGTAGTTCTTTTTTCATTTGCACCTCACCATGCGTGGGCACTATTTTCTCTACATTTGCTCAGGCTCAACAATTTCCCATTGCTCTTTATAATGGTGATATTATTTTTTTCAGCACAATGGATTACGTGCAATATGTCCAGCAACAATTAATATTTTAATGGATGTCATCACTCATGCTGATGCCGATGATTCTGTATGTGCTGTGGCATTTAAGTGTTTCATCATTATGGCACATGTTCTTCAAAAATCACCTCCGGAAGAGGTTAGTGTCTTTTGTGTCTTATTCATACTTTTCTTTTTAAAATGCAATGTGGTGAAATCTTATTGTAACATATAACATGTGGTATGCTGTTTCAATTTCCTAGCTTTCCATATTTCCTATCACTGAGCCATTCAATAATTGATCTCTCCACTGAGCCTTTCCAACTGATTTTTTTCTCATATGTTACAGAGGCAGGTTGAATTGGCAATGATATTGCAGCTGTACCACAGCACCATCAACACTCTATGTACTCAGATGAAGACTTATGAAAAACCAAAAATTTTATTTATTTCCATATCTACGTTAGGCTCCTTATTAGATGTATCTGAACGAGTCCGCAGTCCCTTACAAGATTCCCTTATTGATATTGGTTTTCCAGAACTCATTGTTTCTGTGTTAGAAGAAAATAAAGTAAGTTGATTTTTACATATTTGACCATCCTGACTTTTCAGATGTATTGTATTAGATTTTCTCTATTAACTTTTATTTTAATATTTGAAATAGGAAGTGAACAACTTAATTTTGCTTTTTAAATAGTTATTAAGTGATGTTTGATTCATATTATTCCAAAGGAAATATTTTGGTGCTGCTTTATTTATCATTGCTTGTAATTAGTGTGATTGTAGGTATTCTAAGTTTTATCTTTCTCTGTATATTTATAATGAATATGAATACTAATTTCAGCATGAGTTATATAGAGGAAAACATAAAATTCTTAAACTTGCTTTCTAGGATTTTTCTTCCTCTGCTCAACAAAAGTTAGCTGTGATAAGTGTTAATTCTTTATCTAAGTTGCTCTCAGGAAATCTCAGAGGAAAGGTGAGTATCATCTCTGTGGCATATGTACATAATTGCAAATTTGTCTTTAAATATTCATTACCCATCATTGCTCAAAAACATTTTAGTAAAAGTACTTGAAATATTGAAAATAAGAAGTGAAATTTAATGGCTTAAAACATGTGATGCTATACTTTACGTAGTCTTAAAGGTAAATTTTTGACTCTTTTCCTTCCCATTTTATTTGTTTTAGTGTTAATTTCTCTTTTACATTTCTAATTATTTAAGGAGAAATTTTTAAACGCTGGAGGATATGACCGATTATTTGATGCAATGATGTCTATTGGGAAACCCAGTGATGATCTTTTGAAAGCCCTGTTCTTAATGGCAGTAGATGGGAAACTGCTGAATCATTTACAGGTGAGTGGTCCTTTGCAGAAAAGTATTATTTTGAAAATATTTTTCATATTGACAGTATTTTAATTGTTGTTTTTAAATCATTATTAAATATATATAATTTCTTGCCAAAGCTTCGAAAAATATTTTTTCAGTACTCTAAAATGAATCTGACATTTTTCTCTTTTATTTTTATTTATGTTTAAAAGACAAAAAAGTATTTTGCTTTTTTGTCTTTTAAATTAAATGTGAAACGGCTCTATGAACGTTTCTGGCATTTTTCATTACACGTCTGGATCATCCACATGAGTTTAATTTGTTACTGCACATGCCAACTGTGCTTTCCATTCATTATTAATGCTGATCTAAGGGAACGTCTGTCATATATACAGTGAAACTTCACTTCCTGTGAAGTAGATTCAAATTTAAGCAGTTTCCAAACATGTACACGGTTTTGCCAAGTATGGGATGACAATTATGACTTTCTTTGCTTTTCTCAACAGCCATTTTCATAATATTTATGTTCTGGTAAAGATCAAAACCTAACGAAAAATGACTTTTCAATCTTAGCTTTGGTTTTTTTACTACAGCAGGGAGAGTCATCACTCTTTTTATTGCTTTTTCTACGCCATGTGAGAACTAACCTAGGAATGCCATCATTAAAATGCAGTTATTTTAACTACAGTCCCATAATATCCAAGGTCAATTCAGATGGAATTTTCTTTATCATTTAAAAGTTGAATCCCTATTGGAAGCATTATCTGCACCACACACTGCCAAACAATGTTGCACCACATGGTTTAAAACAAATCTTTAAACTCTGTATCACTTCATTTTGGGCTCTGCTGAGTGATCCAATGTGTACAGGATTTTGTGGAGCCTCCTGCTGACACTTTTATATACAGTAACTCCTCGACATACGCGATTCCGAGTTACGCGGATCCGGAGTTATGCGGATGTTCAGTTAGGCCAGTGGCATGCTTGCATTTTCTCCACGTTTCTGTTACCGTGACAGATACAACGGATGATGACCCACGGCTCATTGTCAAGCGGGCAAGAGTTAATGCCAAACTACGGGCGTTTGGAATGCCCACTCTACTACCACGGCGCGATAAGCAGCGGCACATTCACCTGTCCTCCATATGGGGAGTGTACATCGGCTATTTGTCGTGTCGCGCCATAAACACGACTTGCAGCGCTTTCAAATCTGTTGCTGGTCACAAGCATGGCCAGGCCATGGACATGCTTGCGTTTCCTCTGCGTTTCTGTCACCGCAACAAATACGCGCCGAAATGTGCGCCGAAAGTAAAATGCATAGAATAGCATGGGGTTTTTCAATCTTGCGACCAGCGACTAGCAGCGAATAGTAAAACGCTGCATGTCGCGTTTTAGGCGCATCATGACAAAAACTCTGATGAACGACATTTCTTTTTCTTCAAGTACCAAGAAATGCGATTGCGATTAGTGGATCATCAGTTTCTGAACTCATTACGCCGACGAGACTGAGCGTCCAGAACGCTCGCAGTTTGGCGTCACCTCCTCCGCGACAAAGTCGCAGACCCCCATTCGGAGTTTATGTCATGGCGACAGAAACGCAGAGGAAACGCAAGCATGTCCATGGCGTAATGGCTCCATAAGAATATATGTGTTTGACCTTTTACTAGCTGTTGCCGCATATCTGTCACGGCGAAAGAAACGCAAAGAAAACGTGAGCCTGCCACCAGCCTTACACGGCATCAACGTCTTTTTTTGGCATAGTTTGACCTTCCCGCGTAAGTTGACGCATAATTAATATTCTACTCCATAGATGATGCCTGTTGTCCATCACAGCAAAAAAAGAACCCGTTCGTGCAGCAGATAGACAAACTTGTGTTTCTTGTGCCTTGATCATTGGGATCGTTATTTATCAAGTTCGTGAAAGTTTTCTCGTAAAATAATGAAAATCGTCGTATGTGTTTACTTTGGATGTGAACCCTCATAATGGCTGAGAAACGTAAGAGTGGTGAGATTTCTACGAGTGGCAAATAGAATTTAAGGCTATTAGTATGGAAACGAAACTGGAAATTATTAAGAGACATGACAAAGGGAAATGTTTGTTGAAATTGCACATGCTTATGGGATGAATGAGTCAACAGTAAGAAAATTGTACTTGATAAAAGTCGAATTAAAGAGCATACATACGTATTTATTATGAAATTTTTCCAATTATGAACAGGCATTCACATGAGTATGATAATTTTAACAAATTTTCAATTTGTTCATGTTTTGTGTAATAAAACTATTTAAAATTTAACTATCCAGTGAAATAAAGATTGGATTTGTGTTACTCTCGGAATTTTGGTATTATTTTAACTTAGCGGCCTTTCAAAGGATGACGTTTTCTGTAATCGTCGCCGATTGCCGCCAATCGCAATAAAACCGGCACCGCTAATGGTTCAAAAATGGATAGGCAAGTTGTTCTGTTTCGACTTACGTGGATTTCGACTTACGTGGAAATATTCGGGACGAATTAACTGCGTAAGTCGAGGACTTGCTGTATAAGGTTTTTTTATGCTCAAAAACCTCACTCCATCAATTCACAAAACTCACCTCAGAGGTTGTCAAAACTTAATCAGCTATTGAAGAGAAAAAGATGAATTGATGGTAATACACCAATATGTCACAGTACATACCTTTTAGATGCATCATGTTTTGGCTTGGTATCATTAAAAAAATACTAAGTGCATAAACATAATCTTTCTTGGCTTCTCCCATTACAACCTTTCCTTACCCAAAAATGGATGAATAATGTGGATGCTACTACAGCTTGTTTTGGCAGTCACGCAAAGCGTATTTTAAGTCAGCATGTGGTGCACAGTGCTGCTTTTTCATTTCTAAAAATGAGTTTTGAATGGCGATTTGGAAGTGTTTCTCTTGCAGGTTTCGTAGATTGTATTATATGCACTTCAATATGGAAGTTCAGCAATGTTTTTACCATGGCAGAGTGATGTAAAGGAGTCGAATATAAAGAACATGGAAGAGAAAAACTCGTTTTCCTGTCATGGGATTTAGTGCCTATGAAAATGAATTTGTATTTATGGATTTTGTATTTTTTCGAATCAATAAAGTTTATTGAAATTTTTTACAGCATAAATTGGATCAATGATTGATAAATTGAAATGTAATCCCATTAAAATGGTTGAGAAAATTCCATCAGCTTTGATCTTGGGTACTATGAGGGTATCATTAGCAATTGCTACATTTCAGTAATGACTCAATTTAATGTGTCTTGAATATCATTGCTGAAATAAAAAAAGAGATAGTTAAGACCTGTGAGTTATTTTTTCTTAGGCTTCAATCTTTCTCGGAAAAACAGTGAAAATGGCCCTATAGAAAATCTCATAAAAGTGACAAAAGATCTGATGCTTTCCCAGCGTCTTATGTTGGTGAAAACTGCTCAGGTTCTCCACCGGGTCCTACTCTCCATGTCTGCCAGCGTTTCGAATGAGTCATCCATCGTCACATGCCCCGATGACGTTGGATGACTCATAGGTTGTAACGTCAGTAGTGAAAGAGATTTCTCCTGGTGGAGAACCCGAACAATCTTCACTCGTAAAAGTGAACCATCATTCTGCTTTGGGCAAAGCTAGTAACTTGTTTGGAATCTGTAAATTTGAATCTGGGTCGTGGGAGCTGCATTTGGTGAAGTTACACTATATGTTTCACTGTGAAGTTTCACTGTTTTCAGCATATGCTTAGAAATTTCTATTGTCCTTTAATTTATATTTAATGGATTATGTGGTAGTATCCAAAGTTTAATGATGTATCTTGTCTCATTTACAGAACTCTGAAGTTGTCATATTTTTACTCCATAATCTGAATATAGTGGAGACATCCCGGCAAAAAAAAGTTTGTTCATCCCTTCACCAAATTTGTACCTCTCACATTTTAAGGTAAGCTATCTAGTGATTCAGAACTTTGCTTTTGATATTCGGAATTGTTCCTTGTTATTCATTTAAAAAAATGCATTTTGTATCTTCAATGAAGGTACTTTGTTTTATAGTTTATGTATTTTACTCCAAAATGTTACAACTTACTAGTTTTGAATAAGTCATGTAATTTTAATACCAACAGCAAAGAGAAGGCTTGTAGTAAGGGAGTGATAAGTGGCGTTTGTAAAGCTCTCTCCTGTCATGCTGATGAACTGAGCCAAGAGGCTGCTGTAGAACTGATAACATTTTTAGAAGATCTTCTGCAGCATACAGTTACTCCTCTTGAGTTGAAAAAAATGTTCTACCTTCTTCGACCAAGTGAAAATAACTCAGAGCATCTGGTAAGTTAAGAAATAGCAGAGAGAATTCCATTAAAATATTGATAATCATGTGTTATTTATCATAATTCCTCAAATGCTTAATACAGCCCATGATCTGTCATTAGAACCATTTGGCATTTTGTTGTTGTTTCGTTAAAGGGACATGCTTCATTGATTAAAATATATGAGTTTTGATTAGTCTGTTTTACAATATTACTCAAGTTTAATGACAATTACCAAAATGTACAGAAATGAGCATTTTTGTATGAAAGTCAAATGCTGTATATTTCTACATTTATGTCTGTATAGTCACTTGATAAAGTAGGTATCTCAGCAAACTGTATGAGTGGTTTGTATTGGTTGGCACTCAAAGCTTGAAATACGTTGGCTATCCTTGGCCAGATCTGTATACGGTGAAAACTTTCGGATACACTATTATAATCTCTAAAGTAATATAACTAACTATCGCCCAATTGCCAAGCTTTCAATCATTGCTAAGGTCTTTGAATCATTGGTTGTTGATAAACTAACTCCCATTTGTCACAAGATTATTATCCCAGAACAACATGGTTTCACTAAAGGTAGATCAACACTCACAAACCTTTTGATCCTACACAAAAAATTGATATATAACATGGAAAAGGGCTTACAAACAGATGAAATATATACAGATTTTAATAAGGCTTTTGATACTGTTAATCATAAGCTTCTTCTACACAAGTTAGACTCACTGGGATTTGGTGGAAGCTTGCTTCACTGGATGGAAAGTTACCTGTCCAATAGAGACCTTTTAGTGAAAATCAATGCATCAACAAGCCATTGCTTTTATCCAACGTCAGGTGTTCCTCAGGGATCTCACCTGGGACCACTGTTATTTAACTTAATTATAAATGATATAACAATAGCCTTAAAACACATACCTTTTCTTTTATATGCAGATGACTTAAAGGTTTTTTTAACTATTCATACAATTGATGACCACCAATCCCTGCAGAACTGTCTTAACAGACTAGAGGCCTGGTGCAAATCTAATTATTTAACTTTAAATCTAAAAAAGTGCTACTCTGTGTCATTTACTCGGAAGAAAAATAATGAGTCCTTACAGTATAGCCTATCTGATCATTCCCTGGCTCAATTAATAAACATTAAAGATTTAAGAATTGTATTTGACTCTCATTTAACTTTTAATCAACACTATAATTATATTAAATCTAAATCATTTAAAATGCTTGGATTTATTTTCCGTCACTGTAAAAACTTTAACCGTATTGAACCATTTAAGCTGCTATTTAATTCATTGGTTAGGTCACTGTGTGAATACTGCTCTACAGTGTGGTCTCCATATTATAAACTTCACATCAATTTAATTGAAAGTGTGCAAAGGAAATTTGTTCGCAATATTGCTTTTAAATTCAATCTTTACAGAACTCCTTATAGCTATCATGAAACCCTTCCCTTTCTAAATATTCCCTCTTTTCGTAATCGTCGGAAAGTTAATAACATAATATTCCTGTACAAATTAATGAATAATATGATTGATTCTTCGGATCTATTAAGTTCCATAACCATCAGAGTCCCACAACATAACACAAGGTTCGACCCACTTTTTGATATCAGATACCATGCAAATAATTATGCCTACTACTCACCCATTTCTCAGATTTTGAGAGATGCCAATAGCTGTGACAACATTGACCTATTTAACATCTCATTATCCTCTCTCAAAAATGTACTAACAAAACTACCAGAAGATTGTGAGACATTACATTTCTAGTTAAGTCACCTGTTTTTGTCTGTTAAATGTCACCTGTTAATTGTTTTCATTATTGAAATTGTTTGTATCCATCATACTCTGCCTGTTGTTTTTATGCCTCAATTCTTTGTTTCTGAATTCTTTGTTTAATTTTATGTATTTAGTTTTTTTTTTAATTTCAATGTAACTATTCTTATATGTATTTACACATGCAAAAGGGCTCTGCCCGTGAATAAATAAATAAATAAGTGGGACCTAATAAGGGCCATGCTCTCGACTTAATTCGTGTTACAACGCAAACCATGAAATAAATTATTTTGGGAAACAAGGATATTTGGTAACTCAACAGTCTCGTTATCTTACCATTTCTTGAAGTCAAATATGGAAAAATTCCATGGTAGACTTCTTTACCAATGGGCAATGGCTAACAAGGGATAACAGTAAGGATGAGACTTCAGCAACTTGCACTCCATCTGGAAGACCTCGCTGTATCATAAGAGATGAGGATGACTCCATAATTGCCTCAATGACTAATTCTCTTTGAAGATTAGTGGCATATCATCTCTTCAGATGGAATCACGACTACACTGTAGACTATGGCTACAGTGTGTAATAGATAGCATAAAGCGTGCCTGCTACACAATCGTCTGGTTGCCCAAATTGACCAAGGAGCAGAGGGTCGCCCATTTGGGTTTAGGGGGAAACAACATCAGCCTGGATCATGCCTTTCGGAACATTGCCTTATTCTGCGAGGACATGGTTGGATGGTTTTTCCAAAAAACTGAAGAAGGAAAAATTAGCCTGTGCCCAAGGGGAACTCAGTAATTAAAATCATTGTTCATTGTAACCTCCTTTCTACTGGTCCGTATTTGAATTACTTATGCACTTACACGTTTCCTTTTTCCGGAGTTATGTTACTAGCCAGTCGTGACAGGGCACCATTTATATCTCTTCATATCACCACATGCCTTTTAATCACATACTCTCATGCCTATACTCATGTCCCAATAAGCACAGCTTTGGCTCCCCATGTGATTAAAATCCTTGGTAAAATTCTGTTTCTGAAAATTTTTGTTTTTGTATATGCAAGCTATTCCAATTTTGGAAATGAAGTCCATTGCCAGTTCATTGATCAGTGTTTCTATGTCATGGCATGCAGTGACATCTTTACATAAGTAGTTATAGAACTTTAGCGTAGTGAATGCCTTATAATGGGATTGACTTGAATGATGGGTGATTTGATTGCCATCAAGTTGGCTGATTTCATACTGAGAGATATTGATGTGACTTGAATCTGTGGGTTTCATCTTAAAATCTTTGAAATATGTAGGTATATTTAAAAAATTTCCTTAATTTGTCTCTTCAAAAGCTTACATATTTTATTTGTAAACAAATTTGATTTAATTCATGTATTAACATTTTTGTTACATTTGCCTCAATTTGATCTAAGTATTTTTTTTATATTTAGTTTGGTTTGAAATGATGAAAACCTTGATTTTAACATCCTATAAATAGCCCTATAGTAATCCTCAAACTCAATCATTTCATTGGTACCAACAAAAATGGTGTAATTACTCTGAAAAATTCATAGTTCTTTCAGTCCGTGATTAGTTATCAGTTATTGTTATTGAATTATGGCATATGTTTTAAGAGATTGATTTTATGATACTTCAATTTTCAGCTTCCATTTAGGAGTCATGTTCTACGAGCTCTGTACTCAGCTGCTAGGAAAGGAAACTATATAGATTGCAATTGTTATTTAGATGTGCAATCTGACACTGGTAATTATATTTCTCATACCTTAGACTAGCTTTAATGATTTCAAAATCTAATAATACAATTTTTGGGACTTGATCACATCTCCAGTATCATGAAGCTTGCTCTAAAAAGGGTGTAATGTGGATGTTGCAATCTGAGTCTTTCTGTCCAATGTCCCATTTGACATTAAGATTTGATTATATGGTATAAGTAAGGTGACAGAATTTCTTATCCTCTAAACCAGGGCTGTCAGTTCCTCTGAAGCATGGACAATTTTCCGTGCATTTCTCTGATCCAGTGAAGTTTTGAAAAACTTATGTGTCTTAGATAACTCACTTTAATGTAAACAATGAATGACAGTGAGAAAAAAAAAACATCCAGAAATGCCATAGTGAATAGGAGGCATAGATAGCAAGTAGAATTTACTAGAGTAATTCATTTCCACTGCTATAGAACCATTTAGTTTTATATTTGTTTACGTCATATATTAGTGTATGTATTATAAATATAAAGTTTGTACATATTGATTCACAGTTGCTAGGACTTAACCTCCTGTCAAAGTTATCACTCATTGTCAGCCAATTCTCCAGATAAGTTGTCGAGAAATTTGTCAGTAAGATAGGCCTTATCGGAACATTGATAAACAGTAAAGTAAGAGTTTTTTGGCGAATAATGCTGTTGGCCGGATATCTTAATTGTCTTTTGTGGGAAAAACCAGGCCTTAGTCTTTTGGAATGTAGGACAAACACCCTAAAACTGCTACTGTCACAGCCAAACTAGTGCATTTGATCACTATAGTAATATAGCCATTAAAAATATTATTCATAGAGCCACTTCTTTACAAATGAACTCAATTTTTTCAGATGGAATTTCAGTTCCTGGAATTAAAAAGTGGCCTGGAATTGGAAATTGCTTGGCATTCCATGCATGGGTCCGCCTGGAGTCCAATGAGAATGATGTATCTTGTACAAAGGCCGGCAGGCGTCAGCTGTTTAGGTGAGATCAATTGAGCAATTTTGAGGATACCAGGACTAGCCACGGAATTTACTTTTACCGAGTCCCCCGCAAGTGCACATAAGTGCGGAGGAAAATTCCACACAGTTCCACAGAGGAAATTCCACAGAGGAAAAATCATTTGCCTTGACCAGGATTCAAACTCAGATCCCTCAATTTCGCACAGAGTGCTTTAACTGGTTATAGCACTCAGCAATAAATCGAGGGATCCGGGTTAAAATCCCATTCAAGGTGAATGATTTTTCCTCTGTGGAATATCGCACTTGCGAGATCAATTTTTAGTATTCAAATGCCACATTTCCTTTTAGACACAAGGATTAATCAAATAAATGCAATTTGTTGATTTGCTATCAATATCAGAGGAATTTTTCTCAACCTCCTAGTTGAAAGGTCCTATGGATGAATTCCTACTGAAAAATCTCAATGGTACTAGATTCAAGCCACGGAAATAGAATAAGTGCCAAATTGTTTACTGTGTGATTGTCAAATGATCTACTGCTAAGTGCTCCTGTGTCTGATGGGTTTTATAGATATGTATGTACTATTTGTTTTACACTTTCGCCACTCACTGCTTTTGTGTCAAATTTAAAGAAGCAGGTGCAAGACTTAATTACAGTTGGCATGAGTCACCCGCAGAATAAATAACGAAAATTCCAATTGTTATAAAAATATATGTTCAAGTTTGCTCATATTGCATGATACCTATTATTGAGAGAAAGATATGCTGTTGGCCTCACTTTGAAGAAGTATGAGATTCACTCTGGCAACTATTACTTCCTTTGACATTTTTGACAAAGTGTTGAAGAGAAGTGTCAGAAATGTAGCCAAAGGAGTTAATATTTTGCCTTCTGTCTAGAAAGCATTGATTGGAGGATGTGTATGATGGAGAGTGAGCAGGGATGAGGTCGATGGATGTTTCATATTGAAGAGTTTCTGTCAGTACGGTGCGGAACTTTTTCATGATCTCACTGAATACAATTTCTACTTGTTTGCCAATTTTAATTTCACCTTAGTCCCAGGCTTTGATGTTAGTAGTCGACTTACAGCTGCGTCATTTTCAAAGTAAAAAGTGTGAATTTACTGACCGACAATGCTTTCGCATGTTGCATCCATCTAAGATGATGGAAGCATAGTGGAAGCAGAGGGAGATAGGGGTTTTGGAGAAATTGAAAAGAAGTGGGTAAGAGTATGGGTATAATCATTCGAGAGGAAAAGCAGTGGGTGGTGAAGTGATAGGCAAGTCTGGTCCATAGGTTTGAAATCTGTTGAATCACAGAGCAGCAATAATACACTAGCAGAACAATCTTTATTGAATCCGATCTGAAACTGAATTGAAACTGTGTTGAAAAAGTGTTGAAAATGGTGTTGAAAAGTGAAACAGGAATGCAACACTGTTGGAACAACACAGTTTCAGTGCAGTTGCGGCAACATAGTTGCAGTGCAGTTGGGACCACACAGTGACAACCCATTTGCTTCATCACAGTAGCAAATGAGTTTCAAGTCAGTGGAAACACATCCTTTTTAATGTTAAATACACCATTACCAAATGGAAATAATCTAAAGTTTTCTCCTCAGCACTAATAAGATTTTGCTTTTCCTTTTCCATTCTACATGTATGGTTACTTGTGCTACATGCATTATACCACTCAAAGCTGTGTACATGACACAGTTTTGAGTGGTGTTATGCCCCCTGAATATATATGTATATCTCATTAGCTGTTACTGTTTGCTGGTGAATGCCATTTATTTATAAAACCATAGCTCTGTATCCTCTGTTGATATTGACCATGCTGACGTTCTCTTGCTTCAGTTTGTGGAAAATTTTGAAATGTGGTATGGTTTTCAGTTTATGTCTGCCAACATTCATGCGTTACTGCATAAAGCATCCACAGTTCAGTGTTTAGGCCCTCGATTTGAAGCCTAATGCACTCCAGGGGGACAGAAGCACTCCTGGGGGCCATGAAAGGGTTTGTGACAAGTAAACGGAAACCTGAGGTATTAATAGTTGAATCATTTGGTGTACTGCAGTCATTGCCTCAATATCACCAAGAGCTACTGAAAACTTCAGAAGGCTAACTGTTTCTCCAAAATTTTCATAGTAGAATTGTATGTATTGTATTGTATGCATGATCAATTAAAACACATTAGCGTTCTTAACAACAGGTGCGATTTCAAATTGATATGGGTATCTAATTTTAGAATGCCAATTATGGATAAAAATCAGAACATATTACACTGGTACAGTTCTGTTCAAAAAAATCGTACCGCAGAAAATTTCTAAGTCCGCAATTTATGACTAAGTGGCAACATGGCAGAACCACGCCCCCCTCAGAGAGCATTAACCTCTCCAAGCGGCCCTTCCTGCCCATAGCTGGGCGGGTTGAACCACCCCCGGAAGGAAAATTTTGACCTGCGAAAAGGATTATTTTCGAGGGGAGGGCTAGGGTTTCTTTTGTTGTGATGTGTGAGTAAGAAGGATGACTGAGATCTGCGAAGTTCAGGTGCGCCAAGATCCCTCGCACACGATAGATGCAAGCAGCCACAGAAAACAAAAGCCAATCTTAGGTCTCAATCCCCGGAGTTCCTTTCGTTTCTTATGAGCATTTTAATTTATAAGCGTATTCATTAACGTTAAAAAATTTTAAATGTTTGACGCCTTTTCGTTATCTGGAAGTCCTTGTGATATCGCAATCTATATTACATTTGAAATGGTGTAATATATTCTGGATTGAAACTAGATCACTCAATTTCGCTCTGAAGTAACCGATAATGTCAGGCTCGAATTTGAGCGCACAACTGTCCTTGCAAGAATTAAGGGAAAACATTTCCTATGGACGATATATTTCTGCGCAAACAATTGTTTAATTTTAAAAAGATGAGCTTTGAATTTCACATTCTTTTAGCAAATAATTTCGTGATAATTCGCGGCTCAGAAAGAAGGACGTGCAGATTGAAAAATGCACCTTTCGCACTCATCTCATCCTTGTGAATTCAGTCGTTTTATTTTCCAATGCATAACTTCAAATGCGCGTATATTATGTGTTCACTAAAGACATTATACGGTATATGAATGACTTTCAATTATTGTGATTATTCAATGTAATGTTCTATAACAATTACGTATGCTACAAGGAAATGGGGGATTGTGAAGGCAGGCAGGCATATTTCACTGCGCGTGTGCGCATCTTCTCATGTCTTTTCAGCTGATGCTGGTTGACGGTGGTTGGGTATGGAGGTGTTTGGGCGACTTAAAGGTTTAGGACGTTTCCTTTATTTATTTTTTTAAGTCGCGGCCTTTTTACTGCAGAAAGTGGTTAGTTGATATGAAAAGGTGGGTAAAACTGCCGCAGACCAATCAAGTAAATGCTTAATCCGTATGACGATTCGTCAGTGCATAGCAACCAAGCCATTTTTATTCGGATAGTAATAGTTGAATGAAGGCAGGCTTTGAGCTTATTTCCAAGCTGGTTTCCACGGCATTCCAGCATTATAATTAAATGGCATTGGTCTATTTGCATCCTAAGAAAATTGACATGCATACTAATTCTTATTTTTTATCAATGGAAAAAATTCAAACCAAAGAAGTGCAGCCATATAATTCCAGACAGCTATTGCGAAAATGCGTCAAACTTTTGACAAGTTTCTACGTCAATGAATACGTGTATAAATGAAAAATACTTATAAGAAATTAAAGGAGCTCCGGGGAGGGAGACATTTTATTTGTTCACATAAGGGAGCGGAAGAATAACCAAAGAGTTAACGAATCCAAAATAATTCATCAATTCTCTTCAACACGGTTCGATATCTTCAAGCGACGATTCGCGGTAATAGCCTTTTCTAGAGAAAAAATAATGGAAGATATGTCATTTGCAGCGGAATTATTCCCCGTACTCTGATGGAGACTTTCAATGGATATTTGAGTCCTGGCTACTACATAGTAGCTTTCTATTACGAGAGATATCTGGTGACTTTGGCCGACAGACCGATCGTTCATCTACTCATTTTTGCTCACACATAACCAAACGGGAGTCCGAAGTCCAACCCATCTCCTCAGAAATCCTTTAGGAGGTCAAAATCGTCCTTCGGGTGGAGGTTCCCTCTCGGCAAGTGAGTTCGGAAGGAATTGTTGTTCCGCTCGTAGAGTTTATTGCTCCCCCGCACATCTCCCTTTTCTTCTTACACATCACAAGAAAAGAAACCTTACCCCTCCCCTCGGAAATAATCCTTTTCGCAGGTCAAAAATTTCCTTCCGTGGGTGGTTCAACTCCCCCAGCTACTGGGAGGGAGGGCTCTCATTCCGCTTGGAAAGTTTGTTGTTCTCCGTCACAGGGGGGCGTGGTTCAGCCACGATGCCACATCATCAAAAACTGGGGACTTAGAAATTTCGGCGGTACGATTTTTTTGAACAGAACTGTACTTCAGCTAAGTTAATATTTTGCCAAGTAGGCAGATATATCTGTTATTAGCCTGAATTGTACATATAATAAATAGAGAGTACCAACATACATCAATTTTATTTTGAATTATTGAAAATTCAATGCGAAGATGTTCAACTTAGAAGTGTGATTGTATTTTAGACCTTGTTTGCAATAATTCACTTCTTAAAATTTATTCTGATCCTCTTACAGTTTTTATACTGGTGGAGGGTCTGGTTTTGAAATATTCTTCGCCAGCAGTGGTGATCTGACAGTTGCAGTCAGCTCAAACAAGTATTATTCTGCTGCCACTGTGTCTGATATTCCTCTCACCGATGGCCAGTGGCACTGCCTTTACATTTGCCATATGGCTGCCAGGTAATTATTTTTTTAAATTATTTGCCCTTGGCACATATTAAGCTATTTTACTTTCTCTTCTCCATCAATAGAGGTCAGATGTGGTTAATTTACTCACAAGAATAAGCAATGCACATGTGAAATATAGCAGCAACTTTGAATGAACCAATTACATATTTCAAATGATCCCTCAAGATTATAGAAGGTTGTAGGATAAATTGTCATGACTAAAGTTATTCCTTTTTACAATTATTTTTTTATTTTGAATACCTTCATTGCTAGGTGGCTGCATTTCTTATTTTTACTTAACGTCATTCCAGCAGAGAGGAAGACAAGTGTTACATTGGTAATTCAAGTGAATGAGAAACAGTTGTAATACAGTCAAACCTCTTTAAAACGAAATTCTAGGGACCAAGAAATTTTTTTTTTGTATAGAGGTTTTTGTTATACAGAGGTTTCCATTGTACAGAGGTTATGACCCATTTTAAAATCGGGACCGTAACTTTTTTTCGTTGTATAGAGAACTTGTCTTCTATAGAGGTTCGTTCTAAAGAGGTTTGACTGTAGTTGATTTTAAGCTCTTCCTGATCATGCATTTTCTCTGGATTCAACAAGCATGCAGAAGGAAGTAAAATTGAATGAAGTTGAAAAATAGCGGGGTAAATGAATGTAAAGGAAATGTGAAGTTTATGTTATGGAAGGAAAACACAATTTTCAGTTCTTTTTATGGTTTACCTTTGATTACAAAGGAATATTATTCTCTATGTAAATATGTATATAAAATTATATTATGTTTTTAACCAGCTTTTTTATTGATTTTTTTAGGAGACCCTTTGGCCAAAACCACTTGACTGTTTCCATAGATGGAACTCAACGATTGAGTGCCTGTTTAAAGTTTCCTTCATTAACTGATGTAAGTATATTATGTATCGCAAATTATTGTATTTCCCTGATGGGCAAGACAGTTTGTACATGTATTCACTTATTCCTTGAAATTAAGAGCCGCAGACTTATATGTAGATGAGCATGAATAATTTATCTCTGGTTTAATATTTTCTTGGTATGAAAACCAATGTTGATTTGTTCTTCTATCAATAATGCTCACTTTTGCTAACCAACAGTGTGATGTAATGTAAAAAACCCACTCTCAGTTAACTTCAGCTTAATGTAGATGATATGTCATTTTGCAGTTAATGTTTACAAGACTAATTTACAATCATTGCATTAACAAATGATGTGGTACACAGTCACACGCATGGGTGCGAAGTTGTAGGCCAAAGACAGTGAAATTCGCCATGTTGTAAATCATTTGACTTGGCAGAGATTCGAACCCGGATCTCCCAATTGCCGGTCAGGTGTGTCTGGTGATAACATCTTGTTCGTATTAACACCCAGTTGAAATTCGTCTTGAACTAAGATGGCTTGGTGGTGTAACTGGTTAACACACCTGACAATTCGGAGGTCCAGGTTTGAATCTCGGTCAAGTCAAATGATTTTTTCGTGGCGAATTTCACCGTCTTTGGTGTATAACTTTGCAAGACATTAAACTGGGCCTTACAGTTACAGATATCATGCTATTAGACATCAAAGAACTGCGGAACTGGCCGTGCAGTAACTTTAACGGAGTCACCTGCTGATGGACACACAATTGTGTGAATTTCACAGTTAAAAAATCATTCTCCTGGACTGGGATTGGAACCCAGACCCCATGATTTTGTGCCGAGTGCTCTAACCAGTTAAGCGACCCAGGCATCCTCTCTTTCACTGTGAATTTCATGAAGAATTTAATGAGTGAGTTGCCTTTACAGGTACTACAATGCGTACAATGCCATGGAGTACCCGTGTGTGAGCACTAAGCGCTACTGATAGTCTCTGGGTCCGAATCCCAGTCAAGGCGAATGATTGTTTCACCATGAATTTCACACAATTGTGGCTATTAGACATCAGTTGAGATTAGGTCTCTCTCAATTGCAATTCTCCATTGCATCTTTTAACCTAGCAAATGTTTACTGTGTATTCAAATTCAAATGTGATTGTTGGGATGCAATTTATATTTTATTGTTTTTATTTTGGCCGTAGCCATACATCTACTGTCATATTGGATCAATTGTGCAGAGGTCAGGTGTAGTTGGGGGAAAGAAAGTCCCTGGGAAAAGTGAAACTAAGGATGACAAGGATGGTGATGCACATGTATTTCCCAAGGCAATATACTCATCACTTACATATTTGGTAAGTACATAGTTATTATTCTCCTGGTAAATTATGTCATTTTATGCTTGCTATTTTTACTCGCATTTCAACACTTTTGAATTTTTGTTGGCTTTGTTGGTCTTGAAAACAGATATTTAATTACTGTATTTTCTGGTAGATAACGCATGCATTATCTATACAATTAATGTGGAAAAATGACAGAAATGATAGTGTGCGATACACAACGGAAATCTTGTTTTATTGAAAATAAAACTTAGAAACAAATGACACAGCATTATTATGAACATAATACAAAGGGAGAAAGAAAAGGTAGTATTTGAAACGTCAAATGAAAATGTTATTAGAATCCATAAAATTCATCTCCCGAGTCACAATCGAATGATTCGATAGCTCGCTTTATTTCAACCGGAACATCAGCAGCAACTTCGCTTTCTCCAGTATCTTTGTCTTCATCACTAACTTCGTCGTCTTCGGATTCTGGCGTTTCTGCACCCTGTAACTCACCTAATGATTTATTAAAACCATTTTTGACGAACGTTACTGACACAGAATTCCAGCTATCGGATATCCACGTGCAGATTTCATCATAAGATGGGCGTTTCATCTTTCCAGAGTTGTTGTAATCATGGATACCTGCAATCATCCACTCCTCCCACTTGGCTCGAAGTTTTGATTTGAATGATTTATTCACTGTTAAATTGAGTGGTTGAAGTTTCTTCGTCATTCCACCAAGTTTAATTGCTACTTGGGAACATTTGTTTATAAAATTCTTCACTTTGGGCGTTATTTGGGCTCGACATGAATCCATAATTAAAACAGATTTTGGATTAAATAATGCATGTTTACGCTTTTTCCAAACATCGTTAACCCAGATTTTCATCATTTCTGTATTCATCCAGCCATTTTCATTTGCGGTTAAAATAATATCTTTTGAAAAATGCCCCTTTGGAATTGTTTTCCTTTTGAATGTCACCATTGGAGGTAGCTTTGTACCATCAGAAGTTACGCACAATACAACGGTGAAATTAGAGTTTTCATGTCCCGTAGTAGTAATGGACACTTATTTTGCACCTTTGAGATTCACTGTTCACGCAGTTGGTATGTCAAAACTTACTGGCACTTCATCCATGTTTCCCACATGCCCTTCATCAACTCCGGAAATTCTCTCCTTTACAAATTGCCTAAATTTTACCACCTTAGCTCCCAGTCTACAGGTAATTTCTGGCCAATGGTCGTTGAGGCACGAACACTTAAATTATTACGCTTCATAAATCTGAATCCCCAGGATGAGTATGCTTTAAAGTCCACTATGTTTTTTTCTCATCCAATTTGCTTTGCTTGTAGTAAAACTTGCGTAGTTGAGAGTCTCATTCCTTTCGACTTTTCACGAATGACCCAATTGTAAAGTTCTTTCTCAAGCACTGGCCATAAACACTTCCTAAAGCACATTGCTCATTTTCTACAATGTAGTTTCTTAAGAATGTCTTCATTCTTTCGCCATTCTCTCACACTACCTTCCCCCACATTGAATTTTCTACCAGCTGCACGGTTTCCATTTACTTTAGTCAACTGAACATCTTCCAACTTATGCTTGGCCGTGTACGATTTTTGTGTTTTTGATCCACCTTCCATTGTCTCTTCAATAGTCACTGTAATTAAAAATGGGATAATTTCCTCGTTCATTTGTCCATATTAAGGCATTCTGAAGATCATTTTCGTGACGGTGCTCACTGCGAAAAAAAGGCTGCAATTTTCGCTTGCTTGTATTATTATTTATTATTTATTTATTTGTCCAATGACATGCAGATTGAGTACAAAATACATATATAGGACACGTCAAGTTACATACAGTCAATAATTAGACTTATTAAAATACAAACAATTCAGTATTAAATACATAGCACAAAGGTTAGTATTGCCAAGTTCAATTTTTGAATTACAGGTTAATGCACTTATCATTTTCAAAGTCTTCGACGCAATAGTACATTTTTTTATACAAAACTTTTTTCAACTTAACTTTAAAGGAATACATACTTGTACAATTTACAATTTCCATTGGTAATTTATTATACAGGCGAATACCCATTTCCTGTGGTCCCAGTTTCATCTTTTGTGTTCTTATGGTTGTTTGGTGTATTTTGTTGTGACATCTGGTTGAGTGAGAATGGTAATTCGAGTTATATGAGTATTTATTTATATTTGTTCTTACATAAGTCAATAGTGAAAATATATAAAGACAAGGAAGAGGGAGAATTTTAAGAGAATAAAATATTGGCTTAGTTGGGGAACAGTAATGCTGAGAAGCTATAATTCTGATTATTCTTTTCTGAACTTTAAATATAACATTTGATAGGTGGGAGGACCCCCAGAAGATGATACTGTATAATACCTTAGAATAGAATTCACCATAGTAGAGTTTCAACATGATATCAATACTTGTGGTACGTCTTAATTGTCTCATTAAATAACAAGTTGAGTTCAGTTTATGCTGTAGGTCTAATATATGCTGCTCCCAGGACATATTAAAAGAAATAAATATGAATAAGTGTATAAAAACTTACGAATTTTTTAATGCGCGTTATCTAGTAGGTGTGCGTTGTCTATGCAATTATCACATCAATGAAATATTTTGATTGCGCGTTGTCTATCTAGTAGTATCTAGTATAATCTTTGGAAGTTTTCGCCAATTGGCCACAAATATCTTTCTCCTACCTCCTGTAAGTTTGAATTTATATAGTAGTATCTAGTAGCGTTATTTACCAGAAAATACGGTAACGTAAAAATTTGTAAGCATTTTTGGGGCTTAAATTTGGGTATATCATTGAGATTGGCTTATCAAGAACCCCATATGCTGCAGTGGGTGAAGGTGGGAATACTTAGTCTTCATAAATTCACTCAGAAATTCATCTCGTAATAACATGACTTGGAGATGCTGTAAGGTGACTGAATACAAGCCTGACCTACACAGTTGGGAGATCCAAATTTTGATACCATTAAAGTCAAATGATTATTTTCATAATATGCTTCTATGCAATTGTGTCACTGTAGAAATACTTTAAATCAGATACTGCCCTTGCATAGTGGTCAAGGTTAAAAATTTTTATTCCTTTGATTTGTTTTGTTTTAATGGAAATTTATTTCATGAAGCAAATGTGCTCACACGCAAATTTGAAAGTTTCCTGGCTTGTGCTTGGTAGTCTAACTGAAGTAGACATTCAGTTAAAATCAAACATTTCTTTTATGAGCACTTTTTTTTTGTTAACACTGGAATAATTTTTTTTCCAAATTTGAGTAATGGTGGCTGTTAAGGATATCATTCTGTGAAAAACATAGTTCCAGATAGTTTAACAAAATTTTGTGTTACCTTATATTAGTGCTGTGCATTGCTTTTTTTCTATTAACTGATAATATTCAAAATTTTAAAATCACTGATTTTTACCTTTCTCAGTGCTACACTGGTAAACTTGTTACTTTTAACTTCCATAAAGCTCCTATTGAAATTGAATGAGAAGAAATTTGATTTGTAAAATATATTTACATTGAAACAATCGAGCATTAAGTTGCATGTATATTCTTAATTACAGGTTCCGGGATTAATGCAAGGACCATATGGGTCTCTGCATCCTCAGCAAGATCCACCTCATGTGAAGAGTGTTCCAGCCGGAGCTCAGGATTCATTTTGGGGCCCACCAACCTGTTTAAGGGGGCACCTTGGTCAAGTGGCTCTGTTTCACGACTGCCTTTCTAATCATCAGGTCAAAGTGTTGCACTCATCAGGTATGATTTTTAAAGGAGGGGAGGAGGATGCCTCGGTAGCTTAACTGGATAAAGCACTCAGTGTGAAATCGAGGGATCTGGGTTCAAATCCCGGTCAAGGTGAATGATTTTTTCCTCTCTGGAATATTGCACTAATGTGCACTTGGGAGTTACACTGTATAAGGTTATACCGTGGCTAGTCCCGGTACCTATCCTAAACATTTATCAAAAAGAGCGAACACACCTCTCTATGTTCCGTTTGGCTTGATCCACGTGGATGGTGGTGCTAAGCGCACGCCTTGGACTGCTTCAGTGACATTGTATGTCCGGTAGTTTAGAACAACTTGATCCTATGATGCTCTCAAAATCATCAGGGGAAGAGGACCCCTCAGTAGCTTAACTGGCTAAAGTACTCAGCGCTAAATTGAGGGATCCAGGTTCGAATCCCAGTCAAGGCAAATGATTTTTCATCTGTGGAATATCGCACTATTAATTTTAAAGGTGCTACATTTACTTGAGATCGAAATTTTACATAAAATTTCACAGAATTCCTTTAATCTTGCTCTTTGATCTAGTTGAAATGTAGTATCTAATGACAGTTACATGAACTGGTTGTGCAATACCTAAATGGCAACTTCTCACAACCAGCCTCTCTCTTAAAAAGCTACCTAACTAACTACCTACTCAAGCATAAAGGATGATTCTAAATCCTCTCTGTGACCTGCAGTAATGGATTTCTCTTTATGCATTATTTTAGCGAATTCTTAGTTTTGAGGAAGGACTAATGAAAATGTGTACTACAGTATCTTCCTGATTAAACATAATTGTTATTATTTTTAAAAGCATATCTTTAAGTGGCCATTCATTGACGGAAGCTTGAGCCTTATAATTTAAAGACGTAAATGGAATTATGTACACATTTGAAAACAGTCAGGGACAAGAGGAGGATGAGATTGGGGAAAGTGAAGTATGTGGAGTCTAAAACAAGTTGATCAGTGAATTGGATTTTTGCAGAAGTTTGTGGTGAAACAAAGAATGATGGTATATAGCTGAAGTGAACTATTTTATGGCAAGATGATTTGAATGTGTGTGCTGAAAAATTGAAATTTGTCCAAAAGCAAACAATAAATATAATATTATAGTTGGGGAAAGTTTTGTATTTTACACATAAGTTAGTCTGAACAACTGTAAATACCATATAAACCAGTGTCAAATGGGTTTTTCCTTTGTCTGAATTCATAATGAACCTCAAGAAGGAAAGCTCTTTTTCAAAATTGGAATTGGAGCTGGGTAGCTCACCATTCATGAATCGTTATTGGTATAAAAACACGTATGCCAGAGCTACTCTTCTCTTGACTAATTACTTGGTGACAGCAATCGCGACACAAAATTTAGCTGCACCTTTTCAAGTTCTTCCATTCCTTAGCAATCTTTTAGATTGCAAGAAAGCCAAGAATAAAAAAATGAAATAAATACAGATACATATGAACTTTATTCAGATTAGATAGGGTAAGCAAATGTTCCAGATGCTGCTCAATCATATTTGCTGGCAGCTTAATACCCATCTCAAAGATGTTTCTTTGCCAATAAATACACCAGCTTTAAGATAAAATTCACTGAGATTCCAGAAATGGGCGTGAATCCTTATGAATGTCTTATTACTGATGGAAACCTAGATTTGTATAGCAATTCACCCTCGGTATATTAATTGGCATTCACTTTATGTTGAATAATAATTTCTTAATTTTTTAAGGAAAATATTTGAACTTCTTGGTTATTTCTTTCAGGGCCTGATTATTGGGCTGTCAATGCTGTTGATGACACAATGGAGCTCACAGATTTAACCAACAAGCTTGTTCTATGCTATTCTCCAAGTGCTTGCTGGAAACACAACTGTCCAGACCTTGCTCCTGGTGGAAAACATAATGGCCATGTTGAAGGAACCCTATGTTGCACCCGAACTGTAAAGGTAGACATTATCTCCTTAGTAATTTGGTATTTTTTACCCTTTGTGGATTTTCTTGTCTTAACTGGCCATAAATCCTTCTTATTAGACCTGGTAAGAAAGATTCATGTATATCTTCTGTCATTTCTATAAGTCATAAAGATATAGTCTGAGGTTAAAATAGTATCCTCTGTGGGACCCTGAAACTCTCATTATCTGAATTTTTCAAGTAATATCAGCCTAGCGTGTAGCTTATGAGTCTCTAACAGTTCCCAACCTGGTCTTTTCATCAGCTGTGTTACACTCTCTGTTTACACTCTCTTAGCTTTTTTCAGTGAATCATGCTGCTTTCCTTTGTATTTTGCATATTATCTTTCTGTGTAGGGTCACAAGTGCTCAAGGTGTGGCCTTACTAGATGCAGGATTATTTTGTATGGATTTTCTCAGGGATATAAGTGTGCTTTTTAAGCCAGGAAGTATGGTACCTATGTGCTTTCTTGTATAACTGATTGAAGTTAAATTTCATCATTAGATTATCATGTCATATTTAAGGCATAACTTGTTAAGATTATGGTACAGAGTAATGGGGTCTGGAACTTGTTCATTCCAAGATTTACTGCATTTTCTGAAGTAATGTACTTCATATGAGCAATTATTTCACTGATTAACCATATGTTAAGTCTAATGTTCTTCCAGAGAACTCATTACTGTTTTAGGAATAGATACAGCATTGGTAGAAATGTAGCTACCAAACAAAGGGATGCGATAATTATTCATGTATAATTACTTTGCCAATAGTCTCCTTTGTAATTTATGATACATATTTGTGAGTGATTAATGTCGCTAATGTTTTCCATTTTGTCTTGTCATTAAAAATAAAAAATAAGCTCTTCTGGGGGGATATTTTGGCTTCCACTGTATGTAGTTGTAAAGCTAGTTTATCTTTTTCTTGGCATTTAATTGGATTCTTTTTGTGCCCATTTTGCTTATCTTACTTTTAGGATGCTCTCATATGTTCTCTTACTTGTAGGATGCTCTCAATGGAATTGGAGGTGTATTGGTCCTACATCCTTTGCTTGAAAATGCAACGATAAGCCTGGATAAAAATCCTAGTCTGAGTTCTTCTCCATCACCTTTGCCACAGATTTTACGGGAGAAAGATGACAAAGCTGGTTCAGAAGAATTTGATGGTTGGGAAGTTCTGCCACATAGTTCATTTTCTGGTATTGCATGTTCATCACTAATTTTTTAGAGTAAAGAATGAATAATTTTTATTTTAAGCTGGAAACAGAGGTGTCTGTATGCAAGTTAATCCTTGAGTTAAAAAAATAAATTCAGAACTTTTCCAAGCATGCTGCCTCACATCTTAATAGGTGAATGGGTTGGTGACTTCTCATGCTGAGGACATGGGCTTTTGATAACTGAGAGTGATGACGATTTTTCAGTGGATTCCTAATCTCTCAATGGCTATGTGGAGAGCATTTCATGTGTTGTATTTTATCTGTCAGATGCATCATAAAACTGTGAACTCCTTTCATTGAGTTTAGGTTAATGCCTGGAGCTGGGTTTCCTTCTACTTTTCATCAATGCTTCGTAATATTTTCCTTATAAATACTAACCACCTATCTTACATGTTGAAAAATGCCCTCAGTTGCTGGTTAACTCTCCAAACCAACCAACCAGGTGGCCATCAAAGGCACTTGAGATTCTCTGCTAGCATTTGACCTATTTTGACTCTGATTGGAAATAGAATCAGTGTATGTTTTAATTCACATGCATAATTATGGTTCATAAGGTATGTTTGCAGTATATACATAATTGGATATTTTATGTGTTTTTCTAAACAAATAATAAGATAATTATGTAGTTGAAAATATAAGGTTCATGGAAATATTTCATGTTCAGATCAAGGGCTGAATTAAAATTTACGGTGATATCCTTTATTAGTTAGAACAGCTACTCATAAAAACCTGCCACCTCTTGGTGTAACCTTTGAAAACCCTGTCCGTTAATGCCACCCATCAATCATGGATACACACACACAGCACCACCAGTTCTGTAAACAAAATCCATTCTACAAGCAGTGCTATGTGTATTGGCTGGGAAGGTAATTGGGTGATGGACTATCTGAAGATACATAGCGATGCCTTGTTGGTCAAGAGCAGTTCCTCTTCAGTAACCCAAAACATTTGTTATGTGCATTATGTCTTGTAAGTTCCCACTCCAACCATTCCTCAGCTGAAAATGCTACACTTTCCTCGTTTCTCACTCAAAGGAGTCATATGCTTTGGCAGTCTGATGCCACTCAGAGTTGCCAAATCTCTCGATTGATTCATCTGCATCCATCTGGGAAGTGGTACAGTTATTTTTACAAGATTTTGTACACCATTAGTGGAAAGTGGATTAATATTATTTGAGGAAATAACTGTTTTTTAGTTCATTGTTCAATTGGAATAATTGATAATTAGAAGTTAAATAAATATGTTCACATGCTAACATGGTAGTAAAAAGCTTATTAACAAATATACTGCCTGGTAAAACTTGAGTTAACCTCTCTTTGAACAGCTTATAAGGAGTGATATTTCCTATCAATTGCAGCCCGTTTTATTACCTACTTTATCAATTTTCAAGGTAATTTGAGTAGCTGCTTGTGTTTCACCTTGTTGTAATTGCACATCACTATATTATTTTTCAAAGCCAGCTGCATATGTGAAATTACAGTGTTAATTGAATTTGGCATAAAAGAATATGTGGAACTTTTCCATTTCACAGTTCAGGGATTATGCGTTGGTATTTAAAAAAATATAAATATAAAAGTAAATTATGAGAACAAGGCTGTAGATATCTTTAACCAACATGGCTTCTTTTCAACTAGATTTTGCTGATATTGGCTCTGGTATTCCAATCCTTCAGGACTATCAATAACCCTGCTGGCCTTGTTTTTGTGCAATGGATAATTTAGAGGACATTATGGTGGGCTCATTTTCAAGCTGCTCTAACAAGGCTACATCACGTGACTTATGTTTGGGATCCAAACGAGACAATTATTTTCTGAAACTATAGAGAGAATGCAGGAAACGTGTCACGGCTTTCTTCCATATAGGCCCAGGTTCGAGAGAAAAACCCTAATAAAGAATCTTCCTCCGTATAAATCCTTTACAGTTTACGCCTTTCTTTCACTGAGGTCATAGCCTAGTGGGTTGAGGTCCTGAGCCGGTTGTCCTCATGGCTGGGGTTCGATCCCAGGTTGCAGCATTTTTTTCTATCGAATATTTTACGAAATTACTGTAAATTGCCCACTCCCATACATTTACGGCAGTAGCAACAATTTTTTTTAATTTTCAGCCTATTTGCTGGATTTTCAATCAACCTCCTCGAGAGACTTTCAAAGCTAATTTCGGGATTCTTGTTCAGCCGAAAAGAGGCTTCACATGCTGACAGACCTAGTATGTTTAGATTTTTTATATTTTATATTTATTTATTGCCACCGAAAACAGCACATATTGGCCTTTACATCGGGGTATTTTAACAATCAACAATAGAAAAGCACAAACAACCATGTCCTGGGAAGTGAAAAATCCTCACCAGGCGGGATTCGAACCCGCGACCTTTGGGTTAGCAGGCGAGTACGTTACCCCGCCGCCACCGAGGCCGATTTTGAAAATAAAAGGATACTTCCGTGAATAGGATGGGCTTGGATTGGTCGTGGGTCTTTCTCAAGGCCTTAAACAATTAACGGATTATTACTTTTTAATTAGCAACGATGTACTCTCTTAAAATTTCCTAGGAGCTGCGTTCGAGTAATGACTTCTGTAACTCTATTTCTTGTTCAATAGTGAACATGATATAGGTAAAAAAGAGATGGTAACTGTTTCCGAGGTTATGTAAAAAAATTTTCCCATGACCTTTTTGCGGAGCAACATATTATATTGAAGCGAACCCTGTATCATGGGGGAGATGAAGATATTCCAGCACAAAAAAAATATGTAATGATAACACTATTTCTTTTCCTACCTTATATTTATTTCAATTGAAGGAATTTAACTTTTCATTCATGGCGTTGAATTGCTTACTTACGGATGACAAATGTCATTACTCAAGCGCGGCTCCTGGGAAATTTTAAGTGAGTACATCATTGCTAACTAAAAAGTAATATTCAATTCATTGTTTATGGTCTTCTCGACATCTCTTACTTGACATCGTTGCCCTATTTCCCATTAAGTACGTATTTTATCTCGTCATTTTTTGTTTAATAACTTTAGCCAAATTTCATCTTTTCCTTTCAATGGTTTATTCACTACTGACTTACTTGAATACCGAACTCTTAACAACCCAAAAAACAAAAGTGCAACGATGATAGATACATGTATGAGAAATTGCTCTCTATTTAACATTTTTCCGTCACTGAGCAGTATAAGAATTTGAACTGCTGCCAACCCTAGCGCACGGCAGCGACAAGGTCCATAAAGGACCATTGTCCATAACCATGTCATCAATCACCACTGTATTGTTTATATATGCCTAAAATTTCATAGTTCTATATCACTAAATAAGGAAGTAAATAGTGGTTCTTTGTGTCTGTGCACCAGATACGCTCAAGTACGAAGTTTTGAGTCATAGCTGCATTGACAATTTTTCCGGAGTTGAACTGAGGACTGTAGATTTTTAATCCAACCTCGTTATCAGTCACCATTGTATTGTTTATGTTTGCCTGAAATTTCATAGTTCTATATCACTAAATAAGAAAGTAAATCGTGGTTCTTAGTGTCTATGCACAAGATACGCTCAAGTATGAAGTTTTGAGCCATAGCTGCATTGACAATTTTTCTTGAGTCATACCGCGGACTGTAGACTTCTGACCTGAAGAAGATAGCAGCAATACTGTCGAAACTGTCATCAACGACAATGGAAGTACTGGGAAGAAAGCCCGGAAAGCCTTCACTGCCAAAAAAGAAGGGATTCTTATCTATTATTTTAGTGATTTATATAATTATTGCTGTCTATTTGGAGGTATATACTACGTACTGGTGTTATTTCTATGCCTTAACGACTATAAATGCTCAATGGTATCATAATCAAAGGATTCCTACTACTGCCAGTAGATCTTAAATGGTTCCTATTATTATTATCAATTAATGCCATCCTCTCCCATCATTGGATATTTTATATGTGTACATCCATCCTATGAAATATTTCATATGCATTACTATTGACTTATGGTTATAAAATGTATTAATTCAATTTGTATTGTTCTATATTGAAAATATTTGTGATTTGTTAAAATACTTATGTCTTAAAGTGATAATAATTTCAGTCTTGTGTTTGAAAAGCATTATTAATTAAAAATTAAAAGAATTTTATTTACTAATATTAAAGCTGTATGTGTAGTTATTCAAAGCTGTTGTTTGTTCCACCTGAAATTACTTCGAGGCCTCTCAACTTATTGGTTGATTGTATATTACAAAAAATCACATTGAAAAGCATCTGTTGATTGTTGACATGTACTGTTTATGAGGAAACTGATTACGATTTTTATTGTTTCCTCCTTTAATTACTAATATTATGCTATTTAAAATAAATAATAAATAAAACGTTTATTGTCGTTGCCCTTATCAGTTTTTCAGACATTTTAGTACATTAATTATCATTTACACAAGATATAATTTAAAAAATATAATAATGCTTACAAGATAGTGTTTACACTAAAATATACATAATAATAATAAATTTAGACATAAAATTCAATAAAGTGTATTTTAGTGAATAATTATTTGTCTTTGATCTAATTATAACAAATTTTCATGATTTCAGACTGGAAACTTGAACAAAACCCTGTTTCTGGATATCTGACCCTTCTGCGCAACATTATCACCCGAAGTGCTCTTAATCAGGAGAATTTATTGAAAAACAATTCATTGGCCATAATTGGATACCTGTTGATTAAGGTATTGTAGTTTGAAAAGCCAAAAACAGTTGACTAATTCCAGGAATTTATTTTTCACTTGTACATATGAAATTTCCGTGAATTCCCTCACAGTGGAACAGTAAACCACTGGATTTGTACTGAAGTTTACTTGAAGGCGACTAATTTAGTTGCAAGCAGTGTTTTCTCTTTCCAAGAAATAGTAAAAAGATTCTGAGTACATATTATATTTTGTAATGAATGTTTTGTTTCTTTTGAAAACCCCAAGTTATTCCTTAAGTTATGTTTTATCCCTGATGGCCCCACTGACACGATATATTATTTTTCAACAGACAAAGGCAGAGCTGATAGACGTAAACGTGTTGATGGCAGTACAGCTTTTAGTAGAAATGGCTCATGATGCACATTCTACAAAAGGAAACCCCGGGACTTTATTGCAGGCTGTTCATCGGCACCTTTTGTTTGACTTTCGTATTTGGTCCAGGTCACAATTTCAAATTCGAATTGGTAAGGTTAATGCTAAATATCTTTTTATGCATTATCATAAAATTGCTTCTGGTATTTTTTATCAGTAACTCTTTTGAGAAAGAACTTACAGACAATTTCATACTGATTAAACTTCACTCTGATGGAAAAATGCTACCTCTCATCTTGCCTTTATTAAAACAAAATAGCTCAAAAAGAGTTTAAGCTGCAGGTTCTAGAAATTACAGTCCCAGAAGTTAGATGATAGCTTTTTTTATTGAAAAAAACCTGCCAGCTGACTGGGCTTTGTAATCAGCCTGATGATTAAGCTACATAGAATTTTTCAATCCTGAGTTATACCAATAATTCTCAGCATTTTATGAAATTAAATTTTTTCTATAAGAGTTGCTCTCAATCCTGAATTTGGCTGATAAGTCTCTACATTTTATGAAATCAAATATTAATTACAAACCTTTTGCTTGATATAGGCCATCTTCAGTATGTGTCTACTGTGGTGAAAGAAGATAGACGTTACTTCCGAAAGCATTATGGTGTTCAGTTTCTCCTTGATGTAATCAGAAGGCACTATAATTCTGAAAGCATGGTGGACACAAGTGAAGATGGAGTACTCTTAAGTTCTGAAGATCTTTTTACTGTTCGACGTGCTCTTCTGGGTCTTGTGAAGTATTTTCTGCAAAAGGATGTTAATGTGAGGGAGGTCTATTACCTCCTGGGATTTCTTGTATCAGTTCGAGATGAATCTCTGGTAAGTCAATGATATTTCAAAAGTACCTAAGGTGTAAAAGAATAAAATCAAAATGATATTTATATGGCATTATAAACTACTTAAATAATAGCCATTTATGAAGTAACAACGAAAAAACTGCCAAATTTTACGCATTCACTGAAGCCTGAATTTGATATGGTCCATCAAAGAGTGGGTGGTATATCAATAAATTTACCCATTGTGGTCTTGATTGCCTTTAGGCATCAGCCAGATCTGTTGACAATCAGTACTGACGCCTTGTAGTGTGAATGTATTTTATATAAACAATACATTTTGTATTTATTTATTTTACTGATCCTTTTATAGGTGTCTGACTGCCTGGATGTGCTGATTTCAATAATGGGAAACAAGAAATGTAGAGACCAAATATTTCTGCTTCTTTATGAAAGACATGCTGCTGACATTTTATATGGCCTTATTGTGGACAAAATTTATTCCATGGAGCTTAAGCAGAAAGTTTTGAGGGTAAGGAAATTTCCATGATGCATAGTATTATTAATGTGCAATCTCTATTTTTTGCTTTGGTTTGATACTGTTCACTATGAAACATTATTTATTCATTTTATTCACTTCAATGCTGCCCAATTGAATGCAGTTTATTGCAAATCATTCTGTGATACACTTTTGCAGAAAAACTGCTCCATATGGACATTAGAGTCTCGCCTTATTTAGCACTTGCTTGTTTAACACTATTTGCGGTGTAATTAAACACTGGGCTAAAACAGCTTCCATCTTCTCCTCCTTTCATTCCCTCCTCTTTCTTGCTCAAAAACAAGTGTAATTGTAATTGCAAAACATCGAAAATGTTATTTGCATGCCCAGGTGGTAAACGGAAGAAACTTTGTGTTGAAGTCAACTCACTTGGTAAATTTGCTCACCTGTTTTTGTTCACCGATCCAGGTTTCAGCACAGAGTGCTGAAAAGTGCCAAGGAATGGCACTCTGTTCTGTGATAATTTACCAGTGTGGAAATATACCAAGTATGTTGATTTCAACATGAATATCCACAATCTCCTTAAAGTGATCCCTGATACAGTTACAGTGAAGAAAATTATTTATTAACTTCAATCTATAGAATTAAAAATATTTCTAATGTGGAATGCTATTATGTATGCTAGAGGTGTTTATTTTTCTGGGAATAATTTATTGCTTTTCTTTTTATAAATGTATTACTACTACTTTTCTTCATTCTTTCATTTTTAGTACTAATTTATTTATATATTTTTTTTGAAAGATCTTAAATTCCAATGTTTTTCTTAATTTTGTTAAGCATGTGTATTGTAGCTACAAAATAGTGTTATTGTATCGAAGTGATGCTCTTGATTAGTTCAATTTTGCAAGTGAATAATATAAAGAAACCAATAATATTCTGTTTCCTTCAGCTTATGTCAGTGCTCCTTAGAACTGATAGAGTTAGAGAGAGAAATAAACGACACCTCCGTCTTCAAGATATGGGACCAAATCATGGCAACTCTTCAACAGTTGGTTTATACCCTGGCCTAGTTAGCCTTTGGCAAGATCAAGGCTCTTTCAGTCCGTCCATGGAGGTTGTCATGATGCTACTGGATCAAATGCTTTCTACTGGTATGTCATTTGAAAGTTATCAGTGTACCTTGGGTATGTAATATGTAGCTTCAAAAATTTACTCTTAAATAAGGTATGCTAACTTAGGCTTTAGTATGAGATAGGAGTATGAATGTTGTGGAACAGCATGAATATTCCACTTCTATAATGCCTAACATGATGCACATTCATCTCAGTCATTCTTAACACTTCCCTGAGCAATCTTTTCATAATCTCTTACAGATTCACCTGGAGGTTATGCTGGCTGTCTTTCCCTTCTCTCTGTTTTGTCATTACATGAAGATCTTAATATCAGGATAGAAGCTGCCCGGAAGACTCTGACAACCATATTTATGGTGCCAACTGCTGCTAAGAATTTTGCTATGCAGGTATGTAATACATAATTTTATGAGCGTAAACCTGATGGCAGTATTGCAAATCAGTGAGAAATTTTTGCTATGGATGGGCCCCTAGTCATTTATAATTTCTATTGTCATTCTCCATTTTCTCACAATTTTTGTAATTAAGTAAACTTCCTCAATTTACCTACTTCATTACTTACTTCAACTTAATTGACACACAATTTGCAATTTTTTCCATGGATGGGCCCCTCATTTATAATTTTTATTGTTATTCTCCATTTTCTCACGATTTTTCTAGTAAAGTAAACTTCCTCAATTTACCTACTTTCTTACTTACTTTAACTTAATTGACTTTCGATTTGCAAACTTTCAAAGGTGCAAACATTGATGTGTGAGTGTTAGTGTCTTATCACTCCTAGCCATTTTGTGTGTGCCTAGATTACTATTTTTTAAGGGGAGGTTGACAAGTTTTCATTTGAGATAAAAATGGCTTATTTCATGTGTTTTAATGCCACAGTATCAAAGTTTGTAAAGATAACTCTGCATTTAATATGCATTTTTGTTGGCTGCAAATTGATAGTGAAAAGATAGTAAGTTTTCTTGAGTGAAAACTTAGTTTATTTGTAACCATTCCTAAGTGCAGAGTAAAATATTCTACTATGATTGGATACTTAAAAATCTGGAAGCTGTTGATGTGCACCATTGGGCTTACTGCAAATATATTTATTTAATGATCTATAAATTAGCTAGAAAATTAAGGACTTAATTGTGATTATGAGGTGCCTGGCTAACATGAGTAAGAAGGGAGGATTCGAGTAAATGTATGTACAATTTCATGCATCTTGATAGGGTGGCACAGCTGACAGAGAAAACTGAAAATATAAATACATGATCTTATTCATGCATATAATTTTTTAAATTTAAGTGTTGATGCCATCATAGGGTAAGCATATAACTAACTTAAGCTTACTCAATGATGCCATGCTACTACATCTGCCATTAGGTAGCATAGATCCTTTCCTCTGGTTCATTGAAAGGTACACTCTCCTCCACAAATTGCCGATGTGCATCAAAAAGTGCCTTAATCTGTGCATTACCATATTTTCAGCAGTGTTTTGGAGAAAAAGTCAGATTAGATGTGTGGATACAGTAATAATAGGCATACAGGTGCTGTATGCCTTAGGCTAACTTCAGTGATGTGGAATTGTGCTGAATTTTTTCAACTTAAATTATACCATATAATTATGTCACCTAGTATGATGGGTTCAGGATAAGCATATTAATTATTCATTGCAATGAGATAGTTAAATAAATGTACTTGATTAAATATAACGAGTCCCCAGATTTGGAGGAGATAACTGCACACATGCCTAAAAAGTAGCTAGCACTGCACATTGCACTATTTCTAAAAATCATATTTAACAAGTGTTTAATTGAAAGCTAAATACCTTGAGACTGGAAAGTACCCCATGGAACTCCAATATGTACAGGGTCCATTATGAAAGTAATGCACATGATTTTATTGTGATGCGACTATCCATGGCAGCGTGGTAAAATTGGTCTGGAAATGTGGTGGGGGGTCTTCCCTTCCAACACAGCTGGTTGCTAGTTTGCTCCGAGCAGTCTGAGCGGAAAGACGTGCCTTCGCGTGAAGTGTGTTTTTCGACTTTGTAACATGCGCGATGGAGCATTCGGTTGAACAGCGATACGCTATCAAATTTTGCATGCAGCTTGGAAAGAATGCAACGAAATCATTCCAGATGCTTCTAGAGGCCTTCAAGGGTGACTGCATTTCAAGGTCACAGTCCGGGAGGTGGCACAAGGCGTTCAAGGAGGGCTGGGAGGAGGTCGCTGACAAACCCCATTCTGGATGCCCAACAACGGCTGGAACCAACGAAAACGTGAATCGTGTGCGCAAAGTTTTGCGTTCCGACCATCGATTGAGCATCCAGCAAATTGCTGACACCCTACACATGTCCACATTTGTGGTACATGGGATAGTGACCGAGGATCTTCAAATGTGCCGGGTCGGGCGCATGAGGGCTGACATCAAAAGCACGGTCATGCTCCACCATGACAATGCCCCCAGCCACACGTCCTACATCGTTACCAACTTCCTGGCCCGGAACAACACCCCATTGGTCCCCCAGCCCCCTTGCAGGCCCGATTTGGCTCCGTGCGACTGCTTTTTGTTTCCCCGACTGAAGAGAGAGCTGAATGGAAAGCATTGGGAGACCGTGGAAAACATCCAAAAGTATGTTATAACGTTCCTGAGAGACATTCCCGTCGAGGAGTTTCAGGGTGCCTTCCAGGTGTGGCAGACACGTCTCCGCAAGTGTAGATGCAGGGGGAGAGTATTTTGAAGAATTTTAAGCATTTATACAAGTGCGATCAATAAATCAATTTTTCCCAGAGAATGCGCATTACTTTCATAATGGACCGTGTATTTAGAAACTGAATTGCAAAAAATGTAAATTTCTGGCCTACATTTTAAACATTGCTTTATAGCAAGATTTGTGAGCACACAATTGTTAGTAATATCATTAGCTTCATGGGCTGTAAAACTTCTACACCAGTCAGCATGGCTCCTGGAAAAGTAGGTCATGTGCAACCCTGTTTGGGCTCTTCTTCCATGATATTCTTAAATCAGATGATGTGAAAAAGCAAGTTGATGCATTAGTCTTGGATTTCAAGAAAGAATTTGACAAGGCTGCTTACAAAAAACTTGTATTCTAACTAAACATCATGTGGATGAAATGGAAAAATAAGGATTTGGATGTGTGACTTTCTAACTGATTATAAAAAAGTAGTAACAGCGTTATTTTGGACGTTAGTTAGGATGACATCTGGTATCCAACAAGGATGTGTGATTGACTCCTTCTCATTCCTTATTTATAGAAATGAAATCAACACTTGAGTTTGTGGCGAAATTAGATTGTTTGCTGACAATGAGGTCATCTTCAGAGTAATTGCCACAAAGATGGCTCTCTCGTTGAAACTTAACAGCAGTGACTCATGGTTTCTTGAAAGGGGACTTAAATGTTTGTTAATAAATGTACTGCAGTACAATTTTAGCGTACATTTCCCTTTCATCCTTTCCCTCTTCTTACTCCTTTTCCGAATGTCTTCATCTTTTTCATGGCCAGTATCTTTGCAGCCAAATGTGTTGCATTTGTTCTGGCCCTTGAGGCAACAGTAGAACAAGCATTCTCCACCAGAAGTGGCAGCATGCTCTTTTACTGACCTCTTATGAGTTTATTTTGTGCTCTGTATCCCACCAAAGTTAATTTCCTCTAAAGAGGAAGAATTTATCTTAGGAATTTAATGATCTGAAATGTTTTGCAATATTTAAAGCTAGCAGTGCCACACATTGTAAATTTGACCATCACCTACATTCCTTTATGACGCTTTTAAGGTAGTTTGAGCGATATAAATCAATTTACCTAGAATTTGATGACTTTAACATCAGTTTAAAGAAAAAACTCCCATCTTTCCTATGATATCAAAATATTAACCCCTTGCCGAACTAATTTTCTAGCAATTTGCTGAAAAAAATAAGCTACTTTGCGTGGGATAGATTACGGCTGTGCGCTCCAGAAGGAGAATATTGAAAAAACTAGGAATTTATAACTCCTGGATTTCGTCGAAAAACTAACGTTGTGTATTTTGTATATTTTTTCTCAACTATTTATGAAATCAATCAATTACTCACTACAGTATTTTTTACGGAATCGCAAAAAAACTTCTGTTTTAAAGGCTTTTTAGCCGCATGGTGTGAAAAAAATGAGTCACGTTAGAGATTTATGTAGATTATATTTATGTAATTACTGAGAATATTTGTAATATATAACTATATTTTTGCACCACTATTACAATATTAACTTCATACTTCTTACAGATGCTGAGATTAAAAAATAAAATTCGAATATGGTCTTCATTATGACTAGGGAACTATCTTGCTCAAACTACCTTAATCGAATAAAAATTCATCATTTTATTTTCTCAGCATACAGTATTGTGTAAACTTGTTGTGTTTACTAAATTTCAAATTGTTGACCATTTTAGGTTGGCTGGCAGGAATGTATTTCACGACTTTTGATACGAAAACCCATAAATGGAAACGCGGATGGAGGGGATGAACTTGGGGCTGATCTCATGTCATTTGGTGAGGAGCAGGATAAGGATGAAGATTCGGCTGGTGCAGAAAAGGATGACATAATTGCTGTGGAGGTTGATGATGACTATGAGGTTCCTCTATCATCTCTTCCTCGGCTGGCAAATTCTGTGTCAGATGCTGCATACTACATTGAAAATGAAGTGAAAGGTAAATCTTTGACGTTTATTTTCTGTTGTGCTAATTTTTTTCATGATAGAGGAAGAATGTTACTGGGGATTTAGTTGGTGGATGGCTGGATTAGTGCCTTCCCAGGGCCTGGGTTCAAAAGGCGGGGAATATTTAATGGAATTCAGATCCGTCCATTCGTGATCAGGTGGCTGTTGAGGAAAACTTAGGATAGTACTCCCTCTGTTGGATGGGAGATAATTTAAACCAGGGATTTTTAGGATCTTAGGGTTGGTAGAATGGCTAGAATGCTAGCTTCCTTTCTGGAGGGCCTGAGTTTGAATCATGGTCATCGCTTAGATTTTCCATCGGAATTTCAACCCTTGCTCGGGTGATATGCGGACAGAAGTTCCATTGTAGCACTCCCTCAATCCATCAGATGGGACGTGACACTGTGAACCCCTTAGCACTTTTCTTTCAGATTAGCCTAATACGGATGCTGGGCTTTTCTTCTCTGATTCCCCAAATTATTCTTCCCTTACCCATATACCTGTGAATCCTCAATGTTAAAATGAGCTCAACAAGATCAACCAATAGATGATGTCTGTTATGCACTACAATGGCCCTATTGGTTTGTATCTTTTGATTTGCTTCTTATACTAAATAAAAATTGCTGCATCACCCATTTAGATATCTTAGGAAACTAAATTCAAATAGTGCCAACATCTTTTCAAACAGTGTCTGTTTAATGATATAATTTTATCTGTATAATAGAAGTTGCAGAGACTGTTACAAGTGCTGTGGCTGATAACATTTACTCAGCTGCTGATAACATCTCTTCAGCTGTTGCATCTGCGTATTCTGTGATCCGCCAGAAGACTTTGGACATGCAGGTAACATGTGTATACATATGTAGTATTTTTATTTGAATTAACGAATTCCATTCCATTTTTGGCATATTAAGGTTGAATATTTTTTATAAAAATAGCTCACTTTTTTGATAAAGTTATAACATAAATATTGATATCTTGTCTAAAATGCTCTCAGTGTTTATACTCTTCTGCCTCAGATTTGAAATAGAGTTAGTGCATATTTTATTTGTTTAAAGATCAGAAATTTATAAAGAAGAGAAATCTTTAACTTTATGTTTTTGATCAATTAAAAAACTGTAAAAAATGATGTTACTAAAATTTCAGTGGATTATTATGCTGATTTATGGATGTACATATGTATTTTGAGTATTTACAAAACCTCAGTTTACCTGAAAATTGAACCTACTGATGCTTAATTAAACTGTATAAAAAATAGGGGATATAATTTTGATACTGAGTTATTGTTTTGTAAGAATTTTTGCTGTTATTTCTTTCATAAAAATTGATTAAAATTTAGTTTTCAGCTGTAAGAATTTTCATCTTTAGGCCTTTATATGTAAACATAAATGGGTTGCTATATACAATGCATATACTAACATTTTGTGTCTATTTGTTACCAAGGGACCACTATCACCCCGTTCCTCTTCCCCTCGATTTTTTCAAAGGAGCCCTTTTAGTCTTTCATCTTTTCGCCCTGAGTTTGATGGCATCAGCCTGAGTGAGAAAAGGTATTTGTTTTTGGTATTTTTCCACTGATTGATTTTCCAACCTTTTGAGAACTATAGAATATTAGTGTGATACATAGTTGTGTTAATCATAGATCCCAGTCTTGCAGCAGTGAGGAGGAAGATGAAAGTAGTGTAGCATTTGAATCTCGTGACAGTGCAACTGGTGATACCATCAGCCTTGCCTCAGCAATTAGTATTTCTAATGATACCGGACTTGCATCAGAAGAAGATAAGGGCACAGAAGAAAGCACAAAAGCAGAGGATGCGGAGGAAGCAGCTATGGATGCTGAAGCTGTAAGGTAAGAAGTCTTTTATTTAGAAGTTTCTCAAGTTTATTTTATCAGAGTGATAGGTTGGAGGTGTTCTTAACAAGACGTTGTTACAGCTGATGTTATAATCTAGTGGCTAATCTTATAAGATAAGCCTGAAGCCATAAAAATGTTGCTAGCCTTAAAAAACATTGCCAGTGATACATAGTGTCTTATGGTCATGGTAAGAACTTAGGAAAGTGTGACAGCTGAATATTGAGTACCTGTAAACATACAACAAACTAATTGACAACATAATTGAAGTATTTACAGGAACATAATTATCTTTGCAATCATATGAGTGTTGCCTAAGTAAGCTTACAAGTTGTTGACATAAACTTCAATCATGTAAATTTATGTGTTCTTGCTTATGAAACATGTGCATTGAAATTATTTAAAACATTGTGACTAAAATATATTATTTACATATGGATGCCTGCCTTAAATTCACCCTCTTTTTACACCAGAACTATGAGAAGTGCTGACTGAGTAAGACAGAAATAGATTGTGGTTGGTTTATGTTGTCTATATGGAGTAGTAGGGTAGAGGTCTCTTAATCAGAAAAAGATAATTACATTCAAAATCCGACCATTTTATTGGAGTCAGATTTGGATGCCACGTTGTGCCATTTCATGATAAATTCAGGTATTCAAATTGCCCTTGCATTTACATTAAAAGGTATCAAAAGCTAATAATTTGCAAAATGTCTATTTGTATCATAATCCTTTATGCCAAAAATCATAAGAACTGAAGCTGGCTGAACTATGAGTATCAAGCCATTTAGTAGAGCTTGAGTAGAATTGCCAAATAGGGAAATTAGGTACATACTACTTTTCAAAGAAAAATACCATTGATAAAGCCAGTGATGCCTCTAAAGCCACTAATGCATTGGGGAAGCACATAAAAAAATATTAAATTTCAGCATCTGGAGTTTCAAAAGTCTGAAAATTGTCCAAAAAAGATACATTGAAAGTTTTCAATGCCTTTTTAGAGAATAAATTGCACTGTTCTAGCAATGGTATTTTAAAAGTGTTTCCCCGAAGATTTGGCTTTAACTCTGAGCAAATCTTCTATGTGGGGATTTCTTTGAGTCCCCAGGAAAAGGTTATAAGTAAGCCATTACTGAGACAAGATGAACGTTTTCTTGACAATTTTTAACAACCACTATTTAGGTTGGTAAATTGTTTGAAAAATTTGATGCCTCTGGCATTCAATAATTGGGCTTTTAAATGTGTATGGGCTTGCTATCATATCACCTTGTGTACTAGTGTGCTGTGTACTGAAGTTACCAGGTTTCATGTTTCTCAGGATTTATTTATTTATTTTTTCCAGAATATTGAAGGAACTTGATGAAGAAAAACTTGGTGACAAGGAGGAGGAGCTGTGCTACCTTGTTGTGAATATTCTTTTCACAATTCTCTGGAGAGGGATAGATGGCTCAGGAAAAGATGCTTGGAAGGTAGTATAGCTTATGCCTGACTTTCTTACAACCAGACAAGTATGCTTGTGTCTTAAGGGATCTTTTAGAAAAATAAAGTTATGGATGATTTGATGAACTCCAATATGGGGTCAGTTAAAAAAAATAAAGTCTGGAATAAAACCAAGTCTTTTATTTAATGTGTTTGAAGCAAAAGTACCTATTTGAAAGTGATGCCTGAGACATTCTCTTCCTTGATGTTTTATATTCTTATTGATTGAGATCACTGATGGTGATGGTGAATGTACATACATATTTCATTTTGTCCTTGGGGTTAAATTCTAGGAGCGTGGACAGGTTCTGTCTTGCATCAACTTGATTGGCCTGAATAATGAGCTCCTCTCCTCTCACTTGGAACTTCGTCGAAGCATCCTTGAGCTGGCACTGACGGCATCATTGTCAGACCTCCGGGGTGCTGGGGTTGGGCAACAGTTGGCCAATACCTCGGGAGATTCTGGCAGTGGTTCTCAAGGAGGTGCTGGTGCTCAGAAAAAGCCTGAAGGGCCCATTGAAAATGCCGCTTTCCTGATGTATTGGGTTTATGACCTCATGGTTCTTGATCCAAATGAGGATGGTAGCAAGAAGGCATCCATTAAGGTGAGATACGTCGAAGTTGATACCAGTGCAATAAGTTGGAATGACAAATGATGACTATTGCTTATGGGTTGTCTCTGATGCGACATTTCTAACAGCTCACATCCATTGGCACAAGTTTACCTGAGAATTTATCCTTCTCAATGTCTTCTTATAAATTTGTATCATGTGACATAGAAATTACAAGATTTCTATGTCCAATTATCTGCAACAGTGACATAGCCAGAGGAGGAGAGAGGAGAATGGGGTCCAGACCAAGGGCTAAAGAAAAAGATGTACATATTTGTTTTATTTTTTTAAAACCATTGTTAATTTCATTTATTATTTATTCTGAATTTTTTTCCATGAGTGCGTGTGTTTGTTATTTTCCAATATGAAAAACCATGGTTGACCCCCCCCCCACTAATACCCAATAAGGACCCGCCACACCAACCCCGCAGAATGAAATCCTGGTTAGGTCACTGGTCTGCAAGTCTGATTCTAGGAATGGCTCTAACTTTTGTGTTTTTATACAAGTTTCTACCAATCAGAATGGGGAACATGAATTAAAGTAAATCCTCATATGTGAGTGGTGATCATGACGGAAAATTTGCTAGCAAACCCAAATACATATGTAATCCACATGTATATGCATCAACTGCTTGAATTTCAAATTGTGTTTAAAATGCTATAAAAATATTGAAAAAGGTCACGTGATCCACAACGATGGTTCTTTGTCTGGTGCAAATGAATAAAAAAAGTTATTATTTTCACTAAATTTTGATAAAACTAGCTGAACTTTTCATGGAAACACATAGTGTTACTGGCAGCAATAGTGTTCCATAATGTTATCTCCCTGGTTCCTAATGATGTAGTGTGATTGATGTCACCAAGTACGTGTAATTTAAAGCAAGAAATATTTTGTTAAAACTAGATTGTTGTTAAATAAATTCATTTTCTGTATATATATGAAAGAAAATTATCATATGTACCCATGTACCACACACATTTGTTTTCCCAAAAAGCAGAATGAAATAATCAGTTTAATATTATACATATGAGGATGTGTGTGAACCATTGGCGTCGTCAGCATCAACACTTTGGGGGGGACAAATGGGGGGTCTGGGGACATTTTAGAAAAATTGTGACCTTGAAATGACGTTTGAACACTAATTTAAACCCAAAATCTTACATTTGTACAAGCAGGTTTTTCATTGAAACAATTTGTATTTAACCTGAAAACATGTCTATAGTTCGTTTTTTGAACCATTGGACTTGACAACAATGGAACGCCCTATACCACACGCTTGATTCCAAGTCCAATCGTTCAAAAAACAAACTATAAACATACAATAGAAAACTCATTCTAAAATGTATATAGTATATAGGTATCAAATAAAAACTCATTATCAGGTCAGGTTTAATATGCTTTATTTTACACACACTACTGTTATTACATACGGTCTATCACATTACAACGTAAACATTAACTTTAAAATCTTAGCCTTGTTTCTCTTTACAGTACATTATAAAAATTCAAATTGACCTCTTGCTAAACGGATGTATACTGGAACTGAAACAACCCCAAAGTGGTTTATTTATTATCCTTTACGTAACCAAAATCACCTCTCCTAGTTTCACATTTTGAAATAAACAGTTTTGCAACATTTTTTGCTTCTACCTTGTCCAATATTTCTTTGTGAACGTAACAAACAGCAACATGATTCAACCTTTTTTGAGTCATGGTTGATCTTAGGTAGGTCTTCAGTTTACGCAGAGCACTAAAACTTCGCTCTGCTTCACAACTTGAAGCTGGACATACAAGCATTAGTCTCACCAGGACTTCATCATTGGAGAACAGCTCCCTGTCCTCTTTCATCATAGAGGTCAACACGTCCTTGGCGTCTTTTAAATTCTTTATCTTGTATCTTTGGTGGAAAAGCTCAAGTTCTGACTTCAACATTTACCGTTGAATTCCAGATATGGCGCTAGCACATTGACATCATAACCTTCTCTTTTTAGCAGGACTTTCTCGAGCTGTATTTGTTTTTTCATACCAGCCTGTTCAAGTATACGAGTTTTGAGACTATGCACAGCCGTGTCAATGACTTCAAAATACTCCCGTCTAAAGTGTTCTTCTGTTGAAGTAAACTCGTAGCCATCAGCATTTCCCTCAGATATCTTTTTAGGCACTTTTTTTGTCTTGGGAGTCTTAGCTCTTCTAGGCCCAACTCAGCTATGTACTTGTTACACTCTTCGAACACAGAAGAAAACTGCTGGTTGGTTCTGAGATTTTGTAGGCCATCAACAATGTGTTTAACAGATTCACATAACCCAGCCACTGTTTTCTTCTAGCCTTGAAAACTTTTGTTCAGTAGTTCCAAAAGTTCAACAACTTTCCTACCCATAATCAGGCCTAAGTATGTGGTCCCATCTTCAAACACACTCAACACACCACTGGCTCCTTCGTACTTGCGTTCTGTGAGTTCATTCAAAGTTTTCAAAATCAATGGATACTTGTGCAAAATTTCATTGATTTGTCCTTTCCGGTATATCCATCTTGTGGGACAAAGAGGTTTTATTTTTGCAATGTTACCGACTGGACCTTGAGCTGCATCTTCAACTATAAGTTTGTATTCATCTTTAGCTTTTGTGTTCGAAAACAATACTCCTAGCTGATGAGCCCAATCCATGGCGTTTTTGACAGTTCTTGAAGTCTCACAGCTTGCTTTCATTACTAGATTGACACAGTGAGCACCACAATGAATGTATTCAGCGAGTGGTTGTTTGTCTATCACTACTGACTGAGTTCCCTTATGGATACCACTCATGTTACCAGCTCCATCGTAAGTTTGCCCACGAAGATTGGACAAAGGGAGCTGCAATCTAAGCAACACGTCAAAAATAAGAGCTGCTATATCTGTTCCACAAGTATTTGCCGATTCATAAAAGCCCAAAAAACTTTCGTAAGGCTGGAGATCAGCATCAACCCACCTGACACAAACACTGACCTGTTCATTGCCAGCAATATCTTGCATCCCATCACAAATGACAGAGTACATCAAAGGGTTGCTTAACTTAATGCTCTGAACTATACTGGACACAATTTCGTTTCCCAATATCTGTATGATTTCGTTTTGTATGGTAGGGTGAGTATAGGTAACATCTTTTTCTAGCCACTGTTTCAAAGACGGCTTGTCCTCACACCGAACTTTCAATAGTTCCATTAAGTTACCTTCATCATTTTTGTGACCTCTTACTGCCAGACCTTGTCTAACGAGATACTTTACACTACTTATTATAGTCATAAGAGATTCTAAAGCAAGTTCTTGTTGTTCGAGTTTAACATGTGACAGTTGTGACTCAATAGGTGCTTGTAACTGAGAGTAGCTTAAAACAGCTTGGGAATGCGCATCACTCGTTTGGTGGTTTCCAAACTTTTCAATAGCTTTTTTCCAGTTGTTGAACCCTTTTTCACTAAAAGCCTTATCTGCTTTGGTAGCTAGTGTTTTGCCTGGGCACAATTGAGCATATCTTGCACAGTAAAAACAGCTTACCCCTTCAGCTCCAGCAACATGTAGCCAAGGAAATCTCTCGTACCAACTGGTCTGGAATTTCAGCACTCTGCCTGGAAGTTTTTGCAGCGGAAAATCCCCTGGTAGAATCTGAGGTTGATGAGAAGTGTGACAAACAGAGCTGTCCCCTGATGCCACTACGTCTTGGTTGTTTCTTCCATCCTGCTGTGCTTCAGTTGAAGGAGAGCAAACCGATGATGATACAGCTTCAGAACTCGGGATTATTAAATAAGTCGCGCATCATAAATCTGGCTCTGGTCTAAGAGCTGGGAGTGAAGGTGAGAGGGGAAGCGGGGATTGAAAAAATGCTCATCCGAAAACATTTAGCCTATATTATAACTCAAATTAAATGTAGCTGTTTGGTAATAAGATAACATGAGTCGCGAGTTTATAGATTGTCTTATAGCATAGTATGCAAGGCGGTTAATAGCTGCAAGGTCAGAGTTGGATTTATAATGTGCGACTTATACATACCAACGCGTTCAATTGTTTAATAATTGTTAGAATAACAAATAACAACACCAAGATCTCTTTTAAAATAAACTTTAAGACACTATGGCCATTTCAGGTCAGTAAACCCATCATCATCGAGGGGACAATTTGTTTCTTTTACTCCCCCCACATGAAATCAATTACTATCTACAAATTCGCTTTATCTCTCACAAAAAGATATAAGCTTTACTTACCATTGTCCTTTTTTTGTTTTTTAAAAAATGACAACAAATTTTGTTGTCCCTCTGCTCGCTTCATTTTGTCAAGAAACACTTCAACGTACTTCCAAAAAGTATCAACTAAAACAACTATAACCGTTGGATACAACACATAATGAAAAACAGTTTAACATACATCTAAATAGTATGAACCATTGTCGACTAAACACACACAAGAAGACCGAGCCACGTGGCCGCTGGAACTGCAGGTGCAGTGACCGATGACTCGTGTCTCTGAGACAAAAATAACCAACGCATGAGCAGTAGGGCAGAGCCACCTGGAATAGAGCACCTGGTATTCTAGGTGGCTCTGAGTAGGGGCGGTAGGGTGGCGGTGAGAGGGGAGGTAGAGGTAGTGTGGAGCGGCGAGGAGAAAGGCCAGCACCGTGCTTGCTGACAGCGGCCGATCGGGCGGGCTTGCACGCCTACTGTGTTATGTATGCAATTAAACAAAAATATTGCGATTTATATTACATTTTTTTATACAATTTAGGGGGGAGACAAAACTGACTTTTAAAATATTGGGGGGGACGCGTCCCCCATGTCCCCTATGGTGGCGACACCCGTGGTGTGAACGACCGTGCTTGTTCTGCTGTGTGCCAGGATTTCTGCCACTGGAGTGCATAATGCATGCATAGATAAAATAATTTACTGAAAGAAATCAACTTTCTCTTTAGTTATAGTGATGTTGATGATTTTTTCTAATGCTCACTCTGTGTATACAATCACTGTGCAAGGGAAAAATATTTTTGTGATATTCTTCGTAAAGATTGCAATGTGCATCTTACATGAGGGCGTGTGATACGTGCACTGATATGGTAAGTTCACATACAAATACATCGTTTTTTTAAATAATGCATTTTCCCTATTAAGGAAGGAGCCCCAATTCTACCCGTGAAAAGGAATCAAACTTGCAACAATAATCTATTTATTTAGTCAGCAATGCTACTTTCATGCATTACACAAATATTCGGTAGGACAGCTTTTGAGTGACCAAGTTCTCATTGTATGCGTTTGGCAGCAATATTTTGCAGGTTTGTCTGTGGTAGGTAAATTTTGTGTGGAAAAAGGACTATGAGGCAAATGAATTTGGTTGTCAATCAATGCCATTCTGAAGATGACTATGAATTTATTTTACTTTAAATTGTGTTTGTGATGATTGTTGCAGAATCACTATTAGTCCAGTCATTGAAGCGAAAAATAGGGTCTTACCTACGAAAAATTTTACTATGAACCGATTTACATGAAATTTTGGAATTAGGCTTATCTTACCCTTAACTTCAAAAGTGATATTGACCCGACCTCCGTTCTTACCCTGGGGGTGGTTGCCCCCCTTCTTGTTAGTGGAATTTTTGTTGGTCAAAATAACCTCGGGGATTGATAGAAGACCTAATTCTAAGCAAAAAGTGTTCTATAAAGTTTTTTAAAAAACTCTATACTTTTCAAGTTATTGGCGATTGAAAACTCAGAATTTTCCCACTTTTTTCAATGTTTTTTTGCAAATATCTAAAAAAAATATGCGTTTTAACGACAATTTCATAATAAACAAAATTGTAGCAGGTAAGAAAATGAACAAATTGATTATTTATAGAGTGTTTTAAGTGCAGTATTAAGCGAGATATTGAAGATAAAAACTGTTTTTAAATAATACAAAGAATTCAACTAAAAAAAAAACGTTTAGTTTTTGGACCATAACTCCTTCAATTTTAAAGCTATCACAATTTACAAAAAAACATTTTAAAGATAATTAAAAGAGCTACAACTTTTTTCAATATGACATGCAGTATAAAACCCTTTATTTTGAAATGGTGAAGGGTCAAAGGGCTGAGAGACTGTGATTGCGCTACCGCGCGCTCTTTAAACAGTCATATCTCCGTCAATTTTGGTCTGACAGAAAAAAAAACCAAAATTTTTGTCCATAAAAGACCTACATTTTTTATCATTGCAGTTTTTTACGTTTGTTTTTCATTGTTTTTGAAATATTATGAAAAAAGGTGTTTTTTTTAATGTAAAATTTTTTTTTTCTTAAAATCATGATTTTTTTGAAAAGTATGCAATTCCAAAGCAGCCAAACCGCTGGAATCCAATAGACTCTTCATATTAAAGTTAATTCTAGACGTAATACGATTAATTTTAATTTTGGTGGAAATGGCACTTATGAAACACGTAGATTTAAAAAAAATATTAGATGTCCCTCTTTTTTTCAAGACAACTCACTCACTTCACGTGCAAAAGACTTTTAACACTGCTCATTTTAAAGATTATTTTAAGCACTATATAAAAGTTTCTCATTGTCATATCGATAAAACATATCCGTTGTCCACTAGATGGCATTGAAGACTGATTAAATTTCAGAAAAATAAAAAAACTGTTTTTATCTTCAATATCTCGCTTAATATAGCACTTAAAACACTCTATAAAAAATCAATTTGTTCATTTCCTTACCTGCTACAATTTTTTTTATTATGAAGTTATCGTTAAAACGCATATTTTTTTAGATATTTGCAAAAAACCATTGAAAAACGTGGGAAAAATCTGATTTTTCAACCGCCAATAACTCAAAAAGTATTGAGTTTTTTAAAAAACTTTATAGAACACTTTTGGCTTAGAATTGGGTCTTCTATCGATCCCCGAGGTTATTTTGACCAAAATAAATTCCACTAACGAGAAGGGGTGGCAACCACCCCCAGGGTAAGAATGGAGGTTGGGTCAATATCACTTTTGAAGTTAAGGGTAAGATAAGCCTAATTCCAAAATTTCGTGTAAATCGGTTCATAGTAAAATATTTCTGAGGTGAAAAGCTTTAATGACTGGACTATATAAGTTAGTGCCATGCAGTGGTGGTGAGAATGGCCCCCACCAGGGGCAGTGTGGCATTCGAATACAAAGATAGGATAATGTTGAAGTAAACGGTGTCATCCGCATATTCAATCCAAAAATCTATAGAATATAATGTAATAACAACAAGAGTAAAATGGAGAATTAAGTAAAAGTAGGAGTTGCCACCCCTTCCGTTTTGTCAGGGGTGCCAGAAACTGCAGGTACATCACTTGTGCCATTGGAAATTGCTTTACATAATCATCATCCATTAGCTGGTAAACTTCATCTTGCATTCATACAAGTAATTATTTTCAGATGTATAATACTCACAGGAATGATCTTTCTTTCTAGCTGCTCAATGGTCTTCTTGGTCATCTAGACATAATGCTAGTATTTAGAGAAGGTGCCCATGATGAGTGGACTGAGATGGCTAAAATAGCTTTTGGTATGTGTTCTTTTAAACTTTTGATTTATGTAAGATCCTCTTGTGGAAATATCTATCACATATGGTCCATGGTAATGTTGGATGATTCTGTTTTCTCAGGTATTTTGCTGTCATGTGCTGCCAGTGATGACCTTGAGCTCTGTGCAATAGCAACGGCTAAACTACATGCATTAGTGCAGACAAGATCTATGAATGAACCAGCTGAGGGTGGATTCCTCCTTTACTCCATTAACAAAATTCTCTGCAAAGATATAGAACGTTAGTATTTTCAAATACATAGTTCATATTATGTAATTTTTTGGTCAGTTTCTCTTTTTCATTTGAGTTACTTATATTTAATGTTTTTCTAGCATTTATCTCCCAGGCAATTAATATAGTACTTCAGCTGCATTAGGAGTTTATTCTGGTCAGCTTTCAGAGTGCAAAATATGTTGGTGATCTTGGGCCGTCTCTAGTGGATGGGTGAATTTTTGTGCTCTCTATGCATCATTCTCTGCATGTTGTCTCCATCAGTTTTATGGGGCTACATTTAAGCAGTGCTCTTGACATGTGCCCACATCATTGTAGCTCTATTTATTATGAATTGATGAGGTCTATGTGATATTGTTGTCAAATTCCTAAGAAGGGTGAGATATACAGTCTTCAGGTAGAAAAAACATTGCAAAGAGACACTGCTGGATCATTAGCACCCATTTAGTGGATAACATATTAGATCTGTTTCACGATTTCCTTTAAATGAAGACAGTCAAATTTGGAGAATGATAGTAAAGAATTTGAGAGAGTGAAAGTCAACAAGAGTTGGTGAAATTCCCTGAGAGTTCCTTAATCATGCGGGAGTGAGGACCCTGAATAAGCTATACTGATTGATATGTGACATTTATTCAAGTGGGCATATGCCAATGGACTTTAAAGAGAATGTAATCATCCCTATTGCGAAGAAGAAATGAGCCAAGAGATTAAAGAACTTAAGAACTATTAGCCTTACTGCACATGCCTCTCAAATTCTGACCAGAATCATCTACAGGAGGATGGAACAGAAAACGAAAGAATTCCAATGAAGCTCAATGAAAACTCTGTGATGAAGGAAAGACAAACTTATTGGGAAATATTTTGCACCACAACAGCTTAATGAAAGTAATATTGGAAGGAGAAATAAATGGAAAGAATTATAGAGAAAGATCAAGAATGGAATACATCAAGCAAATCATGAAGGACGTCAAAGTAAATAATCATGTAGGAATGAAGAGGTTGGCAGAGAGAAGAGAGTGAAATGGAGAGCTGGTACAAACCAATCTTCGAATCAACGACTACTGATGACGATGATGAGAATCTGATCCTTAAATTGGTAACAAGAATTTGTCATCAAGTTAATCAGGATTCACCAAATTCATTGTATTTTATAATTTACTAATAATATTTAATTTAAAGATAAATAAGTTCGGCCTGTCGAGTCTTCGGCCATTATGACGGCAATGAAACCTGATGCTTGCCGGGGACTCGTTGGGTCATGTTACAACTGTAACAATTAAAAAAATAAGTTCTATGTCAATTTCCAAGTTAAATGCAAGGGGCAAGGGCCCAGCCACATTGACACACCAGTTCCCATAAGATTACCGAAGTTAAATAATGTTGAGCCCGGACGGGGTTTGGATGGGTGACCATACATAACTGCACTGTGGCACTCTTGTCCCCTGTATGCATGTGGCAGTCAGGCATGGGGTTGGTACAATGGGCCAAGAAGGTCTTAAGTGCCCAGGCTCATGTCAAAGGAAACAATCTAATCTATCTAAGTTAAATGCATGTTCTGATAGAAGTGAGTCCCTCCCAGCTTGGAAGCTGACTTCATTGTTTACCTCTTGGTCGTTAAACTATTAGAAGAACAGGTACTTGTCCATACTTCCAAAATATTTAATATTTGTAGGCATGGGATGAACCCTTCAATATACTTGCCTAATTGTAAGATGTCACATTTTTTGCTTTTCCTCACAGAGGGTCAACATATCAGCTTACTGTGAATGTACAAAAACTCCCACTGCTATATTTGCTGGCATTTTAATGAATGAGTGTCATAATTTTAATTGCCTTTAGAATGCAATTTAAATTGATTATTTCAACTATTCGATTCCAAAATGTTTAGCAAATATTAAAAAAAATAATGATGGTAGAAATAATAAATAGGTATGTATATTGGTTTTTTAAAATTTTATAACCTCAGATTGGAAGACTTGACAAAATGGCCATGGCAGTCTTACCTGGAATTTGGTGGCTGGTTAAGGGTATCTGATTATGAAGAGAATATGCATGTATGTACTTCAAAATTCTGATTAAATTTTTCATCCTCTTATTTCAGAAAACTGTCAGGATCGCTACTCTTTCCTCATACCAGTTGTAAAAGCTCTCCTTGAGAAACTCTCTCCGACATTACAGCTCGAGAAACTTTTACCAGAGCTACCCAAGACTCAAGCAGGCCCAGTTTTCTATGAGGAATTCAGGAATTATTGCCTGTGTGAAGAGTGGACATCCTTTGTGGAAAATACGGTAGGATTAATTTACTTTTGTAAATATTCATTGGCTTTTATGTTTCAGTTTATCTAATTTGTAATCCACTTTCTTCTCGAGCCTTAGTTGCATATGCAAAGTATGTACTAGAAAAATTGATGGGGAGTAGTACTAGATATTGTATGTCTCCATTGCTAAATAATGGACATAGAAATTGAGGTTGACATGGAATAGAGCCAGTTAATCAAATTTCTATGAGATATTTTATTATTAAATAATTATATTGAGTGGGAAAGTCCAACTTTGATAAACAGACTTTTTCAAGAAGTGGTTTCCAGCTAAATATGTATTGTCGTATCACATTACTTAAAAATAGGAGTAACAGCTTATAGTGGAACTTAGACTACATTTATATAAACTCGTAGGTGTGTTTTAAAATAAATGTGTAAAATAATCACTTACACAATAATTTATTGCATAGGAATGGGAAAAATGTATCACAGGTAGAAAATAACATATTTACATTCAGTAGGATAGGAATACTTAAAAATGGTTAAATATTTTCTAGTCTTTTTTATACAATTCTGTCAAACACTTTGACTTGATGCCTAGGTCATCTCTTGGGGTTGGTATGTATAACTCAGATTTTCTGGACAATAAACACCTTCCAAAATCACCTTTGTTCAAAAGATGATGCATTATATATAAAATATAAATTATGTATAGTCTGTCTTTAAGAACACACATTGTACATTGAATTTATGTACTGCTGTCATACGATGACCGATGATTGGATGGGTAGGAAACTTGGGTGAATCTGTCGTCATTAGAACTCATCTTGCCGACTGCTTCAACTTGATCAAAGGAAGTATGCGATTCAAAAGTTGGGATGGATGCTGACACTGAAACTGCGTGTGTTGCCGATGAATCATAGTAGTTTGGGGACAGTACATGGCTCTCTCCTCCTTGTTGAGTTTTTCTCGTGTTGCGCTGCTGCCCACCGCTTGAGTTGGGGAACTGAACCACTTGTGATAGCCCTTGCGTGCTCTGTGTTTGCCCATTGTTGGAGTAGGGAACGAAACCGAAAGATTGGGAAGCTGGTGCTTGGAAATTTTGCGTAGAACCAAGTGTTTTTGCATAGTTTGAGGAAGCTGCCTGTTGCTGACCGCTACTTCCGTGCTCGATATATGAGAAAGAAACAGCTGGAGAGCCGCTGGAAGCTGCAAATGCATGTGGGGTGGAAGGGGAATTTGGAAAGGATGATGTCTGTAATTTGGTCATGGTGTCTGATGCTGGTTGGTTTGCAATCCCGTAGCTGGCTGAGGTGTGTGCCAACTGTGAGGATGTTTGGTGTGAGCTTGTCCCTGGTGCCACTGCATGGAAGCTCGATGAGACAGGTGCTGCAAAGTAATCAGAGTGATCGCTCTGCTCTGTTGTGGATATGTAACTGTTGTAAGAGGGTTTGGAGTGATAGGATGGCTTCTCTCGGGTTCCTTGGATGACTTGCGCATTGTCGGATATTGGGGAGGGGAAGGAAACAGTTGAGGCTGCGGAAGTGTTCTTGGATGGACGTCTCACAGGTGCATAATCCTGTTGATATCCGCTGTACTTGGTTTTTGTCGGGAAGGAAGGATAAGGCTTCATGTGCATTGCATCTGGCCTGAGATACTTGGGTGGGCCATAGTTGCCACTTGGTGCATACTTGTAAGGTGGCCTACGTGATCCCATTTCGTGTTTCGGGAATGGTGCATAGTGGCTCTTATGTGTTGCGTAGGATGTGTGTATGGTACGTTTTGGTGGCTGACCGTAGTGATACTGTGAGGGTGGTGGAGACTTGCGTGGCCGTTGTAGGGGCCTGTAGTTGGGGCTGTAGTATTGCCGTCTTGAAGGTGGTGACCGATACCCATGTGGTCCCATCATGTGCATTGACCTTGCTGGTGGGTCACGTCGCATCCGGAAAGCCATTGATGGTGGTACTGGCCTTCCGTACATTGGTCTGACCTGGACGGATTCTACTTCCTCAGTAATTGCCTGAAGTGTTATGAGAAACACCCCAAGCATTATCATCTGGATGGAAAAAAGAGGGAGAAATTTTAGTGCTGATCAATAAGAATTTTTAGCCTATAAATTTTAATAAATCATCAGTTTTAGTTCTGAGTTTTAATAGTTGCGCTCTTAAAAATTGCCTGTATGTGGCTGCTTAATAGGAAGAAATTTCCCAAGTTCAACAAGTGATTCTGATTCTGATAATTTAAGTAATGTCTGCCATTCATGATATTTATGTGTGAGTAAACCATTAATATTTTTACAATTTATAAATTATTAATATTATTATAATACTGTTAATAAATGGGTGGTCATTTATATTACACTCATGCATTCCAGAAATCTCCAAAAATGAATGGGAGCATTGCAATTATTTCTTCACTATTAATTTATTTTGAAGAGTTTTTATATTGCATATTATTGGGCTTTAAAAAGAGATAGTAATCCTGAAAGTAGGCTATCTGGCGGATAAGGTATATTTTCTATTTTGGAGGTGACAAAATTTATAATAATGATCTTCTAGCTGGTACAGAACATCAAAGAGTCAAAGGCATTCTGAACTAGTCCATAAACGTAATGAAAATATCCAAGGGTGTGTCTACTGACATTTTTGTCCTAGCTACAAGAAAATTATAAAATCTGGAATTAAAAATGATCACAGTGATATTTAAGGTGGTAGTGTAAACCTGTGTAAGTCTACTTCAAGTTTAAACATACATAATTATCAATTGAAATATCTACATCATGTTTTTTAAATTAAACACTTGTTGAAATACACATGATGGTCCAGACTACACCAGCTATTATTACTTAGGGACTATATTATTTTGATTTGGAATTTCACAACTTCCAAGGAAAAATTCATTATACTTAAACAAGCTGCCAAGTAGCCTAAATAAAACAAAAATCTATGGCAGGACAACTTTCACTTGCTAATAAAATTATGGTGAGTTATGGAATCATTCTACTGGGGAGCTAAGAACTTTAAATATTTAAAGCTAACTAATTTTTAAAATCAGCTTTTTCAAGAGTAAATTTTATTTTGCTCCTTTATAGGCATACTCCTCTCTAATCTGAATAATATATGCTGCTACTTCTCCACAAAATTAATAATCATATATTATCTGCTCATTACACTTCAATACTTTTTGCTGCCAATCAAAATCTAAGTCTCATTTTTCAACTGTACCTATAGCAAAGTGTAAACCGAGAGAGAAAGTTGGCAGTGAAAACCACAATATTTTGGTTTAGTACTTCATCTTTTATCAATTGAATTCGCTATTGAGTTTGAATTATATAGAGCTTATAAATACTGGTATCAAATCTATTTCATCTTACTAGCCAAGAATTTCTTGAAAATTATTATAATTCCTATAGGCTATTCTGAGAAGTTTCAATTAAAAAGAATAAAGATCTAACCTAGGAGTTGCTCAAAACAGTTAAAAACATTGAATACTGAAGTAGAAATAATTGTATGATGACTACTTGGTTTAAATAACCTTTATCCATTAAGTTCTCTCAATGAATGAGAAAATGATCTTTAAAGTAACGTCTAATGAAACGTCTATCTTGGCCAGAAAAATTATTTTAAAGGTGGTAATGCACTCGTTGATGCACAATTATGTGAAATCTTTTTCATTCTTTTTGTTGATATGATTCTTTGTAATTACTTTACTTCAATGCTCAATTACAGAGAAATTTTGACATTATAAGTGGCATGTTTCCATTGGCTCTGAAACAGGACAATGATGAACTATTGGAGTTATAAAAAAGCTTTACTGATATCCTCTCTCTAGATAAATCCTGTGATTGTAAAATGCGAAGTAATTAGTGAACTTTTACGGTTTTGCTTTTGGTAACACTGATTGCATTTTAATAAAGTGCAAGCTTCTGCCAGCTTCATCAGGCAACAATGACTGTACAGTCAATGTTACCTGACGAAGCCAGCAGAAGGATTGGTAAAACCTCACGATTAATTAAAATACAATCGTTGTTTCTAACGTAAAATCATGCAACACACTGAAAATCTAAAATCAAAACTAATTAGTGAACTGCTTGGAGGACCATGAGCCTCAGTGATATTTTTCATTGCTCTGTAAAAGTAGTCAATGAAAACTCTCTATTGCTATTTATAGACAAAAGTGATTACATAGACAAAAGTGATATAGTATGGTATGTTTTTGAGCTGAGTATGTAGACCTATTTTAAGAAGGCCACTTGGGTGGCTTGAGGTGATGGCATTCTCATTGTAATTTGAAGAAATTTGCTGAATTTTAATATCTAGTTTGCTTGCTGGCCTAGAAGTTTGACTCTTAGGAAGATTTTTTTAACTCATGATAATCTGTGTTAATTGTTTTTAGTGCTCAGAGAAAATTATCTCTCCCGGTTTCATTTTGAATTCTTAGAGATGTTTTCCAATTCTTCTTCTTGTAGGGAACGTACTGAATATTTTTGAAATTTAATTTTAGGCGACTTAAAATGTGCGCTTAAAGTTATTTTGGAGCCTAGAAATCACTCTTCTTTGAAGGCCCATTTTATATAAAGTTTTCAGAATTCTGCAATAATAAAATTAAGCTGATAATAGATGGTAAGATATTAGACAAAACATCTGTCATGATGAATGTCACTTTGTAACATTCTAAATCATGATGTTTTTCCATGGTAGTGATACCTCTCATTTCTTAGTAGTAGCACTACTCTCTGATGCTTGTGGATTTATCTCCCTTTCCAATAACCATAATAGCATTGCTTTCTCATATCGGAGACTTGAACTTGACATCCATCACAAGGAATTTCAATGCCCGTCCGGTTATTAAAATCTTAAGGCAACCTTGGAATCGAATATAGACATAAGATAATTCATAACGTCTCTTTCAAAACTTATTTTTTGAAATTAGGGGTTTGACTACGACCAGTGTGTTTATACATTGATTTCGGTATTTTTTTAGGTTTTTCACTTTTCTTTCAATTTCAATTATTTCCGGGCAATGGAGTAATTATCATTACTTCAATGTCCGGAAACTATTATCTTAATTTGTTTATAGACTAGTGTAAAAAAATCATCCGACGCTCACGTTTTAGTTGTGCTAGCTCAGACCATCCCTTTGCGGTTGTCTTTGCTCACCCCGGTTATCAAACGCCTTGCGATAAGACTACGGCCTCGGAACATATCTCGCGGTAGTCAGGTTGATAATGCGCCGCCCTTTTATCGTTAAGGTCGCGGGATTACATCCCACCTCGGGCATGGGTTTTGTATTTATCTTAGAATTAACCTTTTCTGATGTATTCCCGGAAATTTTCTGGGGCCTTCTCTCCTGAAAGTACAGTGGAAATATTCCATTCTCCGTTTATTGTCTTACGCGTACTCAATTTTAAAAAACCCGCCCGCGAGACGATGTCTACATGCAATTGGAGGGGTGTGAGATGTTATGCTCATCATCTTCAAGTTACCTCTCCTGAGACTGGTTAACTCAGCCTTCTTCTCTTTCCTCTCCCATTTTTACTCTTTTACTTCCCAGACCCTTTTCTCTAAAGATCCCTCTTTGCTAGCCCTTCGGTATTTATATAGCCAATGATCTTCCTATCGAGACTTCAACCTCTCCTCTATCCAGATTATTCCTCGCGATATAACTTAAACCGATGGAGAACCGAAAAAAAAACTCTTTATACAATAGCGTATTGCTCTGAGGATCACTCGTGTCTGCCAGTGGATGATGGTATACGTCGCACCACTTATTTATTTAATTTGTCGTGAGGTGAGTGAGATAATCCGTTCCTTTCGTATGTCCTTTGTCGTCTCCTTGGTCGTTGTTACTCACCCGCATCGTAAAAGATCCCATGTTCGTTCCTCGAGGACACAGTTGCACCGTTTTCGGGGGGTATACACTCCACACACGAAGGTTTCAGAAGCACGCGCCCCTCTTCGAAGAGAGGGGACGGCGAGCTCGGGGGAAGAGTATCACTTCTCCGGTAGGTCTCCTGTACGCGGGCGCCTCGCTGCGAAGAAGCCTTCTCCGGCGAGTCGTCCTAGACCTTCACCTTGAGGGTAGAGGGAGTTGAGAGCGCCGATCTCCAATGGTGAAGCACACTTCCACGGGTTCTCTCTCTCTATGCACGACACCCACCAAACACCACCTTACCTCCACGCCACTCAATGACCGTTTACCGCGTCTCTTCCGCAGTCCACAAGCCTTAAAGGGGCAGAGGCGCCCTCGTTTCGTCCGCGCCACCTTCCCCTCTCTACTCTTTCGGGCCTTGCCCCTCATCTCCCGAGTCTTCCCCTGTGTGTTGGTGTGTGCGTGTATACATTGAAAGCATTTCGTGTGTGGGATGGCGTGTGGGACGGAGGGGGGAGGCTGAGGCTCTGGTAGGCGGACGTGGGGGTGAGGCGACCGAGGGAAGAATCAGGTCAGGAATAAAGAAGAGTCGAATACCTGGGAATCGCCATAACTTCTGGCCTGTCGTGGGGAAAGCACATTCGAGACATTGACCCCCTGTTGTTGCCTACGATGTTGTCTTCTAGGGTGGGGGTGGTCCAATCTTAGGGTGGCTTCAGGCATCCCACTAGGAAGCGTGATTGGCATCCTACTATTCCATATTTAAATCAATGATATTACCTGCAGATATACAAGTAAAATTAATTCGTTTGCTGACGATGCAGTTGTCTATCGAGAAATCACCTCTTAGACGAGCTCTGTGGCTTCCTCGTTAGATTTTACGACGTTATCTCGTGCTATCTTTAGTAGGGGCTCGAACTTATTCGTTGTAAAAGCATCGCAGTACTCTTCTCACGAAAGAATCCGCATCAACTCCACATCTATAAAGTGGAAAGAGTAAATATTTATACAGCGGATTAAGTGAAATGCCTGGGAAACACCATAATTGCATTCCTATCTTGAGGGAAAGCACATTCGAAACATTGACCCCCTGTGTATGATGGTTTCAGACCTCACTTGGTGAAATTCCTTGATATCAGGGATCGAAGAAGTAACTCTGCAATTCCACATGGTAATGATTTATTGAATTTAAAAATAAAAACACACGACCGGTTTCGCCGCAGAGCAGCATCTTCAGGTGGAGACGTGACCTTCAGGTGGAGACCTGAACGCAACTGAAGATGCTGCTCTGTGGCGAAACCGGTCGTGTGTTTTTCTTTGATTTTTAAATTCAATAAATCATTACCATGTGGAATTGCAGAGTTACTTCTTCGATCCCTGATTGTCCCCCTGTTTTCTCTCTTGTAAATCAGCGATATCAGCTTTCTAAGTTGGTTGCATAATTACATTGTTAACTGACTACTCGGCCATCCACCGATAAATTACCTCAAAAGCGGACGTAAAGGCTCTTTCACTGGATGCTCGCACTCATATTCGTTCATTTTATCTTCATTATTCCTCGTCAACTTCACGTTTTGCTGGCTTCCAATCTTTGCTGTTCTGCTGTGCCGTCACCATAAGTCGGTCGCCTCCCATAATTACTATTTCTATGTCCTTCCGCATCCATGGCTGGTGTCCAAGCACCTCCTGCCACACGCCCATGCAGTGGCTTGCAGGGTAGCTCGTACATGTAGAATAAAAGTGGAAGGAATGCGCGTCTTTCGTTTTTTTCGTGTGGGCTCGTTGGTCTTGGCGGGGGGAGGTGAGAGGGGTGGTTGGAGATGATATCGGTGCTGTGGGTGGGTTGGGGGAGTGGCTGGGCAGCGCGGGGGTTTGAGGACGTGGTCTCTGGTGAGCCGGGTGGGGGGGAAGGGTTTTTTTCGTGGTGGGGAGAGGTGGGGAGGGGTGGCTGGGCAGTGGGGAGGGCAAGGGTAGTGGGGGGGATGACGCGGTAGGGGGACAGGAAGGGGAGGAAGATGGTAAGAATGGGGCAGAACGGGAAACGGTCCAGGCGGCCCACATTTTCACTGCTTGGGTGACTGGGCTCAGGATGTTGGATGTTGTGGAATGAACAAGATGCCGGCACGAGGATTGAAAAGGCGCGATCGCTAGAGTACTGTCTTCCCTCGCGGAGGGTCCAGGCTCTAATCCCGGTCGTGAGGGATGTAATTTTAGAAATTCGGATTCCCGACCCTACTTGGTTGTCAAGGGGAGAGCACTTCAATTGCGTTACTCCGTTCGTTGGAGAGGACTGTAAGCCGCGTATTTCATTAAGGGAAGGCTAATAGAAATGGGGAAATTTTCATTGGCAATCTGATATGCCGAGCAGAGGAAAAGTCGTGATAGGAGTTAAGGTCTAGATACTAGTGGAGGTAATTTTTTTTCCATCCAAACCTACCTTAAACGACAAATAACCTTATAGTATTCTGACACCCAATTTGATGCCATGGAGGAACTCTTTCAGTACAGTGCTCCATTCGTCAGATATGATGTTAAACCGTGATCCCATTGCTATTTCTCCTATTTCATTTCTATTATTGCTATTTTAACTCGCAGGCCAGGCTTATTTCGGCAAATCCTCCCTGCTTTAAACACTGATTTCAATGTCGTGTCTCTCGTTTTTGAGCGCCAATGTGAGTAGACTTGAATTGCAATGACGAAGGAAATCTCACGGCTCTGACTCTCCGTCGGATGTTCAATTGTGTGCATTTGCAGTCGGTAAGCCACCCTATGGCGCCGCCTCTTGCTCTCAACTATTAGTCTTTGAGTTCGCCTTTTCCCACATTCCTCCCTTATTCCTCCACCTATATATTTCGGGCTCCATTATGGTTTTTACTTTGACAAGCATCAAAATCTCCAGTCCGGGTATTTTTACCGGTACCTTGCGCGGACGGATTGGAGTCGCCTGGAATATCAAATATTCGTGGCACACCTGGACGATTAGGAATGCAATTTCGTAGTTCTACCTTTAAAATAGCCTATGTACATTGATCTAGTGTCCGGAAAAAAAAGTGGAACTTCTAAATTAGATTGAAATAGAAGTCTTGAGTTAGCAATAATAGAAGGATTTGTAAGGAAACATACAATTGGGATTATTTTCGGCGCTGTATGCCAGTGGATAGGTTGTTATCGTTTGGGTTATATGTGAAATGGATGAAGAATGGAGATAAACTCTGTATCAATGTTTACCTACTCTTAGCGAAGGGCGACATTCCGGTTTTTAAAAATTTCTCGTTGTCCAAAATAGAAATATTTATTTTGGTCGAGGTTTCGAGTAATTGACTATTGTTCTCAAGGGGTTTAGTCGGAGCCCGGTTCGAGCATTTATTAGTTCCTCGTGATTTAGGCGCAGGCAGTGTTTAGAACCAAGCTGATGATAAATCAGGGAATTGAACTATTGATTACTGAGATATGTGGATAAAATTTGACTTTGAGAAAGAGCAACGTCGTCGGCACATAATGGAATTATATGCATTTACGTACTCCGTAGCCTAATAAAATTTACTGGAGGCACAATAACATATATCTTTGAAATTTTTGGACACTATGGGTAGCTGATTTTCGTCGTTATCCTTCCCAGTTGTAATCACGATCAAAGCTCAGTTTTTCCTGTAACAATACCAAGCGTTGATCTCTCCAGTATGAGTATTCGGTTCGCGCTCGATTTGGCCAGCACCTTATGTGAACGAAGTGGAGTAGTTTGGAATTTACTATATTTGTGACTCTCTCCCGTGACCGGGACTGGTATTCCAAATATCTACTGCTCTAAGAGCCCTTGAAGGACAGCGCCCTCACAATTTAGTGTCCAACCATTGGAACTGTTGGGTTTTTGGACAGTTCGTACCTTACGATAAAGCGTTCCTGGGTTTCCCCCTTGGTTGGAGGGTTAGTCAACTCTGAAGTTCTCTTTGCCTTCAGGGCAAAGAATGTATACTTCGTAAGTACTCCATACCTTACCTTTAAGGAGATGGTGGACTTGGCCCTCGAAAAGCTAATGCTGGTTAATCTTGCGATCTGGTGGGATATCCGAGAACGCTTCGTCCAATACATTCTCCAGGAAAATCTTAGTTATTTTTGTTCCCACCTTAACTTCCCAGTTCCGGGGTTATCTTTAAACTTTCCATTACTCTTATTGGTCCACCGTTAAGCATCTCCAAGGAGGTTGAAATGGAGGAGGCATGGCCGTGAACGCTTATGGGCGAAGGTGAAGCAAGAACGGGTGCATGGAAGGATTTTTTACCGATTAGGCCTGGTCTACCAGAAACAAAACATCGTATTACCTGTGGGTTTAACTTAGATTTGAAGAAAATCGCGAACGCGACCACCGGAAACGTTAGCCAGAGAAAAGTCTAAACTGTGCCGACTATAATGGCGAAAATGGCTTCAAGAATCAAGTGGAATTTCACCTCCATTTGTTTCTCACCTCCTTGGGTATTTTTTTATAGCTTTTTGGACCATCCACGACCCTGTATGCCGTCTGCAATTCATATTATTTTCCTTCCTCTTTCGCCTTTACTCCCAATTCTCAAAACCACTCAACTTGCCTTTTCACCTTTATATGTCCTTCATCAAATTTTGTTGTCTTATCCCAATCTCTCTCAACGATGTATTTTCCTTCTCTACCATTTTCAACTCTTACTCCTTTGTTATGTTTGCAGTACTCTATATTATTAAGCACAATCACATCTCAAATGCATATAGCCCATGCTAATTCCTTTTCATCAAAGAAAAAATTTCCGAGCTGTGGTGAATAATGTAGTTATCAAAGAGGAATGGGAAGGATGTAAGTTGAGGCTAAGCGTTATTTCGTTGAACTTCATCGTGGAAATAAAACTGTTCATTTATTTTCAACGGGGGCTTGGACCGCTGAGTCGTTACAATGATGTTAAATTCGAAACCCGAATTGCAAATAAATTATTCTAGTGTGAATTATTCGAAGTTTTGTTTAGAACCAAATCTCTGATTATGAAGGACATGGAAAATTTAGTTAACAAAATTTACTAAATAAATTTTACGTAGGAGCTATGTCATTGATATTGAGCGAATAAGATTATCGATCAAAATAGGAAACAATGATTCAAGCCAAGCCCAATGGTTGCATCTCACCGTGTGTCGTTCGCTCTCGGAAAAATGTGCCTAGAGGAAGTGGCTCTTTTTTCTGTGATGGTGTCCGCATTTTTTCCTCTTCCCTTTGCGGTTTTAAGTCCAGTTATCTGTCCTACGAACGCGTACATGGTCGAATGACTACTATTTTTAGGTAGCGAACGATTGTCGTTCCAATTTTACACTCGAGCCAAGTTAAAACTACGTAAATAATGGGATCGCGTAAAGCACTATCTCTTTCTAGCAACTACGTCTTAATGGCCTGCGTTCTCATTTCTTTTGTCGGCTGGTTGAATTTCGCCTTAATGACATCCACGTGCATTGGGAGGAGTCTGACATGGTGATCTTGTGGATGATCTCAGCTAGGAAAAATTCATTTTTGTCCAGGTGTGGATGAAAAAAATCAATTATCTCTTGGGGTGGATGATTCCTTAATTTTTCAATCGGAGATTTTTCGGAGATTAGCTTTTGAGCCATCGGGGGAGGAAGAACGAAGAATGTGGCTGTGGGTGAAGTTTTTATCTGTTGCTCTTAATGTACTGGGAAATCGCTTTCTTATTTCATTAATCAAATACCATTTTACACGCGGCATTTAGCTACGCCCGTTTGATGCTGAACCGTGTCGATAAGTTGGTAGTAGTAGTTATTTAATTTAGCGTGCCGCGATGGCTTTAGTCATTTGGCACTTACTGTCTACCATTTTCAGACAGGACCACTCGAGCAAATAGGATGGTCAATCTTAGAGATTAGAGTTAGATGGAGGTGACATATGCCAATTGTGCATAATTCCAATTCTCCTTCCAAGTGATTGCGGTCGGCACGGTATAGTGCTTACGTGTCTTGTGTTCTCGTTTGATTTTTGTGTTATCTCCGTAAAATTAAACGTGCAAAGCGATTTGTTGTGCCTGGTAAGCTACGCCCAAGAATCACAAAATCCTTCCCAAGCACTCCTGATTTTGGTTCTCCCTTGGCCTTGTGCGCGTGCTAATTAAAAAGTCTGTGATGGTTGCTCTGAGTGCCAACACGAAATATTTGAGAGAGGTCGATTGTGCATAAATGGTTTACTTGCGCTAGCGAATAGCTGGAAAGAAAAACTATAAAAATAACTTTCAAAATATTTTTCACGCACTCTTCATTTTCGCATATAATTACAACATTTTATTTTATTAAGTGTTACATAATAAGCAAAAGCATAAAAGCACATAGTCAAATTCAATCGAAAATTAGAATTTCGTGTTTTAGTTTCCATGGAGTTGTGAGATATAAAATCATTTTAAGTAAACCATGTAAGACAAGTTCGGAGAGCGTAGAAATGAAGGCACGATAGAAAATTAGCTCCTTATTTTATTATTTCTTAATGGTCATTATAGTTAATAATGGCCATTTTTCTTTATTTTAGTTAGACATCGGGCCAACTTAGAGAACAGTAATGGATTACCCGCGTTAATTACTTGACCTTTGCTAGTCACTACTAATGTGTATCAATTTTTCCTTGTTCGCCCTCTTTCATGTCTTATCTGGTTTGAATCAAAGCCCACAAAAAACGCGTACGACTAGAGTGCATTTGTTTGCTTATTTCTTTTGTAAATATTTCTCCTTCAAGAACCGGTTTCAAAGCTTAACCTACAATAAATAAACTGTATTTTACAGTCATTGGAACGGAGCAAATTTGCCTACTTCCCTGTTGCATGCAGCTTGCTAATTATTCCTTCAGTAGAGAAGGAACACCCATCGCTGCATTCGTTTGTTGTCCTCATCTTTGTGACATTCAAAAATCTTCCCTGACGTATTAAGAAATCCTAGTTGGTTTTATACAGTCTGTGATTTTACGCTGTTGTTTGTGAAAATGATGAGCAACGTTTCTTTTCCGCAATAATCAAGAAATTCATTTGATTTTGTTATGCCAACATATTTTTATATTATATTCCTTGTAATTCATCGGAAAATGTCATCCAAAGCATCTGTGTGGCGTTTCATGAAAAGAACACTTTCATTCTATTGCCGAGTTGGGAGTTGGACATTTACAGCATGATAGCGCAGAGGTTAGAGCGTTGGTCTACTGACTGAAAGTCCTGGGTTCGAATCTGTTCAAAGTATGTGGGCTTACGACTCGGCTGCTTGTAGTTAGATTTGTGGACGATGAGACGAACGTGGACGTTCGCCAGTCAGCCTAGGGTCGAATCGATGAAGGACCTTAAGAGAGTTTGTAATGATTGGTATTACGAGTAAACGTTCTAAGAAAAAGGTACTGAGGTTCACACGTGTGAGGAGGACTGGGGAGAACTAATAAAAGAAGAGAGAAACCAGAACTACATACGGAGGAATGCCTATCTACACTAGGTGGAATTCAGGTCATGAAGGACTAATGTAAAACAAACATTCATTCCTTAGTAGAACAATTGAGGATTGGAAGTCTTCCCGCAGATTTTTTGTTGAGCCCTTTCCAAGAAATGTCAAAGTGCTTAAGAAAACGTGCAAAAATATCTTGGATGATTGATTTTATTAAGCATTTTGTTTACTGATAATGTTTTGATCATTCCAACTTTGTGATGTCCGAGGTTCACTGCTGATTTACGTATGTAACTTGAACTTAGTAGACAATCTTTGTACATGTTACCACCTTATATAGCCAACTCAACGGTTTCTTAATAATAATATGAATTCCAGAAAGTTATGCCGGGACCTTCGCTTATAACCCCGCAGTTTTTTTACAATCTCCTTGAAACACGCAATTTTCCTGCAGGGAAAACATAGAATGTTCCTTCTTTTGTCGAAAACAGGTTTCCTGTGGTCACCCTGAGAAAGCATGCGACGCGCTCATTTCTTCCTCTAAGTGGACACTCGCGCTGTGACGCGCCCAAATGGCCGATGTCTCCCTCACTCCCTGCCCACCCCTACATGCGGATTAATGCCATCTCATCGCATTCCTCTCCTCATTTCCCTGAAGAGGATGAGATGCAAGCGATCGGGTTGCGGAAGAAAAGGCATCCGCTTGCTCTCCCCAGCCTGTCTTTTGCAGCTGGGCAGCTCATTGCTGTGTATGCCCTATGGTGGTTTCACCATAAAAGGTTGTTTGAGCGAGCTAGTTCCCTAGTCATAATGGGTACCATATTCGAATTTTTTTTCAACGTCTGTAAGAAGTATGAAGTAAATATAGTAACATTAATGGCACAAAAATATAGTTATTTATGACAAAAATTGTTAGTAATTAAATAAATATATCTACTTAAGTCTCTACCTTGACTCATTTTTTCACGACGTACGGCTAAAAAGCCTTCAAAACAGCAGGTATGTTCGTGATTCTGTAAAAACTACTGCGGTGAGTAATGGATTAATTTTTATAAATAGTTGAGAAAACATACATACACACACCTTTAGTTTTTTGACGACATCTAGGTGTTATAAATTGCTAATTTTTTCAATATTCTCCCTCTGGAGCGCACAGCCGTAACCTATCCCATGTAAAGCAGCTTCTATTTCTAGACAAATTGCTCGAAAAGTAGTTCGGCCGGGGTAATATTTGGATATCATTGGAAAGAGGAGAGTTTTTTCTTTAAAATGAGGCCAAATTCATAAAATTCTAGGTGAAATGGTTTTTTTTCGATCTTGAGTTTGAAAACTGCCTTAAATGTCATCTTATTGATATTCTACATACTTATAGAAAAACTTGTTCTCTATCTGATATGAACAACAAAATGTTACCTTTCCACGCTATTTCATTCTCTAATTGAACTTAAAATTACATGGTGTTCAATGGGAAAATGAGAGAAACACGGGGAAAATACTACTTTCCCCAAAAATAGAAATGCCATTTTCGCGGAAAACAGTTAATTAGAAGAACATCATCCAGAGAAATTGAATTAAAATAAAGTATATGCATCTTGCCTCTTTATATTTTTAGTTACTGGGGGGTGAATACCGTAATTGAAGTCAAAATGCGGTAATTCCATACAACTGGCGCTGCAGTCAGCTCTTATGGCTATGAAAAAGTGCTCATTTAAAATATAATTGTGGAATCTGCTTATTTTGTACCTTACTTTTGGTTTCTTATAGGTAACACATTTCATCAGCGAAAGCAGGATTTTTTGTACAAAATATAAAAAATGTGGAATTTAGTAGACACTGTTTGTTTTGACTCACACAGTCGCGGTGGAACTAATTTAATCAATATATGTACTTGGTTTATATGGCGTGAATCTTTTATTTGCCAATGCATTGGCCTCCTCTGCTCTTACTAATTCATGTTATTTTGTTCTGAGTATGTTGTTCGGCCTTATGCAGCTGTCGTGTTGCGCTTAATTGTCTTATCAATGGAAGGCCTGGAAGGAAGGCTCTTATCTCATATAGTCCCGGGATTGTTGTCTTGGTGAGACCATCAAAGCATTGTTTTGCATGCTCGGCGAAAATTTCCTTGAACAGGTAAAATAACTATATGTGAAGATGCCCTAACTGGCAAAACCTGGTTGTATCAATAAAAATATTTGTGGAGCTTACAAAGTTATTTTACCTGTTCAGTGATTCCTCCAAGTAAAGCCGGAAAGTATCGAGAGAATTTCCTTCACCGGTGTGATACCGTAAGTTTTGTACATGCAATTTCTTTTAGTACATAGTTGAATATTGTGTGTATCATTCTGAGATTTCGATTTTTCGCATCGTTGTCTTGCTTATTATTCCAATTTATGCCGGCGAGACGTGTGTATGATCGGTCGTATTATTCCATCATATACCTACTTTAAATTTCCAATGGCGTAGCGCAACTATTTAGTTTAAATTACGGACTAGGAATAAAATGAAACAAAAACTTCGTACTGTCCACTGAAGCTTTTTTATTACTCCCAGTCTCGACGCATTACATGATGTGTCCAAAGATGACGCTGAAGCGTTGGAACGCGTAGCATTGAAATTTTTGTTGAAAATATTGACAAGGCGGAATTTATTTTTGAATTTTAGTACTTGGGATGCTGTTCCGTCACTTGAGAATAAGTTGAATTTTCTATCCTTGGTGGTGGTGAAGTTAGGTTTCCCGCCTGCAAAAACAGAGGTCATAGGTTCGATTCCTGCGTTGGTGGTTGTTTCTCTACCAAGGTATTTGGCATATGGAAGCGTAATTGGTTATTTACTATAGTAATTTATTAAAATGGACTTCATTTGGTGTGTACCTGAATCAGTTAATTGCTATAAAATATTATCTAGTGACAGACTAGCTTTCGCATTATTTACCAGTTGATCTATTATAATAGGTTTAAAAATTTAGATATTTTCCCAGTCCTGTTTCTCTCCTCATCCACAGTGTAACATCCAAGAGCCCAAAGGGGACAGCGGTTGTAATTATTTTGTGCGCAATCAGCCACGTTCATAGCAAGTTTCATCCCGGCCATTCCGTATTAAGTAGTGGTTAGCAATGAGAGAATTTGTTTTTAGAAAATATACCTCGGAAATAATGTTCATGATGAGCATAATTTCGTTTTTTGATATTCTTGAGTCTAAGGAGGATGGAATCATGGGTCGTCCTTAAAAATTGCTGGGTGGGGTAATTTACTCAGAAATTCGCTTTGAATCGGAGTTGCACCCCATACCCGTACCCGTAAATCACTGCTTTATGTTAGGTCTAACCGAACAATTGCCACAATTTACCTTTTTGCATTAATCACAAACATAAATAACTCGCCATACATCACTGTACGCATGGTGAGGATTTCAAGCATTGCGCCAAAGGAACTTGCTAAGAATATGGTGGATTCAGTTTTATGCATCTTTACCTCAGATATTCAATAATAATAATTTTTATCGAGGGTACGTAAAAAAATTCAAAAAAGATATTTCATGCCGAGGTTTTGGAATTTAATATCTTCCATATTAAGGGCTACAAACACGATACAGATGGCCTTTAAACAAAAACATCAACCGCCGTTGCAATTGAAATATATATATCGTAATTATACCATCTTCATTACCTTGGAATATTTTTTTTACTAGACCTTAATTCGTATATGTTATGTTCCCTTTTACTAAATGAATTGTTTACGAAATACGAAATGTATGTAGTAACAGGGGAGACGATAAGATACACCAATTAAAATCTTGTTAAAAAATTATTTCAAGGTGATATTGATGGCTGAATTATATAATTTATCGAGTGTATGTCAAAAAAAAAAAAATCTATTCCTTGCCGAGGTTTCGGAATTTAATAATTTCCATCTTGAGGGCTACAATCGCCAAACAGAAAGCCATTAAACAAAAGCATCAGCCACCAATACCTATGCACTCAAAATATATATCGTAATTCTACCATCTTCATTACCCTGGAATTATTTTTTTAAGCTACACATAAATTTGTACGGATTATCATCTACCCTGTTACTAAATAAACTGTTTACGAAATGCATTTAGTAAAAGGGGAGACGATAGCATACACCAATTATGGTGTAGCTAAAATAAATTATTCCAAGGTGATACTAATGGCTGAATTATATATTTTAATTGCGTCGGTATTGGCGGTTGATGTTTTTGTTTGATGACCTTCTGTATCCTGATTGTAGCCCTTAAGATGTAAACGATTAAATTCCGTAACGTCGGCAAGGAATAGATTTTTTGAATTTTGGACCTATCCTCGATAAATTATTACTATTGAATATGGTGGATGCGTCAAACACGCATGTCTTCTCCCTATTCACTCCACACGGCGCAGCAAGTCAAAGAGCGGCCTGCTCCACTGCCTCCCACTTCTCCGTCGTGGGTTTTCGCTGCTCGCATTCCACTTTCGAAACCCCGCCTCCTTGTCCCGTTCCTCCTCTGTGCATCCCCCCGGGGGGAGCGTTGGACTAGCGAGGCGCTGGGTCGGAAAAGTCCCTTCTCCTCCTCCCCGCCAGTTTTTTTTCCACTCCCGAACGAGGCCACCTGTGAACGAGGGGAAAAGAGTAAAAAGGTGAATGCGACCAACTCTCGCTTCCTCGGATTTTTCGGCGTTTCTCCCGCCGGAAGGAAGGGGAGAGCATATCCGAGGATTTTTATCTTCCGCGCCCCCCTTGAAAAGAGCGACTCCCGCCGAATACCTGATTAAAGGGGAGAATAGATGGAACCATGCGGTAAGATTGCTCGGGGGAATATTTAAGCCATTCAACTGCGCAATCGGCCATGTTAAGTGTATCAGTTTAAGGGCTACCACAGTGCCGAAACTGGAAGATTTATTTTTATTTTTCTTATATTTTTTATTTATTTAACTATTAAAATTTATTTATTAAATTAAGTTTCATTTAAATTTACTATAATCAATTTGGTTCATATAAGTACAGAAATATAGACTTGAATTTAAAAATATATTCGATTTGATATCTGAAAAAAAGAAGTAACACATTATAAGTCATAGCATAAAAATTAAAAAAATAACGCTGCCCAGTTCGGCATCTATCACAAGGGCATTCAATTCACAGGCTCCTTCATTCAATTGTCAGTCAAGAGCATTCGAGGATTCTTGATACAGTTTGATACATTGTTGTCGATTTAAACATTTCTCTCCATACATTTGTTCCTGCGTATATTTCCGTACTATGGACAGTGGCCCTAACAGAGAAATTGCGGGATATTTCAGTGTTCTTCGGGAAAAATTAGCCAACCGGGTGGTACATCGGTACAGATCCTTCAAACCGGGACTGTCCCGGCCAAACCGGGACGTATGGTAAGCCTAATCAGTTTTGGTGTCAATAAGCCTAAAACATTTTGTTGTTGAAACGAGAAAATTGTCGCGGTACCGTAATGATTTATTTATAAAAATGCAAAATTGAAATACTTTTCGAAAAAAGCTCTCCAGTACTCATAAAATTCATGGAAGAATTGCACGCAATAGCCATGTCAGGTGGATCATTATTTGCGGAAAAAACAGGCTTCACTTTCATGCGTCAAGACGCTCGCCACTCTCTTCTTTAATCTCTGGTCGGAGCCGACCCATCGATTTAGGCCACCTCCGTTTGCGTGCTGTAGTCAGTTTTGCTCTCGAAAAATCACGGCGCGCATGCCTTTATTAAGCGTGGTCGTTGCTGATAGAACTTTACTTTAGTTGCTGTGGTACCCTGCGTTCCACATCAATGAGATGTGGCAGGTGGTGACTCCACGCCAAACTGTCAAACTCACCATCATTCGGTTACTAGCGATTTTACTAAATATTTTGTCAAGTAACGTATGTGTGAGGAGGTTTTACTTGTAATACGATTTCTAACTATGATTCCACTCACATATATCACCCCGACTTCTTACTTCTATAGAATCTCATTGACTTCGTCTGATAATGATTTACTTTCATCGCATATATTTCGCTCTGTACCTCTAAAGCACTTATAATAATAATTTCTTTATAGGTAACAGCTTTCGCCAATTACTACCTCTTTACTATATAGGCGAACGCACACAACTATTCCCTGAATGGCCATTGGCTACCCTAACCTGTGCTGTCTGCTTGGTGTAGAGATTCCGAATGAGACATCTATCCCTTCTGTCTCCCCTGATTACTTCGTCACTTCCAATGATTTCGTTCAATCGTCACTTCCATTGTTTTCGTTCAATCCACTGAAGCGAAGGACAGCAAGGGGTCTTGGACTTCATGTCATATCCGGCGTAGGGAGTACTGTACTTCACCTACATCTACATACTACCCTGCAAGTCGCCGAGAGGTGTGTGGCAGAGGGTGTTAAGACACCAGCCATGGAAGGGGAGGGAATGGGGAAATCGAGGTGGAGTTGAATTGTGTTTTTACGATGTGTCCGATGTTAATGTCATGCTGTTTTTTGTTATAATCCTAATGGTCAGGTATAGGAACGATGTAATGTTTCCACGTATCTGTTCGACATTATATCTCTCTTATTTTGTTGCTTCTATCAGTTCAGGAGATACAACGCTGGGTCAAAAGAATATCCTCCGTGTCGTATTGTATCTCGCCTAATCTGAAATTTTCGGAGAGAAAAATCATTCGTCTTGGCCAGGATCCCGGTCAAGGCGAATGATTTTTCCTCTGTGGAATATCGCACTTAAAGTGTACTTTCGGGTGACTCCGTAAAGGTAAATACCGTGGCTAGTCCCGGTATTCTCAAAATTGGTTGACATTTTCAAGTAATCTAAGCCTAGCTTGTAGCCTCTTTGAGTGTCTAACGGCTCCCAACCTAGTCCTTCAATCAGGTATGTGACACTTTTTGTTCGCTCGTAGCAGTTTTTAACGTAGCTACTTTTTACTTCATGTGCTCTCCTCAAAGCACCCGAGCATGGATCGGATTACAAAAAGATAATTCCCTCTGCTGGCAAGCCTCGAACCCGGGCTCTCCGCGCGGGAAGTCGGTTCCCATATCCACCGGCATATGATCCGGCAATTACTCGGCGTTCGTCCAGGAGGAAGGGAAAATCGTGTCTCTGGGGATTTTATCCTCTCCGCCCTCCTTGAGAGTGACTCGCTCCGAACTCATCTTCACGTGAAATACTCATGAGTCGGAGCTGCCCCATCGATGTAGGCCATCGTCTCGAGTGAGTCGGTTTTTGGTTTTTGACCGCAGACGGCTTGTTGGCGGTGCACTTGCGTTTATCATGCGCGCTCGTTGTTGGGAGAAAACTTACTTTCACCCACTACAAAGCAAGCCGATTGATCAGATAGACCGGAAGGGTGTCCTGCGACCCTTGATTCCTTGAAAATCATAGAATGAGAATCCAGGAAAGAGAAATCATAATGGAATATATTAAAAACTTGGTACTGTTCAAACGCTTTGATTTTTACAGACCAAGGTTTCGATAACTTGTGTCATGATCCAGGTTCACCTTTCACACTCATTTAACTCCTTGATAATAGCATTAAACAGTGTGAAAACAGAAAAACGTATTTAGTTTATTATATAACGAATATCATAAGAGTTCACTAAGTGACGCCTGAAGTGATTTCTCATATGGAGGAAAGGAAACCTGTAACCCTTGGCAAAAACATGAAATCAAAGTGGGAGCTGTAGAATAATTGAAAAATAAGGATTTTAGCCGTTAATGTATTGAGTAAAGGGTAAAACCAAAGCATGTTTGATTTTACCCAGGTGGCAGCATTTGTTTTTTTCGGGGCGACCAATTACTGGCTTCATTGACATCTTTGAAGACATAGTGGTTAGGTTGATAGTTGTCAGATAATTGTGGATTGACGAAGCGTGGAGAGAAAGCCGACGTTGGTGATTGTTTGCTCTTAGCGAAAGGCCCTTAGGGAATTAGGGTCCCTCCCGACAACGGATTGTTGTTATCGAGATCCTGCTGATGACAAAAAAATTAAGACTTAAAGTTAGAACTTAAAGTTAAAAGAAAATATCTCATTTCAATGATAATGTTAAGAACTAGCAAGAGGGGTTGAACTAACAGTAGGAATCCTCAACTATGTAAAGATAATAATAAAGTCAATCCCGATCCATTTCTCAAGTGGAGGGAAAGTCACGACCCATGCAGGGAAATTACTACTTGAAAATATGGGAATCCAGGGGTGGGATTACGGTTTCTTCTTTCTCGTTGCTCTTGCCGTTATCCGAAACGTAAACCGCTGCAGGATGGGCTACGCTCACAGTTACTGTCCAAATAACGCACCGCACCAATTTAAACTAGTGAATTAAAGCACGTGATAAAATTTGATGAATGACGATTACCTTTTCACTCTAATTAGCGCGATTGAAAAAATAACTGCAACGCGAGCGCAGGCAGTATGGAGTACCGCGTTCGAGTCCCACACTAATCTGTCCTTTTTTTGGGCGTTCGTCCGACATTTCGGCGGAAGGAAGAAGCACGTTGGCGAAAATTCTGCCCTCCCCGATTGAAAGTGACTCCCGCCATACTTCATGCGAAAGAGTGAGGTCGATGTAGGTCGTCGCGTGGTTTTCGTGCATTCAGTACTCAGATTTGTTCTTGTGTTTTTGTGATTGGAAATAGTGTCCCTAATCATTCATGAAAGAATACATTCTTCAATATTTGATGAAGTATGAAAAACTGGCGTAGAGTAAAGAATGGATTTTTTTATTCTGTACCGTAATGTACCCCTTTGATTAAGTTTATGGTTGCTTTGCCTTAGTTCAGTGGTAGCCACGAATGGTGCAAGCCTCATAAAGAGTTTTTTTCTGGTGTTTTATTGTAGTAGTAGGAGGTGGGTGGGTCGGGGAGGCGACCGATAACCGAAGTCATTGCACCATTAAAGAATTGTTGGGTTGGTAAGATTGCTTAGGAAGTGGAGGAATGTTTGAGAGATAAAAGGCGTCGCCGCTTGCTTGCTCTTTATGAGGGTCCACCGCGACTGTATGAGTCAAAACAAAATTATACTAAATTCCACATTTTTGTTTATTTGGTTTAAAAATCCTGCTTTTGTTTATGAAATGGGTTGCCTTTAGAAAACCAAAATTAAAGTATAGAGTATGCAGATTATTCCACGAATATATTTTTAATGGACACTTTCTTCCTGCAATAGGAGCCGACGGCAGCGCCATTAGCATGGAATTACCGCATTTGGACTTCAATTACGGTAGTTATTCGTTGTTATGTATGGCGGTGTGTAAATGTAAGGTGGAAAGATTCCTATATTTTATTTTTACTCGATTTATCGGATTTTTTTTCCTCCTTTTTCTATCCTCCTCCTTCCACTCAGTTTTATGTGAAAATGTCATTTAGGTTTTTTATATTGCAAAATACCATTTTTGCCGTGTTTCTCCCATTCAACACCATGTTATTCAAAGTTAAAATTTCGAGAAAAGTAGCCTGGAAAGGTATCATTTTTCCTTTTATATGAGGTAGTGGACACGTTTTTCCGTAAGTAGCCAGAATATGAATGAAATGGCATTTATGTCATTTTACGGAGAAACCACGCCAACGGAAGACGCCTTGGGAATCAATCCAAAAGAATGTCCACACTGCTTTTTAAGGTGCTCTCCACAGATCGATTTAGGGATCGGGATGCCGTAGAACTAAAATCCGCCAACACCGGGAATCGAATGTGAGTGGAACGATATTCACCTCGTAAATCCGAATCATTTCTGTTGCTCGTACGACGTGCCAGTGGCGGGAAGGAGCGTGTTTCCGAGGATTTTGTTCTTTCCGACCCCTTGAAGTGTCCCCAAGGATTCGTCTTGATACAAAACACGGAGTGTTTTTAGGGCATCGCCCTTGCGAGTCGGTTTTCATCGGAGCGAGCGCATACAACGGTCGGTTTTGACGAATTTTGATGATACCGGGACTGGCAACGGCATTACGTTTTACGGAATCATCTGCAAGTGCGTATAAGTGCGAAATTAGACTGCGGAAAATTATTTCGCGAAATCGAGGGATCTGGGTTCGAGTCCCGGTCAAGGCGAATGAATTTTCCTCTTGAATTTCGCATAGCCGGTTTTGTTTTTCTCGAAAATTTAAGGTGTCTATTCTCATGCATTCTCGTTGAGAGGACTTAGTTTTCGTGTTACCGCCGCAAGGGCGTTTAGGACACCAACCATGTTTTGTGCTTGTGTGAATGAAAAGTATTTGATGCATATGTATAGGTATACTCCATTTTAGTTAATTAATTTCTGTTTTGGTCATAAGTTGTCGGAGGGGAAAAGCGAGTATCTCAGTCCATCAGTCCTATTGTCCTATGAGAATCTTCAGTTTTCCACGATCATTGAGTGTGTAATAACGCGGAGCATTGACATTTTCTGCAGTTAAAAATTGAAAATCAAGTTGAAAGAGTAATGTCAAATGTGATTCGTCGACAGCTCCTTGTTCAGCAGTTATTTATCACGGGATACTCTTGGGGTATTTATGTCACTAGTATCCATGAAGCTGTGGAGGATTAAGTGCCGTGTGATTAGGGCTTGATACTCGTTCTCTTCGATTATTTCGGGCGGATGGTCACGTGAAAGAAAAACAAAGAAATCTCGCGGCGCATCTAGAAATATGTCGAGCGTTTAACCTATTTCAACTTAATTTTCGTTGGAGTTCGTTGCTTGTCTATTTTTTACGGTTTTAGGAGAAAATTAATTTATCCCATTCTTTTAAGATAACGCTCAGATTGCGTCTCGAATTTTTCTGTGGGAGGCTATTTAGATTTTTCAGTTTTCGGTCAAACACACTGTTATTAAGGAGTCCACTTTTTTGTGTGTAATAGTATACAAAACGATGGCATATACTAGTGCCGACAGTAATTAGAAAAGTCCTGAATCGTCATGAAGGCGAGCTCACAGGAAGAATGAATATATCAATTTAACTATTGGCCCACAGAATATAGAGACACAGAATATATCCCGTAGAGAAGAGGCACTTTTCTTGCAAAAGTTAGATTTCTTCTTCTTCTTTGGTTATCAGCCCTCAGGCTGGTTGGCAGCTATCGCATTCCTCCAAAGGTCTCTATTCTCTGCTAATCGTTTCATTTCGGCATAGGATGCGCAGCCGACGTCTTGTATTATTTACCTGATATATGTCAGTCTTGGTCGGCCTATACAATTTTTGCCGGGAATAGTCATGCCTCACTATTATGATCGTAAGCCAGTCCTCGTGCCGCGGAGGATGTGTCCAATCCATTCATCTCTTCTCCGTCAAGTTAGATTTGTCGTAGATAATCAGAGGTATTAACAACTTAAAGGAGTGTGTATTTCATTGAGGAATTACTCTGGAAAAATAAAACAAAAAAGGTGAAAGATTGCCGTATTTACTAAGCCAATGACGAGCCAATTCGTAATTATTTGCAAAAATTCATTGCATACATTGGCATTTTGTGACAGTACTTATTTTAAAACGTTCCTCACAAATACCACCAATGGGTTTGGGGATTATGGCCGTGATGAAGCAATTCACTAAGAAATATCGGAGACTACAAGCGAGTCTATCTTTTGGTAAAAGCTAAGGTTTTTGGCTTAACTATATGGAATCTACATTCGTCATTTGAATTAGTACTTTCAATTAGTATTTTCCTCACTCTTCTATTCACTCTTTCCGCATTCTATCTCCGACCATGGTTTCGGCATTAACTGTAATCATCATGATGAAAAATGCGGAAACCATGTGGTGTGCGAAAAGTGTGGAAAATGCTAACGATACGTACGAATTTATTATGTGACTATCTAAAGGCCTTTCTATCAATGTCTGTATATAGCCACATAGAAAATATCTCCATTTGCCCTAAGATGAAAGTAGTAGCAAGTAATTAAAAATTAAGTAATGTAGTTGCATCATACTTGTTTTTATTTGCACTAAAAAGTAAAAAATAATTTTAAAGTTGTGGAAAAACGAAAAAAGTTGTTGACTCATGTTGAAAAATTGAAAGACAACATCTTAATGCAAATAATACAAACTTTTTGAAATTTCACCGCCTTTTTAAATAACGTCCGGTTTCATCCAACAGTGAACATTATCAACTGTTAATGTCCTCTGTTGGATGAAAACGGTCTTTCATTAATAAGTGTGTTACACTTAACAAAGTTTTATCTTTTAGATAACGATTAGATTTCACATAGGTGAGTCCGACTATCGAATTCAAGACTACATACATCTGTGAACCCAGAGCTGCATACACTGAACAAACATTTACAAATATATATGAACATTAATGCGATTTTCTCAACCATATTCACGTGCAATTTTAAATGTAAGCGGAACAGGATAATTGACGTCGTTTCTTAACCCTTTTGTCTTGTTTAAGGTTTCAAGAAATACGTTCTCCTGATGGATATTTCCTTATTTATAATTCTTCCTGATATAAGTATATATTTCTTGGCTATAAGTTGCTCATTTTATCACGTGATAATTTTGATACCATACTATTTCAGATTGGAAAAAGTAGAAATACGGTAAGAACTGTGACTTTACTTTTCTGTGTGATTGTTATCATGGGATATCTACCGAAACGCCATAGATTTTATGCTATTTTCTGCGGAATATCATACATCTTAATTTTTTTTCTTAAGTCCTTGTTTTTAATATTAACATTCAAATACCCATTGCGGTACACTTTCACTCTTCACATCGTCATTCTTTGTGCTTCCTTTCACGCCTTCCAAAAATCTTATCTTCTCCTTCATCTTCCACCCTTTCCCAGCATTCGTCCCTCTTTTACAGCCTCTCCTTCAACCTACGTCTTAATATCTCCGCCATCAGCTGTCACCGATTTTTCTCCAGCAACTTCATTTCTTCCTGAAACCACATCTAACTCTTCCTTTATCTTTATAGTTTCTCCTTCTTCCGCGAGATAGCTCGTAAAAATATTCCTCTTCGCATTCATTCTTTTTCCTTGCATACGTATATTCGGATACGTACAAAAATATGCTGGAGAACAATAATTGCTAATATTTTCTTTACTTCCCTGATTAAATAGGTGGGTTAGTGATATATTTTGAGAGGTCCTGAAGGAAAGTGGATTAGGAGTTCCGGCAGTGGACAAACATGAAAGGAGTGCGCTTCATTGATTCAGGCTCGTTGAGAGAGTGGATCGGAGTGGGATGAACTAACCAGGATATGATAGAAAAGTGAATGGTATGATTTGAGGAGTTGACCTAAAAAGTCATGCGTGAATTTGATCAAAGAGGCTCTGAACAGGAGATGTGAAAACTGAATTGCGTTTGCGGGTGTAAATGGGGTGTTTTTTGGAGGAATACTGTATATAAATTCAGGAGGTGGGGGATGTGGTTTTGCGTATTTTTTAGTCTGTTACCGTACGCGTGGCAGCTGCTTACCTGCGGAGCTTTGGCAACGCAAACATCTTATCCAGCAACTTTTGCTACTGCTATAAAAACGCCGATTTTCGAGTGCCACCTTAAAAACCTACCATCAGCATGAGTGACAACATTGAATGAGCGATATATAACTGATACATCCCTGAGATAAGTATTATATCTCTTCTATCGGTTCAGGTCACCGCCAATCTGCGTTTTCATGGCAACTGCAAAATTTCCTGGTTAAGATGTTTTTGCTGTCATAGCTCCAGAAGTAAGGCGTTCCGACTACATGCCTATTACACAAAAAATGCTTGAAGTTTCATCCGCTATCACATCCAGAAGGTACGCAGATTCCTCCTGAAACATCTTGTTCTCCGAGGAGTGTGAAAGAAGAGAGAGACGATCTCAAGGATGAGTCAATGTTGAAGGAATTAGTGAAATTAAACAGTTTTTAAAAAGTATATGCATCAAAGGGGATGAAATTCGCCATAAAAATAATTTGACTTGACCGGGATCTCCCATTTGCCGGTCATGTGTGTTAACCAGTTACTCCACCAAGCGATCTTAATTCAAGGCGAATTGCACATGATTTTATTTGGCGAATTCCATATCCTTTGGTATATATACTTGCATCCATGAGCGTAACTTCGTACCATATCATTTGTGCAATTGCAGTGATGGAAAAATGTCTGGTTTTATAGTCACATAGCCTCTTATTGGGTTTTTTGTCTATCCGTACCCAAAATGAAAGGGAATGAAGGATGTACACGTTCGTCTTCATTCAAGGTCCCGGTCATCAATTCCCTCCTCTTTATGAATGCTCATTGCGCTTGCTAAATTATTTTATTTATATCCATTCTGCTTTTGCTATCGCTTCGTAAAATATTTCCAATGTTTATGAATTGATCTCTTGGATTCAATTTTCTCTCGATACCTCTACTGTAACCTTACTTTTGGGACGAAAATGTAATGAGCTCGTAGTCTTAAAATATTTCTCAGTGTCATGTCTCTGTTTACGTGTAGTTAGGACAAAATTACTTTGGGTCCTTGGTTGGATGGCCGACCAAAGTTTTTGGCTGTCTGTAAATATGGTTCAATTAGCCACCGACCTATTTCCATTCCTGTTTTCGTGAAGTACTGGAAACAATTACTTTGTCTCAGGTGTAGTATTTGTAGTACACATTGAAACGAAAGCAATACTTCAGTTGTTCCTCATACAATCTGTTATGCATGCATACGACCTAGGTTTCGATGTAGGACCCATTTATAATGGATTTATGAAGCAACAAAGGTATTACTTTAATTTCCATATGAGAAGGAAGAGCAAGAGATCAGAAGACTACCTGTCTGCCTTCCTTATGCCTCATGTATCGCAGCCTTGCGCACGCAAATTTTTGGAATCGGTGTTTCGTTTTACCCAAAGTGCTCCTGTATTCTCGTATAATCTCATTGATTTCTGTCAGCTCTCAGTAGATCATTCAATTCTGTGATGCTCTGCTAACACTGCCTGACTGATCAATATTCATCAATCTCTTTTCATAATTCGATATGTGTCTACTATACATAAAACTTGAATTGGTATCAATGTAGAATATTATATATAGAATATTACTGATGCTGTGGTACCGTGGTGGTGGCGTGACTGAGAGTATCTATAATGTCAGAACGAGGTAATATTCTTCTGGGCATGATAAAAAAAAAATTGAGGTGAAAAAACTAAATTTAAATAAAAAAGTCATATTTACGTGCGATACTTATGTTTTCTATCGCTAATCGAAGCCATACATGCTATCTCTGGCCTTAACAATTGTACTTCTTATAAACTGGTATTAATGTAGCAGGTCAGGGAAGTTTCATGTTTATTCGTTAGTTTAAATTGCATTATAAAGGAGTTGTAGGTGCGTAGAATTGTAAACGCTTATTATGATGGTGATATTTTGGCCTTTCTCCTTATTTTCTAAATATGGAAACGCGTGGCCTAATAATTCTCAGTAGAGAAATAATTATCCTATTTTACCTATTCCTATTCCACCCTATCCTATTCTGTCTATAGAATTTCTCTGAAGAGAAATATTAGAATAAATGGGGAGTTTCCTACTTTTTTTGGGCTGTACATAACGTTACATATTTATTTATGAGTTATAAGTTGTGGTGTATATTCTAAATATGGCAACTTATTGCCCAATATGCCTATTTATGGGGAATTCATTTTTTTGGGCTGTACGTTATAGTTGTGCCATTTTAACTGTAGTATTTAACGTATTTCCCCGGCTCCCTAGTACCACGTTCTAATCCTGTTGCCCGCAGTGACTCCGATCGAACCGTTGAAGCCCGACGCGTACGAGTGGCGTCACATGACCTCAGGATTGATGAATCGAGAGAAGTATGCCACTGCGTATGGGAAGTCCAGTGGGTTCGATGACTATAGTGGTGTGATGCAGATTTTCTAGAAAGCTGAGTAGCTTCGGGAAGTGACGCGAAGTTACTTCGCGGTCGTGTGCTTTCGATTTTGAATCCTCTGGTTTTTGAAGTGTTTATCTGTTTGACAAATCGTAGCTGCTGCGTTAAACTGAGGCGTCAGTAGTAGGATAAGATAGGCTTGTATCAAGAAAATACAGAGATCATATATTTCACTTTAGTGTGAATTTCACTCGATTTTAAGTCACATTTTTTTTACATTTTTCTACACTTCCATGCCTTACGGTTCCGCGACCTTACTCTTCAATCGCAGGACCGAATGCTGAAAATTTCGTTTGAATCCACTGAATATGATTTTGAAAAATGTTTCTGAATTTTAAAACATTTAAATTAAGTCAGGGAAAGATAGGTATCTGCTTTATAAATGATAAAGGGTAAGATCCCTTAAAAGTATTAGATTCTTTTCTGATCAGCTGTTATTAGGTTACCTTCATCTAATAGGTGTTTCTTCTTTTTATTTTACTGGTCGAAAGGACATTCATCAAAAGGAAATACAGATTATCCTTCAAAACTCCTTTGATAATTGTGATTTCTTTGGCGGTGTGAAATGTAATGAAATTTACAATTTCTATCCCAGCGGAAAGTTTGACAACCACCGTTTGTCATGTGCCCAGGAGCCCGCGAATGTATCTAGCTCAGGTGTTACAATTCCGAGAGACAGGGAAGAATTGCGCAGATGTAGATATTCCATCCGACTGGGAACAATCCATAACAAGCCTTCGCAGCGTGGTTCTAATAATTGCTAAGGATGCTCAGACATATCGTGAGTTTTGATCCCTACCACTTCGCTGTTTTCACACGATACGATGCAATCCTCGACTGGTTTGGGGTCAATTGGTGCGTGTGAGGCAGTCGAGGTTTCTAGAAACTACCAGTAACTGAAAGTCTGATACTTTTAATTATTATAACTATGTTGATTAAAGTAGCCTACCCTCAGAGTCCAAGGGGCTGCAAATCCCTAACTCTGCCCTTGTTGTTTATGCCTCTTTCTTATCGTGTTTATTGAAGTTTAAAAAAATGTCATTGTAACGTTTATGACTTTTCTTAATACGAGAGGTGGCTTACAGCTATTTTATAAAGAAGTTTGCATACCTGATGAAATAAATCGCCTGATGACAATTTTATTTGAGTGTACTTATTTAAACTTGTGCTTTTGGAGACGTTTACTTGGATTTAAAGAATCAACGAAGACTTGCTCCATAAAAACGAAGTTGGAAATCTTTACTTGTCGAATGCTTTGGGGACAAATAGAGATTGCGCGGCGAGGAACATTTAACCATTGAGACCGGGTGATTCCAAATGGAATTATTAATGGACTTCAATGCCATGTCCATGTCTCGTGAGTTTTAATTCGAATTATCGTCTTACGTTCTAGCGTAGGATTACAATTTTTTTTTAATATTTCATTTTTTTATTCTCACGATTAAAACCAATATTCATTGAAAAAAAACCTGGTCACTCCCAAAAAATATTCAGGTCATAAAGGCTAACTGGGTAAGGCTAACTTGCTTGGTATGTGCCTACGCTACTAAATTAAATTACCAATTTAGCTTACGCTGGTAATTGAAGTTATATTCTGGCACTCATTTTCAGCTTTTTCCTCTGAGGGGCTTTACTGCTTATGTAAATTACTTCCATGTTGGATATTAATTGCGAATTGGTTTATATGAATGCGGCCGAATTTTAATACTCTATCCTCATGTGTAAATTATAATTAGCTTATAAAAATGAAATTACTATTGTGTGGATACTTACGTATCCATTTCATTGTAAGCTGACTCACTTATTATGTCCTAGCTTTAGGATTTTTATTTTTCTTCATACAAACCCGTGTCTACTATGGTTAAAATAGATCAAGGAATATGGGGATTTGAAATATGATTTGAATTCTTCGTAAATAAGTTTGAGAAGAGAGGGGGGAAAATCATCAGGCAGCTTCTTCAGGTGAAACCTGGGTCGTGAAATTAAAACTCTGATGTGGAATTGTAGAACTTTTTCCTCTCTTCTCAATATGAAAGATCCCACGAAGTCATGCCTGTGACTTTCTCCTTTGTCAATAAGTTTAATTCGTTGTATGATCCGCAAACACATTTATCGTTATGGTAAATATCGTTATCAATGACGTCCGAAAATTTCTATCGGGGACATTTATTGTTAGATTTTATTTTTACTTATTGAATTTCAAATTAAGAAATGCTTCATGCATAATGAAAATCAAGTCATAATTATGTAAATGCGTAATTAGTATATTAGGTCTACGTTTTCTCGCACGCTCCACTTGTCAATTAGCATTTGACGTTCAAAAATAAACCTAGAAATGAGCATTCTATAGGATATCTTGGACTCGGACTCCATCTATGAAAGAACTAGGTTAATTCTGGTTGAATATATACCTTCCTAATCTCAAAGAAATCGAATTTTTTGGAGATGGTGAGATACAGCATATCTGTTTCGTAGCGTGAATACATCTAAGCTGGGTTTTCTTCAATATTATCATTAAATACCACCTTGACTCAAAGTGATCCCAAGTATTTCGTACATTTTTTCTTGTTTTACTCACTAAAATAATATGAAAGCAGTTTTTTTTACTTTTTCTAAAAAAACTAATATTCCTGCTCTTGAGCAGTTTAAAAAATTGATTATCAACTCTTGAAGTTGATTTTGATTATTTAAAAAAATTGCGTAGTCGGTTGAAAAAAGGCGATTTATCGCGGTCAATAATAGATTATCGACGTTACCATTCCATTATTCTTTTCAATACCTTCCTTGGCCGGAAGTTTTTTCTCGTATATTATAAAATTGGTTTCGGATTAAAATATGGCCCCGGGATTGAGTCAATTGTCGAAAGTATTGTTAAGCATGCTCAATTAGAAAGCGTTAACATTTTTATGGCACTCTGGATTTGAGATGTGCGAATCATGGTTTTATCCCTGTAGTCGAATCTCTGAAAATGTTTTCGATACTTAATGGAATCGATCCTATGGTTTGCAATTTCAAAATTGGATTAAAACTGTAGTACTATCTTCAGCTGCTTGCCATTAACTTGTATCTATTGACGGAGGAAAAGCGTCTCTTTATTTATGTACACACACACACTGCTCCAACGTTGTCACAGGTAACAAGCAACATACATTAGTGTGTCATTCAGTCTGTCCGGCGAAGACAAAAGGGACTCACGTACCAAGTTAGTTAGTTTTTAGCGTCTTGACTCAACATTTTGAATTATTGTGATTTGGAATATTGGCATATCTCGTATTCGGACCGCCGTAATTCGAATTTGAAACTTCCGCACATCTCTGCAGTACTCTGGAATAACCCACGTTACAATTGATATAATTAATACCGCTATTGACTACAGCTGGACGAACCCGCACGCTCATCACTATGCCAGCAGTTCTCAATAATTTTTACTTGCGTACCCCGTGGCAGCTGATTTCTGTCGATCGTGTTCCAAAATATTGTACTAGTATAGTTTCCAAATATTCCATATATCCGAAGTTTTTTCATTTTTTCCCCTTCCCCTAGACCACCAACCTCTTGCCTCACCAATTGAAAGTACGACCTTGAAATTGGATGACCAGGGAGATACCTCACAACCTCACGACATCATCTTCAATCGTATTTTGTGATTAGCTTTCCACCCTGATGTGATTTTCTAATCCTTTATGGCTGTCTGTCTGAGGAAGGAGGAATATAATCTGTTTCTTTACGCGGGATGTGAAAATGTTAGGGCGCTGATGTCGGAGTCGGAGAGACTGTTTAACTTAGCTTGTAAAGAGGTCACCTGTAATCAGCGGTTGGCCTGTTCCGAGTACACGCCTTGTGTCACGCATTCCTATCCGCAGCGTCATTGGGCCGTGCAAGGGAAGGAGTCGTCTTGACGTCGGAAGATCTTCCGCTTTCCTGCGAATTAAACGGAGGAGTCAAGCCGTTTGATAACGAGCGGAGTTCGATTGTTCTCACGGACTGATATCGTTAGTGGAACAGCTTTCCCAGCATCCTGGTCTCGGGGAGTGATGAGCGTATTTATTTGTAGTCACACATGAGCAACGGGACATTCGGGTGATTCACGGAGGTTGTCCGAGCCACCTGTGCTCACCTACGCATCGAAAAAAAGAAAAGAGCCGGTCCGCTTCGGAAGAACGTATCCGTCTGCTCTCCGGGTATCCAATGTGTTTAAAGGAGTGGTGATGTTTTTAGACCGCTATTTCCTCCTTAATATTACCGGGTTCTCGTACTGCAGTAACTGTGAACAATAGGTCTCGTTTGTCGTCATGGATATTTGTTTTCCTCTTCTCTCGACTTGGGCCTCCGAGGGACCACGTAAAATAACTCAATGCATTCATTTTCGATTTTTATTTTATGTTTCTTTTCTTGCTCTCTAATAATTTACCTTCGTTTTGCTTTGCTTTCTCCTCCTCTCATCCGTCCAGTTGTTACTTCATTTTTACTGCAGTTACTCGATTTTTCTGAATGACGAAAGTTCGTGGGAAACTAAGGCGTAGGTGTCGAATGGAAGGTATTTGAATTTTCCTAAACATGCGAATTCATTTACGCCTTACGAGGTCATCTCTGCCTTAGGTTGTTGTATGTGATAGTCCTTAGAGTGTAGCTTTGTATTTTAATAAAAACTTGTTGAGTTGGTCATTAGGCTTTTTTTATCCACGTTTTAGGAGCCTAAACGGAAGAAGCTATCTTGAAGGGTCTCGGTTGTTCACTAATCCGTCGTCTGTTGTTAAGCTTCATGGACGGGTGCGATGAATGTATCCTTTTGTGTCCCCATTTTGAAATTGTCGATCATATTGCTCACAGGGTTCGTTTCTCTTTGTGAAAGGCAAATTCGCTGTTCATTGTGGTATTCTGACATATATTTGTTAAACTTTCGAACAGTCCCTGCTTAAATGAACCACCCCTGACAAGTATTTGCTGTTTTTTGCATCAATGGCCATATTTTCAATAATATTTGTAGGATATAATGTAGTGGGTACTACAGTACAATTACGGTAGTTTGAGCGAGATATCTCTACTCTTAAAATTTCATGAATTTGGCCGCATCGTAAAGAAAATTTTTTCATGCAAATAATAAAAAATTGTAAAAAAATCTATCTAATGATACCGAAATAATTCACTTATGGCACTACTTTACGAGACACTGCAAAAAAATAAGAAGCCGTTTTCCATGGGATATCGTACCATTGAGACATTGAAAGAAATGAGGAAGTTCTGACGCACTTATCGCGTCAGAAATGCAGGGGTAGTTCATGTGTTTTATTAATAATGAAAAAATATTACTCTGTAATAGTTCTTTAAAAAAGCAAATATAAGGCATCGGTTGTGGAGGCGTTGCCAGCGTACGGCGTGAAAAAAATGAGCATAGGTAAAATCTCAGTATGTATATTGAGTTATTTAGCGAATTACTTAGAAATTGATTCATAAGAACTAAGTTTACGTCTTTTTATTACTATAAGTATGGTTTTTTAGAACTGCTAGGATTTAAAAATATATATCGAGTACGATCTCTATGTAGACTAGAGAAAAACTCGCTCTAAATGCCTTAAATAAATCAAGTTCTTGTATAACTTTGTGGCATTCCATTATAAGAGGATTTAATCCCGGATCGTGATTTTTAATTTTGTGCATGGTTTGAAAAATTATCATTTAATTCTCTTACATACCTTAGTAACTGAAAGTCAAACTGCTTCCTGGTTAAGTTTTCATATTTGTCTTTTCAGAGGTTAAATTTCATCGCTAAAGTTGTTTCCATGAGTGTATTTTCAGTTGTATGGCATTTTAAGTTCCTTCGGTGAATAATGGATTTTGCCTAATTTTCAACACCTAAACCAATTCAGACGGGTGTTGATTCCATCACTGTTGGCATAGCATCTTCAGTTGCCGATTCTCATTTTACTGAATGAGGAAGATCTACGGGGAACGTGTTGCCGTTCCGGGCGCTGGAATTTGTTTTACTGGGAGGGTTCAGTGTGTCAAGGACACCTTGCTCTTCCGCCTCCTGAACGAGCGAACGAAATTACGCTCACATTTCACGCTTTACGTTGTCTTAGACGGAGTGGCGGGCGCAATTGTGCGTAGTGGGTGGTCCAGTCACACGCGGTGAGAAACGAAATCTCCAGCGTCCCAAAAAAAAAGTCCCAAACCATGTGAAGGGTTAATCTCTGGCTGTTATATCTTACTGATTCACTCTTTCATGTGAAATGAAGGAAACTATGTATTGATCTTGTAAAATCTGCGATGCCTCTGTTAGTATCAATCACTCTTGCTTGTTGAATAGTCATTTTTGTAGAGACTGAAAATCCCGAGCATCTGTGGTCTAATATCTAAGTTTTTCATTATTCTTCTAGTTCCGTCCATTTTACAGTTCCGTGGTGCAGATTGTGTTTAGTACCCATAGTTTTTGTAGGCACTCTTCTTGTCTTCTCTAAGTTCATATCATTATTTCAGTTGGGGGTGATCCGAAATTCCTCTCTGCTGCCCTGTTTCCGTGCTCTTTGGTAAATGCAATCCCTCATATCTTGAATGCAATATCATAGCAGAATCTGCGTTTTTTATGAACTATAAAAAATAATCAATTAAATCCGCTGTGTCGGGTTTAAACTCCTGAGGGAAAACTTTTTCTGGTAACCCTTAGAAGATCGTGTAACCATTAGAGTCTCTAGCGGTTTCCTGTATGCCTTTTGTGATGCAGTCGCTATCTAAGTTAGGATTTCAAAAAATTGCTTCTAAATTTTGCCTATAGGGTTAAAAAGTGATTGCATAAATTTCGTATCAACTTTTGAACTAATTGAGATGTCGGCCTGGTTTTGTTTTATAAGTTTGTTTTGCGATTATCTTTCATTTATTTTTAAATTAAACTTATGTATATATGAGCATATTCTCCTGCAACTTGGGAATAAAATAGTGAAGTAATGTCCTCTTCTCTATCATCCTCTTCAGCACGTCGTTACCCCCCAGTGCGCCCTCCAACCATGTTAAACTGCACATCCACTTCCCAAATGTCTGCAGTCGACGCTTATTCCTCTTCCGCGGGGACGATTCTGAGATTAACAATGGTTCAACTCGCTACATATAAGGAGTTTATCTAATATTTTCCTGATGACTTTGCTAATATTTTCCCTTAGTCATCTCCCACTTTTTCATCAACTATTAGTGACTGAAGATTAAGCTGGTGAAGACGTGACTGGGGGTGCTTGTTGTCATTTATTCTCGCTCCCAGCAGCCTCCTCCCCTACTCCGCGACAGTGAAATCGAATTCCCTTGCGAAGTCGTCATCCCTTCCGTGTCTGTAGCTCTTCCCCACCCTTGCCTCGAGGGTCAATAGCGTCCCGGAATCTTCCTCCTCATGCCGGATTCTCCCCCCCGGCCGTCGGAGGGGGAATCCGACGAACGGGAGGCAGTTCGTTGACTCATTTTGCTGCGGCCCACTCACGGACTGAGCGTACGACTCAAGCCAGGATTCCCATTCGCTTTGATCTCACCCGAACAGAGAATGTGGCATTTTCACGTGGGCATATCATACTGCTCAACATTTTTCGGCATTACTGTGTATTATCTCCACCTATTACTTAAAAATTTGCATTTGATTTGATTGAAGACGATTTTTATTTAATGCATCATCAGTTATGTCTAAATCGATTAATTTGTTGAATGTTGCCAAGTTTTATTGTGACTCAACCGTTGAAAACTGTTTGCTCTATACCTTTTGAAATTAAAATATGTCATTTTGTTACATGCCGCTTTATATGCTTTGTGGAACCTTCTGACTCGCCATGTGGATTAATGGCATGTGGCTTGTCTGTCTATGCAATAAAGGAAGGATATTTCATAAACTAATACCAACTTGTCTTGGGAGATGAATATTGAATGAAGTCTTAGCCAATAAACCAAGCTGTATATGTTATCTTTTACGCCATTTAAGAAACTGTTGACAAAAAAATTGCCAATCTCGACCTTAAGGTGGAGTGTTCCTTCTGGTTTAATTTCAAGGGTTTCTGGATTGGTGTGTTGGCTACAGTATTGGTTTCCCACCCAGAGGATGCAGGTCTGAATCCCGGCAGTAGTGGAGGTTTTTCTGTGCAGTCCCGATCTATATCAGAGTGCTCCAATGAGGGCGCTTCAAGTACAGTCCGTCAGATGTCTTGTTGAATTTTAGTCCAATTGGCGCCTTCGCAAAGAGATTACATAAACTCCGCGTATTTTTGTTGAAAATGCTATTGCTCTTATGTCGTTACGTAAATTTCACATAAGTGGTGAAATTAATTCAGCGCTAATTTTTTTCTATCAACCAGCTATTAAGAGTCTTGATCAACATTAATTCAGCCTTACGTACAAATTGCAGCTAGAAAAAATCGTCCTTCGCCGCGAATGGAACTACGGACCTTAGGACGTTCATCATCATTTATTCAGGCAAAAATCACGTTTTTGTAGTAGCTATGAACTCCGAGGGTACGGATTCAAATTCAGGCAGTGGCAGATTTGTAATTTATTCTAGATGAAGGGGTTTTTCAGTGAAATCACGAACCCTAAAGGGTGCTTTTATGAGAGCACTTCAAGAGCAGTGCTCCGTCCATCAGATGTGACGTTGAATCTTGTTTCCATAGGTCAATTTCGTTAAAAACAAGCTAATACAGATGCCGGGTTTCTCTCCATTCTTCTCCAATTCGCGAGTAAACCTTTCCTTGCCACTCTATGACCTAGTTTTATAATTTATGGTTAAATATTTTCTCGACATGAAAACCTACGCTAATTCGTTCTCCCATCGATACCACTCTCGTCAACTAACCGACGCACAGATTTAATGGGCAGATTTCAAGCTCTTAGTTAACATCAGTTACGGTAAGTTCTACGTCATCATACGGTTAACGGCAACCAGACACTATAAAATCAGGCCTAACTGCCCTTATTGGTGCAAATTACCTCAGCGATCAGTCGCCTCTACAAACCAAATTTGGTAATGGCTCAATTTTCACTAAATCTCCACGACCCGAGAGAGCTTCAAGAAAATATCCGACGTACCGGAGCCAGGCAAGTATAGGCCGGAAGTAACGTTGACCTCCAAGACAATATTGTAAAGTTCACTAATGTATGATTTTGGCTCTAATTGTTCCGCCAGGACTTATTTGCAATCATATTATCGTGTAATGCATATATTTTTGGTTTGAACACATAAATTTATGTTCAATTGTTTCCCTGTTCATTTTGCGCCTAAACTCTTTAACGTTAAACTTCATCGTGGTTCGTTGAGATAGTATTGATGATTTAAACTATCGATTGTTTTACCCCGCGAGAATGTGTGCCATCGGGTGTTATGTCATCATTCTTTTTTGTTCTGTAGTGAATTAAAAAAGTATCTTAATTATAGGCACTTGAATCATGTTGAAATTTAGGGTGCTTCGTCGTGGATATACTGTAAAAACTTGTGCAGTAAAATTAAGACTATTTACACTTATCGATCGCATTGTATATTTATCTCATTTTATCTAAGTGGTAAAATCTACTTATACCGTGTATGATCCACAATTGTCTCGTCTGTGCGAGAAGGAAGCTCGGGTCCCGTGTACCTTTCTAGAAGTATTAGTTTTGCTTGTTTTCTTTCTGTTTGGAGGGAATATTATATTACAATTAGTTCATTTCATAGCAAAGAATCACCTCGCTTTTTCTCACGAGTTTTTTTTACGTATATAGTTGATCGTCTTTGAACTTTATCGTATTATTTTTCCTTTTCACCGATTGGTACCAACGTTTTGCAGTATATTCTTACTGTAGCCTAACTAAAATTTCCATGACTTTCTCATTTTATTCACCCTGCACCTTTTGTTTAATAAACCTAAGTTATTTCGAGGCTGATGTTACTATTCTCCAAATTCTGGTGACTTTTGATTACTCTGCAAACTTAGCATGCAGCCGTGCACGGTAATTTGGGCCATGGGGTATGACTCTATAGAGCCATGAGTGCCCCCGGAATTATGCTTATAACTATATTTCCATGGGCCTTATTCAGCAAGAATTCGGAACTGACGAGTCTCGACAATGACGAAATTTTATCGTGAAGGCCTCGAAAAATCAGAAATGTTGGATTATTAAGATTGAGTTTAGTCGAGGATATGATGTTACTACCTGGATATTGTCGAGGCTGAATAAGTTCGACCCTATCCTGAATAAAACTCCTGGTGCCGTATTCAGACAGGACTCGGAACTGTCGTGCCGCGACAGTGACGAAACTTTTGGACCTTAGGGTCGATAAATCGCAATTGTTTCGTTAAAAAAAGTTGAGTTTTTTCGAGGATGTGCCGTCAATACCTCGATGTTGTCGAAATTCGATAATTTCGGGCCTTTTCTGAATGAGGCCTGTGGATGGACTAGCCCACGACAATGCCGTGGACGTAATATCGCAGGCTCGACAAATGTCGGCTTTTAAATGAAATTATTTGAATTTTTCGAGGTCGTGACGTGTCAATTCCCCGCATTGTCGTGGCTCGAAAATCACGTGGCCTTTCTAAATAGGGCACTTGGAGTCTTTTAGTGGTAGTTTTCTTTCAACTCTCATCCATGTATCACATCTCCCTACGATTTTTCTATTACCTCCCAATCATCTCGTTATCCCGTTTCTGTCTCCAATCTTCGTTATTGCTGTGAATCTCAGCTAACTCCCTCTACAGCACTTCGTTTCAAGCACGGCCCCTGTGTCACCGCAGGGGTTGGTTTCTAGTCCTTCCCTCCCTTCCCCACACCTCCTTCTCTTGCGGTACGTGATCCGATCCCGCTTCGTAAATCCTTTCGGAGGGCAGAGGGGAAAGGTGGGAGAGATGTGGAGATAATTCTCTAGTCGAAGGAGGGGTGAAGTGTTGAGCGGAGTGACCCCTGACCTCCGCCTCAGGGAGTCATCTTCTTCCTCGAGGGAGGAGACGATGGTTGAGAACAACTAGTGGTCCCGGAATTCTCGCCTTTTATCACCAGTCACCGATCTCATTCAGTCATGCAGGTTTGAGTCGCTGATCTGTAGCTTTCGTTTAAGCTTCAAACAATTCGTTTCCACGGCCATTAATGTTAGATAACCAGCAGGGTGAAACATGCTGCGATTCATTATACAACGTTAAATACGAGATATGCATAATAAGCATCGAACATTATTATTTTATGCTATGGGCTTTTCCACCTGGCCGAATATGGCGGCCCTATCCCATTACTGCCCGCGCTCCGCCGCTACCCATACTAAGGGTGTAAGTAAGTTAATCATACGTTTAAAAAAATACTAATTAGTAAGTTATTTAAAGAATATTTATACAAACAAAATTTTCAATGTTATAATGAACATTATCAGAATTAATTATTTTTAGGACTTTTTTCGATCGACATATTTTAGTCCTAGGACTAAGATATGTCGATATACGTTCTACGATATAGAACCTACGTTCAACTGTTCATGACTAAACCAAGTTCTATCAATGGTTTTATAGGCACCAACATAAATAAAGTCTACAGGCGATAAAATTGATTTCATTATCGATTCATTTTGGACTTCCATTCATTTTTCAGTCCTAGGACTAAAATATGTCGATCTACGTTCTACGATCTAGGACTTGCGTTCATCTGTCCATAGCTAAACCAAGGTCTATCAATGATTATAGGTACCAACATGAATAAAGTCTGCAGGTGATAAAATTGATTTCCCCATAGATTCATTTTGGGTGTTTTCCCCAATACAGTCTTCATCAATTTCACGGGTTGCTTCTTCTTTTGTGGACCTGGCCTCCGACATATTTCATCTGAAATGCTCCCTCCATGCTGCTCTGTCCTTTGCTGCCTTCCTCAGCTCTTTATAATTCCGGTCCATCATTATGTCCGTCATCATGTTATATCTTTTTCTTCCTCTTCCTCTCTTTCCCTCAATTTTTCCTTCCAGTATTCTTTTTGGAAGGCAGTATTTTCCCTAGATCATCCAATTCGCTTTCCTCTTTCTTACTGTTTTCATAATGTGTCTTCTCTCATTTATTCTTCCCATCACTCCCTCATTTCTCACTTTATCACCCCATTTGATCATTTCCATTCTTCGCCATAGCCACATTTCAAATCCCTCTAGATATCTCTCCCCTTTCCTTCTGGCTGTCCAGGTTTATAAATGGACTGCTCCCAACAGGTTGCTAAGGGTTGTCTTAAAAAATCCACTGAATTATAGGAAGTTTCTAAATATTTTGCGAAAGTCCTCGCAATATCGAATCGCAAACTATATTCGATGATAAAAATTAAAAAAACTTCTTGCAATTTTCTTTCTTATGACACCTTTTTCGAGCTCATACGACGATTATTTCTAATTATTTTTTGGAAAGAAAAGAAAAGCTTTCATGCGTTAAAAAAAGAACTTCACATGGATTTCTTATGGGAGTTGATGTGAATGATCTGGAGTCGAGCCTGAGACATTAGGTGCGCGGTAGCCTTTTATCTGCAGAGTGGCGACATTTAATAATGTGTAAAGGTTGAAAGTGGTTCAACTTCTGTTTTTTTTAACCGAGCTTTACATAAAAACGTTGTGTTTTTGTGCTAATCTTTTAAATTGTGTAAGATTTGGTCGTGATTTGTATCGTGCATTTTGATGTTTTTATTATAACGTTTCATGTATGAGGCACCTATTTAAGGCTTTTGATAGAGTTAAATAAATTAGTCTTGATGATCAGCAACGTTGCATTACCTGACTGAGTGATACAAACTACGATTCATTCAGAACTAAACTCAACACAAAATATTCTTATTGATAATTGCTTTCTGTCATTTTGTATTTGATCGTGATTTAATCATGCTGGGTACTTTTCATTTATTGTAATTCATTTTATACTCAATTTCAATATATTTACTGTAATTTATGTCGTGCCTACTATTTCTATGGTGACACACAAGCTATTTCTGAGTAGACTTTCGCTAAGTGCTCGCGTCCCCATGCGTGTTCGGGTGGTTTCTTGCCATAGGTACTTAAATTCAAAGAACTACGGAACCGGCCACGCAGTAACTTTAACGGAGTCACTCACTGATGGTCACACATTTGTGTGAAATTCACAGTGACAAAATCGTTCGCCTGGACTGGGATTCGAACCCAAATCCCTCGATTTCGCGCCGAGTGCTCTAATCAGTCAATCTACCCAGGCGTCATTGTGAATTTCATGGAGGCAACACCACTGTGAATTTCATGGAGGCTCTAAGGAGCGAGTTGTCTTCACAGGCACCGTGCATGCAGTGCGATGGAGTACCCGTGTGCGAGCGCTATGCGCTACTGTCCACGAGGTAAAGCAAAATTTTAAACACAAAGGTGTTTACTTTGACAGATTCAAAGAACTGCGGATGTGACCATCTGCGGGTGACTCCGTTTAAGTTACTGCGCGGCCAGTTTCGCAGTTCTTTGAATTTGTCAAAGTAAACACCTTTGTGTTTAAAGTTTGGCTTTACCTCGTGGACAGTAGCGCTTAGCGCTCGCACACGGGTAATCTAAAAATTTTTATTGCATGATGCGTTTCACTGATTTACGGCAATTAACGCATCAAACTTGATGTAGGCATTGTATGTACGGTGCCTGTGAAGACAACTCGCTCCTTAAAGCCTCCATGAAATTCACAGTGAGAGATGACGCCTGGGTGGCATAACTGGGTAGAGCACTCGGCGCGAAATCTAGGGGTCTGGGTTCGAATCCCAGTCCAGGCGAATGATTTTTTCACCGTGCATTTCGCACAATTATTATAGGTACTTAAGTTGAAGAAGCCAGACTAAACTGAGGTTCATTCCACAAATTCGCATATAATTTTTGCAATCTGTTTGGTTAATTTATTGTCTATTATCCTTTGTTCCTGTGCCTCAAAAGTACACGTGTCAAATGAAATTCATGTTTATGTATGCTCTTAAAGTTCAAATTGTCGTTTAATGGAAGTATGTACTATCATGTAATAGATCTCTCCCCAATCAAGGCTTGTTACTATTTTATTTATTTATCGCCGTTTGCCTTTTTTTCTTTCGACATTTCGTTATGCGGTTCTTTTTCATGTGCCATTGTGAAAAATTGTCATTACAATAACTGCATTTCTCTCCGGTAATTTTCAGTGTGTTTTATTTAATCTATTCGCACTTTATCGTTCTCCTCTATCTATGCATTTCCTCACACGTCTTAATTTTATTGCATGGTTATATTGTTTATTGCAAACCATCGTAGATCATTCATTGCCTTACTGCTACTTGTTTCCATTTATGGTGTATTGTTAAGTGAGATATTGAATTATTTAAAATCATTAGAGAAGTGATTCCCGCTGGAATGTCGGTAGCTAAGAGGAGTTACTCATACGGTTTTTTTTCGATTACGAATGTCATTAAGATTTATAGTTTGTAGCAATACATTTACACTGCTTAAATGCGACATTAAATTATAGCTCTTTGCTTATTTGGCCATCATAAAGAACTCCGCTACTTTTGCCGACAAAGGCAAATCTTCGGCAATAATCCCTATATTAATGGGAGACAGTAATGTCAGATGGAAAACATGAGCAATAATGGTAGTTGACAGCGTTGTTTATCTCCCTATTCGTTAGAAGGATGCTAGAAATTAGCGTCCTTCCTTCGGCAGGTGTTTATGCTTTTACTCCGCCGAAAACTTCTTGTTCCTCTGTAATATTTATGCAATTGATTTTTTTATTTCACGATGCCAGTGTTTATGAGGAATATTACTCTGATACAAAATTTACATTTGATAAACCATTAGTTTAATGACTGAGGGACGATTTCAAGAGCTGTTAAGTATCGTAAAATTAACGGTTTCAGCAGTTCAGCTAGTTTCATTGTACCAGGTGGGCATCTGAACCCATCAAGTCTTATCTAAGTTTATCTGTCCGGGCTCTTTAACTCCGTATCATGAAATTTCATTGATATTTTCAAGCCGTAATAACTCGCTGCTTTTCTGTTATTTTTCTATACTGTGCGTAGAGGGTAAGTTGGTCAAATGGAGCATCGGAAAAATTTTGTTAGGTCGTTTCCTTCATTACTTGGCTTATAAAAATTATTAAATCAATTAGTTTTATAACAGTTAATTAGTAATATATTTTCTATGAAATAGAACAGAAAAGTAAAATTAATGTATAAAATTGATGTGATCTTGCCACTTGCGCCGCCAAAAGTTTTTATGTATACGGACTTACGGTCAAACCTTACTCTTAAATTAAATTCTGCGTTATTTCCACCCTTTAAATATTTGCCGATCGACCTTGAAACCTCGGTAGGTTAAGGAATATAGATTGTAAACCACGCTTTGATTTGTTCATTCAATGGAAGTGTGCCATTTGCACAAAAATATGCTAAAAAACTTATCGGTAAACTTTCTCCCTTTTTTTGCTTCGCATTTTCTTGTTCTCCCAAAAATTACAGTGTTCTTTTTCTCGCGGGTCTCGTAACATTCGTTATCGCTGATGTGTCGTATGCGATCCCGGTGAAAAGGAGGCCTACGAGTTTCTCAGTACTCATTCAGTTCTCCTTAAACCGTGTCTCTCAAGCGCCCAAATAATATTTTCCCACGGTTCCGAGATGCTACTAGCCGCTCAGCATCGAAGCGTGACCTGGCTCTGGCCATTGTGGTGCTCCGACGTAATTTTTTTTCTTCAACATCAATTTTTTTCGAAACTGTGAGCAGACGAGGGAGGAAGGGTAGGATTGATGGGAACCTCGAGGTGAAGTTCATTCGGGTACGGCTATATATATTCAGGCTGGCCGAGCCCTTGTCACGTGTCGAATGATAATATCCCCACACCGCCTCGGAAAGCTCCATGTTTGCGATAGGAACCTTCCTTATATCTTAGTTGTTTGGCTCCTTCTTTTCGCTAAGTGGCCTTTTTTCACACAAAGAGCAACGCGTGGCTACTTTGCTCCATTCTTGTCCTACATTTCGAAAATGTGCCTGCAGACGATAGGCCGCATGGTTATTTATTTCAAATTATTCTAAACGAAAAGTCTTGGGACAATATTTATTATCAGGTCAGGAATGTGCTACCTGAAATTATTTTGTACGTGTAATGATTGATGTGAAAGATTTGCTGGGCTATTTACGCGAAAACGTGAAGAGATTGCTCATGTTTTACTTTTCATTTGAATATTTTTGGTTTGGTACGCACCTAAAGTTGGAATTTGGACAATGTTAGCTTGTAAGTTCCGCATTTGAAATTTAAATCTGGAATAAATTGCTGTATTGTCTTTTTATTCGAGTAGGCAAGACATTGGTCTCTCACGGCTGTGCCTTTTGCCTCTGTTCGCCTCGGCAGTAATGTTTTATTTTCAGTTATACTCGGCTCGGACGTTTATCTAATTTATGACTTCCAGGAAATGTTGGACTTAGCCACGCTGATGAATTGCAAATTATTTCGAATCATCGTTTTGGTCTCGCCTGATTGAGCTGCAGTCGGAAAAAACTATAGCTGACCATATAAGCGCTTCTGACGGTGCTAGTCGATGAAAATTTTCCAAAGAGAAGCATCATTCAAACTGTTAATTTATCCATCGGAGAGTTTTGACTCGGCGAGTTATATTTCTCAGTTTAATTAAAGCTGCTATATTCGTCACCAACAGTTGGACGTATGTTCGACGTTCCGTTCATATATGATTTGGTGCAAGCGAATGGTATCTTTAGGATGGCGATCTCCCCTGCCATCGTAATAATTGCTTCTTCATCATACTCGTCTCTGTTTAAACTTAAGATCTTTTTACATATTTGACGGGCATTGGTTTAGAAATTGCATTGGAACCCTGTGATTGACGCGAGGTGCTTGCCAGGGGACATTCTGAGTATCTTCAGGAAGTTGAACGCACGTATCTAACGGTCTAAGGCTTGGTGCCCCGGTTCCCTTTGGTGCGGTGTGATATATTAATTGAACCTGCGTAGAAATGTGGGATGCCGGACTGTATGCTGTCGTTGATGGACTCATACAAGCCTCGCTTAAAGTATGACTTAAATTTTCGCCTAGATGGTTTCAGTTTATATTAAACGTCATACTACCCATACTACAGATCATCGTGATAAACAACACTGCCTCCGTGACAGCAGAGGGAAACTATATTACTCTTGATCAGAACAGTCCAGGATATTGGAAATCATAATGATAATGCCTTGAATGTTTCGCTGTAATTTCATTATTATTGAAATATGATATTAGGTAGCTTATTGATGAAGTCAGGCTATGGTGGACGTTATTTTCCTGTTAAATGTTAAACCAATTTATAAGATATAGTTATGCTGGCATCACTACCTTGTAGAAAATATTGCATGTATTTAATTAGATTGCACGTTATCTTCTCTTCTTCTCATTGGCCATACTCAGCATCTCTCCGTTTTTCCTTCATTAAGTACATCGCACCTTCTCCATCCTCTTCCAAACTCTCATCCTAAACGTCTTCCATATATAATTATGAAAATTATTAGATTGTCCAGCTGCATATTTCAATAACTAATTACACCAATTGAAATAACTTCAAGATTATTATTATGTAGAAGAGTATGTATGAGAAGAGATCGGGGATATTGGGCACCGTTACGGCCCCGTGAAGAGTTTTCAGACGGGGATTATATTGTTTCGTGACAAGATTCAAATAGAACGGAATGATGGTTTTGGGGTTGTGTCAAAGGCAAGTACTGTCCTAGAACACATCAGTATTAGTGGAACTCTTATATTGTTGGGTAATCTTTATCAGAAAAAAATGAAAGATGTAGCTCTTTGATGAAAAAAGGAATGTTTTCTAAAATAGATGTTCGTTTCTTCCACACAGTCACGCCATAGGGAATTGAAATCTTGTAGGGAGTGAATGCTTTTCGAAAATACGAATGGAATTTCGCTAAAATTCTGAATCATTTCACAAGCGAGCGATGAAGGTGGTGGAAGGGAGATAGTTTGGGTGGATTGCGGGGCCATGGCGGAGAAACGCCCTGCACGGTAGCCCACCGAGGAAGGCGTGTGACATCCTTTTCTGTTATAATGGTTACGATAATTATACGAAACGTATATTTTTGAGAAATGAATAATTTCAAAGGTGAAGGATGATTACATGACGCATGTGGTAATTGGTTTTCACATCTCTCCCCAGTCCTGAGTAGGTACTGCTCCGTTAAAAATGGTGTAGTTTTAGCGAAGTTAGCGTTTTTTTCCTTTCAATATAACTACTGTTTACTAAAATTAACAAAATTGTCGTTCCCTCGTAGATTTCCGTGGCGTCGAAGCAATCAATTTTAGGTTATCACCGCGTTGGTTGTTGTTCAAGACTACAGTTTCGCCCGTCTTCCAACGGGCTTCTTTAGGTGGAAGTGAAGTATTCGGCCTAAAGACACCCGTTTCAAAACGGACCAAACTGTTAACTTGGAAAACAGTCAACGTGGTGAAAACCCGAGAATGGAGGAATATTGATGAACAAACGTTTTCTTCATTGTTCTATCTTTTAACAGCCGAGTGATGAAAACAGGAGGTTTTAGCTATCTGCTATGCATGTTTGTATGTACTAGCATTCAACCGTGGTGAGGGAAAACTCATTGGTTTGAAAATGCCTTTTCATGCGTGGTATCCACCCACCTTTACTCCTCTTTTCCTCATTTTATGATGCTCCAATCCTTCGGGAACGCTTCTGACGGACTGGTTTTTTATTTGCATTCCCACCTTTGGAAATAACCACTTAATTCGAGGACCATTACGACTTCCCTCTTGTGCATTGTCTCGGGTACTGTAATTTCTTTCGAAAACCACACGTATCGTTTCCACTCGGAACTGCCTCGTCTTTGGGGGAGACGATGATCTTATTTTTTTTTCTCTCTCTCTCTCCATATCTCTCTCTCCCAATATCTCTCTCTCCCCCATAAGGCATCTTCTTTCCACATCTCCTGCTCCCATCCCGACTCTTATAAACTCTCACCCCGTGCGGGAATACCGGCGCGGCGTGTGAGCGAAGTAACGGTATGCCCTGATGGGAACATTAGAAGCGGTCGCCGCGCCGACAGAGGTGGAGGTTATATAGGTAGGTGGGCGGAGGCGGAGGGGGAGGGGGTTTCTCCCACCGACAGGACGTCTTCCTGACCACTGGCAACAAGTTTAGAGGGCAGCGTAACCTTGGGAGATAAAAGATGGGACTAGGAGTGGCATTCCTTTTGTCGCTAGCGCGAGAAAATCTCTCGAATATGAGCGAAACCCGTAATGAAGGGAATCCTCGCCGGCCAGGCAGAATGGTCTCAAGACTGGTCGTTCCTCTTTAAATTGCCTCATATATTTCTTTTCCTCGAAACGGTACCCCAGTGACCTTTCACATCAATTTGTTTGTCCTGTGAAACATTTTCTTTTTCCCTTTCCTCCTTCCTTCAATGTGGTGTTTTTTATTAATATTATTTTTTTCAAAATAGAGGCCAATGTCTCTCTTTATCGCTTTTAAACGCTCAGTAGTTCGCTTTGTAATGTCGCAATTTTTTAACTCGAAAGTTTCTTTAATGGCATTCCTCGAATTTTTTCCGCCGTTCGTGGCTGTCTAGCGTGCGGGTAACTTTGGGAAAGAATTCTTTGGAGACCAGCCACGCAGTCACTTGAAGAGGGCGGGTTGCCCTCTTCAAGTGACTGGAAAAGCGTCTTTGGGATCGAGGTTTAAGAAGTTTTCCATGTATCGTGGTCAATGACATTTGGAAACTTACTATATTATTAAAATGATTTGAAATATACTGTTGGCGTTTGCTTTTGTCATTATACCGATTACCTGTATTTATTCGAATTTCTTGTAAAATTCCTGAATATTTTTAGTGGCTTAATGCTTTTAAAATTTCGTTTGTAAACAGGCAAAGACTGGGTTTTAAAAGACTTTCAGATTTGTTAAAAATAGAAATAGTGCTTTGGTTCTAGATCAATTTTGAGGATACCGGGACTAGCCACGGTATTTACATTTACGGAATCACCCGCAAGTGCACATAAGTGAGATATTCCACAGAAGAAAAATCGTTCGCCTTGGAATGATTTTTCCTCTGTGGAATATCGCATTAATCATAGAATATGGGGTAGTATATAAAGGACATTGTCTTTTTTTCTTTATCTTTTCCTTATCTGGGAACTTATTTAGATCGTATGCTATTTTTCGCTTTCTAATGGTATCTGTGAAAATGATTCATTGCTCAAGTCTGTTTTCATTTATCAGTCAAAAGGCCTTAGTGATTTTGATTTGTGGCTTTGTAAAATCACTTATTAGCGCTTTGGGACATAATGAACGTCACATTCCAATACATTGGGAATGATTATATCGTTTTATTTCTACCTGTTTGTCTTTGCCAATCTAGATCTGCATTAATACATTTGTTCAGGTACATGTACAGCATAATACTTTTATACTGAGCATTTCCTAAGCCTTTTTGTTTTGTTTGCTCGGACTCAACCCGATTTATTAAATTCAATATGTATTCTGGGTTCTTCCATCGAAAATTCTTCAAGCATGTATCGTATATGGTTTAATATTGATGTAAAATACAGGGCCTGTTCGGTAAGTAAGGCAAGTATATTTTTTAGTCAAATTTATTCAAGATAAACTTACAAACTTTTAAAACTCGTCAAATTAGTTCCTTTGGGCATCTACACATTTTTTCCAGCGACTGTGCTATGCATGGTACGCGTCCTGGGAAGGCGTCTTCAGGAACCTCTTTAAGGGGCGTCGTTACGGCGCTTTGGATTGTATCTATCCCAAAACAGGTTTCTTTCAGGGTGCTTTTGATCCTGGGGAACAAGAAAAAGTCAGATAGGACAAAGTCCAGACTGTACGGGGGCTGCGGCAGTGTTGCCAAGTTGTTCGTGGCTAGAAACTCCCGAAGGCGCTCAGCGGTGTGGCTGGGAGCATTGTATTGGTGGAGCGTCCAGGTGGCGGGTATCTCCCCTCTTATGCACAAGTTTGGCGCACACTATCCGCATTTGCAAATTTTCGGAAACGATCTCGTGCACAATTGTTTTTGAGAGGTTCAAAGTATCCGCTATCATCCGGACACTCAATCGACGATCCGTAATCAACAAATTTTGCACACGGGCCACTTTTTCCTCACGTTTGGTTGACGAAGGACGTCCAGGGCGGGGTTCATCAGCTACCTCCTCCTGGGCCATCCTTAAGCATCTTCAACCATCTCAAAACTCAATAATACGAAAGAGCTGAGTCCCCGTAAGCTTCCTTAGTCATTGTGTACTATGGTTTTCAAAAGTCTCGGTGCATCCACTTTGCCCCATTCTACAAACCGTAGAATGGGGCATGGCCGGAAAGGTTTTGAAAATTGGCACCACCTGCGGACTGCGTCTTTTGCTGGGCTAGCTTCACTTGTCGTGAGAAGACGGTGGGGTATGAGGTACCGACGAAAGAATCGACGGGGACGGAGTAAAACACGGGAGAGGAAAACCCCATCGGAATGCACCGAAGGTTATTCGCGCTCATGCGGTTGCGACGCGACGATGAGGCCTCCGACTTGTGTGATTTTCGCTTTCGAAATTCACATTTGTGCTCACGAGTGACCCACTCTGTAAAAGCGGCGCGGTAGCCGCGTGGTTAAGACTGCCTCGAAAGGCGAATTTGAAACATTCCCAGGTTCGATGCTCAGTCGTTGTCTTTTTTGGCACTCAAGTAATTTAAATATGACTGTGAAAATGAACCTCCAGTACAGTCTCATTACATCAACGCACCCGGTACCGTTTATTATATTACAGGAATTCAATAATGATGCAGGGAAACCTAATACTAAATTAGAATCCTTGAATCCTTATTTCTCCTTAAGCCAATCTATTCACAGTGAATAAATACTTACACGTCTCACTAGCTGAATATTTTTGGTCTAACATTGAGTATGGCAAAATCTCCCGAGAGGTAAGATCCCTATGCTCGAAACTAATCTCTCGTTCTACCACCAGGATATCAAGTCACATTCTAGGTATGATATTTTTGGTGATCCGCGAGTGATACGTATCATCGAAATGTCTTAGGTAGGCCTCTTATTCAAACTCCTAGTGCTCAAAGAAATAATATGCTGTGAAAAACAGTATTTTGATGCTATAGAAAGATGGTTTCTCAGGGTGTACGAGCGAAAGTAAATCATACGGCTCGGGCCGAAAAAAGTATCCAGTTATTTATTTACCGTAGTCTTCTGACGATTATTGTGTTCTGGATATATTGAGTAGCGTAGCCAGGGGGGTGGGGGTGAATGCCCCCCCCCGGGCCCCTATGTTCTGCAAGGCTGCATTTTGCTAACGCTTGCATGAATTTGCCTCAAGCTTTTTGGGACCTCACCATATTTTCTGACGAGAAAACATTCAGGAGTGATTGCAGCGGCCGAATACACTTATGGCGTCCACGTAATACACGGTTAAGTTTTCCGTTTGCATATGCTTCATCTTGAATTGATTCAGGCCTTAATCTGAATTACCTTAATCAACGCCTTCCTCTGTTTCTGTTGATATTTCCCTCAATCATAAAGTGTTTAAGTGTTAGAGGAATAAAGTTAGTTATTAGTGATAAATGCATAGATTTTTAGCACTTAGAAGTGCGTCGGTAAACTGCTACGAAGAGAGGTCAAACTGATAATTGATATTTAAAGCAAATCATTGACGTTGAAAATTATCCGATCTCATTTAGACTAATGTTACGCAGCAGAAGACAATAGCTTAGTTTAAAACTTCCAAATTTTGCCATTTTACACACATATATAAATGTAAAATATAATGTTTCTTAATGTATCTTCGATGAATTTTGTCTTTATAGATACGAATCCAGCCATATTTTGAGAACAATAACATCTGGGCGTGTTACTGCAAGCTTTTGGGGGGAAATGACCGCTTCTGGTCCTGGACCATTAGTGAGGATGTCGACTCGAATGAACGCGCTGGAGTACGTTAACGTATTAGAAGATAATCTGATACCGTTCTCAAAAGAGGTTGCCCCGGACGGGGAATCGAATTTTGGACAGAACAACTGTCCTATACATACGGTCAGAGCCGTGGAGGACTTTTTTGTCGAAATAAACAATTAGTGGTGTTACCTTGGCCGGCATGTTCACCAGATTTAAATTCCATCGAAAACCTGTGGGGACTTATCAGCGTCGTAGCTAGGGTCATGAGTGCCCCTGGCAAGATTTGAATTTTGCGCCCCCCAAGACTTATTTTCTAGGAAGAGAAACAACACTATAACTTTGAAAGTGTAATTTAAATTTTGTATACATTTAAGCATAAAATTAGTTCTTACTATTATGAAGGAAGGGAAATAATAAAATACGAGTTCATTCATCTAGACATTATAAAATCTCTTAAAAGTTTTCTTTTCTGGCTTTTTTTGTGGCCAATTTGACAATAATATCGTCTATATTAATGGTTTTTTGCAATTTCATACTCAATCAATAGTATAGCGCAATTACTCAAACGATCTTGAACAATCTGCGATCGTAAATATTTTTATATTAATTTTTATTTGCTGAAAGATCTTTCAGAGCTGGCAGAAGTCACAGGTAACGTCAATGCTAGGCAAAGTGCAATCCCTATATTGGGATAACTTGCCACTAAGCCATATTCTTCACGGCAATTAAGACGTGCAATATAATCTCCATTTTTTTAAATCAGGTAAAAATGCAATCAGGCAATTTTGTTTGGTATTTGTACCTTTCAATTTCTAAACACAACTCGTTGGCATTTAAATCATCTTTGTATTTTAATGCGAGATCCGCTACGGATTTCTTTAGTTCTTCAGTGGAGGTTTCATGCAGCAAAAGTCCTGTTAGGTGACCAAAATCAGAAGCTACGGCAGCTAAACTTTGAAATCTCCATCCCATTTGCTGAATAAGTGGGTCTAGTGCACAGTAAAGCTGAATTTTATACTTTTGAAGAGGATTCTTTATGGCCGCATTCTTGGCCCTTTCATCGAACATTGTATTAACCTTTCGTTTACTCTATTTAGAAAGTTATGGTTCTATCGACAGCTCGTTTGTTAGATTAATTGCTGAATCAATACACAGCTATTGGGCTTCTTCTGAAATAATTCAAAAATCCACAAGGCCCTGCAAGTGTTTTGATGCAGCCTCAATGGAAACAGTTTTTTCCTGTAAAATGATATAAAGGTTCTCAATACTTCTAAGAGGATATCCCCATACGACCACAATACAAATAAATACGAATTTTATCATTTTTAAAATAATTTTAGCTAAATATACAAGCTATATGTCCTCCATTCATCAGTTACTTCTGCAATGGTATGTAATGTTTTCATTATTTGCGGTAGTTGAGTATGCAATGCGTGATTGAATTATAATTTGATGACCATCTCGTATCAGAATGACCCTTCAAAGTAAATTTTAAATTTGATAAAGCTTGCCAACGTTCAATCGATCCGGAAAAATAATTAAAAATATTTTGCACTGTGTCGAAAAACTTAGTCATTTCTAGTGTTACAAAAGATGTATGCACTCCAACTAAATATATTTAGTAAGCTCGACTAGTTAAAAATCTGGCAGGTTCATTCAGATGTAAGATTCGCGCTTGAACACCTTGATATTTACCCGCCATATTTTACCCCTTATATTTAGGGTCTGGTACAAATTTTAAGTGTTAAGTTAGGGGCGCCACGCCGTTTCTAATCTGTTTTTTTCCCCCGGAGTCGATTAGAAACGGCCAGTTGCAATCAAGTGTAAGTTTTTTTATGTGAGGTAAAATCATGTACTAATATTTTGTGCGTGTGCCCCAGCGGCCCGCAGGCTGTGGGCCTGCAAAGTGCGCCCCCTTGAGGGTTGCGCCCCTAGCTACAACACTGGGACTTATGGTTCAGGAGTGGAAATAGGTTAAAACAAAATCGTGGATGCATTAGAAGCCCATGCCCAGGAGTTATGGGACACTTTCCACAAACGGCCTCAAATATGCGAAAACTTAGTCGCATCAGAGAATCGCCGGTTACAGGAAGTGGTGGATTCAGGGGGTTGACGAAACAAATTATAAAAAATCTAAAAAATTTCATGTTTATTTTTTCACCCCTTTCCTCGCGGCTGCATACAGAGACAAAGACGAATCACAGTCCGTTGCAGCTAATAAACAATTGGTAGAATTATGCCAGCACAAATATTATCACTGTCATATTTTGCCGATCATATTATTTTCACTAACAACATCCACTCATTTCCGAAGAAATGAAGAAAATATGAACTTTGGAAGCTAGTCTGGTGGTGTGACTATTGAATAAATAGTGTTAACGACAGAAAGAAGCAAGGATTAACAATTCCCTTTTTGAATTCTCTTATCCTTTCCCAGCCCAGAAATGCATACCTCGCTGAAATTACCCGAGAAAGGGTTAACAGAGAAAGGTGACTCCGGTTTTCGAAAAACTATGCCGCATCCAATGGCATTTTAAAATAATATATTCAGTGGCGTAGCCAGGTTTCGGGTCTAGGGTGCACCAGGGGGAGGGGGGGGGGGTTTAGGGGGCTCCGACTCATATATTCAGCAGTTTATTAAACATACTGTTACATACTTGAACTGTATTATTTTTTCCGTAACATACTTTCCAACTTGTAGACCTTGTAGAATTTATTGTTGATGATGAAGTTATTAAATTAATATACGCACGTATTTGGGACTTTAGGGCGGTAACATTCACATACTTAGGGTAGCCAGAGCATAGGGAACGGGGGGGGGCATTCGCCCCCCTGCTCCCCCCTGGCTACGCTACTCAATATATCCAGAACACAATAATCGTCAGAAGACTACGGTAAATAAATAACTGGATACTTTTTTCGGCCCGAGCCGTATGATTTACTTTCGCTCGTACACCCTGAGAAACCATCTTTCTATAGCATCAAAATACTGTTTTTCACAGCATATTATTTCTTTGAGCACTAGGAGTTTGAATAAGAGGCCTACCTAAGACATTTCGATGATACGTATCACTCGCGGATCACCAAAAATATCATACCTAGAATGTGACTTGATATCCTGGTGGTAGAACGAGAGATTAGTTTCGAGCATAGGGATCTTACCTCTCGGGAGATTTTGCCATACTCAATGTTAGACCAAAAATATTCAGCTAGTGAGACGTGTAAGTATTTATTCACTGTGAATAGATTGGCTTAAGGAGAAATAAGGATTCAAGGATTCTAATTTAGTATTAGGTTTCCCTGCATCATTATTGAATTCCTGTAATATAATAAACGGTACCGGGTGCGTTGATGTAATGAGACTGTACTGGAGGTTCATTTTCACAGTCATATTTAAATTACTTGAGTGCCAAAAAAGACAACGACTGAGCATCGAACCTGGGAATGTTTCAAATTCGCCTTTCGAGGCAGTCTTAACCACGCGGCTACCGCGCCGCTTTTACAGAGTGGGTCACTCGTGAGCACAAATGTGAATTTCGAAAGCGAAAATCACACAAGTCGGAGGCCTCATCGTCGCGTCGCAACCGCATGAGCGCGAATAACCTTCGGTGCATTCCGATGGGGTTTTCCTCTCCCGTGTTTTACTCCGTCCCCGTCGATTCTTTCGTCGGTACCTCATACCCCACCGTCTTCTCACGACAAGTGAAGCTAGCCCAGCAAAAGACGCAGTCCGCAGGTGGTGCCAATTTTCAAAACCTTTCCGGCCATGCCCCATTCTACGGTTTGTAGAATGGGGCAAAGTGGATGCACCGAGACTTTTGAAAACCATAGTACGTGTCGGCAAGATTTTTGCTGAGTTTGGCACAAATTTTGATGGCATACCATTGTTCGGGTGAGTCCTCCATCGTACGTCGCGTCGTGACACATGCAGTAAAATGGGGTATACTAAAACAACGATTATGACACTTCCAGAGCTCTAAATACACTGAGTTTGTCAGTATTGGATAGCTGAAGCCTTCATCCATCTAACCTAACCGATCCGCAAGTGATACGACCAGTAAAAGGAAAAGAAACATTTGCCTTACTTGCCGGACAGACCCTGTATATACAGTGTCAATTGGAAAGGATTTAATATATATTTGCTTAACTTTACTTCGAGCATGGTTCTTCGTGTAGATTATCAGTTAATTATTTCGGAGCCTTTGTGTAGTTATAAGGGTAGAAACCCTTCTCTTGGACTACAACCTTGTCGTGGTGGAAGGGTGTCGTGCTCTGATGACCCCTAGATCAATCGGCCTCGGTGGCGGCGGGGAAACGTCCTCGCCTGCCAACCCAAAAGGTCGCGGGTTCGAATCCCGCCAGGGGAGGATTTTTCTCCTCCCAGGACATGGATGTTTGTGATTGTTCAAGTTTATTGTAAGAGAGGACCCAATGGTCCTAAATACACTTGATTAAATAGAGACGCAATTATTATTATTATTATTAGATCTGCACTAGCGGGAGCAATGCTCCTGGTAGGGTCACCCATGCCATATTGGTCGAAGGTTAGGAGACAGACGAATGGTAGTCCGCACAGCGTCTGTACGTCAGTGAGGAGGCTGCAAAAGGCGACTGACCCCAGTGGGGCGGCCTATGAAGTGATGGTGTCACGTAAAAAACACTATTGAGTAAGGCCACGGAATACTGTCTCAATTAAAACAAAAACCTTGAAATTATGGACAATTCTCAAGTGATAATGAATCCTGGCAACTACGGGACTCGGCCCAGAGGGCCGAGCGTCGTGCCTGGCAGCGGTGGGAGCAAGGCCCCTGCGTTCGTCATCACACGAAATCCTTGTTCAGACGTAGTAGTAGCAGAGGAAAAGAAGATAAAGAAGAGGAGCGAAACTATCAGAACGCGCACGTGGGCATTAGGACTATGCTGAGGGTGGGGAGGCTAGAGAATATAAAGCAAGAAATGGAGAGGGTGGGTGTAGACATCATGGGTCTGGGTGAAGTACGATGGAAGGATGACGGGGACTACTGGAGAGACGACTAAAAATTAATTTATGGTGGAGGGAATGAAAGTCAGCACGGGGTTGCAATCGTAATGAATAGGAAACTAGGTAGAAAAGTAGTATATGCAGAACAGGTGAGTGATAGGATTATAGTCGTGGAAATAAAGGCAGATCCAACGAATTTAGTTATTATCCAGGTTTATATGCCTACCTCTAATCATAAAGAGGAGGCCGTAGATGGGGTGTATGATCAGCAAGAGGAAATAATTGGTAGAATACCTGAGAGTAAGTACTTAGTAGTACTGGGGGATTAGAACGCGGTGGTGGGCGAAGAAAGAGATGGGGGGGAGGTGGGCGATTACGGGCTAGAAAGGAGAAACGACCGGGGCGAGAAAGCTGTGGAGTTTTTCCGTAGAAATAACCTGGTACATAATTACAAATACATGGTTCAGACATCATCCTCGACGTAGGTACACTTGGAAGAAGCCGGGAGACACAGATAAGTTCCAGATAGATTTTATAATGGTTCGTCACAGATACAGGAATAGTGTTAAAAACTCGCATACTTATCCAGGAGCTGATGCAGACACAGACCACAACTGATTGGTCATGAAATGTCGGGTAAAACTGAAAAAGATAAGAATGGGAAGGAGGGTACGAAAGCGGAATACGGAGGCATTAACTGGGGCAATGAAGAATAAGTGTCGAGAGAAGGTGGATGAGATAATGGGTGAGGAACATGGAGTTGGATCAGTGGAAGATGAATGGGAAAGTTTGAAAAATGGAATTGTAGAAGCTGCGAAAGCAACGGTAGGCGTAGTCAGTGCAACTAAAATTAGAAAACCGTGGATCACGAAGGAGATGATAATGGAGGTGGAGGAGAGAAGGAAATGGAAGAGCGTAAACTCAGAGCTAGGTAAGAGAAAATACCGAGAATTAAATAACAGGCTTAGAAGAGCAAAAAAAGAAAGAAAGAGAGGCGTGGTGGAGAGGACAGATCGACTCGTTAGAGAAATACCAAAAAGAGGGAAGAGCAGATGCATTGTATAGGAAAGTAAAGGAGCTGACGGGTAGTTTAAGGGAAGGGGAATTACAATGACAACAGACAAGACGGGGAAGGTGATCGTAGAACTGAAAGAGATCCAGGAGAGGTGGAAGGAGTATGTTGAAGAGCTGTATGGTAAAGAAATAAGGCCCAATAGGTTAGATATAGAAAGGGAAGACGATATCGACAGAGATGGCATCGGACCAAGTATCCTAGATAACGAAATCGAAAGAGCTCTACGAGACATGGAAAGGAATAAGGCGGTGGGAATAGATGACATACCTGCTGAGTTTTTAAAGAGCATGGGGAAGAACGGAAGAGGAAGACTTTTTGCGCTTAATCGTAGGATTTATGAGGATGGAGTGTGGCCGGATGACTTTGCGAAGACTGTACTAATTCCTATACCGAAGAAGAGTAAGGCAGAAACGTGCGAAGACTATAGGTCAATAAGCTTAGTATCCCACGCGGCCGAAGTATTCTGAGAATTGTAAACAGAAGGCTAGAGAAGAAGGCAAATGAATACCTGGGGGACGACCAGTTAGGGTTTAGGAGAGAGATGGGAACGCGAGACGCTATAGCGGTGATGAGGACGCTAGTAGAAAGAAACCTAGAGTATGGGCAGGATGTTTTTGCAAGCTTCGTAGATTTCGAGAAGGCGTTAGATCGGGTGCAATGGACGAAATTAATCGGAGTGTTGAAGAAATTAGGGGTCGATTAGAGGGACAGCGTCTGATTCGGAATTTGTATATGAACCAGACGGCGCAAGTTAGGGTAGCCAATGGAGAATCGGGATGGGCCACGATAGGACGGGGAGTGCGGAAAGGGTGCCCACTATCGCCATTGCTTTTTAACGTGTATTCAGAAGAAATGGTTAGGGAGGCATGGGGGAGGAGGAGGTAGGAATAAAGGTAGGAGGGGAGCTGATAAAATCAGTGAGATTTGCAGATGATCAAGCATTGGTTAGTCAATCTGCCAAGGGGTTACAGACAGGGTAGAATGCATTAGAGGTGCAGTGCGAAAAGTATGGGATGAAGATCAACCACAAGAAAACGAAAGTTATGAGATTTTCTAGAAGTAAGAAGGCGGGGCTGAATATAAGGGTGGGAGGGCAGAAGATAGAGTAGGTCGAGCAGTTTAAGTATCTGGGTAGTATTTTGGAGGAGAATGGGTTTAGTGGTAAGGACATCAGATGCAGAATTGCGCTCGCTAAAGAAGCATTTTCGAAGAGAAGGGAATTGATGAAGGTGAGTCTGAGAAGAGACGTAAGGAAGAGTCTGGTGAAAACTTTAATATGGAGCGTGGCGCTATATGGGTCGGAAACTTGGTCATTGCGAAGGGAGGATGTGCGTAGACTTGAAGAGTTTGGGATGTGGGTTTGGAGAAGCATGGAGAAGGTGAGTTGGATGGCGAGAAAGACGAACGAGGAGGTATTGGATATGGTCGGAGAGGAAATGAAGCGTGTGGCAGAGGTTCGGAGAAGGCAGAAGAGATGGATGGAGGAGGTTTTGAGAGGAGAGGGCATGTTGAAGAGAGTGATAGGGGGGAGAACACTGGGGAAGCGTGGGAGAGGAAGGAAGAGGATAGGAATTCTGGACGAAATAAGAGGAGGTAGAAGATATGAAGAATTGAAGAGGGATCTAATAACAGGCCATCCTTAGGAGGGAGCGAGACAATTACTATAAGGTTGGGATGCAGAATGGGGACTGTCCAAGAACCTACCAATCTGCTGGTAGAATACTTAAATGAAGTGTAGAAAAATGTGTTAAGCTGTGTGGAAGGAGTATTTTCGTATATTGTAGATTTTTCAATTCACAATTTGAAGGCCCTTCGTGATTCGTCCTGTATTTCTAATGAGAATTCAGTGAGACAATTTTTTTCCTCTACCTTTATGCTACGAAATTAACTCCGGGTCATTTTTGTCATTAAAGTGTTCCTAAACGTTATTTAGCAATGCCTTGAGCTAAATACAATCTCTCTCTCTGTAGTTGGTGTATTCATTGAATTTTTTATTGCCATTTGTAATGCCCGAAGCATAGGAAAGAATACGTATGCTTCGTTGAGGGTTTCGAATGCGGAATAGGTAGGTACGGACTTGTAATTTCATCCGCTGCTGCTGAGTCGTGACTTTTCCGTTTCGAGTGACACTTGCCTATAACTTAGTAAGTATCCACCTATTTTGTGGTCAATGCTTAATGCGTGCGAAGTACGTGCTGGTTCTGACCTGGCGGCTTTCCTTTGGTGTCGGAAGCGATTCGCGAGGGTTCTGACGGAGAAATTGGAGGGGCAAGCGGGGTGGTCTGGCGTGCAAGGTGGAAGAAAACGATAGCTGAACCATGGGATACAAGAGATTGGGGTCTCGAGGGAAGAGTTCTATTGTGGGGGCCTGTTATTTCATGGAATGAAGAAAATGAAACGCCTCGTTATAATAGAGAAATACAAGTTGCCTATGGAGGTGGGAACTCATAAGGTCAGTCTTTCAAGTTGTGGATGACCAAGCGTTAGTTTCGAGTGTTAGACAAATCAGCCTAGGATTGAAGTCCAGCGTAAAACGTATGGAATAAAGATTGATGAGAAGAAGACGGAAGTAGTTTGGATGGACGAAAGCTCCAATTAATGGAAACGCTCCGTAATTATGCAATTCCACCCAGTTTTATCTATAAATAATCATTTGTCGATTTATTTTTGGAAGAAACGGTGTGGAGAGTATTAAGATATTTCTTCATTGAGACTAAGGTGGTAAAATTTTCGAGAAGTTGGAAGGAGGAACTAATTATGAAAATGGAATGCGTTTAATCGAGCAGTAGGTAGTTCACGTGTCCAGGGAGTATTGTGGAGAAAATGGGATTTGCGGTAAGGGCTTAAGGTGTAAAATTGCTTTAGTCCAGGAAGCATTTACGAGTGGAATAAAATTGATAAGGGTGAGTCTTGGCAAATAAATTAAGATAAGATGAGTTAAGTCGTTTAAATGTTGCGCGGCGTTGCTTGTTTCGGCGAATTGTTCATTCTGGAAAGAGAATGTGCGTTTACTGGAAGCTTTTAGAGCTGGATATGTAGCAGAATGAAGAGGGTAAGCTGGTTGGCGAGGATGAAAGACGAAGAAGTGCTAGAGATAATTTGGGAGGAAAGATAACAGCTTTCAAAGATTACTTAGAAGGCAGCGGAAGTGGATAGAGGACGTATTGAATGGAAACGGAATGTTATAGAACCAGTGGTTCTCAACCCTTTTCCTTCGACTCCCCCTTTTGTCATAGTGGCAGAATATAAATTTCCCTTCCCAAAGGAAATTAATCACTAGTAATTATATTCTGCGAATGAAATGACGGGCATATTTAAGAATCGATTTTAATCAGTGACATTCATTAAACTTGATTGAAGGCCACAGAATAAGTAAAAACGAAATACAATTTTACATATTTTACATAATCTTCAGAACATCACATTTTGCTGAATAATGGTCCCAATGCCCCCAAGCCCCCCATGAATTCCTTCCAGGAGGGATTCATCACTGGTTGAGGACCTCTGTAGTAGAAAGTCGTAGAGAGTAGTTCGGTTGGCGGAAGGCATGAGAATAGGCATTATGTATGAAGCTTCAAAGAGGAACTTATAGTTCAAGGTCTAAAGCGGAAAGCTCGATAACGAAAAGGTTTCCCATGGCACATGTGATATTTAGTCCAATCAGATAGTTTTACGAACTGGTGGCCAAAAAATACTCCTTAGGACTCCAATGATGTCGTCATCAATGTGGCATCCGAGCGAAAAAATAAGTGAAATATTTTTGATTTAATTTCTCCACAATTATTGAAGATAAGTAATAATTGTTGGTGTATGTTCAGCAGACTTGTGTGAGTAAAGTGATGTTTTTATTTTCTATGACACTATGGCGACTGGAGAGTAGCGTCAAGTGCACATTTTATGAACACTTTTCGCCGTAACTACCACCTACGGGTAAATGACTTTTAATTGGGGCCATATTTGGATTTGTTAAATTTTAAATATTAATACGAAGTGATTAAATGTCGTTAAAAGCGGAAAAATAAAGAGGTGTGAAAACGTGAAAATTTAACACCAAATTTGAGTAGTTAACGCGGAGACTATCCTCAAAACCTACCTTTCGATTCATAATGAAATAAATAAACTTTGTATATTCCACACAAATATTTAATGGTATAAACTCCAACCGGTTGCAACACTTTCATGTCATTTTCCAGGGAGAATACACCCTTATTATCCCTTTAAAATGACATGAAAATGTTGAAACCAGTCAGGGTTTATACCATTATATATTTGTGTGGAATATACAAAGTTTATTTATTTCATTATGAACTCGAAGTTCGACAAAGTTCACACGCGAACCATGTAAGATATACCTTTCGATTGTTGGAATGCCGAATTATGTTGGAATGTCAAGGAGAGTTTTAAACTCTATTAGTCGTAGAAGTTTCTTTTTCCTGCATCATGTCCATTTTGTACCCATCGTGGTTTCCGTTAAATGCATGATTTTCTTTCCCTATTCTGAGTAAGTCAGGCAATAACATAGTACTCTCGTATAATCTTCTTTTGGTGAATCATCGATCGCCGATCAGGTCCATCAGTTCATCATTTAATGATCCCTTACTTTCGCTCATTAATTCTCCCTCATTGAAAATGATCTACCTATACTTGACCTTCTACATCTGGGAGACCTGTGACACACGTTCCAGCTCCTCAACAATAGATCATTAGCCTACATTTAGGTTTTAATTCTAAATTGCCATTTATAGCTCAGTTCTGATCAGAAATTAAGCACTTCCTTGTGATTTAGCCTTATGCCCTCTATAATGAAATATTCGTCATGCGCTGGCTTGGATGGTTATCCACGGAAGTTAAAGGAAGGCCATTGGTCGCAAGTGACCCAAGTGCTAATAATGAATACGCATCTATCCTCGAATTCTTCAGAGACACGTACGATGAACTTACGACTCGAATACCTAGAGGAAAGAGAATGCGATGAAGTCTCCTTGAATTTTTGGAGCAGTTAAATATATGCTTGCCTCTATGTGGAATGGACTATGTGAAAAGATGCGTATTACAATATTGCAAATGATTTCGCGATGAGAATTTCATTATTGATGAGGAGCGAATTTCTGTCAACGCCTCTAATCATCCAGAGGACGATTGCAGAGAGAATGCTGTCGAAAGATCGCTCATGGATCCACTCTCACCCGAATGGAAACCCGATGGATGGAATGTATGATTTCAGTCTCTCCCGGCGAATGATACTGATGAGTTCTACTCGGGTTTCCCACCGGGTTGGGCTCTCCATGATCTGAAAGATCTTCATCTACTTCATAGATTCTCAGGGAAAGCCTGAAGTCATTCGTTAGGACCTCTACATTTGCAGTGATAGGCGTTTTAAGTTAAAATATCAATTATTGACCGCTCGCTTTAATTATGTCAACATCTACATCTGTCTACATCTACATACTACCCTTCGAGCCGCCGCATGGGCGTGTGGCAGGGGGTGTTTAGACACCAGCCGCGTAAAGGTGCAAAGGAAAATGTGATAGGATTGTGAAAAGGTGAAGTGTATTTCGGGAGAGTGTTGAGTGGATCTCAGTTTTTATTGTGTTACCTTATTCTGCGTGGGAAGAACAAATTTTTGTTCCTATCTGTTCGGCAATGTATTATCTCTTATTTTATCTTTCCTGTCGGACCTAGAGATGTAGTGCGCCGTCAAAATGATATTCTCCGTGTCACACTGAAGCACACTTGTTCTGAATTCCTCAAGCAATCTAAGCCTAGCGTGTAGCTACTGAGTCTCGAGTGGTTCCCAACCTAATCCCTCTAACAGCTGTGAAACACTCTTTGTTCGCTCGTAGCAGTTTTAACGAAGCGCACAGCTTTCCTTTGTATTTTACCTATTTTTCGAGTTAAATCTTTCAGTCTAGGGTCCCAAATGCAGGTGTTACACAGAGTCAAATTCTTTCCTTATCTTTTGTGGATAGAGTTTAGAGTAAACAGCCCCTGAAAATTATTCATAAACGGTTTTCGTTGACCTGCGAAATATTTATTATCAGATTACGGAATTACAGATTATTACAGATTACGGAAACTGTAGTTTCCGTAATCTGTTACATATTTCCCGTAGTTATTTTACATTTTCTGTGTGAAGAGCGCTTCGACTGCAGTGCTCAGTCTGTTAGACACATCTTTCAGTTATGGAGATAAAGTGCGGGGATTTTCACGTACTTAAAGATTTTAGAAAAATATTTGTAATTTTTAATACTTTTGTATAATCATATGTGATGAGCTATAAAGAAATTAAACAAAATATTGAGTTTTTAGCATGTATATTTCATGTATTAAGAATTGACCGCGGGCTAATTGCAAATATCAAGCGGGCCAAATCTAGCGTGCGGTTTACGTAGCTTAAGGGCACAAATTATATCAGTAGTTGGTCGCATACCCTCACGACAACTGCTAAAGTGGAGGATGGTGGAGGGGATGGGCAGGTCAGACCAGAGAAGGGGTGAACGTTTTGGAAAGAAGATGAAAGGAGCACATTTATTTTGGGGATGATTGGTGGCGTTATCAACTGTCGCGGACGCAAGAGAGCAGGGCTGAGAAAGGGTTGAATTAACTGAATTTATCGTCCGGAGGAAGGGGTTGCTCTTTTTATACAGATCGGCCCGAGTGAAAATTCTCCTCGCCTTGAGGTATTGCGGTCACTTAGCCTTAAGCTCCTCGCGAGAAACCTCACGTGCTTGAGCCCCGCGGGCAAATAACTCTGGGGCAGTCATCCCGACACAGGTGTGCGTCGTCTCCCTCTCCAGCCTCCATCTAACCTTTCGAGGTCATTTCATTTTTCCGCTCCATAATGAATGAAAAATATTGCCTTTTTTATGACCTCTCCTTCGTTCTTTTGTTTGGAGTTTCAAGCGCAATGAATGCTCAGGAAATCGGGTGAAAGCTGCCATTGTTTTGCGTCCCCGGTCAAATGATTCCCTTCTAATATCGCGCTAATAATTTGTTAAAAATTGATATAGCAGTGCGAATTTAGTCACCTGCCTGACAATAACCTCTGGGTCGACCTTGTGGATTGAATAGTATATAGGCAGTTTTCATGAAAAGTTGGCTTTAGGCCGGTTGAAATATTTAAAAAATACGCAAAAAATTAGTTGAATACTGAGGTATTAAGGTGGTAGTTTTTATTTTTGTTCAACTGCGATTCCAGTCGCCTGTTTGGAAACTAATATTCTAGTGTGACTCGGTGAATCGAGGAGTTTAATTAAAGTAATTGCTTGGCCATCTCAGTCAAGGCAGTTTTATGGAGAAAAATAACATCCACTTAAGGTGAAATCTCAATTTAAAGTTGATATTTTTTGTTGCAATACGAATGCAAAGTTTCATGTCTGATAATATTCTCTGGTTTTATTTGGTGGATTGGGGAGGGTGATTACACCAACAGCTTCAGGATGGTTCATGGAAAAAGAATAACGGCCGGTTGACTTGAAAACTCAACTAGCATTTGAAATTTTTTCACCATAGCGAAGATCTGTCTGGCATAATTTCTGTGTTGACTTATTAGAATCAAGTGGTGTTTGAGCTGTGATTTCACGAACAGAATGTGTCCTTGTCGTTTCTCTCTTCTTCTTTTGAGAGTTTTCATGAAAAGTCTTTTCTTCCCAGCTCTTCGTTGGACTTTTTCATTGGTGAATCGCTTCATCCATTTGATCTTCATCATTATTTGGTAGCATCTCATTTCCATTGCTTTTCACATGACAGTTTAGCATTGGGATCTCAGGCTTCATTAACGCATATATTAATGTGGCGCTAACATTCCTATAAACTGTTCTCCAGACTTAAAGGTCGTGCGATCGCTTAAGTAATATTAGCGGATCGAGTCTTGCCATGGTCGTTTATGTGGACTCTGTGGATCAGTAGTGGCAAACGGCAGATTATCATGAATCTAGAGCTACGAAGGCCAATAGTGTCTCCGGGAAGACCAAGGGGTTTACAATTGACTCGTCACTATTATTTTCAATCAGTACTAATAATTCTTCACGAGAGAGGAGTTCGAGACTGATTTATTAGGCGCATATCTCCGTATATAAGATCAGGAGCCGCGCCAGCTATTTAATTCAATGATGTCTGATACGCTTCCGTCTATTGGTGGAATTACTAAAAGGAATCAATCAAAACACCGTCCATTTGCGGCTCTTATGTTTTTGCTCGTATCGCACTGATGAGATCAGCTCATCTTCTCCCATTATACCGCATCCATCTACACCGATTATGACGTGTTCCTCAATTTTTCAAGCTCCCTTTGGTCGTAGCTATGCGGACGAAGGTATCCGGAGCGTCTTGATCGTAATTACACTATCCTTTCCGGGCCTTAAGTTCGTCATTTTTCCAATTACTGTTTGTGTTTATAAGCGTCCAATACTCATCGGAAAAACGTGTGTCAGATTTCATTCGGGCCATGATTGATGACTGGGGCTGTGGGATTTGCACGCTCTCAAATGTGTTTACGGATTATAGCAAAGCGTTCGTTAAATGTAATTGACGGTTAAGGATGTTGCGTTGGCCCCGTTCATCTTTGCTGATTCATATTCCCTCAGAGCTCCTTTGGCCAAATGAGTACGATGTTTGTTTCGTGTAACGGAATGATGCCCGTGCACAGTCTGCTTTGTGACTGTACAAACTGCAGCGCTGCTTAGTGTGATGCAATGTAATCAGGCCCTCTTTTTGATCTGATAGGGTAGTTTTCTATTTTTCTTATTGTTTTAATAGAAAATGTATAACCCCTGGACTTCAAGCCGTTCCATTAAAAAATTACGTCAGGTATTTTTCCTGATTAATTAAAAAGTGAAAATTTGCAACGGCGCGAAAACGCGACGGTAAACTATTGAATGCTGGGAAAATGTACGTTTGACGTAATGATGTGACTCCTCTCCCTGCCGCTAGGTAATCCTGGGAACGCCGCTAATTGCTGTAAGCTGCAGACGACGCATTCCGTGAAAGTATATGAACCTGATGTGAACGAATATCGGAAGAACTCTCTTCAAACTAAATGCATTTATGATTTCGTTACGAGATATGAGAATCGTATTTTAATGTTTATAAAATTTAATTCTGCAAGGCTTCGATTTTTTCAGAGTGAAGTTGGTATGGAATGAACGTAGATAAATCATTTTGCCCACATTCAAAAACAAATTTTTCCCGAACTTGCTATCCCATTCCGTATCATGATGAGTCATATGTTCGCTATAGTTTCCTGCTTAGCATATGCGGAGTGTATTAAGAGCGTAAATAGTATGAAAGTTATTACACTGTATTCTACGGAACATGGAAGCTTCGTCAAGGCGTCATCACTAGAACATGAAATGATGCAAAAAGGCTGAGGCTCTTCACCACAAGGGATGTCAAAATCTCGAAGCACACTATGTACGAGTACTCATTAGATATGCGTAATCAACCTTTTCCGTAGATGGGCCTTAGATCCGTGATTCCCTGCGACAGCTGATTAGCAGAATATGTCCCTATGGCTGATGGTAGCATGCTTCCGAGCAGAAATCAAACTTATAAGTATTGCTTAGTGCCGCAATGTCACACAACAACAATTAGTGACAGCAATAAAACATGCGTCGCGGTACCATTGAACGAAAAAAAGAGGATTTTGTGGTTTAAAGCTGCCAGGAGAGAGTACCTCTCCATAAACAGAAACGCTCGCTTCTATTGCTGCTCAGACCATTTTATAGTTAGTGTTCACGTAAACGAAAGATGAAATAAATGAGATGCTGGTAAAAACGAGAGGGAGCAAAACGCAAGGAAACGAGTTGGAACGAGCCAGAACACGAAGTCAAAGGCATACGGATTTCGTTATTCATATTACTGCGCATGACGAAGGGACGAACGCGATAGACTGGAGAAGAGCAGTGCTTCGCGGTAGCCGAAGACTACTAGTAGGTAGCGTAGGATGTTTAAAAAAGACTGTTAATACCATGTTAAACGGAGGAGAGTTTCCCAGCTTTGTGAATTTTCATAGGTAATCGTTACACATGTTTTCCAGAGCTGACGGTCTCTAAAACCCAATTGTAAGTTCAGGTTACGAAAATTCCCTATGCCTTGCAATGTAAAATACGTACGTATGACGTCATAGGTAGCTACCACAGTCCCGCCTTTTCAGGGCTTTGTCAAATGAGCTTAAAATTTGCACTTAATTTTCTTGTAAACTGCTGTCTCTTAATCCAAATTATTTCCGTATAATGAATAAACTTATGCTGGGCAACGAGTCGCAGTTAATGAATTCCGTTTTCTTTGATGGAGGAAACTGCCCTATTTCTGATCACTCTCGCTAAGGGATGCGTGTGTATGTAATTGCGTGTGAATAGGATATTTTCAGTGTCAAATTTTCGTCCAGTGAAGTCTAGCCATCTAATTAAGTGGCTTTATTCGAAGGCGGACCCTGCGACCACAATTTGTGACTCATAGCCGTCTTGTCAATTTCATTATGCGAACTTCTTCTCAGCTCATTTATTATGATTATCATACTAGGCGTCCTGGTTCGCCGTGTCAGTTTTCCCCCCGGGAAATTTCCTTCCAGTACATACGTTTTGTAGGATATTAATCTGGCAATACTCAGCAGATCCATATAATGATCGCAGTAAATAAAACTCCTCTTGTTTCCACCAATTTAAGAAAATATAGGCGGTGGAAACGTAAAAGGGTATTTTTTTGTTACATTGGATGTTGTCCCTAACAAGTATATATCTAACGAGTTTTACTTTCCTTGAATTTATCATTCCTATCAGTTTTTTTTTCTCTCTTTTATTTCACTTAATTCATTAATTTTCTCATGTGACCAAGTATAGCTTCCATAAGCCTCAAATGCTACATTTCTCCCGCTTCAGGTTTGGTTTCTTCTAGCTGGTTAGGATCCACGACTCACCCCCGTACTTTTGTAAATGCCATTCAAAAGTTTTGAGACACTACTATTCAGTCTGCGTCATCATCAGCCTTCGTCAATCCGGATATAGTTTGATACAGCTGTCCAATCCAATCACCTGTCAGCTATCCGTTTCTTTTCTACATAAATTTTCATTTTGACGTCCTTTATATTTTATATGGTGCATTACATTCGTGGTCTTCCTCGTTAGTTCTTCCCATTCGGATCTCCTTCCAATATTTTTTAAAGAGGCTGTTGTGACATAAAGTTTGTCTAGTTATTTTGTGTGTTCTTACTAGGGATGGGCGATAGTAAAAAAATAATCGATATTTTGTAAATCGATTAATTGCTAGCAGCCAATTAATCGCTCACGATCAATTGCTTGTATTAATCGATTAGATTTTGACAGCATACAAAACATAGCTTGCGATGTTGTGGTCCCTCCATAAATGAAGTAAAACAATTTCTTTTACATATTATAAGGAAAATGTTATCATGAGTACAAATTGTAAAATATAGATAAACTTCCAGGAGGTGTGTCAAGGAACAGAGTTGGGAAATATGTCTTAATTTAATTTAAACTTTGGACGATTGCCAATTGTTTACAGGAACTGATTCGAAAAATTGCAATTTTGATAAGTGGGTACTGGTAAGGCGGTTTCTCAGAGTAGATTGAATTAGTCTCATCTCGGAAAAGAGTCTCTCTGATGGAACTCCAGGCAGGCACACTGAAAAATGATTCAAATGGCGGTCACCGACGGGTCGGTTGAGGAATTGCCGTAACTGAAACGGTGTCCCATCGGCGACATGTTCATTATGCAGGGTTCTCTGTGATGCTGCTTCAGTGTCATGAAAGCTGCAGAGGTCATCTGATGGTGCTGTATCGCGCTCAGCGTGTGAAAACATCTGCAGGACGTTCACCTGATCCTCCTCGCGAAACATCTCAGCGATTACGGTGCTCATGGCATTGGCTTCAGCGATCGTGCTCTTGAAGTGCAGTTTTTTTTAACTTGGGTCCAGCATCGTGGCGATTGTATAGTGCGTTCTGGACTCAGGATGGAACCGACGATCCAGCTCTGAAAGAACGAACTTCTTCACCCATTCCGCTAGCCTGTCTCCTTGCGGAAGCTGTATCAGATTGATGCTCTGAATTAGAAAATCGAAGTAAATGTCAGAGAAATGAAATTACATTGTATATCAAGAGAGAAATCAATGATCGCGTTAACATTACCTGTTTAAGCAATTTCACGAGGGGAATGGCCTAGCTGACTATAGTAACTTTATCCGCGCACATTTCCGTAGTCACTTTAGCAAATGGTCTCAGAACGGATATGAAGACACGGACGGTGCTCGGCTCCGCACCGCTCAGTACAGTCACGTCCCCATAGTCGAGCAGCACCTCGGCTACTATGGGTGACAGCTCTACAAATCGAGAAAGCATCTCATACGTTGAGGACCACCGGGTAGCGTTCGACTGGATGAGGTGTAGGACGGTACCCTCTGTCTTCCCTTAACAGTACTGAATGCGTTTCAAAACATCACTTCCATTGACACTGGGGTGAACGAAAGTAACAATATCCTTCACTTTTTTAATTATATCTAGGGATCCAGGAACATACTCCTCGTTAGTATTTTTATTATTTTTTTTATTTATTATCAAAATAACAAGCGCAAATAATACACGGCTATGCCTGGCGAAGCGACATCTGACACATGACACGTGAGTGGCCGGCAAAAGGTGGTGCCGCGTAGAGTTACGTCATGCGCATTCTAATTTAATACCTCTATGGCGTCGTCGCGCAGAGTTCAGCCACAGTTGAACTTTCGAACTGAAGACGAACATGAGCCGCCCTAGCCATCACAGTTCACCTGACGCAAAATTCCAAAATAATCGGTAATCAGTCAAATTAATCGGGTATACACAATCGATATCGGCTGTTGCATTAATCGATTCCAACTTTTCGATTAATTGACAAAAATAATCGATTATTCAATTAATCGATGTCGTAATCGCCCATCCCTAGTACTCACTCTCCTAGTTTTCATTGAAAATATTTTTTTTTCAACTCTTCATAAGACGTTTCCAGTGATGATTCTCTCTGTACGTTTGATATCCAATAACAGCACTTGCTTCTAACCGTATTTACTCTGCAACTGTTTCTAGTGTGCACTAAATTGATTATTTACTGGGAGATTTTTCTTATTTTAGAAACCTAGCTTAGATGGTATTATACATCTCTAGACTTCAAAGAAGCTTCAAAATTATCTTTGCTTATATAATTTCTAGTCGTTATCGTTTTGCTGTAATGTCTACATGTGTGAGTGGTTATCAATAGGTATATATATTGCTGCAGGCCACAGAAGGGAGGCAATCTAGCCGCCTCCTTCGTAGTAGGGTTTATTGATAGTAATATTTTTGTTTAACGGGCTTCGACGGCTAAGGTCATTTCGCACATACTGTCTGCCGACAGTAGCTTGCAGACAGGGCCAACAGCACTCGGACGGATCGGAGAATCACCCCTCCAAACTCGGGCCGAGCGCAACGATGCTTAACTTCGTTGACTGATCGGGAACCGGTGTTTCCATCGTGGCAGGCCGTTGCCCGCCTCCTTCGTTTATTTATGGAAAGTTTCATGGCCTCTTGAACGGATGAGTGGCTTTATTTAATATCAGACTCTAACGGGGATCGGGGAAGAACCCGCCTTCGCTCTCTGTGAGACACCCCTTTCACCGCTAGTCAATATTACCTCCGTTCTTGCCGCACATGTTTATCGTGCCCCCAAATCAGAGATTCTTAAAAAAAATCTTTTTCCCTTTTACCTGAAGCTCTTTCACCGTCGCTCTTTCCCTTCTTTATTTGCAACACCCTGCTCCTATTTCGTCAGTTATACTTCTGCTCTTCCTGTGTGACGTACATTAGCATTAATATTTATGGTCCATACTCTCGTCGGCTCAGCCGGTCGTTGAGCTTAGAGATGCATTTTCATCTTCTCTCCGTGACCTACTTTTGCTGGAGATGTATCGAACCTTAGCATTTGGCTTCATTTCCTCTCTGGAATGTTGGCCTCGCATGCGGCCATTTCCATAATGGCGGTTTTGACGCTGATAGTCTCGTGTCGTAGAGCCTCTTATTCTTGTAATTTATATCTCGAATCAAAGGCGGTGGATTACGTGATCTGCTGATGAAATATGCTACATCCACATGTGTGGATAATATATGCAAATACTCTACCCATTTATATTTCTTTCGTATTTACATTATCAATCAATACTATTGGCTAACAAACGCATGCTTTGAAATAACAGTTTTATCTCAATTGTGTAATCAAACATTGGTGACGTCTAATGTTATCGGTTGCCTAACCTAGGACCATTTTAGGAACTAGGTATTAACATTGAACTTTCAGTGAACAGCTTCAATAAAATTTCTGTCTGGTTGACATTTTTTAATTTTTCTTATGTATTTATTGTCTATTATCAAGAAGCACTGCGTATTGGTATAGAAATAGTGCGTGAGGGATTGATATAAATTAGAAGATAAGATTAGAGGAATATTTTTTATGCGATCCAATCCTAAGGTTTAATATATTTAACAACATTATTCACAGTGAACCTGGAGGAAAAGAAGAAACTGTTTTTATGATGTTATAGAATATGAAAATATTAGTTTAAATAAAATAAAAAAAATGTTTGATAACCGAGATTGTATTGCATGGGTAAAATGATTGGTATCAATTCCATAATTTTCTTAAATTACACAGTTTGTGGAAAAACTCTTTAATGCGTACGAAGTTAAAAAAATAAGTTAATGTATCACAAAATATGTCGTTATTTAACAATTGTATGACTTGATTTTAAATTGAAAATACAGGTAGAGAGAGCTCCACAGCTCTCCAGAGATTCTTCTGCTCCCTCGCTGGTATCTCGGCCAAGATGGCCCTTCTTCCGAGTGTGTCCCGGATACCTCTCGACTCTCTGCTCACGTAATACCCCTCCATCGGGCTGATGCCTTGGAAAAAAAGTCGCACCCCGTCCTCTCATCCGCTGTATCTTTCCCTTTCCGTCGAATATTCTGTGGAGAGATTCTCATAGCTGACGAGGATTTCCCTTTTGAGAAACCCCCTCCTCTCTCGCTCACCTCACTGATCATGGTTGTCCCTGGGAATCCAGCGTTACGAGCGTTCTAATTGTTAATGTAAGGTTTGGTCGGCTTGGTGATTTTTTTTACACCGAAGGAGGTAATCTTGGGTTTCTCGTAAATGGAACTGGCATCAATTTAGACCTGTACTTGAATTTTTAAATAGCAGTCCCTTCGGTGATTGTGCTTTTTCGTTGGGAGAAAAGATGTTTCATTTAAGTGCTCTCCTGGCGTATCTTCTGGCATTCGTGAGTCGCAGATCGAAATGATGGAGGACATGAAAAACCTGACCAGGTGGAAAACTCGAGAGGTTTTTACCCAGGAGAAAATATGTTAGGGTTACTACTCCAGCAACTTATCTGCGAGAAAATTAGTTGACGCAACCAGCGCCTTTCCAGCGCCTGCTTTTGACTATTTTGGATTGTTGGTCAGCAGCGATCCTTAGGACAGTGTTTCGTAGCTCCTTATTTATCTTATAAAAGAGATGGTTTGTAAATACCAGTTGATTTTATCAGAAATGTAAGTGGGAGAATCATTACGCGTTCGTACTGCGCTATAAAATGGTTCAACTACTATGTATTGATGTAATAGCTTTTATGTAAACCCCATTTAAAACTTAGGTTTTGAACTTGAGCTTTTGATTGGCATGTCAGTTTTCAATCCTGAGGAAGTTGTATTATTATGACTTAATCGTTGGAAATACATCAATGTTTGTGGCAATTTATTAAGTCCATTGGATCATAAGCCATTTCTGCTTGTAATGTGATCTTCCTGTTATTTTATGTCTACTTAACAATACAGAGTGGTAATCGTTTGCCTAGCCTTCTAACTATAGTATGTGTACTGCTGTAGTTATTCCTCAAATGAATGGTTAAATTTATGATTACGGAACTTAAATGATACTTTAGAACTATTCGTTTAGCGTTAGCTTACATTGAGGAGCTACTCACTGGTAACTCTTAGCAGTAAATCATGACATATGAGTGTTACCTGATAATATGCTTTACCCCCTAAATACTGGAGAGCTATGTCATATGTGCACCCATAAATGGGATATGTATGGGCTGTTTATAAATGAATCTTCTTAATTAAAATCTGTTTACCGCAAAGTGAACGTGAGGCCATTCGATTCGATATTCTCGGAGTCACGCCACTTTCGATACTTGCAAGGTCCATGATAATCCGAACGGGACTTAATCGGACTTAAATCCAAGTTCCATTCGGTTTGCCTCGGAAATTTAGGCCCGCTAAGCGTAATGTTTATGAGATTTTGCACGGGTAGCTTGAGATCCAAGGAACAACGTCCGTTCCCAGTGAATTTATATCTGGGGCCTTTCGTCTCGAAATTCATGCTTCTTTGTCTGGAATCATAAAAGATTTTCCATAGAATCCGTCTTATTAATTTTATAGTGTTGCCAGACGGGTGACCTCTTTCTGTTAGGCGTGCCTAAAGAGTATGTTCAAAACCTCCATGCAGTTCATCTGCCACAACGCCTGTTGTGCAACAGATGAATAAAGATTATGATTATGATGAGTTCGCCAGTTTGTCGAGGAAGTGTGATCTACCTATGTGCAAAGTCTCTTTACTTGTAGTAAGTCTATGCTGTAAGCGGGAGCGATGACCAGGTACCTAAGGCGTTTAGCTACTCTTCGATGAAACCAAAAGTGGCTTGTGGAGTAGTGTGCTTTTTACTAATTGTTTTGGGAATATTCTGGAGGTAAATGAGTTTTGTGCTGATGGCACTAGGAGAATATCCTAATCCTAATAAGTCTTTGAACATATAATTGTAAGTTCAATAATGAGACACCTCGATATGCGGAACTTGTTAACAAAAACGCAACACGGATTCAGAAAGGGAAGATCTTGCGCAACTCAATTAGCACTTTTTGCCCCGCGATATTTTAGTCTCGGGTGAACATAACGTTCCAGTTGATGCAATTTTTCTTTACTTTGAAAAGGCATTTGATAAAGCTTCCCATAGTAAGTTACTCATTAAATTAAAATCCTACGGGTTAGACGACGACGTAATTTTCTGGATTAGAGAATTCTTAAGCAATCGCGTGCAAAGAATTATATTAGATGGCGCTATCTCTAATGAAGTAAAAGTCACATCGGGTGTCCCACAGGGAAGTGTCATAGGCCCACTTCTGTTCCTTATGAACGACTGGTGAAACAGTTGACAGTAAGCTTAGATTATTTGCAGACGACGCAGTGGTGTATAGAGAAATTAGTAGCCTTAATGATAAGCAAGTGCTAACTAAGGACCTCGAGGAAATACAGGAGTGGTGCGATGCGTGGCAGCTAGAATTAAACCTGAAAAAATGCGTTGTTATGAATTTTTGGAAACGGAAAAACGCTCCTTGTAACAGCTATTGCATAAACAACAGCAAATTAGAGACTGTAGAATCGGTTAAAAACCTCAAAGTTAAACTGACTAATGATCTCTCGTGGAGTAAACATATTCGAGAAATTACCGGTCAAGCTAATCGTAAATTGGGATTTGTTAAAAGAGTACTTGGCAAGTGCGACGATAAAGTTAGCTACTTCTCCCTCGTTAGACCCCACTTGGAATATGCTGCCAGTATTTGGGATCCTTATGAGATAGGCTTGGGAACTGAGTTAGACCGCGTGCAGCAAAGATCGGCAAGGTACATTAAAGGCCGTTATGATAATCTCGTTAGTGTTACTGACCTTTTGCAGCAACTGGGATGGGAAAAGCTTTCAGACCGTCGATTAAAATTTAGACTCAATCTATTATGTAAGTTCCAAACCGTTCTATTTTCTGACAACGTTGATAATATTTGACGAAATCTGACATACTACGGTAGATCAGATCATGAGAATAAAGTTAGGGAACTAGACTGCAAAACGGACAGATTTAAAATGTCATTTTTCCCACGAACTACAAGGGCCTATAACAGCTGCTAATGAGACTTTTATCTAGGTTTGTCGATAGGTTGTGTAGCTTTTAGTAGTAGTAGTACTCCCTAATACTTGAACCTTTATCTGTTACCTAATACTAGCAGTACGCCGTGCATGTTTTCTACATAAGTTTTGAGTCTCTGTCCATTGCAAAATACATATATACTAACGGTCCCTCTCCATTGTGATAATATCTGTAGTGTAGTGCATGCTTGTGAGGCTTCGCCTCGTGACAAGCATAAGCGATTTATGCTAATGCAAAAAAGTCGTAGTTACACTAACTTTAGGATGTAGTGTAATGCATGTTGGTGAATACTCACCCCCTGCCACACACCCCTGAGGTGGCTTGCAGGGTATTTTGTAGATGTAGATAAGAATTACGCGAGCGGATATCATAAGGATGGCATTAATGAAAGGGACTCTTATATAATACATTATGTTGAGATTTTAATTAAAACTTGGATAATAATAGTCACTCATCGAACGCGGATAGTTGCAAAATAATAGATTTGTCATTATCAATGATCTTCTATTGTATTTCGTTTTTTTGTCATCACAATGATCATCAGCGGTGTAAAAAATCGAAACATCATACAGGATTATCATTAAGAAATTCTCTGTAGAAATATACAATGAGTTTTTGTTTCGTAATGTAGATTTTCCACTACATTAGTCCTAAGACAACATTATTTATACAGATTTTACTGGCCCTTGCATCTCGCTCTTTAGGTTGGTGCTGCTGAAATTCTTTAGTGAGGGTTGATGGATTTTATAAGATAAGAAACATAAAAAATGTAATTGTTAACCCTACATGTCACTTTAAGTTAAAATAAACGCTAAATTGATCCACCTAAGGTGATGCAAAAAACGGAAAGCTTTAGAAAACACAAGCCGGCTTCGTAGCAGTTTGAAGGCCGGTATGTGAAGAATTGCTGGTCCCGGAGTTTATTAAACTGCTTTTTTCCACTGAGATATAGCTTTGAAGGTTTGGTTTTAACGAGCAAGGTAAATAAATTCGAAAAAGACTTCGAGCTGCATGCTCGTAAATCTTAATTAAAAAGTGAAATGCTAACGACACGTCTCAAAACAACCTTTTGAGCTCCATTTATTTAAAAAACGAGGACTTCCCCATTCGCATTATCTCTCTCACTCTCAGAAGTTTTCTGAGCTTCTTCCGTAGTTTCGCACTCCCCATTCCCACCTCATATACCATATCGTGATAATCGTTCCGTGTTGGAGTGGGTATGTTACATTTTCGGAATAATGCTATCACCCATCTTGACGGCCGCTCAAGTTTATCCACGTGAAATTAGATTCGGAGTGGGAAGCGGTGAGAGGTGGTGGTATATGTCGCGTTGGTTGAGCGAGCTGCTCTGGTTTACTTAGATGTTTTTTTTTTCAGTGATTTCTGTGTTTCAGCTTCGCGATAGTGATCAATATTGCTTGCCCCATTTGACGCACCTTGGTAATTAACTCGCTCGGTCTGCGTCACTTGGACTCCTTTTTCTAGTCTTGGGTGTTCATATTTAAGCCGGAGGTGGTATTTATCCGTGCTCTGGCAGATTGTACGGCGCGTCAGCAATGTTTGGGTAATTCTCGTGTGGATAGCAGGAAAACTCAACATGAGGTGTTGATGTTTCATTGACCTGCGTTGTTTTGAGAGGAAGCCGAATGTGTCTATGCGTTCCTTTTCCCATATGCTGAGTTTGACTGCTTAAAGAGCTCCTGATTATTTTTAATTGTGCCAACCGCTGGTCATTAAGCCAAGCTGGTAACGAGCACGCCTTGTCATTCAAAAGGTCAAGGGCTGGAATACATCCGCAGGCATTAACTTTTTGTTTGTTTAAGATTTGGTGGTGTAGCAGGATTTTTCTGTTGTCATAATAGAAACCATTCTGGAGTTTAATTTTAAAATTCTAGCATTTGGAAAAAGCTTGAAATAAATATAATAATATTATTTGCGCAAAATATTTGTTTTTACGATTGGACGTCTCAGTAATTAATTAATTGAGAATATTTGAGGCTTAAGTTGACTTATTTGTTCCATACCGTACGCTGAATAAGCCTTTACAACTCAAGTTATTTATGCTATTTTATAACCTCTATTCTGGTGAGTAGTGTTTTTTTTAAATTGAGAAAGCATACAAACTACTCTTTTTCATCTATGAAGCGATTTGTATCTAAATGCATTTTTAAATATAGTGTGTCTTAGTGCATGGCTGCACCGTATCCCATTGAAACAATTTCTGTGTTTTGGTTAATATCTCGAAAAGTAGTGCTACATACAAGTGGCTGATATTTTTGGTATCATCAGAAAGATGACATTAGCAGATCGAGCACTAGATAGCCCGGCTAACTAAATCTTAATTATGGAAGCGATGAAAGGAAATAGCTTTGTGTTCGAATTCGGGTAGTCCCTTGCTAGTGGAGGTTTGCTCTACGAAATTGACAACTCGTGCGTTGGGTAGGTATAGCGCCTGTATTGGAAGAACTATGCACCCCACAATCTCTTGCGAAAGCGTAAATAACGGAGTATTGTCTCGTGTTCGGTTTCTTTTTAATAATAGTTTTCAATGAGTCGGTTCTCAATGAAGAACCTTCTCGTGACAACTTTTAGAGGGAGAAATTGAGACCCAGAGACCCTTCGCTCAGCTTTGTGTCGTTTGAGACGTGTCATGTTTAGCCAAGAATATAAATAATTTGACGGAAGAGTGATTTGATGTTCTTGCCTACAAATTATTATCAATCTTATACTTGTATTTATTCAAAATTATTTTTTCTTAGATCGGAACCCAAGAAATATGAAGCACTTTTCGTAATTAATGACATTAGACGGCCTTCCGTGAACATGCTAGTATATTTCTATTCACTTTATTTTTCTGTTTTAAGATGTTTTGCATCGTCATTCATCTTTGAAATTTATCATAATTTTCCCACATTTTAAGCTGTTGAATAAAGTACTAAAAATTAATGCATCACCTCTGTTTTGAGATAAAATTAATGCCAAAATTTTCCAACAGCTCTAAATATTTCTTATAATCCGTGCGCGCTTAGCATTTTTCACATTCATTGAACTGTCGAAGAGTACCGAATCAGTTACGTAGTAGTCGGCTTTTTGGATTGTAAATCGTAATTTTTAATATCACTCTAGTGCATGGTACTTCGTGTTCTCCCTCCGAAACGCCTCTGTTTCATCTTCACTCTCTGCATCGGCGCCTTAGGTGATCCCCGTTTTTATGTCTTGAAGGTGTTTATTTCAGCGTGACGGAATTAATGAGCGTTTCCGGCCGTAATGTAATGATCGCCATTGATTGGAACTTATCGAGTAATTATAGTCCTCGAAACACCATCTAGGTCCAATGAGGTCCTATCACCATTAATATATCACCGATATGTTTTTTGTGTTTAAACGTTTGAATTACCGTCTAAAAGAGTAGAATGTAGACAAATTTGATGTATTTGGATAATATATAGAAAAATGTCAGTATAATGTGGTTTCGATTATCGTTTTGCTAAAAATAAATTTGCATTGCTATTATGGCAACAGTATTTCTAGTATGGCCGGCGAACATAATCTAGTTCCATTGGTTTCATTATTTGAATCTACTCCCATTACTGAATATTATTATTAATATTTAATAGTATTGTAGAAAGTTTTAGGCTAATTATCTTCGTACCTTTCCGTTTGGGCAACAACCTGATCAAAATTTGTCGTCGGGAGGAATATTTTAATCCTCACCCCACATTTAGCCATATTGATCATTTTAGTGGTATGCTTTTTATCCTATTTCTTGATGTCTTCGTTATTTTCACCGGTGCAGAAATGTTATTTACCTACCTACCCATTTCTTTATTATATGGCGTTAAATTGTAGGGTAACGAATCCTGTCTGTGGAAGCCAAAACAATATCTTAAAAGTTGTGAAAAAAATCTGGTACCTACTAGTATACAGGTGCTCCAATTGCTTCGTTATTGCTTTACTCGCTAGCGTTAGACAGCCCTGAGACTAATACAACGGTGAAGCACCACTATCTTTCCACCACACCACTTCCTTTATATCATGAGGAGTTGAACCCTTTCTGAATCCCGGCTACCAAGGTTGGCTTGAAAATAATTTATATGGAAGAGCTGCTGAGTTTCATTAACACTTTTCACGAGGTCTCTCTATAGCTTTCTCATTTATATCTTAGGTACCCTAAATAGTTATAATCAATCAATCAGTCAAGGTGCTATAACTGCTAAATGTCAAGCCCAAGGATTGGCCTGATTATAATTGCCCCGAACATGGGAAGTCTTATATGATATTTCCTTCGCAATCTATTTTCCTTTATTGAGTTCCTTTTAGAATCTTCGTGTATTTTGTTGAATATCATACTGTTTTCTCTCAATTATTCATCCTGCCAAATTTGCTATATCCTTCTATTATGTCCAATCATCTTATTTTCTTGTCAATATGTATCTAACAAACCATCATTTGTATTTCTCTCCTCTCCATCCAGCAGAAACTTTGTATCCTATTAGTTTTAAAGGCGGAGACATTTTATGAACTTGCTATATGTCTATTTTATTTGTTTGATGGCGTCAAATCATTGAGTAACGAATGCTGTAACTGGAATTCTTAGCTCTGAAGTATAAGTTGCGGGTAACGTAAAAAATTGTTGAGCCTCTTAATTTTATAGCCCTCCAGAAATTACTTATTTTGATAATGGTAATGAACTTAGTTATTCCACAAAAATTTATTGAAAACAAAACATAACCCGACGCGGATTTCGATGGCAAAGCTCGTCTTCAGGTGAATGGTCGTTTGTTTTGGCGGGCATGTATATATGATGTCCAGTTCGTGTAGGAGGTATTTAATGGTGCAGAGAGGGTAAGAAGGGGATTAAATCACAGTAGGGTCGAAGGAAAAGACGTAGAATGTCAAGGAGGTGGAACAAGAAATGGAAGAACGGGTAGCGGGAGACGCACAAAAATTGATTTATCAATTCACAATATTGTTGCATACCCTTTAAAGCTGTTAGTTGTTCTAGAGCACGTAGTCTTTATCCTTTTTTTCATCGCGTAAAACCTCTGGAATATAATCTGGGTCGTACTTCATTGGTTTTAAGTTTTGTGGAATAACTCTTATCTATTCTCTTACCAAAATGAATAGTAGATCCCACCGAGGCAACGGATTTTCCGAAAATAGTTCTCGTCGGTGCCCTTCAAAGCTTCACCATCGGTCACGACGTCCGTGCACTTGAACTCAAATTGGGCTCGATGCAGGGAGTCAAGGTGGTAATGTGTATCCGAGCAGCGGCGGTAGCTTTCACTGTGATCGTCCTTGCGCGGCGAGCGTGACCTTGTTGTATTGTGAGGTAGGTGGCCACGGTCGCCTCTTCATCCTGTTTCTGCTCCATAGTCATCATCCCTTTCATCTCTAAAAATTATTCTCCAGTGCGTTTCTTTTTTTTCCCCGTTCTTCCGCCCCCATCATCCCGTGCATTTTGCACCGGGAAAGTGAGGTTAGTGTACGCGGAGTCCGTCGACTGCTTTTCCATCGGTTACAAAAAGATGGAGAGGAAATTATAGGAGTGAAGGGTTGGAAATTACGGTCCGCTCGTGTGGAGGGAAGCCTTTATGCGTGGTGGTGTGCCTCTTCATCTTCATCACTCGTCACTTATATCCTGTTCTCATCGTCGCCTTTTGTCTGTAATTTCTATTTCATCCCTGTCGCTCTCACGCTCATCATCCTGCCCGAGGTTGTCATTTTGGTGGCGTGCGTGTTTTTGGGGAAGTAGAGTTGTAGGTGGTCTCTCTTGATTGTTTCCCTGCCTGTTTTTTTGTGGCCATTACCGCCTAAACGACAATGCATTAAGCGTCGCAAGGAAAAACGTTGTCTCAACAGATCACGGGTAATCTACCGAATATAGGTGCGTCTTTGCACCGCCTCCTCCTGGCGAAAAAAATATTGTCTGGGTATTTTTAGCATTTCTTTTGCACTTCATTGTTTTCTTTCGGATCTCAGTTGGTATAGTTCCCAATCACGAGCCCCTTTCACGCCTCTCATTCTCTCAAATGCCGGAATCCATCGAGAGTGAATTACTTACCCTAGCATGCACGCAATTTTCTGTTGCTTTGTTTCTGAATTTTTAATCTACTAATATAGAGAAACAGTTTTTTAACATGTGCATTGTTATTATGTGTAATCAGTGTATTGAAAAATTCAGTCAGGTTGATTTAGTTGTGAATTAATTACCCTATAATTAGCGATTCAGTCTTTTTAAAAATAATGCTGCGATAGAAAATCCATCAGTTTCGCACTCAGGCGTGTCTAATACGAAAGTTTCATGCTATTTGTATATCTGCTCTTCTATTCGTATTAAATGTGATTCGAGCCAATGGCCATTGGTTTGCTAGGACGGCAAGTTGTCATTTATCAATGACTCGTTTTCTTTGCTTGGCTTGGCGTGAGGAGTTATAATTGATGCAGAGCTTTTTTCGTTTCTCATATATTTTTTCGATTTAATTGTAATTTGAATGTTGCGGAAGGCGTGAACGTTCATGAAAATTGAATTTAATGCATCACTGGTTTTATCGTTATTTACTGGACCGTGGCTTTGCAAGGATTTCGTTGCTTCCCTTAGTTAAATCCCGTCACAACTGTTTGATTCCTTTACACTCCCGTTTGCATTTCTCCCCTTCTCCCCCCCCATCCCCAACTGCACCAGTTAGTTCATCCTATCTCCGATTCGCCGGGGTGCCGTGGTCGCGACCAAAGAGGGAGAAATCATCTCAACAGCTGCGTGACCGAATTACTCTCGACTCGAAAATGTGGCACATGAGACACTAAAATTCCGGCGTCGGAGAATGCCCGAGTCCCTTTCTCTCTTTCCACCCTGCTCGCGCCACCGACTGCACCTACCTGTTCTCCGCCTCCTTTCACCTTCCCCTCCCCTCATAACGCCCCCCCCCCCCTAGCCAACACACTCTCTTTCTGCTATCGTCGTTATGGTAGGGCGTAGGTTTACACCCGTATCCGTATCCCTTTCCGCATAAATGTGGTTCTAGGTTTATTTTAATTTACCTCATGAATACCACCAAACTTTTGATTTTCCTTCAACTTCCAAAACAGAGTCATTTTGAGGTCTATGCTATATTTTACATTCTTTTTAATGTCTGCAACAAGTAGCCTTATTTCACTTTTTAAATTCACTCTGGGGACCACTTTTACTTCAGTTAATTTACGGCAGGAAAATCTATCAATCAGAATGTAATCTATGGCTCGCTATTTTACCATCCCATTTGTTCCTTGTCACTGTGTGGCTCTCTCATGTCGTAGAGAATCATCCATTACCAGACCATTCGTTTGACATTAATCCAGCAACGTCATCCCTTTTCTCCTTCTTCAAATCCTCAAACTGCCCCTAGTACTTCTTCATATCCAATCTGGTCTCTTCCAACTTTGCATTGAAATCACCCCACTGTGTAATTTTTTCTTCTGCATTTTGCAAAAGATCTTATCAGTCTATCTCTACATCAACTTAGTTACTAGTTTACGATGTATAAACCTGAACAATTTTTATATTTTCCTCCTTATTTTTAGAGGTCAAATGTTATAAATATGTCTGAATTATAGTTTTATTCCCCTTGGTAGCCACTTATTCATTAATTTATTATTGATATCGACTTTGGCATATATCCTATATAGTATCTTCAATTAGGGAAGAATTTAATGTAATTTAACTTAAGTTATAATACGAACCGCGGAGTTTCACACGAATCTGCGAAAGACATAATAATAAAAATAATTCACCTGAACTGGAATTAATGTGTGCCGTGTGCTCTTAAGAAGCTTAATTACCTTTTTCTTTCTTCTCATGCGCTAGCTCCTTTTAAAAGTGCAATGCTTTAAATTCGTCTTGGGAGAACACTCGTATGTTTTAATGTGGTTAAACTCGTAAGAGGGAAATTTATGGTTCCAAAACGAGTTCAGGAGAACTATTTTAGTATTTGTCTTCTTGTTCAATTTATTCAGTTTGTCACCCCTAATTACATTTATGACCACTTCAATTTACAGCTATCGTCTCCAGTTATAAACTCATATAGTGATCCATCCCACTTTTAGGTACTTCCCCTTGTCTCGAAACTGCAAAATACCGCGACACCTCCGGTGGCAGTGGTAGAGCTATGAAAATCAATGTCTATGGTGCTTGAAAGGATTCAAAATGTGTTGCCGTTAGTAGTAATCATTGCACTGGAAGCTCGTTGAAATTTTAAACTCTTATACATTTTTTCTCAAGCTACGGGCGATTGCTTTGCCTCTCAATTATATTACAAATTTACCTGTGGAAGATCTAATTTCAATACAGATTGGATTTATCTTATGTTATTTCGTATTGCGAGTATGGGTTTTTCTTCTCATTTTTTTCATGTTATCTGAGCACATCGCTTTGTCTAATTCTCGTGCTCGTTGGAGTATTATACCAAGAGTGTATAAAATTATTTTTATTTTCCTTTTCATGTCCTCCTTTTTGATTTTCTCTTTTACCCCTAGTTTAAATCTATTAGACTACCTCTAGTCAACCGTGTGTACTGTCGAGTCGTGAACTCGATTCTGGCGTAATATTTGAAAGGAGATAGTCCCCACCTGCTTCTTTGAAAGTACACTTTGTTCAGGTTTATATTTTCAGTAACATGCTTCAATGATATGCAGAAAATGATATGCTTCACTTGTGCCAGAGTGTATCTGCAAAAAAGGGTAATAATATGCCTATCACATTAACCGGCATTGTGGTAGCCACATTGTACGAAGATTGATGACTTTTTGTTTGTAGACTCGTGGGAGAAATAAGAATATATATTGTAGAAGACCTTACTCTAAATTTATCGTCGACATTTTTCATCTTATTTAGGACAAAATTTAGGCTTCAATTAGTATCTATAAACTTTCAGGATGAGTTCTCCAATAAGAAGCTGACCTGCATTCCTGGTACCTCTCTGTGCGATTATTAGCTGCCTCCATGTGTGATTTTTGGTAGCAAATCATATAACCTGTCGCAGATACAAGTGAGGCTACCGTATAAATCCCTGGAATCAGCTTGCAGCTCATAGTTATTTACTTAGAACTAGTTACGTTGATTTTTTGCCATTTACATTGAATACTACCCATTTTGATCTTAGTCGGTTAACATTTTCTCTTAATCCATGTAAACCTTCATGCCTCTCTCAATTGAGCCTAACGCTGATCGGATGGAGGACCGCATTGGATAGTAATCCAGGCTTACACGGCATAACAACGTACCTGTATTAACTGGTTCACCCCCTTCCTTGACTAATATTTACTCAGTAGAACTCCATCCTTCTACTAGATGCCATTAATTTTCTACGGCCTTAATTTTCTGGGTGTATAATATTTACTCTCTTGGTGTCTCGTCAGTCTTCGTAGCGCATCGCGTTTCAACTTGTTTATTCAAGATTTTTCTCCCATCTTGTCAGCTAGGCCTGTGTGACAGTGCTCCTTCCCATACTTGGCGAATGTTGACTGAAGAAAATAGCTTTTGTTTTTTTAACATGCAAAGGTCCTAAAACAGTAAATAAATGACATAAAGTGTGCATTTATATAATTATTTGACGATAATGAAGAACACATCCACAGTATCTTACAGCAAAGAGTATGGAAATAAATATATTATCTATTCTATGCTTATAGTTCACAGTGCTAATTGAAATTGAATGTGAAATGTAATCACCTTTCTTATTTGGATTTATGTCGTGGGGTGTATTTCATTTAAGTAGCACTGAAATTCGAATATTTTTAATATATAAAAAGAAATATTTCAATGAGTAAATGTCTTCATAAATTTCATTTTCCGAAAAAGTGATAAATGTTAGAAATTGCGAAGTTTTTCATCTGATTTTATCATTAAGTGAAAATGATTCTGTATTTAATTTTCTGATTGAGCGTCGACTAATTGTGTTATTGTTAAAAAATTCATGTGCATGTGTGAGGTATGATAATAGCTCATGATCGGGAGAATGTAGCTTTTAAAAAAATCCTCTAGCTCCAGAAAACAGTTGTTTGGAAGATGAGGGTGCGATCCGTTTTGACGAGTAATTTGGAATACGACCGAGCTCACTGGCTCATTATTATTAACAGCCATCAACACGAAGATTGGTTTTATGCAGTTTGCCTTTCTTCTTTTAACAAAAAGCTTTATTCCTTAACATTTTCTTAATATCCCTCTTCCAAAAAATAAAAAGAGAAAAACAGTGGTACACTTCCACACTTTAATTCATCAAATGATGGCATAACGTGCCGAAATCATGGTTGGTTGACTTTTTAAGTGTGGATGTGTACCAGTGTTTTTATCTTGTTCCTCTTTTGAAGATGGATATCAAGAGCTTCCACATACCTAGTCCACTCTTTCATATTTTATTATTTAAGTAAGAATGTAGCCTGTAACTGTTGAACTTATACACTTGAGTCAGTTGGACAAGGTTCACGGCGCTCCTGAATGAAATAAATAGATGAATCTCGTTCACATCTAAAGTTAGGATGTCAAGTGAGCCGTTCCGAGGAAGTAATTTTCTTGAGTTGGCAGATTAGAAGCTACGTTGGAGGGTAAACGTGCACTATCAGCTACAAAAATGTGAGTCTTTCTCATCGAGATGTTTCACGAGCGACCATATTAACGCAGCAAAATAGAATTCCAAATTAACAGTAATCCAAAATGGAAGCTGATTCATGGTGTGAAATGGGAGTTAAACATGGATATTGAATGCTACAGAAGGCCAAATTCCTTTGGTCTACTTGCATGACGAAAGAGGAATTCTAGTTGGTTGGTAGGTTATGGTGGATGCGAAATACAACACTGTGGTCATTTTCACCTTATGGGTAAGGCGGTTGGTTGGGAAGCATTTTTCATCTACATGTACAACTACCCCGCGTGCCGCCGCAGAGATGTATGGCAGACTTTTCGGACAAATTAGGACATCAGCCATGAGAGGGGAGAGAATAGGGAGAAGGAAGGGGGAGAGGGAATAGATGAATTCAATGTTAATGGTGTGTTTTATTTTAATATCATCCTCTGTTTTGTTATAATCACTAATGATGCGTGTAAAGAAGGAATTTTTGTACTTATCAGTTCGGCATTGTAAACTAAGCGTAGTGTGTTGCCTCCCATTTTCCAATCATTGAAATTGCACAAATGAAATCCTGGCCAAGTCAAATATTATTTTTCATGGCGAATTTCACCGTATTTGGTGTTGCCTCCTAGTCTGTAGCGGCCATATTTTACTGTGAAATAAGGGAAGGGTGAAGAGAAACCCGGCTCTTAATGACGAAGTGCTACTTATGAAGCCCTCTCCACATAGCTCCCATCAGGATTCCTATGACAATATTTCTCCCACGGCGGGGATTAAAATCCAGGCACTCGAAATGGCGAAATATATTCGCCAACTGGATCCTCAAAAATATGTTAACTACGATATTCCACAGAGGAAAAATCATTCGCCCTGACCGGGATTTTTCTCTGTGGAATATCGCACTTATGTGCACTTGCGGGTGACTCCGTAAAGGTAACTACCGTGGCTAGTTCCGGTATTCTCAAAATTAGTAATATGTTAACTAGTTGATTTGGAGACGCATGCCATAGCAGCCTTAGCATAAGTTACGTCCTGTTCTTACATTCACAATGAACCGGCCTAATTTCAGCGACCTAGTTTGTTTCCCATCTATGTATTCCCTTCCTGTTCTTTCTTCCTATCGGGAGAATAATTCGGATTTTTGTTCCCGTCACCCCTTATACTGTGTTCCCGTCACCCCTTTACTCTCTGTTTATCGAGTCGCATTTCGACGAGGCGACCCACGACTTCGTGAAGCTCCGTGCACCACCGATGCAGACGCAGCGTGCATTCGCAAGCGGTTGCACGCGTCTGTCTGGCGAGGTCGCCGCTAATTAAGGTGGCTGGAGCGATTTTTGTTAAAATACAGATTTGAGTGAAACTTTGCATACGTGTCCTTATTTGTAATATCTATCGATAAAAGTGAAAAAAACTGTATGCTACCGATTTGGTATCCTGGCAATTCAATGATATTTTAACAAGTGCTCTTATGGCACACGGCATATATTGTGAAAAAAATCGATTACGTATATACAGATTATCTCTTAAATGCGAAATAAGAAGTTTCATATTATTATAATTGCTACTAAGAAATATCAAGGTATCATTCCGAGTAAAAATAGCGTATTTAGATATGATTTTCTCGTAAATTTCGAATTTCGCGCCGAAAATCCAAGTCAAAACAATACTTTAATTGAAGCAATTGTTTTAAATGTAACACTTGCATCATATTCACTACTGCATTTATGGTTATTTCCAACGTATAAACTTGTACTTGAGTGAAATGTGGTCCAAGAATATTTTTTTTTGACTTACTTGAAAAATTATTAGAATGTACCTTCAACGATTCACGATTACCGCTCCAGCCACCTTAAGGGAGTGTCCCCACTTTCATCGCGTCGATTAGTCGTTGGGAGTGAAGGAATGCACTACCAGGGTGAACCTCATAGGGATGTAAGTGTGGTATGGTGGTTCGTGTGTAGGTGTGGTCGCCCGATCGATTTTCTTTTCATTCGAATGCATTTAGGAAATAAGGTTTTTCTCCGACGGATGTTTTTACCTATTTAAAGGGTGCTTATTATCGTACAAGCATTTATATTTAGAGCATGCTCTTATGTGGCAGTGAATCTTGTAAGTTTACCTCGGTAGAGCAAAGTAGGTTGGAAGCGTTGGAAATGTAGTCTTAATTGATGAATGATGAAAATCAAAATGAAGAAGAGGGTCGCTAATAAAGAAGCCTAGGAAGAGTTAGAGAGAAGAGAGGTGTAATGGAATAAGGTGTAGTAGGAAAAACAAAGTTATTGGATCCACTGTGCGACACAGCCACCTCTTGAAAAAATGCAATGGAAGGAGAAATGAACAGGAAGAAATACCGATGAAGACTTGTTTGCCAATAATTTACTCTAATCAGTCAGGGCGAAACTTGTGAGAATGCAATTTTCTTATGTCAATCTGCTCTTGGTTGTAGCCACTCGCTAGACCTCTGCATGGGACATAAAAGGGTAATCTGGGAATAAATTTGAAGCTTTTTACTGCTAAGCAGTGGGAAATTGTGATATTAAAGTGAACGCACGATGTTATTTTTCATTATGAAAGCGTTAGATATTTCGAAGTTAGTGTTTTTCGGGTTAATTACTGTCCCATCAAGCCTTCTATTTTCTCGTGTACATCAATCACATTTCAATGAGGGTGCCATTCCCTGGGTGTTACTGTTACTCTCTTTTATCCCGCAACCTCTTCCTGTAGGCATTCACTCTCTTATTTTGAATATATCTTACATTTTGGACAAATGTTTCTCAAATGGACACATTTTTCAATGTTTCACGATTTCATTCTTTACAATTTCCAGCCTTTGCGAATTCAGTTTGTTTGTGGCTTTACAACTAGGAAATATCTAAAACCTTTCAAATCAATCTACTCACGAACTCCTCCTACAATTTTATGCCGTAAATTGCCGGCGATACGATTTATACCTGTACTTTGCAACCATCCTCCTTTGTACGATAACATCCTCAATTCCAACTATTATTTAAATTTACTCTCTCAATCTTCCCCTTTCGAATATCATATGGCCCGTTCGAATATCTGCAATACTTTCCCAGTTATAAAAAAGTATTTGGCACAAGCAACTCTGTAGCATAGCCATGGTACCCCTCCATCCGAACCGATTTATACGACGTTGCACGTCAAGAACATACATTTGCTCATCGCGACAACATGGATAACTATAAATTAAGTGCTGCAGTTGAAATCTAATAATTTGATGAGTAGGAACCAACTGAAACATTTCCAAGAAAAAGAATACATAGCAAAGGATTCCTGGCCGCTTTAACTCAATACATTAGTGTTTGAGTTTCAGAGTTTCGGGTCCCATTTTTCATGGGGTCACTTCACCAAGAATGGCCGTACACATTGAAAAGGAGAAAGGTAATAGGATAGGTAATAGGATAATCCCAACTGTAGTTTCACTGGAAAGTCCTGATACGCTAAATGTATTTGGCGATGTATAGTTCATATTACAATGGTAAACCATGACGCAGCTTAAGTTTTTTAAAGAAAGGTTATCCCCCGGATACCAGTAGATTACTAAACTATGCCATTTAAGCCGTTGGATATTACCCGAAGAATTCTGCGGGTATTTCTTTTCCCGTGACCAGAGATAACCGCCATTTATTGCAAATTAATTCGCGTAAAACACATGTACATGCATGAAAAATTAATTGTATTTATTTTATTAAGGGTTGGTCAGTGTTTAAAAATGCTCAAACTTGGGTTATTTTTTAAAATTGACCAACCCTCCATGAAGTACATACAATTAATTAAATGTGGTCAAGAAGAAACTCAACAAAATTAAAAATTAAAGGAGCCGAGACGGATAAAGGCTGCACTTCCGAGTAACCAAACGTTTTTGTGTTAAATGGTCTTTCTTGCGTATCATATTGAAGTATACACAATGAACAGTTATCCTAGAGCTCCAGTCACTTCAGCTGCGTGGAAATAGCCCTAAGAGAGACGCTGATTAATATGCAGACTTGTTCAGATTTAATATACTAAAGTAACGAGTTTTCTCTCGTGTGTAGAAGGTGCTGACTTTAAGCCGTTTCCGATACTCTCAGGTCGACCTTTCGACAAGTGAAGGGTCTCAGGTTGAACCCCGGGCAATGCCTCTGGCGACCCCATTTCCCTTCCCTCCATTTCCGACCCACTACTTTTCCTACCAGTCTGAGGAGCCAATTGGAGCCGAACGGACTAGGGAAAACTCAACCAAAATGGAAAATTCATGAAATTTCATCTACCTAAAAGAAATTTCACGAGTCTTTGCCAACCACTCATGCGGATGTATTCGCAATCATTCAATACAAGTAAATATGGTATGATTTTCATTTACCACAATTTAGATTAGAGTTGCGGGATAAAAGAGCGTTGAGTTCTGGATTTAGGCAGCCCAGAAAGTTATTAGCGGAATGTGCCAATCAATGCCGGGAGCGACAGTAGTGTATAAAAGTGACTGCCGAGCCAGTGCCCACAAGTGTGCTCACAATCAAAGTAGGCGGCAAAAACGTTCCATGCAATAAACCTCTACATATGCGTGGTACCCTATAAGACACCTCAAGGTTTTGTGGCAGAGGGTCACTTAACAGCCCTAAGGACGATGCATGAGTCGGGCATCAAAGTGTCGGCCGGTATGGAGAGCCTGACCGGGTGGAGGGCCAGAGAAGAATTCCTACAATTTATAATCTCCATCGCATTTAGGCGATATACTTTACACTTTATACAATATCTTTTTCGCAGAAAGGAGGATTAATTAATGAATAAAGTGCTTGCTGCTTATGGAAATGATCCCATTTCATGCCTATTGAATATTATTGAAAAAGCACTTAAAATAAAAGAATGGATGATGAAGTATGAGTAATAGTACGAGTTTCGTAACTAAGCCCTTATAATTCCTTAGGATCTTCCCGTTACTCAAATATGAAATAACCTAACATTTTATCATTCAATCTCAGAGTATGAGGAAACAGAATAAATACGTAATACATACCAAAGAATTGCCATAAACCGTGAATAAGTTAATGGACACGAAGGAGATAAATCTAGCCCAGCAGCGGAATCAGGTAAAACAAAAGCCTGCATGCATCGTAGTAAGACAGGAATATCACTACCAAAATGTATAACTTGCACGTGGATACTATTCTCGGTGCATTTTTGGCAATAAGACATGGCCGTCATCTCAATATAAGTTCATTTAAGCAACAAGATTACGCACTAGCACTTTCCAGTGCAGTACGTGTCTTCAAAGCTATCAAAACGTAGTTATTAACAATAAAAAGTAATTGCATGCTAACCTCGGTTTTATGATCTGAGAAATGCGTTGTAGACTAGTTCCCGGACAAAATCATGATCAGCTCTAATAACAATGACATGTTTCGACATATTGAGTTCCAGATTGAAGCAGCGAACTTTATTATTAAATACAGATCGTTCCTGCCGTGCAATTCAACGCAAATATTATCTACGTAAATACTCAATAGCAGTGGCAATCAAGACTAATAAATAATATTTTAATAATAATAATAATTGTTTTTATTCCAGATTAGATAAATAAAATTATTATTTATACAATGATTTGTCTGGAATATAGGTGTCCCATTGGACAGTATCTCCGTTTTGGGGTCACTGACTCGACCATCACAGATGAAATACAAAAACAAAAACATAGAATAAGTGTGTTGCAACTACAATCACATAGATGCTATCATTGGTGCTGGATAAATTAGTAAATAACCCATGGTTTGAAATGTGAAGTAAAAACAAAGCATTAAGATACATTCGTTTAAAGGCTTGTGTTTGTGCTAACAGAGAATTTGGAGCTTTTTATAACATAAACACCTTTGTCCGTAATCTGCAGTAGTTATTATTTACACTTCTATGTTAGTTAACACTGCGAACAGAATACAATTTAATATAAAAGGAACAGTGAAAACATGTATTAATCATTATAGCTTTTTGAATTTAATTATTAAACATTCTTCAAAAAAGTACTTTACAACACTAACAACAATTAAACTGTTATTTACATAGTCATTATAAAAAGGTACAACAAAAAATGTATAAGACATTTGCTTTTTTTCCCACCCACAATTAATTTACCCAAAAGGAAACGAAAATATAACGGCAAAGTAGCGCTAAAAACAATTCCTAGATTCCTACCTGTGAATACGTATTTACAAACAACGGATTAGGATTCGGCGCGTAACCAAGTATAACAGTTAAGTAAGAGAAACTCGATTTCCTTAAGAATCGTAAGTGGCTCCCTTCATTTTGTCCTAACACTTTTGGAAAGCACTGTACTTGTGGCATAGATATATTCCTAGGTAAATAACTATAAAAATTATTTTTTGTGAACTGTGGTATATATATATATTTTTGGATGTTGTGAATTGTAAATTGCTAACTCGAGAAAAATAAGTATGAGAATATATATAGCTCTGAGCAAGCAAAATAAATTTTGCGGAACGTTGGCCTTGGAGTAAATTCAGGAAAAAAAACAGTACTATCTTATCAATATCATCAACAAGAGGTCGAGAAAAACTTGGAAGGAGAATTCACATGCAATACGGCATTTTAGTATAAATATATTCATGCGGGATGGACACTAGACTCGCCCATCACCGGTACTTCTGCTAAATGTCAGTCATATTAATATGCAAACTGTGCAAAAAGTATTACAAAAGTATAGACGCATAAAACATGTAGCAAAATTAGTAATCGATTCAGAAATTAACAATGAAATAAAAATGAAAGGTTTAGAAAACAGCGATACTATCGTTAACATTTGCATCATTGGCGGAGTCGATCACAGATATTGTGGTTCCAAATCATACGTGGCAAGATAACATTTTTAACCTGCCTGTCCTGAAATCTCTCTTACTTCATATTCGTATCTGGGTTAATAATGTTGTTCCAGGACTGATGGGGTGGAACTTGTACATGACGAAAGAAGAATTTTTTGCAGTTTTCCAATAATGAATGTTTTATGTTTTACACCATTGTAAAGCCCTTGGCAATGATGTAAAACATGGAAACCGTGCGCATAAAACATCAGTGGAAAACTGTAGGGTTCTTCTTTCGTTGCCTATGTGATCTAGTCCACCATGGTAGCACGGAGTCTTAATATTCTCTAAACGTCTTCGGAGAAGTCTATGGTGGTGTCGTGGACAGCACCTACCTGTTAGTTTTTTCTTATGCGGTGAAAGTGTTCTAGCATTTAACTCCCATCTCACATAGATATTTTGGAAATCTAGCCTTTTGACTATTTAAAATTCTTTCAATGGTCAGCGGTGATTTTCGTCTGCAACATCGCTTCGGATGCGTCACTCGCCCGCCTTCAAAAGGAAGCCTTGCTCAGTATGCCTCTACCGTGCCACCCCAATGTTTGGCCCCTCGTTAATTCTAAATCGCCCGCATTCGCCCCTTACTAACTTTCACCCTCTTGGCGCCGTCTCTCTTTGCCCTTGCCTCTGGGGGTCTAATCGGCCGCGTCCCCTTTCTCTCGTAAAATAATTCTCGGCTTTATTCCGCGGCTTATCTACCCGGTCGGGTCTCTCTATCTCCTTCAGTGTTTTCCCCCTTTCTCTCCTCTCTCCTCCCACCCTCTCTCTCTCCTTCATTTTCGCCCCGTTTTAATATTTCCTTTTTTCTTTGCAATCCCCTTTCAGTGTTCGCTCTCCTAAGAGATTTAATTGAGGTCAAGGATAACCGGATCGGTGCAGAACTCCTTAAATCAAACCTCCCGCCCTCCCCGGCAGAAATAAATCTCGGGGCTATTATTTTTTTTGCTGGGAAAGATTTCGCCAACTTTTATTTTATTTTCACCTCCCAAAGCGCTTCTCAGATGCTGCCGTTTTCCTTTCGACTTCCTTCCTGGTTTGAAATATGAAACGAACTCTGGCCCCTTGGTACTGGAGCAAAAGTGAAGGGTGGAAACTCGTTGGCACTGAGGGTAGATGATTGTGTGGTGTAGCACAATAAAGGCATTAAAGCTAGTGAGATTCTTAGGCATACTTACTTTTTTCTTGAAAACAGTCGCTCTCATGGAATTTACTCTACTCGAAACGTCCTGAAGTTTATCTCGCAGGACCTATCACTATGTTGACGCACCCGTGGCAACTTCTCACTTCTTTACATTTTCTTTGCCCAACCTTTAAACATCGGCATTTAAATTTAAACTCTCACAGTATGGCCGCTGGCCGGAATTCTGCCGGGATTTTAATTGAAACAAGCATAACCAAGTGGTTCCTAAAGTTCTCATTCGGCAAACACCCATTTCTTGGTGGAAACAAAAGTTCCATGTAGGCGGATAAAGGCTAATATTTGTCGACTGTTCTTCATCCTTCATCCATCTCGATTGCTGGAAATCCTAGATTTGTTTTTTATCAGTCTTTTATTTTTGATAGGTCGTATCTCTTTAGCTATTTTTACTTGGATCATTATTATATTTCATTTGATGATTACTGACATGAAATAATCAAGATTTGGTGCATGAGCGTAGGGAGCTATCGCAAGACTGTGTTCCTCATTATTTTTTTTCTGCTTTGGCGTTACGCTTTTTTTCTGATATTTTTTATGTAAAGGATGTTTGGTGAAAGTGAGAGAACTGTTGGTGGTTGTTGCTAGCCGGGTTATGGAAATCCGTTACTTATTTGGCTAGAATATGTAGAAGGATGATGATTCGTGACCTAGTAATCCGTCAGGGCCTTCGATGTCGTCGTCGGGAGCCACACATCTTGACTTGTGCCCATATCCCACGGTACAATTTCCTCGGGGATCTTTTTTTACACAAACATACTGTACTCAGTTACTCACACGATAATCCCTATCTCTCATTCCCTGGATAAGAGGAACACTGCCATGCCCCGAGATGTGTACTAGGTCTTATGAGGTTTTCTCTACAACAGTATATCACACTCAATTTCTCGCCCCGTGACTTCCTCACGATAACAGTAAGTCTTGCATGCTTCCTGCTTAGCTCTTGTATCCACATACATTTATGTTGTTGCAATATACAATCATAGTTTTCTGTAAAATTGGTAGAATGCGGTGTGGTGGATGTTGGTGAAATTTACACTCCTGACAAGTATTTTCAGGTTTTTGCTAATGCTTTAATAGTAGTAGTTTTATCAAGCTTTGTAGGGTGTAGTATATTGCATATTGGTGAAAACACACCCCCTGCCACACACCCTTGAGGTTGATTGCACGGTTATGTGTGTGGAAACGAGGATTTTGTGGATGAAATCGTGGTGCTCCTGTAAAGGGTGTTTGTGTGAACCAATTTTTGGCTGCTCCGGCATTATTTCTCCATGAAGACCGCTGAACGCTTGCACGGGAAGCTTGGCCTTGCTATACCTGAGTCTCGAGGGATATCTGTGAAATGGGTGAAAATGGCGAAATGTCACGAATATTACCGTTATTAGTTCGATTCCATCTTGTGGGTGTCGCTTGCTTTTTTTTCCTTATTTCTGATGCAATCTAGTCAATCGCACATAAACTAAATAAAGAAAATTTTAGCCGATGTTAAAATCGGACTCGCCGACAATTACCTAAAAAAATCGTTCGATTTTAATATCGCTGCTATTATTTATCAAGGTTTTATTGCATGGGATAATCTTAGAGGAACTTGTGACGGTGGGCATGATCTTAACCCAGCGTGATAATGAATCGCTACAGTATATTTAAAGGAAGTTGTGTCGAAACTGTACCTTTTTACTACGTTAATCAATAAGAAATAGTTTCATAAATATAATATTTCAAGAATTACACGTATTTCTTTGTGCTCTGGCCTCACTTCAGGAAGTTACTTTGTTCTTTGAGGTGATAGGAAGTTTCTTGTTGGTCGTGAATCGTGAATGGTAGGGTGACGAAGAGTGAGGAGGTATTTTTCATCGCTTTAAGTGTTAACTGCATTGTCATATGACCCAGGTGTCTGGCAATGCCAGATGGTAATTGCTCTTTTCTTCGTTTGGAAATTATGTGAACTAAATAACCCTTATTGTATGAGTTTTCGTGCATCACAAACTTCATCATTGCGTGTACTACTGTTGCTAGTGTATCATGATGCCCATCAAACGTTTTTGCACCGAAGCATAGTCCAATTTCTTGCATCTTTGATGTGCACTTTTTCCTTTATTTTCATCTGTCGAAGATTTAACGAGTTTATGCTCATGAGGGACGAAGGCATTGTACTTATTTTATTGGGGTCAAAACAGAATCAAACGTCGCATGTATAAAAACTTGTTATCTTCTAGATTGTTTGAAGAATCCGAAGATTTGCAAAGCATGCTAGTTTGTTTAACATGCATCGACGAGTAGGTGGAATAATAACGTGTATTTAATTCCAAGATTAGTGCTGCCTTTTGTAAATTTTAGAACTTAAAAACATAATACTATATTTACCTTGACGGGACTTTTATGACTTTTATTTTTCCATTTCATGACTTTTATTCTATGACTTTCATGACTTTTATTATCCTGTTTCATGACGTCTATTTTTTGAAATTCGGTCATTTTGTGACGCTTAATCTAAAATTATGACATTTATTTTGCTGCAAAATTAAAACTAATATTATGATCAGTATATTTACTATAGGGTAAGTGGTTCGAAAGAAATTATCCCCCTCGCTACCCCTCTTACCCCTAAGCCCCAGGAACACTGTATATATATATATATATATAAGGATGTAAAAATGATCAATGTTGTACCTGAAGACGTCACTACGTTATGAAACCCGGGTTGTTAGAAATAAATCAATTTAATGGACCATTACAAAGTGTGGTTTTTATATTTCCGATATGGATAGGGGTATTTGTATCGAAGCGTCCAGTCTGCTAATTCCTCCAATTCACTTGTTTTCCGCTCTCCTTCAACCACCTACTTCACATATTTTGATATGCTACATATGCGCAATTATACTAACCTTTCATTTTCTTCATTAACCTCATTCCTTTCCAATACCATTCACTTAAACCTGTCTGTGAAGTGCATTTCTGTATCGACGCCATGTTCGAAAACCTGACCTTTTCCTCCTATTTCCATGAGATGGCGTAGCGGTCGAGCAGTTACTCCTCTTCGCTTTAAACACCTCACCCATGACTTTTCCCGCCTTCACCTTAAACTATCTCCACTTTACAACGCGTTTTACACAACCTCTTTCCCTACCATTTCAGCTACAACTATGACCACACTACAACCGCACCCCACTGGATTCACTAACCCACTTAAGTGATTTTTTATTTAAAACGATTCGCTACAACATTGTCGACACTACAACTACACCCGTCCTCCAGTCACCAACCCACTCGGGGGATTTTTTCTGTAAAAAAATACGCTACAACTTTCACCGGAGTAAAACTATACCACCCTCCAATCACCAGCCCACTCGGGGGATTTATTTTTTCCCTAAAAAATACGCTACAACTTTAACCACACTAAAACCACATCCCCCTCGAATCAAAAACCCACTCGTGTTTTTTATTCCCCAAACAAAATACGCTACAACTTTGACCACTCTACAACCACACCCCCCTTGAATCACAAACCCACTCGGGGGATTTTTTTCTTTATAAAAATACGCTGCAACTTTAACCACACTACATCTACACCCCCCTCCAAACACCAACCCACTGCGGGGGACTTTTTTATTTAAAAAAATACGTTACAGCATTTACGACACTACAACTACACCACCCTCCAATCATCAACCCACTCGGGGGATTTTTTAAATATATTGGCCATTTCCATTAACCTCCTCCTTTTGCCCATTTCCTCACTTTTCCCTATTTTTCTCATCACTGAAAAATGTCAATTTCCGTCTTCACGTTTTATCAAAACTGCATTTTGCCTTTCCTCAACCCCCGGGAATGCCTTTTTCGCATTTGAAAATGGCTATTTCCAGGCTGCGCACCGTCTCGCCCTAGCACCCCTGTTTCACTCCGTATGCCCGCAACTTTGTTGGTGGGGTGGGGTGTGTTCGTATAGTACGAGATAAAGCCATACGTTGTGAAATAAAATAATTAGAAGCACAGGATACATTTTACTATATAATATATGTTATAAAAATTACATTATAGCTCACCGCAGCTATAGATGGAGCTACAGTCACCCGGAACCGCTTTTGCTATCCCAGTTGGATGGCCATGGCTCGGTTGAAAGTTTCTGCCTCTTCGATTCGATGCAAAAAGAAAGAAATTCTGCGAGTTTGGCAGCGTTAGCAAGTGGTTGGAGTGCAGTCGTGAAAGAGAATTCCCACCTTCATTCATGCTGCAATTTATCAAAATAAGACATGTCCAGGTCAAAAATGATTTCCTGCGAAAGTTCCAGGAACTTTCAACCAACGCCTCTCTACATGTAGTCGCATTAGAATTATTTGCACTGTCAATTTAGGCAGAGAATATATCGTGTTGTTTAAATTATCGCAATGTGCTTATTATCTTTCTCCGTGTTATAGCCTATATTTATTTTTAAGTCTCTCCAGGAATCACAGATTTTAATTGAAAAATTGAAATAATGTTTTTATCTCCTTCCCCCACTATTTTGCTTTACTTTCCACTCACTTCTAGCGTACTAGTTAAAAACTAATTTTAATGCGTTTTCTATTTTACTTAGCATTAAAAATATGACGATAATTCCAAAGGCTCATAAGGTCCTTTTCCTTTATAATGAATTTAAATTAAATATTGCCTTCAGTCCTGATTATTTTCAAAATAAAATAAAGCTGGCATTTTATTTTTGCTAAAAATCTGTTTTGGACTTTGAACTGTACCTTCAGAGCTATGTTGTTGGTAATTCCGGAAAATATGGGAAAATGAATACTGTTAGACGAAGGAGGTTGATATTTGTAATAATCATCTTTTGGCTCCGGAGAGTTCTCCTTTTGCATCGACTTTGGATCTAATGGTTTACCGGCGTTGGACCTAATGAGCGTGCTTAGTTAGTCGTAGTGGTTGACCGATTATTTGGGGTGACGACCGGCAACTGTGGTTGTTATTTACCGATTTAAGGATAGGCTGATAGAAAGGTATAGGCACTGAAGGGTACTAATTAAGTATTTTTGGACACTGGAGGAAGGGTGGAGTGAAACCCGACGTCAGAATTTTGTTCACTAGAGATTCCCAGCGGTTCTCAGTTATTTTGTCTAATGGCACCCGTGTATGGTTCGAGATTCCACTGAAAAAAACTGTAGCCTTTCTTGGGTTAAAATTCGGCCTGTGGGAATGGCCACCACGTCAACTCCTAGTTTAGTTAGTTTAATTAGAATACTAAATTAATTGGGAGATAATATGGCGTCCGAGGCTGCCTAAGACCGGTTTATGTAAGTCGCAAATTCCACCGGGAAAATCAGTCAAGTGGCTGGATGCTTTTGGTGTCCAATGAGACATTCGAACCTACCATCTTCGGGCTAGCGGAGAGTGTGTTACCCTCCAAGCTAATCGGGTCAACGCAATCATTTTTATCTCGCAGCTTTACTTGGAACATCATGGGACATCTGCTGCCATATTTTTGCTCTTTCTTTTATAAGGTCAAATTTGTAGCAGCGACTCAAGTCTGTGAATTATACCAGTTTATTCCAGGAATATGATCTAATATTTCATCGGGAAAAATGTAAGCGAGAAGTGTTCTCTTGCAAAAAATTAAATTACCGTGAATCATTTTTATAATCATTTGCCATTCAATGCTTGGATTGGTTTTGACTTCAGCCTTCTGTTATAGTAAAAATATCATCATCATCTGAGTAAGCTACCGGTTCAAGGTAGGTTATGATGAAAGTCAGAGAAAATCCAACAGCCTCTTACACGTGCAGTGCTCTATCTGCCCCTAGTATTTCTTTCTTTTTAAAATATAATATAATAATAATTTATTGCTTCCGTTTTACACAGTATTTTATAACACATTTTAAACAATATATGGAAGCTTTAGATTACCTGTGTGGTGGCAACCAAAAGTTACCGTGCCAAATTCAAAAATAACAAAAGAGTATATGTATTTACCAATTTGACATAATGCTAAATTACATAATATCACTATTTACAAAGCTTTTTCTGGTTAAAGAAACAATTTCATGAGAACTATTGAACATTATTTCAATATCATCCAATTTAAAAAGTAATATTTTGACTTGTCTTAAAAAAACATAACCTTTTTCCATTTTTATATGCTGTGAATGTTGATTAAAGTAAAGCTGTGGAAGTAGGTTCTACTAAAAATATAGCAATAAAATGTTATTACTCCCAAATAACACACTGAAGAAAGAGAATATGCAATTGAATAGGGAGCTTCGGGTACCCTCGAAGAAAAAACCTGTAGTGAGGTTACAATCAAACATATTCATCTATGTATTTAGACATAACAAACAAATCAGACCTACAAATTGAATAAACATTGGAAAAAATTTATTCCAAATCCATAGAAGTAAATAAACAGTTTTTCAGACTATAAAAAAAGAAGTTACATCCAATGCCATTTTGACACTGACGAGATAGAATATTAAATACATTTGGCCCAAGATACTGAATGTTAGGCCTGGGTAAAACAACCAATACCCTTCGTAGGCTGCCTAAGTCAGGCCTGTTCACTACTGAGATTTTGTTACCATTCCTCAAATAGAAAAGACTCAGCTCTAAATAAAAGGTTCGATAGGCTCAGTGGGAGCAACCTTAGGCTAGTGAATAAAGGAAAGGAAGATTCTACACTCATTCTGTTTCATATGATGATTTGGCTGGCTCAGTGTCCCATGTATCCCTCACTTTTCCTCGCGGAGTTTTCCGTTCTATTGTGGGTTTTCCTTGCAGCGTCGTTGTGTCTCAAAAAGTGGCCTATTCCTCTGGAGTTTCCTGTTATTTCTCCGTATGGTTTGCTCCTCTTCCGTTATTGTTTGTTTATGATCTTTTTGTCCATTTTATATTTGGCATCTGTCTCCAGTACCAAGTTCCGAAAGGCTATACTCTTTTGGAAATTCATTATCGCGGATTATACACCATATTAATTTTTCCTTGGAATATGTACTGTGATTCATAATTTTTTGAATTCGTTGTCAGTGGCTATTTATCATAATATAAGTCAAACTTATCGTTTCTTGCTACTTTCTTGGAAATTTTTCGTCGCAGTAGGACGTTTATACTCATCATTATCTTAGCGTGCTAGTATAACCCAAGTTTTGGACTAGAGAAATGTGATGAATATTTTTTTATTTGTGCGATCAAGTATTTGTAATAGTATGCATCGGAGGTAATTAAGTTAGAACTCCGGAAGTAGCGGAGTTATCTCGGTGGAAATCTGTAATTGGTCGCTGTCTACGTGGAGAGGATACTTCGTCAGTCAGATGAGACGTCAAAAAGTGGACCCCTTAGCTCCTTTCGTTAAGTGTAGGCTTATGCCAACGCCGGGTTTCTCTCCACCCTTCCACCATTCTCTCAGCTACCGGCCTACCCAACCTTCTTTAATGGTGAAAATGACATAGTTGTGGGTTGCCAATTAACCAAATAGTATGCATCAAGTGTTCATTATATTACCACAAGTGAAGTATGATTGCGGACGGACGGACCCGTGTGCCACCAAGTTATCGAAATATGTTATAAATGGCGTATTTTATTTTTGTGCTGTGTTCTAGCATTTTTAAAGATGGGGCCAGCCATCCATTGCCATTGCCAATGCCAGTCATTTGGGTACATATCTCTGTTTTATATTCTCAAACGGAAGCGTCAATGATTTCCGCTAGGTCTTCTAAGGATGTAATGGGATCCATTTCTCCAGTTATTCGTTTCTCCTTATCAAATAACCTAAATTAAGTGGGCACGTCAGCGGCAACAGACTCTGGTTCCCTCATATTTTGTTGATTTTTGAGCGGATTAAATATCGTCACGCTGGATGCATTGGAGTCTTCACGGTTCAATTTTCCTAATTTGGCCACTGTGGCGCTCTTGTAATTAGAACGCCACCCTCGTCAACAGAGTGGAATGAGTTCATATTTCGTTATGCCGTGTGGTTATTCGGCATTCGGTTATAATATACGGCTGTATTTTTCAAGCGCCGGGGAACCTGAAATAACATCTTTCTCTCAACTCCTTAAATGAAGTGCTCTGAGTCCGATTATTAATTTGATCCTGAGGAAGGAATCATATATCCTGTTGGTGGGGTATGTTACAATAGGTCATCCTTTTGTTGTGTCGTGAAACCGTTTACATTTGACGGACTCGACCGCAAGAAATGGCAATTCATTCCCATATGCCTCTCATTTTCTTCACGGGATAAGATGCCAAGAGTTAAAATGTATGTGTCGTAAAGGGATTATCCATTATTAGCCAAATGACTTGCTGTTAATAACGGCGGTTTACTACCCCTCTGAAGTGGAGTCTGTCCTGTGAAATGAGATACAAGTGACAGACATTTGCGTGGAGAAAAAAATAATGTAAACCACTCGAATGTTTATTATTTTATGATGGGACATGTCCGTCACAGGGTATTTTATTTATTCAGAAGAAGCCTTAAGCCCATGTGAACGTTTTCAGGAAGTCGTAAGCTCGTGCAAACTTATATGCCGGATTTTGATGCGCCGTTGAGTAGTTTACTAGATAAAATAAATTTATTTGTCATTCTCGCATATTCTAGTGAAAGACGCCTGGAATCAATTAATTGTTGATTCAACATGCGTTAAAATACGCGATGGAATTGATGAATGCCGGATTTTGATGCGCCGCGCCGTTGAGTGGTTAGCCAGGTAAACTAAATTTATTTGTCATTCGTGATAATTCTGGTGAGAGGCGCTTGGAATCATTTTTATTTTTGATTCAGTATGCGGAAAAACTCACAGGTGACGAATTCAGTATCTGTGAGTTTTTCGAAATATGTGGTGTGCAGGCTTTACCTTGCTGCTCCGTTTTTTGTGCCTACTGTTGATGATGGAATCATGCCTTATAATAGCACCAACATTCTACCCATGAAGAGATAAATTTCTTCCAGTTAATAGTATTATATTTCGTGGTTTGAATAGAGTTAACAATTACAGTATAGCTAACCTAATTAAAGTATACTGATGTGGCCATATTTTCTACATCATTCCTCATTATCTTCATTAGTTGACAAATAAAACTTCAACTTATTGCGCATCCAACATGCATTCAATAAAAATGTACATCAATTGATCTGCTCCCTCTGCGTACAGAGAATAAATGCTTTTCCAGCATTAGCGATGATGTGGTTTTAACGTCATATCCGGCTGATATTATCTCCTATTAGGAAGCAGAGACAGCTCGGTTTGACGAGATATAAATTAGCGTAAAGGTCGCCGCCAGAAGACAGCTACTCTGATTAAGAGCGCCAATGGACCACGATGGGATTGTCCTGCGAAGGACGACCTCGGCAAGAAGGGTCGTAAGGGACGGAGAGGAGGTGGATGGTGATTGAGGGGGATGGGAGCGCAATACAACGGTGAAGAAGGCGACTGAGGTTGAGGGGAAACGAGGAAAGGAGATGGGACATCTGGCGAATGCTGAATCCCCTGCCGTAGTCCGCTCGCCTCCGTGGCAGTTTGTCGAGGAATTCTAGGTCAAGCGCCCGGCGCCTACTCCTCCTCCCACAACACTTCTCCTCCTACAATCCCGTCCTGCCCACTCCATGGAATTAATTCGCTTCTTTTTCTTCATCCATTCCCACCTTCTGTGACTCCGGCGTTGAAAGTTCCGGTCAGCGGTCAGAATCTGGGCCCGGAGGTTCGCGAAGGACGAAGTGGGGATGGAGGGGTTGAGGTTCAAGGAGGATATGGAGGCAGGGAATACGAGCGGGGTTAAGTCGATGAGGAGGCGGCGGCGTCCGTAAGGCGCCCATTGGCCGGCCGGGCTATTTGGCGGTTAGAGTCAAAGGAAGGGAGATGAAAGGTTGGCCGCCAGTACCTGACACCGCACCGCATTTTTAAAAAAAAGGAGCAACGCATTCGCGTCGGGCCTTGCACGTGATGGCCTGCCGAACGCTGATAAGGATCGGCTCATCCCACACTCGTACACATCCTGCCCCGCTCGAATGACAGGAGAACACATCCTGCGTCAACTCCGATCAGGTAGCGTTAGTTATGCGCAGGTCTATGCGTGAAACAATCTCAGCTCTCCTCATTCCAGCATCAAGGTCTAGATTACGAAGATTAAAGGAGATGAGATTATCATTTGAGGAGATCATCATTAAAGTAGGCTTACCATACGTCCCGGTTTGAAGGGTCTGTCCTGTGGTTCCGCACGCTTGGCGAATTTAAACCTGCTGACAATTTAATATCCAGGAGTGTCTCCGTTTAGGTCCGCTGTCCTCTGCGCGGAGAAATGCGCAGCGATAAATGTATGGCGAAGAATGAGTTAATCGAAAACGATGTATCAAATTGTATTTTGCATCATCGAAGGTTCTTAATTGTCAATTGAGTGTTTATCACTAAATTGCAGTAAAGAACCCTTGTGGTAAAAGTCTAGCTGAGCAATGCTATTTTTCAACTTTTCCCGGAAAGCCCAAAGGAATAACTTGATTGGGGCTAAGAGGGGTTCAGTAACCCCACTATTTGTGAGATTTAAACTCGGTTCTCCAGAAATTGGTACTAAAACAAGTCACCGCTGCTGCAGTTGATAATTTTATTTTGTGATTGCAATCAAAGAATAAAATTAATGTACAAATAAACAATATCTCAATTTCGTCCAGGTTTTAATGTCTTCAAAACTACATATGTCCCGGTTAATATGATAACCCTCTACCCCTAAACTTCGTTGAAGTACCCAGCCATTTATATTTTCCGTTTACATGATTTCCTTATATTTTCATATCTTATATTATCTTACAGTATTTTACCTGCAATCATTCGTAGTGTTTTCATGTCTGTAGTCTGTTTTAGTCTTCTAGTCTTGAATATATCGGGTCTCATCTCTACTATGCATGTCGTAATTGAATTATTACTCGTATAATTACGGTATAAAGTCGTCATTTCGTATTTTTACCCATACATTCCTGGGTGAAAACACATGAAATAAGTACTCCAATACAAAGAAAGAAAGAATTCTTTGCAGACTTTCTTTCTCTATGAATAATTTCCACCAAATCTGCCCAGAGACGAAATCGTTTACTCCAATATAGTTTCGAGCACCAACGCCAGAGAAAGAAAGGCACAATTCAGAAACTAAAATTATTCCCGATCATTCACGCTGTGGTGGTTTACGGGAAACTAATTACTCGCCAGTGACCAACCATAGGATGCCATCACTCAACACAACAATGGGATCCTTCACGGGGCTGTTGAAGAGCCCAGTTTAAGATGTCGGGGTTATGATGGTCCGGCACACCCTCTGTGATTGTGCATGGGAATGAGAATCCGTTCCACGGGCAATCACAGAGCACACTCAAACTACAAATCTGTAGTACCTTAACGGATTTTTACGCAATCTTCTGTGGTTTGGTCACTGTTGATGCTTTACTTCTCCCGTAAAACACCACAGCGTGATTGATATGTAATAATCATAGTTTCTGGTGTGTTACTTTTTCTCACTGGTTTTGGCGCTACGGCCATTACTGTACTTATTTCTTGTGTTCTTTCATTTGAGGCCTTAGAGATCGTCAACTTCATATTTAGGGTCGCCTGCTGGGGCATTTTTGACCCGGAGACTCCGGGTGAAACTAACGGGTGTCTCCGGGCTCAGGGTTTCAGATCTATTCTCCGGGGCACTGTCTGGTGCGAAACTAACAACATGCATTTGAATTATACAGGCATTCCATCGCTTATACAGAATTCTCTAGGAAAATGTTTATTTAAATTAATCCAAATTGCATGAGTTTTTATTGAACATAAAAGAAATCCTTCCGCACATATTTTAATTTAAATACACGTATTCTTTAATCCCAAAAAGAGATCAAAATTATACTTAAATAATCTTTATCAATAACTAGTGAAGGACATTTTATGATAGTTAAAGATACGTTGGTAACATTTTCATCTTAATTCATCTGTTGCTACATATCAAGCAGCTGAAACTTCGTAACAACGGAAAACATTGCTGCAAATTCAGCTTCTCCGGATTGCTGACTAAACTCCCCGGCTCGAGGAGATCTTACAGTTGGTAACCCTGCTCATATTAATTACCTGTGTAGTTTTTCGGTAAAGAGGAGTCTTGCAGGTCTTGCGTCGCCTTGGAGGTGGAATCCGGGTAGCATCACGGCTGCCGGCTGCATATCCCTTCTGGGGAAATCCCATTTCGTTTTTCCGGGGAGCAAAGCCAGTTCCCAAAAGTCACTTCGGTCGTGACTCTTTTGAGTTTTGGCAACATATGGAACGCGTGGCGAGGTATTTGAAACCTCGGATGGCGCTCCAATTAATCGAAAGGGGCGCCGAATTGAATGAAAGTTAGATCTTTCCTGCTATTTTTCACGCCGAGAACTCTCTTCCTGGCTTTCCTTTGTCTGCTATCTGGTATCTGCGCTGAATTGATACTCTTTATGTGCCGTTGAATGCTCGTTTCTACTTCAGTCAATCGTAGCCAAAATGACGACTCGTGTGAGGGAAAAGACAAGGGGATGTTATCGCCGGTGGCGACCGGAAGAGAAAATTTGTCAAAACTCGTTCTCCAAAACGGGAATGCTTTGCAGCTGGAATGGACTAAATATATTGAAAGCCGTTTGTAACACTCTGGTGGTGAAATCGATCGGTTCAGTCGATCAAACAGTGTTCTATTTATTCTTTCAATGCGATAAATCAAATTTTGGTCTAACATATATCATATTTGTAAACAGCGCGCCATTTTGGAAACATATATTAGGTACTACTGGAATGTTTTCGTGAACCATGAGGATTGAATTTTTAATAATTTTTGCTTGCATGTTGTGAAACCCATGATTTATAAAAAGTCTTTTCTACTCTAGTTAGTCTTTATGTTGTAATTAACTGATAATGTTTCTTCTTGTTTTTGGATGGAGTAAATTAGAAGAACGAAATGGTCTGAAGGAATTGAAACTAGGTACTTATACTAAACTCTGAAACTTTTGCAGTGACCTTCGTGTATGAGTTTAAGGGAAGTAATTTAAGACTATTTCGTACGGAATTCATTCTATGCGTCTCTAGGTCATAGTTACAAGGTTTTGGTGTATCTGAAAATCCTGAGTATATTTTTAATTATCCTTTAATTATGACGGCCTTGTTGCTCATATAAGAGTTATTATTCCCAATTTTCGGAGCAGTGAATGGATGACGAAATATTGAAAATGATAAATCAATTTCTGTTAGCTTAAATGGCAGAATTATTTACTTGGTTGAATTGGTTACGGACCACTTAAATAATGTATGAGTTAAATTCTATATGAGTTGGTCATGTCTTTTTTTTAAATCTCAATTTCCTTTTTTTGCCGACGTTTTGCCTTTTAATTAAAGCATCTTCAGGGCTACAGCACAATGCAAGGAAAACAGTTAATAGCAATTATACATACATACATACATTGTACTACAAAGATAAAAAAGGAAGTTGAAATTAAAAAAAAAAGACATGACCATGACTCTATAATTTAACTCATACAATATTATCACCGCCAACGTGTTATTTTTGTACTTGGCTTTCATCGACCATCGACCATCACGCTAAATTCAGTTCAGTAGCTGATCACAAAACTGCTGTGAGTTGCGAGTGGATCGAATTCATGGTATTAAGAATTCTTTACTCCATTCCAAAACAGTTTTGCTTCCAGCACAATGCGTTTCAATGTATGATGATATGAACTTGTAAATGATTGTTCTCAAAAGAACTTTTTAGCGTAGTAATCTTAGTGTTCCAGTAACTTAGTAATTTGTTTTTCCATTCCTATACCGGTAAGGTCACAAGGTCCATTCCAACACGGTATTTTTTGGGTGACCGAAAAAGATGCAGGAATCACCAAAGTCTTTCACACCTTTTAATGACTCAAATCGCCACTCGATATCTTGGAATTACCTGAGTGTGAAAGTAGCCAGCATTTCACTCTGAATTGACTCCCTACTTAGCACTGGCTGTGCTTGGATCGCGAAGGCTCCATTTTTCTGTATTTTCTTTTGGGCCTTTTTAATCGTTGAAATCTTTTTCATTGGTACTTGAACAAATGTTAGTGTCTTAAATATTCTATTTCTTCCTCATTTTCGAGTTTGGGTTTCTGTGGTTCGCGGGAAAAAATTCGTTTGCTTGGTTATATTTCTCTTCTCACCCAAAAAATCTTCATTTCCTCGTGGTTCCTCTTTTTTTCTGATCAGGTGTTTTTGGCCTTTTTACTTCGTTTTTTCTTGAACTTCTTATAATCACCAGCCTTCCATGGAAAAATGTCTTTATTTTTGATATCTTTCTGGATGGATTTAAACTTCCTCTGTCATTTTTGCTCGCTCAACCCATTTTGCTGTCGTCTTTAATTTGGTTATATTGCTGAAAATTTACTCTTGTCAGTCTAAAACTACTTATTATTTGGATGTGCCCATAGAATTTCAGTTCATGCGCATTGTGTTTGTGATCTTCTTCACTCTTTTGTAAAGATCTTCATTTTTCCTCTTCCTCCAAAAATCTTTATTTCTTCGTTATTTCCGCCTCTTTTTTCCGAACCGATAATTTTCATAAGGATTCCTTTTCTTTCTTCTCTAACCATTCTAATTAAGTTAACAAGCGAATATTATGATTAAGTATAATAAAATCGGTTTTTTAAATGGATACAATAAACTCGAGTGAATATTTCCGCTTCTTTTACTCATCCTTTATTTTACCCCACGACATCGGTAAGGAAACCTGCATTAATACTGCTAAACTGACGCTGTTTTTCTGCAGTTTTCTCTGAAGAGAGTAATAGTTTGTACAGTGCACGAATCATTTAGTGCGTTACATATAGAAATGTTGTGACCCGGATATTGTTGGTCGAGTTTTTATCTTTTTGAGACGGACTCTGTTTTTGTTTTCCTCCATTCTTGTGTATGCGTTTGCTTGTTTTCTCTTATTACGTTTCTGTACCATTTAAGAGTGAGCATAAAATAATTGAACTGGAATCAAAAATAGTGAAATATAATGCCAGCGGTCATAATCGAAAAATGATTCTCCTATCTTAAAGCATTAAAGAGCCATTTACCGCGGCTCATACTTGCGTTGTAATGGTCTTCGCAAAAACTTTGATTTCTTCCGATGAAATACATTGAGGCTCTTGAAAGACAAAAAAGCCCCAGCACCTCTTTCGTTCCGCACGGTTTGAAATCACTGCTGAAATGTTTCAGAGGTGTGCAAGCGTGATGTCGATTCACACCATGAGGCATAACTGTAAACCGTCGGATCTTGATCTTGAAAGAAAAGAACCCTTCTCTAATTAAAGTATATTGACTACTAGCTTCTCCAAAATGACATGAGGCCTACCAAAGACGTCTATACGAAAACGGATGTCAGACGTCCTATATTAATGAGGTCAATTGAGTCCAAAGCTTAGAGAATGTACTTCATAAAAATAATAATTACTTAATTGGAAGAGTTGATATCCACGCATGTCAAAAAGTGAAATCTTGGTCAAGTCCAGGTGCTTACAAAAAATTACGCAAAATGTAATGCTTTGAATTTGGATGTCTACAAAAGGAATTGTAATCACCCAATTGAGTAGCATTTGAAATGGTGTGACTAATTATTACTCTCGAAGTTAGTTATTTTGACGCAGGTCAATTCAAAATGCTGTGCAATGCGAATAGCTCGTATTTATTTTCCCTTATGCCATTCTTACCTGTTATTTTCGGGTCGAGTGAAATCGTGTATGGGGACGCCGTTTTAATGTTCTCCATGTAGTTTGATCAGCGATGAAGTGATGTAAAATTCCTCTATGAAAGAAATACAATTGAATAACTCTCATGGTAAAACATTTTGTGCCGTTTCATTTCCTGTTGAGAGAAAATATTCTTCTATATTATCAAGCAACTTCCACTGTTTCAAACCTGAATCTGTTGGATTGTGATCTACTGCGAAGTACTTTCCGAAAAGCGGTTGTTCTCTTTTGTGGTGTCTATTGCACTCTTGGCTGTCTTTCCTCGTCGATAGGCTAAAATTTTAGTGTAGTTTAGGGCGAAGATTTACTTTGCGTAAATTTATTTGCTCTACGTAAGTTTTCTTTATTCAATTGAGACTTGAAAATTAATGTTTCTCAAATAGAGAAGGGAAAAATGCATTCATTTCGTAGTGACTTAATTCTTTTTAAGGAAAACTAATTACAAAATAAATTTGGCGAAACGTTGGCTATGAAAAATTGAGTTTCATTATTTGGCCAGCACTCAATAAATCGTAAACTATTACGAAAATAAAGCTACTACCATTCACACTGTAGTCAACGTGCTGTAGTATTTTTACTTCCTTATTTAAATAGTGTTATTCTCTGGTAATGATACGTACTGCTCTCACATATCATTTAATTTTTGATTTAATGATAGTTATATTTTTATATTACTTTAGTGTTTATAGATTTGACCTATTTAGTGATAATGTATTTTATGGCAAAGCTATCAAAAGTATGCTGAGTGATGTGCCTAAATTCGCATCGGTGTATATTCAGAGCCATGGGACATAAGTGTAGTGAATTCAGTCGAAACTTGGCGTTTCTTTCTTCAAATAAGTCCATTCAGCTTAGCATAAACTGAATCTTGAAGAAGTTGCATTCACAAAGAAGGTCTAAATGCAGAAATAGTACTCAGCACCTCTGCAGGCACGTAGCCAGGGGGGCCCCCTGGCTTTGCTTCAGCCCCCCCCCACCCGGAAGCAAATTTCTGGCTACGTGCCTAAGAACCAGGGAAGAATAACGAGGGCCTTTAATATTGAAAGGTTGATTGCTAATTAATTGAACTGCTAATGCAATAAGATTTTGAATGACGTGAAGAAATGCCCTTCTTGAAAGCCACCAGGAAATTCGCAAGTGACCATCATATCCTACAATTACCAATAATTGTTGTCCCTATTTGCGAGTTTTGTGCATCCAGTGTGTAAAAGTATCACATTACGCCTCTTGGCGTACAACTCGATGCGACGGTTTAACTCGAGCATAAAAACCATATCCGTATCTTCTGCATGCTCTGCATACCTATTCTTTCTTGGCCAGGGTGACTGACAAGGGAATGACACTACGGAGTTTTTAGTCGTATAGGCCAGGGTTACCGCTTTTCATATGCATTTCCGGTGTATCGAACCGGTCCTAGTCCATTGCGTGAGGCTTCAGTAATAAGTACTCTATGATATTAAGTTGCTTAGAATGCCACATCATATGTTCAATTATATTTAAAATAATTTGCTGAAGATGCTATAATGTAGCGAAACTAGTTGAAATAATTATTATATTCTGTGGAAAGCAAAGTTTTTAATTTAAAGCTTTCTTTCTCGTATTAAGCCCAATAGCTTTCATGAAAGGAGTTTTACGCGTCCTTCAATTCAATATATTACTGCATTAATATTTGTTTTTTTTTTCTTTTAAAATGCTGCAGGCCATTGCAACCTTAAAAATTGAAGTAGAGTCACCTGTAAAACCGAAACGCAATATTTATTTATTTGATAAATGCAACTTCATAAAATTTGGCGAGATGCTTAATGATTCGTACACGGACTTCGTAGCTAAAACAGAGGATAAAAGCACTGATGAATCTTGGAAATATTTCTTAGAAATTCTACGACAGGGAATCAACGAATATATTCCGCAAAAATTGAAATTCGACAGTAAAGAACCTCGCTGGTATAACAACGATGTTAGGATGGACCTTAAGAGACAGAGAAAACTGTACAACTTGCTCAAAAAGTCCACTACGGTAGGTGACAAATCGAAGGAACTTGAAGCAAAAGAAAGTTACGCTGCGCAACGCTCAAAAACTAAGAAATCAATGCGTATTGCATTGCGAAATTTCAAGAAAAAAATACTTGGTGAATTACTCGAAGAAAATCCGAAATCTTTTTGGTCATATGCGAGAGAGCTTTAGGGAAAATCTTCAACCGTAGATTCGTTATTTGATGAAGATGGCAAACTTGTCACCGAAAATATTGACGAAGCTAACACGTTAAATTCCCACTTCGAAAGTGTATACACTACAGACGATACTGCATGTAATTTTGAAATTTCATTCACTGAGGAACCGATGAAAGAAATCACTATTCAACGCGATGGGATAACTAAACAGCTACAGTCGATAAAAAATAGTAAATCTTCGGGTCCGGAGGGAATACCCGCGCGTGTCCTCAAGGAGTTAGCGCCACAGATCGCACCGTTCTTAGACATAATATTCAAGAAGTCATTTTCTGAGGGAAAGATACCATTAGACTGGAAAATTGCAAACGTTACACCGATATTCAAAAAGGGAAACAGACACGACCCAGAGAACTATCGACCAATTTCATTAACGTCGATTATAGGCAAGATACTCGAACATATCGTCGTTAGCAATATCATGACGTTCCTGGACAGTCGTAACGTCCTCCATGGCTCTCAGCACGGCTTTCGGAAAGGTAGATCATGTGAAACACAACTCGCGCTCTTTCTTCATGACGTTCTCAAATCTGGTGAATCGAAAATACAAGTTGACGCATTATTTCTAGATTTTAAGAAAGCTTTCGACACGGTACCTCATGACAAACTTTTATACAAATTACAGTCATGCGGCCTAAACGAAACAGTAGTAAACTGGATACGCGACTTTCTGAGTGATCGTAAGCAAAAAATGGTTCTTGACGGAATTAGCTCTGATGTAGTTAAAGTGACATCAGGTGTCCCGCAAGGAAGCGTGATCGGCCCCCTTTTGTTCATTATATACATAAATGATCTATGCTCTCGAATTAGCAGTAAAATACGTTTATTTGCCGACGACGCTGTCATCTATCTTGAAATTAGTGATCACTCTGACTTTGAAACTCTGTCATCGGATTTAAACAACGTTCATGTGTGGAACCAATAGTGGGGACTCGAACTTAATCTGAGAAAATGCACGGCGGTACATTTCTTGCGGAGGTCGTCTAACTATTCCCATGTATATGCTGTGGATGGTGTTAACATAAAGGCGACAGATGAAGTGAAGTATCTAGGAGTTACGATAACTTCGGACCTATCGTGGGGAGCACATATAAGAAATATTTGTGGCAGAGCTCTGAAGAAGCTAGGATTCGTCAAGCGTATTGTGGGAAGATTTTCGGATGAAAAAGTAAAAGAGAGGTGCTATTTCGCACTCGTCCGGCCACACCTTGAATATGCAGCGAGCATATGGGATCCGGTGCAGAAAGACTTAGTTCGGGAAGTTAATAAAATACAAAGGAAAGCTGCGGGATTCGTCAAAAACTGCTACGGGCGTACAGACAGCGTAACACAGATGTTAAACGAATTAGGCTGGGAGCCGCTAGAGACTCGGAGGCTGCGCGCTAGGCTTAGATTGCTTGAACAATTGAGAATAGATATCTTTCAGAGCGACACGGAGAACATCATATTAGAACCCCACTATATTTCCAGTTCCGACAGAAACGATAAATTAAGAGAGATATTTTGCCGAACGGATAGATATGGGAATTCGTTTTTCCCCCGAACAATAAGGGACTATAATAAATGCTAGGCGTAATTTCATTAGAGCGTTTCATTTTTATATGTAAACGGCTGGTGTCCTAACATCCCCCGCCACACGCCTATTGAGGCGGCTTGCGGGGTAGTATGTAGATGTAGATTCGTATTGTTTACTGGCACCCACATAAGTAATACCCTTAATCGTGAAAATTATCTATAAAACTTTTCTTTCCATCTGAGTTTTGGGTTTTCTCAGTGTTTTTGCTTTTAGATCTTCAGCTTAAATGATCCATTCTCACTTTGATATCGGTTGAATGGCATATGAGTTGGCATTTGTACCAGAATAAAAATTTTGCGTATGCTTCTTTGATTCATCTCAGATGCTGTAATAAAGTGCAAATCTTCCATTTTTTTATTCTCGGTGCTGGAATGTTCGGTGCCAATTATTTTCGCTACTCTGCAGAAAAAATGATTTTTCCCGGACGTAATTATTGAGTGCTCATTCTCATTCAAGAATGAGTTGCAACTTGGCGTATTTAACTAAATGTCATAACGGTGTCCGGGGTGCCCTTCACACGCTTTTTGTTCTATCTCGTTTGTTTAAACTTCTTGTGATGAATTCTCTGTAACACACGTTACTCAGTTGGTAAAAATGACTGGCGTTTGTGCTAGATTTTAGAGCTTAAGTCGTTTAAGGTGATTCCGTCGTGATTGTAAGTCAAAACAAATGCTCAAGTCCAACTTTTTTAAAATTGGTTTTAAAAATCCTGCTTTCGCTGATGACATGCGTTAGATATTGAAAATCGCAAAAGCATATTTTAAATATGCATGATATTTTTTTAACTGCAGCGCCATTTACATTAAATTACCACGTTTTGCCTCCATAAAAGGCAGTAATTAGCTATTAACTCAATAAATAAGGCGGTAAGGTGCATATAATTTATTTTTAGTCAATTTCTGGAGTTTTTGCTTCTGGTAAACAGTTTTTCGTGAAAGTGACATTAATATTAGATAGAAAAATACTATTTCTCCCCGTTTTTCTCCCACTGTCGCATTTAGTACCATGTACTTTTAAGTTCAATAAGCGAGAAAAATAGCGTGGAAAGGTGACATTTTGTTCTTCGTATCAGATAGAGAACATATTTTTGCATAAGTATCCAGATTATGAATAAAATGACATGAATTCATTTTATGGTGGAACCACATTAACGTTTTCTGATGCAGCTACATCAATGAATCTTAACCTATATCTAATTTGAAATCAAGGTGCTTGGTTTGAATATTATCTGTGGGGGAGGATGGCGTCAGTGGACCATATGTTAAACTTTCGTTGTGTCCTTGAGAAGGCAGTGGTTAATGTATTATAAGTCGGTTTATGATCACCGAATATTCCCCAACTAGTTGGTGGCAGTTGGTCTCCTCCATTTCCTCCGCTCGCCCCAGATTTCCCCTTCCAGCTACATCGTCATTGGACATCTGTGGTCGAGGGTTGGAGAGAGAGCTTGGTGGAAAAACTTGAGGCTAATGATAAATTTCGATTTCTTGTTTCCTTGTATCCAGCCGGAGAAATTTTCAAGTGTTTTTCATTTTTTGCTCACTGTCGCGTAAATAGAGAATTGGGGTGGGAATACGATATGCGGAGATGGTATCGTGTGCATCAACACCTGGCTAACCGCTTTTTTTGAGAGCCGAGGATGTTCCTTTGAACTCTGACCCGGTCACGGAATTAAAGTTCCTCTCGTGTGTGTTCTCCGTATTTCACGAGACCTCAAATGAGTCACTGGTTTTTGGATGGCCTTCGTCGTGGTGTAACTGGAATCAGGATATAGCCGCCTAATAACAGATCTACTCGCTGTCATCGTGGTCACGACGATCTTTGTCATCCAGTGTGATGAACTGAACTAGTGTGGCAGTACGGTGGATGGATTATAGTTCAACCTAAACCAGAATTTTGGCTGCTCTATAATAATAATGATTTTATTCCTTCTTAACTAAATCACAATTACAGTTATTACAAATAAATCCATTTTAAGGGGGAATATAGGTACACCAGAGGATAACCTGTGTTGGGGTTACCATTCTCTAATGTTAGAAAGCAGCGGCTGGTGCTAATGCATATTAATTTTTTACCTTGTGGTTAAGGAGCAATTTTCATTTTCATAATAGAGTATTCTAAACAAGTAAGAATGTTCCAGTAATAACAGTAGTAATATTTAACAGTACTAACAGTAGTAAAATGTAACTGTACTAACAGTAGTAACATGTAACAGTACTAACAGTAGTAACATGTAACAGTACTAACGGAAGTAACATGTAACAATACAAAGACAAAAAAGTACAGATTCAAAATCACCAAGATCACACAGCAACTTTTAATAGGCTTTCCACTTCATCACTGTCCTTAGATAGAAGCCATTGTTTTAATTTGCCCAGAAATATAGCCGTGGAGTTGTGTGATACAATTTTCTAAAAAAAATTCAGCAATAAAAGCAAAACATGACAATTTGATAAATAGTTGACAAAAATGTTCAAAGCATGTCTCCACGTAAAATAAAACAAATTCTCATTAAGTGCTGGTTCTTATTTGGTTGGTTAAGGAGGCGACCGATATCTGAGGTCATTTGCGCCATTGAGGGGAGGTGGGTAGGTTTGTAGGGTTGAAATATTTAGGGAATGGAGGAAGGGTGTTGAGAAACCCAGTGTCGGAATTAGCCTACTCTTAACAAGTATACTAATTGGATACCAGTTTTATGCCCCAATCAACTGAATAATCCATTAGAAATACTCTTAACGTACAAATAGTTGTCATTTAGGCGTTGTGATTACGCTGAAAAATCTCCCCCACTGCCGAGATCCGAATCCGGGCCTGGGGATGTGGAGCCAGCACTATTACACCCACCGTGAAGTAGTTTTTGAGTCTCTAGAAATAGTCACTTGAGTCATTGAGTTTCTGGGAAAAAGAAGGAAGACTCGCTTGTACATCAAGTTTAAAAATGTTTTCATCCCCGCTAATTTTATTTTTAACCTCCCACTTTATATCTTAATAAGCAGTTCATTATGTATACCACTGGGCGTCAGAAATTAGACTGTGGAGTGGAGTACAGCGCAATATTTAATTATAATTTCATGCTTAACTCTTCTTCTCACGTCCTTCTTTGACCCCTTAACCCACGAATTGTGGCTTCGTTTTCCCAAAACCGTTGCGATTACATGGTCCGCTAGAATTACGTTTTACCAGTCCATACTTTCGACTGTTGTTAACCAATGGAGTGAATATAGGTAGCGTAGAAACTCAGATGCTCGAAGCTGTCTGAAGGACTTCTATAAAACGTTTGAAAAGACCCTCCAAATGTAAGCATGGTGCTGTTATATATTTTTTTAATAATTTGTATTCATCAATCGATAGTTACTCGTTTTCCCCATCAGCCTATTAGGAGACGTGATCAGTGACAACTGTTGTACACCCCCATTTTGAGCTATCTAGATTGTCTTTTGTCGTCAAATGAGTATAATTTCATTTTATTCTTAATGTAAAACTACGTTATCTAAATTATCTTAAGTTGTTTATGCTCTAGGTATTGTGTGTTCAGAAGAAAGCTGTATTTTTTTCACTTGTCCTTTTCACTTAAATTCTTTTCTTGCCGAGATTGTTACAGGCAGTTACAATAGCAGTTCTAATGTGACGTAGCTTTCGATTTTTATCCTGAACGAAAGTTACAAAACATACAAATGGGCCGATTGGACTTTTTTTTAAATCGGTTCATGGAATTCCATGTTAGTATTTGCTTTTCTTTAAGGACCTTTTTTACGAAAGTGAAAGTGCAGCTTGTTCTTTGATTGTTTACAATTTTTAACGGCGTACCATGGAGACACTAGGCATTATATATTGTTTCTTTCATCCTTTATTTTGGTCCTGCGTGTCAGTCTTTCTCTCTCCAAGCGTAAAACTTTCCCTTTGAAGCTCTCATGAATGAAATGAAGAATATGTTCCACTGCCTTAGTGCATATAATCTAGGGGTGCTTTTCCGAAAAATCAGTCAGCCTTGTATCCTGTACAAGTGCTCGAAGATTTCACTTTGCTCTGCTTTCTGCTTTCATTCTTGCCTGGAGAGTTTTTCCTGTGTGGTCTATTTTTTGAAATCATTCGGTCTCTTTTTTTCTTTCTTAAAATAAGAACCTATTGTTGTGACATGATTGTGCTGAATGAAGGAAGGTTTGCGCAAGATGATCGCACTATCTAGCTCTTATCGTTCATCTTTCTGTCGTAAAATTTGTTGTGTATGTAGGAGCGAGGTCCTTTTTTGTAACCCAGTTGTCCATGATAATTTGCATCATAATGTGATGACAAAAGCGACCTTATGCTATAATACCAGCTTAGTGTATAACTGTCTGTTTTTAATAGCAAGTATGATGGTTTGTAATTTGAAATTCTGTTTGGGTTCTTTTTTAACCTATTCCACTTAGTGTGTGTAATGCATTCTCTGGTAATTGTTATTCATACCGTTTCTATATCTACCGCTGTACTTAAGTTACAATTAGTGTACTTAATTGAAAAATTGTGCACAGGCCTCAGCCGAGAGCGCAGCCGTGGGAATGTCGTTAAGACGGTTATGTCCCTATTTAACTTAGGTTGTTTATCTTCCCATAATTTTCCTAGTATATCACGAATTTTGTGTAAAGTTCAAAATTATGGATTATCCGCGTGCATTAGTTCAGCACTATCTTGTCCCAAGGCTGTATGCCATTTCACTTAAATATACTTTGAAGCTTTTGCGACGCAGATGTCGTACTATATTACCTCCCAGGTCGAAGATAAAATACGCTCGTATTTCTATTTAATCATCTCGCCTCTATAATTTAGGGATCATTTATCTTTCCATCCTTTTTGGGGTTTAAACTCTTCGCTCTTCGTTGTCATTTGTGATGTATCAACGCTATGTTTAAGTTACAATTTGTTTTAGATTTTAAGACGTTTCGCAGTCTCCGCTCGAGCATTTATCTTTGGTTGCTGGGTACTCGTAGCAATTTTGTCTCGAGGCTGGAGTCTCATTTCATCGAAAAAGATTTCACTATATAATCATTTAGCATCTTGGCCTTAATGCTGTTTCTCTGATTACCTTGTGGTGGTCACATCAAATGCCGATAGCTCGGATTGTTGCAAATTTTAGGACACACGGGACTGTGGAAATTGCGACCCATCAAATTCACGAGTTTTTCTTCAGAATGTCATTATTTTGCGATTTTTTGATAATTTTTAGACACTGCGGTGAATTTTTTTCTTAATGTCGAATCATCAATTTTATATGAATGGGAATATACAGGTTTCCATTAACATACCAGTTTTAGTTAACTACTAATTTGAAAATCTCGAAAACGACATCTAACGGAACGTATGTAACAGTGTTGCGTTTCTTTTTTTATTCGTTTCGAACCTCATTGCGTTCTGGTAGGTAATACCGTTTAACATAGTTGCCGCAATACTCAACTTATATTAATGACTCAGTGTCTTCTAATAAACATCATCTGTTTTAACTAGGCACATATCGTAATTTGTAGCAATTGGTTTTATAATATCACTCTCTTTCAATGATAGATAGGGTTTTCAGCCATTGTATGACTTGCCTGAAATTGACAAAAAAATGATATCTTTACACGCTAAATTTTTTGCAAATTGGACTTATTATTACGTGATGGTAAATGCGGAAATGGGAGAACCACCGAAATTAATACTAATTCTCTATCTAATATGAAGTCCATTTTCGTGAGCAAATTTTCGTATGAAGCGAAATTTCTGAGGGAATGGAATGGTGATAAAATTACGGCACCAATCCATCTTAATTTTTGATATATTACCTTATAGCTACAGGAGCTGAAGTAAAAATGCGTTAGTTTATTATAAATGGCACTCTAGTAGGCTAATATGGCCAGAAAAAAATGTTTTCGTTTAAAAAATGCATCCGTCGAACAATCTGCATATTTTCTGCCTACAATATATTGCCCAAAAAAGGATTCCAAAGGAAAAGGAAGCTACTCTGTGTGCCTTCGAACAAAGAATTAAGGAAGAAACTAGTGAAGTGCTATATATGGAGTGTGGCACTATATGGTGCGGAAACTTGGGCAGTTAAGAAGGTAGATGAAAAAAAAGACTGAGACCCCTGGAGATGTGGATATGGAGGAAGTTGGAAAAAGTGAGTTAGAAGGATAAAGTGAGAAACGAGGAGGTACTGAGGAGAGTGGGCGAGGAAAGGACTCAGATGGAAACGATTAGAAGAAGAAAACAGGAATTTCCCTGCGAAGACATTGCCTGCTGACGAAGGGTAAAGAAGGAAAGGTTGGAAGGGTAAAGAAGGAAAGGTTGGAAGGAAAGTGGGAAAGGGGAAGGAAAAGGAAGCAAATGCTAGGTAACATTAAAATAGGCCCAAGTTACGCGGACACAAAGGGTGGATTGTAAGAACGAAATTTAAACCGAGGTTTGAACCGCGCCTGTCGAAAACGTCAAAAACAGCTGTTTTTGGCTTGCAAGAACGAGGTTTCCGCTTCAAAGGTCGCCAATTCCTGAACCTGCTTCTGAGTCGGTTTAAACCGCGGCCTCTTATTGGAAGTAAACAAAGGTGGGCGGCAGGGAGGAAGCTAACATTCCCGATGTTCAAAAAGTAATCTTTTACACGAGTTGGAGGTACTTGTAAGGATTTGTATTCGGAGAAATGGATTAAATAGAAATGAGTGTTATCTCTTCTTGGTTTTTGATGAATCGGAGTTCATATATAGGCATAAGTTCGGTGGTGAAGTAACGCATAAATCGCTACGGAAGGTTAGTAATTATCACTGTACACAAATGACCATAGTGAATTTCATAGTGAAAGTGCCACCAATTCGTTAATTGCTGTTAGTAATATGGTTTTACGTCAAGGGAAGATTTTATGAAGCATTGGGGGATGATGTGATTGTTGACAGGTTGACATTATCTAGATGCCTGAGTTACTTTTGTGATTCTAACGTCTCTTCAGTGCAATGGGTCTATGTTATTAAATTTCCCGTTGATTCCTCCGAGTTATTAAGTGAGAAAAGCGACTTTACTTCGATTTTCGCGGGATGATGGCAATTATGTGATATTATGGCAACGCCATGAAAGGATGTATGGGTGTGGTTCAAGTAGTCGATAGATGCATTATAGGATTTTAAGCAAGCTTTTGATTAGTAAAATCTTCTCGGGTTTGCCACCGGGTAAAGCCTTTAAAGGCCAACGTTTCGACGATTGACTCCCTCATTATCATTAGGGCTGAGACTGATGACGATGAGGGAACTATATCACATTTTCTTGATAAATTAGGTGAAATCACGTGTAAAAATTACTTTAAACTGAAGTTTTGAAATTTAAAAGAATCAGCCATTGCCATATTCTGAAGGGTTTTTCAAATAAGGTTGGTTAAATGGGAGAAGATAGTGGCAAGCATTCATAATTTTTCAGCGGGTAGGTGGAATAGGAGAATAACGGAGGATTTTTCCTTAGTAATGCTATGGATTCTCCGTCGTTTTCCAGCCACCCAACTTTTGCTCGGTGAGAAATGAATTCTGTGAGCGTTAATGATGGGAAGCGGATAAGATTCACATGATTCATTTAGTTGTGGGCACCTTATTTTTGGGATTTAGACCAAAATCCACAGCCATCCCTCCCTCACTCATCAGCACCCCTCCCTCCCTCTAGTGACTCCCTCATCGTCATCAGTCTCAGCCCTGATGACGATGAGGGAGTCACTCGTCGAAACGTTGGCCTTTAAAACCCTTACCCGGTGGCAAACCCGAGAAGATTTTACTAATATTATTCGCCGGGAAAGCCTAAGATCTTTTAAGCTTGCGAGGTTACTCTATAGTGTTGACTTTGGCCCCAAATGATGCAATATTTGGCAAAATATTTTCTCTTTCCTGTCAATTTAAGGCATAGTTTCGCATTAACAGTACAACGGTATATTTGTTATTTTATTGATACAAGTATAATTTCCCATTTTAATTCGATACATAGCACTCAATTAAGAATTCCAGTGTGTAATGACATTTTAACCGTGGAAATAGGTTACGCAGGTTCAATAAAACGAAAGAGGTATAAATAAGAAAGCGAAGACATGCCGTTAACATTCTTGTTTTGAATAAAAAAAGGTATTGATGACTCGCATATTGCTTTCGTTGCATTTTCATTGTACTTGAAGCAGTGGAATTGCATTCAGAGGCTCCAAAAGAAATCTTAGCAAGATTTAAAACAGGTAATGGCAATGACGAAGGCGTACATCAGGCATATAAATTTCAGCTCTTTCTCGAACTGCAGACGAGGGATCCCGTATCATTCGCCTAGACTCGCCGAGAGAAGTATCACCTTAAAAATGTTCGAATAAAAGCTAAGTAAAATAAAATAAAAGTTTTGGTCAGACTCTCCGACAGTGTTTTTGAAAATATTTCGAATCACGAGCGTAAAAAAAATTGTTGTGACTTAAAAAAAAAGAAAAAACGAAACTACGTGAGAGAGACCGGCGCACCCACCTTCCGGAGTCGAATACGCTACCCACTAGTCTACAAACAATTACAACCCAGATGAAGAAACATGGCATTGTATTACCAAACTATGATGGCGTGGCTGCGGCATGGCATTGCATTCTTGCCTCCGATTTGACTTATTTTTCGCGTATATGATTCTTCAAAATGTACCTGGGGGGGGGGGGGGGGTAATTTATGCACAATAGCTATCATTGTTTACATTTATCAAATCAAGCTTCAAAATCTGGGAGGACACTGGCACAGAAATCGTAAATAATGATAAATAATTGGAACGTGTTGAGTGTCTACTTCGCCTGGGATGATTATGACGGAAATTTGTATATTAATTTCTTATTATGCGTAAAGTTGACGTTAAATAATTATTAAGCACGGTATAAATTACTAACTGGAATGCTTAAATCATCAATGTGCGCCAAAATGCCCTATTGGATGTAATTTAGAAAATATGAAGTGGGGGATTTCCCATTCATCACTTGAAATATTTTTTCGTTCATTTCGACCGTAATATGTCTCGTACAGCCTACAAAAGCATTTCTGAATTCAAAGCAAAATGGAACTAATAAGTTGAGAAGTGTATTTGTTACAGCAAACAATAACATTATGATTAAATTATAGCATAACATACGAAGTGCTTCCGTACGGATGCAGAGGTTGACATGAAATTAGACGTTGCCAGATATCGAGCAGGGCGAGGCCACGGTTTGCGGTGGATCCTCGTTCTTGCAAGCGGAAGATAGTAGGACCCCGAACCGCAACAGGACCACGTCAGGATCACGGTTTGAACTCCGTTCTTGCAATCCACCCAAACCGTCTGGCTGAGAGAAGAGTGGAGTGGAGGGGGAGCCCATGAGGAAACCTGCCATTTGGAGTAGAAAAACAAATGAATGAATAATCAATTGCCCAAAATATAGGGTTTGTCATTTGTGAAATCAGTATATTTTAAACAATACAAATGATCGTATTCACTATTTTTGTTACTCATGGTCGCAGTGGAACCCATGTTGGAACCTCCGTAAGTGTTGATTATCCCCGAAACGTGGTTTTTCTCCACCTTTCCTCCAGTCCCCAAATAATGCAACCAATAAGCTACTCACCTAATGCCAATGGTGATAATTATCATATGTATCTGTATATATGATATGTATATAGGTACCGTAATTTCTACCACATCCTCCTTCAGTACTTCCTTATTCCTCTTCTGTCGCTTCATTTTGATTGCCTCCCTCAGTAGCGAACGTACTCATGGTTTTGGATGTACTCGGATAGGGCAAGTGTAATCGTATATGAAGTTGGTAACAGTCGTTTATGCCGACCTGGCGTTGCCACTGGGGCACGCATACCAAGTAAACGAAGCAAAGGGGGTGGGGGGTGAGCGGGCGATGGGGTCTCCCGTTCCAACTGCGCCTTGATTGACTGGGTCACCTGCGCTGAACCTACTACCCTCGTGCCACGGGACTCACGACTCTAATCGCTATGCGCGGATACGTTACAGCCGCTAATGTTTCACTCGAGGAAATGGGAAAAATTTAGGTTAAGGCGAAATATGCTCCAATGAAGATTTTATATCATGCCTCTCTATTTTCATCGTGCTTTAAAGAAGTGCTCCTTGATACTTTTAATTCAAAGAAACATTTTGTTTAATTCTACCTACGGTATTTGTACAACATTGTACCGTCAAATTTATATTCTTTGGAAAGAAGATTTATTTTGACTTCGTTGAGCATGCAAACCATTTTATCAAGAAAGCGGGTTACCATGGGTAATTAACAGCCTAATTTTAATACCAATGACTTGTATTAGTAAAGTAACACTTTCTTTTACGCTAATTACTGCTTATATTTTACATTTTAATGTAATTAAAGGGTGAGCTTGAATTCTTGACATATCTTGGCAATACGAATGTTTGTTTACATGTACCTTAAATGCGCCATTCTTATTTTTCGATCTTATTTTACGATGTATCAAGTTCCTCAAAGGTGGAATGGAAGGTGGTTTTGTGTGCTTTGGTCCAAATTTCCTGAAGACCATGCATATAATATTTACTTAGGTTTAGGTTTATTTAGGTTAAGATAGTTACTGTCTCGTTAACAAGTGTTGCTGTCTCTAGCGGCATGTCATCATCGAGTCTCGGAAGCAACCAAACATTCGTCGTTTAAACCGGTTTAATTGTTGGAGGAAGCGTTCTGGTGTTTCCCACCGGGTCATAGGTTTGATCAGCAACCACATTTCGACGGCTAAGACGGCCGTCGTATTCTGGGTATTATCGTGTGCACTAGCATTACCCTGAATACCGGCACGTCGGTGGAAATAGACTCTATAAAGCCACGTGAGAATCCATCCAATGTACTCGACCGGAGAAAAAGAGATTCTTTCGTTTAAATATACCTATTACCTCGCCATTAAGGTTAAAAATATGGTTTTCTTTGATATAACTGCCTAGCACAGTAGTTTTTAATGCCACTTGTTTTTCATTTGTTGATTCAAATAGGGTTACTCCATTTCTTCTGTAGAGTAATGGTATTCGCTACGAAAACGGGAATTCTTCAAGCAAGAAGGTCATCTTCATGAAAAAGGTTCGGTGGCATCATCAAGCTTTTACATATTCCGATAAAGGATACAGTAAGTTACATTGTAACAGCAAATAGTCGTCGCCTCTACTTAGGTGATTGGGAAAACACTTCAAGTGCAGTACTCCGTCCGTCGGATGTGTCGTTAACGTTTGGACCAATTTGAGTCGTTCGTTAAAAGTTGAATAACGCCGATTCCTAACTTATCTGCAACTTTCCTTTATTCCCCTTAATTCTACCCCTTTCGATGGACCAACCGATCCTCAACGGCGCAAATTCAGTGGCTGGCAGTTGATGGTCACTTCCCCAAATTACCAAAAAGACATGAAGTACTCGCAAGCATTTAATTCTTGTCTTGTCGTGTACGCATGTACAGTTACGGCCGAATAAGTAGTCGGGTGGGACAGTGCGCTATTCCCTTCGTTACTCCCCATCTGCTGATATGAATAGTCAGGCTGTGATGTATATCGCTCCCAAATGCCGCCAGTGGGATACTCCGCAGTCGAAAGGAAACTCGGATGCTAATGGAGTGAATCGCTGAGAAGAAGGACGGCACACGTCAGTGCTGAAATATTTTACTCCCCTCGGGGAGATCTGCATGCCTTTAACTGGTCCACCATCACGCACATTCCTTCGCCAGCGTCTTCTCCGCAACCAATCCGCCACGAGGTGCTTGGTGATGCCTTATACCAGTTGGCAACGGTAATTCTGAGAATGCAGGTCTGGGTATTGGTTGCGTGTGGTAAGCAAATCCGTTTTTTGTTGCGAAGTTACCGCTGTGATGGATTTAAGCTTGAGGGCAGTAAAATTTTAAATGCGTTCTTCTCTTATTAGTAAAGTTTCCCTCCAGTTTAGCCACATATTGAGTACACCGCTAGCAGATGGGACCTGGGGCAGAAAGATTTAATCCGAAAAATTAATAAAATACAAACGAAAGCCGCATGCGTCGTTAACAACTGCTGTGCGTGCGAGCAGAGTATGTAACATAGTCGATGGGAGGACTAGGTTGGAAGCAGCCAGAGATGCGGAGGCTACACGCCAGGCTAAGATAACTTGAAAAATTAATACCATGCGACTTTCAGAACGACATGGAGGCCTTTATTACTTTACCGCCACCCTGGCTCTCTAGAAACCTCTACCTACCGCCATACCTCAGCAGATCTTTCAGTGGTAGTAATAGTTATTGTGGGACGCTACTGGCAACTACGGTCTGTGGCGCCAGTAAAGGTTGGTATGCTTAGGAATATTTTGAGAATAGTGAAAGAATTGAGGGAAACCCCCTTATCTGAACCCCTTCGATTACTATCGCATTCAGAAATATCAGTTTATCGCGTGGTTTTGTTGCCTCTCGAAATGTCACACCCTCTCCTCATGCGATAATTTGCGCTTGGTGTGGTTATTTCACATGTGTTACTTTAACGAAACAATACGATATTCTGTTATATTTCATATGGTAATTATCACGGATTTTCGAGAATTGTTTAATTTGACAGTCAGCAAGCAAGAGGACCACAGTTTTAAGCCTCAAAGGAATGACGAAGTACTGCACTTGAAGCCCTCGCCAGTCAGGATAAAAAGTATACTTTTGTTATTCACAAATAAATTGAGCAAAGCGGGAATGTAATAAATGTCATATTGCAGCCTAAAAGTCAAACCGAGAAAAACTTTGATATCCGATGAAATAGAAATTGACTGTGTTTTACACGTATGCATTGTATGTTCCCTTCTCCTCGAACAAAATGCTGAGGTGACTATGCAATCTAAATCTTGCGTTGAAAACCTGGAACGGAAACTTGATGTGTTTTGTGATTTCAACTCTGCCAGTCCAGTTTCTGGCGAATCCTCGTTTTCTTCCCCTCCTATTAACATTCCAATCGCATTCCTGAAATCGCTTACAAGCCTTCCCATACTATGTGTTTCACGCGGTCTAATTTTTCATCAAATTTCGTCGAAAGACCTTGAGTCTATAAAATACCTGTTTACTCGATGCACGTACTTGCGCCAGTGAACTCGTAAATACTTGCGTGAACGAATACTGGGTGGCTAGATCCCAGGCTATTTCGTGGCATTTGTTCGCGCAATATGTCTTGTTTACACGATGTAATTTTTGAGAAACGTGTTTACGTATCTACTCTCGTATGTAAATGCATCTTGTGAGCAAGCCTTAGAAAAGCGTGAATGTAACTTGTATATTCTCATATTCGAGGTCATATTAAACTTGAATATACTCGTGCAAATAAATTTGCATCTACTCGCACCATATGAACTAGCTTTGAAAACGTGAATATAACTGACATCATCGATGCCATATTCAATTTGAATCTTTCTAATATAGCTTTCCCTCAAACTTTCATGGATACGAAATTCATGATAAATATCGACAACTTCCAACAGGTTCAGCCTGACACTGTTATATGGATACAAAAAGCTCATGAATGATACTATTTTTGTTCTCTTCCTATTTCCTCTGTCTATCTGACACGCACTTCACCACCTCACCAAGCCAAGACATCCTGAGTACTAGAGAGAAGTCTTGGATTAGAAATCTCGTCGTGAAGTACGATATGCGTGGGTTACTTGTAGTGTGATTGGAATCCTTTGTAGCCTATTATTGCCTCTATATGTTTGAAGTGAAACAGAATTCCAAAGTTTCTTTTACCATGTAGTCACTGATGTAAAACGCCATCTGGTATTGATCTCCAGTTGTAGGCTAATTTAAAATTGCTTTTCCGGATTTTATTTAATTTTGATCGTCAACTTACGGCATCCTCTTCATGAAAGAATATGCTTAACGTTTGTAACAATTATTATTTTGTCGGGCCCTATGTTTCGTTAATAGTTCGGAAATAACGTTTAATTTTTTCGTTTACCAGTGTTTTTTCTACCATGACTCATGCTGATTGCCTTACTATTTGCTGTTTATTCTCAAGATATTTATTCATGCTCTATGATATTTCATGTAGATCATCTGCGTGCGTATATTTGGCGGCAAAGCTATTTTATTATTCTTTTAACGAAAATACCTAATTTTGGTAGCTAAATTGTATCTAAAGATTCGCTACATCTAATTGGAACATTTAAGAATGGTTAACATTAAGGAATCCATGGTTCCAAGTTTCCATGGTTCGAACTCCACGGTTGGGTTCATTGGCGATGGTAGAAATCACCCCGGTGTGAGGTCACAGCAGCAGGCAATTTTCAGATATTTAGGTTAATGACGCCCGTCCTTTCCCTTATTCTTGAGTCTCCTCCTGTTCTCTAGAAAGTTCTAGTATCATAGTTATCCCCATAAAAATACCACTCTCTGCAACTATCCAATTTTATAACCCTTAAATTTGATGCATCGTTTTCTTTTTGTTCTTTGTATTTGTTACTCTACTTTTTTCATCCTTTCCGTTGGCGTCAATATAATTTCTTGTTGTAGTACTTAATACAACATATTTAAAGGTTATTATTTTTCAGTTTAAAAATCTGAAAGACTGCTATTGACGACCGGAAATGACTAATGGAGAAGGGCATAAGGGAAGTAAAAAAGGCAAAATAAAGAATGAAAGTATTTGAGCATTTATGAATGTAAATATCGTCATAGTGGTTGTTTATACAAAAACAGTAGTTAAGAGTGTAGAGGGAAATTTACAGTAGCTGAAGAATGGGAGACTCCCAAAACAAATTTTGGTGTAATACCCAAAGGGAAGATGGAGGAGAGGTTCCGTTGATTCAGGATGAGCCTGCAATAATTCATGAGGTGGTTTGGGAAGTGATTTTTATCATTTTTTCTTTGAACTTGTGGTCGAAACTCCTTTGCTACCGAGCTATGACAATACTAAAATTTTGTCGGAAGCATTCTGCAGTTACCGTGAAAACGCCTAAAAGCAATGGAATGCAGCAATAGTAATGAAGTAAAACTTATTTAAGTTGTACTTGAGGTTTATATATTTTTATTTCCTGTCGTAATTTATTCTTATTGCTTCCAATTTTCAATGCGGTGACAGATATTAAATAAATGTTTCTTTTTTTTATACTTCTACAGTAAATTATTTGTTTTCAGGGAAAAGAAAAAATTGCGAGCGAAAAATTCATTAAATTTTAATTTTTTCTCCTCAAACGCTTCTTCTCAGACTATTTTAACCCGTTAATTGAAATCGAAGTTATTGCATCTTAAGTGATGCCGTTACTTGAAATCATTGATTGATGGCTCTCCCCCATGCATTGAACTGTCATTTTTTGTCAGAAATTGCAATAAAATCACCAATGGAAGCTTGCGCATTTTATTTAAAATGTGTCTTATAGTGTAGTGAACCACTGAAACCGGTATGGATTTCTTTTTGTGATCTAAAGAAAGTAAACAATTAATCTGCAACAAAGTCCTGTACCGGCGATTATCAGCATAGGTTGATTGTCTATCCGGTTGTAAATAGATCCAGTAGCATGCGCTAAGATCTTTGTGCTGTGTTATATAAATTATCAAAGAGAACCTATGTTTCTCTTACTTGAATGATCAAGTACCTCATTCTTACTCTCGATCTCTTCAATTGGGTATTTTCCAAAATTTTAAATTTAAGTTTACAGATCTTTATCTGTTACTAAAACTCGAACAAGCTTGCGGAGTGAAAGTAGTTTTAAAATTGATTCAATATTAATTGAGATATTTAAGATTAAAATAGTCGAAATTTCAATTTTTTTTACGCCGCTGCGAAACGAAATCTGATTGGCTTGACGTCATTTTCGCTGAGCGATAGACGGATGTGAGGGAGAAAGTGAGTAACTGTAGAAGATCTACCGTATATTTAAAGAGTTTTCATTGAAAACAAAGACTATGGCGTGCAATGGTTTTATTAAAACCACATAAGATAGTTTACCCAAAGTGGATATGTTTATGGTAGGCGTTTTAATGAAGAAGGACGAGCGATTTAATGCTGCGGAAATTCGTTGAGCTTAAGTCCAAAAAATGTAAGCCTAAAGTTTGCTTTTAAAATCGTCTTTTCTGTTTTATATCATGTTTGATACATATAATTATGTATTTGGTGTATGAACTTTATTAAATGTTTTTCTAATACACTCATAATCATTATAATACTCTTTCTTTATCTAAGTCCATATCAGTCCATGCAGCAGTAAACAAACTGTATCTTAGTAACATATCAACATAACACAGTACTTGACAAATTTTTGTGCTGCCAATACTCGACACACCTAAAACGTTAATTTTTTATTTGCTAATTAGTAATTGTTTGTAGACGAGGTTTCTAGAAGTGGCTTATCTGCTGTAGAAATGCCTAAAAATAGATTCTCATATCCTAAATGTCTATTCAAAGTTTAATTTAAGTGTTGTTATATTATAAAGCTTCTCGTGAGAGTTATGGTGATAATGCTATAGGATACGTCCAAGTAAAGAGAGATGGACCACTGTGCACAGTCATTGCAAGAATATGTCCAGAACACAAAGTGCGGAGTAAAGCATACATTTTTACGGGTGGACATTGAGGAATCCAAGGAAGAAATTTCAATCATTCAATGTCGTGATTGCGTGAATAAATTTCTTGTTCGGTGTTTCAACCGATGTATTTGTGCATTGTGGCACAAAACACAATCTGTATCCCTTACTTAGATGCCATTTCAATGCATATCTAGAAACGCGAAAACGTCAAAAACTAATTTCGCCGCATTTGTTTCCACCGTAAGCATAAGGAAACGCCTGGGTCTAAGTGTAAACAGCGAAAATGACGTCACAGACCATTCGGTTGTTTTCGGAGTGTGCTCGGGAGCATTCGTAACCTTCTACTTTCTTTTGCTTTTAAAACCGAAATTCATACAATTTGATAAGAAAAATTTTAGCCAATGCAATAAGATCAAGTAACTGAATCAGAATATCGATAGTTTGAAATACGTGGAAAATACCCAATTGTATGTAGGTCGAGCAATCTGTGATAGTTTTGATAGAACTTTGTATGTGGTACAAAAAGTGAGTATATTTTGTGGTGCTAAGTATTTACAAAAATATAATTCAGAACTTATTTTATTATTAGCCGGTCATATGCAGCTCTCATTTCTAGTCATGATAATTCCGTCTGAGTGGAAATGATCAATTTACATTTTGGTCTTGCCTTAACTCTCCTAAAATGATATAAAAACGCATTGTCGTTTCATTAAGGCCATTTTGCTTTTTAACTTACGTTTTCCACCTTTCTATTTTTCAGTTTCTCTCTTTGTTAATATTGATTCTGTGGCGTACACGCGATGAAAATCTGATGTAAAGCCTGAAGGTATATGCTTCGTCATATTTCCGCTAATCGTATTTTACACTGTGCTTTGATAGGTGGTTTAGTGCTTTATTTACCCTTTTCAGAGGAATGGAATATTTAATTTGGTCAAGAAGATACTTGGACTAACATTACTCTAATCACTGGAGACTATTGGAGAGAGCTCGTGGGGAATTTTTTATGCGATCCGATCTTGTGGATTTTAATCATATTTCTCGGTATACACATAGTCTTCCTTCCTCTCACTTTGAGTCAAGCAAGAAACAAAATTGAATAAATGAATTCCCCATGTTCTTTAGTTGTGCTAGTATGGTGCTGTTTTGTTACATCATTTCGTAATTGAGAACATATGAATTGAATGCGATCATTGAAACTTGCAGGTGAATAAATAATTGACTTTGGCAGTGACGGGTTTTGCGAAATTCTGTAAATGTTTTGAATAATTCTGAATTATATATATTTCAGGGATTTCTATCTTCAGCGGTTTCTTTTGATCGGATATTTGCGTTCAAATTTAAATTTAGTTTTTTTTATTTTTTCAGTGCCACTATGTCGATAAGTGGAATCATTTTTTATGGGATAAATTTACCGTAGAGTCATTGTTTTACCTTTCTACGTTTCATGGCTCTATAACTCGTGTGATATGGTGAGCTACTGAGCCAAATTATGGTTTTTTGACCTAGAAAATCAGAACTGGTTGCCACAATACTTATGTATTAGAAAAAATACTGTCAGCTTCCCTCTATGTGGCTTCCCATTCCCGTTATGCTTCAGTACCTTTCCCTACCAAATTCTCACCTGTCCTCCCAAACCTTTCTCTCCACCTTTTCCATCCAAGCACGCCTTTGTCATCTGATACGTCTTAAAATAGATCTGGGTTTCCTATTAAGTTTAATGTGTTCTTTCTTCGATTCGATGCATTGTTTTACCTTTCGGTGATTATATCATATTTTTTACCTTCTCCTCGTATTATTCTAATTATTTCTCTATGTTAACCAATAATTTATTTCTGTACTTAAATAGATGTACTCATCACATAGATGAACATTTCTTTTTTTTTCTCCTTGTCAGGCAAAATGAGAACACTTATTTTGAAAGATTTTACCCATTCATTGACTTGTTATCATATGCGTAGTTATTACTGAATTATTTTTCATCGCTTAAGGAAGGTAATGTTCACTGCCTGTTAGATCTCATGTGAGGAATCGAATGATTTGCTCCCATTATATCCTTGGAGCCTTGAATGGCGTGTAGAGTTAAGAAAATGAAGTCCATCCGGAAGGAGTAATAAATGAATGACAATTGGTTCTCCCAAAAGTTCGCATTCATCGGTCCCAACTCCTGCTTTCATCGGTCAAAAATATCCAAACCTGAACTTCTCGACTACAGGCGCTATTTAAAAGAAAGTTGTCAACACAGATTTTTTTCCTTTTCTTAAAGTGGTAAATTTATGTTTGACAAACATCTCACTTGTCGATTAAATATCAGTGCTATCCACACTTTGGTGCGTTAGAATCGGTTCTTTCTCAGTGGGATTATTGGCCTCAATGGTATGTGATTTTTGAGGGGAACATAACCATTATTAACGTAGCTGAAGAAATCAGTGATATATAATGTTGGATGTGTAATTTTCACAATTTTGGCTACAGTATTCCTGAATCCTTTCGTATAAGGTCCTAGAAAAATGAAATGCAAAACTTCAGTCTACCCGCGTTCCTGTTCTAGAATTCTGTCTGCCGAATTGGGGACCCCCACTTCCCTTGTACTGCAATGGACGAATTGACGGAGTAGTAAGACACCACAAGCAGGCAGCTCAGTGTGGCTGATTGTGCATTTTAATTATTTCAATTCTCCCATGTTCGGTTTTCCTCCACTCAGGGCATGGGTGTATGTAATTTCCAGGGTAAAATGTAAGAAATGACTGCATAGCCCTAATGGCGCCCTAAACAAAGGCAATAAATAAATAAAATTAATGTTATGCCTTTATTTATAGTTCTATCTGTTCTTTACTTTGATTAGTGTCGAAAAAGGTTCACGTAGGTATCACATATGCTTCTCCACTAATGGCGGCGTTAATTTTTACCAGAATGATTATAGTGGAAACCAACCTGAAAAATTCTGTTCATAGTAGCTTGAAAATAATCCTTAAAAAGGTTCCGTCACGCCTGAGAAGTGGATGAGTTGAGGAAACAGTGAATCACGCGAGGGGATCAGTGCTTTGTGCCACCGTTGTTGCATTCGTAACTTCTTTATGCGCTGTGACTCATTTTATATAAATTCTCATGTGTTCTGTCAACAGTGGGCAGGCATTTAACGTATTTCGATAAAGCACCGGTGAGCTCACAGTGATGCGCTACAAAAAGACTAGTTATTTTCACTTCTTTTCACCTGATGGCTACGTTAAAGTTGGCTATTTTTGGGAGGTAACCAGCAACAAGCCATTTGCGCCATCGGGAGTAGGTGGAGTGGTGGGAGAGTGGATGATTTATTTAGGGAATAAAGGAAGGGTGGAGAGAAACCCTGCGTCAGTATTAGCCTCATAACGAATGACGCCAAGGGGGGCGCAGCTTAACGTGCCATCTTGCGTATTGAGAGCTGTACTTGGATTGCACTCTAAGAAGGCTCCTTTTTTGGATTAGAATCCGGGAATGTGAAGTCTGTTGGTATTCTAGCCATCACAGCATCCTGATATTTAGTTACGTTAATGCTGACAAATACACATTAATTCGTTTTATAGAAAAAAATTAGCTGAAGCACTTAATCTGAAAGTTAGTCACGACTTAAGAGCCTTCGTGGACAAAATTAGCGCAGACCGCACGCAATCTCTTCGCGTTTAATTTAGGTACTATATCGCCCGACTTGGTCGGAAAATCGGAACCAATTATAAAGTCAATTGCAACGAAATATTTTGTTTTCCTCTCTTTATGTTTTTCTCTCTTTGTGTACATGAACATTAAGAAAGTGACTTGCGAAAATCCTCGGAAAATAGAGGAATGATACTGCGTCCTTAAGTGAGTGTCACAAATATTTTCGCCCGAATCCCATCGAATTTAGGGTTTTGACGTATTTTAATATGGATTTCACGCAAGCTGTTCTATGCATGCTGCCGTTCTACTGAAAACCTTCTGAAAACCCACGCTGTCTGCGCCAACGTTAATTTTGCGCGTAATTTTTTTCTGGAACCTGCCTTGAAGTGAGTGAAATGCCAGAATTGGTAATCAAGTGCTGTACAATCATCCTAGTAGGGATCGTTATTAACCTGAATAACGATCCCTTCTGACGCATCGGGTATTCGAACCCCGACCCTCAGTGTGGGAAGCTAGTACGTTCGCTACCGCATCTAGCCAAACTAGCCATCACAAATCCTCATCTTCGTTTTACTTAGAAATAACGGCAAGAAAGTAATCCACCTGGATCGGGGATCAAACCACTGGCTGCCGTTTATAATGTACCGCACGAGTTTCCTCAAATTGTTGAAAACATTGACCCTAGAATAAATAAGATTGAATCGCATGGTGGTATGCGCATTTGTCCGGCAAGCCTTCATTTCCCCGGTCCAGTTTTAATTTTTTTGTCGCGGAAATTTCTAAGTATTTCATCACCACATTTTCGGCTGAATGGAAAGTCATCGTACCCACCTGCTCTAATTATGACCAGGGTCGTTAAGTGGATGAGTCGCTGGGAGTAGGAACCGCGCGCCGAACCGTGTCCATTGTGGCTCCGTTGCATTCTTCACTCCTCCGACGCCCAGTTTAAAATAAATTCCCATGAGGCGGGTCAAGAGTGGGAAGAGATATTTCCCGCGTATCAAAAACGGAGCCCACGAGTGATGCGCCCCAAAAAGACCGGCGTTGGGCGAGGCGTGTGTAAAACGCGACCGGCGAGAGACAAGACGGGGAGCTTCTTTTTTTTTATTATTTAAGTAGGTGGCGTTCCTAAACCACCGACATTCCTGAACGCCCCTTTATATCACTTCTCCCCATCCCATCCCGATGGCCCAAATCAAAAGGCCTCCCACCGCTTCCTCCTTTGGTATTCTGCAGGAATGGCTTCCCAATCTTGAACAATTTCCCAACATTCCTTCGGCGTTTCTCCTCTTCCGAAACTCTCTTCCTATGATTGAGTGCTAGGTAGACTAGAGATGGAGATGAGGGAGACACTCCCCTCCTTGACCACCGCGCGCGCCGCATTCCGCTGCGACATTCCTCCGATACTCGGAATGGTTGGGAACGGATCGTAATTCTGGGAGAGGGAGTGAAAAAAATTGACTAATGGAATGGTAAACGCATGCCACCGTGTGGAAGCTTGTGAGTTGGAGAAAAAAAAACAAGACAACCGGAAAGCGCGCGCCGTGCGATCCCATCCAGATGAAATATGTTATTTCGTATAAGTAACACCGCACATCTCGTTAAAACGATTCGAAAGCAGCTTTCGTTTCGTTTTAATTCGCTGCTAACTTTGTTACGCTGCTACCCATCGTCTTTCCGTTCGTCTCAGACCCCTTCAGAACTTGGAGGCGTGCTTGAAAACGGGGTTTGCGCTGAAGTTAGCATGGAAAGTTTCTCCGCTCGTTAATTTTTATTGATTTTCAATGGTGTGTGGTCCAGAGTACGGATATTCATTGCTTAATATATCGTGAAAATTATCCCAGGCGTCAATTGTATACATTTTATTTTTTAAAGATTTTTTGAGGAAGAAAGCTTAAAATTTCAAGTGAGTAACTTGAAAATATGATTTTCCTTTTGTATTTACTCAGCATTTGGCCTTGACTATGCCTGCCGCAGATTTATTTTATAAGTTCTTTGTATCCTTACTATGCGGCCACTTTTCAAGTTGATATTTCATAGTTCTGCCTCATATTTGTATCATCTCTTGTCTGTAGTTCCTGAGTTATTTGCATATTTATCCATGAAAAGGATTGTGATGGATTTTCTGATGAACTTCCGTGTACCTTAAGCCTGAGTAAATGCATGAAACTGAGAGCATATTGTAAATCTTTCCTGCATTCAGAAAGATGAAAAGCAAGGGGCATTTTCTTTTACACTTCCCGCATTCACTGGATGCCGATAAGGATGCTATTGGCGGGTTGCCGAAAAATTTCTCACGTTCCGCCAGCGCAATAAGTTCCATTCATCGTCCATGGTGTGCGTTGAAGTTAGCTAATGTGCGCTAACTTCCTCGAATCAAACCTAATGCAGCAGCCCTGTCACGATAGGAAGGTAGGTTTGAATTTGTAGCGCGCGCCGAAAACGTGATCATTTTACATCACTTACACAGGTAAGTTTTAAATAATTTATTAAATACCAAGCGTATATAAAGTTGTCCTAAAACATGCAATTAAAAGTTTTTTCTCAAAACTATTCACATTTTATATACAATCTCGATATTCCTTACAAAAGATAATAAGCGGCTTAAAAGACAGGGAGTCCTGGCACGAACCGTGGGGAGAATACAGTATTTTGCAGGGTGGATGGCGTTTCATTCACTGAGGCTTTGGGTATGATTTAAAAATACTGTATGGATTGTCTTGGAAGCAGACCATTATAATTCCACAGTGCTGGAATTCTGGAGCTGAGGCAAATCAGCGTGTACAGAGCACACAAAATTATTCTAAGAGAGTCGGAACACATAGCTACGCTGGAGTCAATATCACCTCATAACACCTTTTGGGCTGCACTTGTAAGGAGAATATGCGCGTTCACGTTGAAAAAAACAATCTTTGATGAATGGTGCGTAAACGTATGAGAAAGTCTGGGAAGTAAGTTGTTTTTATTTTATTGGGGCTGCTCTAGGAGTACCGTGAAAGAGTTGATGAAATAATTAGCCTTCAATTTTAGCTATCTCACTTCTTCGGTATATTTGGCAACTTAGATGAAATAGCGGAGAAAAGCATTAGATACTACTTTTAAAATACCATTTTTTTCTTCCGTGGTAGAACCTCGGCTAAGCACCCATAAATATTAATTTCAACATAATAACTTTTGTAAAGAGCACTTCTTTCCCTAAAAAAATTGACTCTGTCCTAATATCCCCTGTCACATACACTTGTGTCAGCTCTGATGATACAGCGTATAAGAAGCTGTATATTGGAAGAGGGGTGGGCGTATTTCCCGGTGTGACTTGTGTTCGACTCTGGGTCAGCTGGAAAACATAGCGCCCATGACTCAGCGAACTTCCTGCCGGAAACTGGAGTCGCCCAGCCTCGCAACAGGGTTGTCGTCTTTGACTTTTTATGTTGGGCCAAACATTAGCCGTGGATCATAAGTGGCATAAGCAGTCACTCTAATGAGCATAGGGAGGGAAAGAAAGGCAAAGTGCTAGTATAAGGAACTTAATGATTTTATGATATGAAGGCTGTTCCAGGCCAACTCAAGTTAACGGTCGCCACCTGTGGTTGCCTACTGGGTTGGTAGAAGCCCAACGGGAAGCTGAGAAGAATGGAGTGGGGAACGATTATCCTTGAGTGGGGATGGAAAAGGTCCACTTCGTTGTCAATGAAGGCTTGAACACTTAACATTACTATAGCCTTAATACGAAAACAGCATCAATGGTTGTTGATGTTTTGCGTACATGAAAGATGATTCTTTGATTTAAGTGGGCTGAAAATCCTGATTTCGGAATCTAGACTTCGCAACATGCCCCGGAATATTACCAAAACATTTCGTAAGAACCAAAGTTTTGCTATTTTGTATAAAAAAACATAATCACTTCATGACAAAGTTACTCCACTTAAATCAACAAATGGCTCTTCATCTACGGAAGGCAAACATTGCTAGCCTCCAGCTTTCTCGGCTAAGCCATTACTAGGTTCGAGGGAAACGTCTGAAACGAGCTTCTTAGCCCCGGCCACCTTAATTCAGCTGCATATCTCAAAAGCATGCTGGTGTCTTCAGGTTGGAGGTCGCTTGCAGGCTTTGGTCTGAAGACACCTCCTGGATATGAGGGGAAACGTTTTCTTCGAAGCAACAATACGCGATGGAATTACTACTTATAATTCTTCATTGGCCATTTATTTGTTTATTTCCTGGCGTTCATGATGTTCACTTGTGAAATGCGAGTTAAATAACGCGATTTAAATGTAGGTGCCGACGCTTTTTTAATACAAAAATTTAGTATTCAATTCATATGAGCTAATTCATCTATTTATAAACAAACAATTTGCTGTATCCTTATGAAATGTCTTCTGCACTTTCATCTCAATGTTTGAATAATACTACGCACGCCGTTTTACAGTATTAATAATGTATCAATTCCATGTTGGAGTAAATTTTAATTACTTTTGCTCAACATTTTGCTATTGGCAGCGTTATGACTTTGAAATAATTTCAATGTGAGATTGATCTTTCTGCTCAAATAGAATAGGGTAGTTTCCTTCATCAAAGAAAACAGAATTCATTTATTGCGACAGGTGCCCCAGCATAAACGTATTCATTACACGCAAATTATTTGGATTAAAAAGTCTTAGTTTACAAGTAAATTGAATGTTAATTTTAAGTTCATTTGAAAAGGCTCGGAAATGGCGGAACAGCGGCAGCTCTTATGATGACGTAACAGGTAGATAGTCAACATTGCGAGGTATATGGAATTGTCATCGACTGTACTTACTATAGTATTTCAGAGTCCCTAAAATCTGGTGAACATGTATTAATATACCTCGATTAAAATGCTCAAATTTCGGAAAGTCTCCTCCGTTGAGCATGCCATTAAAAGAAGTTTTCTAGGCTCCTACGCTACCTGCTAGTACAGAGCTACCGCGAAGGAGTTCTTCGCGGCAAGCGTCGCATGCGCAGTGAAATGAATAACGAAACTGCGTACCTGTGACTTCGCGTTCTGTGGTGTTCCGGCCTAGATGTTTACGTTTTGATCACTTTCGTTTTGACAAACATTTCCTTTATCTCATCTTCTATTCCTTTCATTTACCATTCCTATCATTCACACCTTGCATATTTCATTAGTTACCTTTCATCATCAGTTCCTTTTGCTGATATACATAGCCACAATGTTTCATGAGAAGAAGTTCAATGGCTTTACAAACTGGTTTTGTACGGACAATCTACCGTAAGTGGATGTGGCCATGGTGGTGGAGTTCTTTAGAGAAGATGTTCGGTTTAGTGCAGGTGAAATCAGAGGAGTAAAGCAAGGTACTACTCTCTTCTGACAGCTTTTAACCACAAAATTCTCCTCTTCTCGATTAGTGGAACCGCGACGTAAGCTTTCTTGCTATCGCTAAATGTTGTTGTGTGACACTGCGGCACAAAACAATTTTTATAAAGCAATGTCCTCGGAGGCATGTTACTGGTACTCCTTGGAGAATATGATGCTGATCAGCTGATGCAGTGAATCACGAGTTCCCATCAATGGTCTGTGATCACGGCGAGGGGTGATCAACGCATTTTAGTTGTTTTAGTATTTGCTCATACATAGTTTGCTTCGAGATTTTGCCAATCATTATGCTATTGATGGTAAGCCTTTTTTGCTAATTTCATGTTCTGGCAATGACACCTCGACAAAGTGGATGAATTAAATTAATGTGTAATCGTATCATAGCTGCGGCGCAGCACCTGCTCTCCGTATAGTTATTAAGTGACGATTTCGTGCTTGCTTGCGGGAAATATTTCGAAATGAATACGAACAAAATGGTTTATTTCATGCTTTTCATACCAACTTTACCTAAAAAATAGGAGCTAGCACCATTAATTTGAGAATACATTATACTATACGATTTTCATTCCCCATACCGTAACCATAAATGTTTCATTATTTTGATGAGGTTTCTCTATGTGACTAGAGCAGCTAAATTAATAAATAAAGCTCATTTCCATTTTACACCAAGTTTACTTTTGCAAATAGTTTTTTTCCCGTCAATAAATTTATTATTATTACTAAAGCTTTCTCGGCGGACGTCGTCTGCAGATAAGCAGCGGCGGCGAACCACCTAGCGGCAGATTGCGGTAGTTGCGTACGTACCTGTGACGTCACACGTAGGATTAACCAGCATGCAATAGTTTGCCGTCGCGTTTTCGCGCCGTTGAATTTTTTCACTTTTAAATTAATAAGGAAAAATACTTAACGCCATTTAAAAATCGAACGGCTTCAAACACGTACTCCAGGGGTTATAAACTTCAGATCTAGGCAATAAAAAAAAATAGGAAACCACCCTATTGCCTTCATAGATATTTGAATCGAGGAGCTTTTGGGGTTATTGGTCCTTTGTTGCAAAAATACGTATGTACTGCGAAGTCAATAAATGGTGAGCATCGATATCTTATGATAAATTCTGATTGTATATTAGCCCTTGAATAGCATACATTTTAATGATTAGATTTTTTCCTTTGAACATAGGGTCTGTAATTGGCATTCCTTGGATATAACTTATTTTAGATCGATGAAAGTGAATAAGTGGGTTTTTTCGATCTCGGTTGCGCTGCTTTTACTCACGTCTATGATTGATATTCGAGGCAAGGTTTCCTCGGATATGTGTCAGAACGTGTCGAATATTCAAAATGAAACTTGGTTTTCTCAATTCCCAATCTAATATTATTAGAGAAAATATTCTTTTCTACTAAATGGTTTTGTGATACAGGGACTCGTGTCAAGGACAGGTACAATGTAACCGAAGTTTCGCCACATTTCTAGACGGTGAAATTGATATATTATCTCCTATTTGTGTGGGTAATGTGTATTATTACTCTATGCTCTTCCCTCTTTTTTAAGTTTAAGTTATTGAAGCCTTTTCATTAATGCAATTTTATACTTAACAATCTAAGCAGTATGGCAATTTAAAGTTATCGTATTAGTATGAAATTGTATTGTAATTCGTGGTCTCAGGCGTGAATTGGCTGAACCGATTCATACTTAAAGTATAACACTTGAATATAGTGAGAACTTGATTCTTGTAAATCACCAAGCTCGTACTTCATTTTTAGTAGGTATGAATTGTATTGTAATATGAAACATATGCTGGAAACCCTTCAGCTGTTTTAGCTCGCATAGTGACCGGTCTGATAAGTGAATATCGGTTGGGGAAAGTAAAAATTTGGGAATTACCTGTTCCTATCTCTTCCTATATCATTGAAACTCATATACAGTACAGTACAGTATTACAAGGGTTTTGTCAATCGGGCAGGAAGAAAGAAAAATTGCGTCTTAGCATTGAAGCTCCATGCTCAGCTCTAACGTTGAAACTGTTTGCCTCGCATTTCCGACCCATCAGTTAGTGATAGAGTGAGCAATGTAAGTATAGAAGATAGGTGTCGCTCTCACGTTACCTTGGTTTCTATTTCACTCTTCTTGGTTCAGTTGCTTGTGTCTGTGCAGACGAGCTGCCGATATCGTTAGGCTGTAATTGGCACCAGGATAGTGAAGATCGGTCTTGGATTAATTTGGTCTTAGGTGGGCTATTCATACAGAAAATCGGAAGAAACTGAAATGATGACGTATTCTGAAAAAATCAAGAAATATAGGCAAAGTAATATTTACATGGTGCAGGGATGTCCTGTGAAATCACTCCTTAGTTCTCATGGGGTTCACAGTATTCTTTTACGAAAAGTTTCCTCTAATTTATCAAGTTCAGGCGTGTTTTTCATGTTGGCATACGATAAGCAATTTGAACAATATTTATCTTAAGAAATAATATCCTTGGTAATCCAGCATTTTGATTAGAAGGTAATATAGCTTTCTACAGAAGTATTTTGTCGTCGTAGAAAGTTTTGGCATATACTTTATTAATAAGGTAGTAGTGTTTTGATCCATGGTCTTGTAATGCTGCTAGCAATGGCTGTACTTTAGCTGCTCGCTCATAATAATAATGGCACCTTTGCTCAGAGCGAAATCAGGCCTATGCAGCCCTCTCTTGCATTTAACCCTGTCATTTCACATTCACACCCATGCCCTGAGTGTATGAAAATCCATCCAGGCGAGACTTAAACCCGCGACCTTAGGATTAGCAGGCGAGGACTCTACCCACTGAGGCTGCCAGAAACGTAAGCCTGTTTTTTCTACTTTGTTGAGGTCGCGAATTAAATCCTGGGTATGGTCCCAAGTGCTTAACGTACACTCTGGATGTGTCATAACAAATGTAAAATAACCCCTTTTCTTCACATATTCCACCGTGGACCTTTTAGCGTACTATTTTATTGATAAATCCCAATGCCTTCTGTGCGATATTTCACAGAAGGAAATCATTCGCCTTGACCGGGAGTTGCATGAAGTTTCTTCCGATCAAGGTGAATGAATTATCCCCTGTGGAATATCTCACTTATGTGCACTTGCGGGTGACTTCGTAAAAAAATACCGCAGCTAGTCCCGTTGTCCTCATAATTCGCCTATGCCTTCTATTCTTAAAATTAAAAGTACCAAACTTGGGTGTTTTCCACAGATTTATTTAACTAGCAACGAGAGGTTTCCGCTGTTACTCCATTATCAGGTAGAGTATATGCAGTGGATGGAAGTCAGTTGTGCAGCTATTAATAACTAATCAAGGATTTGGGTGTGGGTGAAGAGGAAAGCAGGGAAGAGGGAGGAGTTCAAAGTGTAGGTTGTTAAGTTGACTCAGGTCGGTTGGTCAGGTGGTGGAGGTTGGGAAGGGGGGGGTGGATGTTACTAGGGTGAGGTGGACTCTTGTGAGATGGATGTGGGATTGATAACAGTGGGGAGAGGCATGGAAAGGTTATGTCATTAAGTCAAGACGGACCTTTATCTGTAAGGTCAATTTCCCTTTGCTCTAATGGTTCCATTTTTCGTCCTTTTGGGAACTAGATGCAGTATTTACGGTTGGAAGGTACTGCTGTGGTCCTCTTCCGTAATATGTTTTGCGAAGTTTGAAGTGACCTCCCCACTGCGAAGGCAGTTGTTATGTTCTTTCAACCTGAGTGAGAAACTTCATTGTATTGTATGAAAGAATGGATGGAATAAAATTGGTGTGTCGTTGAAGTGATTTCTTAAAGTAGTTGAGAAGTTAAAGAATTTTGAAAACGTACTGGTGTAAATTCTACCGTATCTGGCATTACGTGGTGGAACAGCATTTCATTAATTGAATTAAACTGCAGGAGTTGTACTGTCCACTTACGTTTAGTGTACAATACTACACAACACGTGTTTCAACGCTTAGGGCATCATCACCATACCTGATGATGACGCCATAAGCGTTGAAACACGTGTTGTGTATTATTGTACATTAAATATAAGTGGACCGAACAACTCCTGCAGTTTAATTTAATTCATGGTGTAGAATAGTTCTAAATTCGTACTGCAGGCCTTGTACTCGCCAAAATAAGATTTTCTTCGTGGATTACCTCGCGCACCTGATCAGCTCACCCTATCCCACCTCATAGCGAATGATAGCCCTGTCGCTTCACCACTCGTCTCCTCATCCGCTCGCGAGCGCTATCTGAGTTAATTTATCGGCGGGGCGACCTCGTGAGTTACTCGGTCAATGTCACGTAAGAAGCTTAATGGCTGGCGGAGTTGCCCCAGAGGTTCGGATTCGCGCACCGGAGTGGACGGGAGAGGTTTGCGCGGAGAGTGAATTGGTGACGGGAGCGAGGCGGGTGTATCGAGAGTGCTCTCGGCGGGAAGGTGGTCGTGGGACTGCGCTCTATTCTAATCTGAATGTCGCCTTGTAACCACCATCAGTGCACCGCAAATATGCCTTTCCATTGCATTAAAATGGTATCTCTGTGGACCGAAGCCAGTTTCATCTACTTCTATCTATACCTACCCTGCAAGCCGCCTCAGGTGTGTGTGGCAGGGGGTGAATTTTCTCATGCATGCACTACACCATTACATATGTTATAGAAACCACCATATTAATGCATTATGCGAATATATGGCAGGGATTTAGTTTGTACCTACTTGCATTACACCATAAAAATTCTATGGAAACTACCTAGAATGAATTAATTAAACTGCTAAAATATTAATGAATTATGAAAGTACATACAAATGTGTGGCGGGGTGAATGTTCATCTCCACTCCATCAACTCCACCCTATGTTACCACACGTTAGAGAAACTACGAGTATTAATGCAACATGCAAATACATTCATGCACTGAGAGATAGGAGTTGTTCAGGAAGCATGCATGCAGGAGTTGTATTCGCTATATTTGTTCGCGTAGGTGCCCTGGCGGTTGTCTTCTGGTCAATTTAAAAGTGGAACTCACGAAGTTATTATACGTTTCATCACTAAGCATATTTTACACAAATTTGTATCCGACTCGTTAAGTTCTGTATCCAGCCCTTCATTTCAACGTAGAAGCTCCGTGTTAGATCGCCATGCTACGTGAATACCGCGTGCCGGAACATGCGGATAACAATATTGCAATGCTCTTAGGAGGAAGTAATCTATGAAGCACGTGAGCGGTGCGCGCTGCATGGGGTGGAGGGTGGAGGTGGAAGCATGAGGCGTAGTTAGGGTTGCTGACTGATATGGAGTGAAATCCAGGAGTAGTTCGCTCCCAGAGGTAGAAATTCCGGGAGATTAAATTTAACAGCATATTTACAACTACCTGTGTGCAAGTGCATTAATGGGCACACAGATGGGAAAGTTGGAAAAATCTTTAATGCAAATAACTAAGCAAACTAAAATGTGTTTGCAGAAGTTCATCAGCAATGTGATGAAAATATGTAGCCATTAATTCATCTGCAGCTCTTCAATCTTCCCTGACCTCTGCTAAATCTTTTTTTCCCCTCTTGCTCTTCTCTTTCATATTTCATTTTTACTGGCCTGTGTATTTGTACCTTGGTCTTCCTCCTAGGATTTGCCCTTTCATTTCATTTCTTACTAATTCGTTGTGTCTGAAAGTGTTGCCTATCCATCTGGACTCTTTCTCCCCGATAGGGATCTCCATATCGCTTTCTCCTCTTCTATTCTTTGCACACTTCCTCGTTTCTGATCTCGTCCATCCACCTTATCTTCAGCATCAGCCTCTAGCTTCAGGTTTCATAAGGTTCTATTCTCTTCTGCTCCTGTTTTCAATGACCCATGTCTTCAAACCGTTTGCGCCATGTTCCGTAAGAGTGTTTTCAGATAGGTTCAATCCTATTTTTTTTAATCATGACAGTTTGTTCCATCGTGAATGCCATTTTGGCTGAGCTGTTTCGCTTAATGTCCGTTGAACTTTTTCCGTCCCGTGTCCTGCAGCTTCCAAGGGAGGTGATGGAGGTTCCACTGCAACTACCTATGTGTGTGGGTCAAAATAATACTCAATTTTTCACTACTTAAAAATTACTGCTTTCAGTAATGACATTTTGGATTAATGATTAGAAATTGGAATTATGGTAAAATGCTGATTCGTAGAATATATATATTTTAGAGAAAACTTCTTTCTTTCATCCGTATGAGCCAAATCCAGCGCGTTTTCATTTTAGTTAACGTATCTTGACTTCAATCGGTGCAGTAAATGGGGATTATTAATCGAATGCTTTTTCGATATTACCGTTTAAATCGAATTTACAAAGGTTTTCATAGGGATTTACGGAGTTGCTTCGAGACATTAAGGCCTAATAACCAAAAAACTAATCGTAGAAAGTTGCATTTTTTTCTGCTTCTGCAAAACGACCTTTGACTTCATTTCATCCATCGATCAAAGGCCCGTGGTTCGATTCCCGGTAAAGACGGATATTTTTCTAAATTTTAAAAGTATTTTCTAAATTTTTATGCTGCTGTATTTCCGGTAGAAGTGGGCAACCTTTTTAGGCATCTTTTAGAATGCGTCGGGAAGAAGAGGGATGAAGCGATGGATGAAATATGACGTCACGGCCGTTGTGGGAAGGCTACCCGTCCATTCAACTTTATACTCCTATATCTCTGGAAATTTGTGGAATCTTCACGAGATGATTTGCAAATGATCATGTGTCATGGTCCCCTGCGCGATCTTATATATAAAGTTGAATGTATGTAAATATGTTCGCCTAAAACTCGAGAACCAAATGAGGCACAGCTTGGAAACTTTCAGATTTATTAGGCCGGGTTCACACGAGGCCACTCAGCAGCGCTTCTAAGTGGTTGGTTAGTGGCGCTTCCACAGCACCACTAACGCACTACGCGCTAACTAACTGTAACTAACGCACGCGCGTGCGTGGTGCTGCTAACGGGCGTGAGAAGCTCTTCTTCCTAGCGTGAACCTGCAACCTTTGATTTACTTGAAATTCGAACGCTCGATAGCAGCGCTTCTGCAGGGCCACGAACGCCCTGCTTGAACAGTGGCGTGGCAGCCGCTCCGTGAGAACACCGCCATTTAGCTACGGATAAACTCACTAGACGCGGCACTTTTCTACGCCGGCGTCTGCGGCGGAGGGAACCACTGAAACCGTCTGTGGCGCTTCCATCCGGTGGCTGTGGCCCTGTGTGAGCACACTTCCATTTTACCCCATTATTAGCCAACGGCTGCGTTGCTGACAATGAGTGGCTCCGTGTGAACGGGCCCTTAAAAGTCTTCCCTGGTCAGATAGTAGGGTACTTTTTGTAACTAATGGACCTCGGTTCGACCCCTGTCGAGTCAAAGCGTCACTATAAGAAATACTTTCTTATACGTCACTATAAGAAATACTTTCTTATAGTGAAAGGTCGTTTCTTACAGCTTGCAACCATTTTTTCATTTGAAAATTATAAATAGAAATACCTATTGCATAAACTTGAGACGCATATCAGCCGAAAGATAATTTAATAAATATTCTTATTATTTTATTCGATTTATAATTTCGGATCAAAATTACTGGCACTTCCGTAAAATATGACGATTTATGGTAATTTTTTTCAATTTATACAGCCTTATCCCGTCTGTCAATTTTTATACGACTATTTTATACGAAATATACGACTTTCAATTTTGTATAAACTGTCAATTTGACTGTCCAAATTTGACAATCAAGTTTGATATGGTTCATCGACTGAGACGTTTGTTTGTGTTTCCCTCTACACTTATTCGCTTGAATTAATTGTGCTGACTTATCGCTACTGCTGTTAGTCTGTATACCTGAATTTTATTCTTCGCTGCTGCTATTAGTCCTTACTGGTGAATATTTACTTTTTTTCATTTCCTCTCCTTGCTTAATCCCTGTTAACACAACACCGGTGTGAATAAGTAGGTTTCTTCGTTTGCCCGCTTGAATTTGAAAATTACATCTACTTTGAACGTAATATCAGCCATATAATGCCACAAAGGCGTCAAGGGACGATTGGTAACAAATATGCAAAACGAATGAAACTTAGACGCCATAAAGAAAATACTGAAGAAAGAGAAAGTCGACTCCTTAAAATGCGCGTTTTGGAAGCTACATCGGAGTAAATATATGCATTTAGTGCATGCATGATTAGATGCAATGAGCCGTTTATCTTGAAATTTTCTGCGTAGGTACATGATGCGTATTTTTGCACAAAAAGTTTGAATTTAGTTTCGCTCAAACTCACTTCAGGGAAAATATGCTCGAGGTTTATAGCAATCTACCCCACGCCCATCTCGCGAAACTGGAATACGTTTTTAGTTTTACTATTTAAAAGAAACAATTTCAGTTAAATAGCTTAATACTATGCATCATTAAGCGACATAAAAGGCAATTTCCACTTGGTAAAAAAACTAAGATGACGAATGACAGTACCAGATTCTCCTCTGTATGAATACAACTACTATACTGTAAATTCGCCTTGAATTAAGATGGCTTGGTGGTGTAACTGGCTAACACACCTGACCGGCAGTTGGGAGATCCGGGTTCAAATCCCGGTCAAATCAAATAATGTTTTCATGGCGAATATCACCGTCTTCGGTGTACTATACTGTTTATTTCTTCTATCCCTCCCTTTGAGTATCAACGGGCATTTCTGCTAGTAAAATATAAAGCAAAAATCATGATAAACCCCCATTGACTAAAAACCCAAGAAAATAGATGCGCAGTTGGCAAAATTTTATTACAATTCAGTTATTTGAAAACATGCGATTTCTATGAGCAATTTATCGTGAAAAAAACATTTATTTTTCATAGGATAGAAAAATACTATTGTCGCCAATGTTGCACACGTACTGGAATTATCACTATGTAATTTTAAGTTGGATTTTGTTGTTCGGGTCTAACAAAAGACGCGTTTTTCTGTTCGTATCTATGTGTATGAATAATAATAATGAAACCACCTTTATTATTACTTCAACTTCAAAACGGTAGAGAAACGCCGGGAGGTGGGACATCTTAAGGAAGTTTGAGCGAAATATCACTTCGCCTAGAATTTGATGAAATTGAATTAATTTTAAAGATAGAACTCCCATATTTCCAATGACGTCATAATATTAACCTCATACCTAAGTACTTTTCGGGCAATTTTCCCATGCATTTGAGCTTTTTACATGGGATATGTCACGGCTGTGGGCTCCAGAGGGAGAATATTGAAAAAAGTAGGAATTTATAATTCCTAGATTTCGTCGAAAAGCTATCGGTGTGTAGTTTGTATGTTTTGTCAACTATTTATGAAAATTAATCAGTTATTCAGCGCAGTAATGTTTACAGAATCGCAAAAAAACTTCTTTTTTTGGAGGTTTTTTCAACCTGCGGCGTGAAAAAATGGGTCAAGATAGAGACTTATGTGGTTATATTTATTTATTACCGAGATTTTTTGTGATACATAATTATGTTTTAGCGCCATTAATATTACAATCACATATTTCATACATACTCTGAAATCAAAAGGTAAAATTCTGAAATGGGTTCCATTACGTCTAGGGAAGCATCCCGCTCAAACTACCTTAAAAGTTCGAATCCGGGAGAGTTGGCGACCCTAGTTGGAGGTGGTTTGTTGATTGCGTGCTGTGGCGGCGAATGGGGGCGAGGGGAAACGGAGGGAGAAGAGGGGCCGTGACCGTCATGGGCACCCAAGTGGGGACGGCGAGTGATGGCGATGGTGTGTTGTTGCTCTCATCTGGTGCGGGGGGTGGAGGAGAGGTTGGCCGGAGAACAAGGGGGAGGGCAGGCAAGAGCTATCATAACGCACACACAGTCATCAGTCGTGAACAAGGTGGTGGAAATGTTTTGCTTTGCGTCTTGTCACTGCTAAATGGAGCTCGTTAGGATTCAGCGCCGCTCGCGGGAAATCATGGCCACTCAATTTTTTTCCTCTTTTTTATTTACGATGATTGGCTAAAACTGCGTTTCGTCGGGATATCAGAACAACGGGAAAATTTATTTTGGTTCATGGTAGTTTGGTGGGGCCCCCCCCAAGACCACAGGTATACGAGACCCAAGGAAGGGGTAATTAGTGCGGTCCTCCCTCGAAAGCTACCCCTTTCCGAACCCTTCGTCGGGCTCCGAGAGATAATCCGGGTCCCCGGAGACAGCGTGAGGTTACCCCGGCAAACGTGACCATCCGTAGTACATTTTTTCTTTAATAATTCGAATGCTTAGAGGTAAATAAATACTGGAGCCTTTATTATTAATGAACCTTTATTTTTAATTTTAAAAATCGTAAGTGGACTAATAAAAGATTTTTTTGCTTCACTATATTGCGTGAAAAAGGGAGAAGTTGCTAAATATTTCCCTTTTAAGAGTTGTTTTTGGATTTAAAAATTTGACGTGTGTAAAAATTATTTATTTACACAGTTGACTCTATGATGTTCAGGGTTCATCACATATCTTGTTAGCATGACACTGTACCATTTGCCGAAGTTTTTTGCAATTTAGCTCCTATTACTCCTGAATAGTTTGTCCAGGATAGCATTTAATACTAATTTTGAAGGTCTTTTTGACGTTTATTTCACTGTTTTTAAGAGCTATGAAGTTTAACTTACGATAAATTTTCCAAGCCTGCATAAAGCACCTGGTAAATGAATGTAGAGGAAAGCTTCATATCGATTATCTCCTTAGATAAGGAGAATTGAAATTTATAAGGAGAATTGAAGTTTTTTATTTCCCTAAGAAGGATTTGACCACTTAAGAAACCGTTATATTAAAACTATGCATTTTTTTTCGTCACTTGTCATGAAGAGGAGCTTAGGTTGTATGTAATTGGAAGTTGCTGACGTAATGAACAGAGACAGAATGAAAACTTTGGAAGAGAGAGAGAGGTAGAACTTTGTGGGCCCCTATAGAGCAGGATGCGTGGATATATTTTATTAGATAGGATATCCGCCTCCTGCTCAATAACTCTGGAAAGATGACCGAAATTTGAACCGGTCAAAGTTTCCGGTCCCGCATTTCTCCGACCTCCTCGGCCGTTGTCTTCAACCACGAGGCTGTCGGTAGAGATGACGGTAATGCTCCGCTACCTACCCAACCAGCGTATCGACTATCGTATGTAACGTCTTAAGGGGTGGATCATAAAAACTGCAACGACAAATCAACCCTATTATATACTTCCGTACCTCGCCTGTATTAGAGGCCTTCATATATCAACTTTGAGTGAACCCATGTTAAAGCACTGAAGAAATTAGCGTATGTCTTTGTTGAATTGGAATTAGTCCGGTTCATACAAAAAATATGAAGCCCATATTAACGTTAGGCTTGACTTATTTTTTATTTTCCGTTAATGACGTGAAAATAGAGGTGTATATAGTTCACAGTAGCATAAAATACGTGTTAACACGTTGATTGCGGGTGTACAACTCATGAGCTACGCACACAGCACAAGTGGCTGACGGGTCTCACCTGAGTGATTAAATAATAGCTGCATTGAAAATTGTAGGAACTCAGATATGATGACAATATGTTACACGCACCCAATTTGTTAATTTGAAGAAACATAAGTATTGAATTTGGACGAATTCCAATGTGCTTATACTTACGGGCGCGTATACTTAAAGGGTGGGTATACTTAAAGAAACTTAAAGGCGCAATGGCGTAGTCGTTTTCTTGAGCGATTTTGTCTGTCGTATTTTGCATGCATGTTCGTTTGAATCATGCAAACACATTATTGAAAGACAATCACGTGGCAAAAATCAACGATTCCCACTCATTACAGAAAGTAACATTTGTCATTAATTAATTGAATGCGATTAGGCGGCGTTCACTGCTTATTTTTTCACGAACGTCTTAAATATTTACGTAGATTTCTCTGTAGGTGATTAAGTTAGTCTATCCTAAGCGGAAAACTCTTTTGTTCCTACCATCGTAATTTTTAGATACTATAGCTTCCCACCCAAGTTGATGCTTCATGTGTGCAGGCTTGATGCTTATAACTTTAAACATGATATTCACTAGAATCGCGGGTAAAACGGGGAATAATGAAACCTGATGAGCAACTTTGGAATGCTGAATCTATTAAGGCTGTCTGAGAAGATGAATTATTTTTATAAGAGTTATATGCTGTGTGAACTCATGTACAATGCTTACGATGGTACTGTGTTTGTGGTTACCAGGTACAAAACTCACATGTAATTAGCTCGTTTACTTCTGAAATTTGCGCTTCAGGACTCTTAATTCCGTGTGCCACCCTTGGTTTGATAGAAAAGTATTACCGTATGCGGTAAATCGAATCTAATTATAATCATAACAACTTGTACTAGTATAAACATCGTACTTTTATAAAATTCTGTATTTTAGATTCGTACGGGTGTGAAGGCTTTCACGTAGTTTTACCTCGGTATACGTGGCCTCGGAATTCTCGACCCTCGTCGCGTCTAGACCGCTATTCACCCTGCGTGGTTGTGAAGTCATTTTTAGGAACCCGATTTTCTAACTTTTGCCTCATTTTCAGTGATTTTGTGGAAAGCAGTCGATAGGCCAGTGCAAATAATATGTCGGTAACGATCGTTAAGTAGTGTAATTTAGAAGTAATTGGTTTGAAAACGGGTAAGGGTAAGTTGGCCAAATCGATTAAATTGGGTGAATAAGACCATAGGTCACACGGAGAATGCCTTATTAAACGGCTGTCGTTCTCCAATCGAATTCTTGTTCGAACGCTGGCTGAAATCCGGTTAAAATGCAGTAATGCAATTCTGCCCTAGTCATCTATATTTTTTACTTGTATACCGATTTATAATTCACTTATTGTTAGATAGATAATACAATTTAGTGATGACGTTGAGATAATAAATCTGGTACTAGAACTTATAAGCGACTAACCTATATTAACCGTATTTGACTCGAGGTCCCTTTTAAAGATTCTGACGATATGGATTGAAATTAGAGACTGTTAGTTTTTTCTGGAATAATTCTTTTAAGCGGAGTGATTCTAAATTTCTTCTTTTTAACCTTGTTCGACGTAAATTTTGACGGGCGCTAAGAAGTTCGATGTTGATGCGTGTCAACTACCGACGCGCCCGCTGGTTACCCGAAGGTTGGGATTTGTATCTTAACCGTGGCCATGAATGCTGTGTTTGTGATAGAACCAAAGGTTAGGCAGTGTGATATAAACTTAGTTGTTGGAGCACCTCGAATTTAAGTCTTCTGCTATTGCTGACACATGGAGTAAACTTAAAAAAAATAGCATTAAATGTTTTGTGGCATGTTTTACTATAGAGTGAATATCAGCCAATGAAATGGACGGAGCACATGTCGCAGTGGGAATTGAATCAGAGTACGATAGGGGCATTGAACCTGTATTGGCCATCCACACCGAGAGATCGGAATCGAATACCAGTATTGGTGAATGTACCAACAGTATTCCAAGTTGGAGTGATAGCTGTGCAGAGAGAATATCCAGTTGAGTGAAGGAGCAAGAAATATGACAAAAGGCGTTTACGTATGATGTTGGTGTGGGGAAACTGAGATTTAATGAAGTACACTCTTAAGCGTGAAAGGCGTGCTGGATATATTTGTTGAAGGAATGGTCAATGAAGATCAAATACGTAAATCCAAATTAATTATACAATCCTTTATTAATGAGTCATTAACGGCAGCTTTGGCTTACTCATTTGAATTATTTTTTTGTTGATGGTGCTTACTGGGGTAGAGGTAGTATTGAGAATGGGTACAAAATTGGCTGTGGTTGTAGCTTCGTTGAATTATAACACGGAATTGATGGGGTAGAAACTTCCCATTTGAACTTGTGCGCACATTTTATCGTTCATTAATATATTTTCTCTCTAAGAGATCCTCTCAAAATATCTTCTCGATTTTAATCTCATACCATATAACTGAGTACCATCTCTCTTATCAACATCTACAGATAACCCTGCGAGCCACCTCTAGGGTGTGTGCCAAGGGGGACAGGTCTTATTACTAGCTGTATTACGTGACGTAGATAGCAAGTGTCAGCTATCCATTTGTGATCACTAATGTGTGGTTAACCCATTGATTATGTTTCATCGACTACTCGGGGACTACGATTTATGGGATCGAGAATGACATGTGGACAGTTCATGAAGAGGTAAAAACCAACTTAATTCGTTTTATGGTTCTTGTTGCTTGTTGTATAATTGTTTTCGCTCATTCGGGACCATCGTCCTGGACTCTTCGGCGGTATCACGACTGCGAACCACGTAAAATCCTCCTGTTCCACTTTACCTTCAGCATCCGCAGTAGATAGAATGTATAGCTTTTGAAAGACGTAATTATCTCGTAATTGCAATTTTGTGAGGTATGATTATTATATTAAAAATCAAATTCAGCGTACAGGGCTGCATCTATATAAAAATGGATGACGTATTGAGGTTTGTGCTGAAAAAATGACAAATTATAAGAATATAAAAATGATGTTAAAATGATATATTATCAACACTAAGTACCGAAAACTTTCAATTCCTCCTCATTGTTTTTTGTTTATGTGTTGACCACTGATAATGGCGATAGAAATATCCATGCAGAGAATGAATAATGTTTTGTTACTCATTTGACCAAGCAACATGTTATCAACTCATATTAAAATGAGGTAGATATCAGTTTTGTATTATATTCATGTGTATTTGATTTATTCATGGAATTTAATGAAATTCATTATCCATTGGACACCAGGGATCAGGCACTTAAAAGGTGCGATGATGCAAATATTTTTGTATACTTAACTTGGCAAATATGATGGCTATCATTTCCTCTTGTATGACGAGTTTTTTCTTTGAGGATTAACCTATTTTCAAATACACTATTTAAGATTAAACTTACCACATTTGCCCTAGACTGACCTTTCCGCAGAGAACGCTGGTGTAAAAATTATTATAAGAGGAAGAGGTGACGGGTTCTTTGGAGGACCTGCCTATAAAGAAGAAAAGAGTGAACGAGACTAATAAAAGCTTGGAGAAACTCTAGATCTTCTTTTGCTCAGGCTTTTATTTTACGCTATCAATTATATTTTTTTGATTAAATTAGCCAATTTTTATCGAATGCAAGGGGCATCCGTGAAAATTAATGCCTTTTATCTTCCCTTGCTTCAATTAAAAACCTTTTTATCTAAAGCGTATAATGGCAAGCGATCATTTTTCGTCCTCGAGAGTTTTTTTCATTAAATGCTGGTACCATTAATGCCACTATGCAAATGTGATTGAAATAGAAATATTTTATTGTTTACTTTTCGTTTACTTTTTAGTTAACCTGAAATGTTGTCAAGGCAATGTTTTCAGCGGGTAAGTGTGGCTTTGTGGCTGATCCATAAACAATACCAACTTTCCATTGCATATTTATTTGATTTTTTTATCTAGTCGTGGGAGGTGGTGGGCACATTGTCATATATTTCAGTATTTGTGTGGTAAGATAAGTTTACTCTATTTAATGAAATGGGACGTGATAATTCCCTTGTTACTGTTCAAAAACAATTTTCTATGTTTAAAAAAGCTGTCCATGCGTAATATGAAAAACACAAATGTGTACGAAGGCTCTGCTCTGTATTGAGGTTATACATAATGTTCATAATTCTCATTTTATTATATGTGCTATGTCTTGGCAGAATTAAGATAGGCACTGAACATGGCCTAGTAGCAATTAGTTTATTGTACATACATAAATAGCTTAATGGAGTAAGCATGAAAATACCGTGGTCATAGTGATTGCCTCGGCACAATTATTGGCCAGAAAATTGAGAGCACTGGATATTGCTCTTGCGGTCCCCAGGTAATGAGTTCATTCGTGCAGCGGAGATGGCGTGCACATATGTACTCAAGAATGCGTTCACTAATAAGTAATTCGTGATACCATTTCATCTGGTCTTTGCAGCTCCTGACCGCCTTCACACGAGAAACTTAATTAAGACGCATAGGTATAGGAAAAGCTGGCCTACATCAAGAATATTTTTGATTAAAAAAATTCCATGTATCACTTGCTTTAGTAGATAAAAGTTTGATATGTTCGACAAAATACATGAAAATTCTCAGCTCAAGTGATACAGTTCACTTATTAGGTATATATTACTGAGGTCATCAATTTTAATAATGTCTGGTTAAGTGTAATTGTGAGATGGGCCATTCCACGTCAAGTGGTCTAGTTTTAGAAAAGTTTCCCGCTCGACCATCTCGGATTTTAATGGAATGTTGTGTGGATAGCTGTACATAAAAACACCCTATTGAAAAACATGTTGAAAACACCCTATTTTTGACCTTTTTACAAAAGTCGTGAACTTTTGACGTGATTTATAAACTAACTAAAAATGCCAGGTGTTTGAAACTTCGCTATCAAAAGCTCACTTACATGGAAATATTGTAAAAGGAATTTGATATCCATTTAACAATTCTTGAAAGAGACAGAGCACGCTAAAGTTTTAAATTATTTTGGAGAATTAATTTCTGAGGCCGAATTTGCTGCATTTTATATACTCAGTACGCTTTGAGAAAATGCTATAATAATTTTCATTTAACAGAGCACTAAAAGTTGTACAATTATAGGTACGTATCATTTGTTTAGGCAAAAAGGCTACAGAGATATCATGTCTCAAAGTTGCGAAAATTTCACATCCATGTGGCAGGTGGTCGTGACATGGGGTCACACAAACGGCTATATCTCCAAAAGTATTTCACTAACAGACCTAAAATTTAACATATTTTCATTAAAGGTATGTACAACTATCCACACAAAATTCCATTAAAATCCGAGATGGCCGAGCGGGGAGCCCTAGACCACTTGACATGGAATGACCCAGATGACCTTTGTAGTATTATGATGTCGACTTAGGGTTAATTATTTTGAAGGACGTCAGACTTTCGGTTAGCATTGATAGGAAAGCGCATCTTTGTGGTACATCTTACGGAGATTATGTGTAATGTTACATTATAAAACCCAGTCTAAGAGCATTGTTTGTGCTGATATAGACTAGAGTACTTGAGTTTTTTGTTGCAGTGTAGCACATAGGTATGATATAGGTATTTCAAATTATCATTTAAAATGAAATTATTTGTGCTAAGTAGCCGGTTTTTGACCAAACATAATGGGTCAATTATTGCAGGAATGAAACAAAGTCATAATTTTGGCTCGCTCTGTACTTCTAATCTTTTATTTTCGCGAGACTCGCAATAGAGGCCATGGATTTCACTCATTGCAAATTAATATTTCTCATGTTGTGGTTTCGCTTTCAAACTTTTTAATTTGCTACTATTATTTGCATTGTAATCTTCCGTTACTTTTAATTGTTTGATGGGAAATAATGTGAGTCAAGAGTACAGCAAGTACACTCCAAGATCCATAATTCCTGCTTCAGTTACCTTGCCCTGCATGCTGTAATTTAATCATTGAACTTTAATATTGAAGGATAGCCAAAATGTATGCGCACTTGAACGTCACCGGTGAATATTTGTCTGGGATAATAGTTCGGTTAGTAACGCTTTCGAATGAAAATTCATTACTTTCGTGCGTCACTCTTCCATTCAGTAGGCACCAACTGCTTGGTTAACGATACTCATAAAAAGCCCTTTTAAAGCGAAAGCTTTGGCCATATGACATTCGAAAACGAAAATATCCGTCTAGTCATCGTATAAATCGTGCGTCGTGTCTAAGAAGGTCAGTGGAGTAATCACTATATTATTAGTCCTCTTCAAATTGTTTTAGAAATGAGTTAATATTGGGTTCTTCTGCTCTCTTCAGAGAAAGTCTTTGGCCATCATTCTTCATTTTGCTGATTATACTTTGGGAGAGAGACTATACCGCTCATTTAATGGAGTATTTATTTATAATTATTCAATTTTCGACTTTTTTACTTTTCGGCAACCATGGAAACTGATAGGTGGCGTTCTTACTGTTTTAAATTTTGAAGCCTTTAGAAATTCAATTCGTTGCTCTGTTTTTTTTTTTTAATAATGGAATTAACTTCAAATGAAGATACGCATAGATGTAATATTATAGGATGTTTATCCGAATGATTACGTAATCTGTACACGGTCTCTGGGTAGTTTTATCGCCTTAATTTTCATCTGTAATCCAAGTGTGTACGTAGAAGAAAATAAGTTTTAATTAATTAATCAGTTAATCAAATAACATTTAAATTAGTTTTCACTAATTACTCAGTGTTTATGCCATTATGAGTAAATGGTAAAAATAAATCCAGTTCTTTCTATGGTGATAAATAGGTGCCACGAATACCTGGTTTAGTAACTCTTATAGAAAATGTTGGCAATAAATATCTATAGATTACAATCAGAATCTTAATGTTATAATAAAGTAATCGATTTAAGATGTAATCACACATCAAGCAAAGGTCATAAATTTTTGTGTTGATAAACTTGTTCGATTGCATATTTTTTTGTTTCAGGTGCCATAATATTCCACTTTTTTGACAAGTTATGCTAATTGCTTTGTCAGTAATTCGGCGCGTATGTTCTTCTACGAGTTTTTTGTACAAAATTATTCTCAGTGGCCGTTAAATCATTCACAGTTACAACGATTCAATAATTTATAATCATCCCTAGTGACAACGATTCAATAATTTAAGAATTATCCCAAAATGCGTAACTACTTAGCAATTTTTAACTGTATTTCACCTTCTTATCGACTTCATTTTATTTTTTAAGGGGTTTGATGTGTCATTAAGATTAATTTCGGTTGTTTGGCATTGGGTGGTGACCGATTTTACTGGGGAACGGAGAAAATTTGGTAAGGATCTCGGCGCTGGTGTGAGCCTACATCTACAGAATATCCTGCAAGCAACCTCAAGGGTGTGTAGCAGGGGGTGAGTAGTCACATGAATTATACTAAAACCATGCACAGCATGTGCTGTCTAGTTCCCTAATTTATTCACATGATCTGATCTACCGTAGTATGTCGGATTTCGTAAAATATTATTAACGTCGTCAGAAAATAAATTGGTTTGTAACTTATATAATAGATTGCCTAAAGTTTTAATCGATGGTCTGAAAGCGATTACCATCCCAGTTGCTGCAAAAGGTCAGTAACGCTAGTGCTCACACTGGGCGTATAGAGGTCCGCAGTTAGCATTCCATTTGACCGAAGACGAAGTACATACTACAATTTAAAGTGCAACCTACATAGCACACCATAAGACATTGGGATTAAACTAAAAAATCTACGGCACTGGTATCCCAACCCTGTCCCTCGTAATGAGAAGCCACCACTTCCACCAGATACACGATTATATGGGTTACTAGTTTTAACTTAAGGGAAACTTTGTTTGACATTCTCTTTTATTGGCCACATTTGACTATAATTTTCATTTTCGGTATTTTTCGAAGCCAAGATCATCATGTCTCTGATAAGCTGTTATGCGCATATTGCTAACACTTTAGAAAGGGAAAATACGGGCACTGTTCGTCTTGTTTAACGCGTCAATTACTGTCCTCATTAATCGATACACGACTTTGGTATCCAATCTCATTATTCCTTTCCGCCTGAAAGTGGGTCAGCTAACTTTCAATTGTGGAATGTTTTCTTTTCCAGAATAATTGGAGCGTGAGCTTTATTAAGGTAATTATTTTTTTAATTTTAGGGAATAGCATTTTTAATTACATTTTGATGGCGCGGATTAGTTTTGAGAGCTCGCTTGTACTCTTATGCGAGAAGCATCAGTGTTTCTAATAAAAATCTCATTTCTCCCCGGCTTGGCCCTCTTTAAAATTAAAGCAACAGTAGTTTACCAAAAGAGAAAAAGCTTGACATTATGCCATCAAATTTTAGCGTCTTTTCAATATATTTTCTGAATTCACTTGCTAGGATATTAATTAATTGTCACCATTAACCATTTTGAGAATCAACTTTACTCAAGCCACCAATCTTCTGATCTCTTCCATAGATTCAATTGTAATGTCTCTTTATTTTATATCAACTCTTAATCATATGTTAATGGTGCAAAGTTTTTATGTAAGGTGCAATGTTCACGGTGCACGTGGCGGTTCAAGTAGTCTTTAGAATCTAATAATCAAGAAGCTATCCATGCGACTACGGATGGCGTCTGGCATCAAACGGATAGTTTAACCTTGTTAAAAGAACACAGAATGTAGTGACTTACATGGTCAAAACTTTTACCCATACATATCGGTAGTGTTAATTTCTGCCCGATTTTTTGGACGGCTGACAGAATAAGAGGGTATCAATTATTGCGTGCATGGATGAAATTGTAGTAAGTTACTCTTCAGGTGTTCGAACATAATTATAGGTTGTTATGAATTATTAAATGCACCATTTCAGTTAAATAAATTCTGAATAGTTATTCTCGCTTTTTAATTTGGAGTAGCCATTGATGATCGTCTGTCGTGAAAATACGACGACTTTTAATAAATTGTATCCAATCAGGGGGTTTTTTTAACTACCGGCTGAAAGAGCAGTGAAAGCTTGGTTGTAATTATTTTTCATTGTCCCGCTATTGTGTGGCTTCCTCATCACTTGTCTATTAAAATTGTTCGAGGAGATGCTTCGAAACTCCAGAGGAACTATGTGTATCAATTTTGCATGATTTTATCCCCTATGGCAGTAATCACATTGTAATCTGTAGCACGAGGGATTGTGCATTTCTCAATAAAAAGCGTGTTTTTGTTGAAGTATGATGTCTCCTTACATGTTTCTTGTCTCTAATGAATTTATATCGAGTCAAACTCAATGGGCAGTAATGGTTAAAGAACACTGTTTATTAGTGCAATTCGTATCCACGTGTCAATATTTAAACTTTCACCTTCTGCATCGGCCATAGCTGTATGAGTCGTTACCGCAAAGTTATTGTTTTTCAAAGGGTCAAGCGGTAAATAAGTGGAATATGTTAAGATAATTCATTACGGTTCCTTACCATGGACTTTGCCAGGAAAAAATGATGTTTTGGCCATTACATTTCTCTCGCTATGCTTATCGGGATTGTTTCTGATGCGATTTCAAATTGTTCTTTAGGTAGAACCCATTGAATACATTATAGCTAATGACATTTATGCTTTAACTATTATATTTTCACCTTGTACTCTGGTTGATTTCTATAATATTTAAAAATATAAGTAATTAAGTAATATTAGGAAGATCAGTAAGTACATTAGGTATGAATAAACTATATTTATCTTCCAGGAGTCTCTGGTTTTTTCTCAGGAATCTATTTAAGTTTTCCTCGTTGAATCATTTGATTTCTTGAGGTTTTTATGTGTTGCAAAGAATACCCACCTCTCCGTACTTGAACACGTTACCCTTGAGCTCTGAATCGTATTCAACGGACTGACTGAAATATGGTAGAAAATCATTTTATCTCAGTGCTTCGGAGGATCACTTGCTTTGGGAAGAATTTTTCCTGTCATTTAATGGTGTGCAAATAAATTATCATTAAAACCTTATCCGTGGGTAGAAGATTACGAAGTCATGGTGAAATAGTGCAAAATTCTTATTTTTCCTCCATCAATATTTAATAGATGTTGTTATGTGCAGTACTGTTACCCAGATATGTGAACTATAATCTGCGAGGATGGGTAATAGATCTGTCTACTGACGTATTCTCTCATTGAAGTCCAGGCATGACTACCCTAGACGTATGGTTCCTTGCTCTTGGCATCATCCTGCGGTAATAAATACATTGTCACGTATTTAATGAAGGAAAAAAACATCAATTTGCATTAATAATCCGTAAAATCATTATAATTTAAGGACCTAACCTCATACTAAGTATAATGTGTGTAATTTTCATTCAGGTGAAGTGTACATCTTCGCAAGTCTGGTTTATTGAAGAAATGTTGTTGTCAAATTGTCACTTAATTGAGGTTTTTATGTTTCGCCAGCTATGACGGTGTTCATAGAAAAAGCACCTGTCTCGAAACTCTTGTAAAAGTCTTAAAAAATGGTGTTGTGGATTTGTTGGTATAAAATGAGCACGAAAGAGGCGGGCGCAAGTATTTGCTCTCGTGTTTTTTTTTCAGGTGGTAGGCATTGAATGGTTTACATCTCTGGAAGATGAAAAGCATCTGACGACTAAAGAGATCTTCGATTCTCGAAGTTTCCTATCTCAGAGTTATTGCCTAACCATTCAGTCGGCAAGATTTTTCGTTGTCATAAACCAGAATCGCTTTCCTGGCCTTCGACGGTGTACATACACTTCGGTGTTTGGAAATAACTCTGGAATGGATCTCGGTTTTTGCTATTTTGTTCTAGGTTGTTCAAATTTCCTCTAATTTTTCAAAGCAATTTTATCGTCAGTTTTTTCAGTGATCCGGACTAAATTTATGCTGTTTCCCGATAAACCTTAGGGTACTTTTATCCCTTATTTTGTGTCACATGGATTTGTTGTGGGTTATTTGAGGTAACTTAGCATTCTACCTTGCATTTGTGCTGTGCTTGTGGTAGGTTGAGAATAATTTATCTTGGCGATTTTGAATTTTGAAATTGGTGGAACTGTGGTTGTAACAAGAATCCATCCTTCATTATCTGACGTATGTACGTATTCCATCGTTGGTCATCCTCGTTAATTTGTTTCATTTGCTAATCCTTCCATTATGGTTTTCAGGAGTGTATGATGCGTCCGAATGTTGTTTTCGTGTGCATATTGTTGAAATGTTTTTACTCGCTAACCTATGTCTGCATTTAGTTAGTTCTTAATTTTTTTCTTCTCCCTCAGGTACGTGGTTTGCACGATGCGTATCGGGAGACCCTTTCAGAAGGACTGACTGACACCATGAACACCTTCTGGGCGGAATGCTACGAAGCGACAAAGGTATCGAGCAATAAGAGGATCAAGGATGTAGCTGAGAGCAGGGTGCGATTCGAGGTAAGCCTGATTGCCGTGTTGGAATTCGCTGGTAATATTTCGCTCTAACTTAACTCGCCTCTTAACTCCCGCAGAAAAAGACGATCCTAAATGGACAATTTTTAGGATTTGGTTCATTGGATTTCTATTATTTTTTAGGGATTTTATATTGACAAGGAGTGATGTATTCTCCTCTGAGATACCACCAGAGGTTGAATCTATAGCCACGTTGGGTTTCATTGATTAGAAATTAACTTATAATAAAAAATCGGTGAACGAGAAGAATGAGAAAACATCCTCTGTTAAAGATTTTACTCAAAATAAGAGAAGAGATTTTGTAACATTAACTATGTGCGCTATGGCTGTTACAGGATCTGTAAGTGGGCTTTGACCGTTGGTCAAATCTATGAATCCTTCGGATAGAGTAAATATTTTAATTTCCCTTGGTTTACAAGTCCTTTCATTGCCGATTCCTGTTTCATCTTCGTAAGAAATATCGTTAAACAATACGTAAGACGATAATTTTAAATGATTAGCGACTTAATCTGTTGAAATTAAGTGTTAGTAGCATTAATTCTGGAGAGGAATAAAAAACTGACGTCATTTGCGTCTTGAGGGATCGGTCGGTAGGTGAGTGTGGGTTGGTTTATTAGGAAACAATCAGGGATACCATGAATTAGCCTCTTCTTTAACAAATGGCGCCTTGGCGTTCACAGCTTAACGTTCCTTCCTACTGGAAGATTGCTGCTCTCTTCAAGATACCGTAGTAGGAATCGAGGTGAAACTGAAATTTCCGCCACTACCTGGATCCGAACCAGGACTCTCGTATGATGCAAATCCAGTTTTTATAGCCTCCAAACCAATTCGCCGTTAATTTAAATACCAGAAATGTATGGGTAAAACACGCGTAAAATGAGAAAGTAATGCACTCTTGGTCGAAAGCCTGAAAAATTTGAGGTAAAAGACGCCTATATTAAATGAAAGAAAACTTCGTCAACGAATCGCTGACAAAAGTAGCTGAAATTTCACTAAGTGAAATTGGTAGCCTTCTTTTAACTAAGAGAAATACTAGTTCTTGATATACTTCTGAGTCATAACAAAATACCTAGCATACCAGCAGATTATGTGTCCGTGGGTACCTCCTTGTACGAAACATTATAGGTCAACTCTTTCGTGAAAGAATATTCTTGGATTAATATTGATGAGAGCCCAGTGATTGGCCTTTACTGTGAAGGAGAGGAAAAATGGTAAGACGCATTCTAGGGATTTAGTTCAATGAATCTCTGATTTTGGAACACCAATGGAAGGGAAAAACACAGAGGGGTACATGATGCTATACGAGAAACAATTAATACTGTTATGCCGGAATGAAATCACTGGCGGATGAAAGATAGTTTAAAGGAATGCATAATGAATAGAGTTTTTTTCGTGAAGACTTGATTCCTGGTGCTGTCCGTTTCCAAAGTTGGCAATTCCGGTCGATAAAATTTCAAAATATATTTACAGCTGCCATTTGGAATGTGTATTCCTCATTAGTGGACTTCATTAATGTGCATATTTTAATTAAGTTTTCAAAATTAATTTTCAAACTTAATAAACATCAGCTCTATGAAATACATTGACAACAATTCACTGGCGGTGAAGAATTGCCTTGAATATTATAGCATAAGCTTGACTTTTTGAATTTAGTTTTATTATTGTTATTCACTTGCAAGGGCAGTTTTGTCTGAGTTAATGAAAATTCACGTACGTTTTTAAACCTTTTTATAAAACATATACTTTTATTTATTAGCGAATATGAAGTTAAGTTTTATAGTCATTATACAACAAATCATAGTTCTAGGAAATTGAAGTGTATTTATTTTAATAAAATTTGAACAGTACTTTAACGTAGACCATATGGAAATCGAGGAAAGAAAAATGCGTTTACATGTCCTGTTATTTCAGCTGAATATAACTGCTGAACAGAAGTTATAATTTCTAGATAAGAATGAAAATGGAAAGAATATTTCATTAATTATTATTTAAGCAATAACCGAGAAAAAAAGCCTCAGTACGGGAGGCAGGAGATTTTAAAAATTGCCCGATTTCTGGAACCTCCCGGAGAATTCGAGAGAGTTGGCTACCCCAGAAATTAATTATATCTGCAAGGGCTGCTCATTAGGTCATTGAAAAACTTTTTCTATTACTATAAAAAAGTTCCTCAGGTTTTTAGACCCTCATCCCTTGTTGCACTCTCTCGAAAATATATTGAGGCCTTATACTTCTTACCTATTCCATAGTATTGTCTTTATTCTTAACAATATTTCATTTTTTACAATATTTCAACATTCTTGCCATAGTATTGTCTTCATGCCTCGTGACATGCGATCTGCCTACGTATTATTTTAGCTAATATTTTTGAATATATTACTCTGTCGTTCTATTATTAATAATGCGTGGTTCAATCAACCATTTAACTTGGTTACAAAGATTTTTCCTGTATTTTAGTTAATTGAACGACTGCACATTAAGCGACTGAATGAAGACAAAATTGTTGCTGTACCATATATTATATGGGTAGAGTTACTAATAAGAATTGTTCATCATACCGGGGAAAGAAAATATTACAAAAAAGTGTTTGTGGAGGTCTATTCATCATGGATTTCCTGGTTCTAACAGATTTAAGTAAAGTTAAGATTATAAACGGTTTGCATATATTATTTAGGTATTTTTACGACTTTCTCAATTGTAGTAATAGAAGTAAATTGTGATACAAATGCTTAAAAAATGGTGCTAGAAGCAGCAGTATGAAGGAAAAGATGGAATGGTTTCTAGTCATGATGCCTTCAAAAATTCTTGGAAAACGCGGTCATCTTTCAAGGTGATGATTGTGTTCTTGGTTCCACCTATGTCCGTTAGAGCGCGGTAAGGGCAGATGAAACTGGTGCTGCCACGGCGCTCTTGCAATTTACTTGCAGAGGCGCGAGTTTTTTCGAAAAACTATCAGAGCCTCTTGCCACCTAAATTTGTAAAACTGTATCTAATTGTTATTGTATTTCTGGCGCGGTGGGTGATAACTATCATTAGAAAGCAGAAGAATTAAAATCGCGGAATATTTATCTTGTGTGGGAAATTTAAGCGGATTTAAGTAATTCTTTAATTTTCTTGCTTCCTGTTTTGTGCACAAATTTAAGAAGAATACATGTGGCATTTAAAATTAAGCCAAAAAGCATGTCATGCATGTTTTCAACTATTTTTTTATCCTGATACTTACATTCAAATCATTTTGCTTTGAGTTTTAAAGCTAGAGATTGATATTCGGATAATCGATAGCTATTATAAATGAATGCTTACCGAACACCACTCAGTGAGTCTTTTTATGCTAATCAACGGTTTTAATACTGCTGAATCATCAATGCGTAATTATTAAGCAATTGAATTGTACGAGCATTAACCATTGATCATTTTTCTCATTTAAGTAGTTGCCTCAATAAAGATGCAGACATTGTATTTTTGAACGTGCTCGGCATGCGAGTTCAATGTGGTTGAAGACAAAGGCGAGACGGAAGGAATGTGATTTCATTGTTAGGATCAGCCCTTGAAACTTGTTGATTGTCAATGCACTCACTATTGCTACAGGTTCTATGCTCTTTCCGCTGAATCCTGAAAGGAAGAGTCGTCTCTGTTGAATTATCAAGGATGGATTATCGTACGTTCTGGTCCCTGTCGGAACTCAGAACTCTTCATGACTTTTGCGTACATTTTCTTGGTATAAATGTGTGTCCTATAAACCTCAATGTTTACAGCGCTAAAACCCTGTGCAAATAAAATTATCAATATTCAATTTAGAGCCTGGGAGACAAGTGGTGTCAATTCTGGGCTAGAAACAATTTCGTCAAACTATTTAAACTAATGATGAGTTCAATGCGTATTTCGTTACATTATTTCGTTGTTTTTCGCTTTGATCAGTGGGGTTAAGCTCGCTTGTCCGAAAAAGTCGAGTCAAGTATGCTGACATGAGAAACCACATGATGTACGATCATACAACCTGATGGATATTTGCTGTAGAATTATCAATTGCAGAATATCGATATAATTAAATAAGTGATATTAGTTATAGAATTATGGTAGATAATTTTTATGGACAAGGATTTCAGATCGATTGGTTTTTGCAAAATTCCCAAAACTTCCGGGAAAATTAAATCCCAAAAAGCATATCATTCTAAATTTTCAACGCCAAATAAATGGAAAATGTTGCAGTTTTAATGGGATAAATAGACTAATGGTTATCTTAAAGTTTAACTACCGACAGAATTCCGTCGTACAACTATTTCATAGACTCTTTTATATTTCCTTGTGTTCTGCTAAATAATTTATTTTGTCAACAGAACATTTATTTTAATTTAAAAAATTTAATTATAATATTTATTTTCCCGCATTGTTTGCCTCTCTATTATATATGTATTTATGTTACGAACTGGTTTAGAAAATGCACCTTTGGGAAAATACGTATGAATACATTTGGTTTGTAATGAAATAAATGCTGATATATTTGGATTATCCTAGTTGTTTTGCAACGCCAAGATCGTTAACTTTCGCATTTTATTTGGTGCGTATTTGTAGGGGCAAATAATGGATTACTACAGGTCAAGACAAATTGAAGACATTGCAAGGTACAGCAATCTGCTGAATCAAGAGAAAAATCTCGATCTCCTGGTTGGAAGGAAGTGGCATCACCTGAAGCAGAACCTCATCAGTCCCAGAGGAGCTTGGCGTGAAAGGTAGGAGTGGCTTCATAATATTTTCTTACCCTTGGATCACATGATACCGTTCAGCATTTACCGTGAAATTTGCTACTAATGACATGGGTAGGAAACGGGTATCAGACCTATGTTATTCAAACTATTGCTCGTTATTGGGTTATGGTTAGTCACACGGTGGTTGCATTTAGAATGAGAGAGTAATCATTGATGTCCCGTTGCTCTTACAAGGAAGTACTAGTTTGGAACTACCATTGTCAATTCCCTGATACAAGTACTAGGGATGGGCGATTATAAAAAAATAATCGATATTTTGTAAATCGATTAATGAAAGCAGCCGTACAATTAATAAATTATAGCCGTGCAATTAATAAAAGCAATTATTCGTGCCCGATTAATTGCTTTTATTAATCGATACATCGAATAATCGATTCGATTATGACAACGTACAAAACATAGCTTGCTAGGTTATGGTCCCTTCAAAAATAAAGTAAAATAATTTCTTTTATATTTTATAATTTTTAAAATGTTATCATGTGTTCAAATTGTAAAATATAGATAAACCTCCAGTGCCAGGGAACTAAGTTGGGAAAAATTTATTAATTTAGTTTAAATTTTGGACGATTACCAAATGTTTGCAGAAACTGAAGCGAAAATTTACAATTTTGATAAGTGAGTACGGGTAAGGCAGCTTCTCAGATCAGATTGAATTAGTCTCATCTCGTAAAAGAGTCTCTCTGATGGAACTGATGTTGCTACTCCGGGCAGGTACTTCCTGGATACCTGATATAAGTGAGGGCATTCAGTTTTCATTGACTCCCACACTGAAAAAGGATTTTAATGGCGGTCAACGACGTGTCAGTTGAGGAATTGCCGTAACTCAAATGCGGGCCCACCGGCGACATCTTCATTTTCCAGGGTTTTCTGTGATGCTTCTTCAGTGTGATGAAAGCTCCAGAGGTCATCTCATGGTGCTGCATCACGCTCAGCGTGTGAAAACATCTGCTGGACGTTCACCTGATACTCGCGAAACATCTCAGCCATCACAGCGATGACGGTGATCATGGCATTGGCGACAGCGATCGGGCTCTTGAAGTGCAGTTTTGAACCTTGGGTCCAGCATCATGGAGATTGCATAGTGCTTTCTGGACTCAATAGGATCGAACCGACGCACAGTGGGCCCAAATCGAAAATCGCCGGACAAAAGTCCAAAATTGCTTTTTTTGAGATATCGACTTGAAACTTGGCGTATATACACACAAATGATTGTTGATTATGAAATGGTAAAACATTTCTCATAGGTCTTACCCGTTACTTAGATACAGAGGCTCAAACACGACCAAATTTCCAAAAAAGCGCCCGCTCTCATTTTTCTTCGAAAATCTTAAAAGTTGAGCAGATATAGGAGTAATTAAAGTCGCGACGATCCATCTCCGACAGAATGAACTTCTTCACCCATTCCGTTAGCCTGTCTCCTTGCGGAATCTGTATAAGATTGAGGCTCAGAAATTGAAAATCGAAGATCGTAAATGTCAGATAGATGAAATAACAGTATATCAAGAGAGGAATCAATGATCGCGTTAACATTACCTGTTTAAGCAATTTCACGAGGGGAATGATCTTGCTAACTGTTGTAACTTTATCCGTGCACATTTCCTTAATCACTTTAGCAAATGGTTTCAGCACGGATATGAAGACACGGACGGTGCTCAGATCCGCACCGCTCAGCATAGTTAAGCATCATCTCGGCTACTACGGGCGACAGCTCTATGAATCGGGAACGCATCTCGTAGGTCGAGGACCACAGGGTAGCGCTCGACTGGATGAGGTGTAGGACGATATCCTCTGTCTTCCCTTGAGAATACCTACTGAATGTGTTTCAAAGCATCACTTGCATTGACACTGGCGAAGGAAAGTAACAATATCCTTAACTTTTTGAATTATATCTAGGGCTTCAGGAACATACTCCTTGTTAGTCTTTTAATGGCGAAGCGACATCTGACACATGACACGTGAGTGGCCGGCAAAAGGTAGTGCCGTGTAGAGCCACGTCATGCGTATTCTACTTTAATAACGCTATGGTGTCGTCATGCAGAATCCAGCCACAGTCGAATTTTCGAACTGAAGACGAACGTGAGCCGCCCTAGACATCACAGTTCACCGGACACAAAATTCTGAAATAATCGATAATCGGTCAAATTAATCGGGCATACATAATCGGTATCGGCTGTTGCATTAATCGATTCCAAATTTTCGATTAATTGACGAAAATAATCGATATCGTAATAACCCATCCCTACCAAGTACATAATCTGCAAATCCTGCTTGCATAGCAATAATTGACGAATGTTTTCCCTTTAAATGTTCTTTTTTGATCCTGGTGATTACATAAAGCATTTTTTGCTTTTGGATTTTAGGTTGATTGAATAAGGTATCAATTTTATGTTTTCAATTCTTCGGTGTTGTAAAAACGAATCCTTTTCGAAGTTATCGTTTATTTACTACCGAAAAATCTACAGTTTTAAATGTATAGATATCTTTATCCTCGCTGAATAAAATGCAGAATCACGCATTTTTTCACTGGACTTGGTTTATTCGACCTCGTACGGTGGCATGGAACCAGACAAACGGAGTTATCAAAATCGGTTAGAATCAGAAATAAGATTTGATTGGGGGTGCTTCGATGGTACTTCAGATATCATTATTTTGAGTTTACATTACTGGATATGGGAAATGTAGAATTAGTGGCGAGCCACAGTATTTACTATCGTAAGGTGAGTGAGAATTTTCGTAAATTTACCTTTAGGTCTCTAAAGTGCAAAGTTATCGTTACTTCTGGCGATGAAAAATATATTTAATATATTTTTATTTAATGTGTTTCGAATCGTTTTTCACATCGAATTTTTTCTCATTGGCTCGAATTCTAATTTAAAAATTAATACTGTGGATTTGGGATGTATCTCATTACTCACAAAATTTATGATTTTCCCCCGGTTACGCTAGTTAGTCTCTTAATGTGACTTTCGGTGTTCAATTGATTTGAAGCTATGTAAGCAATTTCTATAGTTATTCTGTCTTTTCACTGTATTTTGCCGGATTTATTTCCGGATTATTGGGAATCTTTAATTTCCTTCCTTCCCTGGCTGACTGCATCATTTTCTGCCTATGCGAAATTCTTTTGAAAACGAAATATACAGTGTAAGTTTATTCTGCTGGTTATGCCGCGGTTGGAATTAATCGAATTTGGAAGATTCATGGAGGTTTTCGTCGACATTTCAATCAACATATTGAATTATATGTTCGCTTTTAGATTTTAATTTCAGTTACTGTGGGAGTTGGTATTTAACGAGGTAATCCTGATATGTGGTTTTACCATAGAAATTACTGGGACACCGTTGCTAGCCAAGTATTTCTGAAAACATTTTGTTCACCGGTTGGTATATAAGCAGTTAGAATAAGAATTGAATTATTAGCTTATTTTTAAGTTATCTTCTGGAGTAAATTTTATGCCTAAGGCATGTTTTCCCTTAATCAGCTTAGGATAGAAATAAAAACAAATATGTAGAGTTCGTTATTTCGACTTCATTGCGATTGTTTGGTAGATGCCATATTGTATTTCTCTCACTATTTTTACTGCTCGGAGGTATGCATGTCAGTCGGACAGGATAAATTCTCCCCAGCGTTATCAATATCCTTGAAATGCGGAACATGGGTGTGCGAGAGGAAAGGCTGGAGTTTTTTAATATATCGCCGCTTTCGTTATCTTTGATCGATCATAATTTTTACTCTCCACTTAAACTTTCTCCGCAAAACTCGTGTGCACCTCGAGGGTTCAATTCCTTTTGCGTGCCGACATTACTCTCACTCAAGCGATTGCTGCATGTGCCTGAAGATTTTTATCTTGCTCTCGTTTTATGTGAATCCGGCATTAACTCGATAGCCCGTTTTTATTGATTACTTTTCGGGGAAAAGAAAAGGCCCGCTTGGTATTGTGCTGGTCTACAATCTCTTTTGGAACAAGCGTAAAAATGAGTAAGACTTATTACTCGCTTGTACAGCTGTTAGCCGACCCTTCAATTATACGGAGATTTCGTCTGCCGATGGGAGACTTCAACGACTGCTGCTTATGACCGGAGTAGATTATTTGTTGAAATTTCGTCTGTTATAGCCTATCCTTATACAAAGTTGTCCTCAAATTCCATAAGCGTACTTCCTGATTATAAATACATATGTGATTTATAGATGTTTCTGGATGTTATAATTGTCTTTTTATACACACCATGTGGTTGGGACTGCTGTACCAACCGGGGTTGTTAAAATGTCGACAAATTATTCAACGCGCATAAACTGCTTACTGCAGTATCTATAAGATTTTTCATCGATGTGATTCTAGTTCATATTTCTTGTTTGCATGTTTGAAGAGAAGTAGTTATTGATCACTTACAGCAAAGGTGGCCGTTTTATTCTATTCGATGCCCTGTTTTTTAAAAACAAGTTGAGACTACCTTATATCTCTATTTTCTCTCTCCGTTTTCAATGCTTTTCCTTATTTTTACCAGTTTGAGAATTTATTGAGTGACCTTTTTCATAGATAAATATAAGAACATTAGGGTGAAGAAAGGGAGTAAAGAATTACTTACAAAAGAAGAGTAGTCAATTACTCGAATGTTTCTGAAAGAACTCAAATACTTCGAGTCAATTTATTCTCACTCATTACCTGGTTCAAGAAACATCACGATTATGAAAAAATGCGGCTGCTTTTTGACGTTCCATTATTCTTAACTGTTAACTGGGTCAGAAAATAATTATCACGTCGTTTTTAGGCGATAAGTCATTCATTTTTTGACGCCGAGTGCAAAAAATGGCATCCTATGGTACCGGTTATTCGATGGAGCTGGTTTTACTCTTGTATTTCACCCAAACATCCGCTTTTTGATGAAGTTCGTCAGACGGGAGTGTTATTCAGATCACGAAGATGTTTCGCTAATTGTGATACTTTGCCACTCTTACGTAGGCTTGTTTATTCTGAATAAAGGATACCACATTTTTGCATATCTGACTCGAATCGAATGTCTCTAATATTCGATTCCTAAAGATTATGGTATTTTTTTTGTCAAATACCAGTAATTATTCTCATTGTTAATTTTGGTATTAATAACTTTCTCTTTATTGGCCTCTACTTTTGCTAGTTACGGCCAACTTATTATATGTCGACCATCACATACAACCATAAAATAATCACTTAGTTGGTATTCGAAACCGCTAAATTAGGTTAGCTGGCGAGCACTTTATCCCACCATCTCTGACGGTAGCTGATTTTTGTATGGTAATCCAATAATATAAAATGATCACACTATCAAACATCCCTAATAGCAGGTGTCAAATCATTTCCTCACCATCTGTGTGTTTTTCGCATGCTTTTCGTTAGCATCCGCGTTGTCTTGAGCATTGTCTTAATGCCTCCGGATTTAACGGTTAGCATTGTATCTCCGTGGACAATAATTTATTCCATCCCTTATTTTCATTTTAAATTTCACTCATCGGATCAAATGATGTGTGGGCTTATAAGGACCTCAATGAAGCTCCCCTACGATCCGGGGCCCGCCCTATCATTGTTGCCTGTCGCAGTGCGGTTCAACAACCACCTCTTGCCTTGGTGAGGTGCTATTTCTGCGTTGCACAACAGGTCTGCTTTAAGGGCGCCACGCCCTTCTCGCTCCCTCTCCGGCATTCATCACCTTACTTCTCTCTGCCCTTACCCATTCGCTTTTCTCTCCTCTCGCTCTGTCTCTGGAATCCATCCTCTGCCCTTCTCTCGGCTCTCCGCTCTCCTCTCTACTTCTTATCTCTTCCACTCAAACGTTTCGGATAATTTGTACGAGATGTCAATATGCATTGCTTTAATCTCCGAGATAACTTACCAAAAACTGAAGCAGTTTTCTATAGGATATGTCTGGCCCTCGAGAGAGAGACAATGAAAATGAGGTATCGCTGAAGGATAAAAAATCGTGTCGGAGATGTAAAGGAGTTGAGTTAGGATGTTTTCTCTATTTTCTTCAATGATAAATTTATAACTCACCATTAAACTTATTTTTAAGTTCCAAAATCCTTCGGTTGTGAAGGCTTATTCGGCATTTGCCGTGAAAGTAATAAGCCAAGTTAAAGCCGCATATTTAGTTAAGGTGGTTCCACCGTAAAATGACTTAAATGTCATTTTATTAATATCCTGTCTACTTGTAGAAAAAGTTGTCCTCTATCTGATATGAACAACAAAATAATACCTTACCACTCTGTATTACTCTCTAATTGAACTTGAAATTACATGGTGTTCAATGGGAGCATGAGAGAAACACGGGGAAAAATAGTATTTTTCCATAAAATATAAATGCCAATTTTTTGGAAAACTGTTTATAAGAAGGTAATAATCCAGATAAATTGAATAAAATGTAATATAGGCATCTTACCACCTTATTTATTTAGTTATTACGGAATAAAGGCCGTAATTGAAGTCAAAATGCGGTAATTCGCAGGAAATGGCGCTGCAGTCGGCTCCTATGGCTGGAAAAAAGTGCTCATATTTCAAATACATTCGTGGTATAATCACCAAATTTTGTTCCTCACTTTTGGGTTTTTTGGACAAAATATAAAAAATGTGGAATTTAGTATTTGTTTTGTCTCACACAGTCGCGGCGGAACCTCCTTAATTACTGAGAAATTCATCGATAAAGAGAAAATTTTGTGTCTTTACTATTACTGTATTTACTTTATTCTTCTTACAATAGGACACATTTGTAATGAAAATTTGATTATGGTCTCTATATTGACGAGAGAAAAATGTCGCTCAAACTCTCTTAAATAGCCTCATTCCTGCCAAGAGACGAATTAACCAAATAAGTGACTCGCTATTTCCATTCTATTATTTTTAGGTAGTTAAAATCATTCTTTTCAATTTCCTAATTTGGGCGTTTAGTAGTGTCATGTTTTTGCATTTAAGCATCTTCAAGCACTTGTGCCATTTTATGTCATTCTGAGCTAATTTTTGCCATCTCTTTCCCTCCCCAGAAAATTAATTATCCTCTACCATGTTGCCATAATGGTAACGTGTTGTGAGATATTTATTTATCAATGAGGATGTCCCTTTTGATTTTATGACTGCATTTTATCAATATTTAGTTTCACTGTGTCGTTGTTGGAACCATAGAGCTTACGCAAGAGCCGTCTGTATTTTGTCATGAAAAGAAAAATCGTCTGGTTTCAAAGCCCAACACTTTAAAAGTTTAATAGATTGAGTAATAAAACGGCTCCTTCTCTAAGAGAGGCACTCGTTGCATGCCTGTAATTTTGTTGCTTACCTCGTCTCGGGTTAGCAAACTGGGTAACTCGTCCGCCTGTAACCCAAAAGGTCATGGGTTCAAGTCACGATTCGGTCATTGCTTTGTTTGCTAATTGGTTGCTTAAGGGATTCTGTGCCGAGATATAAAATGGGATGGCGAGGAAGGAAAATATTTGCTAACTTTTGTTGAGGACTAGCATGGCTAATACAGAAGATAGGTTGCGGCCAAAATTAGCCATGTAATTATCAGAGCCATTTACATGCCCCCATAATGATTACTTGATTACTGTTGTGGCGGTATGTACATGACTCTGGTAATTATAAACTGATCACGCCGGAAACTGTTTGTCATGCCCCTCAAAGAGTATGTTTTTGTTGCTAACATTTATTTTTTGAATTTATCCATCATTATAGGATGAGTGGAGTAAAAAATATGAGTGCAAAAGGAAAACACCAAAATAGTTGCTAAGTGTAATTTTTCAAACAAGTCTCCAAATAGATGGGCACCGATGAATATGATTATTTGAGTCTGCTACACCGTAACAGGGAATGATTCTCACATTTGGTACCTAAATACCTCAACCGATATCCAAATATTTATTCAAATATTGTAAAACTTGACGAGAAAGAAAATAATTATTGAATTGAGATCAACCGTCCTAAACTCGATATCGCCTGGTATTGTTGTTATCTCTCCATCATCTGCATTCATCAATCATAATATTGGTTTTCTGCAGCTCTCCTCTTCACTCGCCTGTCATTTAAACGTTTCATTCCTTCTTAAGTTTTTATTTGGTCCCTCAGAGTTTGCTTTATACATTGCATCCTGATCTTCTTTGGTAATTCTAATCATTTATTCTTCCTTCCACTGCTGTTACCAATCGGCTCTTGTGTTGCAGAATATGTCCATAAAGTATACCTCTTCATTCGTGGATCACTCCGTCCATTTGGTCCTCATATTTATTCGATAAAACCCGATTTCCGCTGTTTCTAATCTTCTTAGCTCTGCAGCTGTTATTGAACGTGATTCATTGTAATAAGAGAGCCTGCAGCAAAAAAAAATATTTTGATGAAGTATATATATTTACTTCCAAGCTAGTGCAGCTGGCTGATAGTACGATAGAGTTGCCAACTGGGGCATTTTGACCCGGAGACTGCGGGTGAAGCAATGTTTGGGTCCGTCTTTGGGTTTCAGATCAATTTTTTCAGGCCAGTGTTATTGCGATACTAAAACTGAATATTTTACCCTCGCAGGTTAAACCGATTGTTTATACATAATGCACTCAGAAACTGTAAATTTGAATAAAGTAATCCAACTTTTTCGTTTTAATTAAACAAAAATGAGATCTAGGTCCAAAACTTCCATTCGGACAACAGGATTATAACGGAAAAAAGGGTGCCTATTCAAAATTCCTTGGATTTCAGACCTTAATCTGCGGTTCGTGAAGGCCTTACAGTTGGTAACCCTATAGTGCTCTCTTTCTGGTGGAATTTATTATTTTTTGCTTGGGTTGTTCTGCACACAATATCTTTTTTGCTTCTCGCATCCGGTCACCCTGCTCCTCAGACGGCAAAATTCTATACCACTCGTGCAAGCTTTTGCCTCTCTCCAACTTTTTTCCCTCTCGTTCAGTAAATAAAAAAAATATATGCGGCTCCTCGGCCTGTCGGCGGCCGAGCAGGTGCGAAGGGCCTCTTAAGATTGGGAAGGGTCTCTTTCGCTCTTCTAAATCGTGAGGATGACCAGACGTTCGATGCCCGTTACTGCGAATGCATAACATACTCTCTCTCTCAGCCTTTTCCTCCCCCAATCCCCCTTCCTCCCCTCCTTCCACCCCGTGAGGTGGGCGGTTGCGTAACCCGTCGTATCCCAATTATTCCGCGGTCTCCCTTAGCGACGGCACACTCCCACTCTCGCCGACCGTTGTTCATTTCTTTCCACGCCTCCGCTCTTTCTTTCTCTCTCTCCTCCACGCCCCGCCCCGCCATTCCACCTCGCCTTCCTTTATATGGTGCACCGTGCCAAAGGAACGCTTCCCTGCTCTTACTTCTCCGCCGCACGTAGACCGTAGAAAAAGTCGCGGACGTGCCCTCGGCTCTTTCTTGCACTTTCTTCTTTCTCGTCTTCCCTCGCCCGGCTCTGATGTCTTCTCAAACCGCTTGCGATTGGCTTTGCTCATTGTGTGGTCTCCTAGGAGCACTTAATTGCCTACGCAACGAAGCTCGAGACTCATAGTATGTGCCTACTTAATGGAGTGCGGGGTCAAATCTGGTCACTTCGTCACGCCCTGATATTTTCAAATTGAATGTAATTTGTGAGACACTAATTCAGGCCTAACTTCGTAGAACCAAGTCATAATTTATAAAAACGATAGCTTTGTATTTTCCACGCAATTATTTCATACCCACCATGGTTTTAGCAACTCACTTACTTGACAATGGTAATGAAGTGCTGAAACCATGGTCAGTAATGAATTATGGTGCGGAAGATACTAAGCTGTCGTTTCTCTTTGTTATTTATGCATTAATTATCTTCTACTTTTGTGTTTGGCAGGAGCAGAATAATTTTAGCAATTAAGTTTACTCATCCTCTAAGTGTCTCCCCCTGTCCTTGGGAGATATGATTGTGACTGTTAAAGATAATCTAATTGGATGGGTCTGGTGGATGTGGTGGAGTACTGATTTCCCGTCCTGCGGTCACACGTTCGAATCTCGTTTGTGAGGGAGAAATTTCATATTACCCGCGAATTTGGTTAATCAGCATTACATAAGTGACTATTTTGATCTTCAGGTTCCTGTAGTTGATAAATAAAACGTACGTGTACGAATTGTTTTTAAATTTTTATTAGTATAATGCAGATGTATAACTTACGCCAATTCACGACGATTTTAAATATTCACTTATATCAGGTCTGTCACGTTTATCAGCTTTAAGTTATCCTTTCCCTGACTTTTGGCAACCTAACTTGCACTACCACTATCCACAAGAATTTTCCCTCCTTAAAGCCCAGCTCGGTTATCTAGAATATATCGTAGCAGTAGAAAGTAAAAACTCACTATTGAATTTTATTTGTCACTCTTTTCCGATCCCCGAAATATTTCAATCCCACACTTACATTCATAATTAAATCCATACTTCGGATGGATGACTCATATGATGGATTCATCCAGAGGCGTTGATGACTTTGACGGGTGGAATGTGAATCATGTAGAAACCTGCTTCTCATGAACCGCCTCAATCCTGCCCCGCCCTGAATGTCACCTGAAGTTGCTCCCCGTAGATGATGTCTCCTTGGTGAGGACACCCATGCCTTAATGCGTGATAATAAAGTAGAGCGTTACGAGATGCTCCGATACAATCCGATACCGATATTTACCTTGCCAATATTACGATACTGCTGATCCAATACTGTTGATACGCAAAGGTGATTTTTTACATCAGTGGTAATTTAAGTATTTTAATATACACTCATGATTTTCCTCAGGTATATGCATAATATATAATATTACAATATATGTCATTATGCTGCGTTCATGTCTTCTTATTATCTAATTATGCTGAATTCATTATAGTATGTAATTCTAATATGCATCCCATTTCGAAATGTCTACTCATTTAAATTGGAGTTAAGATTTTAATTAGATTTAATTTGAGAAGAGATTAAATTGAGAATTCTGAATTAAGAAAAATGTGAGTTAATCACATCATATAGTCCGAGGACGCTGAAAAAGCTACTTGGCAGAATACTTAAGAGAAAATGTAATGAAAAGGCTAATGAATTTACCATACAGGCGTAGTGAAATTTAAATACCTCGCAATAGTTTGTACATAGTTTCTTCCAGTGGAAAAAAATATACTAAAAATTACCTGAAAAAAAATCATTCCTGGTTGCCTGATGGTCTACGCATTTGCCCAGTAAGATTAAATTACTTCTTGTCTCCCTAAGAATCCGAAATTCCGATAAAAGCTTACCATCGAATATTTTAGTGGGCGATGCGTTGACTTAACGGTAGTACCGGCGTCGAGCCTGTACCGTATTTTGTTATGCCTCTAAGTTTTCGTCTATCTCCTATACCTATATATTTTCATCTATCTCCGCCAGATGGTTCCACGGGGCATTCCTCGTCGTCCCACTTCGAGTCCATGCTCTTCGCTCCGCCTCGCTCTTTTGTTTGCCCTCGGCTGACCCCACTCGCTCTCCGCTCCGACGGTGATCTAGATCGACGCCCAAGCACACGCCCTCTTTAACCCTTTTCGAAGCGGTCGCTTGCCATTTAGAATGGCCGCGAATAATTCTCCGCGATCCTTAAGCCATTGGGGAGCAGATCGGGCGATGCCTGTCGTTCGTGTCGTAAAAGGCTGCCGTCTTGATCACTCTCGGCCGGCGGACACATCGCCCGCAGCTCCTCAGCTGTCCTTCGCCAGCCTCTCGGACATGTTGTGTCTGCATTCCGACGTGGCTTATTAAAAGTAGGCGTGAGACGGCTCGATCGGTGGTCGTCCAGAATTTTGAGTTTCATTGATGAATGAACAACCTATTGCTGCTGCTTCGATGCGTCTCTCAATGATATTATATTCCGTGATCACTCATTTAATTTCCCTGTGTCTCATAAATACCGTCAGCACTAAAGTACCTTAATAGTTAGTTCTTATTTGTTCAGTGACTGATATGTATTCCCTTGTTTGCTTCGTCTGTAAAACATATTCTTAGTTATAACTACTGAGCGCTATCAATTTGTGATGTGGTGACCAAAGTACTGGTTTCCCGTCCAGAGCGACCAGGGTTGAATCCCGGCTGGGCCGAAGATTTTTCAGTGGTCATCCCATCTCCAGTTATTTAAGATTTGCTGGCGATGCCTCAAGTGCCGTATTGCATCTGCCGAATGAGACTTTTAGCTCTGGACCTCTTGAAGCCCATCGTTAAAAATATACCCGAGCCTTCGCCTGGTGTCTCTCCACCCTGCGTCCATGACTGATTGGATCCTTTTTTATCCGAAATATCCACCTATTTTTAATGGCGTAGATGACCTCAGCTATCGGTCGCCTCGCTAAATGGCCAAAAAAAGACAATGGTAGCCACACAGGCAATTTTCCATTGGTTGAAACCGTCCCACAACCAATAGGCTTTATTCTAAAGACACCTGTTCCAATCCTGTGTTTGATATGGCGATGTATACTGATTGATGAAGGAGTGATGACTATGAAGGAATACCAATGTGGAACCAATTCCAGCCTCTCATTGAAGGAGCAGCATTGTTCGGATACTAAGGACACGATTGGGTGATTATGAAGGGCGATGGCGTGATTATTGTTCATTCATCGCCGGTCACGGCCGTTTGAGAAGCTTAAATGGTGGAGATTTGTTCTTAACGGGAAGTGATTTACGCGCTGTCTTGGGTTCGTGTCGAAAGCGGTGGACTTCGGCCTTTCAGATCTCCCTCTTGATTCTGTTAGCCGTTATGCCGTTATGGGCCAGGATAAAGTCACGAAAATTACCAAACAAGGCAAACTAAAAGCAGGTTCGGGCTTTTACATTACCTATAGGAAATAACGGTCTCAGCTGTTCTAAATTTACCAGTTTGTCGACCGATTAATTATCATGGTCAACTACAGTCAACCACACCATAAATATTAAGATTGGCTTGCTACCACTCTCCAATCATTCTCATTTAAGATTATATCTTAATCCTTCGTATTTCCTTACTTTTGCATCTCTTATAATTCGCTTTACTTTGTGTAGTCCACCCTTGGTACTCCTCCACGAGTCTTCCTATTCGTTTTTCTTTTCATTATTGCTGTCAAGAGCCTGAATTGTCTCAGAATCTGCCCAACTGCCTTAATACGCTGAGCGCTCAGTAAGTGTCTTTCCTCTCCAATTTTTCGTGGAACATCTTCGTTAATGATATTTTCCATCCATTTGAAATTTATCATTATTTGGTAGCACTACATTTCCATCGCTTCCAATTTTCTTTCACCTTCTACTGCTTTCTTCCAAGCTTTACTGCCTAATAGGGACATGCTGTTATTTTTTGTTTTAGTGACGTGCTTCCTCACTTCTAAGCTTGTGTTGTTATAATTAATGACTCAAGAAAAATAATTTACGGTGATAAGCACATAGAACAAAACATCTCCATTTTATCAACCCTTCGTCTGCAAATGTTTTAGTTGCCTCCAAGTATATTAGAAAAATTCCTTGTTATCTCGAGTAAATAGCTTTTTTTATTTTTTCTTAAACTTCTTCAACTGTGGAATGCTACATTTGGTTGAATAAATTCATGAATCGTTTTGTTAAGACATTTTTTCGTAATTGTAGATATGTAACACATGTGAAAGAAATTAAAATATTTTGTTACTGTTTGGAAGGTATATCCTTCTGCATAATGTATTCTTAAGCAGCTATTTAGAAGACAATTATGTATTTAGAAAATATGTAGTAAAGACATTTAGTATGAAGTAGAAAAGTGGGCATTCAAATATTTAGTAAGTACCTATTAATTACATGCTCATCTCCTTGGTAAATGCCTCTAAGACATTTTTGCACTGTGGGTATCAAAATCAATTTCGTTGGTAATGGAAATGTGTTCATTTTCTTTACTTTGCCTTTCATCAGCCACACGAGACCTCGGATGTGTGAAAATAAAATTATGGGGAGGCCCATTTAATCAGTTGAGCGGAAAAAGTCCATGGTCCCCCACCTGCTACGCTATCTTGCCGGCGAGCCATCGGAGTGGTGGTCCATGTCTCCGGCCTGCTGTTTTTTCTCGCCCCAACCTGTCCTCCTCCTACTACTCCCTGGTTGTGGCCCCACCCACAGATCTTCTCCCACCAATGACCTTCTTATTCTGCCTGCCATTAGCTATCGCAGTAAGCTACTGCCATGGGATACGTGCCCATACTAACGTGCATGGACGCTCTAACTTTAATTTCCTACAGCCCTCGCAAAAGCTTGTGGTAGATGCGCTGGGGAAGATATCGATATTGGGAGGATTTATTTAAAAGAAATTGTCACTGTGGGAAATAATTGAGGAAAAAGTTGCTTTAGACTTAGCTGAGTTCCGTAATGGACAATTCATTGACACTGTACTTCTGCTTTCGCCGAATATTGCATTCTGAGGTATATATGCGTCTCAGGCCTGACTACTTAGGTCTCATTACGTTGAGAGTGAGTGGGTAGTTTGTAGCGATGTGCCTTTGTTTACTTTTGACTAACCCATGTGAAATGCGCAGATATTACGATTGCGCCGATATAACGTGTGGGAACTAACTATTTGGGAAATTACTCAGAGGTGTGGACATCTTCCACATACAACAACCACACCTTTCGTTACGTTTCCTCTCAGTACCCTTTCCTCTAGACTATTCCCTCCGAAATGCTACGTTCTGCCTAGGAGGTTGAAATATGCTGCAAAGGGCACTAATTGTCTCGTGCTTGGAGATGGAGCGTGGCAGGCTTACGGGTGCTTTTTAAATTGCAGCAGGGATAAAGGTTACTTCAACTACTCAATTTTTGGTGAAAAATAAGCAGGATTTTACTTTTGACTTTTAAATTGATATATGTTTATTCTGTAATTGCATAGCAAGCCACAACACAATACTGAATATCGTGTTCTGATTGCAAGAGGAAGAGGAAAACATATGCTGTCCGCAGTGTTTTAGCGTGATTTTCGACATAACTAAGTGTCATATGTGTATTTAGGACATTTATTTCCGTAATTCTCGCTGTAGATAGTTTCGACTGTGGCGAGAATGAATTATGTCATGCTTTTAATTATGTTCTAAGAAGTGAGCCCACCTCAGTGAGATAGAATTTTAAAAACCATTATGGCGGACTTATGACGTCGCTGAATCTCTCAGATAACTCCTTCAGTATATTTTATCCTCTTTGCGTTCTGCCCATCCGTCTGCCTCCAGGCATTGCGAGAGCTGTACCTCCTCACAGTGAAAGTACTGCTAAGCAGTTTGTAATTTTCTTAATGCAACCTTTTAACTCGCTATAACTCCTTCTCCTGACTAGGGGCAGTATTCAGTCATGGTCACGGTCTCTCAGCCACTCTTGCTTTTTGCTTTTAAACTTCGCGTGATGCTCTGGTAGATCATGCATGCAAGACGCGTTGAACTGTTTGACGCGGAAAACGTAGTGATTTCTTCAAGAATCTCGCCGGGAAGCGACGGGTTTGAACTAGTAAAATGTATAACAATTACCTGCTTCAAGAGCAATCGTGCTATAGTTTTAGCGTAAAATGGCTTTTGTAGAATTAAAAAAACCTCATGTTATCATCGCTGCCAGTTTTTGCTGTCTGAATGTTTCAACATTGTAATTTGTCACTTCCGCATTTATATTATTACAATATGAAAAAATCAGTTCATTTTCGTTGTCGCGTGTAGCCGCTTAAGCATCTCTTCCGCTTGCTTATCTATTCCGCATTGCAACTGTGATAGCGTTCCGTTAATTGTGTTGAAGTTTTCTCCCGCTTGTAATGATATTTAAATGGGAGAACTTTGAGCTAGGGCTGTCGATTATTGTTACCGAACAATACGTGCAAAATGACAATGACGTTGCCTCACACCTTCAATCCCCCATTGTATTTTATCAATTTCTGAAACTTTATTAGTGCAATCATTCTAATTTTGAAAACATCACTATTATAATATTTTCGAAGCCCTGAAAACATTTCAGGATTCTAATTTTGAAAACATCACTATTATAATATTTTCGAAGCCCTGAAAACATTTCAGGAGCATATCGATAAGTTGACGCCAATAACGCCGTGTTTACCGAAGCCGCCCAAAAAAATGCCTCCTGCGCCCATCTCGACGTTACGGTCTGGGAAAAGTGGATTTTCGTAATATCAGAGTTTTCGAGTTGATATTTTGTCCACTTTCATTGTTTTTTTTACGGTAAGGTGTTGGCTTCTGTGTTGGCGTGAAGGTTGCAAGACGGCTTAGGGATACTTCGCCTCGTGTGTCGTTTACCACCCATAGCATGCAGGTGTGGAGGAGGGTGGAGGTGGTCCCAAGGGCAAGCGATTCCCCTTTTGGTACTGGATTGGGGTCAAGCTACATCGGGGTGTGGTCCTCGGCCAATGGGATATAGGCCTCGGCGCTTGATTGGAGACGAACCTTTTGAGGGCTTCGTCCTCAAATAGAAGCTTTTTGCTGATTGGGTGGTTAATAATGCCCCATCAAACAACTTTGTATAATTTACGAATTCAATGGGAACGATTTCAGTGTATTTTCAATCAAATTAGATCAATCTCTAATTTAAAAAATAGGGTCAATATAAAATTTATTCGTCTATGTTCAGGTCATCAGTAAATTTCCCCTCTCCCAGAGTAAGTTTCTAGATCCTTCCATTTTTTCACATGACATTTTGTCCCTTATATGTTACTTAGTTTCTGATTTCATTTTTTAAGCAAAATAAACCCCTCGACCAACCTTAGTCTCAGCGATAGTTTGGGGGCGATTTTTTTTGGCTGTGGAAGATTCCTGTAGAGATCTAACTATTGTCTGGGTGGGGACGTAGTATCCTCAACTAAGTTTGTTTATTATACTATGTATTTCATCGGAATTATATCTACCACCTTTAAAGTAATGGAAGGTACTTATTTAATGTTTTCTGAAGCGTAGTGTTGGTACCAAAGTACTCAGGATATGTATGTTTATAGTCCTCAGTCGAGCTGTAATACCTTAAGAAGAACTTTATTGAGCATTTCCTGTTTTTTTTCTTAGTGAAACATTTTTGTTCAGAAGTTCATTCACGATTTTCGAATTTCATTGTCTATCATGGAAGTTGTGGCATGCCGCTTACTATATTTATGCAGTCTGTACTACCTATTACTTTCTCGTCAGTTCTGAAGGGGTTGCGTTACTGCGAGTTAGTAGCTGCCAGTCTTCACTGAGTTGTGAATGAATGCTACGAGAACGTATGTACTTTACTCACAACCCGCACTTTCTAGGCCTTTCAAAGATATGATAGTTTTTCTTGACGATTCTCTTGACGATTAGTTTGTTCGGCTGAACTGCAATACATTATGATGCAACTTTTGATGAGACCAGGCTGAGGACAAAACAGTGTGCCGAACTCGCGTACCTCTGACGAGAAGTTAGATTATCTCCTGTTTCGAGGTATGTTACTAGACAGCATTGGATATAATCGGAATGTGAATATCGGGCCGCGCCCGACAGTTTTAAAATAATTTGGGAATCAGGGCTCTACTTAGGAGAGGATCCTCATCGTCTGTTTGGTTAATAGTTAACAAATTCTACGGTTTTATTATTATAATAAGAATAAATCTTTTAGCATCATTGAAACGATAATGTCTTTCTATTAATTATAAGTTTAAACCCAGTTCAGTATCGAGTCACAATATGTGTATACATAGTGGTGATAATGGCCTATACTGTTTAAGCGCTCAAAAAATTAATGCGGCGAAATTAATGAAGTGCGATATTCCACACAGAAAAAAATCATTCGCCTTGACCGGAATTCGAACCCTTGATCCCTTGATTTCGCGAATTCTCGATTGGTGAGACCGAGGGATCCGGGTTCGAATCCCGGTCATGGAGAATGATTTTTCTCATGTGGAATATCGCACTTATGTGCACTTGCGGGTGACTCCGTAAAGGTTAATACCGTGGCTAGTCCCGGTATCCTCAAAATTGGAAATTAATAAAGGTTGGTGTGGTGGTCAGAGTACTGGATTTCCATCTCGAGGACCTGAATCCGAATCCCGGAAATGGCGGAGATTGTTCTTAGGAGTCCCAATTCCTAGTACAGTTCTGTGTGAGTGTGTCTTCTTCATGTGTAGAACTCTGTCCGTCGGATGGGCCGTTAAACCATGAACCCTTTGGCGCTTTTCGTTGAGTAGACTACTTCCGACGCTGGGTTTCCGTTCCTCCATTTCCCATGTATACCTTTCATTACCACTATTCACCTATCCTTAATTGCGCAAATTAGTTCAGTCCTCAGCTAGTAGTCCTCCGACTAACGCACACTGCTACTTTGATGGAGCTCATAAAGTTTCCTCTGATATAGTACCGACTTATTAATGCAGTCCAGTGTGTTGATTCCAAAGTTCACTGTGCTAAGCATAAATTGTTGTTTGAGAAGATAACCTGTTCGTCAGTCTGTGTTTCGTTGACCTATTACGGCGGATACAATTTCTCTCTCTTGTTTGGCCCCATCACGTCTCCATTACTGCTCTCGTGTTGGGCCTGTTGTTTTCGGTCGTGTTACCAACTCACGTGGGAATGTTATTGTGTAACTTATGAAAGATGGCTGCAGGGAGGAGGGAGTGGGCATTTTCGTCTGAGGAGCGCGCTTCTTTAAATGGAATTCCTATTAGCTTTTGACTCGGCACTTTTCGACGATTTTCTCACGCATCGTCTTAAGCAAAGTAGGACCTGTTTCCCCTCCTCTCTTATCTTGAGTGGCTATCTATAATAGGTTTTGCCCGGGCACTGTGTGGATGGGATTATTTATTTCTTGGTTCCATTCCATCATTTCGCCGAGGTCGAAAGATCATGCACGAATAGTAGGTATGGGTGAGGATTCGGACAAATAGCAGGTTGTAAGGTTTTTCGAACGCATGTTAAGTTTCGGGTACGGTCCATCGTCGTAAGTCAATGCCACGAGTGTTGCCTGGTCGTCGAGAATACGTGCGGAACGTGCGTTATTACTCGGAAGGCTCGAGGAGATATGAAGCCATCATCGGTTACACACCTCAATTAGACTTTCTGAGCATTTTGAGGTTGCGCACTCTTTGGGCCTTGGCCTTCGGAACTCGATTTATTGCTCCTAATTCTTCAGACGGCTGGCCTAGAGAACAAAGTGGTGAATCTCCGTTTGGAACCAGAAAGAGATTCCCACGATGAATATGCTGACCCATTTAGGCTCCTTGGTGTCTTTTCTTTGTGAATCTTTGTTTATAATCGGGCTAACGTTAGATATACGGATTTTTCTGCTTTTCTTGTGCAATGAAAAAGTTATAAGATTTTATAAATAGTTCCAGGCCTTACTAAATGGAATTCTTTCGTTTTTATGTATTAAAAGGGAAAGAAATCTCTGACATTCCTTATTTCTCATTTACTGTAATTCCACAGTGAAATAATGGCCGTGCGAATGAAGTTAAATTTGAAACTTAAGGGTTTTTGTTTCTCTCTCTTTCTACGATTCGGAAGATAAAATGAAGGGTATTTTTCAAATGCATCTAAACTATTTTTATTTCTTCTGATGTTACGCGTCGTAAATTTTGATCGTTCTTAAAAGCATTTTAGAAAAAGATATTTATTTTATCATTTTACTTAGAACCGAGATATTTGTCGCACCCTACTTCACACGTTACCTTTTTTCGCACGGTTACTACACACGCTCACACTATCCATAGTTTTGTGCTTTCGGAACAATACTAAATGGAGACATTTCATAATGGAGAATTCCATGCAAATTTCCACTTTTGCAAGAAGTGAATCAATCGTAACTCATATGACATTTCCCTCAATGATGTGTGAAGGATAACGAAGAAAATTCCTTGGTTTTCATCTATTCAACACAATTAGGCCAATATTCGAAATCAGAGCTGAAATAACTCTTTAAATTTTGTTGACAAAAATATTATCTCCGGAAATATCAAGTTTAACTGAATATTCTCCCAAGGAATGCCATCCCTTATTCCTTTCATTCCATTCATAGATTGCAGCATTGCTCCTAACTCATTAATTTTATTATTCTTGCATCGATCTAGATTCTGGGATATGACTTCGAATGCATTTCAGCTTCTTTCTTCGGCCGTGAGTGAATTGTGATGAACTCTGATGTAACTGCCAACTGCCGTTCCAACTTACATAGCAACCACAAGGAGTGAGCATATATGCGTTAGGATACTATCGACAGAGGCTTATCATGCTTCTTGCTTAAAAACTTACCATTAGCTCTTAGGTATTTTTGCCTCGTCATATTGTTGAAATTTTTATTAGGGGAAGTGACTGATAACTAAGCTCATTCAAACTATTTGGAATTCCTAAATGAATGTTAATAGTGTGTTTCTTACTTTGAATCTAAGGTCACAGTTATTGTCCCTTATTTTTTTAACTTTGGTGCTTAAGTTGCTATCAAGGGAGATGACTAATATATAAGCTAATTTTCGCCTCTACTGATTCCTAGGTGAGTAAAAGTGGTCGGTCGGGTGAAAAATACAGTTTTTACTGGACGGTCGGTTTGATAGGTGTGATTAATAATCGCCTATTTACAACCGTGAGTGGTATTCAGGCATTTGAGTAAGGAGAGGCAGTTCCTTGGTCTCTAACCCTTGTGACTCACAAAACATGTAGCTTCTAGGAATTAACATTGATTTGAGCTTAGCTGGAAGTGCTCTACTGTATCTCATTGCGTATCCAAAGACAATTAGTTAATTAATCAAGTTAACTTTCCTAATTGAAAAGGAGTTTCTATTAGGAAAGCAGTTTAATGATCTACCCACGAAGCTTCCTCATCCACAAAACAGAGGATTAGGAAAAGTTCTGACGCCAGTATTAGCTTGCAAAGCCCATTGAGTTTCGTAGTTTAGCACATCGTCAAATGAAAGTAATTGCCTTATTGAGGTACTCTTCCCATGTTTCGGAAATAGTGGTCAGTATAAAATCGCAGAGTGAGGCTCCTTGGTGGCTGATGTACCTATTCCCAAATTGGCTTCCGAAGCAATTCTTTTTCTGCTCACCCCCTTATTTATATCACCATTGAATATGGCATATAGACGCAGACAATACCGTGAAGCTAGTTGTATTCTCCTCCGGCCATTAGTTTATGAGGAGGAAAATGGTCACGATTTGCTTGTGTTGTTCTGTTAAATGACAGTGGCGAAATGAGTTAGATTCATCGTGGAAAATATTTGTGAATTCATCTACACCGTGGGTTTGCAATCTTATGGTTGGTTTGTACAGCTTTTCAAGCTCTTCCGATCCTGTCATATCTAGGTATGTAGTTTTTGCATTAATTCCCTTTTAAAATAGGCTTTGTAGTTGAGCTACTTGTCTACTCCTCCGGCTATCAATAGATATAAGGGAAAACATAACAATGTTTGTCGTGTTTTACGTGAAATGAGAAGTCACATAAATTGGCCCAGGAAAATGCAAACGTTTGCGGAAAGACCTGGGAAACACTGGGTGTGGAAGCGAATTGGGTGAATGCAATACATTCCTGCAAGTAGTTCGGAAGCCTGAAGTGAAGGGAGAACCCGAAACAGGGGGCGTGGTTGGTTTGTCTCTTTGAATCTGCAACGGCTCGACTTCCCTTTTTAGCTGAGGCAACCAGAAGATTTGAAGGAGCAAGTTATTTCAGAGAAACGTCGATTTACATTTATTTGATGCTAAGATTAAAAAAAAATTAAGGCGTGTCCCTTCAAACCAGCTTTGATACATGTCGTGCGGAGTTCTCATGCCGCCTTCGGCTGCTCGTTCTTGAGGTTTACCACCATTGAAGTCTAACGTGGAGGCGTTGCACTGTTGAAATATGATCACTTTTCTAATAAACTTCATCCGTCAAAATCACGGCGCATTTTGAAATATCGTCAGTCTGTGAAGTTACACTTCATTTCGTTTTCAACCCCCGATACCTTCTGTTAGAGTGAATTTGAATCCCGTTTCGTCACTTATTCCTTTAGGTATCTTTAATATTTTGTAGCATGTTTTTTTCTTGCAGTTGTTGCTTTAATTTCAGTTGGTTCTTCTTCCGGGTGCCTTTGCTCTAGAAAGATCCCTCGGTTAAGATTGTTTGCGTAAGGAGGAAAGTAACCCCACTCTAGCTTAAATATCACTCATGTTAAATCACTGCGAATGCACAAAGGACATGGCAAGCAACATGTGCACGGGTGCTAAGATACACACCAGAGGAGGTCAGATTCGCTATGAAAAATCACTTGACTTTACCGGGGTTTGAACGCGGATCTAGATTTTTTCATCGCGAATTTCATCCCCTTTGCTGTATATCTTTCCACTCGTACTTGTGAATTCGTATCATATTATTTGTGCATTCGCGGTGATACGGAAATTGTCAGTAGTTTGTTATCAGAATAGTCGTTCGTGAAGGGACAATTTTGGATCTCTCCTTCGCAACTCTGGCTTATCAAGCACTGCCACGTCTCCTGTGCTACAGTTTGGAACAGGAGAGGAGAATAAGTTACGTTTATTCGGTTTTTTCTCGTGCTGATTCAATTTTCAGGACCTGACGATGCTGGCTGTAACGCAAGCGAAATTGTTTTCCATAAAAATGAATCAACGCGGGAAAGACCCGAATAAACGTAACTCATCAAATCACCGCGGAAGCCTCCGTACCAGGAGACGAGAATACCTAGTTATCATAAATCCCCTATAAAATTGGCCTTGGAAGAAGGTGGTTTGATGATGTAATTGCCACCTGACCGGAAATTAGAAGATCCGGGTTCGAATCCTGGTCAAGTGAAACGATTTTTTCATGGTGAATTATATCCCCTTTTGTATAAATCACTCTATACTTTTTGGGCTATTAGTTGTAAACGAGCTATTATATTGGTCTCGCTTACACATGAAATAAGTAGGCCTATCATTTACAACTCAATATACGACTATCTCATCTTACGAACAAAACTCTACTTTTCCACAGTTGTAAATACGGAGCAATTGAAAGTTTTTGTATTACAATTGATATTCGTGTATTCCGTAAAGACTTGCAAAGACTTTCATATTTATAATATTACGTGGGTGCGAATCCTTCCCCGGGAAAGGATATTGTGTTTGTTCCATAGTATGTGGTAAGAAAGTATGGGTAGATGGTATGGTAGATGAGAATATGGTTAAGGTTAAAAATAACCCTAAGAGAACGTACGTGAGTTTGAGCGAGATATCACCACTCATAAAATTCTTTGAATTTGACCTCATTTAAAAAAATCTCATATTTCTAAAGGTATCAAAACATCAGCCACTGATCGAACTATTTTTCTAAATATTTACCAAACTATAGAACTCGTTTTCCATGAGGTTTGGCGCGGTTGTGCGTCCCAGAGAAAAGTTATGTAAAAAAGAGGAAGATGTGATACTAAATCGCGTCAGAAATGTAACGGTGTGTAGTTCGTATTATCTATGTAGTAATTTGAAAAAAATGACTTTATTACTTAACGTAATGCTTTTTGTAAAATTGCAAAAAAATCTTACGGTTACGAAGATGTTTTCAGTGCTTGGCGTAAAACAAATGAGTCAAGTGAAAGCCTGAAATGTGTTTAATCAGTAAATTACCGAGAAGTTCAGTCATAAAACAAAGTTTTTATGCGTCCGTAATAATACTATATTTTCTTCATTAATTTTACAGCTGGTCGTATTATAAAATAAAGTTCGAATGTGGTCTCTATAATGGCTTGACAAAAAAACTCGCTCAGACTATCTTAAAACCCAAGTCCACCTGTAGTTACGAGTGAGTTGTCGATCCATTCAGACACGCCTCCCTATGAAAGCTAAGAGAGTTAGGCTTTGATCTCTCGCCGAGCCTTAGCCCTCCAAGTGCGGTTGAGCCGAAGCATTGCCGATCTAAAACTGTTCCTGCGAATCGTCTAGCGCTCAGATCGAACATTGCGGAGGAGGCACAAGACGTCGGGGAAGGTGGATGGGATTCCGTCAATATGGGCGGAGTGAGCTTGCTTGGGGGAGGAGGCGGTGGGTGGGCCTGGGCTGGGCAGGTGGGCGAGTAAATCACAAGACTCAATCATGTGACCGGCGCGGGAGTTCCAAAGGAAAGAAGGGGGTAAGGCAGGCAGAGAGGAAAAAAACTCGTCCTGCAACTCTTTTTTTCCTTACGCAATCGAAGGCTTTTTGATTGCCCCGCGAGTTAGTGTTATGTGGGATCGGGGCCACGGTGGTTCCCCCCCTCTCTAAATCCCTCGCATCACCCCACGGACCCATTTGTGTTCGCTCAATCTCCCCACACAACTCCGACACGCTATATACTCTTATGCCTTCTCGAATCACGCCCATACGAACGCCCCATACCCCTAATTCTCACCCACATGCATCGTTCTTACCTTACCGTTCGCCCCTCTCCTTATTTTTTCTAAATAATGTTCCCCAGGCCGCAGAGCTCATTTTACGCCCGCCCGCCTGGACGGCCGCGCCGGGTTAACCCCCCGGGGCGAGGAGCGTCCTTCGTGCTGGGAGGGGGCCCCGTTGTGTGGTTCCTAGGCGTTGAGAGATGATATGAGTGAGAGGCTGGCCGAGGTTTTAATACATATGTATCTCTTGAGAGTATGTACACTCTTCACGTTTGTACGTGCGTATTTTATTCCTGGAAGATGTATGGGGGAATTTTCGGAGTGGATGGGAAATGACAAAATCGTGAAGCAATGCTTTAATTTTTACCATCTCATATCCTTGATTCCTTTTCTCCCTCGGTTGGGATATTTGGGAGAGGCAAACGACAACTGATGTCGTTTGCGACGTTGAGAATTGGTAGGGGAGGTTTGCTTTTTTCGAGGAATGGAGGAAGAGTGGAGAGTTACCAGTTGTTGGCATTAGCTTACTCTTAACGAATTTGTCTGAGGTACCACAATTTAACGCCACATTCGACGCACGGACACTTAGATCCAAAGTGCTTTTCACCTAGCACTCTTTTAGGTTTTATGCATATAGTGAACTCTCGATTATTGTGGTAATGTGGAATGAGGCCCACTTCAACAAAATTCTTATAAACGGTGCAGGATCGATTGCGACAAAAATAAGACATTTCTTTGTTTTGCCTTTTGCATCAGTTTTTTATACTCCATTGTTTTACATAGCTGGGATAAAGTATTTCGGTAAATCGCCTTTCATTTGGAAATCGAGATAATTGCCGAATTCTGAAGTTCGAATGCATGAGCTAAACTAGCTTGGTATCTACTGCCACAGCATAAGAATCGGTGCCTAGGATATTATGGAACCTCGGTAAATCAGGACTCGATTAATCAAGACTCTACTATATCTTTGCGAGCCTATCCACGCGCGAGTTTATGTAGTTTTTTTCTTGGCGCGTAAGTGAAAGATTTTAGAGTGAATAGGAAATGATAAAATCATGTGGCAAAACATTTATTTTTACAATTTCCGTTTTCCTTACTCTTCTTTCATATATTCATTTTGATAAGTCAGTTCCGCATATAACTGAAATCTCACTCTTTCTTCTAACTTTCCGCTCAATTTTATAATCAAACCTGAAGTTACTAGCGCTTTACGACGAAACATGTGAAATACAAAGTAAATTTCTGGCACACAAATCCTATGTAAATACTTAGATAAGAAGCGAAGCCTTTAAAAAAATGTACGATAATGACGGTGCCAAATTTTTTATTTATTGGCAAAGTACTATAATTATTGAAGGAAAAATGCATTTGTTCAGTAGAAATGGTTCTGAATTCTATCAATCCTACTGGAAAAGGTATTAATTTTAAAATGTTTTGCTTATAACAATCTGCAATAATATTATCTTACATTTGCGCACCAGTAACTACGGCATCTTATCAGTGAATACAGTTTTGTTGTTTTGGAAGATGCAACAGATTGTGTGTGGTTTGATTTTTTGCTTGAATCTCGCAGTTATTATAGAAGATTTTGGATTCTAGGGCGTGCGAGAGTTTGCAATGTGTCGAGAATCTTCTCCTGCGTCTGTTAAGTGGCCGGTAAGATTTTAAAACGACTTCGAGGAGAATGCTCCAGAGGCGTTGGCTACTCCATAATCATTTCGCAAGAGGAGGGTGGTACACCGCGCGAATGTGTATTACGGAGGAGAAGGTTGGAGATGACTAATGATAGCTTGCTAAAATCACTCTTCGAACAATCGGCATCTCTATTTACGATTGATTCCCCCTCAACTTCTGCTTTCAAACGTGTATGCTTTTATAACGCCCCTTGGACGCATTTGACTCATCTTTGTTGATTGTTTTTGACCGCGTTTTGCCATCAGAAGAGTTGCACTTTGAAAAAATCAATTTATTCATTTCTTCAATTTTTCCATGCTGCTCCCCTGTTTCTTGTAAACAGACCGTTTATCTTTCATCTCCCATCTTCAATAGACGTGCCTTGACGATGACGATGCAGTCAGCCATGAATTTTATTTTGGAATGGTGTCCAGTATGTTTTACTTTATATTTTGCTTGAGTCACTCTCTGACTGTTGGGCATGCTTTGCGTTTCGTTTTTAAAAGAGGGACTAGATTTCAAATTTCAGTTCTTCTATTGCTTACACGAAGAACTTCCCTCATTATCTGTTGATAGTTTTATCTTTTTACTGGTCTTATTATAACTTCCTTCGTGAGTTTACTCGCATATCTATTACCCAATTTTTGAACCCCTTCCCGTTGTTCAATCTTTCCCAAATTTTGCATATATGTTTAATTTTGATGACAGAATCTTGGAAAATGTTTTCGAATTTTTCACCTTATCAGATTTAATTTAATTAAATATTTTTGATTTAAGTACATAGAGTACATTAGTAAAACATTATGCATTGAATTTTAAAACATTGGAAGCATTGCAAAACATTGAGAAACAAAGATTACGATCAATAAGACAGGAGTAGTAACGGAATTTAAGAAAGCTAAAGGAAATTTCAATGATTGTTAAATTAATGAAAGTGTGAAAACTAAAAAGTAGAAAATAGTGCATTTTGAAATAAGGCCAGTTTAAAAAAAGTGTTTTAAGGTAAATTACTCTTATGAATTTAGATCGCGTTTAGCCATCAGCAGAGTTTAGAAGTGCACTTAAGGATATTGAATTTATCCATTTTTATTTTTATTAAGTTATTGTTCACTTTTTACATACTCCTACCATTTGATGTGTGCATACCGGTAATATTTTTTCTTCCATCCTCAATGGATGTGTCTTGATGTTGGCGATGAGGTAATCAGTCAGCCATTAAGTTCTAGGTAGGAATATTTTTTAGTTTTTTCTATTTTAGTTTTTGTTTGAGTCATTCTCTAACTGCTGGGAACGTGTTGTGTTTCATCTTTTCGAGTTATACTTGATTTGAGCTTCTATTTTTCTGTAGCGTCTTCTAAGAAATCCCTGTTTGACCTATTTATGGTTTATTCTATGTTGATGGCTTATGACCGTCTTTAGACATTGGCAGACATAGGATGCGAATTCGAATTTCATTTCTTCACAACTTAATTGAGGAAAATCAAACTTCATTACATGAATACTTCCTCCCTTAGTATTATATTAACTCACAGTTAATATATAAGAGTTTTATTTATTTTATTAACAATGTATCCCAAGCTCCCTATTGACCTTCGAATATTTTATTAAGAGTATGACAAAATAAACAGGTCAAATGGTCAGAAAAACACGGTGACAAATAAGTTGGAACATAATGAAGTGAAATGTTTCCAAGTTTTTCTCTGCTTTAATTATTTGCTAAAATTCCTCTAATATCACGGGTACGTAGTGAGTATTGGACTACATTTACTCCCAAGTTCTGTGTTTTCCACACGAATGTGCAAAACTGAACTCGTCTACCTATTGAGGGCCTTAACTTTGTTGGAAGGTTTTTCGACATTGGACGCACACGCTTTATTTTCTTAAATTCTGATGAATAACTTTCTTCAATTCCTTTTTACATGTTGATTTCATGCATATCTGCCATTAGTCTATCTTCTTCCATCTTCAAGAGATGCGTATTGATGGCAGTGATGCGGAAGCCGGTCAATCATTAAAATTCACTTATGGAAGTTACATAGTTTTCCTCCGCTTTTATTTCTTCATTAAGGTCATGAGATTTCGTTGGACGAGGATTTCCACCAAACTCAGTGAGTGGCTTTTCCTCCCGAGGTTTCTAAAGCGTTCCTGTATGATGTAGCTGCTGTATGTAGCTTCAAATTTCGCAAACATTTCCCCAACATCTGACTTTTATCATAGAGTATTTTTATTGCGGAATGTATATTATATATATATATATATATATAATATACATTCTGATATATAGCCATAATATATAATAAATAATAATAATAATATATAATAAATATAGCCATATATATATATATATATATACTGCTCCCCTGTTTCTTGTAAACAGACCGTTTATCTTTCATCTCCCATCTTCAATAGACGTGCCTTGACGATGACAATGCAGTCAGCCATGAATTTTATTTTGGAATGGTTTAATTTAATTAATTCTAAATAAATTTAAATTTTAAATTCCGTTACTACTCCTGTCTTATTGATCGTAATCTTTGTTTCTCAATTTTTTGCAAGGCTTCCAATGTTTTACAATTCAATGCATAATGTTTTACTAATGTACTCTATGTACTTAAATCAAAAATATTTAATTAAATTAAATCTGTTAAGGTGAAAAATTCGAAAACATTTTCTAAGATTCTGTCATCAAAATTAAATAAATTTAATAAATTAATTAAATTAAACCAGTAAAAAGATAAAACTATCAACAGATAATGAGGGAAATATAGCCATATATATATATGGCTATATTTCCGGCCAATGCTGCCTATTCAATTTTGGTTAGAAATAGGACTTGCTTCTTGGGTTCTCCTACGACAATGGTCATTTAGTTCAGCTTAGTGATTGACATCCCCGTTTAATTAGTGGGCGTTTCCAAATCAACGTATTTTCAATCTATTTTAGAAGGATAAGCCATCCATTTGCTGTTTTGGGATTCTCAATTTTTATTTGTTTATTTACCTGCAATTGAAAAACGCTTTTGGGCCTTAACATCGGGCGTTTTATAACCAACGATATTGGAAATCCACGAACAAAACGTCCTGGGCGTTGTAAAATTCACCCTTGCGGGACTCAAACCCACGACCCTAGGGTTAGTAGGCTGTGCCTAATTAAAACATTGTTTGCAAATTTTTTGTGCTCACATCCTTGGGAATATCTTTTGAAAGACTTAATGAACTTTTCTGCTATTAATATATCAGTTTATTTATTTAAACCCTAGATTAATAAATAGAAACAGATCTAACCTTAGTAATTGGATCATCTAAAACCCCAATCTACTGCTATCATGAACAATAAATGCTGTTATAAGGCATGTGACAAAACTTTCCTGTGAATATAATATGGACCCTGTTATCTCACAGAGAATAACGAGAGGCTGCCAATTAAGTGGGCCAAATGTCGAAGTGATAAATGTAGTACATTTATGAACACGTGAATGATTTCCCAGAAATTCGCAGGGACCCTCGTTTTGAGTAGAATTGGCCCAATATTTTAGTTTAAAATAAATCTCTCTCGTTAAAAAAAGGTATGGTTCGGATGACACAATTCCTTCGAGATGTGAACACTTCGAAGGCTTTCGGTGATTTGTCGGTGATGTTGCGCCAGCACCGCTGGCACCTGTCTGCCGTCGTAACTGCACAAGACTTCTACGTGAGTAAATGGCGTAGGGAGGGGGGCGCGTGTGATCGGGTGGGGCTACTTTCTCCGGAGAGACTGCTGGTCACTCTCGTGCCATTCTTGAGCGTCTTCTTCCTTTCTCCGCTCCACCCTCCCATTTCTTTCCACACGAGGAGGGGTGGTGGCCAGTTGAGTCCGCAATTGCGGGCGGTCGAAGGAAAGGGCGGTTGAAATTTATTAGCTCCTTTTGGGGGGGGGGGGGGGGGGGTTTGGGGGCAAGCAGTCATGAGTCAGAGGTAAATACGAGGTTTAAGCTCAGGAGGATGGAGGAAATGATCGGGAGAGTTTTAAATTTACATTAGGATGAATTTATAGGATAGGAAACTCTATCTGACCATCGATTAACATTTATACTTGATCTTATAAGTAAGTTCCAAGCTACTCTATTTTCTGACGAGCCAAAAACATTTTACAATATCCTACACACTGCGGTATATTACACCATTAGGATAAAAATAGGAAACTCTACTGAAAAACGGACTAGTTTCTGGTGTCGTTTCTTTCCTTGAGCAATGAGAGGCCATAGTGGTTGTTATTGAGGCTTCATAACTAAGAAGATCGACTGTTAGTTTAGCTAATTAGTTGATGTGTTATCCTAAGATTTTGTATTAATAAGTGAGAGTCACTAACAGCCCGTATCGTATGCTACCTGCATAACTCTTTTATCTCTTCGCTTTTATATGCTACAAATTTCATAATAACTGTAGTTTCTAGAATATTTGTTGCGTATGGTGTAAAGCATGTTGGTAAAATTTCAACCCCTGTCACACACCCTTGAGTCTGATTGCAGGATAGTACTTAGATTTACATCCTCATACTACCCCGCGAGCCGCAACATGGGTGCGTGATAGGGGTTGTTCGGGCATCAACCATGAGGAAGGGATGACGTAGTAATTAGGGAGCTACATGTCGGAAAATGTTATGAATGTAACAAAACGAACAATGTCAGGGGTACCATTTCTCCATGATGGAAAAAGAACAAACTTGGCGAATTTCACTTGTGAGTTTTTATTCACGACCCGGGTTACGACAGTTTATGTGACTATATGTACAGTACCTATACTCACGAGTGAAATTCGCAAAGGTTGTTCTTTTTCCATCGTAATAAAATTTATTTATTTATTCAAACATTTAATTTAGTAGTGTTTTGATGGGTTGAGAAAAGTAACGAGAAAAAGTAATGTGTTTATCGGATTAATGTATGGCTTGGGACATATGGGATAATATATTGATAATATTGATAATATGGGATTAATATATCGATATATTATTGGCTCTCTTTTTATTGATTACATCATTGGTGCGTCGAAAGATGGAATTATTCCACAATGGTTCTCTGTTAATCTTTCGCTTCTGTCAGTCATAGAGATGCTGTTGGGGGTTGAGAAAATGCCCACTTTGTGTTACCCTGAAACTCTTGTGATCTCAATTTTTCTTGTAATCTTAGACTAACGTGGAACCTCTATCCTAAATCGGTACTTGACGCAATCTCTTCGTCAGCATTATTACGCTATGTATGCGCTCGTGGCAGTTTTTAGTGAGGCGTGAGTTTTTCCTTTCAATTCCGTTTATTTAGGGTATTAAATGCTTATACGCTGGCTCCACAATGCTTGTGGCGTACTCGAGTTTCAATAGAACAAAATAACATTCGTCATCCCCTTTTTCACCGAAGTACCTTCCTACAATTTCTACGTAAGATCATGTGCATAACGTTAGAGAGATATGATGCAGGGCGAACTGGTTTAAAATGATATTTTCCACCTTGGTTTAGGTGATTCGTAAAAAATGATATTTTCCACAGTAGCTGTTATCGTATTTAAATGGTAACAATAGTTTGAGTAGTTATTTATAATTTTTTATCATTGCTGCATGCTATGCTAATTTTATTATATGTATTAGGTAGATATATCTGTAATTATGTCTCTTTTCCACGTTTAGCATTTTATCATGACTGAACTTCAGCAAAGAGCGTAGTGTCCATCCCGCATAAGTACAGTAATGGAAGCTTGTTAAATATCCTTCAACGTACGTTACCTAACAGTATATTTAGTAGGCACATTAAATAATGACTATATAATAATGTATTTGATAGTTGGTGCAATCCTGGTTTGTCGTCAACCCCTGGCATACCCCGAGTTGGCTTGCAGGGTACCATGTAGGCGTGGGTGATGCCCAGGTAATTTGCCTTCATTCGATAGATCAATATTTAAACTCCCTAGTTTTATAGATATTGCGTAGAGGAATCAGAGATGGGTTAAGTTTTCCATGACAAAAACTGATGACGTGAGTTTAAGAGAATGGAGGTGGTGATAGGGAGAGTTATAGGGGAAAAGGAATTGGAAGGTTTTGATTGGGGTAAGAGGGTAGTGGAACCGAAAGTGTGACAGCTCGACTTGAAACGGGGTCGTTTGCCGGCAGGGGTCCGGACGAATGTAAAGTGTTTTTGATTGCCTTTCGCGTGGGAGTGTCGCAAGGAGTTCTCTCTTGGATATCTCATTCTTTAGAAGCGCCCTTTTGTCAGAGCTTGAGCTAATTCATTGGCCGTGTCACGATATCGAAATCGTTGTCTCCGAGAGTACAAGCATGCATAAAACGTGAAACTTGTTTACTGCATGTTTACTGTTTGTCGAGAGTCAAATCTCGAGCCATTGCATGTATCGACTTGTATTTTTATGTCACTCGAATGTGCATTTAAAAAATGATATTTACTTGCTTACTCTCGTGTACAAAGATTAAGCTTTTCCCACCCCATGGGTTAAATTATACCTCAGAATATTAAGGCCAGAGGTTGATTACAAGTCTCCTTCTTCGTTGTATACAATTTATTTTGTAATTTATTATGCCATGGATAACATTTTCCTCTGTATTGATATCATATTCATGCAAATATTCTAATATTTATTTATCTATTGAAATCAGTCTGATATTTAGTAAATATTTTATGCGATTGAACGCTCTTTTATAACTCCAATGTTTTTGATCGAAATAAAAGTTGCTATTTTGTCCTGCAAACAATAATAAGCTATTGCGTTAATTAGAAGTGGGATATAGAAGATAATCTAGTTTTTATGCAAAATATTACATTCAGTACGATGGCTTACTTTAATGTTCACCCCTCATTTCGAGCTGGAATTTCGGTCGGGAGTTCTTGTGATAACTTAAGATAACACTCTCTCTAAATTTTCCAACGCATTGGAAATCACTCGTCCAGCCGCTTGCTGGATATTAATCTGGTGCTCTGACGGACCTGGACCCATACGACCGGCTAAGCCAGGTTTTCAAAGCTTTATATTATTTCGTTTTATGCTCCAAGACTCCCTTCTGCGTGGAAGCCCTCTGTCCCATCGCCCCTTTGTAACCTTTTGTCTTATTGCCCTTAGAAATTTTCCCAATCTACTAATCGAAAATAATTACAGGCCATAGTTGGCGCCGTTATTTCTATGAGTCAGGAAACACCGCCCATTTACCCTGATGTGTATTGCAGCGTATTCTGCTCTTTGTGGAAACCCGGTTGGTGTATTCGTGTAGATTTGAATAAATGGATTACGGTGGGGAACCACCGTTACTCGCGCGATAGTCCACTCTATAGATCACTCTATAGAGAGACAAAATTATTATATTTGCATTTCTTTGAGGAAGGAATGCACAACACTTCCGATGCATCGTACAACTATTGTTAAACCAGCAGGTTTTGTAGCTTCAGATTTGCTATTTTTTTATATTCCCATACTCCGTGTGGGAAGACGCAAAAACCTGAAGAATATTACCCTTGGAAATTTTTCTGGAAGTAATAAAACGAAAATTAATGCAGGCCGCATTCGGCGCCTTTATTTATTTCGAATTAGGAAGTGAATCCACATTGCGATGGCGGGTTGAAGCCACACCGCGGGAGGCGGTTCGTATTTTTTTATTTACAATGGGAGTGGATGACTTTTTGGGGAGAGGGTTGCGTTGCTGGGCAATCAGTGGAAGGCGTACTTGCTGATGGCGGGCGCGGCGTACGTGAGCGCGGGTGCGGCATACTTGGCCACGGGTGCGGCGTAGGTGAGCGCAGGTGCGGCGTACGACACGGGCACGGCGACCTTCGCGACGGCTGCGGCGGGCTGCCTGTGCACGACGGCGTTGAAGCCGTTGATGTGGTCGGCGACGTATTCGACGGTCCTCCGGGTGCCGTCGGGCTCAACCAGGCTGTAGGATCCGTGGACCACGTTCCCGTTCCTGGACTCTTGGGCGCTCTTCTGGTCTCCGGTGTGGGCGTCGGACACTCCGTAGGAGTACTCGTACTGTGGGTTGGGGTTGTGGTAGTCTACGTTGGCGACGACGGCTTTGGCGACGGGGGCGGCGGCGTAGGCAATAGGGGCGGAGAGGTAGCCGGCGCTGGCCACAGCCACGAGGGCGGCGAGGATGAGTACCTATAGGGATGCAAGGAAAAGAGAATGTTATTTTGAGTAAATACTATGTAAAAGTTTTGTTCTAAATAAATAAGAATCTTTGTTTATAATTTATTTTAGTATTGATGGCTCAGCAAGAAGTGAAATGTCGGTAAGATGAGCTCTATAGCCTCTAATATAGGATATAGAGGATAGACTGAGTGAATTTTTCGACCACCGTAACTTCACCATCAGAAAGAAGTTGGAATTCGTGGGTAGTAAATTATGTATGACAGAATACTTGTAACGGATTAATAAAATTATATTTTTCGTTTTGGATCGTTATAACTCTTTAAGATACATTTTTATCGTTTCTACGTTTCTGGCTCAGTATGAGTAGAATGTTTGAATTTGCTTTTAGTTCGTCGGTCCGCTGAGGCCAAGTTATTAGTGGTTGACCACTCCCTTGGTATGCCGTGGAATATTAGGTATTTTTTTGGCAAATTTTGGCATACATTTGAAAATGGCTTTCCCGCGGGTATCTACAATATGCCTAATTTGAAGCTTTGATTAACTACAAAAATATTTGGTAAGAGCGTAAGAGGAAGGAAACATACCTTTAGATGAAGGATGTATAGGAGTTTTTGGACGACTGAATTATATGGAGAAGATATGAACAGAAATTAAGAGATGCTTAATGACGCGCAACTAGTTACGTGCTGGAGAGTGGGGTACTGACTATGACTGGAGCGTATTCCACATGCCGGCGGAAAACTATTCTTCAAGTGTTGTCCTTTGCTGTCAATCAGGTGTTTACTGCTGACGGAGCCCCTACTATGATTTTAATTAGGATTTTTCGTGTGGAAAGTTGCCAATCCCTAGTCGTAGTTGTTTATTTTACATAGGTGGTGATTCATTTGATGAAGCGTATCAGACTTATACCATCTCTGTTGACCCTTAATTACATGCAATTAAATTCATTATTGTTAATTCCATATATCCGGTAATATCAGAAATGTTTGTGCCATTTTTGCTTCACCAACAGGGTTATACCCTATAACAAATTTAAAATAACACCTATCGCATTCCACAGAGGAAAAATCATTCATCTTGTACGGGATTCGAACCCGTATCCCTCGATTTCACGCCGAGTGGTTTAACCAGCGCGGTTAAAGCACTCGGCGCGTCCCGGTATCCTCAAAATTGGTCAAAAGAGCGAACACCTCCTTGCTCCTATGCAACCTTGCTCCTATCAACCATGCTCCTATAAAGCCACCAAATAATCCACAGAGGAGAAGGACGCCTCGGTAGCTTAACTGGTTAAAGCACTCGGCGCGAAATCGAGGGTTCCGGGTTCGAATACCGGTCAAGGGGAATGTATTTTCCTCTGTGGAATATCGCACTTTTGCGCACTTGCGGGTGACTCCGTTAAGGTTACTACCGTGGCTAGTCCCGGTATCCTCAAAATTGGATTTATCGCATAGACTCAGATTATTAGCGATTCGTCTAATATTCATGAACGAATGCAGTTAATTAGTGAAACACTATTTAAAGCTCAAACCCCATTATTTTTCGCGATTAGACACATACTCTCAATTTCACTTATACATGACGGCTATAGTTTTTATCAAGCCCCGTGTGGGTGAACGTCAAATCACTACTTGATCATCACCGTGATCGCGGAAAGATCACAGCAGTGCTGCTTTCGAAATTAATTCGCTTCAAGCTCGAGGAGGAAATAAATCCTTGACGATTTCCTTTTGCTTGTGCATCTTTCTCGGTGAGAAAAGCAGAGAAGGTTGCTCTTCCCCTTTTCCTTTCTTAAGTCCTCGGCGTTTATTTTGACAGTGGCGGAACTTTTAAGTCAAAGAAGCACGGCTGCCTTTTTTTTACGAGCACGTAATCGCGGCAGATGTGGCAACCGGTTGTGGAGGCGGCACGTGTTATCCTATTGCGTGCCCTGGGCTACTTGAAGTGAAGATGCGCTGTCACTTTCACTCGCGCTAAACTCTTCCTTTCGTCCTTCCTGACGGCGGCGTTTCCGCGGGGGTAGCGGCGAGAAATCCGAATTCCGATCGACCGAGAGATTCGATCAATTGGCCCTCCAGCTTGGCTTAAATTTTCCGCCAGAGCATTGTGCGTGTCGCTTACCTTGAGTGCCATTGCTGAAAGGTCTCCTGCTAGAAGTGGCTGGTTCTAGGAGTAATCAGTACTGATGCCCAGTCACCTGTCTGTTGCACCTTTATATACGTTCTTCCATAGGATAGCGTTGACCCCGATGGCCGAAGATGTAAACTCTGGTCCGGGTTTGGTGTGCTGAACATGGCATCCTAGATTTTTTTTCTGTGCAGTGAGTCCTTCTCGTGTCACTCGTCTTACAGCTTTAGGCCTTGGATCCTCATCCCACTAAAGCGTACCCTTCTTTATCTGGCTTTGCTCGGCAACCAGTGCCGGTCGCTTTGCCTAAAAATGCAAATCGCTTTACAAATTAGACGGGTAGTTCAGTACGCCAAATGTATTCCGTCCAGTGAGGTGTTTTTTTATTCACTTTTGTTCATGCTATACCTGGTCGCACTGATTCCTGCCTGTGCAGTATAGTGGCAGCTCAAATGAGAAAATTAGGTATATTCAGCGAGTGAGTTATTGCGCTTTTCTTTGCAGGCGATTTTTTATGTTATGCCTGTTTTCAATTTTTGTTTCTACTATACTTCTCTCAACCATTTATTTTATTCTAACATTATTTATTTTCACGCGGTATTATTTCATTATGATGCATTTGGATAAAACAACCGTGAATTTTCCATAGCAACCGAGTAAAGAGCATTCTCAATGGGAGATATGTGAGTTGGTATGTAATATTTAATCAGTATTTAGGTACCTTTAGAGATGAGAATCTTTGAATCCATTGCATTCGTCGCATTTATATTCAAATGCCATATATTTGAGTTTGAACAATTTATAATCCCGTTTAATCATGTAGATGTAGTTAGTTATTTCGGTTCCACATATTAGTTTCATGAAATGCCATTTACGTAAATAACGACATCGCAAGCCAGAAGTTTTGCTCTATGAATGCTTCTGTATCAAATTTACAGCCTATTAGTAATCGCTTTGAGTAAAGTGTGAGTTTTCAGCGTTTGGGTCGAGGGATGACTCTGTGCCGCAAAGAATTTATGTCGGATGGGAAACTATTTTATCAGACATTTTGGATATACCGTGTTAAGAACAAAACTTTCGAAACTGTTTCCCATCCAGTCGGAGGAATGAACGTGTTGAAATCGTTGTAGTCTGTTCTCCACGTTTTAAGAAATATCGTTCAGCAACGTCGGATGGCGCCACTAGTTTGTTGACATAATTGACAGATTGAAGCCATTAGTAAGACGTTATGTTTAGAGTTAAGTAACTAACATGGGCAGCTAGAGTAAAAACTTAGTATATGAAAGAAGAAATCCCAGGAGATAGTGAAGTTATTACATATAAAATTTTAAAATAGTCAAGTAATGTGGTGGGTCCTGTATATAAAATAAACTCTTAACATAACAAGCATGACAGTGGAGAATAAAAGATTATCATAGAATACTTTAAAATATGTACAAATAAATGAAAATTATGAGCAAACAATGTATATATATTCAGTATTTTTAATTGAGAACTACTTAATAACTGCTAGCAAACATCTAACGCTGCTGAATAGTACTTCTTCGACCGTGTGGAAGATGCTACCAGGATCTCCCATTACACATTCCATCGCCTGATCCCATCCCAACTATTCTGGTTATATCATGTTACGGATAAAACTTAAAACTTCCTATTCAACATATATAGCCGAAGCAGCTCATGTCAGCTATTTAACCTCGGTTATTAAATTAAAATATATTAATAATTTGCGTTATTCCATAACGGAACGCATTGTGCAATCCAAATTGAGATGAAAATGAGAGTACCGATTCAGAGGATAGCTGGCAGTTTGCATGGCTTCGTGTTAGTGAGTAATTTTGGATAAAGTTGTTGAGCATTGCAGCATGCGACTATGATCACATTATCTAGATGTTTGTAAAATACTTTGGTGCGGATGCGATATTTCTATTTCTGATGTTTTATATCGCAAACTTTACCTCAGTGGCTTAAAAAATTTTAAGGGAGAGTATGCTGTGACATCATTGGCAATGCAGCTCATTTTGTTTTTACGGCTCAAATGATTTATTACCTTCCGACCTTTGTTGTAAATTCAGATAAGAGGTACTCTTGATCCAATGAGGAATGCTGCGGGCATTGGTGACTTTTGAAATACAAATATATTTGTAACGAAAAAATGGACACAGCTGCAGTGATTTATTTATATATTTTTCTTTTTGCTTGATGTATATTTGGAAAGCTCAGTGTCACATGTGACCAGTGCCGTTTACCAAGTTTTATAAAATGAAGGTTAAATTGATCAGTAGATGATGGCAGCATTTTGCAGTCGCAGTAAGGCTCTTTTTAATTTTTGACGTAGAATACGCTCTTTCTGATCATTGCACTTGATGAGCCGCGGTGGCACGTACTCATCTATGGCTCTTAGCCATCCATTTATCGTTGTATACTCCACTTCACAATGCATTTAGTGTGGGTTGGTTGGTGACGGATATTTCTATGGTGAAGAAATGAACCGTAGTGAATATTACATTGTTTACATCTACATATCACTCTGAGAACCTCCGTAAGGTTTCGTGGAGGGGATTAATTTTGTCTGGCATGAATACAAATGAAGGTTTAAAAACTAATGATGAACTTAAATTTGATGTCTTGTTGCTTGGCGTTTTTTAATTTTTAAATGCATAAAAGACCTGCTGCTAGTCGTGGTTTGCATTTTAAAGACCTTACAAGTTAGTGCAGAGCTGCAGAGAGTAGGGCTATATAACGACCTATTTATGTTATCTTGATGACAGCTCATATGTTAATTCTTATCACAAACGGGAAGGAAGACTTTAACTCGTTCGTTCAAGTGTGTCACCTATCGTCTGCGCATGAATCAAGTTTTACCTTGCATTTTTTAAAGTTTTCGTTCATATTTTGACTACCCCCTCTATTTTAGGTGGCATTAGCCATAGCAGCAGTAGCACGGTAGGTCAATTGGTATGCAACCCACTGCCGTTAACACGAATTTCGTGGTACTGAAGAGTACGGCATGCGGTGGTGCCTCCTTCTGTGCTTTTATACGGGAGTTAGTTGAGGAAAATCAATTTGGGAGACAAGATGTTTTCAAATTATACTACGCCAAAGAAAAGCAGTCTTCAATGTGTCAGTTGAAGGTCGGTGTGGTCGATGAAGGTTGAGCTAACCCAATACTGGGCCCAGCGAACCGTGAAATTGACAATTTCATGGGAGAGCAGGCAGTACCTTTCCCTGCAGATTCCAGATAGCTACTGTGCTGTAGCTTAGGTGTAGCTGCGGGTTTCCACTAAATATTTTCCCAAATTCCATCGTGAAACGTTCGTTCCGCAGGTCTTGTGTAATCCTCACGTTCAGCGGAGAGGTGTTGTTTTGACGGCCAGAGTCCTGGATTCCTATCCTTAGGACCCGGATTCGAATCCCGAGAGTGGTGAAGATTTTTCAGTTGTACACATTCCTGCTTGCGTTCCATGTAGAGAGCACTTAAAGGGTAACTCTCCGTCTGTTGGATAGGAAGTTCAGGCTAGAGGAGGGTTATGAAGGCGCCGGGTTTCTCTCCTCCACCGCTTATAAGATCCTTCCCTTACCTACGTACCTCCGGTCCTCAATGACACAAATGACTTCAGTTGTTGTTATCCTTCCCGAAATAACCAACAGCTAAGGTTCAGCAATGCTCGGTGAGCTATGTTGTCGGTCGATTTGATAATTTTATTAGTTTCGCCAGTCTATTAAAAGAAAGCTATTACTTCAAAAATATTTTTTTTTAACTACAGCATTGATGAATTCTTAAGTGACAAATTATAACTACGCTAACATGTAGAGATTTTATACTATACTTCTTGTCTGCGTATTGTATTATGAGATTATACTATATTCATTGTAATTCCTGTTTGCCTGTATGTAACTACTGATCTGAGCATACTCTATGTCAAATAATTGACCTACAGAAAAATAAATCTTATTATTTTTATAGAACTAAAAGTATGTAGAAAGACAGAGAGGTTCAAACTTTAATTTTTTCCCGAGAGCAATGAGAGATCGCAATAACTGTCATCGGATTAATAGATTTTTCGGCGTGATGAAGCTTCTTTTATAAATATATTTACGAGCAACAATGGTAGCGCTACTTCAGAAATTCCTATATCTTAATGCTTTTATGTATGTGATGAATCCATATACATCTTTCAAGTAAAATAGCTTGTCATGTTTCCATGGCAGCGTAAGATTTACCTCATCTTTTGAAATGTTGAAGTCGGCTAATTCGTTCAGAATAAGACACCTACGTTTAAATAATGGTTATTTTTTGTCGCTTGTAAATCTCAATTAATTCTACACTTCGGATGTGAAAGTAATATTTAATGGCCTATTGTATTAATGAGAGAAAGCTCCATTGCTCATAAGAAAAGCTTGAGAGAACGTCACATCGAATGAAATTTTCTTTTTCGCCGATCAAGTCTGAAATTCTGTCCGGCATCCATAACTTTTGCTGGCCCTCTCGGCTGGGTTGATAGACTGAAAGCGTTATAATTTTCCTTAAATTTTAAAAGTAGGCTTGGGAGGAGGGCAAAGGCAGACTTAAACATACTTAAATGCTTCCCCATTGAATTAAACATACTGTTCTTTCCATCTTATGCGTTTGATGAGATGTATTGAAGTAAACTTGATTAAGTTTGATCGATTTTGAGAGGAGGATAACAAGCAACTTATTCGAGTGGCACTTAAACCTGAGTCCCTGTACTGCAACCAGAGACCCTATCACCGAGCAGTTGTGGTAGTCGCTGACGAGGCATTTTCGTAAAACATTCCTTGTCATTTAGGTAGAGCTCTAAGTGCAGGGCCCAATACCGACATTAAAAAATACCTATATCCTATAGTATATAATCGATTGAAGGCGTTAGCCCTGCTAATTGGTCATTATATACCAAGAGAATCTAATAACTATTGATGAAAAATAATTAGTATTACATCTATAATTAAATACAATGGATGACTACTCGTTTCTATTGATCAAAAAATAATGTTGGTAGTTTCCGGCGTAACTTTATGGAACTTACTATTCATTTTGAATAAAAAAGTTACACTTTGTTTTTTCCACATTAAATTTTAATTTTCCACGGCCATGGTTTCGACGGTTAACGTCATCATCATCTGATTTTTTTATTAAAAATGGGTAACAAAATAATTAACAAAATATACTCTACAGTTATCTATTAGCTCTTTTCAAAACATGAAATTAAATGGATGTGTTTGTTTAAATGATTATACGTACATAGTTAAATAAAATTCATTGGAGTACACACCTCTTCTTGTAGCTGTTCATATTTTTTCACTTTACTTAGAAAAACATTTAAATAATCAGTTGAATTTAATGCATAGAATTGGCTGCTGCATGCGAATAAAAACGTAAAACAACAGCATTTACTAGCCTATGTTAGCAAAAATGTATTAATAGCTGGAATGACTCTTATTTTTTCATGATGATCTTGTCAAGATGCACAGTCGCGCATACATAAACGAAGTAAAGCATTCAGGAACTACTCTTTATTTTTTCATCAAGTATTTCATATGTATGATCGTGGATATACCATACAGCTCTTCCCCGACATCTTTCTTTCTTGATACTCGATATCTTCCTCCCCAATGCACTCGAGGCCTTATTTAAAAAAAACAACAAAACGTTGTGAGGCCGGTTGCCCGTCGATGGTCTCCTACACAATCGGCTCTGGTTTGAATCAAAGCAGAGAAATGCCTCTCACCTTCTCTCTAGCGTCTCAGCCATTACGCAATACTCAACTACCTCTTCCTACTCCGTGGAGCGATTATAATAATTTATTTCGGGCCTAGTCCACGGCGCGCACACAGAGGCGGGACAAAAAGATTGAGGCAGATCAAGGGACTTGGTTATTACCCACCTCGAGTGGGTCGCCGGGAAGGTGGGGGGGGGGGGGGCGAAACGTTATTGGTAAAGCGTTCTTCTGCTGGGTAGGGGAAGGAGAATGCTTTGAAGGCGTTCTCTACTTCTGCCTACGGTGGAGAACAGCTGGAGGAGGGGGTACGGTGAGCTGTAGGGGGAGTTGTGGGTTGGGGAAGAAAGCCGACTGGGTGTGGCTTCACAGTCTTGGGTAAGCTTCGTTTTAACCCACTTCTCGTTCTTCGAAAAAAATCAACGGCTCCTCTCCCCTTTCCACCGCCCAGTAAATGTATTCCGAGAGCAACGCCTTATTCCGATAATTCTCCCTCTCTTTTTCATCTCTTCCCCTTTCACGCTCTGCGAATTCCTGCCCTCTCCACGTATTACATTTTGTTTTTGACGTGGGACGTCTTATAAATTGTCACGGCTGGGAGGTACCAATGGCTTGCGGGGTGCAACAGCATTGTATGTGCAAAACATTTATTTATAACTTGGAAAGCGTCTTAGGGAGAAGCTACATCTTTACTGGCCGTGAGCCCTTCGTAACAGGAAGGTTGATAGATTTAAATAAATGGTCGTATTGGAATTAATGCCTTTGTTATTCAAAAGATGATCACCGCCAATGGGGAACATGCATAAAAATTATGCATCATGTTTCAGTAGTGTACGTGATAGTAGATTTTTCTACGAACTTAAATGTAAAACCCACATGCACATGTGTCAATCGAAGGCATAAATAATTACTTTTGAAAAGTGAATAAAGTTTTTTTAAAAAGTCGCTTGATTCAAAACGACACCTCAATTTTATGACGCCACCGCTTGGCAGCCCTTCTCTTCTAGCATTTCATTGGGAAGGGTCTAATCATACTAGTTCCCTGTCTTCCATTTAATGAGTGACACGATTAATCTCGGAAAATTTAGTTTGCCAGCTGAACTTCACATGGTAATATGTCGTATTATTGAAAACGATACCATTCCGTTACTTCATCCGCCGGATTCCCGATGACACATTTTTTTTGAAGCAGCCAAGTGCGGGAAAGTTGTTGCTAGATATATCTTCAGGAAACGACGTTGCTTGTCGGCAAAATTTAGGTCCCTATTGCATTTTTTTCCTTTCCCTGACGATTCTGATAGCTCGCATGTCCCTGAGGCCCCGATGAGCCATTTTTGACTTATCATCAGGTTTCTCCGGAGTCAAACCTGAAAAACTTGACAGAAACACTCATTCCCGTTCTAATGGCTTTAAAATTCAATCATGATCCCTATTGCGGGTATAAAATCACGCGTCGCCTCCGGAGTCAAATTAGTGTAGTTCGACGTGAAACTATGCGATGAGTTCTCAAATGGGTTAATTTGAATCTATTGAGATTGTTCTAAAAGGAAAAAACCGCGGACAAAACTGAATTCACATAGGGTAGAATAAGAAGAGAGGAATTTTTTTATGAAATGCTGATGAAATGTGCATTTTTCGAGAACATTTTCTGTCTTCAAAACTAGAAGTTAGTAGTTATGGAAAGATGTTACTGAATGAAAGACGATCGGATTCTTAATTATCTATCACCTTAAATTAATCCATGAAATATAAGTCCGCGTGTACTTATCATCCTGTAAGCCACCGTCAGGGCGTGTGGAATGGTATGTTTGGACTACAGTCATGATTTAAAGAGGGCAAGGGTAAAATATATTGAGATTAGAAAGGACCAATAGAGGATTTTGTTTTGGTGGGTTTCTCTCTCGCTATTTTTTCGTTGTTTTCATAATTGGTGCTTGGCGATTAATAATAGCTCTGCAGTGTATCTCTCTTATGTTGTGGATTTTTTGCGGTGTACTCATGCACAGAGGGTATAAAATAATTAACCTTATGGCTCACAATTTAAAATATTCACTTTTTAACCGTTAGTATTAGAATTTTATTTGTGGAAAGCGGCCACAAAATGGTATTTTGCATCATTACAGTAGGTGCAAACTATGCTGTTTCAGGCCTAAATGTGATCCATAGGTTACTACCATGCCTGTATTTGCATGGAACTTTGAAGTAATGGCTTATGCAACCTCCAATTTATTTATAATATCAGTTTTTCTACTACATGAAATTACTGCTTGTATCATCCGGTTTGTTTTTCTCTTATCTTGGAAGAAATACATTAGAATCCTTGTAAATGTGACGGTATGCCTCTTATTTAGTTACTAGCGCTAGTAGTGTCCTGAAGAGTCCGTCATTTTTCATTTCTGCATCAAGAGTGTTAATGAATAACTCGTAATTTCAATTCTTATTTCACAACTGTGTGTAAAATTTATGTAAAAGGTATCTCTTAGGAGTAAAATCACGAAGCTTAGAACTTACTAGTAATTCTTAAGGCTCGAAATATACATTTTGTCCTAACAGTGATCAATTAATTATCGCTTTCAATGAAAATACCCTAGCAGTCTGCTTCTAGTGTTGGGATACGTGATCACCAATAAATATATTCGCCTAAGAATTACCATTTATCGCGATTAACTTATGCTTTTCCGTAGTTTAGGCATGTTAAAAGTCATATATGTAATTTTTAGTCCATATAAATGAAAAGGTAGAACATCTCAATTGCTTTTACGTATTTTAGCATCGCGGTTTCAACCAGCGCAGTTGCGATGGAACCTCTAAATGTTGATAATGCCCAGCCTTAGAACCTGAATCTCACTCCTAGTATGAAGGAAGACCTTTGCCTGTCTCTTCGTTTCAGCCATTTATCCTCCCTCCGCTCCTAGGACCACCTGCTTTATACATTTCCAGCCGAGGCTTAATCACCTTTTGCATCACTTGATTTTTTCCCACACTATGAAGGGATTCCGTTCGAGTTTTAAGATGGAATTTTTTTGGTGTTGCGTAACAATTGATGTGAGAACCACCGCCGCTTCGCCGTGCTCAAACGACCTTAAGATTGGTCGATTGGACGGGGAAAAGATCGCCCGAGGCCGTGGACTGCTCGCTCTCGGTTATTCGTTCGTTGATCTCCCTGCCCCCTGGTGTTAGTTTGCGTGGGGTAGTGTGTGTGTGTGTGGGTGCGTGCCTATTCCCTATCCATTCTTTCACTTTCCGAACGTGCCGGCACGTCGAGCTCGGTCGGAAGCTTTCATTACGTGCGGTTTTGAAAAATAATGCCGCGATCATTAAGAAAGCAAGGATAGCTTCTCTTGCGGTAGTCTCTGCTTGCGTCGTTGACTGCGGAGTTAGCTTTGCGTACAGGTTCGGCAAGTGCTAAGCATACACAGTACCACTTTTTGCTAGTAAATATTTATTTGCTACTAAATATTTATATATTTAATAGGTAGAATGCACTATATTTATCTAGAAGGGTGGGAGTGTATAATGAACATAATAGTCTTTAACATGCTACGAAAATGGTTTTGTTACATTTTTCGTTTAGATGTGGTTAGCCGACACAAGTTACGTAACTTTGCCTGACTATTTGCATGCCTCGGAACTTTCGTAGTAAACTCATCTCCGTCTGCATCGTATTTTGTTGTTATAAATGGTAGCTGTCGTATGTTAATAGATTTGGCACGCTTGTGTGCGTATAGAGACGCAAGAATTTCGAAAGCTAAGTAATTGATAGAACATTTATTAAAACAACTAAAAGAACTGGAGAAATTACCAAATCTACCTTTGGTATCTTCGGAAACCCGCCCCGGAAAGTGTTTCGACCATTAACACTATATTGAGTTTAGAAAACAAATAGTGTATTTGAATTTTTTGATAAATCGGCTCATTCATTACCCTGGTATCTATAAGAGCTGCATTTCAATTATGGAAATGGTTTTATTGATGGCGTGCCGGAGTAAACAGCAATGCGTAGTCGTCTCAACAAGACACCCGAAGAAAATAAATGGCTTATCAGTTGAAGATCTGTTCAAGATGCATTGTTAGCGAACCTTGATGATGATTTTTTTTTATTTATGCTGCCTATGTTAAAGCATTTAGTTAGTTATTTTGCAAGCATTCTTCGGAGACATCGAATATTTGCTTACCTTTTTCCCTGTTTCCAGTTTAGGGAATCAAACCACTGCTTCCCATCCGTATCCCACTGAAATTATTACTGATTTGGTTCTTAGCCATCCTATCGGTTTGTTTTGTCGATTTCATCAACCTTTTTCAAAGTGAATCCCGCAATGTTTTCAACCGTTTGAAGCCTTTTTTGCGGTCATCTGAGTGACGCTATATAAAATGCGCATATCTTTGATTAGTGGAACAGATTTCGGGGGAATTGGCTGATGCATTGTTGTTAGTTTCTTAGAGTAATGTCTTCTTATGCCTATGGTCTGGGTTCCAAGCCTTACTGTGATGGAGATTTTTCAATGGAACCCCGGTATTGGCTTGGATGCTTCGTGAAAGGCAATTAAAGCGCAGTATCCTGCCCCTCGGATGGGACGTAATATACATTAATGTACCCTTATGAGTCATGAGGCATTGTTCGGGAAGAGTAGACTGCTGCAGACGCCGGGCTTCTTACGACTCTATGCTCTCTTTCTTAAACGTCCTCTCTATTCTTAGCGTTACGTTTATCCTTAGTGGAGCATATTTCCTCAGATACCCATTCCCTCACATGGTTACAATTATAACTTCAGAAATTAATGAAGCAGTCACCTCTATATTTCAGATGGGGCCACCTAAATGTTTTCTCTTATTTCAAAGTGTCATATCCATCGCAATAGCTTGTGTCCATTGACAGTGGATGAATTTGAGACTGTAAAGGTTTGTTTAAAAAAACTCTCTCACTACAGGGGAATGGGTATTAGCTTAGGGCCTTGATTTGGCTACCCTGTGTGCAGTGAACTCAAGATTCTATTTAGCAAACCAGACTTTCGGGGGCAAAAACCTTTTTTACTTCCACTCCTCACCTTCCCTTCCGTCCCCTGTCACTCCTCCTTTCAATTGACTAGAATCCTTCGTGACGTAGCGTTCTCTTCATCCATTTGCCACCAGCTTTTGCGGGAGAATTTGTGATTACTATCCATGTCAAGACAATGGAAAATAGTAATTTTCCACTTTCTTTTATTTTTCCAATGCACCAAATAATTAATGCTGGAGAAGTGTAATTGTTTTCTTCATCTTCAACACTTTCGAGAAGTGCAGCCTTAATTGCAGTAGTAATAATATTTTTGGCGCCAAACATTTACATTCGCATTTTAAGGAGGCCAATCATTTTGTTCAAAAGCTGGAGTCAATCGATTGAATCAAGCATGATTGACCATCTAGGAACCCGTTTGACGTTTGAGCTAAGCGTTGACGGAGTTTGATAGAAAGTTTGAATGGTTCTAGCGGTTGACGAGGGTGCTGGACCGTCTAGGCCAATTTTGATCTAGCATTGCGTCAGTCACTCGCCGGCAATCATGGAGGACACATCGCTCCCTCGAAACGCAGAAACTGAATCTCACAGTTTTGAAAATTCGCAAAAAAGCAGTGTAATATAACATCTGAAAGTTTGGAGTTTATCAGCCTGCTGATAAAGTTATACAGGGATTTCCCTGAGCTGTGGAAAGTAAATGGCAAAGACTACTTTAGACAACGACGCAGAACGTTGAGGAAATGTTCATGAGTGAAGTGGTTTCTCATTTTATACCACTTCTTGAACCAATGTCGTTTCCTCTTAACTTGTTTCTTCCACTTGAGGACAACCAATGTCAATGCAATAAAGGTCAAATCCGTATTCGAAACCATTTTCAGAGACACTTCGTGACAGACACTTCACTTTCCGAGTCGGAAACTCAACTGAGAATGAGTTGTGAGCAAAAGATTGAAGGGTTGATTGAAGGTTGGTTGAAGGTTGATTGTAGCACGCGTCAATCGATTGACTGAACCGTTTGATCAAGCAGCTTGATCGTCTAGGGCCTACTTAAAGTGAATTTAAAAAGAAAAAACTTAATTTTTAGCCGATTTGAGTGAAAATAAAACAAAATGGGTGAAGGGAAGTACGTTTAAAAACGCACGTGTGGTCGTCGTTCATACTAGACAAAAATACAAAGAAAAGATTGAATAAACAAAGTATCAATAGAAACGATAAATTATATAAATAGTTACGTATTTCCTTGCGCCTTTTATCGTAGAAAATGGCATTCGACTTTCTGTCCAAATCGTTGTTTTCTGTGGTCGATTGTTTGAATATTGCGGGTGTAAGGACTTTTTTTAGTTAAGTTTTTCCGTTACGCTCCTTTGTGGGTAGATTGATAGGTAAATGACTCCCTCCACCCTCATACCCTCTTAGTATAGTCTCCTCTTCCACATTACCCCAATGCTTAACTTGGGAATAAATAATTAATTAAATAAAAACAATTTTTAATATACCACGTTTTTAAAACGGACTAAAAAGTAGAAAATAATATTCCCTGGGCACTTCTAAATTTTTGAGGGTGAATTTTTAGTGGCTATGGAGATATTTGTAAGACTTGAAGAGAAAAACGTTGGGCGCAGGTAACCCATGATAATTATAGGAGGAGTAAAGAGACCAGGTGTCGTTGATGCAAACTCCCACAGTTAATACCATTTGCAATGCACTGAAATTGGTTGTGAATTCATCCGGATTATCTTCTTCTATTATCTACTGCCTGCGCCCCACGTTTTTCTCTTCAAGTCTTACAAAGATCTCCATAGTGACTAAAAATTCACCCTCAAAAATTTAGAAGGGCCCAGGGAAAATCATTTTATACCTTTTTAGTCCGTTTAAAAACGTGATATATTAAAAAATTGTTTTTATTTAATTAATTATTTCTGCTTTTTAGTCTTATGCCCGGGTGAATGTTTCCAATCGATTTTATACTTCTTGATGAGACTCTGACAGGGGCACATAGGAAACTACCGAAGTGTTTCAGATTCTGCTCAGCTGACAATATATGGAATTAAAATAATTAATTACACGTTAATTAATTAATTGTTATAACATGTAGCTAACATTGCATTGTCATCCACTGATGGTTAAAATTACATGCCTCTACTAACACATTAGGAAATATGTTAATTAATTAATTGATAATTAAGTAATGAATTAATTGTTATAATAGATAGATAATATTGCATTGTCATCCAGTTCTGAGCTATGGTTAAAATTTCAATAGCTGATCGGGAAAGCACATCTGTAAATATTTTAATTAAATAGTTGTTCATTAATTGATCAATTAATTGTTATATTAGATAGCTAATATTGCATTGTCATCCACGTCTGAGGTATGGTTAAAATTTCAAGTATCTAGCTGATAGGGAAGTTAGTTTAAACTCTGTAGCAATATTCCACCCGGACTGACAGACATGACGGAATCCGAATATGTTAATTAATTAATTGTTAATTAATTAATCAATTAATTGTTATAATAGATAGATAATATTGCATTGTCATCTACTTCTGACGTATAGTTAAAATTTCAAGTCTCTAGCTGATCGGGAAGTTATTTTCAACTCGGTTGCAATATTCCACCCGGACAGGCAGAAATGACGAAAACCGAACTAATATCTATAAGCGTGGTAAAAAAATGTATATTGACCGTAAAGTGTTGAGACAAAATTGAGACAATTGAGCCTCCGAGGCAGCTCTCAAATACTTTAAAATTTTCCTTCCTACATCGGGGGTTAGGGGATTGGAATGGTTTACCGGAGGAAATTTTGGAGCCCTTCCCAACTAATACTAGGATATTTATGACGAGGGTGAAAAAAATTGAATTTTGAGGGATTTTCCTATTTTTTTGTATTTAGTATTTTATGTTTTGTATTTTGGTCTTCATATATTTTGTGTCTTATGTAACAACCCGAACAAATGGATAACTTGTATTTCGTATTTTATATTTTGTATTTTGTTCTTTAAGTATTTTCTTGTTATATGTTACCACCCGACTAAATGGTCGACTTGTAACAATTTATGCAATAATAATAATAAAAAAAGAAAAGAATATTAACAAGGCTATAGAATCAGGAATTGAGATCAGAAATTTAAAATCTTTGTGGAAAGTTTTACAATCAGAAAATACATGAAATTGCATTACCTGTATACCCACACGACAAAGTATATGCAACATATATTTTGAGCGTAATTGCAAACTTCATATTGAAAAAATTATGATGAAACCTTTGTGGGAAATCCATAACTAGAAAACCTACTGCAAGAAAATATCTTTTCAAGGAGAAGGGTGTGAAAAACATGTGAAAAGAGAAGCTAATGTGTATATGAAGGCGATCTCCGATAAAATTTTAAAAAACATGGATGAACGCAAGAGAAAATACGCGTAGGAGAAACAAATCCTTTGTAGAGGAAAATCCTTCTTGGATGTAGTTGTTCGGCAGGACTGGTCCTCCCCCACCCGCTTTCCCCTTCGACCCCCCCAAATGGATCTGCGTGTCTGGTCACGTCTGAGCCCGCTTCCGCCCCTCGGACCACTGACCTGAAATCGAAAGTGAAAAGCCGGCTTCTCGACGTGGCTAGTCGCTTCCTCACGCACATGACGACTTGTCGCTTTGAATTTACTCAATGAATTTAACTCTCCTCGCAAACAACCTTTTTTATACAGCTCGCAGCAGTCGCGCAGATTCTTCAAAGAGCAGTGACCTTGGTTACAAGTCTCTATAAATATTAGTCGTTGTCTACGGGATGTAATTTTGAATGTCGAATGCATCTACTTCGCGTTATTTATGGAGGGCTCTTTAATTTCCTTGTTGCTTTGACAAGCGTGGCCCTATAGGTCGTGGCATCTAATTATTGCATAACTCTTTGATACCTTGTATAGCCCCTGGTAACCATCTCATGGGTGTATGGCAGGGGTTGCATTGTAACCAAAACATGTTCTACGCTGCACATTACTTGGGTTTTTGGAATTCCGACAGGATAGTAGGAGATGGAAAGATTCGACTTAGTTCAGCCGGATGCAATAACAATTATTTTATGTGTTTCGTTTAATTAATACGTCGACGGCATTTAAATTGAGTTGTAGATTTGACAAGCCTGACCCTGTCTAATTCTCCCGTCATAATAGTAAGCTGTCTGGCGATTCATGGACTTAAAGATTACTTTTCGTGCTGCCGTCATTATTTAACGATGTCAAAGAAATACTTCCAGTAAGTTAAGCATCTCTCCTAAAATATATTTTTTCGGGTTCAAGTAAATGACGTAGTTGAATGTCTGGTTCTCACTTCTGGTCTTGCTAGAAAGTTGGCAGAGCTAAATGCGCACGCATTAATTGAGTGAATGGCTAGTTTGATCGAATGGGTTTTACTACCTGAGCACGAATTTGTCGTATAGTATGAATCATAGATCCTGGAAAATGTACAAGCGGTGCATTGAAAAAGAAACGTTGGCACTTGCTATGTATCTCAAGAGGGCGTTGAGCCAAAGGTGAGATTGCAGTTATCAATAGGAAGTGAGGAGGAAAGTGTGAAGCTTCAAGTGGTAACTTGAGCAATTACTAGGAGAAATTAGTTGATATTGTTGTTGGTATTCTACCTATCGAAGGTTGACTTCCAAAGACTGTTACTACACTGCTTTCTCTCTTGAAGTTTTCTTTTCCCCTAGCTACTCTTTCTTCGTGAAGCGATTTAATGTATGTTACGGTAGGTTTGCACCCTCAAATATGATATGATATATATATCATCTTTATTTACTTAGCCTCGGGATTACAAATATATCTATTGACTGAGAATAAGCTTCTCGAAGGACTCGACTCTATTTCGGTAGCTTGTTAACTTTCACTCCATGGTTTTTAGAGTTGAAGTCAGTAATACATGTATTTACATGTATTATATTTGGAAACTTGGGATTTGAAGGAGATCATTATTTATCAATTAATCTTGATTAACATATTTTGAAAGCTTTGATTTTCAGTTGAAACAATGCGCCACAAGTACGGTTGTAAGTTATCAATTGTTAGGATCTTGAAAACGTGAGGCTTCAAGCTGTTAGTTTAGCAAAACCTTTGAGTTTTCATATGATTTTACTGTTGGAATTCCGCCCGCTTAAAATATATTTTGATTGACTTATTTCTAAATCGCTTTCTCTCTTGAAGATTAACTGGAAGCTATTTCTATCTTCACTATGGTTACTTCCGCATTGTTTCGCTTTCTATATATAAATTATCATCCTTGTTCTGTGACCACAAAAAATATCTTAATTAGTCTTGAAAAAAATTATCTTAACTCATATGGGTTATTAACACCTTCATTCATGCAGTTTAGTGTCTAAACATTGAAGAGATATTCTGCAAAAAGGCCGTTCGTTGGTAATGACGCTGTCTTTTTATAATGCTTAGATTGATCTTCCATTTAAAAGAAGAGCTTTTTTTTAATTTACCCTCTACTTTAATGTTTAGCCATCAACGAGAGAGTCAAATTAATAAAAAAAAATTGTTTGTAATGAAGTAAAAACTTTTATTAAAGCTTAACAGCTTCGATTCACAACATGTGATCTAAGGTATACATTATTAAATAATGATGGAAGCACATAAGTCTATACATGCAAAAGGTGAGCAATACCCGTGTCTAACAGGCGGATGAGAGATGTGTGGGACTAAGTTCAGTGAAGGATGGCCTTTCCGTATGCGGGGGCGGCGTATGCGACAGGAGCAGCGAATGCCTTGGCGATAGGGGCGGCGGCGTAGGCCACAGGGGCAGCGACCTTGGCGGCGACTACGGGGGCGGCCTTGACAACGTTGGCGGCTTCGCGGTGCACGACGGCGTTGAATCCATTGACCGGGTCGGCGGTGTACTCGACAATACGGCGGGTGCCGTCGGGTTCAACGAGGCTGTAAGATCCCTGGACGACGTCTCCGTTGCGGGTCTCGGTCTGTCCCTTGGAGTCTCCGGTCAGAACGTCCTGGATGTCGTAGGAGTAGGAGTACTGGGGGTTGGGGTCGTAGTCGGTGTCGACGGCCACGGCTTTCGCTACGGCGGGTCCGGCGACGACGGCCTTGGCGATGGGTGCGGCTGCGTATGCGACGGGTGCGGAGTGTGCGAAGGCTGCGGGTGCGGCGTAAGCATGGGTGGCGAAGGCGGGTGCGGCATATGCGGGCGCGGCGTACGCGGCGGCGGGTGCGGGGTAACGGGCGACGGTGGCGCTAACCACGGCCGGGGCGCCGGCGATTCCTGCCCGGGCCACAGCCACGAGGGCGGCGAAGACCAAGAACTGTAATCAAGGGGAAGGAAGAAAAATAAATTAAGTGGAGCGAAATATTAACGAGGAAGATGGAAAAAGTTAATGAAAATGAGACTGGAAATCGTGCTCTAAATTTTTTACTAAATTTTCCACACAAATTTTACTAAATACACTATATGGTTTAACTTTAAAGCTTAAATATTGATAATTTCAATAATGATTTTGGTAGATACTGCTTATAAATCTACACCATCTGTGGAAGAAGTTTTGCTACACAACCAATTCATAACATGTTGTAAAATAGTATTTCCAAGATCTACAGAGAACCACTGATTTTTACCACGATTGTTCGAACAATTATGTCGATATCCAAAAAATGCAAAATTTCCGTCACATTTTCTGCCCCTTTTTCGGCTTCATGCATTCTTTGATGTGCCAGCCTTTTATCCCATGCTATCCTCTCTCGTGGTCATTCAAGTATTGCAAAAACATACTGTCAAGATATTTGACGGTTAGAACATGGAAAAAATAATTGAAATCGTAAGTGATGAAATGCATCAATTTTCCTCCTAATGCTTGCGTGATTTATAAAACTCTGCAGTTCCATGCTGATTAAATTTTTGATGAATTTAACTTGAAAAAAACAACAAAATTTGTAATCACTTAAGATGTAATTAATAAGCGAAAAACTTTCCTGATTAATATATAGCGCGTGATCGTTAAAAGGTGACGGACTTTGAGGTGCTTGTGTTTGATATTAATTGAGCACCACTCGTTGAGCTTTCTCGTTCCTTGCAATCGCAATTCCTAATCTGGGCCAGTCATCTCAACTCGTTTATGGACTTCCGGTGTCTACAAAAAACGAACTCGGCCTTGCCAAACGGTATTTCAATATCGGTAAACACCTGCGGACTTGTGCTTTCTTCTCATTAGTGTTGAAAAAGGCTGCGTCAAGTGATGCAAAGTCATATTGATAGGATGTTTGGAAAATGGAATCAACAGTTGGAATAGCTGGCCGAATTTCTCAGTGCATTCATGCTTAAACAGTGAACGAATAATTTTCGTGTTTCGTGTGTAGCTCATCCATAAATACATACTCAAGAGTTGTCGCTCTCCCTTGTTATCTCGACACCCCTAGACTAATGGCGCTTGTTCAACGTATTAAATGACCACCGCATATCGAACTTTATTCTTCACTGCAATTATACTGTTGATCTCATAATTGGGGCCAGTGTACCCAACCCAGTTATGAACTTCCGCTGAGGACAAAAATGCTTATTCGCCCTCGTCGCACGTACTGTTTAAATCGACTACCGCAGAAATTTCCACGAAAAGAAAGCTAGCTGAACTGAGAGTTGAACTGCAGACCTTCGGCTTGCCCAGCTTATGCGCGGACCTCATCTTTTACCAGGCTTCTTGATCCAAATGGCAATTTTAGAATGATTTTAAGAAACTAGATGATTTTTCCATCACGTTTCTTCAAAGGTGGCAGTCATAAGGAGAATAGAGCTCCTAGGTAGCCACTGCTCGCGAGGATAAATCATATTCCATCAGTTATCGCAATAAGCTATGTTATTGAATGCTCGCAACGTACGCAACCCATTTCTGTTTCTTTGCCGTGACATTCTACCGACTTGAAGACTTAATTACGTAGCCTATCAAGGCTAAGTGGTGGAAGGGAATTCACGGATCGGGCAATTATTGGAAGCCCCTTATCCCTTACGAGTGCCATCATCGATAGGCAGTCAGGGCTAAACATCGTTAATTTCGTAAAGTCCTTCTAATATTTACTTCAGAAACTGAAAGTCTAGGCAGCTTGGTGGTGTGCGCATTTGCCTCGCAAGTCAAAGGCCCGCGGTTCTATCCCACACGGTTCGCGATGATTTTTTTTGCGATAATGAGCCGGTCCCGTGTGTGAATGCTTCATAATTCCCTTACTCTTACCTTGAATGCCATTTTCGGTGACTTCCCGATGCACAGCCGAGACGAGTGTACTCGCGTCTGGACCACTCCCGTGCTTATATACGCGCTCCTCTTCCCCACTCAGTGATGAAACCGGATCCGATAGTTTTGTATGCCCCTAGACCTGACGGACGTGGATGGGGCTTGCCTTTCACTCCCTCTCTCTCTTGCTCTTCGATTCTCCCTCGTCGCACAGCATCTCTCCGGGTCTCTTCCCTTTCTCTCCTTCCCACCGTGAAGTTCCCCCCCGCCCGCGCCGGGATCCTCATCATCATCCCGTGAGAAATGCCCTGCCCTCCCTCCCACCGTCTGCCTGCCCTCAAGTCTCGCCCGGAGCGACCTCCTCCCCCGCCTTCCCCCCCGTCAATGTCTCCCTCATCCCACTTGTGTCTTGTGGTGATGCTAACCGAGTGACGAAAATCCTCCCTCGTTAAGCGGTCGCGTCGGTCGGAAAGTGGAGCATGACAGTCGGTAGCGGTGTAGGCACGTATGACGTGCAAGGCGGTGCTTAGGGCAGGTGAGCCTCCCTCCCGAAATGTTTTGAAAGTGGTGAAATCTTGAAATTCCCTAATTTGAAGAACTCATTTTAATTAAATAAACATATCCTTTAGTTTATTGGTTAAATTATTTCAATTTAATAAACCCGAAAAAAGGCGACCCCAAAATTTAAGACATCTAGGCAAATTTCCTCAAGTTTTTTTTCAAATTTAATTTGTGGATACAAACAAATAAGTTATGCATTTTCGAAAATAAAATAATCCTTTAGTTAGTAAAACTACGAAAATATTTTCTTCCATAATTCAAATCCTGATAGATGTGCTATATGTGAACATCACTTTGATTGAATTGCTAAGTAAGAATTTCTGGCGATGGATGATTTCGTCGGGGCATAGTTTAGCAAAAATAAGGCTACATTCGAGCAAAACCCCTACCTCCTTGAATACAACTGGAAATTTTCGTTGATTTTGTCTTAATTTGATAATGATTCTTTATTTTCCCCAAATTTCTCATGGCGCAGAATTATGCCGTGATATTTTTTTTTGCAAAATCACCAACTTAGTCCCGCGTAGCACTTTTCAAGGGATTAGAGTATTACGCTTAAAATCATGAAATTATTTCTCTGCAACACATATGATCGCTTTTGCTTTGACCCTAATAATTTCTCACCGCGCTCATTTCCCATGTACCTGCTAAAAGCATAAAATCTGTTTGTTAGGTTAAATTTCTTTGGAACATTTTCAATGTAGAGCCATCTGTACGTGCTGCAATGGCATGTATAGTTTTAATCGTATCAAGTGCATCATAAAAACAGTTATCAAATTTTTGAAATCGGTATGTATGCACACAATGCTTAATTAAACGCTTGATGCTGTGAGCATATGTGATTATCTTCACACCACATTCCGTGAAATTGGAATACTGCGCTAAATTCAGGATGTCTCCTTTTTAAGGAAATAATGGAAATTTTCCATCCCCCTACCATGATTTGTAGTACTACCTCTTTAAAAAAGTGATGCTTTCTCCTGAAAAATTTGGTATGAACTCTCTTAGATTTTATAAACCCTGCGACTCAAGCAGGGACTCATAGAAATGGAAACTAATGCCCATTACGCCGGGATGGTGACCACACCCACGAATTTGATACCCGGATCACCCCAAGGGTGAATATCTTCGGCGAGATGCATGAGGTCATTCGCTCATTTTAGAGAGACTCTTTGGTGTGAGGAACGAGGAGAAATAATTTTCTCGCGATGAATGCACAGTTTTTTTTTATTCCCGCTTTATAAAAGCATTTCGCTTTCATCAGCTGGATGTAGTGTGAAGTTTGCTGCCATTGCGGCAAAATCAATTCTTAGTGATGGCGTATGTCACATCGCACCTAACACCTACTATTGAATTAGGTACTCGTAATAATTTCTCTTGAGGTAATTTGTCAGCGGAACCCGTGGTTATTTTCCATGAACGGAAAGGGTTGAGTTATAAATCGGTGTTACATTTCTACATTACTGTGAATATATCTGTTGAGAGAATACTCTTCTTCGGAACCAAATTATTTTCCACGAGTGAGAAATTCGGAAAGTTGCGGAAGCGGAAAGTTGAAATTTGAAAGAAAAGCTGAAAAAAGTAAAGCGGAAAGTTGACATTTGGCCTTTATTTGCTGCTGAGTGTATTTTTGAAGTTCTGATTCCCTTTGAAAACCCCTGCCCCAAGCTAAGCTATAGGTTGATAGAAATAACATCAGACATAAATCGTTGGCCTATACTCTCTTAATCGATTGGAATCAAATAGCCACTCTTTACTGGCCAAAGTAAACCCATAAATCCATGTGAATTTCTGAAGGCTTAGCAAAAAGTGAATTTTTCAAATACGAAATAAGTTTCCCAATCCTTAATCCTTCGCCCTTAATCATTCCGTATTTTTTGATGCTGAAATTTATAGGAGGAGAAATGAATGCACTGAGGAATGAATAATTTTGTATAAAGTGATAAGACCCAGTGGGGCATACGTAGGAGTGCATGCACGGAAAATAATTGGCAGCATTTGGGAATTAGCTATGGTAGATTTCTTATCGTGGTGGCCATCAAAAATCAAGTTGCTACGTGCTAGTAGCTAGATTTTTACCGAGTTGGAATTTAGGAAACTAGGGTAGTTATTTAAACACGTGTCTTTTTTTCATTTCATCATAATTTTTTTCTCCAAATTTTATCGAGTTGATTTTTGTTTTATTTAGCGTCTTTAATGAACATTCTCGCTTGGTTTGGTCTTATTCGTCATCGTCTAGTTCTGAGTAACGGGTGTGATCACGCACTGTGAGTTTTATCGAGTAAAATTGAACTTTAAGTGCCGAATAGTTCAAGTTTGATTAGTCATATCTGTGAATTTCTGAAGACTTAGCAACAAGTGAATTTTTCAAATACGAGATCATTTTCCCAAATTTGCTCCCTTAATCATTTGGTATTTTTGGATGTTGAAATTTATAGGAGTGAGGCTAATATTTGGAAAGCCACTTTAGAGTGGCACCGTTTCTAAAATACTCCATTTGCTGTTCATACATTTGTTAATAGCTTTGTTTACTTTAGTTCAATTTTATCCGCCAGAATGTCGGTAGTCTTTTTTTTTACCTCCCCTTGATTCAATCTTCGAGTGGTGTGGTAAGGATTGGTGCCTAATCGTTTCTTGCATCCGGTTCCTCGAGCAACTTTCCCCAGTCTAAAAAAAAAAACGAATTCGCCGCGAAGCATCTTGCTCACGGAAGCGCTCGGCAAACGAGCCACGTTATATATTATGTTCTTTAAATCTGGCTTCCTTTTACGAAATTTATATTTATTTCTTATTGGTTACGTTTTACATCAAGCACTATGGGATAGGCGTGAATATTTTAGAAGATGTTTATGCATAAAAGCTCTCATAAAAAATGAAAGCCGGGGATTCGCCTTTGACCTCTACGTAAAAAAAACTTACGTGGTAAAACTTTAGTGGCAAAAGGCGGAAAGTTGACATTTGGCCTTTATTTGCTGCTGAGTGTATTTTTGAAGTTCTGATTCCCTTTGAAAACCCCTGCCCCAAGCTAAGCTATAGGTTGATAGAAATAACATCAGACATAAATCGTTGGCCTATGCTCTCTTAATTGATTGGAATCAAATAGCCACTCTTTACTGGCCAAAGCAAACCCATAAAGCCGTAAGCATAGGAAATCGGTTACATAGTTCCATCTATGCGTCTGTGACCCTGTGTCAAAGAGGCACATGGAAATGACCCTGCGATAAGTATTCTAGGAGACATGTATGGTAAATCACTCATAAAAAATGAAAGTCGAGTATTCACCTTAAGTGTTTAGCTTAAAAGAGTAGGTAGGTGATATTTATGTCTCTCGGTGGAAAGTTAGTATTTGGAATTTATTTGCCATCTAACAGTAATTTTTAAAGTCGTTCGCGAAGTGATTCCCGTTGGGTTGTGTTCAGCTCCAGGTTAAATTGTAGTATGACCTAAATTATTATTTTCTACTGAAGTTGACTATTTTCTCTTATTTGATTGAAATTATGTAGTAAAGCCCAATAAAACATGTTTTACTGAATAGGTAAAAGATATTAGTTATGTAGTGTAGCATATTTCACCCGTTTTCAAAGAAAGACCTTTATTTTTTGCTGTCCTTCTTGCAGGCGCCATTCTTACAGCTTCTATTTATTTCCTATAGGTATCTATTATATGAATGTTTTGATAGTGGATACAATGCAAACATGTTCTCTATTATAAATATCATTTTCCCACTCTTAGCTTCCGGTAAAATACTCAAAGCAAATTACTAAATTATCTGTTGTGGCAAAAAAAAACTTGGATTTTCCGTAGGAAATTCATCTAGTTTAGAGAAATCATCGCCTCTAAGGTAATTTTTGCTATATGAATACCATTTTTTCACATTCTTAATTGCTCGAAATTAGTAGTTTTTTCTCTTACAATTTCGAAGCTAGTCAATTAAATCAACTTGGCATTACATCGAATTATTTCTCCCGATAGTCATTATTTGTTAAAACTAAAGAGTATTTGACTTACCTTGAGCTTTTGCGTAGATATGCACGTAACGGAGGGGTTCAGTCATCAGTGTTTTTCGTGGCAATGTTTTAGAAAACATATCGGCTCTTATATTTATGTAGATGAATATTTTACGCGAAATGCGAAGTATATTTTCATCGTTCTAGTTGCGTCTATTACCTTGTGAGTAGCAGATGTGGTTCAGGAATTCTGTGAGGCACTGATTGCGGCCTGTGGCATTTTCTATTTAGTTTAAGCTAGTGCTCTAAGCCCAGATTGCGGTTTACCGCAATCTGGGCTTAGAGAAAGCAGACGGTTATCTTACGTACCGCTGAGCCAGTAGAAACCAGATCATTTAATAGGGTGTTGAGAACCGTGTTTTATGCGAGGCGGATGTATTGTAAGAAAGTGCTAGGAAAGGAATGGTGAGGAAAGATAGGCGTTGAAGGGAAGGAATAAGGATCTTTTTCTTCCTTGATTAAATGTAAAAATTCCTGGGAAGCTTCCTTAAGGGCTCCTTTCTCGTTGTAGTTACTGTTATTCCTAACGCAATCATCTCTAAAAGGGCAACGCTCGCATTCACTCGCCATTACACAGAAAGCAATCCATAAATGAAAACTAGCGTTGCAAAGCAGTTTACAAAATTATAAGAATGGCGATCCCGTTTTCGTTCACATTATTGCAGTTGAAAAATTACGATAACTCGAGGGCACGCGTTATGGAGAACCGAGATAAAGCACCTTAGGTTTTGTCATGGGTGATAATTACCGTGCCCTTAACCACGTTTTTATCTTTATTATTAATACTGATCAAATATGATGCTTGTAGTAAATATAGTTATATAACTCCACCACCATGGTGCATCTGACGCCCTTCTGATATTGCAATGTTTGAAAATATGTCCGTTCCGTACTAAATTATTAAAGGTCTAGCCTAGTATACACGCGATCCAAAATGACTTCGATGGAATCGAACCATTTAAATCTCTTACTACCACTATTTTTGCGATGGAGGAATTAAATGTTTTGTTGGAAACACCATCCTTGCGCGATAATAAATGGAGACTACGTTAGAGTTACATTAGTCGATTGTGTTTTGACACGGAGGGAATGTAGAAAACCTATGCGAATGTTTAGCACTTATTCCTTTTAAAATATTGGTCACAGTGAAATAACACTGTTGTGAATAAATTAATAACTTGTGGGCTGTAAATTGAAATTTAGCGTTCTGGTTCTCAACTAAGCGTAGTCATTATTACATTTCGTTCGCCAGAAAATATAGGAGAAATTTCTTTCAATTTAACACCACAAAGAGAACGTGGATGCGTCAGTGGGCAATGGATAGGCTGGTCTTCCGCGCAGGATCCAACCTCCTCGCCGGGTCTACAAGCGTTAGCTTATACCCCAGCTCAGAGAAGGCTGCGGGAAAGGAAAAAGGAAAGTGGAGAAGAGGATGCGAAAGGGCAGCTTTCGACCCCAGTGCCTTTAATTGGCAAAGGGGCTTAAACCGAAACGCGAAACAACAATTTTTTTCTTTTGCGTTGGCTACGATTCATTCTATGAATGAGAAAGAATCAGAGTCGCCACCCGTCGTCGACAGTGGGCAGTATCATGTCTATGTGCTCGATTACAATTTTAAGAACTGGTCAACGTTTTTAATGCAAAGTGACGTCACAACCAAAGCCAACGTGGCCGCTAACATTTTTCAGCGCAGCGTCGAAATATGCCCTTTTAAAGCGATTTATAGCTAAAATAGAGTTTTAAATTGTACCAATGATTATTATCGTCAGTATTTTTTTTCGACTTTGAACTTTCGACTGCAAAAATAAAACAAAATTTCTATTCATCCCTATGACATAGAATCGTGTCACACCTTGTCTTTCACCGACCTTGACTTAGACAAGATAACTAAAGCGCAAAAAACGGAATGGTAATGTAATTTTCCTCCTATCGCGTGAAAGATATCCTCTCATGATGAGCTTTCTCTTTCACTTGGAAGGAGAATGAAAAAAACAGTGGATGTTTTGTTGGAGCTGGGTGAAAGTGATGCTCGAGAACTCCCTCATCGCCAAATATAGGCTTCTGGTTTGATTTTTTATGGCCCATTAAAGAAGAATATGTAAAGTCCCTTATTATTTATTATATCATAAGAAAGATACATTTTATAATCTCCGTATGGAGCCGTTTATTAGTCCTCTATAAATAAGTTGTGATGTAATGTTTTTCGCTGTTTTTCGTTTTGTACAAAAGAGTTTTGCTTGCGATAGATGTGTAGTCATAAGATGTGATTACTTTGGCTAACCTAGAAATTGGGTGGTGAAGGCCCCCTCGAAAATTTAACCCACCTGTTTTTGCATGCTTGTGGAGTGTCTTAGAAGGTGATTTGTACAGTACTCCAATCGATGGAGGCTGTAGAAAAAGACTGCACCCGCGGAAGATTATTGTACGTGGTTGTGTTGCATTCTGAAGCATTAATCAAAGGGACATTTTCGAATAAATGTTGAATCATCGTGGAGAAATTGAAAGGGATAAATTTTATCATTCTGTGAAGGAAATGAAAGCAACGAAAGTCGCTGAGACAGAGAAGATCTATATGAAAGAGAGGAACTAGAGAATAAAAATGTGGAAGCACTTGAGAAATGAGACAACATGTAAATGAGATCAGAGAAGGGATTGGTTTTACGGTAGCTGTTTTCATAAATTAATGCAGGGTAGAAAAGAGTAACGTGGAATTGTAAGTAAAAAGATCAGCAATACGCGCAGGTTTTTTCCATGGGTGTGAACATCCCAAATGAAAGAGAGAAGGCAAATCATATGGAAAAGTAGTTTTGGAGAAGACTGCATAGCGTGAGATGATTGGGCATTGTAAGCAATGCTGAGCTGATGAGAAGCGTAGGAGTAGAAAAAAAATGCTGAGCACAGCATAAGTACTTTAAAGAAATAAAAAGGGAATTCGCTAGGAAGGGAAGGCCTGTTGTGAAACAGTTAGGCTCAAGGGAAAGCGGAGGAAATTTCGATGTATGCATTACCTCGGTTGTAAAGTGAAATAGAAAAGGGAGTATGTGTTCTTGAGGAGATTGCAAAGTCATTGGCAGCGTAACGGGTGCTAGGAAACGTCTGTAGGAGACGGTAAATGATAATAAATATTCAGAATCCCTCTTTATTTTCTCATTTCATAGTCATCGTTCCCGTTTTTCATCGTAGTTATCCTTAATGTCCGGTTTATAACGTCTGTTTAACGTTAGTCCCTAGATGACATAAGCCTTTTAGTTAACTTAATATTAACTGAGAGTTCAGGTTTTGCATGTATTTTATCCGAAACAGTTAGTTGTCGTGAGTGTTATCAATAGGAGGAGGCATTAATTTTGGTTTAGGTACAGGCAAAATATTTAACCAGGGGTTACAAAATTAAGCCTTGGTTATCCTCGTTGGCCTCGTTCTTACCATTTTTGTATTTGCGTTTCCAAGAATATCAGTGTACCTCAAATCGTTTCATCTTGTTCTTATTCATCTAATATAGCTCCGGTTGTGCCAATCCACAAGTATTAAGAAAACAAATTTATCAAGTATTTCCTCCCATTTTTCAGTCTAGTCTTTTTATTTAACCTTTTGGATTCGCCTTCGGCACTGGTTTTAGAGGGATCTTATTCGAAACACTCCTCCTCAGAGTTGTCTTCTATACATGAAAGCCCTCGATGTACTCTTTTTTTGCATCAGTGTTGATAACAAAACTGTATATTTTTTTATCATTGCAGTCGACTTTTTGTCATGAATTCCTCTTAGCTGGGACAGTTCTATTACATTCTAAACGTGATGTCGATCGATATTTCTTCCTTACATCGTATGCTATGAAGAGGTGGGTTAAGTGTTTCACGTGATCTACTTTCTTCTCGCGTGAATCAAAATCTTCCTAGGGCTTTTCTCTTTCGCACGCAATGCTATCAGTCTTCTTGGTATCGATTTTCTTGTTTTGCATCCCGGAAATAATTTTTTTATGTATGCGTTCGTCTTTATTCATGGATGCCATCACTCTTTCCCACTCTTCGCCATGAATGGTTTATCATTTATGAAACGATGAATGTTAAGGTTTCTCCCCTTCACTTAATTACCTAGTGGACGGAGCGTTTTGATCCTGACTGAGATACCCGTGTTCAAATTAGAGTGTTGCCTGTACAGGACGATCCAGCTTCACACAAGTAGAACATGATTTTCTGAGTTGACTTCCTGGGTGTCTCTAGCTAGCATGGGATACCCAGAATGTTTCTGGTTTCTTTAGGTACATCTTATCCGTTTTAAAAAGCCATCTTTTATTGCTCCAGGTTTCAAACTGTGATGGTATTAACTTTTTTCCCTACTTTTTCCTTTTCTTTCTTTATTGCCACTTCCGAAGGGTTGCATTTTTCGTTCGTTCCATTTTTGTGGATGTTTATGTTCCGGAAATTATCGGTGGATTGGATTAAGTTTGTGGTCTAGTGAAAGGGGTATGGTAATAGATGGTACTCAAGGTTTATATTTCAAATCTGCCTCAAGACGTTGCATGAAAATATTTCGTGTTATCATTATTATACTATTATTGGCAATGATAATATTACACTTACTAGGGTGAGTCTAGAATTTTTGTAATGTGCATGTAAAAGATTTAATTATTTAATTACTTAAGTTAGATGTCGATAGATAGCATTTCATAATCAATCGTATCCTTCAATGTTAAGAGAAATCAGTTGCTAGTCTTTGGCATTTCTATTATTTATTTATTTCCGTCCGTTTTTCTCTGACCGAGTGATTTTTCACGGATGTCCGGCGGTCTTTCGTTGGTTTACCTATTTTAGAGCATATATTTCTTTCGTGTTTCTTTCTCAGTGTGGTTTTTAGTTTTCATTGTGATAATGTGGAGTCTTTTTCTCATATTTTTCCATCGGTGTGTTTCCAGAGATCTGAATAATCTGCTTCTTTCGACGTCATCCAAACATACCTCGATCTCACGCTAGCTACTTCTAATGGTTGGTGAACTATAATCGTTGATATTCTTCGTTGGTTTATTTTATGCTTATGTTATTATTTTCTTGCAATTTAATCAATCTTAATTCTCTTTATTTTAGATGAATTCCGTATTTTTAGATTCCTATTTCGTTCGGTCGTGGCCGGTATTCTTCATTCCTTGCCAAAACACTCGATTTTTCAGAAGCGGTTTCATGCCCTGGGCTGGAGACTCTTGTCTAGGCTTACTCTCTTGACAAAATAACATCTTTTTTGAGCTTTCAAAGGAAATGAAAACAGTACATCCATTATAAAAAGAGAGGGCATACTAGTAATGAGTACAACGGTGGTAAAAGAATGAAGACCGATTTCATATTCAACAAGGGATGCATGACAGGTGTCACTGGCACAATTCCCCGCGCTCTAGTCAAGGGGCAATCTAACTCGGTTCTGCACGGTTAAGGAGGTGGAACTTGATGGTGACGTAGTACGTCGAAACTAGTCGTGAAATATTCCTATTAATTGTGGATAACTGCGATATATGTGTTTTTCCTCCATTGTCGAACAGTGCCACCATATCAGCCCTGAATGTTTGCTTTGTATAGATAAAAGATCTTCTATAAACACCTAAGGATAGCCATTCTCCATTACAATAAATGGGATTACATTAATTTCCCTGATGCTGAGGGAGAGGTTATGTTGGGCAAAGTAAGAAAGAGATCTCTCAAAGGTTTAATGAGCATGACAGTGTGGAAACATCAGTGGAATGCATTAACCACTGCCAAACAGTCAGTCTTCAGCCCAGGGCATGAAATTGATTTTGAAAAAAACAAGGATTTCGGCGAGGAATGAAGAATACCATCCGGGATTAATACGCGGAGTAACAGAAATAATTATACTAAAAAAATATTTGGGAAAGAATCCGTGTAACGGAAAAATTATGAACAATTTTTTAAATGTTGGATTTTTCCAACAGTGCTACTATTCCCCAACCATATTTTGAGCTCATATGTACTTATGCATTGAAGGACTTACGCATATATTTTATTTGTAACTTGGACGACACCTGTCACTTAATTGTGCTAATGGTTAATAATAATTATAATTAGCACAATTAAGTGATAAGTGCCGTCCAAGTTACAAATAAAACATACAAATACAAACATGACCAATACAAACATATTACAATGACATACTTGCGAAGTCAAGTTCGAAGTATTCTTCAATACTGTACCGTGGTCTATCAACCAACCATTTCTCTAATGCCCTTCGAAATTTACATGATCTGGCCATTGGAACGGAGATTGGCAACATATTGTATAACTTCAGAACCATGTTTAAGGTTTTGTGTGTTATAGTTAATCTGTACTGTGTTATATTTAGACTAGACTTTGTTCTATTGTTATACCTGTGCATGTCAGCCCGAGTTTGGTAGTCATCAAATTATCTTTGACTAAGAGGAGGGAATGCATTAAATATTGATTGTAAATGGTCATGATGCCAAATCTACGGAACAGCGGCCGACCGTGTTCCATGGGACTTGTATTGGCAAGGATTCTAATAGCCTTTTTTGCAACATGAATACCTTTTTCATATCCGTGGCGTGGCCCCACAGCCGCAGACCATAGGCAAGATGGGAGTGGAAGAAAGCATAGTAGGCTGATACAAGATATGCATAATCGGCTCAGTGTTTGAGCATTCTCAGTATCCCTGGAGAGTCTTTTGCTGACAGCATATAAATGGCTACTCCATTCAAGTTTGTGGTCCAGGTTAAAGCCCAGCAATTTGACTGGCTCGCCTTCCTTGCTGCTTGGTTTGAGACTGCAGATAAGGGATTGAGTTTTACAAGGATTCATGTATAGTTTATTGGCTGAAAAACAATCATTAGCTTGCGAGGTTATGGTGGGTACTAAAGTACTAGCTTCGTCAGGGTTGGGAATACTCTTAAGAAAGGTAGTGTCATCTGCGTACAGGACACAATCTGCAGCAATATTGTCTGGCAAGTCATTTATCATTACAAGAAAAAGGAGCCCTGTGGGACTCCGTATTTGACATTGCCATAGTCAGAGTGTTTATCTTTCTCATGGACCATTTGTTTCCGACCAGTCATGTAGGAAGTCAGAACTGAAGTTCAACACCATGAAAACCATAGAAATTTAACTTTTTTCTGAGGATAAAATTGTCTACACATTCAAAAGCGCATGTAAGGTCACATAGGTTATTCACCTTATTCTCCAAACGATGCTTCTAGTATAAGGAGGGAAACGTTTAGTTTTAATAATGCTTACGCAGGAGTATGCGAAGACGTCCAATATATTTCATAAAAGAAGATGCTTGAGCCTTTACAATAAGATTCTTTTAAGAATTTTTGATTTCACCTTTCTTTAGTCATTGCCAAGTCGTGATTTCCTGGATTTCCAATATTTATTGTTGTCTTTATTCGTTACCTTTTATTTCTTAGGTTCTTCTTTGATTCCTATTGTACTATCTTATATGTATACTTATGTATTGTCATCTGGTCTCGTTTTCCAGTTTTACTGAGAGTTTCTCTCCTTCTACTCTAGTAAACTTCTTCTTCGGAGACCATTCTATTTTTTCAGTGCTACTCCTATTTCTTCTGTCCAGTTGTGGAAATAGTTTGTAGAATCATACTCGGGTATGCTTCTTCTCCAGAGACTTTTTTATTTGTTTTCATTTTTCGTATTGCATTGCTGGCGGCTCCGTTTGATCGCCTGTAAGCAGTATTTCTTCTCTCTTTATATCCTCTTTATGGTATTTCTAAAATTCCTTCGCTTTATTGTTTTTATCTGACAAAGATGTTACCTATTATGCGTATCAATGCCTTTTCTGATTTTCGTTGAGCACATTTAAATGTATGTATGCATGTAAAATTTGTTGAAACTCTGCTCTCCCTGGCTGCAGCGTAAATTCATTTCTTTTACCCATTCTAACCATTAATAATTTTGTCTCTTTCCTTGGGCTTATCTGCTCTCAATGTTTCTTACTTCCTCCAATGCTGGTGATCTGTCTTCCTGGACAGAGAAATACCTGCGATAGAATTGAGGCGACGCTAGATCAATGATAAACTACGTCAATACAGACAAATTTTCTCATTATTAGCGACAAAGGTATTTAAAAATGTATACTGAAATTCATGGAGTTTATACATTCTAATAGCTTTCTGCAAATAAATTGCAATCATTACTTTTGCCTGGTTCTTTTATACGTCCAAACATAATTTTTTCTGCTGTTTGGTTTAGCGAAACATAACTTCAATGTTAGCTAATGAGTATCCAATGTCCACCAATCGCAGAAACCTTTCTTTTCACCTTTGTATGTAAAATCGTATGATTTTATGTTTTCTTGTAATTAGTTTTGAATTTGAATTGTGTTGTGTCCAATTGATTTCACAGAAGGGGAAGAATATTTCCTTCTGCTAACAGTTAAATCACTGTGTATATGAATATGTTCTTAAAGAAGAATGTTTTTTATATAGTATTCAATAGCAGTATTCAATTAGGTATTAAATATGCTTTCCATGGCTTAAATTTGTCCTCAACTTAAACGATGTATGTTATCCATTCTATTACTTCATTACCCATTATCCATAAAAATTATCCATTTTTTTACTCATTTTTCTTAGGGTTCTATCGACTTAAAATTGTGACGAACACTGTCTACCCACTCTTGCAATGTGGCACTTGATACGTATGTATTGATGAATATTTATTATTGACTAGCTAAAGGTACCCATTGAAACTCAATGGGTGTGAAAAACACTGAATGTATTACATACAAAAGCCACAAAACCTGAAGAATACTGAGCGATCGTCTTTGAGTCGTCTTCTGAGTGAATGAACTTAATCGCTTCCCTTCTGTATACATAGATGTATTTGCATTCAATGACTTATTTCAGTCTGCTAGCAAAAACTTAAACCACTGCACCGAACCCAATGATTGGCATGGACCTAGAGGGGAGCCTTCGGGGGCTCAGAGGGCTTTTTAATATAGCCTATGTATTACCCACAGATATATTTTCTATCTACATGCCAAATTTCAGCTCAATCGGTCCAGTAGTTTTTGCGTGATGGAGCATATCGACCGACACCATTAATTTTAATATATTAGTAAGGATTATTTATTCAAAATTGTAGAACGCGATTATTACAGAATACAAATTATATCTATTATTATTTCTATTTTACAATAATTCCAAATCGTAAATCAAACATCAAAATCCAATTAACAAAGCAAAGAAAAAAATAGCGATAGAAAAAGATTGTGAATAATTTTTCTTGTAGTATTTGATCGGTGAAATCAAATCTAGTACTTATTTTTATTTTAAAAAATCTAAACACCGCGTTTTAGAAACTGCATTCACCGATTCAGGATATTAAGCATGCATGAGATAAGCATGTAAATATGCATTGAGTTTATCGATTGCCCACCTAAGCAAGCCATCCTGGGGCCCTTGGGACTCTGGGCCCTTCTGATACAGGTATATTTTCAACGTTATATCATGGGCCTGCAGGAAAACATGTTATTTACATGCAAGTGGCGTAAATATCTTTTGAAGATCAACTATTTGGTTAACAAGGAAATATATTGTTGATTTCAGAGAAAATGTGAGATTTTTCATCTAAAAAATGACTTTTACACAAATGCGAGACGTAATAGAAAACCGATTGGAAGAATTAGAATTTCCATTTATTCAGCCATCCGATAAAAAAAATTCCAGCCCTCTATCTTGAGTGAAAGTACTTTTAAAAAGCAAAAACAAAAACACTGCACCGAACCCAATGATTAGCATGGACAAACAGAGGGTCCTTTGGGGGGCCTTAGGGGACCCTTAGGGATTTTTAATATAGTATATATTACCCACAGATATATTTCCTATCTACATGCTAAACGTCAGCTCCATCGGTCCAGTAGTTTTTGCGTGATTGAGTAACAAACATCTAAACATCCAAACTTTCGCATTTATAATATTAGTAGGATTGAACCACTCCTTTTTACGTCAAATTAAATCAACCTAGTGTACACGACACAATCCACTGAGCTTTCCCGGATGCCGTTGATAAAAAGTGTTATGCAAGACAAGTTAAATTACATTTACATATATTTTTATTTAATCTACTTAAAATTGAAATGATATATAATTATAATTTGCTATTCCGTTAATTTTGTTTTGGCTGGGCTCAAACGAACCACCAAAAGTTAATTATCATGCATAATTGAGTCAACAGCAATCCCCTTCAAATCCTGTGTTAACAAAAATGTACACCCCTTCCAAAAAATAAAATTACCTGAATAACTATTTGTTTAATGCAATTCATTCAATCGCACAAAGAGTTGGTACATGCACACAACTTTCTTTACCCTTCCCTCAGTCTAATTTTTTTTATCCCCAAATGAATTTATACTGCCCCTAAGTAATTAATAATTATTTTTACTCATCCCGATTTTCTTTAAACTTGCCCGTTGTAAACCTATGTGCTCGCGTTTGGCGTAGTATCTCAGGTATCCTTCTCGGTCTGTCCGTTTCACCCTTCTTGACCGACCACATATGGATCTATTTGTCCCGAGAAACGCATGCATCCGTAAAGATGACTCCGATCGTATTTTTCTTTCTGCAAGTATTACGCATTTAGCCTTTTACGATCTTCTTCAGTCTAGGTATTTTCGTCTCTTCCGTGGGAACCCTGCGATCTTCTGCCTATTGCCCTATATTCCCGGACCTTTTAGCTATTCCTCCGTAATCCATTCTTTCGGCATGTTCGCTCCATCTATGTATGTATTTTCGTATCGTTTCTTTAATCCTGTGTACTCCCGAGTTCTTGCCTTATATCCTATATATTTTTATATCCGTTAATGTTTATCCAGTAGCTTTTCTGAAAAATATTAAATTGCCGATCTAAGCAAGTGAACAAAGATTGCAACCATCTGCATTATTAATTTCATTTTCGTATTTGCTCATTCCTTGTTTTAGAAATGATTCATCTTTCGTTTAAGAAATACCTGGGATGATTATTTTCTGAAGTGTCAATTACGAATATTCTCGTCGTTAAACGGCTCTGAGAATGTAATAATAACATATTTGGGAAATTGAGTTATATATCAGAAGAGATGGCGACAAAAATTCAGCGTGTAAATTCGTTATGAAACCAGGGAGGCCACATTACCTTGGCTTCTGTGATATTAAAATGTTGAATGTTTTTTTCGGTTTTGTGTTTACTGAAGTAGGAAGTGAGTTATTTCACTGCGAACCTAATTTAAATGGTACACGTTAAATATTAATGGTGGCTAAATTCAGGTCATGATCTTTTCACACACCTAATGCTTCCGTTGATAATGTCTTCATTGTATCCGTTTAATTTTCTACTGGTGAAAGTAAATAAACCGCCAATTAAATCATAAAATTCTCTGAAATTCTCCTATTTTCAAAAATTTGGTAAATAGTCTTGAATTTAGTCTAATTTTTGGTGTTTGTGTCTGATTTTCCCGAATTTTAATACGACTTGGGATATTGCTGGGGTAGTTTTGTAAGTTTGTGAATTTTGACCTGCACAAAACTTTCAAGAACTTCATGTTGTTTCACGACTAGTTATTATATACTTTCTCTGGTTGATATTTTATTATTAATTGATGACTTGGGAGTGTGGTGGCATAGTGGGTTGAGAGCTAGGCTACTGATCGATGGGTCCCGGGTTCAAATCCGGGTGAAGCCTTTGGACGACCTCTAACAAAAATCCTCGGAGTGCGAGGTGGCCCAGGGAAAGGAACTGGCTCCCCTACCCTGAATGTGTGAAATTCACACGCCTGTGGCTTAGTCCGAGGTGAGCTCTACCCCCAACTATCCAAACCAACCTTCGGGTTGAATCACTAAGTGAAGTGATGACTTAATGATAGTTATCATTGGAACTGGCATCAAATTTACCGACCCCGTTTATTGAATCCCGCTTGGATAGGATTTTCAACTCCCATGGCATGGCTATTTGTGTTCGTTCGTTAAAGAGTTGAATGTAAGAGAGGTCTAGGTACTCCTAATTTCGCATTTGAATTCGTTGATATCATTGTTTCGAATTTTTCACTTCTCAGCCTGAAGGCTGGAAAACATTCATATATCCCGGGTGCAAAGCACCAAAGGGATTAAGCTCATCTACTGTATTTTTAGTTTTATTATTAAAAATTGACACCATTATTAGTATTAAACCAAATTTAAAATAATTATTAAATTTCTTATCACTTATTGATGTCATTTGATGGTGCTCCAAAGCTCTTCAGCTCAGCTCATTTAATTGCTTCGCTGAGTTTTCCATACCGAGGCAAACCTGCGTGTCGCAGCAATACGCATTGTTAGCGGTGCCAAGTTAGCGGCGTAATTCAAAATGCTTGTTGTGGGATTGTCGAAGTTTAACCTTTCTCTTTTTTAAATATCTCTAATTTAGTGTTAACGTCCATTGAAATAGAATATCTTTCCCAGAATATTCCAGGAAGGCAGTTAAATAATAAATAGGTATACTCAAAAACCTATTCCCAAATGCATGGCAACCTTCTGGAAAAACATTGTTTTTCTCCTCTAAAACATGGAATACTTATTTATTTTGATGATGTTATTCCAGTAACTACCTTGTGTAAGTACACGACGATATTTTCTCATCGATATGTATTCTATGTGCGTTGGCTTTGAGTATATATATTTTTATTGCATCTGCTTAATCTACCGTTATTATATCTGTACATAACGGTGATAAAAATAAATGTGGTGAGATAATATATATTAATAATATTACTTTTTTTAGTCGAACAGTATTGTTGCACTATTTTTAACCAGATATTTGGTATCCGGCCTATGTCTTGCCAAAGAGGTCACGTTAAATATAGGGGTATTAAGTTCTGTTCTTTTCAGATATTTTAGCGTATGTTTTCATTTAAAGCATCTACTCCATTACATTTGTAGCGCTTAATATGCTGGTCCTCGTCTTTTAAAATGTTTATCAACTTATTTAATGTTTCATTAAAATGTTAAAATGAATAAGTAAAGATGCTGCTTTTCGAAACAATCCATACTAATGTAATCATGTACCTCTATGTGTCTGAAAAACGAGATATGTTATTAACTAATAAAAATCTCTTTGCAGGTAAGGACATCTTTTCTTGGTACATCTCTTAGCAGAAACTTCATTCCAACACTAAAGGGCGAAAGGTAGGCTTTTTGGAGTTTATTAAAACTCCATTTAACTAATGACTGCCTGCATTAGATGTATCTTAGAAAGTGAAAGATAAATGTTCTTTGAGGAGTAGAGCAAATCATTTTATTCCAAAATGTAACTGTTTTTGGATTCCCTCTGATAGTATTTATTACTTATCAATTATTTTAAAGTGTGGTGGCTTAGTGGGTAGAGCGCTTGCCGACTGATCGAAGGGTCCCGGGTTCAAATCCAGGTGAAGCTTTTGGACGCCCCTGAACAAAAAAATCCTCGGAGTGCGAGGTGGTCCATGGAATGTAACTGGCCCCCCTACATTGAATGTGTGGAATGTGTACACGCCTGTGGCTTAGTCTGGGGTGAGCTCTACACTCAACTATCCAAACCAACCTTCGGGTTGAATCACTGAGTGAGAATTATTTTCGAAGATAAAGAGTTTTTTTATTTTTTGGGTGTCGTTATGTAGAAATATTGGACTTAATGCAACACAGTAACTGAAGGTGTTCAGTCACAGTGGGCCCTATTCTTCTAAACGAGAAACTACTTGTAAAGAATAATTCAAGAGAGCCGTAATAAAAGTATTGTTTGCTCATTTGTTTCCTATTTTTTTGTTCCTCACCGTTCTTCGCTGCAGTTTTGTTGGAGAGTAAATACGAATATTAACTATAATTGTAAGAGATAATTCGTCGAATATTGCCGAAAAACATTTTTCCTTTATAGCGCAGTGTTTCCGAACAGCATTTGCATACCACCATAGAAGCAAGGACAATAGAATATGAGAGTTTGTAATGGCGTAAGGGCTTGAAGAGAAGTTTGGATATTTGCCTAAAGAATTTGGTCAGATTTTGCCTTATTTTTGGTGTGTTTTTTTACCATTTGTGTAAGAGGAGAGGAGGATCCTCCAAAACCTCCCTTGAACTCCGAACATCGAGTTTCTGGCGACCTAACCTTTCGTTCAGGGGTTCAGGACATATTTTTCTAATAGCCCACCCTAGTCCAGGTGGACCACCCAAAATATTCCACGAACTCTGAACATCGAGTTGTTATTTCGCAGCCGGTGGTTTATGATAGGTTTTAGCCGACATATTTAAACATATCTCACCGGATCTCTATGTAATGAACACATCGGAGAACGAATATGCTTTTTGCATTGAATGAAGTCCAGCTGATGAAAGCAATATGCTTTGCAAGGGTAGAAAAAATGCATTCACTTCGAGATACGTCGCAACGCTTTACACTAGCATTTGGTAGACATGGAAATATTTTCGGTTTAAAGCTATGCTTGCTTATACTGGCTCTCTAACATTCCTTTGCTTATTGTTTATCTTGTCTGCATTTATATATATATATATATATATATATATATTAAAAATATACACTGGACAGGGGGTGGGGAAAGAAAAAAGAGACGACTTATTGGGTAAGAACGTTTCGAGCCTGTAAGCTCTTCGTCAGCTGGAGAAAAAGTCAGACTTTTTCTCCAGCTGACGAAGAGCTTACAGGCTCGAAACGCTCTTACACAGTAAGTCGTCTCTTTTTTCTTTACTTTCCCCACCCCCTGTCCAGTGTATATTTTTAATTGTTGTGGCCTACTGGCGAAACTTTCCCTGTGTGTGTATATATATATATATATATATATATATATATATATATATATATATATATATATATATATATATATATATATATATATATATATATAATAAACTTTGCCACAGGTGGGGCGGAAATAAATATAGAAACACAAAAAGAAGAACACTCACACACTATACGTTCTGATATTTCGACAGCCGAAAAGCTGTCTTTCTCACAGAAGGAAGGATACAGAATCTTTCTGTATCCTTCCTTCTGTGAGAAAGACAGCTTTTCGGCTGTCGAAATATCAGAACGTATAGTGTGTGAGTGTTCTTCTTTTTGTGTTTCTATATTTATTTCCGCCCCACCTGTGGCAAAGTTTATTTTTATTTAAATTATCGCGTGTGTGATTTTCCACGAACTCATATATATATATATATATATATATAAATAAATATATTAGACCGATTTTCAGAATCCTGGTACGCTACTTTCCATGCATTTCCATGCTGTTTACTATTTATTTCTCCACGCTTTTACTTAAAGTACTTCTCTTGTAGTCCCATCTTTTAGTTAGCGTTACTTGACTGGATCTATTCTTCACGTAATACTTCTAAACCGAGTTTCCTAAAAGATTCTGCCCAGTTACCTTTATTTAACTTTACCTTTAGTTAACTTTATTATTTTCTTTTTCCTGTCGTTAATCTTCATTTTTTACCTATAACATTGGCCTATTAACATGTAAAAAATTATATTTGCCCTTTGTCGACTTGCTAGCTAAGGATTTATCATTTGTTCGAAGTTTACAGACCAAAGTTTTCCGCCAACTATCATCCCTTTTTGGAGCTCCTCATATGCCTCCCTAACCATTTCTTCTGAATATAAGTAAAATATCGTTGGAGATAACAAATGACAATGCTTCACTACTATGCCAAATGCTAACCTCCCTGTTTTTCCAACTACTGCTCTTACTTGCGGGAAACAGGGTGGTAACGGGTATGAAAGCCTGCCATTACTATAAATGTAATAATACCTATGCATTAATATCTAAATGCTAATAGTGATTAAGTAGCGGATATTAATACCTAAATTTAATTTTTAATGTCCGGAGTTTACAGTCACGGACCAGAGAGTTGTTTTGGGAAATTCGGTACTTCGCAGTATCGTTCTCTATGAAAATGTAGGCGAGGTGCTTCAGAGCACTATTAAGGCTAATTCGGCGATGTTGATTCACATATGCCATTTTAACATCCTTGGTGAGATCGAACGCACAACAAATAGTGGTATTATTGTAAAATGCTCAGAAATAGTGTAAAAATAAATTTATTTTTAATGAACTGTACAAAGTTTTCATCAAGTCTTAAAGCTCGTAAGTATAGAAGCTAAATTTGTGGGGGATGAATGTGTGGGGTTCTTCAACCGTGGTAGTATCCTCCGTGTCCGAAGCCGAGGCCGTGTCCGTAGGCCAGGGGAGCGGCGACCTTAGCGACGACGGGCGCGGCGATGGCGGCCTTGACGACAGAGGGCCCTCGGTGGACGACGGCGTTGAATCCGTTGACGGGGTCAGCGGTGTAGTCGACCTGCCTGTGGCTGCCGTCGGGTTCAACCAGGCTGTAAGATCCGTGGACTACATCTCCGTCGCGGGTCTCTTGCTGGGCCTTGTTGTCGCCGGTGTGGGCGTCGGCGACGCTGTAGGAGAAGGAGTACTGCGGGTGTGGGTCGTAGTAGTCGGGTGCGGCGACCACGGCCTTGGCGACGGGTGCAGCAACGATGGCCTTAGCGACGGGTGCGGCGTAGGCCAGGGGTCTGGCGTAGCCGTGAGCGTAGGGGGCAGCATAGGCGCGTGCGTAGGGAGCAGCGTAGCCGAGGGGCCTGGCGTAGGAGCGGGCGTAGGCGGGTGCGCCATAGGCTAGGGGCCTGGCATATCCATGAGCGTAGGCGGGTGCGGCGTATCCATGAGCGTAGGCGGGTGCGGCATACCCATGAGCGTAGGCGGGTGCGGCGTATCCATGAGCGTAGGCGGGTGCGGCGTACCTCGCGATGGCAGGGGCGCCGAGGTATCCGGCGTTAGCGACGGCCACGAAGGCGGCAAGGGCGACAAACTGTTTTTTGGAAAAAAAAACAATATTAGTTATTAAACTAGGGATTACGGAAAATTTAAAGTACTAAGGAATGAGACTTAGGAATGTTTGCCAGTGGTGAATTTTTGATTCATGGTATTGTGCAATTTTAACCACAGAATCATCTATAATTGTATATCATCGCGGAGATAACATCGCAATTTACTTTAAGAGCAAGAATTCTTTACGATATTCATCGATCTAATACTTCGTTTTACCCAAATATTTTGTTATTTATAAATGCATAAGTGGACATCTAACTTGGCATTGCGCTTGATCATACGCACATAATTCACTGCCGCTACGTGGACGAAGATACCTCGAAAGAGTTAAAATACTTTCCGGAAATATTAATTTTGATTCATTTATCTTTAACAATTGACGTAGTCAATTATTCTCTGCTCGTTATGCTACGTTTCACAGTTTTGTTTCGCTCTTAAATCTAACGAATAGGATATGGTATTGCTCCTGGCGGTATGGTTAAATAGCGAAAAGGTCACAAGATGATTATATAGCATTGCTTGTGCTTGCTCAATTATATTTTTAATGGATTATGACGGGTCAAAAATTAATACTGGAGGCTTGATCTTCGGTTTTTAGGGTTTCTTGTCGCGTTTTTCTATTTCCTGAACAACGTTTTGCTGGATATGCTGGAGGTTTCTTCAGGTTGTGTTGACCTGCAGAATAGCCGGCGAAGGTCTGACCAGGAAATGGAAGGACGCAGCGGGAAACCTAAAAATTGAAAGATCTAAACTCCATCTTTGAGTTCGTGAAAACCCAAATCTCAATCATTTATGTTTTTGTGATACTTTTCACTATTTTTCTATGCAGTTTTGAAATCAAACTTAAACATGCGATGATATGCGCGAGAATAATATTATATGCGTATATTTCCCTCAGATGTTAATACTTTGGCTTTACAATACAACACGTCAAGTTAATTTGCGTATCGAGACTCTGCCCCAAGATAGCCAATATCCTGATCAAGTGAGTCCGGAGAATGGTGTGCTTCACTTACCTTGAGTGCCATTTCGTATTGTGATGTGATCTTGCTTTGGGTCCACTGCTTTATATACCTTAGTCGGTGGAAACTCGGTAGGCATGTGTAGTGGGTGGCCGTTGGAGAATTTTTTTCTCCGTGTTGCAATTCTTTGCCCCCTCCTAGTGTTCCGCAAAGCTAAGTTTCCTGCCCCTTACTTTGCGCTGTTGAGTCGCCCGACACTCCCCCACCCCTCCCTCTCACTCATTTTCCTTTTTACGCCTTTCAAGTCCACGCCCGGGAATAAACTTAGCTCACACATACATACAAACCACCTGTCTCCTTTCTTTTTCCCTCCCCGCTCTTCCTGCTTTTTCTCACCCCGTTCGCCCCAAGCGAGGAAGTTTATCCTCTTCTGTCGTCCGTGGACCGAATTTTGAGAAATGGGGTTCGACTGATTATCAGTTGTCCACCGGTCTCTTCGTGGGCGTTGTTTCTTTGGTGTAAACTGTAAATTCGTAGCGTTTGTGCTTGCATATATTTCTTTGTTTCCCGTTTTACTTAATTGGTTTATGCTTGCTGCGTTATCGTAAGCATTTAATTTTGAAGTCGTTTTAATTGTGGAAGAAAAAGTACTTACCCTTAATTTCATGCATTGAGTAACATAAAACTTACCTTGCTGACTGGCGCGTCATTCGTTCCGTGGGAGGGGTTGGAAATTTTAGTAATAAATACTACAACTATCTTATCCACGCTATTTTTATTTGATAAAACTGCTTGATTCTTGTAACGGTTCTTCGAATTTTTAAATGTCTTATTTATGCTGTCATAGTCATTTTAGAAACATTGTCTATTTTTCAGGTATTATAATTTTGGATTTATGATATCCTCAAATTATAAATGTTGTTAGGTAAAACTTCCTGGCGCTGGGGTAGTTTAACAAAATTTACCAACCTCCCTCGGAGTACAAATTTTATTTGAACCACAGTGTTTTTCTCTCTATGTAAGCACTGTAACTCCTCGTTATTATTATTTCATACACCGGTATCATAGACGGATCAGTATCCTCTGTTGGTTTCTGTTAGTGTAACATTAATGAAGCTTCACTATCTTTTTCATCCGTGACATTAGCTCCAAAGCACCAAAAAGACTCAAATAAACCGTATTAGCTTGAATCATTAAGAGAAAACTAATTCTTTTGGAGTTCTGTGTCTACGTTTGCTTTAGTTAACACCATAGTTATTTACTTTGTGATGTTATTTCCATCTAAGAGATAACGGTGCAATTAGAAGTAAGTCTATGTCAAAGACTTTTCTGTAAATATTTTTTTTTCCATTTAAGCTGAAAGATTTCCGGTATCTCGTTCCTTACCCGGTGATTTTACAAATTAATTAATTATCTTTTCCAAGCATTGGTTGATATATTAAAATAGGAGTTCTCTTTTTGTCAATTTATACAATTTATTGTTCTTAATTCTTCTTTTATCCCGAAAGATTACCTGGTAACCATTTAGGCGGTCCACTAAATGATTCGCAGATTATTATCTTCCTGTAAATTCTTTTTGCGCTGCTGATGAAGTGAAAAATTGTTTTTATCTACGATCTTAGTTTTTATTTATTTCGTATGTTTCCATCAGGTCCAATAATATGTTACCATCACTTTTCATTTGATAATCAATAGGTTATCATCATGGTTTGTTAACGTGTTTATTCGTAAACTCATTGTAGCTAAACTGTAGTTCGAGCAATTTCTTCAATATTAATGCTCATCTAGCTACCGCATTATATAAAAACTCTAATTTCCTTACATAATTGTAGAAATTCGTTAGATGAAAATTGGTACCGTCTGATTATATCACAGGTATTAAGGTCAAAGTGAAATTCTGTGATCGTTTGCTCGTGGTAATAATTAATGAATTAAATAATAGTTGATAAAGTGAAATGAGGTGTAATGAAGGCTCCTCTTAGTCCATTATTACCAGCGGCCAATTAATGTCAGTCAAGGTGCAGTTACATGTAGATTACGTCAAGTTAAGCTATACATTATTCTTTTTCCTTCGCCGCAGGTGTCAAACCGTTGGCTTTGCTTCTTTATGTGCCTGATAAAAGTGCCCACACGCATACCCTACCCTCGTACATTAAAGATACGTACCACTTTTTGAACCGCCTCAATTCCATTTCACTTCACCATAACACACCACTTGTCATGGCCACAATAGACGTAACTTCACTTTATACTTCCATTCCCCACTCCGAAGGTTTAAAATCAGTCCGTCATTTTCTAAGTCAACGTCCCACTCCTCACGTACCTAGTACTGATTTCCTGGTAGAACTCTCTAATTTTATTCTCACCCATAATGCCTTCTCATTCAATGATCTTCACTACCTCCAAACCAAGGGCTGTGCCATGGGCAGTAGATTCAGTCCTTCTTACGCCAACCTTTTCCTCGGTCTTCTCGAACAGAACTTCCTCTCTCAAAACTAGGGATGGGCGATTATTAAAAAATAATCGATACTTTGTAAATCGATTAATCGCAAGCAGCCGATTAAACGCGCCCGATTAATTGCTTTAACTAATCGATACATCGATTAATCGATTCGATTATGACAACATCCAAAACATACCTTGCAAGGTTATGGTCCCTCCATAAATAAAGTAAAATAGTTTCATTTACATTTTATAAGGTTAATGTTATCATAAGTACAAATTCTAAAATCTAGGTAAACTTCCAGGAGGCGTGTGAGGGAACAGAGTTGTGAAAAATTTCTTAATTCAATTTAAATTTTGGACGATTGTCAAATGTTTATTGGAGCTGAAGCTAAAAATTGCAATTTTGACAAGTAGGTACTGGTAAGGCGGATTCTCAGATCAGATTGTGTTAGACTCATCTTGGAAAAGAGTCTCTCTGACAGAACTAATGTTGCTACTCCTGGCTACCTGATATAAGTGAGGGTATTCAGTTTGCATTGATTCCCACACTGAAAAAGGATTCAAAAGGCGGTCAACGACGGGTTGGTTGAGGAATTGCCGTAACTCAAATTGTGTGCCGTTTTAATGCACCAATTTAATTTTATTTCTAATATGGTGTGCCAACTCAACTATTTAAATACCTCTACGGCGTCATTACGCAGAGTTCAGCCACAGTCTAATTTTCGAACTGAAGACGAATGTGAATCGCTCTATCCATCACAATTCACAAGACAAGATTGCGTAATAATCGGTAATCGGTCAATTAAATCGGGTGTACATAATCGATATCATCGATATCGGCTGTTGCATTAATCGATTCCAAAATTTCGATTAATTGACAAAAATAATCCATTATTCGATTAATCGGTATCGTAATCGCCCATCCCTACTCAAAACCTTTTAAAACCTCTCCTCTGGCTCCGATACATAGATGATATTTTCCTACTTTGGCCACATGACATTGACTCACTAAATTCTTTCATTTCCTCTCTCAACGCATCATCCTCTGTATCTTTCACCTCAAATATCTCCTCCACCCAAATAACTTTCCTAGATGTTGACATCTCTTTATCCAACTGTAAATTTAGTACCTCTGTCCATATTAAACCCACGAATAAACAGCAATACCTTCACTTCAGCAGCTGTCACCCCTCTCATACAAAGCGTTCTCTCCCATACTCTCTTTCGATCAGAGGTCATCGAATTTGTAATAATCCAGAGTCCCTTGACCATTTCCTGTCCAACCTACACCAGTCTCTTCTCCGCAAAGGATATCCTGACACCCTTTTGAATAAAAAAATACTCAGAAATTCTTACCAACCTAAACCGACATCAGATTCAAACCCTAAAAATCTTTCCATTTGCACCACATTCTTCCCAGGCATACAGTCCCTAAAGCATCTCCTTAAAGAATTATTTCCTATCCTTTCGAATAACCCAACAACCACTAATTTACTGCCTAAATGTCCATCCGTTACTTATAAGCGTCCCCCCAACCTATCAAACTTATTTAAGGCCACCAAACCTCTCTAGAAATCAGTTATTCACTCCAAAACTCCAGCCACCCCTTGCATCCGGCCTAGATGCAAAACATGCTTATTATTTACCACGAACCGACTCCCGATTAAATTCCTAAATTCTCATCTTCCTTCCGTTTCCTCACCCTCCTGTACCACCTCTAACATTGTCTATATGCTTCTTTGTAAGCTATGCCCCGCCTTTTATATTGGACTTTGTAGTACACCTCTTAATATCAGGATAAATAATCACCGTGCCTCATGCAATCCATCCTCCCAAAACTTCTCTCACTCTGTCCCTACTCATGCCGCCTCCCATACCACTAAATTTGATAATTGCTACAATGTAGCTGTTCTGGCCTCTCTACCCCCCACAGCCACTCCAATTACTTTGAGAACTTTAGAGCAAACCTGTATATTTTATTTCAATGCTCTTCAACCACCTAGCCTCAACCGGTCCCATTAATTTGTAGGCATCCTCCCCACCTCCAGCCTTCAACATTGTACTTATAATTTTGTAACATTTTCTCCCCTCCCAACCTTCAACTTTGTATCTTTCTGATTCTTAACTTGGTCATGGCAACTTCCTCATTTCGTCTTTTCCATTTCCCTTACCTCCATTCCACCCCTCCTTTACTTTTCACCTTCCCTCTCCTCACTGCTCTCTTCCCCTAACCATCCCCAACATATCCTCTTCATTCTTCCTTTACCTCTCGCTGAAGAAGGTGGCGGTGACCACCGAATTATTCAAAACCCGTGTGAGTTATTTTTTTAAAGTGTTTTTTTCCTTTTAGTCACCCTAGTGACGAAGTTTTTATATATTCTTATATATATATATATATATATATATATATATATATATATATATATATATATATATATATATTCAAAATTGAATACATGTCGTGAATGCCTTCAATGAGCGCTCATTGCCTTTCTTCATAGACCGATTTTCAGAATCATGGTACGCTACTTTCCATGCTAGGATGTTTACTATTTATTTCTCCACGCTTTTACTTAAAGTACTTCTCTTGTAGACCCTTCTTTTCGTTAGCGTTACTTGACTGGATCTATTCTTCACGTAATACTTCTAAACCGAGTTTCCTAAAAGATTCTGCCCAATTACGTGGGTTACTCCACCTGCTCTATCTTTCAGGCGACAACTTGTGAACATGAGTGACTGATAACTTTATCACAAGAAAAACACTTCTTATATTTCCACACTGTGTATTTTAACTGCTCTAGGTTTCGGCAAGTGCTGCCATTACCAAGGATAATGACTTTGATAATGTTAACACTTGCCGAAACCTAGGTCCGTGCAAATATACTTACTTGATAGTTTGGAAATTGGCAGTTATTTTTCTTATTATAACATTTTTCTAAGTGAGCGATCTATCTATATCCCCAACTTAAAAGAGTTCAACCTCGCTTTCGTACCTTTAGTGAACTTTATTATTTTCTTTTTCCTGTTTTGTTATCTTCATTTCTTTCCTATAAAATTGGCTTTTTAACATGTTCAAAAATTATATTTGCCCTTTGTCGACTTGCTAGCTAAGGCTTTATCATTTGTTCGAAGCTTACAGACCACAGTTTTCCGCCTACTATCATCCCTGTTTGGAGCTCCTCATATGCCTCCCTAACCATTTCTTCTGAATATAAGTAAAATATCGTTGGAGATAACAAATGACAATGCTTCACTACTATGCCAAATGCTAACCTCCCTGTTTTTCCAACTACTGCTCTTACTTGCGGGAAACAGGGTGGTAACGGGTATGAAAGCCTGCCATTACTATAAATGTAATAATACCTATGCATTAATATCTAAATGCTAATAGTGATTAAGTAGCGGATATTAATACCTAAATTTAATTTTTAATGTCCGGAGTTTACAGTCACGGACCAGAGAGTTGTTTTGGGAAATTCGGTACTTCGCAGTATCGTTCTCTATGAAAATGTAGGCGAGGTGCTTCAGAGCACTATTAAGGCTAATTCGGCGATGTTGATTCACATATGCCATTTTAACATCCTTGGTGAGATCGAACGCACAACAAATAGTGGTATTATTGTAAAATGCTCAGAAATAGTGTAAAAATAAATTTATTTTTAATGAACTGTACAAAGTTTTCATCAAGTCTTAAAGCTCGTAAGTATAGAAGCTAAATTTGTGGGGGATGAATGTGTGGGGTTCTTCAACCGTGGTAGTATCCTCCGTGTCCGAAGCCGAGGCCGTGTCCGTAGGCCAGGGGAGCGGCGACCTTAGCGACGACGGGCGCGGCGATGGCGGCCTTGACGACAGAGGGCCCTCGGTGGACGACGGCGTTGAATCCGTTGACGGGGTCAGCGGTGTAGTCGACCTGCCTGTGGCTGCCGTCGGGTTCAACCAGGCTGTAAGATCCGTGGACTACATCTCCGTCGCGGGTCTCTTGCTGGGCCTTGTTGTCGCCGGTGTGGGCGTCGGCGACGCTGTAGGAGAAGGAGTACTGCGGGTGTGGGTCGTAGTAGTCGGGTGCGGCGACCACGGCCTTGGCGACGGGTGCAGCAACGATGGCCTTAGCGACGGGTGCGGCGTAGGCCAGGGGCCTGGCGTAGCCGTGAGCGTAGGGGGCAGCATAGGCGCGTGCGTAGGGAGCAGCGTAGCCGAGGGGCCTGGCGTAGGAGCGGGCGTAGGCGGGTGCGCCATAGGCTAGGGGCCTGGCATATCCATGAGCGTAGGCGGGAGCGGCGTATCCATGAGCGTAGGCGGGTGCGGCATATCCATGAGCGTAGGCGGGTGCGGCGTATCCATGAGCGTAGGCGGGTGCGGCGTACCTCGCGATGGCAGGGGCGCCGAGGTATCCGGCGTTAGCGACGGCCACGAAGGCGGCAAGGGCGACAAACTGTTTTTTGGAAAAAAAAACAATATTAGTTATTAAACTAGGGATTACGGAGAATTTAAAGTACTAAGGAATGAGACTTAGGAATGTTTGCCAGTGGTGAATTTTTGATTCATTGTATTGTGCAATTTTAACCATAGAATCATCTATAATTGTTTATCATCGCGGAGATAACATCGCAATTGACTTTAAGAGCAAGAATTCTTTACGATATTCATCGATCTAATACTTCGTTTTACCCAAATATTTTGTTATTTATAAATGCGTAAGTGGACATCTAACTTGGCAATGCGCTTTATCATACGCACATGATTCACTGCCGCTACGTGGACGAAGATACCTCGAAAGAGTTAAAATACTTTCCGGAAATATTAATTTTGATTCATTTATCTTTAACAATTGACGTAGTCAATTATTCTCTGCTCGTTATGCTACGTTTCACAGTTTTGTTTCGCTCTTAAATCTAACGAATAGGATATGGTATTGCTCCTGGCGGTATGGTTAAATAGTGAAAAGGTCACAGATGATTATATAGCATTAATTGCTTGTGCTTGCTAATTTAGTAGTTATTCCACTCAATTATATTTTTAATGGCTTATGACGTGTCAAAACTTAATACTGGAGGCTTGATCTTCGGTTTTTAGGGTTTCTTGTCGCGTTTTTCTATTTCCTGGACAACGTTTTGCTGGACATGCTGGAGGTTTCTTCAGGTGTTGTTGACCTGCAGAATAGCCGGCGAAGGTCTGACCAGGAAATGGAACGACGCGGCGGGAAACCTAAAAATTGAAAGATCTAAATCCATCTTTGAGTTCGTGAAAACCCAAATCTCAATCATTTATGTTTTTGTGATACTTTTCACTATTTTTCTATGCAGTTTTGAAATCAAACATAAACATGCGATGATATGCGCGAGAATAATATTATACGCGTATATTTCCCTCAGATGTTAATACTTTGGCTTTACAATACAACACGTCAAGTTAATTTGCGTATCGAGACTCTGCCCCAAGATAGCCAATATCCTGATCAAGTGAGTCCGGAGAATGGTGTGCTTCACTTACCTTGAGTGCCATTTCGTATTGTGATGTGATCTTGCTTTGGGTCCACTGCTTTATATACCTTAGTCGGTGGAAACTCGGTAGGCATGTGTAGTGGGTGGCCGTTGGAGAATTTTTTTCTCCGTGTTGAAATTCTTTGCCCCCTCCTAGTGTTCCGCAAAGCTAAGTTTCCTGCCCCTTACTTTGCGCTGTTGAGTTGCCCGACACTCCCCCACCCCTCCCTCTCACTCATTTTCCTTTTTACGCCTTTCAAGTCCACGCCCGGGAATAAACTTAGCTCACACATACATACAAACCACCTGTCTCCTTTCTTTTTCCCTCCCCGCTCTTCCTGCTTTTTCTCACCCCGTTCGACCCAAGCGAGGAAGTTTATCCTCTTCTGTCGTCCGTGGACCGAATTTTGAGAAATGGGGTTCGACTGATTATCAGTTGTCCACCGGTCTCTTCGTGGGCGTTGTTTCTTTGGTGTAAACTGTAAATTCGTAGCGTTTGTGCTTGCATATATTTCTTTGTTTCCCGTTTTACTTAATTGGTTTATGCTTGCTGCGTTATCGTAAGCATTTAATTTTGAAGTCGTTTTAATTGTGGAAGAAAAAGTACTTACCCTTAATTTCATGCATTGAGTAACATAAAACTTACCTTGCTGACTGGCGCGTCATTCGTTCCGTGGGAGGGGTTGGAAATTTTAGTAATAAATACTACAACTATCTTATCCACGCTATTTTTATTTGATAAAACTGCTTGATTCTTGTAACGGTTCTTCGAATTTTTAAATGTCTTATTTATGCTGTCATAGTCGTTTTAGAAACATTGTCTATTTTTCAGGTCATTATAATTTTGGATTTATGATATCCTCAAATTATAAATGTTGTTAGGTAAAACTTCCTGGTGCTGGGGTAGTTTAACAAAATTTACCAACCTCCCTCCGAGTACAAATTTTATTTGAACCACAGTGTTTTTCTCTCTATGTAAGCACTGTAACTCCTCGTTATTATTCTTTCATACCCAGGCATCATAGACTTATCAGAATCCCCTGTTGGTTTCTGTTAGTGTAACATTAATGAAGCTTCACTATCTTTTTCATCCGTGACATTAGCTCCAAAGCACCAAAAAGACTCAAATAAACCGTATTAGCTTGAATCATTAAGAGAAAACTAATTCTTTTGGAGTTCTGTGTCTACGTTTGCTTTAGTTAACACCATAGTTATTTACTTTGTGATGTTATTTCCATCTAAGAGATAACGGTGCAATTAGAAGTAAGTCTATGTCAAAGACTTTTCTGTAAATATTTTTTTTTCCATTTAAGCTGAAAGATTTCCGGTATCTCGTTCCTTACCCGGTGATTTTACAAATTAATTAATTATCTTTTCCAAGCATTGGTTGATATATTAAAATAGGAGTTCTCTTTTTGTCAATTTATACAATTTATTGTTCTTAATTCTTCTTTTATCCCGAAAGATTACCTGGTAACCATTTAGGCGGTCCACTAAATGATTCGCAGATTATTATCTTCCTGTAAATTCTTTTTGCGCTGCTGATGAAGTGAAAAATTGTTTTTATCTACGATCTTAGTTTTTATTTATTTCGTATGTTTCCATCAGGTCCAATAATATGTTACCATCACTTTTCATTTGATAATCAATAGGTTATCATCATGGTTTGTTAACGTGTTTATTCGTAAACTCATTGTAGCTAAACTGTAGTTCGAGCAATTTCTTCAATATTAATGCTCATCTAGCTACCGCATTATATAAAAACTCTAATTTCCTTACATAATTGTAGAAATTCGTTAGATGAAAATTGGTACCGTCTGATTATATCACAGGTATTAAGGTCAAAGTGAAATTCTGTGATCTTTTGCTCGTGGTAATAATTAATGAATTAAATAATAGTTGATAAAGTGAAATGAGGTGTAATGAAGGCTCCTCTTAGTCCATTATTACCAGCGACCAATTAATGTCAGTCAAGGTGTGGTTACATGTAGATTACGTCAAGTTAAGCTATACATTATTCTTTTTCCTTCACCGCAGGTGTCAAACCGTTGGCTTTGCTTCTTTATGTGCCTGATAAAAGTGAAAAATCATTTATATTGTCTTTTCCTTAATGTTATTCATTCCATTAATTTTCCTTTTTATTTTAATAAAGTTCTGTTCAAGAGTTCTTATAAATGCTGTATCAATTTTTTTTTACTCTATCAATTTAAAATTTTCAAGTGGCATTGCAATATTTGAAGTGGTCGCTTGGCTTTTATAGTAATTATTAAAATCGTAAGCTTTTTTACATGTTGTTGAAAACACAGCTTCACCGCTAGACGTTTAGTACAATGTAGGCTAGTTGAGCGTTTTTTTTTACATTTTAGAGTTGTTAAGCACAGAATGATCCCAATACTTACGCGCTAACTTGTTTGCTGCGGGTAGCTTTATGATTTATTCATGCAAACAAAGTCCGGGGTAGCTGTGCTATTGCATTCTTATGAGACATAGACAGGCAACACAATACACAGACGTTTCTTTAGAAGTGAGTGGTAATTTATTCGTCGTTTAATTAACTGTAACCATGCTTTCTATACATTGACCTCGATAAGTGTAGTGTGGCCAGACACAGGAAATTCGTGGGTTTCCATTTTCAATATTGATCCAATGAGCCCCGCCCATGCGAGACCGATAATGTCTGCCGACATTCTGTGATGACTTTCTGTTTTGCATTGAAATTAATTCAATAACTTGTAATTATTTTAAAATGATGTACCCTTTTTCAGTGATATTATTGTTCACTATTTAGACCCCAATTAATATACGCTTCTAGTATTTTGGACCTTCAGAACGTGATGCTGTTTGATGTGTGTATTTTTGTTATAATTTTCTCAAGTTAGCATGGCTGTTAAGATAAGTTAAGATAAGTGAAACTTCTTGTCTATTTACAGAACATTGTAATTGTACAGTAATTTTCTAACAGGAACCTGTAAATGACCAGCTTTTAGAAGTGATTACCAAAAAAATGCTTATTTCTTCGAAACGTTCAAATCATAGGGACCCCTAAACATCATCCTATTGATCCCAATTTTGGCATGGTATTTCAGTTTACCTAGTGGAACAAGGGCAGCGATGTGGAGATGAACATTTTTAACTTTTATTTTTTTCTTGCTATTTTAGACCACCCTAATGTGCGTGCTTTTGGAGAATGATTTTTTCTTTGGTAATTTCGTGTAAAACACATTGTTACGCATTGGGCTTTTATTCTTAAATTTCAGGCATCGGTGGTGGCGGGGTAACGTCCTCTCCTGCCAACCCAAAGGTCGTGGGCTCGAGTCTCGCCTGGGGAGGATTTTTCTCCTCCCAGGTCATGGTTGTATGTGTTGTCCTATGTAACTGTTACAACGCTTGATGTAAAATGGTCCTAGAAGCTGTATTCAAGTTGATGATATAAATTTTTAAAAATAAATAACAAACGGAGGAAGTTTGGATTGGACCTGGGGTAATGGTAATCTTAGGTATAGGGCAATATTTTCCACGAGTAAGGAACATACGAAATGTCTCCATGTTGAAAAAAACCAACTTTGTAATTTCCACCCACGTTATGCCGCTAGAACGATACGCGTTTCACCACACTGTGGCATATTTTATTGTGAAAGGAATTAACTATTTTTAAAATTGTAATTACCTTTTATCTCCAACATTTAGAGTCTAAGTCAGCTGACTCATTGAATGAAACTTGATAGTAGTTTGTGAAAATTGGACCTACGTCTCACTCAAGTCAACCTCTTAAATCTATGACAAAGATACAAGTTTCAAATGATACACCTCTTCTTCCATTAAACTTTTAATGTCTACTGTACTTTCATTAATTCTTTTCCTATTTTCCCAATCGCAGTCCTCGTCTACAGGCCACAGGCCAATGGGGACATTCTTTACGTATTCTGAAATTCTTTCGCCGGCGTCCTCATTAGTCCTTGTCTCAAGCGCTCCATTACTCTCATCAAATCCAAACCTGTCTTCATTTTTGTGGTCGTATTCCCTTACTCTAATATTTATCCATAATCATTAGAACTACTCGTGCCACTTGAAAAATTATAGATTGTTCTTTTCTACTCACCAGATCCTACTTCACTGTTTTTTGACTTAGAAACAAAAATTTATTTTAGTAAATGTTCGGGTTTTACTTGGCTCTCTTGAATCCATGTTTTTTGTTATATCTGCAAGGATTGAGTGTCACCGTATAACTGACCTCTTACAGCTTAGGAAGCGATACATCTGGCAGATTCTAACACCTACCTGCCTATAGTTGTTAAAAACACGTTTATCTTAAGCGAGAACGTGAGCAATACCGGATGCTCATAATATAAATATCAGGAGAATGGCGTACGGAGGTGTTTTGTTGGGTGAAATATAAAAGGTAAAGGCGTGAGTTTATTTATATTGGCACATAATTGGGCAATGTGGTTTTCATGTACTCAACTCCTTGTAGGCCGAGAGAGAATCTTTCTGCGATCGCTGTAGTCCTCGCCTCTCTTCGCAGATTTTTTGAACGATAAAATCTCTCGATATCTCGTCCTATTGCAGCTTATTTTCTTCACTATATGTGGCCTAAGATTTACGTGTACCGATGATACTAATAAGGTGGACGTCGTGTTCAATATGCTTTAGAAGAAGCGGTTGAAGGAAGTAATACCGGTTTTGAATATTCAAATAAATTGCACGGTTTAGTTAGATTTGAACAGATAAATATATTGACTCAAATAATCATTATGCTTGCGCTCTTTTGTGCGGAAGAAGAAGTTTCTTTTGTACCCCATTGTTCATTTTCAAAATACTCCCTTGCATTTACAAAAAAATACAACCATCTTATGATTAACGCTATTTTTTAATAATGTTTCAATACACCTTTAAACCAATTAGTCGATGCTAGTCCGCTGCAAAGCGAGATTTCTGATGTTATAAATATGGTGTCTGTTTATCTGACCAGTATATTTTCTCATGTGACTAATATGTCAATGGTGTCGAGGTAATTTCAAATATTGACTGCGCGGCTAAGACTTTGTATAAAAGTAGATACAGAATATTATTCACCATTCGCATCCGGTGAATCGAATTTTCTCCGTGCCTGACTTGTCGCTCATAGTAAAATATATTCTTTGGTATAATTCCATCCTTCTGTAGTGGGAAATTCCGAATTTGAAGAAAAACTTTCATATTTAGGCTGATGGGTACCTTCTCTTATTTTTTGACTTGTCTGTGTATTATTGCATTCACGAGAGCTTAAGCGTTGTAGCATTATGAACCGTATTATTCTCTGCATGAAACTGCAGAATTTTGGGAAAATACTCTAAAATGGCATACTTTACAATGTCGTCGGCATAATCCGGAAGGACGGTGGTCAGGGAGGTTCACGGGATTCATTATGTAATCCGATGTCGAAACTGAGTAGGGGATGTAGGCTACCCACCATACTTAGCGGCCCACGATGCCGTTTCGGTTGCATAAAATCAGGATACCCCCGAGCGATCGGCTTTCATTGGCACTGCAGCAGCTATCTATATCATTCTCAGCATCTGAGCGGAGAAAGTATCACTGCACGTTTTATTTGTTTTGTACTTTATCGCACACTGACAAGGGAGTTGCTGTGATAAGATTTATTCTTTGAAAGTTGTTCGCAGGAATGCGAGCATTAAAAAACTAAACTGTCACGCCCATGCTTGTCTTTATACTAGTTCTCTGCTTCTTGGAAGCTTTATAAATGCGCCAATCATTGTAATTTGGTAAGCGTTCATTGATATGAATCTTATAACTACACCTCAGTAATTAAAGATGAGGGATTGAGTGTCATTTCAACTTATAACAGTTATATCCGTGGGAGGCTGGACCTAGGACGAGTCTTTGGGGATAATCCCAATAACATCAGCAATGTTTCTAGATATTTACGTAAAACTAACCCCTTTAGAAGAATATTACTATATTCTTTGTTAAGGTTTTTAGGCCTGTATTTTATGGCACTATTATTAAATTTTTACTCAAAACATAGCACAAATGAGGTCTGTGCGCGATGCAAAATGACCGCAGTCGTCAACGAACCTTGACTACCTTTTAATTAACTAAAAGTTTTGTCGATGTTTTCATTATTTCTATCTAAAAATTAAAATTCTGTGCCATATTTTTCCTTCCGGCTTCCTGTTAATACTCTTCGGCAAATAGCTATTCTTTGGACAAGTTCTGTGGGAATCATATACTTTATTCGATATTGCACATTTGCTTTCTTTTCAAGTTTCCTTGTGTTAAAAATTGGTGGCCGTTGAACCTCGTCGTCCCCGGTGGCGGTGGGGTAAAGTCCTTGCCTACTAACCAAGTATCACGGGTTCGAGTCCCGCCTGGGTGGATTTTTCTCCTCCCAGTACATGGTTGTGGGAGTTCGTCCATCGTTATATGTTACACATATCCATGTTTAAGGTATGTGCTGTTTTTGAGAAAAAGAAAATAAAAATGAAAGAAATATCAAAATACTCGTCAATCTCTTGGGCAAGTGAGCTCTCACGCCCAATCTCATTACAGCTGTTTATATCGTATCGCCGATAACACAGCAGCTAAATCGGTCATCCAGTGGTATCAGAAGCTAAACCTCGGTACTTAGTTCAATTTTTGTAGTGATAAGATAATGAAGGCTGACAGAGTGGAATGAACATTATGAATCATATAATTGATGACGTCAGTGCTGATTTGGTGGAACCGATTCATACTTAAAACGAAATGCTTAAACTCCACCCTTCCTTGGATATGTTGAATGCTCTGCCTTCCTACGTTTTATTTTCTCAAGTTTTAATGCATGGTGTGACCTTGTGAACCCTGCAACTGAATGTGAGAGTTATTGAAAAATACTTGCTGTTATTGAAAAATGCTTGCTAAATATACTGTCAAGTGCTACAGATGAGATTACAGTATGAAGTGATCTGTGGACAGAGAGGAACAGTGAAGATTACAGTATGAAGTGAACAGATGAGATAACAGTATGAAGTGATCTGTGGACAGAGAGGAACAGTGAACCCTTAGTGATCCTAAATAAGATCATTTCTAATTCCAGGTGAAATGCACACCAATGGAGCCAATTATTATGCTACGCTCTTCGCCTTAAACGAGGCATTATTACTTCATAATGGTATAATAACCTATTAAGTATTTGGATAGTAATATTAGTAGACAATACCGCCGCTTTGTACTCTCTTGTTAAAGGGAGAGGACAGCTATTCGTCGACCCCTCTTGTCAGAAATGAAAAGCTGAATTAATCTGTGAACGAGTTGAATGGCCGAAACGGCTCCTTTTTATCTTAGGTTCTGTGGGCCCCGGAACGCCTGATACTTCGCCTTCTTTTGATACGGTTATATTAATTAAGCAATGCTACAGGAAGTGAACAGGCGATTTTTTCCGTCTGAACAAAACCTGGCTGACGGGCCCTCACGAGCTTGCTTAAGTTAATGCACCGTCGGACATAATAGGGGCTTAGGCATATAGACCGAAGCTTCGTGTAGACCGCCAGTCGGGAACCAAGTTTTTGTGAATGATGGAGCCAGCGGCAGGAATCACCACGTTCAAGTGTTTCCGTTTAATTAATTAATGAATCACTATGTTCTCACGAAAAAGTTATTATTTTATCGTCAATGGAGTGATCATAAAAGAGATAATTCAGGTTTTTCATAAAAAAATAATAATTTGAAGTAAATAATATTTTTCCTTCAGAATCCTCCTTTTTTAATATATGAATATTTGTACCGTTAAACTGGAGTGGCCTTCATATAATGATTCTGAGAACTAACCAGTGCAAGAGTGAGTTCGAAAATTAATTTGGATTAATGCTGACTCTAATAATTTTTGTTTTTATATATTATATCGACCGACATGGGCGTTTATCTTCTTTGGAAGGTGAAAAAACCTGTATTTAAATTAAAAAAATGTACAGTTAACTTAGAAATTTTACCATTGATGCCTATGTTGGTAATAACGTTAAATAGTAGCCAAATAGCTTTCAATGCAAGTAAGGGTCGATTTTTTTAGTGTAGGAATTCATCCGATAATTCTTTTGTATTTCGATGGATTCATTAAAAAAGTTTAATCTGCCTTAAAGTATTAATTGCTCTCCGATACATTCGACTCCATACACAAAATTTATTTAAAATCACAAATACTCTTGCATTCGGGTGGAGTGCTGTACTAGGCCTTTCAAGCCACATTTTCATTTTTGTAGAGACGTCTAAGCGCATTTTCAGAAGTTTTCGTAGCGTCGCGACGTAGGATTAAGGTAACATATGAGTGCGTAAACATTTATACCCGAGTAATCACCCTCAAGTCTTTGTTCAGTAATTTCTAACGTAAAGGAGAGAGATTGTTAAAATCTTATTTTATTAATATGAAAAAAAACCATTTGGGACAGTGATATCGCGAACATTTCAATCCTTGTTCCAGTACGGATCAGGAATTTCGTGCTTTTTCTATTATGTATTTATAGTCGCAGGAAACCTCTTTGTCAATAGTATATTTAACATTGAGCACCTAAACATATAATTACGCTCCTCACTGACTGACTGACTCTGTAACGCTTTAAGATGGAGCCACAGTCACGAAAACGCATTTAAGCCCTGTGAACTGCCTATTACTGGAAGAGATAGAACGGTGATAAGGTGGTGGATTGTGGAGTGGGAGGTATGGAGTTCGATGCCTTTTAGTAAATACGTTTTCTTTTTTTCATGTTTTTTTCGCTTATCTTTTTAGATATTGTGCTGTCTTCGCGGTATGAGCTCACGCTCGAATGAAGGGTGGTGCCCTCGGTGAAGGGTGGTGCCCTGCGTGGAAGACCCACTTATGCACAGTCTTCGCGGTAACTTCCATTAAAAATATTTTCGCGCAATTTCTTACTCTCTAAAGTGATACACTCGTTAATTCCGAGGAGCAAAGCGAGTTAGATGGAGCCACAAATCAAAGTGTTTGTTATATTCATCATCATTGAACGGGCGCTTTACAGCAAACTAGTTTACAATAATTGGAAAACTATGCTCAAAACACTAAGCCGTGACTATGGTGGACCTAAATTATGCCCAATACTTTCCGGCGTTATTTGGTGGAACCTCTGCATAATGAACAGTAACAATAACTTTGAATGCTCCACAAAAAACATTTTTTTTGGAGATTACAGAGTTATTTTTCTTCTTCTTAAGTCCTCAACCCAAACGTTGGTTGACGGCAGTTCTCCATTCGCTACGGTCTTGTGCCATTCTTTTCAACTGCACATAAGTGGAGCAGCCTAACTCCTTCATTATTTGCCTCATAAACTCCAACTTAGGCCTGCCCCGGCAGTTGGTTCCCTGCATAGTGCCTTCTAAGATGGTGGCCAGCAATGTTTCGTGCCTTAGTTGGTGCCCAATCCAGATATTTCTTCTCTTTTTCAGTAATTTCAGCAGAGAAGGAGACTCCCCCACACGTTTGAGAACCTCCTCGATACTGACTTTGTCCACCCAGGGAATAATAACCATCCTCCTGAAACACCATAACTGGAATGCTTCCACCCTTCTCTCTTCTGCCTTGCCCAACGTCCAGATCTCACTGCCATATAAAAATATGCTCCACACATAAGTTTGAAGAAGGCGTTTTGTTAGGTCTATACCGATATTTCTGGATGTTAAGAGTTTCCCTTTTTGATAAAACGCTTTCTTTGCCTGGTGATCTCTACTTACTAAGTCTCTTTTGCTTCTTCCATCGGCTGTTATTTTGCTTCCCAGGCAGGTAAACTCCTCTACATTCTCTATTCGCCTGTCCCTTAAATGCACTTTAGCTTGTCCCCCATACTTGCTAACCCTAAGTACTTTGGTCTTCTCTACATTTATTTTCATATTATATCCTGTTGTTAGGATGTCCTCCATTACCTCAAGTACCTCACTCACGCCAGTAATGCAGTGCCATCAGCGAACCTCAGCATATCCAGTTTTTCTCCATGGATCTTGACACCATCTAGCTCCCATACCTTTTCTCTCATCTCATCTAGAGCTCTCTGTATGTAGTAGTTGAAGAGAATCTGTCATAGGGAGCATCCTTGTCTTACCCCTTGCCTTATAGTTGCTTCCTGCACATGATCTCCACAGCGCACCACTGCCTTTTCCTCTTCATATAGGTTCCAGATTACTCTCCTGTCCTTGTATTTAATTCCTGCTTCTATCAGCATTTGGAACATTGGTGCCCAACGAACCTTGTCAAAAGCCTTTTCTAGATCTTATGTTCTCACCTTGAAGTTATTGTTACTGTTCACTAAATAATGCTGCCTTGCGGCAGGTTACCGTACGTTTCACTTGTTCATTAGTATGTGCTTAAACTGTATTCCAATCTGTGCTAACTTGAATGGAAATATCTCAAAAATGTAAACGATATACCTGCACGTTCTGTCTGGTGAAACCACTCGTGAAATTTTGGAAATTTCTGCCATTTTTTCTCGCACATAGTGTTTCATGTGTTTCAAATTACACTTGTTTGAGTTTTTTAATGATCAATTTCAATTCACAGCCTTAATTTCCATCAAATTAATAATTAGTTCACAGCCCTATGCGCAATTCCTTGTGTGAACTGGTCTTTGAAAACTGTTTGGCAACCCCCTGTAACTACCCGGACTGAGGGATAGGAGAGTTCTTTGGTAAGATGGATAAATATGATATGCCCGTTTTTTTTTGTGAAATTGAGTTACGCTTACCGTTGGATTCGTATCGCTAGTACCATTGGATTTGGAAAGGTAAAAAAAATATGAAAACCACCTGTTTTTTTACATCTATTACGAAAAGGTGACACTTAAACTTTGAGATTCGGATTTTTCAGAACCTACAAAACTTTAAAATTAGTCTCCTGTAAAATTTGTAAAACATGACTTGGACATGGAGCCACAGTAACTTAAATTTTAAAATACCGTTATTTTTAGCTAAAGGCGTTTTTGCGTGGAATAACTAATTCCGGAGAGCAAAGTGAGTTAGATAAAGCCACAGTCACTTAAATTTTAAAATGCCGTTATTTTTACCTAATGGCGGTTTTGCTTGAAAAATTTGCGTAACTCAAATAAGGAATTTTAATAATTTAACGAGCATAAAATGAATCTCAACTATGGGCACCTTACAACTAACTAATGGTTCCCTAAAGGTTGTTTAGACACAAATTTTGATAGTTTCATTTTAAGTGTGAATAAATTCCACCAAGTCACGCCTGAGACCACGAATTAATTGCGCATTATTTAATGATAATTAATATTTTATTGACATTGGTACTATTTTTATTATAATCTTACCTTAGAATATATCCCATTTTTATTATTTGGTGATATGTATCATTGCTGTAAGGTATATCATGTATTCATTTCTCAATGGCGTCTCTTTTCTTCATACCAAAGCAAGTCCAAGTCGTTTTTTCACTGGTTAACGTACTAAAGCACAACTCCTTGTCATTCAGTGAGATGTTGCACGTCTTCGAAACATTTAGCTTGACACTTTTCCTGTAACTTCATCGCCAAAATAAATGTTACTTTACCTAGGCTTTAGCATTGAGATGTTAGGGTTGTTAGGTGAATTTCTTCGTTAAATAAATTCAACATATGGTCATGGATTATTGTATTTACAAACGTTTATTTCGAACTTTGTACAAAGTTGGTGTGTAGCAGCTGGATATTAAGCTAAGATGATACGATGGAAGGAGATGCATCTTAGTGAATCGCTTCCATAACTGAAAGGAGCAAAAGTGTAAACTTTTCGTTGTCGAGTGATGTGAATTCCAAACTTTTCTATCAATAGTTTGTGATTAGATCGAAACCGATTGGTCGAAATGAATGGATTATGGAATACATGAGGTTTGCTCCTTTCATTCAATGTGTGGTTTCGGTTTCTCTCAACCGTAGTACGGCCTGGCGTGACCGTAAGCTAGTCCGTGTCCGTAGGCCAGGGGAGCGGCGTACTTAGCGACGACGGGTGCGGCGACGGCGGCCTTGACGACGGCGGGTCCTCGGTGGACGACGGCGTTGAATCCGTTGACGGGGTCGGCGGTGTAGTCGACCTGACGGTGGGTGCCGTCGGGTTCAACCAGGCTGTAAGATCCGTGGACTACATCTCCGTCGCGGGTCTCTTGCTGGGCCTTGTTGTCGCCGGTGTGGGCGTCGGCGACGCTGTAGGAGAAGGAGTACTGCGGGTGCGGGTCGTAGTAGTCGGGTGCGGCGACCACTGCCTTGGCGACGGGTGCGGCGTAGGCGAGGGGCCGGGCGTAGGCGCCGTGGGCCACGACGGCGGGGGCGCCGAGGTATCCGGCGTTGGCGACGGCCAAGAGGGCAGCGAGGACGACGAACTGAGGACAAATGCAGGAAAAATGGGATTAAATGGAGATTTGAAATGGTAATGAGATGAATCCTAATATTCGCGCTTTCTACCATATTTCTTCAATTTCTCGTTATTATCTTTGGTAAATTATTTTCGTTCTCTGTGATTGCTTTTATCTTCATTTAAATTTAATTTTACAATTACTTATGTCATCTTGGTTGACTCTCAAGTGTACAATATTCGATGAAGCCGCTTCACAGTACTATATGAACGCGTGAATGGGGTCCGTTGGATATTTAGAGGTCTACGTTTAAATCCTATCAGTGATTGAGATTTTCAGTGGAACTCAACTGTGAACTATTTTGAGCGATATATGGAGGGCAAATTTGCTGTAGTACTGCGACCATTGGGTGTGCCGCTTGACTGTGACCCCTTAGCGCCTTTTGTTCAGCGTAGGGTAATGTAGACGCCAGGTTTCTCTAAACCCTTCCTCTACATCTCAATTGTCGATTGTCTCGACTCGATCCAACGGTCTAATAGCAATAATAAGTTCTAAAGTCCTGATGATGAAGAGCAATTTGTTCTTTGAAACGCCGTCAGAGATAGAGACCCTAACCTGGTGGAAAACCCGAGAAATCTTCCTTCAGAAGATATCCCGGAAATAATCCGATAATTCAGCTATAATGAGTGCTAATTTATAGCTGTCGTGCGTAGACTTTTCTCGTTATAACATACCTTTTCGCTACAATCTCCTGAGAGTACAGTTGTATTTTTTGTGCTCCTAGATAAACCCCTAAGACGGATATTATGAATTTAATCAACAGAACTAAAGGATAACTCGCATTTTAACCTGGTTGGTAGATGACAAACCAAAAAAGTATTCCGATGCGGGAGTCTAGGATCAGCAGGCGAAGCGGTTGCCTAACCAGTGACGAGGTTGGAAAAGCTTAGTAAAATATGATGTGTTAAGCGAGAAGAATTATGAATTCGGTGTCCTTATCTCTTCAAGCTACGCACCTGCATCTGGAGACCTGTAGTATTCACTTATAAAATCGCATCAATCTGAAAGTCCATTACTTTAGAGATGGAAATATTCACTTCTGGGTATCCATAGTGCGATTAAGCTCACTTAATAGCGTCGCGTAAAGACCACACCGCGAAATCCATTTTGCAGCACTAAATCACGTCTCTACAGTGTTTGTTGTCTTACCTTGAATGCCATTTCGATGTCTGTTGAGATTGCAGCGGGCTCTGGGCCTTTTATACAGATCTTGGTTGCTATTAGAGAGGTGTTTTGGCCCCTTCCTCGCTCTTTTGCAACCCCCTCTTGAGCCCACGGGAACGCACTCCTCCCTTATTCCCCTGACGGCCCTTCTCCTAGCCCTCCATCCGCCCTATTTCCCTTATGCACGCCCAGTATTTTGTATCCCGGGTGCCCACCTTTCACCGTTTGCTGCATTTGGTGACTATTCCCCTCGCCACCCCACATTCCGTTCCAGCCTGACCTTTACCAACCCAACAGAGTGTGTGTCGAGGTGCAAGGATCTATCGATCTATTTTCATTGGCACCTGTGGCGTAAGGATCGTCATGCTTCAATTATTGAATATTTCGTTTCATAATTTAATGACAAGGAAGGAAAGGATAGCCCAATGCAGCAATTACCTCAAGTGTTGCCCTGTGTAATTTGCCATTGTTTTCTTAAACGCTTTTTTTTCTGCGCATGCAATCATCTGGGTCGAGTTTAGAATGTGCACGTATTTGGGTGAAATTCCCGTCGTATCGATGCAGTTTTATGGAAGTTATTTATTCAAATTGTGGGTTCTATAATATCGTAGGCACTTCTTACTTTTCTTGGCTGCATCCCAAGTGTCGCCGGCGCCATTGAATCTGCCAGCTTGCATTAAAACCAGTTCGCATTGATATATTTATTTCTTCATGCTGTTGACTCCTTAGAGTTCATTAAACGCTGCGGACAGTGACTAGGGTGTCATAATTCAGGGCAGGGCTACTTTTATCGCGTCGGCAGTATTACCTTGTTGCAACTATTCGTAGCTTGCTGCCGCATTTTTATAAAATTATGAGACATAAAATTGATAACTTGATATTGGTTTAATGTCTTTTTATTTTTACACATTTTGTCAAAATCGAAAATTGTGCTCAAATATACATGCATGCTTGGAATTTTATGTATGGCTGCTTCTGCAGCCCTTGATATATGGAAAGGTTGGCGGAAGTGAATCTTTATATGTAACAGAATCATGAGTGTCGATATTCCTTCCTGTCTGGCATATCCAGTGGCATAATTGTAGTTGTATATTATAAGGATTTTATTTTGCCGTTTGCATTACAGATAATGAAAACATTCTTGATTTTGGTAAACAAAATTGTACATCCGTTCGGGAATCTATCGAAGAGAGTTTTCATATTGAAAACTAATTTTTATTAGACCCAGTTAAGGTGACTGCAATTCATGCGATTTGATGTGGTGGCCTCAATTGAAAAAATTTTCCGATTTTAAAAATATTTACAGTATGGTTTCATTGATGTGTTTGGATTTTGGAGCAAACTCCTGTTTTATTTTATTGTAAATCCTCTAATTTGCTCATCATACCAGAGACAGACTTAGGTTCTAGTAATTTTTTGTCGTGTTTTGTTTTTAGTTTGGCAAAACCAGATTTGTGGTTGTATTCGAGGCAGTTTTTTTCTCATTCTATGGGCTTTCGAGGATACATTTTTATGCGGCGCAATTTCATTTCGTTTCGTAAGTTGCTGGAAATATTTCCTAAGAAAAACGAGGTTTGTAGAAAGTCAATATATTATACTGTCGTGAATGATTTTGAGGACAAGCTAATAATAAATTGAACTCAAAACGGAATTCATTCTTTGGAATCTATAAAAAAAATAATGCTTGAAATACGTACATCTGAGAACTCATTTGGGAATATTCTAATTCTTTTTTTCAACTAGTTTTGTGGTAGTGATGAGGAGGAAAATTTATTTCTACTAAATTTGTAAATACCAGAGTAGAATGTCGCACGCAGAAACTAGTTCTGAAACCTGACATTGATTATAATTTTTCTGTGTTATCTCGTATTCTCCACTGTTGCAACTTTGAATAGCTCCTCAACTCCTTTGTCCCTGGAACACTTGTAAAATTGTTAATGACGTGGGTTTTGTTCAAATGAAAGCATACAGAATAAAATGAAATACTGCTCGATGTTTGTTTTTCCAAATTGTTTGCATTTTAGTTTATCAGTTTGTTGAGAGTTTATAACAAAGATAGGACGATTTTTTAGCCCCTTAGGTTTCTTTGTCGACCTTTTTGTCGACCTCGAAGAGTGTTTTTCATAAGAAAATAGTGCTCTACGGAAAAGCTCAAAACTTTTTTTATTTTCGAATTTGGCAAAGTAATACAAAAATTATTATGCTTCGCAAAAGTTGTCTGTAATTCGATAGCAGGCTTTTTTCTGCATTCTGTTGCACAAATTGCTGAAAATTAACATGATAACCATTTCGTATCTTAGGTATACATCACATTTTAGCATGAACACTTCAATGGAAGGAAGCAAGACCTAATTGTGTAACATTTTTATTCGGTAGTCGTCACGTAGTACTCCCCTTAAGAAAAGTAGGTATAAAACATGAGTACCATATTCTGTGCTTAGTGTGGTTAGCCTAACGTGACACCTCTACGGGAACAAAATGGAAATATTAAATATACACCGGAGACAGAAAATCGCCTTGAAAAAATAATTTTTCGATTGGAAATACTTATGATTCAAATTGTGAAATTTCCCTGTATTATCCCATTACGGTTGAGATGTGGTGTAAGTTTTATGACCGCGACTTACGCGGTATTTAGAGTTATACAGTGTCATTGTGTGGATTATTTTACATGGATTGACCCTTAAACGCCTGTTGTAGAGAGTAGGCGAATACCGATGTCCGTTTACTGTCAGTTCATCTTCCAGACCCTGAAAATGCTACCTGCTAGGTGAAAAAGGTGTTTGTGGCATGGATGTTACTATAAATTGTTGAAGAATGTTATCCAGGATAACATTCCTTGAGAACCGGGATAACTCCTTGAAATCGATACCTATTTGTGAATGTATGGTTATTCTGTTTGATATTGACATTATTTTGGAATTTTACCTTGATTTTCACTGGTCACTATTCTATGGAGCAAGGCCGTGGTATGTTTCAAAGTCATGAAATTAATCCCTTGTTTAAGTTTTTAACAGAACTTTCAGTTTAAAAAATAAAAACGTCACTTTTCCTAATATAGGACCATTTCTTCTTCAAGTCTATTTCTTATAGCACCCTGCCTAATTTAATTTTAATTGCCTATGCTTGTTCCTCGGTAATTGGGTATCTAGTGACATAAGATTTATTTTCAAAATTTCCCATGTAGTAGCAGCCCAATATGCCACAGCACCACGTATGACGGGGCAACGGCCTGCCACTATGGAAGCACCGGTTCCCGATTAGTCACCGAAGTTAAGCATCGTTGGGCTCGGCTCGAGTTAAGTGGGGTGATCCTTCGATTCGTCCGAGTGCTGTTGCTCTTGTCTGCACGTGGCAGACAGTATGTGTGAAATGACCTTAGCCATCGAAGCACAAAAAACAAAACATACTACTATTACCACGTATAACTCATGTATTGTACCCAATTCATCAGTGCAAATTAAACGTTACGGTACTCCATTTAACTTTCTGAAGCATATATTTGCTCAGCACTTCCTTCTGCCTGCTTATGTACTTATCTCCTCTCCATATTATTAATACTTCTAAGATGTTTTCGTAAGGCAGTTCAATAAACGATAATGTAATTGATATATGCCGATAACATACTCCTAAATACATTCTAATCACCGTAAGAAACGTATTTTTTCGGATAACCAGGAATATTCCATGCTTATAAAAATAGCGTAGCGATCAGGTGACCAACATGTATTAGCTAATGTGCTCAGCTCTCTCTGCAGTTTGATATATCATGAAGTTGCCGAGTATCCATGTCTAAAATTTCCATCATGGCTCCTAACTAATGTTTATCTTTAGTATTGTTCTCATTAGAGTACATAAGCTGCATCACTTACAGTGCAAGTTCGATTGGTTATACGCTGCATGCCAAAAATGCCTATTTTAAGCGTGCGATGCTGGAGCACCATTTTTTCATTATTTGTGTCCTTTATATAGAATAAAATAATGGCAGTATTTGCTTTCAATTTTATATAACGAAAATAAAACTTTTACAATTCACAATTTTTGGTCAAAACATGCAAGTACAATTCGGATTTCAATGCTTTTGCATCATCATCAGGTGCTTGATTGACCCCTTGATTAAAATGGAATTCTACTAAGTCAAACCGGAGCTTTCAAATTTATCAGACGACATAGGTTCCTTAGGCTAATGTCCCGTCCCTCGTACAGTTTTCTGTACTTGAAGTTCTGATCACGTGGCACTGCACAAGGCAGAAGGAAACTGCAGAAAAATCAGTCACCACCCTTTTCAAATCCCTGCCTTCGGCAAGGAAATCCATTCCTTAGCCACAAATCAAGTCCCATCTTCTTGTTATAGATATTTTTTCAGTGTAAAATCTCCGTAGTAACGGTTTTCGCCACGTGTTGCCGCTTTGGAAAGCCATCCCATTCATCAGTCCTGGAGATTTTATGCACTTCCGAAACCTAATGGACCATGAAAAATGTTCAATGTGTTGGTGGTGGATGACAGATTAAGCTCATAGTTTGGCCGATTTTTTGCCAATCTGCCATTGGAATTGTCATTGCGTCAGTGGAATGTACTCTCAATTGGAGTGAACGGCGGGGGGGAATGAGTTGTTGGGGAATATTCTTGGCCAACTCACTCTTTCCATGCTTTTACATAGACAAGTTTGTGAGTTTTGAGCTTTCTCCCAGCAACAATTTTTCTCTGAGAATTGTTGACGCCCACACGAACGTGATTGATTGGAAAAAAGTGATTTTTTTCAGCGTGTGACAATTCCTTGGGAATGGCACCGGTACTCCGCTCCACTTGTCGCCCTTTGTAGACCGGCCGACAGTGGCGCTGTCGGATTTGCCGCCCTGGTATACGTGCTCATCGGTTTTGCATTGTATGTGCCGCATACGTTGATGGCACTTGCAAGGGAAAGGCTTGAGGTCAGTGGCCTTAATCAGGGGAGAATAGACCTCGAAAAGTCCATAGACGTGTCGTCACAGCCTAGATATCTCAAATTTAAAATGGCGTCAGTTGAATTTTTCCAGTTGCAACGTCAAAATGACATCATTTTCGAGGTTTGGATATTCAAAGACCTCCCTGAGTTCTGGACGCATCTGGATTTTGAAGTAAAACCTCACAATTAGTAGTCGGTCGCTTCCCCTAATATCAAAACCAGTGTCCTTAGAAACTGTTGTTTTCTGCGAATAGGTTTTTTTCTATTTCGATGAATAATTCTAACAGCAGTGGAATGGAACACTTCTTATTTCCGATGACTTCTTCCTGCTACCACTGTGTTATGAAACGAAATGGGTCAGGTATTCCATGCTCCAACGGGCATTCCGCAGCAATCCACATAGGATATCTTTTTCATCAGCTCATCCAAGTTTGTTAGGTTCTCCTCTGGTGACGAGGTCATTGATTTAATTGGAAAAAGTCTAATTCATTATCTCAATAAAATGATCCCACTTTTAAAATGGATTCTCCATGTAAATAAAAGTCTAATGCGTATTACGTCCGGTTTATGGCGAACATTTACGTCCTATGGACAGTCTGCTAATGTTCGTACGAGCGTTCATGAGAACAGTAAGGGAAATCCCGAGAAACTTTCACTTATAACAGTAGGGAGGTTTAATCAGTCATTTTTCTTTGCAATAAAGTGATATTATTCATGATTACAGTCAAAGAACTTATTTCCCCAGAAACATTTTGGCCTTTACTACCTCCAACATGCATAGCAATATAGCAAGCTCTCGTACACACTATTTGCTTATCTCAAACTTAATCCTACGCTAATTTTTTCCGTCAAAATTGCATGCGATTACTTAATTGTATATTTAATTCCTAAAAACCGGCCTTTCCACTGCCTGGATTGTAAAACATTTAGCGATATCATGTTATCCAATCAAGATACTTCTATGCTTTACCTTATCTATTTTTACCCTGCGAGCCGTGAAAAGTGCATGGGGTTTTGTTGGGACGCAAGTCAATCTCTATACTTAGTGGAAAAACTGTTCGCTGTCAATACTTTAATGACCAAACAAAAGTTTTGATGCCTAACCGTGGTGTATCATGTTCCAAATCTTGCTTGTTATAAGTAGTATTCTTATAATTTTTTGTCTATACGTTTCATTTATCTGCCTTTTTACCATTTTAATGATTGTTTTTCAATCCGTCGACACATTGAAAGGACTTAGTTATCAGATTGTTTATGACTTATACACCCATATTTAGGCCACGGAGTGACATTAAATCTAAGTAGTAAGCTCGTAATACGTAAAATTAAAATAAATCCAATAGTTTACATAAATGGTCTCTTCCCGAAATTATTATATGGCTGCAAAACCTGGGTATGTCAGGCTAAGCATAAGAGTAGGATAGACACAGTGTGAATGGGGTATCTGAAGAAGTATTTTTGGCCGAAGTAGGATGAATATGGCTAGGAATGGGTGGTTAATGAAAGAATGTAGGTTGGATTCTCCAGTAAAGGAGTCTTTAAGAATAGGAGAGCGTTAATAAAGCACTGCATGCATGTAAGAGATGTGTAAGTGGTTTGCAAGGGCAGGGCTTTATGCAGGATGTGATTAAAAGGGAACCAGTTTTCTATAACTAATAGCAATAACTAAATTCCATGAATTTTCGTACCCCGAAAGGATATGCATATATATGTTAGTGACATCTGTTCAGGTTCTCCATCTGGTCAAACTGCATTTCTTCCGACGTTTCGATGTACGAGTTGACGTATAAATATCGTCGTCAGGGTATCATGCCCTGATGATGATTGTCATTTTACACCATTCCAATTCCCTGATGACCATTTTCTTGCCCTGATAACGATGGACGACTCGTGCATCAAAATGTTGACAGAAATGCAGAGTTTGTTCTGATGGGGAATCCGAACAGACTTCACTATCAGCATACGTCGGGGAAGCATAAGCTTATTTTTATGTATAATGTATGATAATTAGTTTTGCCTTTTTCTAGGCGTCATGCCTCTTATAGATTATAAGTTTCTAGCTAATTTCAGCTTGAATTCAACTTATATATTTTAGTGAAGAGATTATCAATTACATTTTCAGTGCTGTGAGAAGTAGTGCTCTCTTTTACTGTTAACTAGGGTGGTTGTGCTGATTAACCTACGTTTAAAAAGGAACTTCATGAACACATTATTTCATATCAGATTTGAATTCTTCTGATTTTTGTGGGTTCCGCTGACGATTAAAATGGCTTAGCTGAAATGGAAAATGCATAGTTAATATATTCATTATTTTGCATATACCTTGAAACATTTTATTCCATTTGGTGGATAGTCAATAGATAGATAGATATTCCAGTTGAAATAATCACAGTTTGTAATCACCTTTTTTTCTCTTTATGCCATCATCGAATATTTTTAGAGGAGACTTTCCTTCCCAAAATATAGCGTTTACAGTATACAAATAATAATAGAAAGCCTTATAGAATCTGAAATGTTTTAAAATTTGAAGCTCATATTTGTGGAGACTCTCTTAAAGTTATGCCATGAATATAAGTATTTTGTTAGGAAATGTGGTGATATCTTATGTGTGAGCTCCTGTTTGGCTACCTTACGTTCCATGCTACTCCAGGAGGAATGATAATTGAAGTATTTTTTGAGCTTTCGCAGTTCGCAGCTTTCGCAGTTCGCAGTTTGTAATTTTGCTAAGCAGTTAATATTTTCAGGTCTAAAGATCCGGGTTTTTAACTCCCCAATTTTCTTCACTATCCAATTTTCCGGAAGGCTCTATCCTTTTACAGACCGTGTTTTCTGGGGTTACGTCTTATTGCTTCCTGATCCAGAGCTGTAAATGACTTCCGTATGTCTTACGCGGACTTCGAACGATCAGTTTTATATCTGAATTTTAATTCTTCTGATTTTTGTGGGTTTTACTAACCATTAAAATGGCTTAGATGAAATGAAAAATGCATAATTAATATATTCGTTATTTTGAACAGACCTTGAGAGGTTTTTTGACAGTTTTGATTATTTATCAGTGTGTCCTCGTAACTACAAAAAATATTTTTATAGCATGACAAACATTATTTTCTCTAAAGATTTGAATCAGAGATATTTTTTTATCACGTCTTATTCAGGCGAAAATATTTTGCGGAAAAAGATATTATCATATATTAAAGATACCAATTATTTTTTATATCCATTTATCTTTATCTCATTATATTATGTTAAGTAAACGTTAGAAATGTACATCTTTTTGTTCAATTTTGTGTTAAATAGTCTTTTCTCCGTCATGTGCTTCATTTGCGGTTAAAATATTGTCAAATGGTATATTCATTATTCAATGGCGATAGGCTGTGAAGTCATGAATCGGCAAGTAATACTGTGAAGTAGTTTTCGACTGAACTTTTTACTGTCTTTTGAGGCGTTATATAAAAAACTCACATAACTTTCTTTGTTTAAGTTGGCTGTAAAATAAAACTGAAGAAATATTTATTATACAGTTTAAAGAATATAATTTTTTATTTATGAATCCACAAATAAATGTTCTTCCACTTGGAAAGTTGTCTTTCCCTATTTCAATCAATTTTAATGAAGCATTGCCTGTCTTTAAAATGAAGCTCTTCTAAATCACAATTCTTTGACGTTGAATACATTTTTCCAAGCATAACTTCTATGCTTTAAATGGTGCATTTGAGATGAATTCTTGCAATTCTTTAAATTTTTAATATATTATGTGATTATTAACAGTAAACTTTTGTTATATAAATATCCTAATGCTGTTCTATCATTCATATCATCTCATGGATAATCTCTTAAATCGGCTTGATGGATAAAATTTAGAATTCAGAGATTTTCGAATTAAACTCTCCAGTTCCTCTCGCCAGGGTGGTTCGACAACGTAAAATTCACAAGCTAATGCAGAAGCAGAAACTAATTTATTATATTTGGCCTCATTGCTATAGGATCCTGTCTTCTATTTTGACAATTAATAATAATACCTTTAACATAATTAACGGAGCATATGTAAAATTTAGTTAGTAATAAAACTTGGTTATAGGCAAATTTGGCGTATTCGTAATGTCAGTTTTTAGTTATCACCGAATAGCATTTGATTAGATGAAGTGTAATTGACGATAAGCGTATGAGTACAGTTAAATTAATGGAGTGAATGAAATAGGTTTTAGGTTGAAAAAAACAAACATGCCATGTAAAGGAAGTGAAAGAAATGTTTATTGTGCTTTATGTTACAAAAGTGTGAAGAAGAATGATGGAAAGAACGGCGGTAGACTCTTCAACCGTGGTAGTATCCTCCGTGTCCGAAGCCGAGGCCGTGTCCGTAGGCCAGGGGAGCGGCGTACTTAGCGACGACGGGTGCGGCGACGGCGGCCTTGACGACGGCGGGTCCTCGGTGGACGACGGCGTTGAATCCGTTGACGGGGTCAGCGGTGTAGTCGACTTGTCTGTGGCTGCCGTCGGGTTCAACCAGGCTGTAAGATCCGTGGACTACATCTCCGTCGCGGGTCTCTTGCTGGGCCTTGTTGTCGCCGGTGTGGGCGTCGGCGACGCTGTAGGAGAAGGAGTACTGTGGGTGTGGGTCGTAGTAGTCGGGTGCGGCGACCACGGCCTTGGCGACGGGTGCGGCAACGTAGGCCTTGGCGATGGGTGCGGCGTAGGCCAGGGGCCTGGCGTAGGCGGGTGCGGCATATGCGAGGGGCCTGGCATAGCCGTGAGCGTAGGGGGAAGCATAACGGGCCACTGTGGGGGCCACGACTGCGGGGGCGCCGAGGTATCCGGCGTTGGCGACGGCCACGAGGGCGGCGAGGACGATGAACTGCAAAAGGTTATGGAGGAGGAGGACATAAGACAGAATAATTATGTCTCTGTTAAGCGAAGAATTGTATGCTTTAAATTGAAATCGAAAACTACTGACTCGTTAGAATATCCACTCCTAATTCCGTGATGCCTAGCTTTGCGGTTTTTGTGCACTGGGTTGTGCCGGAACTGGCATATCGCGTAAGTCTTTGGGAATTATTAATCCTGGAAAATTCAGGGAGTTCAGTGAAAGTGCACATGATATCAGGGAGTCTCATATAAAGGGCGCAACATTCCTCGTAGTATATAGTGGAGTGCTCCACGCCTTAGTTATTAATAAACAATTCAGAAATAATTTTAAAGTTGATCAAAAAAGGGGAAAATAAGTGAATTTGAGCATAAAAAATCAATTGCAATATAATTGCATAAAGTACCGACCTTATTATTGGAGCATAGAAACATGTTTGATATCACGGAAATATGTAGGAACTCTACTTTCCGGTTTCGCCTGCGTGATATTATTTGCCCAATTTTACTGACACAGCAATATCTCTGACATTAGACATTTTACAGACTGATTTGGAGTGTAGGTTCTACTCTTTTCTACTAAAACTATGCCTTCTCAAATGATTTTTTTGGTATATATCACTGTCCCAAAACATGCCAATCGCTTACGTATCATCTCCTACCCATTCAATGGAAAATCCTGGCCTCCTGAACAAATTCAAAGTAATACGAGACAAGATGGTTCTATATATTTTGTGGAGTCGGCTTTTTAAATTATCTCTTTGAGAGAACGCCTGCGTATAAATGGTTTAAAGCACACGGTGCCCAATCGGAGGACCTAGATTTAAATCCCAGTTCAGGCTAACGATTTAATCGCTCTGAATTTCTTGCATTCACCTCCCCATTACACAAGACGACCAGGTCCTATTTGTAGAGATCCTAAATGGATGCTTTAACAGCGTTATCCCATGCGGATCAATCAATGCAACATTGCAACTACTCAACTCTGTGCTATAATTTTCTCTCGAAATCGTTTGAAATTTTAAGCCTACTCTAATGACACAGATCGCCTAATCACTTTCGCACACGGAGTCCCAACTTCCAGTCCGATAGTCTCCAGGTATCCTCAACTTACCTTGTAAGCCATTTTGAGTTCTGCTACGAAGCACTACGAATGTGGTAGCTTATATACTGTGTCCGTTCGATTGGAAGTGGGGGCGTATGACGATTTTTTTTCCACCTGTAAGTGTCGTAACGGGAGCAGTGGCTAGCCCAGAGAATAGAAGGACCCCCTTCCTCTGGGTGTACATTTTGCATCGATCGCGCCTTCCTTTCACTTCAAGTTATTTTCTGGACCCGCATCCACCGCCGTGGAATTTCTCCTTCCTCTCCCACCCTCGCCGATGCAGCTGGCTGCCGGTGACCCCCCACCACCGACTGCTGACTGCTAGCACACCCCGTAGTCACCTTTCTCTTTAAGGCAGCTCTTGTGCACCCCCCTGAGTATTGTGATTTTTTTTTAATTTTTCCCCATACTGGTGCTCATTTGTATGAATCTAGATATCGGTAATGTGTACATCGTCGTCACTAATGCCTTTTTTACTGTAATGCTATTTTATCACAATATAATCATGAAATTGGTAATTAAAGTAATTGTTCCGGGGTTGATTTTGTGGATTCGTTTTATACTAAGAGAAATTCTAATATTTAAAACTGTTTTTTTTCTGAAAGACCATGTTATAGGCATTTGACTTCTAGGATGATTTGCTTTACTTTATGAACTATAATTTTTTTAACTTTTGCAGTTCAATTCTCTCAATAGTTGACGTAAACGGAGGGTGGCATGAGCACTAAAAACCTTGGTTGTGTTACGCTAGAGTTTTAAGTGAATTAACAGTGGAAGTTGATTTTTTCTCCTTTCATACCTTGCCAATTAGTTATTGAGGAAATATAATTGGAACCTATAGAAACAGCGACATTGAAGATTATTTTGTAACCGTAGAGTTCATGGTTGGTCAATAATAATTTATAAATGCCAATTATTAATTGTATCCATTATTATTTAACCGTTATACAGCATTGCAAGCAATTTTTATGGTTTGCTTTTTCCTTTCAAAGCATTATTTTTTTCGAGCATATATTCTTTCAAGAATTCATAAGACTATAGGAATAGAGGAAAATAAATTTACCTTCATAAAATTTGTAGTAGATGGCCTAGACATCCAAAGTGTGTCCTCTTCTGTTGACATCCGTCTTTTCTTCTTTCCCGTTTAAATACATTCCATTGGTTAAGCCTAACACCGTGAATATCATCAGGCTTAAGAGGAACTTTTGTTTCTTTCCCTCAGTAATCATATCAATAATTAATTTTTATTAATAATAAAAAACTACAATTTTGATAATAAAAAAGCACTTGCTTGTTATTCCACATTTTATTTTAAGGAAACGACCCGGGTTTCAGAATCTCATGCCATCTTCAGGTTCTGAAACCCGAGTCATTTCCGAAAAATAAAGTGTGGAATGACAATCAAGTGCTTTTTTATTAATAAAATGAAGAAGTTCCACAGAGTACCGCCGGAGACAGTGTCTTATCTTGTATTAAACTACAATTCCCTTTAATGTAATTTATTACACAAATGATTAATGAGAAATTACTGAGTGATTTTTAATTTTTCACCTGTTGATACTTTAGCAACTTATGCTTTGAATCTGAGGCTCGTTGTAAGTGAAATTTTTGTTCGTTGGCCGCGGACTTCCCTAATACTCATTATTATGTAATTATTAAACTTTAATTCACTGAATTCTATCAAAGAGAATATCTTTATTTGTTTTTCTTAATTACTTTTGTTGGTCTATATATTCAGGTTTGTTAATATGTGAATATCATAAAATATTAGTGAAACATGTTGATATGTTTCACGCTAAGATCAATTACTATTACTGTATGTTTCTAGTATACAGAGTCAGCCTTTTTCCTTTTAATAATTGCCATATCCATGCACCGTTTATTTTAGGATAAAAAAATAAATTCTTCCTGATAGTTTGTTTGGTTCAGTTACTTCCCCATTCTGTAGTTATTGAAAGTGTGTAGCTAGTGATTGCTTTACCGAACGATTTGGAAAATGTTTTTCGTTTGGTAGATATTTTTTTTTCATGGTTCACCAATACGGCTGCTTTATGCTATGACCTGACCGTGTTTTGCATTTGTTCTCCATGAGCCCCAATATACATGCAAAATTTTAATCTAGTGTAGTTGCTCATTTTTGTGGTAATGTATTCCATACGAACACAGTACGCAAAAATTGTTTAATGAACTGTTCTGTGAAAGAAATTGGCTGTATTTCTCTTCATCTCATGTACTCATTGACATTTTCCAAATCGCTGTCTGTATTTCAATCTTAATTTTATTACCTTCATGTTTATTGAGCGATGGGCATGTTCTTCTACATCATCAGTGAAGATTTTGACAACCTCGTTTTTGTTTTGCGTACAACGCTCAAGACTCATGAATATCAAGAATTGCGTTTGAACAAATTTGACACGAAATGTTAATTAGGGTGGGTAAATAACTCGTTGAAAGAATTTACAATCAAATGTGCTATTCTTTGGTTCCTATTTCCATTAGTGAAGGGAATAATGTTCCCTATTGCGTAAAACGTATGGAGCGTACAATTATGGACCGAGGGGGTCCTCGGCTATCGAGACTACCAAGAAGGTCCAAGTTGTTTAAGAGTAGCCGCCATATTTCTGTACAAGCTTTCGAAGCGATCGTTGCAATTATTTAATTTTGCACTGTTGTAGTTAAGAAAGTAATGTTTTCGATCTCCCTCTCTCCGGGTTAATTTTAGCATGCAGAAATATGCCTTCACTATGAAAACTAAAATGTTACGTGGTTATTATTAAACAATTAAAGGTAGATAATAGTACAAATCTTCCTGTTTAAAAATTGAAAAATACTGTTTCTCTATTTCTTTTGAGATATTACTGCAATTCCTTTTAACATTCACTCCAAATCGTGGAGCCGAATATTCAGCTTTGTCGTCTTTTATTAGAATGGCATATAATGTAAGGAAGCGGGAGAAACGTGGCGATGACATAATGTACGATTATATTAGTCGAATCATTACTGTAACCTACTACAAGATTATTGCTTATCATTTAGTGAAGAGCTGCTCGAAGTTGTTGTTGCCAAATCATTGCATAATTTAATTGCTATTTTTATATACTTGGATACATTTCAATAAAGAAATGGATCCAAGCAACCAAATTAAAATTGTAAATAAATAAAAATAGCACCAAACTTTAAAGGTAACAATCTGGAATGTCTATGTGTTTTTATATTTAATTACTGTAAATTTACCATTATGTAATCAAAAAAGAATTATCAAACATTTAGCATCATGTATCATTTGTTTATAGCCCTGAAGATGGATGAATAAAAATCCGAAACGTCGGCAAAAGTTAAAAAAAAAAAAATAAAATATATATATAATAAATATTTCGTTCAAACAGGTGGTGAAAGGAAGAGGATAGGAAACACATAAAATGTGATGACACAATGGTGATGTGAAGATGGAATGATGGCCGATTCCAAGTGAAAAAAATTCTATTTTATATATATATATATATATATATATATATATATATATATATATATATATATATATATAATGTCTTGGTAGAAAATCGCTCTCGGCGACGATGCACATGCATAAATAAAACAGTGATACACTAAACAAACACAGAAACACGCAAAAAGGACACTCACAAAATAAAACTTGTACGTTTCGGCGTCAGGACGCCTTCGTCAGCGGTAGAGGATTCCTCTACCGCTGACGAAGGCGTCCTGACGCCGAAACGTACAAGTTTTATTTTGTGAGTGTCCTTTTTGCGTGTTTCTGTGTTTGTTTAGTGTATCACTGTTTTATTTATGCATATATATATATATATATATATATATATATATATATATATATATATATAACTTCTAGGAGAATCACTCGGGTGATAAATATACAATATGCCAAGAGGGTGGCCGATAAAAATATACAAACGGAAAAAAGAACACTCACAAATTAAAACTTCCGATATTTCGAAGGACAGTAGCGTCCATCTTTCTCTAGGTAGAGAGTATATATATATATATATATATATATATATATATATATATATATATATTATTTGACCTAAACTCATGATATTTGCAACAAATATTTTTATTATTAGTCGTGGGGTAAGTACATGGGCGTAAAGGCAATGAAGCGAAAATCCCGAGCGTTGTGTAACTTGGCTCAGGTTTGCAAGGGTGATTATACTGAGATAGTTACGCATCAGAGCACAGGACATATTTTATCGAACTCGCCTTGGAAAGCTATCACCGGGGGGAGTTTATATCGTTGAAAATCTTGAAAACGCCGTTGCCTTGCGGGCACATTTTTTGTAGCACACTTCCTGATTGTGGGGACCGCTATTGTCCTCAATATCTCCTGGACATATCGCGCAGTGGCCCTCCCACTTTAAAGCTGAGTGCGAGAGTGCATTTTTAGGGTTGTGGCAATTATAACAAACCTGCCCATTTTCGGCTTCCACTTGGAGTCATTACATAATATCGTGTGGAAATTCAAGGATCGAATCCGAGCTTAAATAGCCAGCTTATTTGTAATCATTTATGACTGGGAAATAATCCTGAAATTGACAACTCAAAAACTCCGGGGCTTTCCAAGCTTCTTGCAAACCTTGCTTGTGACGAGGTTTAGGAAATTCTCTATATTCCCCGAATGGCTTATTACAGTAAATAATAATGCTGATACTAAATTATGCTATAATAATGTTGATTCAAAGATTTCCTCGGCGTTTGTTTGGAAGTGAAGATACTTTCGGGTGTTCCTCTACGTGAAGTCCATTGATTATAACAGTTTCCCCAGCCTTCCTGCTGGCGTCGTCAGACCAGAAGACTCCAGCAGGATGGCTGGAGGAACTGTTGCCATTAATGGACTTCACGTAGAGGAACGCCCGAAAGCAGCTTCATTACCTTGCTATAATAATACTAAAGTTCACTCTACCCACGAACCGCTAATGGATCCAAGAGAAATTTAGCGAGACACGCTCCAAATACATCCTTTTTTGTCCTTGACCTCATCCTAGGACTTCGCTCTATTCCCTCCCTTCTACATAGCTGTGTTCCAATGCCTTCCTTCGCACGCCTTGGCGAAGGCTTGTTGGACAGTATGTAGATCTAAATGAGATGAATGCCGAGAAAACTTATGAATGTACGTATCTGTCCTGTATAAAGTTTTTGAGTGCATGTCACTGTTTATCTTCAAACCATGAAGTCATTAATTTGGCCGAGATGTGGACTTTTTGTTTTGAATGTATTTATGGGTATCATTCTTTTAGTTTTGCATGTACCTAAGCAACGTAGCTACTTTTTGCGTAGAATTCCTTGATATTGTGCTACATTATTATGTATATTTCCAAACTCGAGAGTTTTACCGAAACTGCTGTAAAATTTCTTTAGCAGAGAATAATGTACGCAATAATTCACACAATAATACCTTAATCTTGTTGAAACTCTTACACACCATACTCATATGAATTCAAATACTATAGCATGCATTGCATTTCATCTTTCTTGTGAATCTTTGCTTTCCTTCTGAAAACTTAGGATACTATTTGATTTGTGAAATAAAAATCCTGTGGCCATCAAGTGCCTAGCTGTGACTGACCAACGCGCTGCAGCTCTTTGACCTCTTCTTCTTGTCTTCAGGACGTCTAATTCTAAAGAGCTACTCCCTGCATTGGGAGTGGAGTTACCGTTCAATTTTGACATCAAATTTCACTCTTTCCTGTGCCATCCTTTGAGATTCTTGAGATAGACGTATTGCGGACTATAAAACAGAATTATATTTTTTCCTCTGGTAATTAGCACTTACTTTCTAATCATGTGTAGTTTTTTTTACAAAATAAGAAATGATAAAGTTCGACACTTATACGCTTTATACAAGGTGCAGTTGGCATTGAGGTTGATATCGCTTCCTCGTTGGAATTTTTGCGATAGTCTATGGAAATATAGTGAATTTATTCGATATTTGAGGAATTTATGGTAGAATTCGTAGCTAATTTGAACCTCCTTTTTCTTGCATACGCCGAATATTTTCATATTGATCCTTTAGTTTAAGATGTGGGTGTCTACATTTTTCTCTAATATAAATTGTATACTCATATGGTTCTATTGCTGAGTTTCTTAATTGGTGATTGTTGCTGTGTCTGTTGTTTGTCTACTTGAAGAAATTAGCTCAATTATGTGTGTGCTCCATTAAATAACTAGCTTATTTGGAAGAGAAAATACGTTTTATTCTTGATAGATATCTCTCATTATTTTTTATCCACAGAATTTACGCGTTGATGAAGTATTGGTGGGGCGGGTAAATAATTCCACGATGAATTAGTCTTAGCTATCTCCTAAAATGCTACCATGAAAATCTTGATTTGTGTTCTATTAAATCTGTTGTAAACTTAAATAGAACAAAGTTTCATTGCCATCGTGATTTTACTCTCAGATACCTCCCTAGCTGGACGACCTTGGCCTCTCTGTGTCGAACCGTATGAAAGATTCGACTTGGGCAATTAACTTCCGTATATGGATAAATTTTATGAACATAAAATAAAAATTAAAAAAGAGAGATATAAAGACATAAGTTTTTGGTATTTGATATTATTTCACTGTCCTTAAAAGGAGCGTGAGATTCTCAGCTATACCTTCAATGAAATACTCCTCTGCTGCAGGGAATTTAACTCGAGGCCAGTGCGTGGAAAGGCTTCTATGCTGATGTATCCATCTAAATGTTTTCTCCCTCCTCCTATAGCTATGTACAAGTAGGGCGTTTGCGTATTGTAACTGCATTCACTATGAAGTTCCATTTCCGTGTAGGACAATATCGTTGGGAAGTTAACGAGGAAGCTTTCCGGTGCAACACTAAAAACCTTGACCGCCTTCGAGGCAGTCATGGTTGGACGGGGAAGATGCTCTGCGAGGTGGATGACCTTACCTTTGGTTTTGCATTGGCGTCGACTGAAATAATTTAATGAGAATGGTTGAACAAAATTCCATCGACTGACTTATCTTCCTGGGTTATGTGTGTGCTACATTGATTGCGTCTCAATCCGTCTTCTATTCTTTGCCTCGCAAAAGTGTTAGTGACCGTCCGATGTTAATTGTACCGTTATAAGCCCTTTTATTGGATTTTTACTCATTTATATATATATCAATGGAAGCTTGAATACTCATTAGTGGCTTGTTATATGTCTAATTTGTCTAAAATAGTAATGCCGAGTGAGGCAATTTATATGTTTGAATATTTAGGTAGAAAAATATTTTTTTTGTTCCAATTTATACAACCAAATGAGGGACGTGAGGTTTTCCATTCGCCACGAAAGGAATGTGCAGGTAATTATTAATTGCCATACACACTTCGATATTCAACCGTGTATAAAGTGATTGTAAAATATTATTTTGTAATTAGTATTAGGGTAAACGGAATTTACTTCTTAATTGCCGTATTTGTAAAATTTTCAAGTTTTGTATTTTATGAAAATTATTCACCCTAATTCTTCTCTTTAATTGGTTAAACCCACTTCTTCCGGGTGCGTATTACCTGTATTGGATTTATATCCATCTTTGAAATATGCTTGCCGCGAAATGCTCTTCCTCTTCAGGAGACTCGTTTTAACCAGCTCCTATACCTCTTTGTTTTTTTTAAATTTAAAATGTAATACGAATGCGAGAAGTTTCTTGTGAAGAAAAAAAAGCATTTTACACTATTGTGCCTCGTTTTAAGGCGTTTTTTGCCCATATGACTTTCTATGGATGCTTTGGACGGGTTCTTCGTACTTCCGGGAAGTAGTTTTTCAATTGTGTCACTGTCCAAGAGACACAAGCCACTTTTTCAGACCAGCAATACCGAAGTACTTAGGTTTTAATAAAATAATGTTATGCTTTTCAATGAAAGTTGCTTTATTTCCAAAACGCATAACCACATGATTGAATAAATAAACCTTACACTCTCGTAGGGCCTCATAAATGCATACACAGTGTGCTACTTCTAATGGGAATCTCTATTTACATTAATAAAGGGAAAAAACATGTGTGGTATTTTGAACATCCAGGCAGTGATAACTGATCTTTCATAAGCACTCGGCATTACTTGATCCGACCAATTCAGTGAAGAATCGCCTTGCCGATGGCCGGAGCGGAGAGGGCCACGGGGGTGGCGAAGGTGTTGGCGATGGGCGAGGAGTAGGCCAACGGGGTAGCCAGGGTCTTCAAGATCTGGCCTGGGTGGTGGAAGGTTGTCAGTGCCGGCGAGACGACCGGTAAGGGTGCGGCGACTTTGGCGACCACGGGTGCGGCGGCGACCGCGGGCTTGACAACGGTCGCTGCGTTGCGGTGGACGACGGCGTTGAAGCCGTTGACTGGGTCCGCGATGTACTCGACGGTGCGGCGGACGCCGTCAGGCTCGACCAGGGTGTACTGCCCCTGCAGGTGCATATGTTAAAAGGAAATGACCGCAATGCTTACACGCATACCCTTGCTTCTGGGTGAGCATCGTACAAAGACTCAAATATGCACGGTGGGCATTGGAATCTGCTTCTGCTCCATCGAAGAAAACGAGTCTTCAGCCCGAAGTCGAATTTGAAGCAGTATGACTTCGACAGTTGTGATCCGCTCAGGGGATTCGAATGTGTGAAATTCACTGTGAAAATATCATTCACCCGAACTGGGATTTGTACTCACTTCCCCTTAAATCGCGTCGAAGCTTTTAACCAATTGACTTAGCGTCCTTCTTCACCGTGTATTTCATAGTGGACTTTAAAAAAGCTAGATTATTTATGTAAAGTTGGGCATATTCCTGTGAACTTAGTACTTTTAGCCCACAAGTCGCTTTTGATCTGTGACATCAAGGCTTACTAAGTACGAAGTCCAGCAGTTTGTAAAATCCACTCATGCAGAGGACAGTTATCAGTTCCTTTCTCTATGCCGCTTCGTCACTCGACAATTTTGATAGTTTCAGGCGTTTAGGTTCGTGTTATAGCCAAAAAATCATTATAAAGAGTATTACTGTTATCTATCCTTTCGTACTTACCAGTAAATTATCCAGAAAGGGAAAAACTAAGAGTGGATTGATATCGCATGTTTCTATCATGTAACATTCCACTTCAAAAATTAAACTCGAGTAAAATATTGTAATTAATATGCGGTTCCTTATTTGATAGATAACCATAATTTTCAAGGCTTAAAGCATGTTTCATATTATTATACTATTAATATTTCTTTATATCTATCTGTAGAAACCTGAGGCAGTAACTAAAAATAATTTGAAAAAATACTACGTGAGTTGTATTTTGAAACTGTGGAATATTGCAGTAATTCATCATAATGTATCAGTTCCATCACATATGTCCTCAATCAGCTTTATGAATTATGTAATCCTTCTCTTACTCTAAATTTCTATGCAAATCGTTCGGTCAATCAATTATTTTCGTCCTCCTGTCGATTAATTTCAAATAGAGTAGTCATGCACTCGAATAATATTGCCTTCTGTACCCACCTGCACGACGTCCCCGTGGCGGCTCTCCGTCTGTGCCTTGTCGTCCCCCGTGACGGCGTCGTGGATCTCGTACGAGAATGCATACTGCGGGTTGGGGTCGAAGTCGGTTTGCACGGCGACCGCGGGCTTGGTGACGACCGGCGGCGGGCCCACCACGGCTTTGGCCACGGGCGCCGCCGCAAAGGACAGCGGGGCGAAGCGGGCGACCGCCCCGGGGGCCACCGCCGCTACGGCCGGGGAAGTCTCGATGATGCCGCAGTGGGCGGCGGCCACGAGGGCTGAGACGACGGCGGCAAACTGCGGGCACGAAATAGAAGCATTGGACTGATCATAGAAGCCATCATTGAAGTAGATTCATGTGGACATAAATATCTTCTCTTTCGTGAGATAATTATGATGAAAGCCTATCGCGTTGTTTTTTGATCATGAATGTTTAGACTATAACGGAGTACTTTAGCTAAGACACAGTGTCAGGTGCGTATAACATTCTAATGCTTCTCTCTCGTGACGCGTTAATGGATTTTATCATATTCTGCATGAGAGAAGAAAGTGTGGGTCACTGTAAGTTTCGTCCTTTTTTTAGTAGTCGATAAAAGTAAAGGCATTTAATACCATGATCAAGGCTATTATTGACACTGAAGTTATTTTTCTGTAAAAACTAATGCGAGTTTAAAAAAACCTTTTCTCACAAAATTGATGTCGAAACTTCCAGGAAATCATTACTGTGTTCATTAACAAGATGATACTAAATTAGATGCTGAGCCAGTACTATTAACAATCCTTTTTGAAACAATTCCTGACTGCCTTTGCTTCCCTTTCAACCTTTCGTGGTGTCAAGGTAAAATGCCCGTCAATTTTGATATATATGTTTTCACGCATTGCTAAGGAAATTATCCCTAGATTATGGCGTTGACTTAAATGTTAAGTTCGTTGTTTATGATCAGTCTAATGATTCTCAATAATTAAAATATCGTCATCGAATCATGTTACTAACGATGCGTAATCGGAAATGACGGAGAAAAATTCAACCGTGATTATAACCTGCGATCTTAACATTTGAGTCATAAACTGGGAATAATTTCTTCATTTATAGATTAAGGCTATCGATTCTTAGAATGTATACCACGAGGAAACTCAATCGCAGGATTGATTGCCATTGATATATTTAGGAGAAAGAAATATATTCTGAAGGAAAGATATTTGGACCCCGAAACCAGAAAAACCCGGTACTAATGCTAGGGATCTTCACTCCTAGTCATTAATAAAACTCTTCCCATTGCGATTAAACAAATTCTGCAATCCCCCTCAGCCTATCGCAGTTGACAATCGTAATGCGTTCTAACTTTACCTCACGTCTCTACTCACTTAAAGTGACTGCTAAAAATGAACCCTTAAGTGAAGCCAAAGTTGCGTTTTATGGGCTAATGCCGAAAAAAAACGAGGGACCTAATTCGTTAAATGCATAAAAATACCGCCACAAATCTCAAAGACAATCAGTCGTCACCTTCGACGTACCACAAAAGCCATCACGCTGATGAGCTAGTTGACGGTTATGCGACAATGGCCTGAGGGCTCTGACTTATATACGTGGCGTAGACCTCTGCTCTGCGACCATTAGTCGTGTAATGGGTTGTGCAGTTGGCGTATCGTTTTCACCCTGCGCCCCCAAATATTTGACCACGCGTTGAAAGATGAGTAAGTGGACTATGTTTGGTTGCGCTGCATTCGTTGTGTGTCGTTATTAGGTCGAATCCGATATGTGTGCCAGCTTCGTTTTCTGCGTCTATTAGTCTGTGTGTCCTATTTGTATAGCCATGTCGGTCGTCGTCAGAAGGGTTATAACTGAGTGGCCTCACCCTTTCGCCTATGATTAGTTTCCTTTTTTCGTTTTAGATTGCGGTTCTAAATATTTCCATGGTTAATTATGCTCAGGTATTACCATTTTATTATCCGTAAGCATTATATTATGAGCTTTTTTCGAAGAGTGGTGTTTATAAATATACTTCTGCGTACCTAACCGCGTGACTCAGTGAAGGCGCGCTGCAGGAAATGTAAGGGCACAAGCAAATAAAAGGAAGGGCAAAACTTAAATATTCATGCCAAATAATGGAGCTTTAAAGTATTTAAAAATTATAAGTGGCATCCAATTGGCTGAGAATAACCTTTTTGTTCTTTGCCCTTACAATTTCTCATACTGTTCCCTGACGTCGCGAAAGCGTTATTTAACGTCCTCAAAAACGGCGGAACGTAGCGCGGTGGTATTTATAGAATATCAAATGACGTTATTTGTAGACGGTGAATAGCACCGGAATGTAGCGCTCTTAAGCTACAGAATTACCCCCATAGTCTGCAATGGTATCTACGCCACACTACAACAAAATAAATTCATTCCTGTTAACATTTCGTGTGCTGAGGACTGGTAACTTCTCAAGAGTAGGTACTTTTGATAGTGCCATATTGTTATTCTCGCCTTTGTATGTAAAACAACGAGGCCAAAGTGACTCCCATTACTTCTTTCTTTGCTTGATATTTATCTAGTGATATTACTTCATAATTTTCTCTATTGAGCTCGAAGAATAAATGTTTTGCAAAATCCTTAGTCGCGTTTACTTTACCCTGTAGGGAGTATTGCGAATGTGTGAACATTGAGGGCAAGCAAATTAACTACGGGATCATAGCGCCAATATTTAGGGGTGCTTGAAGCCCCGTTTCCAGATCCGGAGTTTCTATCCATAAATTATCTCAATTATCTTGAGAGTATCATGATGCCATCCTTATCTTTAAACGAATTAACGAATCGAGCATGAGATTCCCACTGTCTCTCTATCTCACGTTTATATATTAGGTTGCTATTTTCGTCGTGATAGCTCTGTCTTATTTTACCGAAATAGCTACTATCTCTAGCACTACTTAATCCATTCATTCATTATAACTAGCTATTCATGATGGATGATTTCTAGCAAACCTACACAAAAAAATTACCGTGGGAAATTTGAGGTACTAGGAAAAAACTCTTTGAGTGCCTACTTTGATTTCATTAGCAAAAAAAAAATATTCGAGCGTTGGATAATGAAACTCGGTGGGGCTCTACATTTAAAATGATTGAGTGACTTATTGCTCGAAGTCCATTCTGTGAGAAAGTTGCTGCAATAGATCCCCTATATTATTCATCTCTAAATTATGAGAAAATATTGAGTGCCACTGTAAACCCCTGAGAAAACCATGTTATGTCAACATCTGAATCCAAAGGAGGACATAATATGTTGCTCGGTAAATTTTTATAAGAGTATTGTATGCTAAAACAAAAATTAGAGAATCAAGGAAAACTAGCGGCTTCTATTGTGGCTGTGGTTTTATTTTTTTCAGTTACAATTGCACACTGAAAATGTTTGCAGATAATTCTATATCTATAGTTGCAATGGATCTGCTCAATATCTACTATGTATTGTTTTTGTAAAATATTGAGATAACTTTAAAAGAAATTAACGCAAGTTGATTCACACAGGGAAAAATTTGTATTTTTATTTGAAAATATCTTATGATATGGAAATATTAAAAATAATAATCGGAATAATGAAAATAATATAATAAATTAAAAATAATAGTTAATGTAGTCCATACTCTTTGGGTATATGTGTAAACCAGCAATATTGACAGATATGAGGACTATAGAGGAGTAATAATTAACATAAACTATTTCCGCACTTAACATTCATGACCGAGTGGTCAATCTGCCGTAAATTCATACCTATCACACGCATAAATCCATGTATACACATCACGCCATTCCTTATCAGTGTAAACAAAGTCAAAGATAATTGTTTTTGCTGTTTGGCCCACAAAACTGAATCGTTTTCACTCATATCCTCTTTAAGACCTTATTATTGATGCCGATCATTTCGGCCACGACTGTCAATTTTTATTTGCACCTTACATTATAATAGCTGTAGCAACTAACTCAGGAATGTATTGAACATTCTATTTTCTTTTCACGCAGTATATATTTATGCCCTCTGGAAGCGTGTGAATAGCTAGATCCAATTTGTAGAAATCGTTATTCTCTTAAGTGTCATTGCTTGAATATCATATGAAAATTTAGGGCAGTGAGGCTATGGTAAAACGAATAAATATCACAGAATTAGTGTACGGTAGGATTAGGTTTAAATCTTTAGACTTGCCAAATGTCTATTCTGGGAAATGTATTCTTTGGTCCAGTAAAAATATGGGAATAAGTAAAAATGTCGTGAAGATTTGGTTTGAATTGTTCATCATATATTCATCCCTAGCTTCGTAATTCCCGGGAATCGAAAGATATCAAGATGTCCCGTTGGAGGTCAATTGGCCCTTGTCTATTTTCTCAGTTAACACTTGATTCATAAATCGCGTTGTTGACTAATGGGAAAAGTGAACGATATTATTGTTTTTTGTATGTTTTCAGATAAAAAGTTTGAGAAGAACACTTTTTGTTGCGTTGAATTATTTACTATCAAAACATTCACATTCTTTTACTTGTAATTTTCGGTTTTGATTAATTTGAATTGCTGGGATCCAATTGCCGTATGTAACTGTCAGGACAGTCTACTTCTATAAACTTTCCATCTCATTTAGCCCTCGGGCAGCGCTTTTTTATTTCAGGATTGTTTGCCGAAGTTTTGTTTTGAAGTGATCGTGTTGTTTTACTAGGCCCAGCGAATACTAAATACTGCTAACATTAAAAATGAATGACTTCCGCAATATCTTATTTTAGCTTCCTAGCTTGAATGTGGTGTGACAATTTTATCGAGGTTAATCTCATTGATATCATATGGTGGCTATCTTATAGCCAATGTCCTCTGGTAGTAAAATTGGGCCATATGATGCATTACATCCTGCCACATTTTTTCATTGTAATAGTACTTTTTCCGGAAGTTTCCTTTCCTTCCTCTCATTGACCAATCAAGATTTGTGGACGCAAACAAGAACATTTTTATCACCTCTCTCGGTTATCTGTCAAGATATACTTACCTTTCCTGTATGATTTTTTCCTGTATGATTCTTTCCCGATTTGTTTTTATTACGAGTACTGCACAGGTTGCTGTAAAACGTTTGAATGACTGGTAACTTCGAAGCGAATTGCTCGATTGAAATGTTGGTGGCGTTGTATGCTCTAGAATGCCAGCATTACGGATATGTTGACGAAAATAGTTGAATATTACCAGTACTGTCGATATTGATTTTTATTAGAATTAACTTTAAGGTACTTTGATGTAGGGTGAGTATTTCTTTTGTGATTGAGGTCGTTCCTTTTTTGTCTTCACCGGGGGAATTAAATACTTTTTGTTTCTTTCTTTCAATTAATTTGCCATCTTAAGACGGGAAGGGAAGACAGTATCAATTGTGTCGTGTTATCCTTAATGTTGATTAATATATATGTTTCAGCTAAATTTATTGAAAAATCCTCTTTCAGTGTTAGATGTACACACCTTTCTTCGTCTTCACCATGATTAACAAAGAAATTGCGAGAGATGTGACCGATCAATAGTGTCATGGTAAATCCATTGCAATATTGACTATTTTTTGTCGTTTTTTAAGGTATGTATCTGTTTTGTAATAGGCACCAGCACTCCGAGATACAGCTTCTCGCCTATCGGTCCCCAACCCTCCCTTCATGGTACAAATTCATGCGTAGTGGCTAGCAGGATCACGAAGCCAAAGAAATATTGCTGAAGCGTTACCCACTTTCAGTTGGTGCAGTCTCCCCTTGATTATTATGTGTTATGTGCCTTTATCAGTGTAGTGATTTGTCTCACTCATATGTGTTGATGGAAGAAAAGGTACTTGACTTATATAAGTCATATTGAGTGATGAACCCGTCTAGTAATAAGGGAGACCGGGGCAGGTTTTTGCACCTTTTTTTCTTTATTTTTTCCATTTTTTCCTGCTTGGATACAATTACACAAATTGTACTGTAACTTTAAGTAATATATCAGCTTCAACTAGAAAACACTTAGATTGGTGAAATGTATATTAATTTCATCAAAAATATAATTATATCTAGGTAAGTCACATGCGAAAACGTGACCCTTGTGCGGGGCATGTTTTTGCATAAGATTTCATTAGGCAGGGGCAAGTTTTCGCATACACTAAAACAGGAAATTATAAGCAATAAAACCAAATGTGTTTTTTTAACTCATATATTTTATTGAAAATACATTATTTAGTCATTGGGTAACATTTAATATTATTCAGCGTCATCATCGCTATCACAATTTGCACTGACAAAAAATAACCGTGGCATATCATGCACGACGACATCTCCTGTGCTACAATGTAAACTGGAGACGAGAACAACTTGTTCGTATAAACCCCCGCTGAAATTCGCCTGGAATTTGGGCGAAATTTGCTAACACACCTGACCCGGCAATTGGGAGATCCGGGTTCGAATCCCGGTCAAGTCAAGTGATATTTTTCATGGCGAATTTCACCGTATTTGGTGCATAACTTCGCACCCGTGACTGCGTATCATATCATTTGTGCAATCGCAATCATTGGAAAAATGATTATGTAAGCCTACGAGTTGCTAATGTGATATTTGGATTATGCTTTTTCTCTAAGCTGTGTGCATATAGCATGTCACCCTCATTTAAACTGTTGTTATTTCATATCTAATATATGCATAGAAATAAATAATTACTTGTTTCCCTATTTATTTATTTTAATGGTTAATAAATCATTAGCTGCAATACTTAGAACAGCTTGAAAAATATGGGGCAAGTTTTCGAGAGCGAAGACTTGCCCCGTTCGCTATTCGAAAACCTGCCTCGTCACCATTTTTTTTTTAATTCGAACCGACCTAACACGCTAAAAGCAATGACTTCGTTAAAAACTAACACAACACTAGACGCAGGAGAAAAAGCATAATCCAAAAATCATATCAAAAAAAGGCTAAAATTAAAGAGAGTAGGTTTGTTTTTAGTTTATAGAAAGACTTAAAAACTTACTCACCTGGGCAAAAACAACAAAAACTGACACAGCTCCGTGATTCGGGCAACCACCTCCGCCAAACTCACACGACTACTGCGCAAACGCACTAGCTTCATGGGAATCGGATTGGTGATGAATTCTAGCGGCTTGTTCAGAAGTTATGGCCGAATCGAAAACATGTCCCACGCGAAAACTTGCCTCGGTCTCCCCTACTTTTGAGTCCCAGCGAGACTGGGAGCACAAGGGGGAACAACGGTACATCGAAAACATAGTGATTATGAGGGCATCACGCTCTGGGGCCGAACTCGGGGTCTCAACTAATCCTACGGTAATACTTTTTGTATATTTTGACTTTATTGTTACAAAGTTATCAGGTTTTGAATTATTGAATGAATTATTCGGGATTTGCCGAGTCTGTTATTGTCCATTTCGTCGGTGTGTAGGGTCACCCAGAGCTGAATCCATTTCTAATCATGGTCCAAAACGATGCGTTTTTTCAACAAATCATACTTTGGTTTATAAAAAATAAGTATATTATTAAAATTTATTTTCACACTTTAAGCGAGCTTTTATCATAAAAATGCGATATCATCATTACACTTTTGTCACTGAAATACGCGATAAGTTCATTCATTGCAAGTAAAAATACCGATCGGTTCAAAGGAGCCTTCCCGGGTCTCTTAGGTATTTGTTTTATCTTTTTGGAAACCTTTCATGGTATTATTGAAAATTTAGGACTACCTTTAACTTAACTCATAAAAAACATTTATACATCGGGTAAACATTACCGGCGCAACGTCAGCGCAAATTTCAAAATGGGTTGATTGAGGAGCGTAGAAGTCAAGGGAATACAAGAGATACAAGTGACTGTTTAGTTTTTTCGAGCTAAGTGCATAAATGTGTTCCTAAAGTATTTTTAATCTTTGTGGCCAAGTGAATTTACTGATGGGTGCTGAGATCTGGTGGAGTAAATTTCACTTACTTCAAGAAACACATTGAACAACAACAAGTTGAACTTTAAATATGAAGAGCTCAAAACTAACCTTTTGTCCCTTGTGCTGGTCTTGGCTTCTAGGCTCCTCAATTCTCCTCTAGTGTTGAAGGGGTCTTTAGTATTGAAGCTTGATTAATTTTTAACTTTATCATGTTAAGAATTTAAGTTCATTTATTCTACTGTCAAACTATTGTTCTAACAACGTACATCATTTTTTAAGACCTTTGAAAAATCAAGTGGAGCTTTGACTAATTGAGTTTTATAGCAAAATTAGGAACGTGAACAGTCTGATAGCTACCGACCCCTAAATAATCATTTTCACCCTCCAATGGTATGATGAAATGGTATTTACCAGTGCCTTCTTGAATGCTTATCTCATTTAAGGCTAATATGTATATACTGTCTACATAACCTTAGGGTATATCTTACTTGAAAAACCCTGTTAAAAATGTTTATTATTCAAAATTGCTAAAATTGATAAATACCATAGCAAAAAGGATGAATAGTTCTCGATTTTCCAGCGGGGTAACGTCATTGAAACGTCGGTGCAGTTTAACACCATTAACCGGCTGGAAACCCGAGAACTATTCATTCTAAGCATTCGCCGGGAAAGACTCAGATTCTACACCATAGTAAAAAGGTTACCACCCAGTTAAGGACAGGCAGGAATTATCAATTTTATGACCAGTAACGCTAAATTAATACAAACACAGCATTTGGATAACAGTTTATTGAGCAAATTCTCTTATTATTGTCATGGCGCCTGTACCTATACACAAAATAAATACAATAGCGAATTCACAAAGCTATAAGCGGCATGACACTTCGAATATGCGAAGGAAAGGAGGTGGGAGAGAGGGAAAATATCTTCAGGGATGTGGATTAACCGTGGTAGGCGTAGGGAGAGGCGTAGGGAGAGGCGAAAGCCTTGGCGACGACGGGTGCGGCGTAAGCCTTGGCGTAGACGGGTGCGGCAACGGCGGCCTTGACGACGGCTCCCTCGCGGTGCACGACGGCGTTGAATCCGTTGACGGGGTCGGCGGTGTACTCGACAATACGGCGGGTGCCGTCGGGTTCCACGAGGTTGTATGATCCGTGGACGACATCTCCGTCGCGGGTCTCGGACTGTCCCTTGGAGTCTCCGGTCAGAGCATCCTGGATGTCATAGGAGTAGCTGTAGTGGGGGTTGGGGTCGTAGTCGGTGTCGACGACGGCCTTGGCGACGGGTGCGGCGTAGGCGAGGGGGCGGGCGTATCCGTGTCCGTAGGCGGGTGCCACGACGGCGGGGGCGCCGAGGTATCCGGCGTTGGCGACGGCCACGAGGGCGGCGAGGGCGAAGAACTGCAAAGGAATGAATGAATTTCAGAGTTGCGTTAATGGTTTTTCATTTGAGAAGGCGAGTGACAACTGAATTCACTTGCGCCATTATAGAATAGGTGGTTAGGATGGTGAGGTGAGTATGATAATGGGAATACGGGAAATGTGGGGAATAACCAGGCCTTCTCATGAAATAGGGCACCAAGGGTTCCCAAGTGAAACAATCTACTCGACGTACAATGTGCTTCACTTGGAGTGCTCTTCTAATGGCACCATAGCCTGATGAACAACAAAAAAATGCACACAAACACACAATCATATAATTAGTACCGTGTTACAAATGCGATAAAGCTATTTTCGAGTGTTTAAGGTAGGGTATGAGAATAGCCTTGCGTTTTACTTAGCCTACTCATGACTAGGTGCCAAGGTTTTAACACACTTACGACCAGGCGGTAAGGGTTCTCGTGATAAGCGTCCCATCGGATGGATGATATACTGCACTTGAAATGCACTTCTAATGACACCCTTGTGATATCCTAGTCTGAAGAGCGGTATAAAAGCTAACGAAAAAACCTTTCGTATAATTACTGTGGTGATAACCTTACGGTGAAGATTTTTGGGGATTATCGAGGTAAATGTATCGAATATGCTGAATGCACTCGCGACTAAACGTATCTGGTCGCTATGTCGGAGAACATATTAGGCCTGTTATTTTATCAAAGTTGTATTTTTTTTAATTGCTGCTCAGGGTAAGAACTGCAAAGGAATGCACGCAAAACACGGTGATGCCATCAATCCAATACAGGAAGACAGTTCTGGTGTAGTTCGTGGGAGATTAAACAAGAATAGTAATACTATGCCATAATCTAGAAGTTAGAAATAATTCAAACATACATTACACAAACAAACAATGTACGCAGCCACGCGTACGAGTACAAGACGTGAAACTAAAATGAGATAAACCTACGCTGGAAATTCCTAGTTCGCTTGAACCCCCCCCTGGGAAACACGCCGTGAATATGGATTCATCTCGTGACTGCGGTAGCACTTTTGAATTACATCTCGATGCTATCTTTCGATGAAGACAGGCTTAGATGGATGCAGGAGTGGTGACATCAGCTCATCTACGTATTTTGCATAAGGCACCGACAATTTTTTCTTTTTCCTCCCTTCGTATTATACTTAAAGCTCTTATTTTCTGACCCTCTCCCCATTTTCCCAGCATCCTCCCCTCTATTACGGCCTGTAGCATCCCACTTCCCTTTATGGTCCATCTACTTACTTCAGGATCCCTTCCTTGATTCCTCATCACTCACCGAGCCTAACACTTCTTGTTTTCCTCTTCGTCCATCCCACTTTCTCCATCCTCCTGCACACCTACGTCTCAGAAGTCTGCACTCTATTCTTATATTTCTTTTTCTTTATTGTCCATGTTGCTACACCGTACTAGTGTCCAGGTTGCAACATCCCATACTAAGCCCTACCCAGAAAACTTAATCCAATAATTGATCTAATATATAAAAAAAATCCGGTTAGTAAATAATTGAGATTTGAGAATTTCAAGCTTCACGGAATAACTTGTAAATCTGTGTTGCATATTAGTTAATGATTGAAACTTTTATGATGGTTGAAGATTTTTGCATTGGTTACTTAAAGAATGCCTCATGCTGTTTAAGGTTTTTTTCTAATTACTGGCCCACTGCTTTTCATCATGGCGGATTTTTAAGTGCACTTCCCATTTGTGCTCTTTGCTTCAATGGATAGTTGAAAGCTGCATATATGTAGCTACTTCCATGTTCGTGACTATGACAAGGCTAATAGCTACCTAACAAAACTAGTTGCAAATGCGAGTTTTCTGCCTGTTTCTTGCGTCCGTAGAGGAGGTTTAAAATCCAAAATAGAAAAATAGGATTTTGACGAGGTGTATTTGTAAAAACATATTTGAACTACTTTTATAACCTTGCTGAGAATTTCCGCTACAAGCAGTAGTATCACTCCATTTTCAGCCTAAGAAAGCATTTCTCATCACAATAGATTCGTAAGGTATTTGCTTAGGGCTGAAAGAAATTAGTTGGCATTAATAAAGAGTCTATCAGATATAATGTAGTCAATTTAATCCATATTTTTGCGGAGGTGACTACGAGAGGTTTATGAAATTTTTATTCGCGATGTATACGCAAAATATATTTGTTTTCGTATATTAGTCGATAAAAAGATATGTTGATTAGTTATATAAAATCGAAAATACTACCGAATGTGTTTGAATGTGTAAATTTAAACTCTCGTCTCGTCTTCCCTGGTGCCAATACTAACTTCAGCTAATGGAAATGAAAATACCTGTCCAAGAAATAGGAATGTTACAGACTCTTTCAAATCCTGTTTACCTCCCATAAATATGCCTCGCTGTCTGTAATCTGTTAGTTAATATTGATGATGTAATTATCATCTTTACTGTTTAAAATCCTATCTACGACCGTATTGGTCGTATTGATCAGTATTACAACAGCCAAGCCGAAATATTTTCCTCTTTTTCAAACCCTACCCACTATATTTTAATGCTACTGGTTATAGACCCTGTTGAATTAATACGACTCCCTTCGCCATCGATGGCGAGAGTTCGAGTTCTGCCACAAGAAACGGTAATTTACTGTCTAAATTACATTTTTGGACGGATATCTTGAGTCCATAATACGTAATGGTGATGTAAATATTATTGGACTGACAATAATCACGGAGCTAGCTTGCTACCTCAACGGTTGTGGGTTTGAATACCACTTCGTGAATGGTAGTGGAAAGAGATTCTTGTACTTAATTCCCTGAGTAGCAGACAAAAAGTTACGATATTATTAATGCATCCCATTGAAATTCTCCAACGCGCTATCCTGCTATCTGATCGGCCGTTGGTTAGAGTGCCGCTGCGGGTGAATGGCATTTTGTGATCTAAGGTTGATTTAAAAAAGCCAGGTTCTTAATTCTCTCCTAGTCCTTAATTTACAGGCATAAAAACAATCTTAATTTAATTTAATAATAACAAAGTCAATAATACTGCGCTTATATTCTCTAACACGCTGTCTTACTATTTAAACGGTTGCTTGTTGGAGTACCACAACGGGCAAAGGTGCTTTCTGGAATTCTGATCCTTATTTATCACCTAGTCCTTACTTATGTGAAAATGCAATGGCAGTATCATTGATATTTTGCTGTTCTTGCGTTAGATCGGCGATCCCACTGTACACACTGCATCTACCGTTAAAATGTGGTATTGCAAGCATTGCGACGGGTCTTGCGTGTATTCGATAACCTGTATCACGAAGTATACTCGTATCACTCTCTCACAGCGCTCTAATTACATAACACTTGTGCTGTTTTGTTTACGGCTGGTTTCGACCGATGCAACCAACGCTCTCTTTTCCTGTTGCGAAAATTGTTCGACAACTTTTCTCTCTCTGTATATTGCTGCTGCAGGAGTTGAACTCACCTTGAGTGCCATGGTGCTCTCGGTGTGATTCCCTAAAGGTCTCTGTCTTAATGCACCCCAATGAATTCCTATTTATAGTCGCACGTGCACCAACGCCCCCGCACCTCACCGCCCTTCACCCCGTACATTACCTTTCCTTCTTATAATACTGATGTTTAGGGCGTCGTTCCCCGCACCACACACTCCGCATGGCGAATTCACTCCCCCCACTTGCAGTTACTTACCTTTCTCCGCGAAAGCTCATCGACCACGCCTATTTTATCCTTCGGTGCTTGAAACCTATTCGCCGCCACAGGGTGTTCGAGTTAGATTCTTGCGTTCCAAATTAAGTTGCAGATCGTCAAAATATTCCTGCGGGGACGGTATATTTTTTCGTATCCTTTGCGGTATTTGCGGCCTCCTTCGTCTGGATTTAGCGCGTATTTTCATATTTTTCTCGTTTTTTTCAGTTCATTTCGTTCTTTATACCGTATCGCTTCGTTATCTTGCGCAGAAAAACTGTGTCAGAGTCGCGTCGAGGCGTGAAAAAGAAGTGAGATCGATTTATTTTTGGACTGTAACTGTTCAATCAGAAATAATGGAGCAGAATTGGTATCATTGTTCGCGATCTTTTGGAAAAAGTTATGAAAATAAAATTGCTCTGTGGTTTTATTTAGTGGAATCAGTTGCGTATGGAAATATTTTTCTTCTTGATACTGACCAAATGGTTCTGAAACGGTCTAGGAAGAAAGAAATATGAGAATGGATGATTGTGAAGTAGTTTTATCTCTAAAGTGTCCAATTTCCACAAGTTGATTAGCCAGTCGTTGATATATTTTGAAGTATTGATATTAAAGAAGTTCTCGTTGTTAATGATTCATCAAGAAGGAATGATCTCCTTTCTAAACGGATAGCAAATGGTGCTTTAATATTTTAGTTGGTTTTCCACTGATTTTTAGTTCCCCATTAATACGTGGTAGGTTGAGTCTCTTACATCGCCCAAAATGAATCTGTGGCATTAATGTTGAGAAAAACCAGCTTTGTATTTTCCACAAACTTTATTTCGCTGTTGCCAGCGAAATTGAGTTTGTGGAAATAACAAAGTTGGTTTTTCTCAATATGGATACCCATCATTTCCACGATGCCAGGCCTGATATCATCAGTTTTATTCTGTGAAATTGATTTTGACTGTTTTTTCAGGGACAATTTTAATTTTGCTAATTTAGCATAGTGTATGTGTTTTCATGCCGAGTGTGATCTAAATATTTCGTTTCAAAAATGTTTCAGTTTATTTAAAATTTTGTTTTGTTTTCACAATAATGGCAATTTTGAGGATACCAGGACTAGCCACGGTATTTCCTTTTACGGAGTCCCCCGCAAGTGCACTCGCACTGTCTCAGATAATAGTGTATAGTTTGCCATACCTTTTTGGAAATGCATTTCTTTTAACAAATTATAAACTAAGTATAACATTTAGTTACCATTAAAAAGATATTTAAACAATCAGATTGGGTGTATATGACCATTTGGTAATGTTAGAAATGAATATCATCGAAATCCTTTGGTCTTACAAACTTGTCTCTTTTTTCGTCATAATACTCGGTGACCATTTTAAATTTTTAGGGAATTAGAACTCTTCCTTCGAGATGTCATAACTTGTCGTTATGGGCAATTTCATTTAGCTTTAGTAATGCGGGAGTTAGTTAAATTCAGCCCTTCAGTTAAATTATCGTAGAGGTAAAGGCACTGCATTGGTTTTTGAGGGGTAGTTGCTTGCATTCATGCACTAGGGGAGTATCCTTATTGAAGGAATTCCGGTTTCTGCTGCTTTTTCATGTACTTACTTCGAGCTTTTGCTGCCATTGATAGAGTATCATCAGGAACAGTGACTCGACTTGAAAAAATATTTTTAATTTTCAACGCAAGTTAATGTTCCTGAGGACGCTGCCTGCAATGATGACGAAAGCTCGTCGTAAATAAATGAAGACGCGGCAGAAACTGGACTATACCTTCCAAAAGAGAATTCACAATGCTGCGAAGACCAACTTTCCAAATTTACTCAAGAGGAATTGCATGGTGCAGTTAATTTCTCTATTGCAAAAAATGATTTAAAAAGATATTGCAATTATAACGGTGAATGTAATTCTGCTATTCCACGATAATATTTATAGGGCAGCATCGGAACCATAAAAGTGTGTGAATACATGTAAACTTGTGGAATTACATTCTTTCCTTTACCCGTATCATGAAGGCTTTCCACCGAGTTAAGTCTGAGACTGTCACCCACACGTAGTTGCAAAATATTCTCGATTCCACTGCTTTGTTACCCTTTGCCAGTGTTTCAATATAATAAGACCTAAAGTACATGCTGACTCCGTATTGAGTTATTTAGATTTCATTAATAGGCAAGTATAATTAAAAATCATATGCAAGTATTGGCATCAAAATGGTCCCCATTCGTCTACAATTCTTATTTTCTTATTAAGTGCATATACCCATTTGCCTTTTGACGGATGGTGTCTTCATTTAATTCGTTCAGCCTTCAATGGGTTTGGACATTCTAGTCTTCTTCATACACGGAAAGCATTATTGATTCTATTATTTAACTATGGGCATTTGTATGGTAAATCCGGTGGTTTAGCGCAGCAAATTCTTTGTGGCCATGCATAAAGCCAGTATCTATACTTGTGAGATAGTACTGTTGGGATAATTCTATAATTTCATCAATAAATATACCTACAAACTAAGGTCACAAAATTGATTAAAAATGTTCTTATATTCCTGCATACGGAGGTATCTTTAACTAATTATAATTTTTTTTGCTGTTAATCCGATTCCATGGGCAAAGTTAGTCTTTGAAGCTCGTCTTATACTCCTTTGCCTTTTCAGTTAAGAAACTTTTCCGGAAAATAAATACGAGCCCTCTTATTCGAGAAAACTGTATTCCTTCTATGTTATTTGTTTCTCCATTTGTTACTACTCAACTAATACGCCATTTTTCGATAAATTGCCTCTTGAGAATTTTTCATCAATTACGAATAATGATTTATTTTTGGACCATTATTTTCAGTAAAATGACATTGTGTGGGGGTTTTAAAATCAGGGGTGGAAAAAACAAAAATATCTCGAAAATGTTTATTTCACTGCACTGCTATTTTGAAGTAGTTAATCAGTTTTGTTTACCTCGCTTTAATATTAAAAGGATCGCATACTTATTCCCAGTGACACTTAATTTTTTGTATGCTTATTTTTCTTAATTATTTAAAATGCTTCCGACAAAAATGGAGACATGGGATAAGGAGAGATTTCACTCGGTCGGAGTCACGTCATAATTTGGATTCATCGATCAATAACAGCCCTGAATATTTATGACACGGTAACGATCACCTCGGTTCAGTTTCACTCTCGTTTCAAAACCATCTGCGCCTGCGCTAGTTAATGGCGTGATCTGAGCTGGACGGAATTTCCATAGTGTGCGCATTCGTCAAAGTATATATTGCTGTTTAATTATTCATGAAGATATTGAAAGATACTTACACACTATTTTCTTAAGAAGATGCGCTTTATGCAAATCTCCTAACGGTCAATTCATACTCAATGCCGACGCCTATAAACTTTCTACTTGAATATATTACGTTGCACATGCTAACGGAGAGCCTCTTATTTATTAATTTAATGGTAACCGCCTATGAATCGCCTAGTGCCAGAACTTCACTGGTGTGGGAAATGACAGGTTTAGAATGATCACTGTTCCATATAACGAGAATGTGGCCATTCATTCGGAGCATACTTGGGCATTGAAATGTGGGTCTAAAATGTGATAAAGTTAAGGTGATTAAGTTAGTCATAGCAAGTAACTTGCTCCGAGAAGGAGATTTGAGTGAATTCCTAGTGTAATTTATGTAAATTTACCTTCTTACTCGGCGAATAGATTCTTGCTTTTGTACCCATACCTTTATAAGGCTTCGAATTGAAAATAATGTATTAGTTTTTAACTATTGTTATGGTTCATTCTATCGAGAAAGATAAGCTCTTTCTACACAAGTTCCTGGCCATAGAACCTATTAATGGAATGCAATAAATGATTGGTCATATATAATGCCATCACATTCACGTTTCTTGGGCCGTGTACTATCAAGGTATTAAAATATTGCATATTAAATCGCTAAATGTCCTCTTTCAAGCCAAAACACCTAAAATGCCCGTTCCGTGCCGAAAACAATGAAGGGTTTCGCGAAGGAGTTTGATGTTGGAGTTAGTATTATAAAATGTAAAATATGCCGCGATGGAAGCCAATGAATATGGTTGGAATTAGCTGGGTAAAATGATTTTTCAATATGTGAATCCAACTCAGGACCTACGGCTTGTAAAGGGAATGTGAAGGTCCAACCTAAAATTTTCGATTACGAAAATAACTTTTATTAACGCGATCCTGACTGTAAATTCAGGATTCCTGTGTCATAAAAATGGGCTTTTGAATTAGAAGTGATGGGTGACATTGAGGTTTGCGTATTGATGGGGAAATCTGAATGGCAGTGGTCTGATGCCCGAATTGGAAACCCTTTTCCTCTGGAAATTTTCAGTGCCATTTGATAGATATTTTTTGAACCAACTTTTGGAACCATCCTCATATCGAGGTGGTTCAGTTCGTGAATCTACTCTGGAGTCTGTATCGTTGCAGGATGAAGCCTCTATGCCACTGCGCTGGATCCCCTATCGAGAGCCTATTCGAAGAAGGAGCTAAACATGCCGCTTAATTGCCAATATATTTTATGTTTAACATTTTTATATTCCTGCTTTAATTATTTTGATTTGATATACGGACTTATGTGTTTCAAGCAAATAGTTTCAAGCTTAAATTTGTGCTTCATATATGAGCGTTATTTATTAATTATTACCGTTATTGGAAATTTTCCCCGATTTTCCACACTATGGGAATAATATCAATGAATGTGATAAGGACAGCTCATCTGTGCATAGAAAAGGTATTTACAGTTTATTGTTGCAAAGATCACGTATCACTTCCACCATAATGCTATGATAGAGATCATAATTTTATGTTAGTCAGCCAATGCCTACAAGGTGATTTACCAAACTGCGGTGCGTTTACGTATGCATTAATTACTGCTCAAGTGAATTAATTAATACAATTAACAATAGGGTAAAGTGCATGTAAAAATATCGAGTACGATTTTATATTATGTTTGCGCAAATTTTAAAATTTGTGTTAATGTGGCAGGAGAACCAATGGGGACAACTCGGTTCTCGTAAGGACTTTACTAGCTGTTTAAACACCTGTATCTGTCGTTGCCAAAAGGTTCGAGGAGTAAATTTCCTGACCTTAATGATTTCCATGCATGATATTATTCCTTAGAGACCCGATATCGAAATGCGAATATGTTTGCAGGTCCGTAGGATATTGAAAAGTTTTAATGACCATTGCTAGACTTGAGCATCTAATAATTATACTGTCGTGCTGAAAAAGTTCTGAAAGGTGTTCTGAAAAATATTTTTGAACCGAATAAAATTTGCCAAACGTAGTTTGGAAAAAATTATGGCATGCAAAGCTTAAGAATGTCGTTCCTTCATTTATCATTACGTCAGTATTGATAGTGTCGTGTGGAGAAAGCGTGAAGGTGCAGAATTCTACTCAACTATATTCAAAGTTTCTCTGACCCCGTAGTATAGGTAAAATGAAATCTTCGGCAAAAAAATTTACGGATTATAGTTAATTACACCTAAATACGAAAAATGACTAAGACAAAAATGTAGTTGTCACTGGTTTTTTAATATAGCTCCGGCATAAATGATAAATGGTAAACCCTCCAAAACTCCGATGTATACCAATGTTGGGAAAGAATATTTCAAGTTTAACCGTTTACAGATACATGCATTTTATATCCCGGGACCCAGCAAGGTTTCCCTATCAAAGATGCTGAAATTCTGTATTTAGGCCTTGATTTTCGTAGTAATAATGCACCCAAGGTAAGCTTGTGATTTTGTTCTTGAATATATGGTTTCAATTACAGATAGAGACATTCCAAGGAATGGACCCTCCTACGTTCTGAAGATTTATTGCAGTGACGTCCTAACCACCCTAATGTTCTGGTTACCAGAAGCTTTGTAATTTTTATTGCATCTTCCTCATTTGAGCTATTGGAATTAGACATGCTCGATTGGCCGTAGGAGGCACCGGCAACCTATTGTTACCTCAATCCTTGATGCTATAAATAGACCACCACTCTTGCGATTGCAGTAGGATTTCATTAAATAGAATCAGAGCATTCATACCGAATCTTATTTCAATTGTCGTTCAGAAATTTCATAGTGTTTATGTTGCCTTTTTACTCGTCAAATGCTGTAATCTTGCACCTTCAAGAAGATAATTATTGAGATGTAATGACGATTTGAATTTGGCTATGTCGGGCGACGTGTTGGAAAAGCATGCTAATAAAAATTGAAATAAAAACTGAAAACTGTCTTTAGAAGTTTAATGACGTTACCATGGGGTACTTGATGATGACGCCCAGCCGTTTAACCTTTTTGTGGTATTAAACGGTTCAGAGGACAGTACCAAGCTTTCATTTAATTCACTTATTAAGTAACGATTTGGTTTGGAAACGCAGTGTGGAAGTCGGAAATTTGTCACTCGTCTTTCCTTAACCGATAGTACCGATGACTAAAAGAAAGGTATAATTTGTGCCTATTGACTATGGACACACTTTAGTTTGGGTTCATCCCGTATGGAGGAGTGTTCAGAAATGTAATTATCGGACCCCTATAATTACGTTATGGTTCGAAACCTGATAGAATACTCTCCGAAAGTGAAAACATGCATTCCCTTTGTTATTTCCCCAACAACAAAATTCAATTAATCCAAAATGTAAAGATGATGGTCGTCCAAATGACTTCAATTCATTATATTTACTCTTCTCGTATCTTTAACCCGTTAAACGCTTCCGTATATTCATACTCCTTAAAGCAGTGGATATTTTTGAGAGAAGTGTCCACGATGGTAAACCTGGTTTGTTGTGGCTGGCATGGATGGATGAATGGTATAGTGGGGATCATGGGTACTGAAGGAGCTTCGTGTTCAGTAAAATATCTATTTTAAACTTGTAAATATAGGAGGTTTCTAAATATTTGGTGTCATTCATTGGTGATTGATTAAAACAGCGTAGAGAGTTCTAAGTTCAGTAAATATCGAGTATATTCTCCCACACCTAATACTTATATTTGCGGTAAATTAAAGGGCTTATCTGTTGAATCGGATGTGTATCATTTTGTAGAGTATATACTTTTTTTACATATATCATAACATGGAAGCGCTGTGAGGACATTACGTTTTCGTTGGAGGTTTGAATGAAGATAGAAGTCACAGAAATAAGTATTAAAAATGTATTTACAATAATTAAATATTAAATATACATTAATTTGGCTAAGTTAACCGAGGTAGGCTTTTCCGTAAGCGGGGGCGCCGTAGGCGTAGGGAGCGGCGAAAGCCTTGGCGACGACGGGTGCGGCGTAAGCCTTGGCGATGACGGGTGCGGCAACGGCGGCCTTGACGACGGCTCCCTCGCGGTGCACGACGGCGTTGAATCCGTTGACGGGGTCGGCGGTGTACTCGACAATACGGCGGGTGCCGTCGGGTTCCACGAGGTTGTAAGAGCCGTGGACGACATCTCCGTCGCGGGTCTCGGACTGTCCCTTGGAGTCTCCGGTCAGAGCATCCTGGATGTCATAGGAGTAGCTGTAGTGGGGGTTGGGGTCGTAGTCGGTGTCCACGACGGCCTTGGCGACGGGTGCGGCGTAGGCGAGGGGGCGGGCGTATCCGTGTCCGTAGGCGGGTGCCACGACGGCGGGGGCGCCGAGGTATCCGGCGTTGGCGACGGCCACGAGGGCGGCGAGGGCGAAGAACTGCAAAGGAATGAATGAATGTCAGAGTTGAGTTAATGGTTTTTCATTTGAGAAGGCGAGTGACAACTGAATTCACTTGCGCCATTATAGAATAGGTGGTTAGGATGGTGAGGAGAGTATGATAACGGGAATACGGGAAATGTGGGGAATAACCAGGCCTTCTCATGAAATAGGGCACCAAGGGTTCCCAAGTGAAACGATCCACTCCACGTACGATGTACTTGAATTGGTCTTCTAATGGCACCATAGCCTGATAGACGACGAGCAAATGCACACAAACACACAATCATATAATTAGTACCGTGATAAAAATGCGATATAAGTATTTTCGGGTGTTTAATATGGGTTATTGAGGATTATATTTGGGATGAATGAAGGGAGGATAATTAACTCCTGGACGTTAGTCTTCTCTCTTAGTCGGGAACCAGGTGTCCAATCGTACGGACAAAGTGCTATACTTGAAGTTCTCTCCGTATGAGATGGTAGTAGATGTTGGTCTCCATTGAGATATTTGACACTGCCTACATGCGAACCCGGGCACTTGGATCAGGGAGCATATCCTCAGACTACCATTCTATCTATACCCCAGTTGCTTAATTTGGGGAATATGATTACGAAGAATGTTATTGGGGCTTTTGTCTTTGAATGAATAAACTGTGGTATGAAAACAAAAGCTTTACTTCCGGAAACCTCAGCTTGGAGCAATGGGTATAGGAAGTGGGATTGAGATGATGGAACAATTGTTGAAGTCGCCAGTCTGCAAAACATATTTAAATATGAATGGCATCCCTAAATAGCACAGTATAGAAAATGGCTTTAAATTAGTCTTAGAGTTGTAAATTGAATAGAAGAACTTAGAGGTGAGGTCGCGAGTAAGAATAAGCCAAATATTCTCCTGGTTCTATCTGATTGAGGTATTCTACTGCCAGAAATGGAAATAATCTTCTTACTGTAAATTATAATCTTTCGTTTTCTTCAAAATAAGTTGAAGTGGGCCGAGATCACTTGCGTCCCAAGTTAATACGCCAATCCTGTTGTGCCGAGAAGGTTAACTAGTATATCTTCAAAAATGTTCGCCCTATTGGATTTAATAGAGGCATCACGAAAACAGCGAGATTTCCATTGGCTCGTTAAATCTCAGCGAATATATCTGTTGAAATGCGGGGATATATTGGCATTAAAAATTCACGATAGAGTTATTCAAGTCATGTGGGTCCAAATGCGGCAGTATTTATTGCACAGCCACCTTCTGCGTATAACATTAATATGATAAATTCGATCAGTGCAATTCATTTACCTGGTCGGGATTCGAACCTTTGCGAAAGTATCCTTGACCCCTGTACTTTGGAAAAAATTGCTCTGGGGCAACGTGGCATCGTATTCGTGGTATTGGAAGAAAATTCTTTTCCCTTAAGGCGTCGATACTATTCACAGTTAAGAGAGGATACGTTGGCTACCATGTGCGTGGTGCTTTCAGCGCGAATGTTTTATACCGGGGGAAATGAAGGGAGGATAATTAACTCCTAGACGTTAATCTTCTTTCTTAGTCGGGAACCAGGTGTCCCATCCTACGGACAAAGTGTTATACTTGAAGTTAGGGGAGAAAAAGTGGTTTATGAGAACTTAGCGAAGTAATAGAGACTAAATATTTCGACTAAGTAGTCAGATTAAGGGTGGATTAAGTTAATCAAACCACGGTGGATGGTACACAAGCAATTTTTAAAGCAGAAAGTGGTTAAGTCAAGACAGAATAGGTTTGAGGGTTGCAACCAACTAATATGTGGATCAATGACCGCTAGTGGTGATGGTTCTGGGATGGGAGTCTCAGTCTATACAGTTGATATTTTCCCTGCGAATTCCTCACACGCAGCCTGAAGTAAACCCAAGCGTGTCTGGTCTATCCAAACGCCTCGTTCTTTGGCGTTTCGTGAGCACGTGCGACTTACCTTGAACATGTCTGCGGATCTGTCTGCTGTTCGATGTCTAACGGTCCGCGGCTCGTGCTGTATATATACTAGGCCGACAGTGGCGGTGCTGCACTTATCCCTTCCCTTTTCCCTTCTTTGCTTCCTCCTCCTCTCTCTCTCTCTTTCATATGCCTTATCCCAATATCACAGGGGGGTTGGGTGCGTGAGGGGGTCTCTTTCACTGGCCACCCCTTCACTTCTTCTCATTCTCCGGCGTTCATAAACGGGAGCGCCGTTGCCTTCGGCCACACTTGTTAGCGCTCCAGGATTGCGTTTCGCCGGTGAATTTTTCCGGGCCACGCCCCCTTCCCTCCTGCCCATGTGCTCTAGGTCGCTTTCCTTCACTCTCGTAATTTTTTCGCCGGCCGCTCGCATTATTTAATTTCCTACGCACATTTCTGACGCCTTGCACTTGCATTGCCGTGCAATGCGGCCAGAGGGCAGCGCTCGAGCCGGGAGTGAACTTGCTAACGTCGACTCCGCCGCTTGCGTCAGTCAAATATGTGTGTATTAACACCCAAGTATAGGTGGTATTTGTTTGGTAGGTAAATTGTTTTATTGGAACGGTATTAAAACCAGGATTTCCAATTTCCGGTAATGGTATTTAGCCAGTTGAACCGTCAACGTATGCGAGATATAATAATTATAATATATAATATACTCGGTATATATTATTTGCGAGATAGGATATTCGAGATGGATGTACAAGGGGGTTTAATCGTACTAAATATTCTCGAATTCACGCTACACTATGGCACATGAGGCGTAGATCATCATAATTAGTCACTCAATCGTAAGATTGGTTGACAGCAGCCCTCCATTCTACTCTCTCCCCGATAACACTTATACGTACTTTTAGCTCTTCTGTTTATATCTCGTTTATATTTGTACCTCGGTCTTACTCGTGTGACTTTCCTATCTGTCGGTGGAGTAAATTTGGTTGTATTATTTAATTCCATGACAGGGAGACATCAGATGAGTTAGGGGCTGATGAGCTTAAAATGATGGACTCAGTCGTTACTTGGTGGGAATTTACAACGTTAGGCAAGATGAAAAAAACACTTCCACTCTTATTTATTTTCCGATCAATTTCGGCGTCTACAGCGTGATTTATTATTTTTCTCTGTTTCATCAACAAGTGCTTAGGGTAAACTTTTCAGGTTCATATTAACTTAGCCAATGGTCTGCCTCAATGGAAGCGTCGGTACTTGATTGAACACCGAAGCAAAGCGGCTGAGTTAAGAGATCATCGTTACGGCTTCTCTGATGTTTGTTACCCCATTTACAAGTTTGCAGAAGATAAGTGAGAATTGACCATATTTGTGGGAAAATTTTAATTGCAACTGATATACTCTTTTGGCTTATCAAAGGTGACTCCATTTCATCTGATAAATTAAAATCGCGGAGGTAGCTGGAATGATGTTTAGAGATTATTTGGGTGGTAAGCGATTTGTCACCATATTTTTCCATGTCTTGCAAGTTTGTATGTTGGTCGATTTGCTCTTTCTCAATCATTCTTATGATCTTCACCGGACACCTTCATCAATCATCATCGACATCTGATATCCTGCCATCTTCCCTCTGTTCAATACTATGCTTAGAATGAATCTCAGAGCGAAGAGGTTAAATAATAGTGAAAACAAATGTGCTACTGTTAGTAGAAATTTCTTGAGGTAGCCTGTTGGCAGAGTTGTCTGTTTAATTACGTTATAATTAAGCATTCGTAGTATTTTGAATCTTTAGTGATAATGATATTTTGGGCTAGATGCCACATCTCTTTTACGTGCTTATGGAATTATTGCGCCTGTGGTTTTTGTTCGTGATAACCTGACGATCCTATGTTAGTAAAAAACCGTTAGGTGAGGTCATGCATTCGACAGGGTGAATTAAATATTTTCCAATTTTCATAAGTTAATATTCAGATCAATTTCCCAAGCCAGTTTCTGTCTTACATGGTTCGTTAAGCATTCATAATCGACGTGTTTGAAAGATTTCAATACTTTCTACCCAGGAAATTTCGGGTAGGTTTTGCAACAGTGCGTCTTATAGAAAGTTTTTATTCGAGACCCCTTCGGAAATCCAACTCTCCATACGCATAAAAAGTGTTCCATATTCGATCTAATCTATTCCCTGTCAATCTTTGGTTATAATGGCGTGAGAAATTCTATGGAATCATGACAATGTGCAATCGGTTCAAAGGTGATGGATGAGGTATCTTGAAAACTGTATTTCATTTTTGTTTGATTGGTTGTAAGGCGGTATCCTTTAAGTTGCTCATTTTCCAGGTAAATCGCCTTGCCACCTTCTCCTGCTGTAAAAAAAGGTAATATTCTTCAATAGAAAGAGTTGTAAGTAATTTAAACGTGCGTTATTTTTATTCAATCGTTTTATTTTTTGTACTTATTGTATCTCAGTTTGTGATAAAAATCTAAGGTGCATTGCTACCAAGAAAATATGCCAAAGTTAATCGAATGTTGGAATAACTTTTATTAAAACTGCGAAATAAATTCCGGAGGGTTTATTTCTCCTGGCAAGATTCGTTTGGTTTTTTTCTCTTCACCGATAAACAAATACTTTTCTTTTCTAGCATGCACTGGCTCACTCGGATGCCAGGGGGCTGCAATCTATAAGGGACGTACATAGTGACGATGATACGATTGCGATATGCTATACACTGGAGATATCGTATTTTGAAATTTATCATCTGGGCTATACGATATGTCAATGCGAGGTGAATGGGATACAATGATATATGTGATGTTAGTACGATGGATTACGATATGGTGAAATACGATGCGTGGTGATTCATATGGTTCAATAAGATATTACGTATAATAGACTGCGATACATCGCGTCTTTTGCCATGTTGAATGTTGCCATATCTCAAAATGATGTTGAAATTTGAATTTCTATTCCCGACGGATTGAGCTTTTTTCTATCCTTCACTCCAGATCCTTTGAAGTAAACTTCATTTTAAAATTGCCAAGGCAAATATTCTCATTAGCCATTGATTGAATCTGAGCGGTTCTTTGGCATACTGACTCCTTGTCTAGATTTTTATACCCTTTTCGGTGGCGGATAATCTTAAATCATCATTGAATCGTAAAATTTGAAATGTATAGCATTTTAGAGAAATATGAACAGATTTGTCAAGTATTAAGAATTATATTTATTGTTTCTTAACATCTTTATCTTCTTAAATTAGAAAATATGTTACCTGTTTTTAAACTAAAATCATTTGATATAGTACTTTGCCTAGGTTACTAGAATATGAAATCGGAAAAGCGCTACGAAAATGAAGAGGTAGATGTCTGTCTGGAGATACGGCATGACGGCAGAAATACGAAGTATTTAATGGTAATTTTACTTAGTTCATCTCTGGGAGAGTCTGGTTGGAATATGGTTATTAGAATTTGAAAGTAATTATCTAATCTCCTTGAAATGGGAAAAGGGAGATAGTGCTAAATAATCAGAATTTTGAAATTGCACGTTACTGAGAAAGTTATTACACGAGAAAGGGGGAGTGGGCGGAAGATTTCTTAAATTCAGAGTAGCTTGGGATTGAACGAGTGCAAAAAAATGACTGCGGAAATTAAGATTGGACTGAAAGGGTAGACGGCATATGTATTAAAATCATGAAAAAATGGCATCGGAATGTTTATAATTGGCGAATAGGAATGAACGTTGCTAGGTGGAAGTGTCTTGCTGGGCCGTCCACTATTCTCAACTTAAACGCAGAGAAAATGTTTGAAGAGGAATGGAAATGGAGCAAACTGAAAAGGAAAGTAATTGGGTAGCTGAGATTATTATTTAGAATTTTAAATGATCAAACATAGTGACCAGTGAGCCACGGGACTCTAGTTAATGTCTTTATGCTGGAAGATTCGTTTGCGGCACAACTCCGTCGTATTAAGCGACAGGAACGAGGGTGAGATTGAATAGGTAAACCATAATATTGAGAAATAAAGGAATAATTTTGAGCTAGTGGTGATCCTATTAAGCCTTTTACGGAATTATGCCTAATTAAAACGGTTTTGAATTAGGATAGAAGAAGAAGACTTTTATTGGCAAATAGTATTTCGAGAGACTCAGCAGTAAATAAGAAAATGATAATACTTAAATATAGTCAGAGCAAAGCGTAGCATGCTTTCCAAACCTTTTTATTGATTGAAGAGGATTTCGACAATTCGATTTTCATTAGAATATCGTGGTTGGATAGCTGGGTGGAGAAAAAGAGAAATAGATAAAAGGGATATAACTTAACACTAGAATGCCGGAGGGGTCATTTTTGACCCCTTTTGATATTTCAACGTGGCTGTTTCCCACAATTATTTTTAAACTTTCCATTCGATGAGTATTCCCTCAAAAAATGTTTCATGTAGCCCCAATCCTTTGCACTTTTACCTTCGATGCCGTAGGGGTCATTTTTTACCCTTTCTGCTTTTTCAACTTGGCTGTTTTTTTCCAGCGACTGGTGCACGTTCTTTGCCACGAAGATCTCTCTGGTCTTCGAAATATGGCTTTCCTATCATTCAGAAAGCTATGTTTCGGGACCGCTGTCAAGAAATTCTGAGGATCTTACGATTTGGTGTCCACTAGACTCAACCGTTTGCAGAATAATTAGTTTGCTCTCATATTAATAATTTTCAATATATAATTAAGCGTATTTAGGAACATTAGGTCCTCTCTATCAATTAACTTGAATAATCATAAACATCCATTGTTTTGGGCGGATGAAACCTACCCAGGCGGGACTCGAACCCGTGACCTTCGGATTAGCAGGCGAGGACTTTACCTCACCGCCACCGAGGCCGGTACATGTCTGAGGTTTGGAAAAGAATTATTGGGAATTGTCAAACCTGCTACATCCCAGGGCCTTACGTAAGTGCTTATGAGCAATTACAACCTTAAAAACCCAGTGCAGGCTCCTCCAGTTCATGCCCGTGAAACCTGACAAGCATGGGCAAACAATTTGGTTGTCGGTTGACAAAGACTCCAAGTACACGGTGAATGCGTTTCCTTACCTTGGCAAATATAACATGCATGCCGACGACCAGCGTCTGGGTGATTATGTTGTTGAGAAGTTTACGTCCCAGTATGCCAATAAGGGGCGTAACGTGACATCCGACAACTTCTTCCCGTCACTCACATTGAGGAATAGTATGAAGACGAAAGGCACGAGTCTTGTTGGAACGTTGAATCCCATTAGGCATGCAAGTCCAGCTGAAGTGAGAAAAGCAAACCATTCTGTAAACCTTGGCCCGTGCATACCCTTTCAAACATTCTTGATCTGGCTGGAATCAAAGCCATGTAATGGTGCTTGTATTCCATTACTTTTCAATTCCTTTGTAATATTATCCTCTTCATAATAGTTTTTCCGAATATGGGAGATACATATTATTTTCACCCATGCTTCACCCATTCTCGCATTTAACACCCTGTAGTATTTCACCAAGTTCTATTTGCGGAAAAAGTTGTGTAGAAGGTTCGATTTTGTTATTCACATCAAGTTCAAGTTCAAAAAAGTTTATATCCGCCCAGCAGTAATATACAAAGCAGACAACAAAACAAAAATTGCAGACCTCGCTTTAGGATTCCGCCTCTTCGCGTACTGAGCATTTCATTGGTATTGTTACCTATACCAGTAACATGAACGGGAGCAGGCCGGCATTTACCCGAGGACGGTGGGAAACCCGCAAAACCACCGTCAGGCCACAAACATGAGCAAAAAAACAGTAGGAAATAAATATAATTAAATTACTGAATACATATTATATATATATATATATATATATCTCGTTCACTCACTCACCGAGTCCCGGCCACGGCACATTTTCACCCTCTGATTTCTCGGCTTTACCATCTTCCACATCACCAGTGTCTTCGTCCAATTTTAGTTACATGTTTCCTATCTCTTTCTTTCATCTTCTGTTCAAATTATTATATATATATATAATAATTTGAATAATTTATATAATAAGTGTATATATATACACTTATTAATTATGTACTTACTTATTTATTTCAAATAAAATATGTACCAAACAGAGGACACGTTTGTATGTTAGGTGCCAGAATACGAATTAAATGCCATTTAAGTCCATGTACCAGTTTCATAGAACCACCTAAAATTGGCGAAGTATGCCTAAAAGCGGCTTTTGGAACTGAGATGCGGAAGGCAACTGGCAGCCGCCACAGGATAATCGAGAATAGTAGCAGTTCACTAATTTTTCTTCTTTCTTTTCGTTTTGATTCATAGCTACAGATGGGATGGAGCTCTCTCTAGTACCTGAAAGGTTCTGGAGGAAGAAGTGTCTCCTATTCCTATCTCTGGGCGGGGACTGATGGAATGAATTCGAACGACCGAATTCAGCTATGAAAATTCGTGTTCTTAAGACATTGCTTGATAGTGTATGGATATGTGTGCTGACTATTTAATTACCGTTCTGGGTTGCCGTATGAAAATGCTTTATCATGACTTCACAGCATTACTGCCCAATGCGCTATTTTAATCCTTAATGTACAAATTACCAAATGCGTAACCCAACTCGGCAACCCGGTGGGCCATGCTTTTAAACAAGGGACGATATGATGTTTATGGCCGTCATATCTCCAAACTTACTAAACAAACTAGCTTAAAAAATATAATTATTTAAAAGAGAATTTTTAGAGGAAATGGAGCACGACATTGTATGATTCAGAAACTTGGTCGCAGCGGAGAAAGGATGAATATAGATTAGAAGACTTATGATTTGTGGATGTGGAGAAGGTTGATGGGTGGATATAAAAATAAATGAGGAAGTGCTACGTATGAAAGGGCTGGAGCAGGAAGCTGTTAGGAATAATTAGTAGGTGGATTATTTTGGGAGGTTAGCGACAACTGAGGTGATTTGCGCCATAATGGATAGATGTGTAAAATAGATTGTTAAGGGAATGGGGGCTAGAGGAATGGTGAAGAGAATAATTTGGGGTCACTATTACCATAGAGTAAGCAAATATGCTTACTCTATGCTATTACATATGCATCTGAAAAGTACAGTGTAAGCCACCTCCAGGATGTGTGGGACTGGGTCATTACACTCCAGGCATTCAATACTCGTCCCAGGTCAAGGTCGAACCTCGCTAGCTCCCCTGACCGCCAGGCGAGTACCAAAAGCAGTCAGTAGAACAGTGCTCGGCTAAACCAAAAAGTGGGAGATTACTACATTGCCGAAAGTGCTAACATGCAATTCGCGGTTTAAGATACTACAACTAATTAGTATTACTAATCCTAATCAATTACCTCGAAAAATGTTGGAAAAATATTTAGATTTTCTGATTTCATTGAATGTATGCTTTCGTCTCTATGTATAGCTATCTGGAATTAGTTACGCTCTGTGTTGCCATGGAACTGGGTGATTCCTTTTTGGTATCCTTAGATACTGCTGTGATAAGCTCGTAGTTCGGTGTGAAACTTGTAAAGAATAAATTGTGAATTTCAGAGTAGCTTCAGAAGGAGCTGGACTGTTGTCACGAGTACAGAGTGTGCAAAGCCATTCAGTACTCGCGTCTCTTTTGGATGGAGCCACGAGATTAAATGCAATTCTGAATACAAGGGTATTTACCATGAATACTTGATGACGAAAATCGTACTTTTGAAAAACTCATCATGTTACACTTCCCAGAAAAATTTAGTGGTTTTTCACTAACTTAGAGCTGGAAGGGAGAAGTCTTGAAACCCGCTTCATAGTAGATTCCGGGTGTATTCTTATCTGGCACTCATGTGCAACTTAAGATTATTCCATCGTGAAATGACTCGAATGTCGTTTTAATCACACTAGGAGAAGTTGCCCGTTGGAATTCTACGTGAAGAGCAAATACTTAACATAGTTGCTTTGGATTAAAAGGATCCCCATAATGTGACGTACAAAATGCATAGACCACGTAGGAGTGATGAAACACGGAGGGCTGGAGTAGCTGGATAATTCCCGAACTGAAATATCGCTGTAATTTCTATGCAGATCACTTAACCTTAGCCAAAAAGCCTCAGGCATAAGTTCCCATTTCAAACCCATAATGCGGTTGCTGAGGAAATATAATATAGTGTTGAAATGGTGAAAAACAGATTTTGGAGTATAAAACGCAATATTAAGGTCAAAAGCGAAGCGTAAAGGAAAATCAAATGCAATATTTCATTCTCCCAGCTATAGTGAAAGTATCAATAGTGAAATTCTCAAATGTTGTACCTTCAGTGCAACTTGGTAATATAAAAATGCAAAAAAGAACCCCTGCACCGAATCTAATGCTTTTCTTGGGAGCTGAAAGTTAAGTAAAACGGGGTAAAAACAAACTCTTTAAATTGTTGTTTGCTCTTTTAAGTATTTTTCGGTCGATTCTATGTCTTTTTAGCCATCCAATGGTGAAAATCAAACCTATATCTTTTGAGTCATTGTAATCTGAAAAAGCAAAAAAGAGATCCCCCTGCATAGAGATCATTGATTTGCATATGGGGATAAAAGTTCAAAATATGGGGTAATAACTACCACTATAAATTGCTGTTCGGATTTTTTACTATTTTTAAGCTCGGTTTTAGGTCATTCCCTCTATTTGTGACAAATTTCAGCTCCCTGGGTTACCTGAAAGTTCTTCAAACAGGCCTGAAAGGACTGACTTTATTTTAATGTGTCAGTAATTTCATTGATATTCTTGAAACTTAAGGAAAAGTTTTTCCTTTGAAATGGGAAACAGAATTAATCCTTTTCATGCAATGTTTTTGGCAAATTGAATGTGAAACTTCTTGTTGTTAAATGAGTGAAGGAGGTTGAAAATATATTTCTATATAAATGCCGTTTTTTCGTATGATCGCGATAATTCCTCCACAAAACTCGAGAGCCGGAATTTATTCCGTTATTTTTTCAGTTTTAATTTTACTGTCTGAATCTAACAGCATTGAAATACTGACTGTATTTTTTCAAGATAAAGGCACGGGGAGATAGGAATTGCAACGTAATGTAGTCGTGGAATAAATAGTATTAATTACAATTAGGATAGTGCATAAGTGTGATATGATGCCATATGGTATCACTAGGTACTCACATTGGCACTCTTTTAGAGATTTTATTTTAATTTTTTTTCTTATCTGTAAAAATGTTCTATATTTTTGTTTTATTATATACGTAGGTTTTAGTTGGTAAGGCTTAATACCTAGCATTATATTGGACAATAGTGGGGTTATTTCTGCTTTAATGAACTGGTGTATATAAATAGGGAGGTAATGTAGTATGTAGCGTTTATTCTCCTCAGAAAGTATACTGAATGAAATGATCGTGGCATTAACTTAAGTAAAGTCCTTAAAAGTGTTTGAAAAATCGGGGAGAATACCCTTGTTGAATATTTGGACTTTTTTGCCAGGTTGTGGTTCAGACATGGAGATATTTGAATTTTGTCAACTATGGTTTGCTTATTGTTGTCATACTATACACAGGCATATATTTAATTACATATTATAATGGTTTCTCTTAATTTGAAGAGTTTCGGAGTCTATTGATCTTTCAATAAACGGCCCTACCTTGACTTTTCGCCCCGTGTTTAGATAGCTTTTAAGTGCCATTATTTGTTTTTCCAACCGGTAGGAGAATAAGAGCCAAGAATGAGCGCTTTTTTCTTTGCAACCTGTTACGTAAGGTCGCCTTAATTTTGTGATTTTTGCTGAATTGAAGCATGTTCTCTATTAGAGATGAAAATTGTTTATTTATTTCCAATCATTAATTTCAATCATTAATGCTTCCGCTGAAGTTTGCTTTGAATTAAGATGGCTCTGTGGTGTAACTGAGCGGCAATTGGGAGATCCGGGGTCGAATCCCGGTCAAGTCAAATGATTTTTTATTGCGAATTTCACCGTCTTCGGTGTATAATGGTTTATTTACATTGCTCAATACCCATTGGGCAGAAAAAAAAAACCTGTGAATTTATGATGAAAAATAAGACTCTTGAAATTCAAATAAATATTTTTTCTTTCCCTTCGAAAAACTAAATTTTTGAAAAAAACTTATTTCCTTAAAATGTATTTTGTGAATTTGTCTTTTCTTTGAGTCTTCGTTGTGTCTATATATTTATTACAATGCTTTTTCCGCCCACATAGTGCTTCTTCTCATGCTTCAGCTTGCAAAGAATTTGGCCGCCGACATACGAGTGTTTGAAAAAATAACTTACTCCTTTACATATCCATTTTTCATTAAAAAAACCAGTTGATTTATATAATATTTATATATAATTGTCCTACTTGCACTTATAACTTCATCTCTTTACCTCCTCAAAGTTTCAACTATCCGTTATGTTGACATTAATTTTCATTCAATATTTCACGTTTATCGGTTTGCCTAATTCATTGACTTGTATAATTTACAAGTAATTTTCCTAAATGAAGAATAGTGCGTTTTGATGCCTCTCAGGTTGAGGATATTGAAAAATCGAGGGCGGAGTCATTTCTTGGAAAAAATGGTTTAGTAAGCATAGAATCGTGATACTGTCCTCTGTTTTGTCTGTGAAAATTGTTGTCTTAAATTTGGAAGGCTTCAGAAGAGATTTTGTCACAGGCACGTACGGGAGAAAATGAATAAAATTTATTTCTCGTATTTAAGTTATGTACACGAAAATAAATTTTCTCAAGAACTCAAGTATATAATCCATATATGTATGCGTCTACCGTAGTCATTAATTATTGTATATCTCAAGGCTATGAAAAGATGATGATCACGTGATCCAAAACAGCAACTTTGTGGCTTGACGTCATCGCATGGCAACACTTCTAAGGTTTACACACATTTCAGCAGGAATAATCAAATCATAAAAGTTCATTGCCTTCCACAAAGGAAATAAAAACGTTAATTTCGTCAAGTGACGAAAAACGAGCCGTACCTTGCAAGGAAATACGTCGTATATCAGGCAGCGATGCCGTTCTGTGACTTTATCTCCTCGGATTCCCGATGACGTAGCATCTCCTCGCAGGCAAGCGCGCTTAATATTTTAGAAGAAATATTTTCATAATGCCATTTTTTACGTTTAAAGCATGTGTTGTATACTTAAGAGTACTTACTTCAAATGAAAGTAGTTTTGTAAAGCTAATGCATGTTCCCCAGTGTCACACAATAGGATTCCTCCTTGTAAACGCGTGTCGTCATAGGTGTTATAGGCCATTTGACCCCAATAGCTCCGCTGCCACGTCTTCCGGTTGCTTGTGATTTACTTCACCGGCGTTTTGGCTCCCAGTTGGGAGCTGTCGCCACACCAGCCACGCCTTCGATGCATTTCACCGGTGAATGCCAAGTGCCCACTAGCATTTTAAGGGATTCGAATTCGGTCGTTGGTGAATTTATTCCTTGTCCACGGGAGTGCCTGAATGACCATTAGTCAAAAATGTTAATCCCCTATGGTGCAATATTATTTTTCTCTTCCTCATTGGCTGGGGTAGCCAAGTATAAGTCTACTATGAATCATTTCGTTTTTAGATATTTTTCCTCAGTATTGGTGCTGAACGTGGAAGATATACGTATGTAATATCTTTTCATGACTGTTCCATTAATGAATGTGTTTTATAAGTTGAAAGTGCTCCTCTGTCGATCAGTTTTTAACACCAAGCATTGAGTAGTTTGAAAGCATTATCCTGTTGGCAGTGGTCAATCAATGTAGTCTTTCATTTTTATCTATGTTAATGTTGATTGGAAGTATAATATTTACGTTTAACATAATGAAAAGTAAAGAAAACTTTGTAATTCCAAATAAATATTTAATGTACGACCTAGGTTTCGACGTGGAACGTCAAGTCGATTCCATGAAGTTACGCCCGAGACAACCACCAGATGATGACGTGCAACGTCGAAACCTAGGTCGTTCATTAAATATTTATGTGGAATCACAAAGTTTTCTTTACTTTTCATTATGTTAAGTCGATTCCATGAAGTCACGCCGGAGACAACGAATTATTTACGTTTAAAGCTAAATTGAAACCTGTGACCTTGTAAATGCCCGGCAGGTGCACGACCTACCGTGTTTCCTGGGGAAACATCGTTCGCAGTTACATGGATCATGACCTTTATGCGAGAGGGGAAAATTTAGAGAGCGCGAATGGTTTTAGGGTATTGCTTACGTCATCCAAAATGCTTACTGAACGAATTTTTTATATTCCTCCGCTGAGTATTTGTTGCAACCCCCATATTTTTTAAGATGCGCAAATCCCATCTGCTGATTAGTGACACTCACTTTATCGCAAGCGTACTATAGGTAATCTAAGGCCATACAGCTTTAAATGCGTCTTAGTGGAAGACTGAATGGTGTGCAAGTGTGACCTGAAAAACATTATTCATGCTTTCCTACAGTTCACTTCAATTTGGGTTGCTGAACTCAAAGTCACTCTTTTTAATCTTAAGCTTTAAGTATTTAGGCTTTTAATCACCACTCTTGCCCAACTACTCTTGGCATATATAACTAACCTTCTCTCCTTCAGTTCATGAATCTGTCATTATCTCCTTTTCATTGTTATCTTCTTAGAAGCATATCCATGTTATCTTAGCCCAGGGAGTAGATGCTGAGGTTGAGAATTGGCAAGGAAATGGTTGCACTGCACAGGGATTACTTCCGTTAAATAAATATAATCCTTTTTTCTTGATTAAATTCCTTGTTTGGTGTTTGAAACTCCAAGCTCAGATATTTTCCTCGCAGTAGCACTGAGACTTACATGAGTGATAATGGATTATATGTCATGAGCATGGATATTCTTGGTAAGAGTCATGCATGGAGAACACTGAAGCTTATAAGTATCCTCTGTCATTTGATGTTTTCATCTCTGTTCTCGTGTACTGAGAACAATTGACTACTCATAACTCTTTTATCACTCCCTGCATTCGTCGTAGCATCCGTCAACCGACTGTCTTTTCACTACTGCTCCAGATGTCAGTTGCTTCTCACGTTTGATTCAATTTAATTGCTTCGAGGGCTATGGCCATTCTGCGGATATTGTCAGTTAACTGGAAACAGTGACGTCTGGGACGCAGGACGAATCTGACTGTCAACCATCCAAATCCGAGCCAAGACCAAGGATATTTTATTTCGGTAATCGTAGAAGAACTGTCGACTCACATGCACCCATAAATGATTTGGCATGGTAGATTTCAAACGAGCGGTAATCCATATCCTCGCTCTTCATTGAGGTGAAAACTTAATGTGTACTGGAGGTGTGAAAGGGCAAGGAGTCAGAAAGAGACAAGAAGTATTGCTTTCTTTGAGACTTTATTTTATGATACAAATAAATTACACTTCATCTGGTGATGAAGCGGTTTTCATAGTTGAAGGGCTTAGTGGATGACGGTCTTGTAGGCGAGGGGGGAGTGGGCGTAGGCCACGGGAGCGGCGTGGTAGGCAGCCACGGCGGGGGCAGCGTGGTAGGCGAAGGGGGCGGCGTGGTAGGCGACGGGGGCGGCGACCTTAGCGGCAACAACGGGGGCGACGGTCTTCACGGCGACGGTAGCGGCTTCCTTGCGGACAACAGCGTTGAATCCGTTGACGGGGTCAGCGGTGTAGTCGACGATACGGCGGGTTCCGTCAGCTTCGATGAGGTTGTAAGATCCCTGGACAACATCTCCGTTGCGGGTCTCGGACTGTCCCTTGGAGTCTCCGGTCAGAGCATCCTGGATGTCATAGGAGTAGGAGTACTGGGGGTTGGGGTCGAAGTCGGTGTCGACAGCGACGGCCTTGGCGACGGGTGCGGCGTAAGCCAGGGGAGCGGCATGGGCCACGGCGACGGGTGCGGAGTAGCCGAAAGTAGGCTGGAGGACTCCGGCGCGGGCGACGGCCACGAGGGCGGCGAAGACGACGAACTATAAATAGTGAAGGATTTATGTTACACTGCATGGTTTTCATTGAAATCGATTTAGATACAGACTAGATATAGTTTGATGACCGTTCAAATTTATGGTATTGTCAAGAGTTGATAATCCAAAGTTCCGAAGACTTGACCACCGCACTGTGATATAGGAATTGCAATTCCTGTGATTTTAAATTATGTAAATTTATTTCTTCGCGGATTTAGATTTTCCAGGACTGTTATTTACGCGTGTCTGGTATTATTTGTACCCATGGTTTACGATGAATGAGAAATATATTTGCTTTGAATATATTTTATATTTTCCTGTTTCGAGTTAATGACTAAGCTGATTAATGTTAATTCTGATAATGTAATACCGAAGTGGTGTTAGTTGAATACTGCAACTTTGAAGTTTTACTAAGGAGAACGTCTTAAAGTTATCACTTGTATATCGCGAGCAATTTCAGTGATCTACGAGTGACCTCTGCTGTTTAAATTTTGAAAGCTTTAAATTCGCTGATAGAAAAGAGGTTTTCCAGATTTACATTAGATTTGAATATAAATTGTTTGAAAATTTGATGGTAAACGGTTTTCGCGCGGAAGAATTCAGGCAAGTTTCTCTAGGCTAACCTAGTTGCTGTTATCATGGCTATTACCGAGTTAATTGTAGGCTAACTTGAATTTTGAAGTAGTTGAATTAGTTAGTTATTGAACTTAAATCCTCGCTTTATTAGCTTTCCAAGTCTTAGAAATAGTTCCAAGTTATAATAACCCATAATTAGGGTGGAAACCACATGGTATCTTAAGAACGAAAGTTACACTTAAAACACAGCAATGTCCACAAACGATTTATTGATACAATCTCGGTTTCGTTGCTATGCAAGAGATGATGTGGCCATGCAATTAAACCATCATTGTGCTCAATGTAATGATTGGTCGAAATTGTTGTATCTTTAGTCCGACTTTCGTTCCAAGCATGAAAGATTTCCACCAATTCACGCCTGAGCCTGTCAACTAAGTGGTATCTTTACCGGGCTCACCTTGAATGCCATTGTGTTGGGTGGGCTGATGTGCTCTGTGTTGAAAAGCTCGGACCTCTGCCTTATATACTCGTTCCAAGTCACAAGTCGTCTTCCCCCTCCCCTTCCCCTCTCGCTTATCCCCCACCACCCACACGGTGTCCGAGGCCCGCCCATGGCGTAACGCCCTGACTACCGCCCCTGGCCCCCGACCTCGGATGGTAGCTCCACCCCTTATGCAACGTCTGCTCTAAATTTCAAGATCACTTTTCCGAAGCTCCTGTCTGGAATTTCCCTCTCAGCTGATATCGAAAGTTGTTGGGGTGGACATTTCGAGCGAAAATAAAGAAAGTGATAATCGTTTGGAAATCTTTATCAACCTCTCAGCATTCAGTGTAGAACGAGCCTGAGTCTAATTATTCAGGGTGTCACAAAAAAGGTGCACTGGCTATACATTTTCGGATTCTACACCTGAATTAAAACAAAAAATGTTTAATAAGTTTTTATAAAATTCCGCTTCGTTTAGCGACTGTCTGTGTGTTTTTTACAAAAAAAATCATGACTAAAGTGCGACTGAATATTTTTCTTTGAAATTTGGTGGATGTTTTAATCTTATGAACATCTCATTGGTAAAAAAAATTAAAGCAGTTGTGATTTCCCTTTTCAAAATGGCGGCCGTTCCAAATTTTCAATTCTAAATTGTAAAAAACCTGTTAACTTTACGAAAACTTTGCCAGAAACAAAAAAATGTGTTAAAATTAATTGTGATTATGATGCTATCAGAATTTTTAATATCAGTTGTGATTTGACTGAATAACACTGTTTTTTCCTGCCAGAACGTAATGCTAGCAAATCACGTTCTAAGTTTAAACATTGAGGAAGGAAAAAAAAGTGCTATTCAGTCAAATCTCAACCGAGGTTAAACATTCTGATACCGCAAGAATCACAATTAAATTTATAATTACTTTTGTACCAACAAAAATTTTGAAAAATTTACAGGCTTTTAACTATTTGCCATTAAACATTTGGAACTGCCGCCATTTTGAGACTTAAAAGCATAAACATTTCAGTTGAATCTCAACAGATTTAAAAAATTCAGGTACCGTAATTAAATTAAAGTTAATTAAACCGTACTTTTTTTTAAATCTAATTAATTTGCAACATTTTTTTATGGCAAAGTTTTAGTAACGTTAACAGGTTTTTTACAATTTAGAATTGAAAATTTGAAACGGCTGCCATTTTGAAACGGGAAATCGCAACTGTTTTAATTTTTACTGAGTTGGTCATAAGGTTAAAACATCCACCAAATTTTAAAGAAAAATATTCAGTCGTACTTAAGCTATAATATTTTTGTCAAAAACACATGCAGACAGCGTATATGCAGACAGATACGTTAACCGAAGCGGAATTTTGGAAAAACGTATCAAACCTTTTTTGTTTCATTTCAGGGGTAGAATCCGAAAATGTATATCCTGTGCACCTTTTTTGTAACACCTTGTATGCATATATACATTATTACAGCCTCTAATCAATCTGTCGGACGTTAAGTGAAATAACTTGGATTGCTGCTACAGCTGTCTTGAAGTGGAAATGCCGTTTGGCAAGTGAGACAGAATAGCTAATCATTAACAGTTTACCCGAACACTTAAGGTTTTGGATGGAATTGGTAATATTTTTTAAAAAATAGTTCAATATTTATTTATTATAATAATTTAATACATGTTAATGCCATTTACACAACAATTTAGGCCCCGCTAAGTCTCAAAGACTTGTCAGCGGGTTCCACGACATCACAAAAATATGGCAACGACACCTATTACCTAATATATGCATACATTTTTCCCTATTTACTTTATATATATAAAATACACCTAGACACACAAACACACATTTATATATCTATTCAAATATTTATGAAGCTTCCAGTAAACAATATAATACACGATTACAAGGTTTCTGTTACCCATCATTTTGATCTACTAGCAACAATTTTTTAATTTTAACCTTAACCTCATTTCTTGTAGTAAATGTACTTATACTAAATGGTATTTTTTTAAATTATTTTGGTACAACCACTTTAAATGTATTATTACCATACCTTGTGTATTGCAGAGGTACAATAAAATTTCTTACAGAACGGAAAATTTCAATATTTTTAAAGGAACGTATTTTTTTATAAGTGTTACATAAGTAGTTGTCCTGGATTATATTATATCTATATAATTTGTCTAACCTCAAAATGCAATACTATAATATTTCCTCTGCAATACTATAATATTTACCCTGTTTTAACTTTTTACCCTCATTATTTTTAAGGAATATTACTTTGCTTTGCTAATAGTAGTACGTGACAATGTTATGAATAGCCCCAAACTTAATTAAAAAGATTGGAGGCATTGAAATTAATTTCTGAATTGATCCCATGGTTGCATAATATCTTCTGGAGATTTTATGAGTAGTTTTAGTGCTTTAAAATATATTTAATAGACTATCAAAAATACAAAAAAGGCTATAAAAATAAAATACGTTGTAAATACAGCTGATATTTTTTTCTTCGTATGGATTTCTACAAATGGCATCATTGAATGCCGTATAGTGTCATTTGGAAGAAGGTTTTGCGACGAGCTTACTGGATAATGCCCGTTTTATTAGTTGATGTCTAGTGTGTAAATGTGATTATATTTTCCTCGCAATTTGTGAGGAAATAAAAAGTATCGCATTAAACGGTGGCCATCGAAAGTTTTTTTTGAAATTCCTAAATATTACCAATGAATATTTATACTTGCGGCTTATAATTTGTGATTTCTTAACCTCATATTGAAATAGCCAACATTTAAAGTTAGGTGGAGAATTTACCCAGAAAAAATTGTATGATTTCTCGTTTAATAAATCCTCGCCATTATAGATCGAAGCTATGAGATGTTATATGAATATATAATCAGGCGTAACAAGTTTCTTAAGATCGCGAAATAGTACATTTATTTCAGATTTCTTGGATTAGCCGTTTCGTAAGGCCAAAATAGTCGACAAGGAGATAGTTCTGACTTTGACCTGGTTTCTTCTGTGGCGCGCGCTACCAATTAAATGCGTTCCGAATATTTCCCTTCAAATATTTATCGTGACCTACTTATAGGCATGGGTGTCTCTGACGGCGTTCGAACTTCATGCATAAAAAAGCGTATGAATCGCTCGCCAAATCGTAACGCTTATAGGTATCGTTTCTCGTGCACAGCCTTTTTGGTCAGACATAGTGGGTTAGAGCGTATAATTGGCTTTTAGGTAGGTATTTTATTTTTAATTTGATCATCGCCGCCTGATTTTGGTTTTACCTTCCGGTATCTTGATTAAATATATAATGTGGGGTAACCTCTCCAACGTATTGTAATTTTGTGTCTCGACGCTCATTTTCATTAAATATAGATACTTGTTTCATGTTGTTATTAATGTTGCTATTTCTTTAGCCATCTGAATGAACGAGTTAAAATTCCGTTTTCTTATTGATATTCTCTGCATTTTTATTCCAAGATGTTGATTGTTAATGGTGATGTTTCGAATGGCATATAATCTCTATTTGTATATTTAGTGGTATTTTTAAAATAAAAAATTCTAGCAGCCGCATTCTGTCTTTCAATTATGATTCGAATGAAATAAATGCTTCTCGCGAAACTTAAAATGTCGCAGTTGTTTCATATGCATAAGAATTGCCGTGAAGCTAGCAAGCAGGAGACATATATCACATAAATCCTTTAATAAAATCGAATTATCTTTCAATGTTTGGTTCTAAAAATAAATGTGGCCTTTTTTCCTCCTTAGAGAAATGCAAATTATAATGATGAGATACTTTAGTGCAGGTTTCTGTAGTTCGGAATACATCGAATTTTACCATGTTTCTTCAATTTTTAGCTTAACCTATTCCTTATTTGCTTTCTTTTAGAATATTTAAATTTCTTATTTGACTGAAATCCAACAAATATATGATTGTTAGAGATTGAAAGATTTTTATATAGTTGCACCCATTTAATTCTAACTTTTTTATTTGATCACTTAATTAAAAATCAAGAATTTTAGTCTTCATCAATGAGCAAGTTTGAGGTATTGAATACATTTTGTTTGGGCTAAAGGCCTCCAGACTATACATGATTAACTACCTAAAATTATCAACACACAAAACTGGCCTCGGTAGCATTCGTGTTGCGAATGTACTTCACTTTTTTCTATGCTGTTCACTGACCACAGTTTCTGTTTATTCGTGTTTTCAGCTTCTGTTATATCAATCTTCAAATCTATTCATTGCTGATAATTCTTATAAAATTACTATTTATATTTTTAATTGTTCCTGGTGCTTGCAGAGAACCAAGTTTTCAGAAGTTTTTTTAACGCTTTAGATGTGTTTGGTATATTTAAAAGTATGTGCATCGCCCTATTTTGCGCCCTCAGTTGTAATTGTTCGTGAGTGAATACAGCTTGGTGAATGAAGGATTGTTTTACATTAAATATGACGAAAATGTAAATGGTAAAATAGATGTTTTGGTGACCAGCGGATGGCATTCGTTGAACCTGAAGGGGATAATCGGAGACATATGCTCGAAGAAATACCTACCGGTTTGTAAAATTACTTGCAAGTTGACTTGGTTGGAAAACCTTTAAAGTTGACCATTATATTCATAATTTCGCTTTTGTTTTACGTTCCCTTAGCATTGTAAGATGCTGAAAGCTCAGATAGTTTTCTTATCGAATGACCGATATTTATCATGATGTCGCCGAGAGTGAAAATGTAATGATGTCATAAATTTATTTTAGTGCACCAATATTTGTTTTTTTCTTGCTAGAATTAAGTTTTCAAAGCATGATTCGTAATGTTGCTGACAGGAGCGGTTAGTGCGAATTAGGTAGTTTTTGTAGTATTAATTATGTGGCTTATGAGTAAACAATCCTTTCCTTAAAGAGAATTAGAATTCTTAATTAATTAATGATTTTCATTTTCTTTAGTCTGGTGTAGAAATGAGGATGCCAAAGTCATCCCTGTCAGCCCGCCTTAGCTCATACATTTGGGTTCATACATTGTGGTCATATCTTCGAGACAGGTCGCCAAAAAGCCAGAAGAAAGCAGTCCATTGGACGCGACGACTCGTAACTAACTTGGTGGATAGTGTGTCAGCTATGCAGTAATTAGGTTGGATTTCCATGCGGAAGCTGAAAGTAATTTGATCATACAGGTTTTCACGTGTGTCGGTGATGGTGGTCATCAAGTTGCCTTTACAGAGTTCACTTTGCCACGAGAGACCTACATTTGTTTTTTATTCAAATTTGTTCCTCGCCATGATAAATCTTTTTATCTAGTACCCTTTTGGAGTACCTTTGGAGTACTTTTGTGAGAAGCGGAACACAGTATATTTTAAATGTAAAGTTGTTTGGTTGACAGAGACAGGTTTTGCTTTATGTAACATTTTGAGCTGATTTTTGTGGCTTGGCATTTCAGTTTCTGAAAGCAATTCCATTTTTAAGCCGGGAATCTTGAGAAACGGGTTTGGAAGAAAACTTTTGGATTCTTTGTACATTAATAAAGTCAATTTATGGTCAATCTTGGCACGTTTTCTTTGCATCACATTATATTCGGCTACATTTCCTCGCATGAGGGGCTAATTTTCAATTAAGGTATTGTTATTTTCTCTAAACTCAAAATGTGAGCGAATCCACTTTCATTGGAATGAAAGGGAATCAAAAGAAGGTGAGTTTTTTTAATATTTCATTCTTCATGAGAAACTGTTTTTTGGATAGCATCTTAACAAGGAGAAATTCTGTGTTTTATACTGTTGGCCATCGAGTTGAAAAGGCTACATTCAACCTCAGAAGCCGAGAAAAATATTTCACGGTTCCTGAAATAAAATAAATGCGTTTAGTGTAGCTCATAATGTTCATGCATATACATTGTGCGATAGTGTTCGCCCCTACCGTAATAGAGGAAAAAAACACTCGCATTTATTTTGCTGTCACCTACTTCAACTTGCAGTCAGATTGTCTTTGGAGTGAAATCTTTTATATCCTCGGATGGATTCGCATTAGTGAATAAAAACTGAATGCAAAGAAAGTATTAATACCTCCCAGTACAGATGTATTGTGTGGTGGTACTTAGACTTCTCACATGGAATCCAGCTTTCACTGTGATTTCAATTTTTCCAAATAAATTTATAAATATTTTTCCGTTTGCGGATTTTTTGCATTTGCTTTATACTTATTATGTTTAATCAATAATTATTGTTCTTATTAGTTTCCTTTTCAAGAATATCATCATTCTAATATATAAAAATTGAATGGTGTCTGTCTGTCTGTTGCTCAATCACGCAAAAACTGCTGAACCGATTGAGCTGAAAATCTGCATGTATAGATAAAATGTGCATGGGTTGAACATAGGCTATATAAAAAAGCCCTCAGGGCCCCCAAAGGCCCCCCCCTGGGGGTCCCTTGTGGTCCATGCTAAGCATTAGGTTCGGTGCAGTTGTTTCATTTTTTGCTTTTTAAAGGTACTTAAACTCAAGATAGAGGGCTGGGATTTTTTTATCGGATGGCTGAATAAATGAAGTTTCTAATTCTTTCATTCGATTTTCTTTTACGTTTCGTAATTGTCTGAATGTCATATTTTTTGCTGAAAAATCTGACATTTTTCTCTTTAATCAACAATAGCATATTTCCTTGACAACCAGAGATTTGAATTTCAAAGGATATTCACGCATCTGGCATTTATTTCCTGCCGGCCCATGAGAGCACGTAGAAAGAAAATTTGTATAAGAAGGGCCCAGAGTCCCAAGGGCCCCATGATAGATTGTTTCGGGGAGTAATCGATAAATTCAATGCATATTTACAAGTATACTTTTCAATGTCTATTCTCAAAGTAGCTCTCACAGAGGAACTGCATACGAGAGAACACTTATGCAGAAAACGATAGACATAAAGGAATTAAATGTGTAAGAATATTTACGTGGAGCGAATAATAATGTTAATAATGCCTCTGTTGCTACAACAAACATGGCGTCTTTTATTATAGTTTAATACTCAGATGTATTACACGTAGTGGAACCGTCTGCCTCTCATTACGATTGCGAACTGTTTTTTAGACCAATTCCCACATAAAATTTACGAGTTATTTATATATACTTAAACGCGTTAAAATGCAGTTTACTTACATCCACACAATCATCGAGTTGCCTATTCGAGTCTCTCACTTGCCTCTGTGTGTCCCCTCCTTGGACTTAAAAATATATCCATAAACATGCCTAATAGAATAAAGGGTAACCTTTGGAAAAAATCTTCTGAAGCATGAGGAATGTCTTCTTTGCGAGAAAATGAGTCCTTGCATGAAAAACGACAAAGGTTAGCCTTGGATGCTCAAAGACATGCCTACCAGCAATCTCATGATAATCTCCCCGTGGTGTTTCTCGGATTACGCTAAGAACCGCACAAATTTCATCCTAACCAAACCTACTGACGGGTAACCAGCTAAAAATCTGGTTCAAATATTGAGCCATCTGTTTCGAAACTTCAATCTGTTTTAAGATGGCGGACATTATAATTGCGTCACTACATGCTTCTTACCCATAAGAAGAACGGATATTCTGCGCACTGGACGTCATCGGTGTAATAAAATTGGTAAGTGCACTAAGATTGATCACCATAGATTTTTAATTTTGTAACCAATGATTATGATTTAGGAACCAATGAATATAGCCACCCTTTATGCCAAAGGCATAGTCCGGGTATTGAAGGATTCATAGGACAAATAAACATAGCTGGTATTGAAAATGCTCCTTTTGACGTTGTCAACCGCTGGATTATACTCTACTCTCCTATCCTGATTAAGATACTCAACGCACATATCAACGTTGAATGGCGGAACTCAATTAAGTCATTGAATGCAAATATATTTATGTACACAAGGGAAGTGATCAAGCTGTTATTCACTCACAAGACGGCTCAAGAGAAGTTGAGGGACGAGGTGACCATCTATCAACCTAGGTGCTATTTTTTAAGTAGTAATGAGAATTCGTGGCCCATTATTGGGTTTCCCGTTTATGAAAGAGGACAAACAGTCACTCAACTCTCCGTGCACGAAATGGAAAACGAACGAATTACAACGATCACAGCAAAAAAGATAGGATACGAAAACCTCAATTGATCACGCTGACAGTATTCTTCAGGTTTTGTGGTTTTCTTATAAAATAAGTTCAATGTTTTTCACATCCATTGAAGTTCAACGGGTACCTTCAGCTAGTATTTTATAAAATTCTGGGAATGTTACTCACTCGTTAGAGATGAAAAGCTCTACCTATTGTGGTTAGCATTTAACTGCGAGGACATATATTTTACTCTTTGTAATAATATATATGGTAAGTACTAACTTATCCTCAGTAAATTACGCGTGTATTGCTTTATTTGGGATAGTGCCGCAGTATAAGTACCGTATAAGAAATATCTGAGTCGTAAAGGGTGAATATCATGTTTATAGATGATTTAACATTCTAAAGGCGCTTTTCCATGTCTGCAAGCCTGCATGTACAATTCATGTATTACCTTAGTACCTTGTACATTAAGCTAGATTGGAAGCGAGCTAAAATGGACTCATTTACTTCGGAGAGAATTCAATGAAAACTGTTTCTCAGGTAGGAATTGCGCATCGTCTGGCCCGTGTTAGCTCCGCTTACTTTCCCCACAGTCTTTTCCCCTCCATTGTTGGGCCGATTGTAACACTGTGTGATCTGTCGATTGCTTATTCTGGATTGCTTTATAGCCTTGACGTAAAAGAAAAGGAAGTGGACGCAATCAATTCGCAGCATTGCGAAGGAGCGATCAAACGGTTACTTTCTCCGTCGTGAAATTCATTGGTTAAAGGCTCGGTAATAATCGTCGGTGTGGAATAGCTTTCATTGTTAATTGATCATCGGGATGCCTGAATCATCTCATTGTGCTAACTGTTAAACTTCGATACGTTAGTTTTCTAAAATTAATGGTGGGTTGTAGTTCGCATAGTGCCATCCAATACCAATAACTAATCCTTTCTTTGAGGCTTCTTTCTACGCAAACATTCTTACTAATTAATGACATTCTAACAATAATCGTTTCACTCCATTTAAATTTCATTATTTTGCGAAAGCCACTGATATTCGGTTCGATGCATCAGCGATTGTTTTCCAATATGTTCGTGAAGTACTATATTCAAGGACAATAAATGATTCCTTATCCCTTATCCCTTTTTTATGTTTAAAATATTTCTGCTAAGCTGTCAACGTAGTGGGAACAATCTCATTTTTAAACTTCTGCACCCAAAAGGTTCTCTTTTGCTGAACCGGATTCGAATTTTTTTACTTGTGGCTATTATTTACATTTACATTCGTAGCTACACATGTAAAATATTTAATTGCTATTGCAGTTCAGTGATCATGGACTTGTGCGTGTCTGATTGATCGTGGCGAATCATTCTTTGTTTATCTTTTTTCCCATCTTTTTCTCTCCCTTTCCTAAACGTACACCTTGAGCCAAAACACCAAATAATGTGCAGGTTTTTTATAAAATTTTGAATGAAATAATTCTAAAACTTGCTTGAATTACTCAATCACAAGGGGAAAATTTTTCTGATATCTATTTCCTATCTCGATGTATCTATTTCCTATGCTTAGGCACTCCAACAATTAAACAGCGTACACGTATTTTGGACTGTCTTCACTATCGAATTCCATTAGGGTGCTCGAGAAAAGTTATTAAAATGAAAGTAATTTTGGTTAGTTATATAGGGAGGTCAGGTCACTTTCGCCGTTAAGGTAAAGGAGAAGGTTTGTGAGAGGAGTATTTACTGCGGTACGGAGGAAGAGCGGAGAGAAACCGGGCGAAGGCATAAGCTTACTCTTAACAAATGACTGTAAGGCTTCAATATCGAACGCCATTACGAAGAACGGAAGCTGCAGTCGTTCTCCTTACATACACCCCAACTAGGGATCGGAATTCAACTAAAAAATATCCGCTGGAATTCAAATCCGGACCGACCTTGGGATGAAAATCCCGTACTCTATCCACCAGATGCAATCGATCACCAAAATGTCTGCTAGATCTTGAATTTCGCTGAAATAGATTACCCACTGATATCATTAAGGGGTGAGCCATTGAGAATTGAGAACAATTATTGATGCGGAATAAGATTTATTGCATATATTACAAATAAATATGTTCCTCAATAAGAAGAGATGGCATGGTTTTTGTTTAATTTAGTGGATGACGGTTTTATAGGCGAGGGGGGAGTGGGCGTAGGCCACGGGAGCGGCGTGGTAGGCAGCCACGGCGGGTGCGTGGTAGGCAGCCACGGCGGGAGCGTGGTAGGCAGCCACGGCGGGGGCAGCGTGGTAGGCGACGGGGGCGGCGTGGTAGGCGACGGGGGCGGCGACCTTAGCGGCAACAACGGGGGCGACGGTCTTCACGGCGACGGTGGCGGCTTCCTTGCGGACAACAGCGTTGAATCCGTTGACGGGGTCGGCGGTGTAGTCGACGATACGGCGGGTTCCGTCGGCTTCGATGAGGTTGTAAGATCCCTGGACAACATCTCCGTTGCGGGTCTCGGACTGTCCCTTGGAGTCTCCGGTCAGAGCATCCTGGATGTCATAGGAGTAGGAGTACTGGGGGTTGGGGTCGTAGTCGGTGTCGACAGCGACGGCCTTGGCGACGGGTGCGGCGTAAGCCAGGGGAGCGGCGTGGGCCACGGCGACGGGTGCGGAGTAGCCGAAAGTAGGCTGGAGGACTCCAGCGCGGGCGACGGCCACGAGGGCGGCGAAGACGACGAACTGTTGGATTTAGAAAGATGCCAATGTTAATGTCAATCAAGGTCTCAGATCTTGAACCCTTCTTCGTGGAGACTCCGTTTCAAATCCGCAAAAAATGTCTCTCAGATTAATCCCCACTCGTTTAGGATACAATTATTTTTACTAGAGATTTTCGTCACAATTATGAATTCCATTAATATATTTCGTGTATGTATTTTTCGCTATTTTGATTCAAGTTTTGAGTTCAGATTTCAGAAAACGGCTCTAATTTCTAAGCATCTCAAAGTTGAAAAATCTTTCTTTTAATTCAGTTTAATAGAATTATCTAGGAGTACTATTCGAGTCGTATCCTAATTTCATTGAAAGGCAAACTTTAAATGTTAATTAGTGGTAAATGAATTGGTAAATTTGGTTTGTTTGTTTTCCGGCCCCTGCCACTATTTAGAGAGTATGTATTACATGATGGTTTGGAGTTCCAATTAGCTAAATGTGAACAGTTAAAGGACCTTTCTTTAGGATTGTGAGAAGAATTTTCAAGCAGTAAGTGTTCCCTGAAAGCCTTGACATTATGTCTTCCTACCTCACTAGCCTGTAGTTTTAGAGGCAATGGAATTCAAAGTAGGCTGGTAAATAGCATCCAAACCCTTTAATGGATAAGGAAATGAAATTTCAAGTAGGTTGTAAGAACCCTTTCAAACCGTTGCTTTAGGATGAAGGCAGTGTGAGAAGAAAGTAAGTACCCAAAATGTTGTCTCATCGTTTTAGCAACATTATTTACTAATTCGTGGAGCGAATTAGGTAAGGAATTTGCCTACCTGATGAAGGAAGTAGCCAAGAATGAGGGGTGTTTTAAGTGTTATGAGATCTATCATCTCACAAAAGGAGGGTGATAAGTATGCAATTCAAAGTTTCTTAGAACAAACTCTCTTGACCCTCTATTGATTAGCATTAGAATGTAGGTTGTATGAGAAGAATCCTCATGCTCAACGTGATGGCTAAGGGCCTGGGCAATATAAATTCCTACTTCTAAGTCTGAAGTAAGTTAAAATATTGACTTCCTAACAACGAAAGTTGCGAATAATGAGAGGTGCTTTAAGTGTTCTGAGACGTATCGTTTCACCAAACGAGAGCGTAATCACAGCCTCAACCACCGATAGCGAGGCAGCGGGATAAAAGGGACCCGTCCGGTCTTACTAGTGGCTTCCCCGGTCGGGGAGAGCCGACGATGGCCAAACTTTACTCACCTTGAATGCCATTTTGTCGAGGGCTGATGTGTTGTGTGGTGAAACTCCTTGGACCGCCTCTTTATATACTCTGGCCAGACACCCTCTCCTCCTCTTGAGCCGCTGTGTTGAAATGACCTCGTGATCTGATGTCCTTCTCTAAATCCTCTGCCCCACCCTTTTTGCCACAGATTCTCTAAAGGTTTCGATATCGCTAATCGCAAAATGTGACATTGAATGTTTCCTATAGATTTTGTAGTTCGGTGATTTAAATGATTGAAAAGCTCTTCTTATTATCCGCCATTTTCTCAGCAGTTAAATATTCCTCTCGAGTCATTGACGTCTGTAGAATTAATTCCTCAATAATTAATTATCGCATTGTAACTTGAATGCGTGAAGAAAGGTTAGTGGGTGTAAAGTTAAGCAGGTAGGCAGATTGGTTCGTCTAATCTTTCGTTGAAGATAGCTTCTCTTGAGCATGCATGAAGAGTACTTAAAAGTAACTCCCCCGGATTCTGTAATAATTCTTCAGGATAAATTTAGAGTTATTTATTATGCTAATTAAGTCTTCAATGATTCCTTTCCTTGGCGTATTTTCTACACCAAAGTCGCCTATTTGTTTTTTCGTTAATTTGAGACAAAACGTCCTACTGTACAATAATAATTCATAATTTCGCCACTTAAAATAATTGCTACACTGTAAAGCATTGTATGAGTTCATGCCTGTAAAGTTCAAGAAATTGCTTTTTACAAAACTCGTTGTGATCAGAAATGTTGCGTGGTGGTAAACATATTCAACTCTTTATTTTATATTATTTCAGAAAAACTCATTTACAAGTTAGGATAACAATCTATCGTACATGTAAATAAATTATCATCCTTATATGAGGATTCTTCCTGTGTTTATTTCTTATCTAAACTGAGGTGTGTGATTGATGAAAATCAATTGGATGCATTATGGAATCCTTGTGTGATATATATTATAATTTTTTGTGTAATAGTTTAATAGCGCACTCACTATATGTACCCACTCTTTGTTTTTTGCTTATTTTGTTTATGAAGTGATGCGTAATCAGTTAAGTTACGTTTCACCAAATTCATTTGCAGCTCTCAAACATATTTAATTTTAGTATCGATTGGTGATCGTCGATAAAAATTGAATGCACAGTTGACAATGCAAATAAATAAATATCTTCAGTGGTGCGAAAGACCTTTGCCGTCGAAGCACCCTAAAACCTAATCCTAACTAATTTCTTCAATGTAGGAAGGTAGGCTAATGGTCGAACCCATGCATGAAATATGCTCATCAAAGACAAATAAAACTTAATAAAATCTTAATATTTTCTGTGAAACTGTTCCCTTAGTGCGGATGGCACGAGATGTCACCCTTCTGTCATCCAGTGATAGCTGTGTGACATAAATTAAATACGGATTAAAAACTTGTAATTTTTCATTTTATTGGTTTGCTTTTAGTATATATTTGTATATTTAGATCAAAACGATAATGTCGAGTTGCGCTTTCTTTTTCTCAACTATTATTTTTCTAGGGTAGGTATCTAGGAGGAAAAATAGTTTTTGGCGAAACGAACTGAACCATGCACATACAGTAGACAGAGCGCACGCATTGGTTACCTATCCTCCCCTTGCGTCCACTCTGTAGTGTCGTTGAAAATCATTTAAAAGCCATCATTCCCAAATTACGCTACTTAAGGTGAAGGACGGATTTTCGGAAGGATTTCACCTCATTTCTCTGCCATGTAATATTATAGCGAATCCTGCATGAATAGTTGATGAATCAAATTACATTGTTTTCAATTCAAATGATATGTTTTCTCGACCTCTTGTATTATACGGTACAAATATCAAGAGTTTAGGTAAAATAATAGTAAAATAGGATGTCGCAACACAAAGCATCAATTAACACTAAAGATCAACTTTGTGCATTTGCAAATCATGCAATTACCAAAAGTCATTCATTTAATTTCGATGAAGCCAAAATTTTAGATTCAGAGCAAATTTTATCGAAAAGATTATTCAAAGAAATGTTCCATATCTCCAGAAAAAAAGTTGCAGTAAATAGACAGACATTTCTTATCTAAGTGAAATTTACCATAATTTAATAAATGAAATATCATTTTTCAACAAAGAAATGAAATCAAGCAGCCAAATTTAAAAAAATTGCAAAAAAACATCAACAAACTTGAAAGATAGCATAATCTTAAATATGTCTATATATTTTTCTTATAAATGATTGCTAATTTAAACCGTTTTGTCATCAAAAAATTATTGTAAAAAACGCTTTTCATTATGTAGAATTTAATAATAGCCCTAAGGATGGATAAATAAAGACCCGAAACGTTGGAAAAAGTTTGAATATATTTATAATTTGACCTAAACTCGTGATATTTACACCGAATTATTTTCAGTATGTATCGTGATGCTTTTTTGCCGGTTTTATATATTGCTTATTTAAAATATATATGTTATTTAACGAAGAAATAACATTTGCCAAATTGACCTAACCCTCAGGAATGAGATTCCTTTTAGTTGCTTTCTTGGAAAAATGTAGTTTAACGTTATTTTTGTGGATAAATATTCATACTCATTTAAAAGTGCAAGAATGCATCATATAATAGTCGTATGTGAATAAAGTCAATTGTGTAGAAAGGTGTGGGTCCTTAGTGGCTCATGTTGCGCCAAGCTACGCTAACAATAGCCGGAAGTGCCGTTGTATTGTATTGTTTGTTGGCCCTAAGCATCACAGTACAATGTGATTACACTTGTGTATTATATGAAGGCATGTCAAAATATTCACTGTTTAAAAACAAAGAAAAATCAAAATTTCACTCACTTCAGTAGAAAAAATAAAAATGTTCAATGTTTTTAACAATTAACCAACAAGCAGCAAATTTTCACTGAGGCACGTTAATTAACAGAACCTTTAGTAAAATAGGTAATAGTTATCTGATAGTCGGTTTTTGCATCTCTGAAGTTATAGGCTTGTCGATAGGTAGTGTAGTTAATTATTTGATTTGCTTTCTAAATCTTTTGTCTTAACTGTGAAAGTAGTACTATTAGCACGTTGTTTGTCTACCGAATACCTTTCGAATGTATATAGGTCTATATTGGCGAAATAGATATAACCTTCGGGACTAGAGTAATGGAGCACCAACGGCACTTCCAGCTATGTCAACCCAAAAAGTCGCCATATTCCATCAACCTCGACCATGCCATCAAATGGGACGAAACCAAACTGCTCTGTCACTGTTACGGATTTTGGTATAGTATCACAAAAGTGAACATTGAAATCTACCTGAAAACCAACAGGTTCAACCGGGACGAAGGATATCAATTATGCCAGACTTGAAATCTCATTCTCAAAATGGCGGGAAATAGAAATACGGACCCACAAATGGCAAGTGACTAAACCTGAAGGATAAAGCATTTAAACCCGACAGATTTGACGCCCGGTATCAACGGCCCTGAAGACGATGGAAACGTTTTCCGTCGAAACGTCGGCGAAGATGGAGAACTTAATCCGGTTTGAAGCCCTAGATAATTTCACATCAGTTAATCGCCGGGAAAACATGAAATCCCGCAAAACTAGTGTTTTAAGCAAAATATTTATTTTAGCATAAGACACTTGTAATGTTGTGGTTTAGTGGACGGAAATTTAGCTGGATACAGGCTTGTCCGTGATGCAAAATGCTTTTATTGTCCACGGGTCTCTATTTTTTTTCATTCATCTTCTCGCACGTATCTGCTTTGCTGATTAGTCTGCATACCCCCTTGAATTCTGGACTGACGTAATTTGTCTTTCTATATTTTTCCCTGCGTTATTTCGCTTCAACCGAGACGTTTATGTGCAGTGTGAACATAAATTTAAGCTTTGACCGTGCTTAAAATGGAAATAGTAAAATTTGGACTCAAGTTTAATTTGGTGGTGATACATTTTGTATTACAGGTATCAAGATGAATTAGTCCGTGGAGATAACTATAGAGATAAAAGATATGTTTCCCGCGTCTAAATTAGCGCATACGGTTGGCTGTTTTAATTTATTTTTGCTCTGGCTCTTAACTGTTGAAGGTGGTCCTAAACTGGGACAACCAGCCGCCAATGAACTGTGGCAACCTGCTCGAATTTGGGTGACCGGCCCTGGATGGTGAAACTCCGCCCTTATTTTTTTTTAATGTAGCCAAATGTTTTTTGAAGGACGTCGGAAGATAAAGAGATTGAGAGGAGTGCGATGGTAGGAGTAAAGGTCGTAGGTAGTATGTAAATCATATCCCGAAATGAATGTAAGTCCGGAAATGACGAAAAATGTTCCGAATGAGAACGGTTTTCTCCACTTGTTATCGTTCAGGATTGAAACTTGGTTCTTCCCAGTAACACGCATAAGTAAAACGGTATTTGGTAACACTGATCAACATCTTCCTTTACATGCTCCGTCACTAGCCGCCGCAGAGGCGTGTGGAAGGGGGTGTTTAGACACCGGCCATATGGAATGTATTACTTATAGTATTATGGCATTAGAAGAGAAAAAGAAGAAAAGATATGTCATGTTTTTTCACTTCTTGCTTAATTTTGCCAACTATTATTATTATTGATTGTGAATTTTATCCTGCTGCCTATCAGTACGAAATTGCCTCTCTCGTATTTTTTTTCGCTTCTGTGAGTGGTGAAATAGTATCTTCAATGCCACTCTAAGGCCTGGTTTTATAATCTCACGTTAACCGCAAGGTGACGTAGCCTTTTCGTTAATCTGATGTTGACTGAGAGTTCGGCTTTTGTATATTAAGTACATCAGTATCTTTGTTAGTTGAGGCGAGCTTTAATCATTAGAGAAACGTTTTAACATCGGTTTTCATGCCAAAACATTTTCAACTGGACTTTATCAAACCGGGCCTAAAACTCGAGTGATTAGAACAGTCATTGATAGTAATCTTAGTCTATCGAGTCTCTTGTAGCTTACACCTCAGTCCATGCATCAGCTGTGTTTCTCTATTCTCTTGTAGAAGTTTGTGACAAAGTGTTCGGATTTAGAGCATAAAAGATTTAATGAAGAATGCATGAGCGGTGAAAGGTCGTTGACTATTATGTGCCTGTAATGGGTAAGCATGGAAGGCACTGAATCAGAGCAGCAGGGGCTATATTTCATACAGTCAGTAATCCATGTGTGCACTAATCCGAGGAATTATCTTCTATTTCTTTATACATCTTAATCTATAAAATATAATGATACATGTATACACTAGTGTTCTCTCCCCGACATGGTAGTGAATCCTGGCTATGTCAAGATAAACATAAGAGTATGCTAAATGTTGTGGGAATGGAGTACCTGATAATTGTTTGTAGCAAAAGTAGAAGGAATGGGGCTCGGAAGGAGTTGGCAGTGAAGGAATGTGGGCTGAATGCTCCAATAATGAATATATATATGAAAGGAGTGTACTTCTTTGTTTTGAAAATATTGAGATAATGAATAAGAGTCGAATAAAGAAGCAGATGTATGTTAATTGAGTGAATGGTTTGGAAGGAAGGGGTAGACCGAGAAAGTCGTGGGTGAAGGTGGTGGAAGAGAGTCTTAAGAGGAGGAATATTAAAATCATTAATAACAGCAGGCTATATATGGACATTGTATGAGGGTAACTGAAGCAAAAAAGATATGCAAGGATGGGGTAGTATGGAGGTAATTATGAAAAGAGAGTCAGCTTTACAGGGATATCACCGAGAATTGAACTTTTTTTACTGTGTCTAACCCGGAAGAGAATGGCGTGATGTGTTTGCATAATGATGCCCCTCTACATAAAATTTAATTCTGACTAAAAATTTAATCATGCATATTATTGTGCAGGGAAACGCTACATGTGAAAAGGCCTTTACAATTGGAGAGAAACTAAAATAAGCAGTTCCCGACGGAAGCGTAAGTGTAACGCAAGGGTTGAAAGTTGTGGAAGAAATTAGTAAAATTAAGCCGGTTTTTCCTGGCCTCCCTTTGATAATTATGATTTATGTTATTTATTTCACGTGATTTTGAAGGATAGAGCGCGGAAGGCGTATATGTTAGCAAATAACTTTGAATTGTGCCATTTAGTCGTGCAAATGATGAGTTCAGATTGACATGGGTACAGCCGCTGCGGATTTTTTTGTAGTTGCCCCTAACTGTGAAACCCGCATCTGTCTTCTGTTATTTAATTGGCCACCGTCGGAGTCAGAGAATTTTTCTACGGCTAGGTGACGCTCATGCATGTTGAAATCAGACTACGATATCCCCTGAGGCTGCTTTGCAGCCCACCTAAGATGCTGACCCATTCAGCACATGAGACCTTGGCCTCCCAATACCATTAGCTCCGTAGCACTTCCTGCCACACGTCCTTTTATTTGGGCGTTTCAATATACAATGCCAAATAATTAAAAGCATAGAATTTCCTTTATCGGGATATTTTGTTAAGCCGTTGGATAATTGTCTGGGGATTGTGACATTAAAAATGAATGTGATGTAACATAAAAGTCGGTTTCACATGTCAAGCAATCGATGATGTGACGAAAACAATTATTTAAAATCTCGAAACCAGTTGCATGAAATATCTACCGCAGTGAAAAACTGCAAATAATTCTTATTTATTTTTGTACAAGTTCCTCCACATCAGCCTTAGACGACTTTACTAAACGTTAATAATATGAGTAATGACTCCGTGAAACGCCCTTTCATCTTGGTATGTTCATTTACTAAGTTTCATGAATTTACTATAAAACAATAAGCTTGAGCAGTGGCCCATCATTTTTTACTATTTGGAATAATTGATGTATGTACTTGGTTTTGGACATTATTCAGGGTGCGGATGTATGTGCCGATTTATTTAATCATTACTACGGTCTACAACATAGAGTTTTTGTCATCGTTGAGGCCAGAGTTATTTAAGTGTGTAGTCCTCGCAGATAAATGGAATACATAATTTAAAGCAAGGTGGCTATTTACTTTCTCTGTGACAAATACGGGTTCCGAGTAAGACCTGATACCCAGGAATATGCGCACGGCTTGGGTTTTGCAGGACGTTCCCAGATACGTCTCCTGAATCCGAACTCAGGATCTTTGGTTTCAATTGTTACGCTACACCCTTTCGGCTACTAGCTCTGATCGACTTTTATTGCATTAAAACATTGGTGCTTCTACTGTTGGCGTTGTAGAATTTTAAGTGTACCCCACCATTTTCCAAATGTTAGATTGTCATTATTTTTAAACATGGTTCTCATGTTTTAGTTTGGAAAATCCTATAAGGCAACCATTTCTTGAATCATTCATGGTTCTTGGTGTTTTTTCTTTCCGTCGAATCTCTATATATGGACAATTTTGGGCAACTCGATGCCTGATTCTCTAAATATGATAGAGTGGGGTTTTGCAATTTTAAGTTCAGCTTCTAAGTTTTTTGCTTCCCATTTAGATTATTGTACCAATTCCGTTCGCCAGCGTTTTCAGATGTTGACCTTTAAAGAAAAAATTGTTTTCCAGCGAAGGATTGGACTTAATGGTTTCCTTTTTCACATCATAGATATTCTGTCCTTTTGTTCCTATTTGTAATGCTATCCTGAAAATATTTTATGGAATTGAAATTTTTGCTGTTATAAGTTAAGATTTCTTAGCAGTAATAGACGTTAAACAGAATATTTCTGATTTATCTCTGGGAATGCTATGACATAAATGCAGAGGACTCAGGCTAATAGAGCTCTTATTGGTTCTCAATTTTTCGTCTAGCTGCTACAGTTTTTATGAATTAAGGCTGAGATATCTGGACCATTCTAATAAGCTTAATAGATGGATCAAGAAGAGCACGCCTAAAAAAAACAGTATTATAAAACCTTCTTGCTTTGACAGCTATAATGGTTTCATCACGCGTAGAATTTACGCTGAAGAAATAAAAGAGCATAAATTAGGTATATAGAACCGAAAAATGAGCTATGAAGCTAGGCGTATTTGAATATTTATTATTTAATTTATATTTTACCAAAGGAAATATATTTTTTTCGGTTGATATTTCCGATTCTTATCGATATTACGTATACACCCACACAGCTACTATTTTTACTCTATGAAAGTTATTCTAGGGATTTGACGTTAGGATAATAAGGATGTGACGGTAACTTTTCCAAATAAGGCCGTGTGATAAAGTTGTTACATTTTTCGCCTACACTTGTAATTTCAACTTATAAATTGACCCCAGAGACAACATTCACTTCATTGCGTTCTCTTGAAGAGCAGCGGAGATTTTATACCGAGGACAGTTTGAGCTCGTATAAGTATGCTTTTTTGCTATTAGCATAATGCAAAGGAAATATTGTTTTCGTCATGTTTAGTAAACTTCCAGAATGAAAGCTGCATTGAGTTGTTGTACAATGTATTTTAAATGATTTGGAGTTAATAGAATTTTATTATTTGGTTTATTTTAATAGTATTCCGGTTATGCTTCAACAGATTTTCCCATAGGGGTAAGAAGAATTTCCCCCTAGATTTTAAATGCTAGTATTTCCAATCTATTAAGTATAAAAAACTTGAAGAACTAATACTTCAATAAAAATGTTTATTAATATAAAGGTTGAAATGTATTCTTAAGGTCGCTGTAGCATCTTTGACATCGGTATATTTAATTTAATTTTTGCGAATTAATGAATTTTAAGAGGTGTTATGAAAATTATATTAGTAAATTTGCCTTTGTTGCAAAACCTGAAGGGAACTTTGATGGGAAATGAGCGCGAAGGCGGTCATTACAAATCAATGAGTGAGTTAACTCTTAATTCATTAGGAAACGATAGTCCATGAATCGATAACATGTGAAAGAGTCTTCTCGTGCTATTTAGTGGGTAGTTATTTTAATTGATTTCTTATTGAACGGAAAGACTAGTTTGCTATGCCCATGAATAAAAAGAAAACAATATTTATTTTAGTGTTTCCTGCGAAAGAAGACGTTTGCCAGCTGTTGCATCTGTTTGAGGGTAATAGTCTCTTCATGTTTTTCCTGCGGCAGTACAGTAAAGTAATGTTGTGAGGTACTTTGAAATTATGTAGTTTACCATAAACCTCTGTCGAAAAATATATTAATTTACCAGTTACACGGTTTTACTTAGATGAATATTTTAATTATTTTAAAGACTTAATTTACTTTTCAAGATCTCTTTTGCGTCACTTTTAAATAAATTTCAATTTATATTTCGTGTAAGATTTCTCGATTGAACCGTTTCATTTAAATTGCTTTTTTACAATGTACAAACAATACATATTTTAGTTACACATTTGACCATATTTAATGCAGTAATGGTCATATTCTAAAGCCTAACTTCTTTGGATACGTTGTCCAAATGCTTTTTGGTTAAATAATGGTAAATATTTAAGGATGGATCAATAAAGTTTTCAGATACGAACTGACTCCTATATTTTTCTTTCCGATACCTCTATACTAATTTTATACCTCCCATTTTATAACACGACTACCTCTTGAAAAAAAGCACTGAAAAAGAGAAACAGACGGATAATTACTAATAAGGATGGGATGCATAAAGCAAAGTAATGAGGGACGTCAAATGTAATGAGGGAATATAAATAGAAGACTTATGAGGGAACAAAGCGGTTAGCTAAGAGGAGAATGGACCGGAGAACTGCAGAGAATCAACCTTCAGTTTGATGACTGCTGATGATGGTGTGGTAATGTATTCAATGGACCATGAGTTTCCCAATTACAAGGCCGCGGATGAGGTGCTTGCCGATAGCGTTTGTGATCGGTCAACTGTATGCTAGTTTCCGAATTGTTCGTATAAATAACGAGCTTCGCGAAAGTATAAGTTTGCTGTGCTTATACAGCCAATGCTAAGTCATTACTAATTTCACTAGTACTCATCTGCCACTTCTGTAGAAGATGTTATGTATCTTGCCAAGGTATGGCTGTGGTATGGCTTCTAAGGTAAAAAAGGTCAAGCGTATTTTCGAAGGAGTAAATGGCTGAATATTGTTTAGATTTTTCTCCGGCCCGTGATTATGAACGAAGGCAGAATAGCATGGGCGAGTTATTGCTGTGCATAATAAACCATATGTATTATTTCGAAGTCGTTTTTTGTTTGCTGCCTTAATATATAAATATTCTTCATCCTGTGATGAAAACTCTCCTCAGTGTAGTCGATGTTAAACTTGATTTGGGCGAAATTTTTATCCAATCATAAGAGATATCGTGGTCGAATTTTGTTTTTGAGTTGAAGAACATTTAAGAAACGTTAATTAGTTATTGAAACGTTAATGACGCAAAAATGTTTTTTTAATGACCTAAATTCTCAGTAATTAACTCAATATACATACTTCAGGTTATAACTTTACTTATTTTTTTCTCACCGTACGTTAAAAACGCTTTAAAAACAGATTTTTTCCAAGTTTGCTAAAATTAATGCGGTAATTGATTTATTCTTAAAAATAGTTGAGAAAGCATAAATATTGCACACTGAAATATCTCACGCGATCTATGCGTATAGTAATTTCTTCATTGTTTTAAGAAAACTCACTCTGGAGTGCAAATTCATACCATTTCCCTTGGAAAACGGCTTACTATTTTTGTATTGTATTTGGAAAAGTAGTAGGGTGACTTAAATTTTGTTACCCCTATGCAGATGAACTTTTTTCTTTTTAATGAGCCCAAATTCGTCGAATCTTGCTATATCTACCTTAATCATTATTGATTAGGCGATCCCTCTGCTTTTATTACATTAAACGAAAGGGCACTTTTGCATAATTTCTCTTTTGAAAGAATGCAGTCACCCGACCCCAGGATCATTACGAAAGAAAATGAGGGCTGGGATTATACGAATGAATGAAATTCTCTATGGTAAAATAATTCATCTGGACTCATAGTCGCGCCTGAGTTTTTAACCAATGAAACTACTCAGGTGCCTTCCACTAGTGGGGATGTAAAACATCCCAGTCCAGAGTTTCACTGTGAATTTCGCTCATTCGTGTGTATCTCCGAAGCTGGTGGCCCCCGTTTAAGTTCCAATCCCCTGAAAAGGCTGGGTATATATTTATCTGGATAAAATGATCCACACAGGCTCTTTCAATGTAGGGTTTTTATTGTTTCTAGTCATAAATACTTTTCATCTTGGGATGAAAACACTCCTCGGTGATAATTTAGTTGTGCAGGGCCTTGGCGTAGGTGGTGACGGCGGGGGCGGCGTGGTAGGCAGCCACGGCGGGGGCGTGGTAGGCAGCCACGGCGGGGGCAGCGTGGTAGGCAGCCACGGCGGGTGCGTGGTAGGCAGCCACGGCGGGGGCAGCGTGGTAAGCGGTAACGGCGGGGGCGGCGTAGGCGACAGCGGGGGCGGCGACCCTAGCGGCAACAACGGGAGCAGCGACGGCGGCCTTAACCACGGCGCCTTCCTTGCGGACGACGGCGTTGAATCCGTTGACGGGGTCGGCGGTGTAGTCGACGATACGGCGGGTTCCGTCGGCTTCGACGAGGCTGTACTGTCCGGTGACGACGTCTCCGTCGCGGGTCTCAGACTGTCCCTTGGAGTCTCCGGTCAGAGCATCCTGGATGTCGTAGGAGTAGGAGTACTGGGGATGAGGGTCGAAGTCGGTGTCGACGACGGCCTTGGCGGCGAGGGGTGCGGCAACGACGGCCCTGGCGAGGGGTGCGGCAACGACGGCCCTGGTGACGGGTGCGGCGGCGTAGGCATAGGGAGCGGCCACTGCGACGGGTGCGGAGTAGCCGATGGGTGCTACTCCGGCGCGGGCGACGGCCACGAGGGCGGCGAAGACGACGTACTGCGGAAGAAATACCGTTAATGAAATGCCCGATTCTTTGTCGCCGTTGCAGGGGATTCTTGGCTGCTATTTCTAACCTAAGCCTTCAGTGTCGATGTTGTGTATCGAAGAAATTTATTTCGTTCCCACTTTTGAGCTGGCTAATTTTGTATATCCGTTTTGTGAAACTTAAATGTTCACATCTGTGAAAAGAATGTATGTTTAAAGTTTTAGTTCGATTATCCTAGCTCCAAGATGACTGAAAATTCCACGAGTTTTTATAAGTTAAAGTTACGAGAAATATAAAAGTATCTTAAAACGTACTGAGGGAAAAGAGCCTTCTGCTTTTTTTTGTAAATGTTATTTAAACGTCTGAATCATAGAAGTTGGAAAAATTGTAATTGATCTGCCAGAAACTTTGTATCTAATGGATCTCTGAAGGCGAAGTCATATGCCGGTTAATCGACATTGATATACGCGTCTGAGTTGAAGGATAAGAATATCCCATGCTAAGGAAAGGAGTTGATTTCCAGTCGATGGGAACTGGATTCGTTCTAGAGTTTTTTCAAGGGCGTGAAATTACTACTCATAATCCATAAATATAACAATTTACCTCGATCGTTAATCGAGATTGATACTCGATCAATTGGCATTAAATAGTGGCTAGAGAGAAATATAATATCTCATACTTCGGAATCCCATACTGCTACCTAGTAAAACACGAAGAAAATAAATAAAGTTTTAGAATTTGACCTGTTTTCATTAAAGCGTATCGTTAGCGTTTACTCAGATGATTAGTCTCCATGCCTGAAGGTAAAGTAGCTTTAAATATAACTCTAATCTGAGAGATTATTATATCCCACGCTTCGAAAAGAAATATCAGTCTTCTAAAAGACGAGGAAAATAATTTAAGATAAATATAAATCCAATTGTAGTCTTGTTAAGCGTATCCATGGGTGAATCTGCTACTATTAATCCAGAATATGAACGATTGGTCTTCATCAGTTGAGGTAACTTACATTGTGGTAAATTGCCGGGTAATGCATTTCCCGAGTCAAAGGTTTGAGTATCCCGTGCTACGATTTGGAATTTTGCATAGTCAAAGGGAGAATTGAGTGTGTCTACTTTACTAGTCCAGCGTATTACTTCTATCCGAGTAAAAGGGCACCTGGTGTACGGTCAGTACAGCGGGGGAGCTCACCTTGAATGCCATTTTGTCGGTGGACGGATGGGTTCTGTGGTGAAAACCTCGCCCTGACGGCCTTTTATACTCACTCTTGGCACCCTCCCGCGTTGTCAAGGTGGTGTTGAAATGGCCTACTTGAACCGGTGTCCTTCTCTAAATCCTTGACTCCACCCTTTGTGCAATTTGGCTTCGGCCTCTCTCAATAGGTTGCGGATCAATTTCCATTGACCAAAGGTCTTCTCGAGTTTTGTAATGAAGTCTTTTGATCTACCGGAAACTTAAGTCATAAAACGCTTGGATTGAAATTGTGGCGGATCGTTCTGTATGCTATAGCGTACCGCGCGCAATTTTTTTACGGGTTACAATGTTGTAATTAAGAAATATTATTTTTAAATTTACATCAGAGTGTTCTCTCCTGGAAGTGGTGAAGATTATTTGCGTCTACGTCTCTATCGGACGCGTGACTTTTCAAAACGCATTTGTTAAATGTTGGATCAATTCGTTTATGTCATCATTTCACATCCCTGTGAAGGATAATATTTCTAATGTAAATAATACTGTTGGGATATTTTTCTTGTCAATATTTTATTAAAATCCAATGTTTCCCCTCCATTTCCCAAAACATCTTCAAGGCTATATTGGCTTTCTTGGATCAGCTTCCGGCATTTTAGGGTAAACGGATTTTATTTCAGTCTCGATGCAAAAAATAACCCGAATGTATCGTTTTATCCAATGGCATGGTCTGCAAAAGTTTTTACTCCGGCCTTGTTCCGTTTAGGGCCGTTATAAATGGCAGTGTCCTAACTGATGGTGCTGTTATCATTAGTATTGGTTTCTGTCTCGCTTAAAAGTTGGGAATCAGTTTCCATCGGTCTATGGTCTTCTCGAATATATTCTGCTATTGGGGTCTCTAGTCGTCGTAAATTCGAGAATTTAAATTGGGGTGAAACTCCCTTGCATTGTTTGGTTCGGTTTTACTGCGCGACATTGTACATTGTTCGCCTTCATTGATAGGAATTGCGTCTTTGAAATCTACGTCAGTGCGTTATTTGGTTGCAGTGGTTAATGTTATTTTCCTGTGTGTGCTTCTCCATTTAGTGTAAATTATGAAGACGAAGTTACGATGTTCTCAATTTTCTGGGTGAACCATTAGCTAGAATATATTCAAAACTTTAGGAAATGTTTGTATCTCGAAAATTGTCGCACAAATAACGAAACATTGTCCAATGTTTTACACAACCCCCTTGGTGTGCATTAAGCAAGAGGAGGGGTCGTGAAACACCTGAAGATGGCACTTACTCATCGGAACCCAGGTTGTGTTACTTTCTTGTTTTCCATTTAAATGTGGTTTGTGCAATTTTGGCCTAGTATTCGTCAGAATAATTATATGTTATATTTAATTTTTTTCTAAAATTATTCTTAGTTACCCACGAAAACTGGAGAACGCAAGCTAATGATTTTTATGCATAGGTATTTCATTTCTTTGGTTAATCAAATAGTTACATTTTTGGATGAGACATACGTAATCGGTGAATATGTGATTAGATTCATGTGATTATTGCTCCAATAAACAGCCTTAACTAGTTTCGATTATCTAATTATCTTTTGCGTGTGTAGTATCAATTTTTCATTTCATAGTTTTTGTGATGTCTAAATTCAAATAAGAACCACTACCAAGGGTAATGAAATTCTCAAAAGAATTTTTGTATGTCTAGAATTATCACCACCATCCCAACCTCAAAGCGTTTCAAAGTATTAGAAAGTTCCTGTTGAAAATACGAAATCTGTCATTAATAATGTAGTTTTATTCTTTTTTCATTATTGGCAGATAAAAGCAATTCAATAGATTTATAAATTGTAATTGAATTATATTTTCTGTTTTCCACAAGAAACCTCTTTTTAAAAGTGAATATGATCCTAATTACGTATTAAAAAAGGGAATTAATATTTTTTGAGTTTTTATTTTATCATCATCAACTTTTCTTTGTGGAGTTTCATTTTTTTCATGAATAATTCACATTACGTGAATTAATCAATAGTAAACAATTTTTAAAAACTACCTCTCACAAAATAAATTGCGATATGTAGGATTAATTAATTTCATTTAGTAAAGGGTCATTCCACGTCAATTCGAACAACGAGTTGCCCTTTACCTCTCCGATATCGACCAAATTTGCTGGGCGTATTTCATTTTACTATGTTGTTGACCTTGCCCAATTGTTTTGTAAAATATGCATTCGTTGCCTAATTATGGGAGTATACAAATATTGAGCCTCCCGCAAATTTGTGTTTGATTTGTTTCAATATCTTCGTAGATATAATACTTATTTCGGAGCAAAAGTGCTCGTTTTGAAATATAAAGCAAAGGTGCATAATAGTATGACATAATTTATTAAAAATGTTGCACTTTATGCGTCAATTTTAGTGTTGAAAACTTCAAACGCATTTTTCTCTAAACACGTATCCCTTCGATTTTGCTCATTTTTTATATTTACTAGCTAGTTACCTCAGCTATGTATCGTTGAAGATTTGCGTTGGTAACTTTTTTTTAAGGGAGAAAATAATTTTTGTGTCGCCATGTTCGCTTTAATAATGTCAATGTTAAGCGGCAAACAAAGTTGGGGGAACTGTGGATATATATCGTCGTGCGATCCGACTTCTTCATTTATCATTTATAGTCAGTAGGTTGATTTAGAGCTAAAAACAAATAATAAACTCAAGAAGAAGAAGAGTTTTTTGCCAGTTTTTATCCTAAATATTTAATTAATTTATTAAGTTTTAACTAGTAAGGGTTATATATTGAAAATGTGGTGAAAACTGTGCTTGACAAGCTTGGCAGAGAAACAATGAAGCATGAAAGTTATAAGAACGCTGTATCTGTTCTACTGTTAAAACCTTTTCAAAATGTGACCCCAAGCCTGGAGGCGGCATAATTCAACCGGTGGGCGGTGACCCATCGAAGGTTGGCATTTTTTGTCACTACTTGCCACCTGATTGACATTCGAAAGTTGACTGCATTAAAGAGTCGGGTGACAACAAGGTATTCCGGTGTGTAGAGATATATCAGAAGGGCTTACTTCAGGTCCTTAAAGGTGTAATTTAACGGGCACCAAATATTTCTGGGTGGCGTTATAAGGTTATGGTAAATTATATGATTGATTATGATGATACAGGGTGGCGTGGTGGCCTAGTGGGTAGAGCGCTTGGCTACTGAAGGGTCTCGGGTTCAAATCCGGGTGAAGCCTCTGAACGCCCCCGAGCAAAAAATCCTCGGAGTACGAGGTGGCCCAGGGAAAGGAACTGGCCCCCCTACCCTGAATGTGTGAAATTCACACGCCTGTGGTTTAGTCCGGGTTGAGCTCTACCTTCAACTATCCAAACCAAACTTCGGGTTGAATCACTGAGTGAGAGTGTATGATGATACGATCCTCTGATTTTCGTACTACTCAATCGGCGCCCTCTTACGCCAATCAACAAACTTCTCTTGAAAGTTGAAAAACTAATCTTGAAAGAGATTGGAAGCTGTAGTTTATTAATAATTTGGGCTGCAAGTGCTTCATGAATTTCCGTGGGCGAGGTACTGAAAGCTCTGTGAGCTAATTCGCTCTTTTCTTCTTTCTGCTTAAGGATTCCATTCCATATTTTTTGCTCGTACCTACTCACTGCATTTATATACTTACTACATATCATACCAATCTAGTTGTAAATATAGCCATTATTTGACCATACCTCCCAAGAAACCACTGAAGCCCCTACATACTTACTACCCGATTTGATTTTGGTGAGAAAATCCACAAATACCTGGTAATACATTCCTCTCTAACTCAAAACCTCACCTAAGCTAAGAAATCAACAGGCCTCGCTCGAGATTTTTCGTTGAAGTCCAATAGTACGGTTTAGATTAACACTAAAATGTATCTATTCGCGTTGCTATATCTCTTATCTCTTTTGAAATGATGTGTTAAAATGACATTGAAAGCCTGCTTCAATAAAGTAGTGTAGGCTTGAAAGGTTTCCTTTTGAGTATTCTCTGTGGTTCGTGATATTATCGCGAACAATAATTACCCCACTACAGTTGTTTTAATACTAATACTTGGCAGTAGTAAAAATGCTCCTAATTTATTTATATCGAAGGAAGGAGCTTTAAAAGCAGAACTAAGCTATAATTGCTTCAATTTCAACTAATTATTTTAGGGAAGTTTTTTGAAAAATTAAATACTACAATTTTTTGCTTTAAAAATTAAAAACAACAATGCTTAGACCAATGTAATGTCACCCACTATCTTAGTTTATTTTCTTCGGAAATTCATCAGGCAGGTTATCATTAGGTGTGATAATGCCAGGTTATGTCTTCACTTCGCATTGCTGTGAAACGTCTCTAACAAATTGGCCTTAAAGACGATATTTTGACGGGAATGTTTCACCCGCAGATATCGTTTCCATTCTTCTCTCTTCGGTAGTTTTCATATAATGGACCATTCTCTTCGGCATCATGAAAACTGACGTAAATGACCTTGACCTCTTTCTTCCGTGTGAGGGGTGGGAGAAACCAGATTCATTTTTGGGTTATTCATCATTTCACCATTCCTGCGCCTGCGCTGTGTGGGAGACCAGAGAAACGCTCAGGGCGTTGATATTGTAACGTTGCCACTCCCACGAACTGTGGTACTCGCCTCTGTGGTTACCTACAGCAAAAGCGATGCAGTGAAAAAATAAAACTCTGGCAGTATTTAATTCGTTACTAGCTAAGTAATTTCTTCATTTTTATATTTTATACGGGATCAAATACATCTCCTTTCAACCGTATATATTTTATTTTCACCATGGAGAGCACTAGGGGCAACCATATCTATTATGATATTTTATCTTCCCGATCATTACCCTCATGGTTAATGTATTTCTAAGAAATGCAGAGGTAGAATCTGTATAATTTTCGTGCGAATTTCCTTTAGAAGGTGTAAAACAAAAAGGTACTTCCTTCTTTGATGTTAGTTTTTAATTAATGATAAATCAAATGCCTTTTGTGGCTTTAACCTTTTTTGAATCTACAGCATAGCGTCCTCTCATATTTTTTTATCTTACTGCTTAATTTCTTATTTAGACCAGAAAGTTAATGGTTGATGATATCTCTGTAATTATAAGTAAGATCCGCTCTGCTAGGAAAGTTTTCTGAAGAAATTTCGAGTGAGGTTAAATAAACTGTCCGCTTTGATTGCAAATTGCTGTAATTATGACTTAAAAACCTTCTTATGTATTTAAAAAAAATTTTAACTGAGAATTATATCATTATTACGATATTGTATACATTCAGTTGAGAGCGTGCTATTTTGAACTAAGATAATGAAAGAGAAAGTTGATGTTACATGATGGTGTTACGTCAAAGTTTTGGCTCTGAAAATAATGTTTCCCCAGCGTTTGGTGAAAAAATCGCGTGATATTGCTATCGTTAACATAGCGTGCAATAGTATGAACTAATAGGTAGAGATTTCTTGAGCTTCTGCGGAAGAAATTTTAGTAATGCTTCCTCTTTAATATTTTCTTCAATAGTTAAGTATCGGTGTGTACCTATTTAAATATGATTTTAGCTTCCCATAATCCTCCAAAGCTGAGAGCCTATTTCTTGAATATAATGTGTTGTAATAGTTAGCAGTAAAACCCAAAACAAACCAGGGGATGTTCGACCCTGGGACCTTAAGGCTTGCTTGATACAGATACCCCACCGCTCGGCTTCCTGGTGTACCCGGCTTTTCAATAGATTTAATATTTAGAATGTAATGCGGCAGCATCCTTCTCACTCCGTTATTTTATCTTTTTGATTCATTTAGTGCTACTAACTCGTTAGTTGCCCGTCGTTTACGATACTTCTATTCGACGAATGAGGCAATCGTTTTATTTTATATGGCTAAATTTTAGGTCTTGGCCGCGTGGTGCATTATATTTGGAACCACCTCGCACGGAGGCAACGATTTTCCGCAAATCGGAAGGAGCTTAAACTGGGTGGAAGAAACCGGATCAATATTCCTCGTTTCTAAATGACGACCTATTGAAGGCGGTCGCTTCTTACTAATGAATTTATCGATGATATTCTTAAATTATTACTTAAGGAATAGTGATTTTCGCCAGCAAGTCGTTAAGGTTGATAACGACGTGGCATAAATCCGCAACCATATCTTAACACATTTGAGAATAGCTCCACTGTTAAAGAGCTAGAACCACAATCATGGCGGGACTCGATGGTGCGACCTCGGACCTGGCCTGGCGGGTGCACTTAACGGCAGACAGGCAATCCCGACGCGCCGCCCGTATCCTTGGCTCTTTCACGGTCGTTGGCGCACGTGTTCCCCGCTGAACGGTGGCCCGAAGGGACTCATATTGACCTAGATTATTGTGATAGCTCTTGAGGAGTCATTAGGCGGTGGCTTTGTGGTACGGGGCTATTTTACTAATGTCGGGGGCGCATTCGAGGGGAACTCTGTAATCCCTGTGGAATTGTCATCCTTGGGATTGGTGAAGGTGGGCATCTGGAGGGCTGTGCATACTGAACGCTTAACAGTCACTGGTGCGACAAAACATATAACATATGGGGAATACCGAGTAACCTTAGTTTTTTTATTCCTATTTATTTTGCTTGCACAGCATACTACTAATTTACGGATGGTGGATACAGCCTAAAGTGGTGGGCACAGCCTAAAAGTTAATTCAGGCTAGTTTCTTAGACTTATACGTCACTACGTTTACTACTACTTCATGCGTCATAGCCTACTTCTCCTCTTCCTCATTATGAACCAAAACCCTTAGCAGGTTTCATCTTAGCTTTTTTATGTTGTCCGATCATAAGCTACCTTTCCCAACTTTTAGAAAATCCCACCCTGCATAAAATCTGTTAACAAATAAGGTTTTATTCGGTTCCTCTTTATGTTTCACTCAGTATTTTCTTCTAATATTTAGAAAACAGTCATTGCTTCGAATTTGTCCTATTCAATTCGCTTCTCTCTTTCAAAAAGCTTTAAATGTCTCATCCTTCAATCACTGTCTACAGTTATTCTTCAGTTTTCACCTCGTACTTTCTTTACTTCCTATGCTTCTAATTTCCTTTTTTCAATAAATGCCTTGTGTCTCGAACTCATTCATTCAAGATATTATCGGACCAAACCTTCATTCTTAATTAGTACAGTATGTTTGACTATGCTTCGATCATCCAAGTCTTTATAAACAAACGGGACTGTCTTATCCATCTGGTGTGGTGTCGGTGAGTCGGATCTGAATTATTTCGTGACATACGTAATCTTCATTTTCTTACTATCTTTGTATCTCCAGACTTTTCTTTTTCTTAAAGGTTTATCGCGTCGTCAGAATGGAAGAATTTGGACTATATACTAGCAATTAGAGAATATACGCGAATTGTGCAAGTAGCAGCTCCAGAACCGTTTCACGGTACAAGACAGGAATAATTTTTAAACATGCATAGACTCCGTCAATATTTTCTAGCTTGCCTGGGATTCTGTCTTTGATATACTTATTATAGCCACTGATGCTATTTTTCACCCGGATACCGTACAGTTTTTCACCAATTTATTTTTCCATTCACCTGTCGTAGACATTCTTCTAATCCCCGATAATGGTCGAATATTGCTTTGATTTCTCATTATCACTATAGGGAAGAACCTAAGGACTCTATTGTTTTTTTTTGCTTCTTAAAAAGAAAATTATTTTTCAGCTCTTCACTAGCTGTGACTTCGGCATTCTTGCACGTTCATATCGCATCCTTTATGCTGTCACCATGGGCAACCATTGGACCAAATAACAATTAGTGTGTGAAAATTTGTTTTGAAAAACATTATCTGACCTGATTGCAATTAGGGCCTTGATCTTTCAATTGCAGATCAGGTGAGATAACCAGTTGAAGCATGAAGCCATATCAATTCAACTCATTTAAGGGAGGTTTATGCTATTAATTAACGTAATCATGTTGATCAAATAGTCTTATTTTTTCAATGAATTATTCCTCAAATGAAGTGAAAAAAGTTTGTTTTTGCGAAACATTTCCATGCCAGTTTTCACATTGTTCACAACAAGTACAAAGTGAAGTTCGCTACATTAGTAATGGAACATTAAATGAATCACTTTCATCAAGTCTTGGAGTATATTCTTTTGAACCTCCTGGATAAAAAAGTAGGTAATTTTCCGAGTAGAATAACACTTTTTCTTGGACTGATAAGATGAGGGAGGGGTCCTTTCATTGTGGTGGCGTAAGTCAATTGGCTGATCTTAACCTGTTTTTTTTCCGCCTGCTTGGCAGTGTGGAGAGTGCTGGCTTTAGTGACGTAGTTACGTCTACCAGGTGGGAAGTCGGAGGGAGGAGGAAAGTGTCTGGGTGAAGGCTTGCGGATATTGGGAAAGGAGAAAAGGTATCTGGCGACGACATGTGCTCAACGAAACTTGGTGCTATGATTTCAGGCTTATTTCTTTTAAGGGCTGTGGCGGTGTCAGGTTAACATTATCTCTTAACCCACACCCCACTCTTTCCTAAATCTAAGGTCATTCGTGTGGTGAGTCGATACTACTCTTCTTTCTTTTAACTAAATGGATCATACTGTCGTTCGACACTATGAATTCTAACATCCTAAGTGAATTCTTAAGTGGATTGTGTTGAAATATTATATAAAAATCTCATGTTGTTCTAGTTATCTTTGAAATATATCTTTCGATAAACCTGTATTATTCCCTTTGGGGATTTTATTGTTTCGAGAATTTTTATGGCTCTTTAGTCTTGCATCTCATTACTTCTGTCGAAATCGATTCCTCTTATATTCCTGTAAACTTCCTGATTTTGTCACTATTGTTAAGCCCAAGACGAAAACAATTACCCTCCTGGATTAAATCTATATTATCCACATTCTAGGTAGCAAGAATCATATTTGGTATCTTTACAAATCCTTTCCTAGTGTTAAAACTCGTCGCTCCTTTACTGAACTACACCGTTACTCTAAACCCTCGGGGTTATGAAGATTTTACGCAAATCGTATCTTATTCCGTTACTTTTATTCCCAAAAAAAAATCTGGTTCTATATTAATCGTCGCCGTAATCGTTCTCGAATTCACGGTGATGTTTCCCATGGTTATCTTAGTGTCCTGGCTTCCGATAGGCCAAATATAATTTTTTTATTATTTTCTAAATGTCTGTTACGTACATCGACGGTCTCCCTCAACCATGACCATGCTCATATCTCTCTAATCACTGCCTATCCAAAAAACAGACTAATCCTCAGGAGATATATGCATAACTTTGTACAATTCTCCCTCATCGTCCCCCGGGTCCCGATGGTCTCAGCCCTCTATTCGTACGTATCTGTGCTTCCTCCATCTTACTACCCTTAAGCTTACTATTAAATCGATGCATTTCTCTTTGTATTTCTCCACCCCAGTAGTAATCTGCTACTTAATGCCATTCCTATACATAAACCTGGCCCTAAAAATGATTAACCTAATTGCCGCTCCATCTCTTTGTTTCCAAGTATTTCTTCTGTCTGCGAGAGAATTATTATTATCCGGCTTTATTATTTTCCGGCTTTCTCTGTCTACCAATCAACATGGCTTCCTTTTGTTGGTCATGCCTAACCAACTTTTCAGTTTTCCAACACCATGCTGTCATCCTTTCTGATGCCTTCTTTTTTGACTACTGTAAAGCTTTCGACTCCCTAAACCACAGTCTCCTCATTCTTAAAATTAGTAAAGGTTAAACATCCATGGTAACTCTGACGTAGTTCATCGTTCTAGATCGTCAATATCTTCCCTCCCACTCTTCCATCCGTGGTAACTTTCTCAGCCTCTTATCTAACTTTCTTAGTGACAGAACTCATCGCGTATTTCTGCCTGGCACTTCCTCTTGCTAGTCTCCTGTAACGTCAGGAGTTTCCCAGGGTGTCGTCCTACTGCACCTTTTTAATTTATACATTGATGACTTATCCTCCCTTGTTAACACCTCCCGCATGCTGCATTCGCTAACGACTGTAAAATATTTAAACCAATTCAAGCTCCCACCGACTGTCGCTAACTTCAGAGTGCTTTAAATACGATTTCACATTGGTCCATAATCGGGAAATTAAGTTTAAATGTAAGCAAGAGCTATGTTATGTCTAATCACCTAAAAAAATCTCAACTTAACTTCAACTTCAACACCCTTAATTCAATATCTTTAAACCGTCTGTCGTCAGTGAAGGGTATTAGCGTATTGGCTTAATATATTTGATCATATCCAGACAGTTAAATTGAAAGCTGTGTCTCTCCTAGGTCTCCCATACCGCTTCACAGAAATTAAAGATCCGCAAGCTCTTCAGTCATATCCTTTTTTACAGGCTTCCTGCCTTGCATGTACAACACCATTTCATCTGCCTACCCTTCCCTCGATCTCTCTGCTCCTTTCGGATCATTCAAGCGCCAGCTTGGAAAAGCATTTTCCTCCCGATTCCTTAATTTTCCATGTTTTTGTAGTTGATTGATTTATATTATTATTTATTTGTTTTTATTTTGATACTATTTCTCAACCCATGTTTTTTTCGTATTTTATTTTTGTTAATGCTGCAGATTCTAGGTGGAAAATGTTCAATGTAAAGGCCGACATCGGTTCTTTTTCAATATTTAAAATAAATCAAATCAAATCAAACTTTTTAACAATTGTCCTTCCAGTGATCTTCTCCCCTTTATGGTCGATGTCTGCTATATCTAATATCGCAACCCTTAAAAGTGCAACTCGCTTTCTTCACAAAAATAGTGAAGTACAGAGTTGCCCATATGTGCGATATGTCCACCGATGTCATTCTATCTGCACTCTCCATTTACAATCTTCCTTGTCTCTGCCTGTAAATTTATCCATATTCTCTATCCCTTAACTCATTTACAAACCTTGTTTTTTCTCATCTCTCTGCAAATAATTACCACTTATTAAGTTTTATTTCCGATATTTTGTTAATATTCCTCTAGTTATATTTGTATGAATTCGCCTCTTGTTTTGTGTTCTGTTATTTGGGCCACTCAGAATTGGCTACGCTGCTGTATGTGGACATCTTCAAATAATATAAAACCAAACTTTCTCCTATTTTTTATTTGTTTCGCCACCTAGACTTATTAGACTCACGAAGTGGTGCTGCAGTCTTTCCGTTTTATTGATAATTAATTATAACCAGGCCATAAATCCCAAGACCTTCATGCATTTCATTTTCTTGCCACAGCAATCACAGGATGCTGTCTCAGACCAATAAGTTGATTTTCAATTTTCAGTGAAGCTATAATTGTCTTAATTATTCACTATAATACGGCTATAGCCCAAGTTAGCTATCTTATATTGCAATGTGTACTATACTATAATTTTTCAATGTAGTTGTTTGGTTAATAATATAAAATATTGACTTCTCAATTCTATCTTTTGTTAACTATTCGTGTCAAATGTACATTTAAAAATGCCAATTGTTCAAATCAATTTTTATACATCAGTGGCATGGTAAGAAAATTGACCCTTATCATCTACTCGTACACGTTTATAGTAAATTTAGATATCATAAGCACATTATTAATTGGCAGTTTCAGTGGAAACCCCCCAAAAAACAACTAGAAAGGTTTAATGCTTTTATGATAGCCTTTGAAATTTTCGGATGCCTGCGTATTACATAGTTTTCTCTAAAATATCCTACGTTGTTACATATTTACCTTATTCTTATCTATAGTCCAGTAATGAAATGAAATTAAGCGAGATAGCTACTTAACGTTGATAAAAAGCTCAAGGATGGTTCGAGGAGAAAGGAAATTTCGAATTATGTTAGAGAATGTGTAGTAAGATTAAATGACGGATAGTTACAGAATTGAAAATCTTCTGAGTGACCAAAATATTAGTTAATAGATTTGGTTTAAAATTAATTAATAACAATTTGTCACAAATAAATACTTGTATACTTAACCTTATTTTAATTTTCATAACATTTGAACATTAATGCACGCGCTAATATTGCCCGGGTCCAGCTTGCTAATATCTTCTCTGTGCGCTGTATTTTTTTAGTTTAGCATTTTAAGGCAAATTGTGGCTTCTTAAATCACCAACCCAAAATGATAAGGATGATTCCAGGAACGGATTATGTTCATCGATGTGCCCCCTATATGCTTTTCAATACATCTTAGGAGTAATTATATGACGATTCTGTTGTATGAGATATAAGTTTCAGCAAACTTTGACGAAAATTGGTGTACTCAGCATAGATCTTAAGACTCCTGGCTCACGTGAATTTTTTCGATCAAGAAGTGAAGCCACTTCATCAATATAAAACCATTTCCCTGGCATCATCTTCGTCGATGTTTGCCAACTGTTTAGGCCGCCATTATTTAGCCGTGTGGTCGTGTCTGATTGTGAAGCGCCCGTGAGTGAAATAGAAATGTTGATCGAAGTCTTGCAATGATTTACTTTGGTTGTATCCTCACTTGTCGTCAGATGTCTTTCCCCTCTACGTATCTCATGTTTTCTTTAAATATAACGTGAAGGCATAACGGTACTCAATGGTTGAAGCATCCTCGAATGCTTACTTGTATTTCAAGACTTAGCTTGACTCATGCCCTACTATGAATGAAGACAAGTATTATAGTTTTATTTGACACTTTTAACAGACTTCGGTCAGTGCAAACAAAGGTCAATGAAGTTTATCATACTCCTCATTTTACACTTTCTGTGATGGATTTAATAATAATATCGAAATATGTAGTTATCACTGCTAAATCATATTTCTCAATCAGTCTTCAAATGAAAGCCACTCCGCTAACATAAGTGAAAGTTAGTGTTTGAAAGTCGTAACTGCCAACTCATCTATGAATTTAACCTCGTGAATTGAGTGTAACCAGAATGATTATATAGTGCCCAATTCTTTGGTACACATTGTATTCCGATTGTACATCCTTGTTTTGCTAATTTCTACTGACATAAAAGTTAATTATTCTAATGTGTGCATTAACCAATGTGATATATTATTATTATTAATTAGCTAAAATATTTGTTACGGTAAGACAACATTAATGAAGTTCACATGAGTGAATATAAAATAGTCTCCTCTTTGGCAACAATTTACAGTTTTTTATGTTGCATACCTCATTTTCCTGATTATTTGACGAATTTTTGTTTAAATTTTGCGTTTTGAAGACGATAAAGTAATACTTTAAATTTTCGCTAAAATTTATTTGTTTATGGAGCAAGTCCAGCAGTGTGTTTTGTGGTGTAAGCGATATTTTGTTATAAAAATATAATTTCAATAAACTGCGTTGTTGAATCATTGCAGACATGCCTCCTAACAGATGTAGGAAGAATTTACTTCAACATTCAGTCGGTCGAAATTCGTTTTTTCACATGTAACTTATTGGAATTTGCTGTGCGTAGTGAAATTAGGGAAATAATTTTATCGCTCCATATAATGTACAATAAATTTCATGTGGAACGATAAAACTAATGCCTTGATTTCATTGTGGTCTGTCTTTGGTTTTTGTCTTCTGCAATATAATGTAACTGAGGTGAGAGTGGCGGGAGATAGTCAACGGAATCCATGTTGGAATGATAGAAGTAGGTTGGAGGGCGAGGTGTGGGCAATGGAAGGAAGGATGATGATAAAAGCGTGCGCTTCTTTATGCAAAGGTTTTATTTTAAAGGTAATAAATATTTCTCATAGCTGGGATGAAAACAGTTGGAAATTAATTTAGTGGTAGAAAGCCTTGGCGGCGTAGGCGACGGGGGCGGCGGCGTGGTAGGCTACGGGGGCGGCGGCGTGGTAGGCGACGGGGGCGGCGTAGGCCTTGGCGATGGGGGCGGCGTAGGCAACGGCGGGGGCGGCGGCCACGGTCTTGACCAGAGGGGCGGCCTTAACGGCGACGGCGCCTTCCTTGTGGACGACGGCGTTGAATCCGTTGACGGGGTCAGCGGTGTAGTCGACGATACGGCGGGTGCCGTCGGCCTCGACGAGGCTGTAAGATCCCTGGACGACGTCTCCGTCACGCTGCTCGTGCTGGCTCTTGGAGTCTCCGGTCAGAGCATCCTGGATGTCATAGGAGTAGCTGTAGTGTGGGTTGGGGTCGTAGTCGGTGTCGACGGCGACCTTGGCGGCGACGGGTGCGGCGTAGGCCAGGGGCCTAGCGACGGGTGCGGCGTAGGCAAGGGGAGCGGCGTGGGCCACGGCGACAGGTGCGGGAGAGAGGATACCAGCTTGGGCGACAGCCACGAGGGCGGCGAAGACGACGAACTGTTTTTCGAGGAAATAGAAAGAAAAAGCTTTATTCGGTGCCTATAAATTTGACGGATCACACTAAAACATAGGTTTTGGCCTACGAAGCCGTTAGTATCATTCGAGGCATGCATCACGTTTTTATCATGCTGATTCGGCGGAAAAATAGAATGTGGTCAACGAAACTTTTCGAAGTTTTTGTGGCCTAAGTATCGTACTCTGGTTCTAATTGTCTTCTTAATGAAGGTATTGTTGCAAACGATACTGTATGAAGCTTTCGCGGCATGGATCAAGTTCTTCAGATCATCTATTATGGTCCTCAACGATGGTTAGGTATGTATCGAGCGTTATAAAGATCGCTGTTGTCATATTTTGCCCCTTACCAACTTGAGTGTGAGGTTCTAGTCATTGTTTACGCTGCAGATGTGGATGGCACTGGATGATGTATCATTGGAAACCTATCAATAGAGATAGCAGATTTCCGAAATTACTGCCCTCTTATTCTCTAAATGTATTATTATTGTGAGGTATTATGAAACTACTCCTACATGAATTACATTTTTGGTTCTGTTTGTGCTCAATAAAATAAATTTTGACAAGTGAAGCTTTTTGAATATTATCGGTCTTATTCCAATTGCATTCTCGAAAATGGTTAACTAGCAAGCGGAGCCGTTTGTTTTGATTCTCGCCCTAATCCTTCTAATGGCAGTGTGCAGTAGTCTGCCGTGAAACTTGCCTATTAATAATTTTCAAGTTATATCCGTTAATGTTCCTTTCGCTTCGTTGCCATACGTACTTTTCATATGTACGGAAGTTACAGTTGAGGCAGCCCGAGAGTCTGATAAACAATTATGCTGTAATAAAATTACTTGCTGACGAATCAGTTGTGTCTGAGAAGTGTGATATTCATGGCAACCTAGTAATTTACAAACATATTTGGATTTTCTGTGCAGTTGAGTATTAGTTGTTTCATGCGTCATGATATCTTTAGCTGAAATTTAGACGTTAATTTTTCTGCTGATAAAGCATAGTGGTTGACGGAAATTAAAGCTCCTAAACAATGCTTTGTGAATCACCACCCCACTCTCGCTTAGCGGGCCTAATATGAAACGTTTTTCAAAAGTTTTCGAACTTAATATATGTCTCACTGTGAATTTCACCCTGTACCTTATTGAGCGGCATGCATGCTGTAGTATGTAACTGGGTACCGAAAGTTAAACGTTCTGCCGAACTCTATTGCACATATTGATATATTACTGAGTTAATTGGCTATAAAATGTGTTAAAACGGAATAGTTATGCTCTACGTATATTTAGCAAGAAACGAATGTCTTGATCCGAAGTTGTCGAGTATTCACGAAGCAAGCAAGCACTGGGCTACACTCACCTTGAAGGCCATTTTGTCTGTTGACTGATGGGTTCTGCAGTGAATATCGTGGGCCACCTCCGCCTTATATACTTCTGCCCAGACGCCCTCAGGTTACCGCGGGCGGTTTTGGGATGATGCAACGTCCTGCCCTGCTCTTGAGCGCCCAGACTCCCCCCATCCGCCACCGAGACCCGACCAGCCCACCCTCCCACCAATGGTACCCCGAAATTTCTCTCGACCACACCTCACTCGAATTTTTTTCCAAGCATTGATTGCTTGTCCACATATGGTATCCAGCTCTACGTAGCGATTTTTCTCGTTCTTCCGCAAGTGCTACTAGCCTAATTTAGTCTCTCATAATTAGGACTACCCAGTGTCGAAGATAATATATCCATTGCAGACGTAGTTGTTCTTTAATATTGGGACTCCTCCCTTATTTTCTTTTTTACTTTATGAAATGTCAAATATTTTCAGCAGGGTCGAGGGCTGGTCGTGACTTAATGTTTTTGTGGTAGGTGGGCAAGTGGTTATTTTTCTTGACCTTCGTGGTTTCAAAATCCATAAATGATGCATATTAGGTTTTTTTGAAAGTTATATTTAATCAATTAAAGGGATTTACGTTCCTCGTGGATTACGTCGTTCGCTTACTGCAACATGCTACCTCATGGAAATTTTTAAATGTCAAGGAAAGGAGAGCTATATGACACGATTCCATTACGAAGTGGGTTACTTTTTTTCTAATTTGAGGGAACGAATTCTCACAATTCAGCGTTTTTGTTTCGCCTAATCATTCCTGGGATAAATGTATCGAACTGACAGGAAATATCACAACGAAAAAATTACTTGGTCTATATTTGATAACTTATTTCTTGCTTTGACTTACAAGTGTGTTCTCATATAGAAACTATGGATAGTTTAGATTGGCAAAATGACTTTTCATGTTTAAAGAACCTGTGCATGTGAACATGTGTACTTGAAATTAGGGAGGGTGTGCAAAATGTTTGATTTTGATTGAGATGCTATTTTTCTTCGAAAAAACCGAATCCTTGGCTCACCAATTTCTGGCAAAGTAGGCTTACAACAAATACTCTTAGTAGCTTTATCCTACTTGTCTTTAGTTGCACAAATGTACGTCGTTTTGTGTTTATTTGTTGTTAATCGCGTGGGCAGTAACCTTTGCACGACTGTACTTTGTATGTACCGTACCAATGATTATGCTTCTGCGTTGTGTGTGCGGTGAAAATGTTCTTTTACAGAATAATGAAGGTCACTTCCGTGCCAACTTCCTCGAAGTAACTGCCATGAGCCTTCCTGGAAGGACGTAGCTCGCTCATTTTTATTCATATATGCCTTATTAAAATGTTTTCTGGTTAAATTTTTTCATTTTGGTAGTATTTAACATCTTCAACTATCTTGATTATTCCTTGAATTTAAAAACTGTTTAACCTGGAATTAAAATTCTTGTTTGAGGCTTTTTACTCAATACACAGTCGTGTTAGGAATCATTTACGGAAATTGGGATAAGCAAAAATATGTAGTGCATTTGCAGATTTAATTCATTGAATTTAAGTGCAAATGCAAATTTCGCAGTTTTTTAATCAATGCATGCCTGAAATATAACCGTCATTGTTTATTCATAAAGGGACTTACCTTAAATTCTCCAATTTAAAAGAGGAAGGGCAATGGTCGTGGTTATTGGCCGACCTTCGTGCTGCACCGTAGTTGCCTACCTTGACAATGAGGGCGCGATTTAGTGCAGGTGAGTATTTGAGAGTATTTTCATGCATCGCTGGCTTCTGCTGGGCTCATTACGACATGCAATCGCCAAGACCACGTTTTATCACGTATTTCTTGGCTATGTAAAAATATCGGATTTCTTCTCATGTTGCACTCATTCAGCACGGAAACCTCCAGCATGTTAAAGGGGCTGTCGTCATTTCGAGAAAACTGCACGGAATGTTTGGTGTGGAGTTCAATTGGTAGCTGGCCCAAATGTTGATGATTCAATTCTTGCTCGAGTATAAGATTTTGTGTCACGCGCGGAAGTTCTTCGAATGGTTATATCCGGGGTGAATGTAATATTTTCAAAAATAAACTTTGTTATATTCCACACAGTTTTATTAAAACTCAACCGGTTTCAAACTTTTCAGGTCATTCTCAAGAGTTAACAAAACTCAAGAGTACCGGTTGAGTTTTAATAAATTACGGTGTGGAATATAACAAAGTTATTTTTAAAAATCTCTTCATCTCTTCATTCTACGAAGTGAACCATTGATTAGATTCGGGGTAAAAATGTAATTAGGCGTTTAATTTTACACTTTTTTGACGCAAACAAAAGCACATTGTTTTTATTCATTAGGACGTTTAATGGTCCATCAGTTTTTTAGGCTTGTGGCTTCTCGTAATTGGTGATGTAATTTATAGTTGCATGTTTTTTCCCTCAAAGTGAATTAATTTCTTTATTTTCCATTTTTCATATTCGCATGTTAATCATCATGCTGTGTGAACTTTGATAAATACTTATCATAACGGAATAAAAATGGTGAGAACGGTATAAAAATCGTGTAGGCAATGTTTTTGCACTTTTTAGAATTTGATGTTTCCAACAAATAATGAGACAATAAATTCAAAATTTCAATTTACGTAAATGATACATTTTAAGGGTATGAGTTAGTCCAAGGAATTCTTAGGCAATATAGGGTGAAAGAAAGATTTTGCAATTTTCAACTTTTTTCCAATAGACTTCTAGGTTTTTTTAAGTGAAGTCTGTTGTATTGATGAAAAACAGCAATTAACCCAGCTTTTATACGAGCAAAGCCGTGGGCAACTGCTAAAAAGTGAAAACTAGCAAAGAATTCTTTATTTCACTATGTTTAGTTCCACTGCATCTGTCCTGAGAGAACAATATTATATAGAATTGTTTTTCAAAGGCTAGTAAGCGGCGTAAATGCGGCTAATGATTTCAGACGATAAAGCGGCATAGACTGCGGTGTAAAACGGCGCAGTCTACCTTTTTATGAATAAAAAGGTAAAAAAAGGTAGACTGTGAATAAAGCTCACATTATTTGAGTACTTATACATATATTGGGGGTGATGGAATTTAGATTTTTACCAATGCATTACCAATGAAATATTTTATTAATATTCCATTGAATTGGCTTATATTGATTCAGAAATGAAGCTGATACTCTGACAAGCTTTACCATGAACTCGCATAATGATTTCCATGATATTAGGCACGACTATGAAAAATATTATGAAGGGAGTGGGAAGTATCAGATAATTAAATTCACCGACACTAAGACTCAATGTTGTTTAAACAAGATCCTGTTAGAGGTGCCTTCTTTCCTATTCCCGTTAAAACATTTATGCATGGAAAAAATGTTTAAGTATGATACTTATCTCTCCAAAATATTTCCATCCATTTAAGGCACTCTTAGTCCCTTGTATTGCACATTATTTTGAAAAACGCATAGCCATTGACCCTCGAATTTGACGGTGTTAAAGTAGGAATATCATTTTTGTTTTATTTTTTAAAATAGCGAATTTGAGACTGTGGGGAAATGATTGGCTTGGTAACATAAATGGAAAACTGCTGACTGAGCTCATGAATGGAGAGAGTTAATACAGGAAGGGAAACCTGAGTGATCAATGAGTGAAACCATTCGGTCACCATTGCATTGGATTCTTGTCCAAAATCGCACTACATTTTTCTTCGAACATCTATTCTTGATTTATCTTGTCTGCAATTGTGCGGCCTGAGTTTTTGATACAACAAGCGTATTTTATAAGAACGCATCAAATTCACACCAAGAGTTTACAATTAATTATCTTCACAATTTCGAATCCAAATATGTCGTTTTATAGATTTATTGCCCCCTGACACAAATCGTCGCTGTATGTTTTGATCACCTCGCTGTAGCACATGGGAATGGTTTTCAGAATACTATGCTGGCGTATGGGAGCAATAACATGTGTCTAGTATTCGAGTAAATTAGACCAAATCCTAGGAATTTTGCGTGCATAGGAATAGTTCTTACGTTAAGCAATATAAATAGTTCACAATTTTTCGACTATGACCTATTGTCTCTGAGAAAAAGAAAAATAATTCGTATTTTTGTTTGATACAATTTGACTGGTAGCTATTTTATTTTCCCTATTCGATACTCCGAGGATTAATCTAATAAATTTCGTTATATTTACTAATCCTTGTTTTGTATAATCCTCAGCTCCTAATCACTGTGATGATATTTTCACGCTTAAACTTTCGTGAAATGTAAATTAGGCGGACGGGTTCGTGGCGTACTCTTACGGGACTTTGGTGAAACTCTTGGAAAGTCAAGTTCTTGCCTTCTCACGCTTCGAACAAATAACGGTTTCTGTCGTGGAATGTATCACTCATGATTGCCAAGTGTCCTCTCTGAGCAGCGATTCAATTCTGGTTCATTTTTTTGCATTACACAAATAGATAGTTTAACTTTATCGTAATGGAATCGGCACTTTTCTGTATAATACTTTTCTTATTCTATGGACTCGATTTTGGAACTATACAATGCTTATTATCGATGTTATTTTCTTTAAATAAATCCCGGTAAGAGCTTAAAGTCATCATTATGGACGGGAGTCAGAGGTGATTACGTCTTTCATTAATTTTGGGCGCTATTCAAAGGTGTAGCTTTATTCTCGTAACATGTATTTAGATGGAGCGATTACTTAGTAGGTGTTTAAGGATTGAAGAAGGGTGTCTAAACATATTACTGAAATCACTGGAGTAGCTTAAATTACTCCGGCAGCCAACAGATTTTAGATATTATTGTTTCACCGAACTAACCCGATACATATGGGATTTTGCTATGTTATTCAAAACTAGGTAAATTTAATACGTTAAATTGCACATCTGAAATTAATTACGTTTATCTAACACTGAAAAGAGGAGAATAATAAAAAATTCTGCTGACAATTCAGAGAATTTATAATTATTCATAAGATAATTGAATTGAAGGAGATTTCTTAGTTAAGCAGCTGTTCTCAAGATGCTGTAATTGACGAGATCATTCTCAAGTGTTGCTGGAATCAGTCTGGTGAATTAGCTTGAGTTTAAATTTCCCTCTTTTAGGGCATGGGTTCGAATTTCACTATTGGAGGATATTTGTCAATGAAATGGTACGAGGAGAGCATGTCTATTGCATTACTTCGTCCGTCGTAAGTGACGGTTAATTGTGGACTATTTGGCGCCTTTTATTGAGGGCTAGGCTATCGCCGACGCCTAGGTTCTATCTACCATTCCCCCATTCCTCAAATAATTGTGCCTGTACGATCTAACCCCTACGTCTTAAATGTGCAAATCCCTTCTATTGCTCCATTCCTCTCATAATAACCACTGTTACTGATGCAGTCGTCGAAGAAATGAATGAAGATTTTCAGAAGGATAATGACATCGCTTGGTGCGGAAACTGGTTTTGTGGGTAAAGGTTGCACGTAGATAGGGAGATTATGTGTTGGTATTTTAGGTGAGAATGGAGAAAGCAAGCTGAACAAAAGAGGATGAAGAAGAAAATTTTACGCTTTGGAGGTGAAAGAGATGAAATTGAGGTGGAAATTATGTGAAAGCTTAAAAGTGGCTGACGGAGTTTTTTTTAAAGGATATTACGAGATATGAAGTGTTTATATCCTGTGATGAGGAAGGAAGAGCTCAAATGATGCCTTTATGAACGTCGTGAGGGTTCTGAAATACTGAGTGGCATTAGAAATAAATTATTTTTGTCACATAATTCTTATATTTAATCTGGAAATATTTCAAAATGGTTGCGCAGTACTCGTTTAGGATGTCGCTATGAACATGCCTCATCGTTAAAATTGCGTAGATATGGCAGTAATAATTTGTATGAAAATGTTTTTTTTTTTCGAAAAAGGTGTTGAGTGAAGGTATGTGTTAATGTACTTGATTTCATCTTCAACTTTATCACTGATTATATTTTAAGTGTTACATCTTGCGTGGAATTTTTTATTGTAAAATAAATTGCGCTTTTTCAACCCAGGGATTGATACATACTTAGTGTGTGATATATTTGCGGGGGCTTATGTTAATAAGGTGTGATATTATCCTGATAAACAGGTTTTGGGAACGGAATACGGGATTTAACACATTGTTCAAATTGAGGTGCAGCTTCCTTAGTTCGCCAGCTGAACTCTTTTATGAATATCACTGATATTAGATTTTTTTAGAACAGTTTAAAAAAAGGGAAAAAAGTGATTTATCTACCCAGAGCGAGTGAATTTTAACCTGTATTTCGTGGCTCTTCGTGATATTACTCAGACCTCTGTCCTGTCTTGTCAAGCCTATCCTTGGGCCGAAGAATTTGAGTATCGTAAATGGCCCTAGTTGAACGGTTTAGTAATGTAAAGTGATACTTATGGTACCTGATGAAATTGCCGAAATCATGGAATGTGTTACCCATCTTGAAATTCAGAGGATTTGTGTCTTTTTGTGTCAACAGGAATTTTTCTCTTCGGAAGCTTCATATTTGAACTCCCGTAGGTATCTAAATGGGATAAGTCACATTAGCTAGTATGTAAAAAATCATACTAATTAAAAATCTTCCTGAAATTGGAAGAAATCTGGATCTAGATCTTTGGTAAGTTTCATCCTCAGGAAAAAAAGACACTATCGGGGAATAGCTACATTTCCTCACACATTGCACTCATTAACTATATCATTGCCCTTTTAGGCTATTCTTGATTTATCCTACATTGGCAGATTGCAGAGTGCGTAATGTATTCCTTTCATCCTGTTATCACATATCTTTCCTCTTCGCGTTGTCTTCAGCATTCAATTGTAGTGTGCGTATGCTATTGATTGACCTAATATTTCCAATGAGCCAGACCGATGGCGTAGGGATAGAGTCCTTGACTGGGTGGATTTTTTTATCTTCCAAGGCATGGGTATTTGTAATTGTAAATGATTTAATTGAAAGAAAGGATTCTCCAGTTCTAAATTTGTTCAACAGGTAATAGTATTTACATTTATTTATTAATTTTTATGGAATAAAGTGTTTAAAAAATAATTTTTCTCATTTCCTTTACTTCTTCTGCCCAATGAAAAGCCGTAAATTTAAAGCGATATTTTTTTGAAGAAATTTTCTATACACACTAATTGATTTCAATCTTTTTTGAAAAAAAATAATTAAATCCTATAGCATTGTAATTTTCATCTTTCCTTGAATCAGTATGAAGCAAACGAATTGTTATTGCCTCTTCTGTCATGTTCTCCCCCAAACACACATGTTAGAAATCATTAGTCTGCTCACATGATCTTTACGGGATCTCGTTTCTGAGCCACGTGAAGTTGCACCTGAATCCAGTCCATGCGCTGCCCTTTCATTCGCTCCCCTGTGTCCCCGTTCTAAACCTCGACCTTCTCGAAAATCGTACTTTTCCTGTCACAAATAGACTCTTTCCGCCCCGCTTAATCCTCGCCCGTTATAATGCGGAGAGGTGAAATATTCCCTCAGAATCCAAGTTTTGTCCTTTATTTCACGAAAACTATTTTCCAACAATTTTGGGAAGTCTAATGGCGATTCGTTGGAATTCAATTCACGCCTGCCTCAACCAAGTCATCAATTATCACTTATACGATCGCTATTGAGCCTGATCAAATATACAGAAACTTTTGTGTGGTGTTCATGTGTTCTGTGGAAGCAAAGTAATACCTACCTATTCCTTCCTGGTACTGCTCTGGCTTTAATTCAATCTTTGTCTTTCTAAATAGGGTCATCAAAGTTTAGCCGTTATAATTATTACTGTGATGTAGGTCAATTGACGCCGAATAATTCGTCACAATGGTTAAGAGATTGTTTTTCCAATTCTATTGTAATTTTTTGTTTCAACTTTTTTCTTCGTATTTGCCCATTATGCTCTATCAGAAATCGATTATCTTAGCCTGTTATCGGGGTCTTACTTCCCGTCTACCATTCACAATGCCAACAAGAACAGTGAGCGGGAAGAATATACAACAGTAATTATCTCTTTCCTCCCTGATATTATTTTTAAAATGCCCTTTCTCATGGCTGGCTTCCTAAATTTTCCTGCCACTTACCGCGTGGAAGCACTTAAATTAAAAGGTAACCATGTAGTAATGACAAAAGTTTTAAATTGACTAAAGATTTATTATCGTAGAATAATTTTGAGTGATTCGCAATATGTGAATACACTCAAAGAAATAAGTTAGGTTCTAGTTAGGGAGTAGACAGTATGGTCAGTTAACCGTGGTAGGCGTAGGGAGAGGCGAAAGCCTTGGCGACGACGGGTGCGGCGTAAGCCTTGGCGTAGACGGGTGCGGCGACGGCGGCCTTGACGACAGCGGGCTCACGGTGGACGACGGCGTTGAATCCGTTGACGGGGTCAGCAGTGTAGTCGACGGTACGGCGGGTGCCGTCGGGTTCCACAAGGCTGTACTGTCCCTGGACGACATCTCCGTCGCGCTGCTCGTGCTGTCCCTTGGAGTCTCCGGTCAGAGCATCCTGGATGTCATAGGAGAAGCTGTAGTGGGGGTTGGGATCGTAGTCGGTGTCGACGGCGACCTTGGCAACAGCGGGTGCAGCAACGACGGCCTTAGCGGCGTAGGCGACGGGGCGGGCGGCGTAGGCAAGAGGTGCGGCGTATCCGTGGTAGGCTGCGGGTGCGGCGTATCCGTGGTAGGCTGCGGGTGCGGCATATCGGGCCACTGTGGGTGCCACGACAGCGGGGGCACCGAGGTATCCGGCGCTGGCGACGGCCACGAGGGCGGCGAGGACGAAGAACTGCGGAAAGATCGGCGTGTATCTGATTAATAAAGTGCTGATTGCTCTCTTTATTCAATTAAAAGGCCTGATTTTCAAATCTGCGGGTCTGTTTAAGCCTGGGGTTCATTCAAAATTAACTTAGAGGTTTTGTTACATATCTCAGAGGGGAGTGACCGTCCACTACGGAAGGACCGGCTCCCTTTAGTCACCAAAGTGAACCATTGCTGAGCCCTGCTCGTATGTTGATTGGTGATTGCCCAATTGGTGCGAAGCGATCATAGCTATTGAAGTGCGGTAAAGTGAAGTACTGCAAAGCCTGTTACGTCAAAACCGAAACTAGTTCTTCATGCCCACGCATTGGTGACTGACAGCTTTTGACTAGTAGCTCTTGCCTATCAATGCGCCAAGTATACAGAGGATCGTGGCCCCCCGCGTAAGCCGTTTACATGAAACATGGAAGTCGCTTCAAGTGAAATGCGAATGCGCAAAACCACCCACACGGATATGGTTACCGACCTCATGTCCATGATCTTAATATTTATATAATTTAGTTAATTTTTATGTACACGATCAAGTTTTAAGTTAACAATTCTATTCTCTTTGACATTACTAGTCCTCTTTTTCATCTCCTAATAAGCTAACTTTCAAATTTGAGTGACAATATATGTCACATCGCCAAGTTTCACGTAGTATGACTTTAAGTTTTTATTTTAAATTTAAACATGTTTTTGCTGGGCTAGAAAATTGACCGTTGACTTTAGGAAACGGGCTAGTGATGGGGTGATCGAGACTTCTGGCAGCCGCCGTTTCTTTGTTTTTTACGTTTGGTCGGAAATTTTACTCTATAAATTCAGTTGACTGCATTAATTTCGCCTATATTTAAAGTTATCTCATAAAATTGAATGTAATCAAAATATCATGGGTCAAATTAAGTTATTTTTATGAATTAAAAAGGCGTTACAGTTGACACGATTCAAGTCTCCTGCAGACTCTCCATGGTTGAGAAAAAATGATTGTGTGCTAAGCCGACCGTTCGGCAAATTTATCGCAAAATAAGAGGAGTAGTGAACAAGCGCGCGTCATATTGTGCGGAAAACGAATACTTCTGGTCCTGTTCACGGTTTAGTTACCTACTGATTGCGGTAAATTTTTGCTACGGTAAGATAAATCCCGGTCGTTTTCCGCGGCTGTACGATCCAATGGCAACGGACCCGAACGTTTAGGCTCTTAAGAATTGAGCGTATCTACTGCATGAGTGAGAAGTAAAGCCTTAGTGGAGTGCGTTCCATTGAAACTCACCTTGAGTGCCATTTTCGAGTGTTCGTTCACAAGTGCTCTCACTGTTTCCCACTGCAGTATTTATACGAACGGCGAACTGCCCCATGCACACACACAACCCCTCCCGTTCCCCGTTCCCTCTCGCCTCCCGGCCTGATGTAATCGCCTCCTTGAGAGAGGGTGGACCAGCTCGTTCGCTTCGGGCCCAGCAGTCTTTCACTGCACCGTCTATGACCACGCCTTGCGCCGCTACGTTGTGCCCGTCTTGCCAATTAATTTCTCATTGCCCTTGCCTGCTTTCTTCCTCCCCCAACGGGAACCTATGCCGATGCTTTCTTTCGGTGAAGAGAATCTTCAAATTTTGTCGATTATAATTCATTGTAAGTGATTTTTTTGTGTTTATAAGCGTTAGGTCCTTTGGATTGTGCATTACGAGTGTACTTGGCCTATATTTTTTCAATGAGTTTTTCTGGGCTGTGCCACTTGCTCGAGTTCCAGAATTCACGTGATCAGGTCATGTCATGTACTATCGATCTTTCTTGCGACCGAGGTTATAAAATGCTTTGATTTTAAGAAGGTTTCTTATGGTTTAAGTGAAAATAATTTTGAGATGATTCCTCTATAGTGAATCAGAGCTTGCCGTGAGTTTTTAATATTTGCTTCGTTTTCTGATTGAGCAAATTTCTCTGTTGTGTTTTAATGAGGAAATTTATTGGCCATCGGCGAAAATTTCTTCCCTATTAAAATAACAGTCTAGAAATTTATATCAATTTCAGCGTACGCATGAACATTTTAAAATTTATGTATTTGTGTTCCAAAGTCTGCAGAGACAAGTATTCTCAGTAGACGTCATCCACCTCCGTATGGATTTCGCGTCATTTCCGTTTTTTGTTGTCATAATTTTGTAAACATAATAATTTTGTATCTGCCATGAGTTTGATAGTCAAAATTGAAATTCCATGTCCGATGTATTTCCACATTCCAATGATATAAATAATAAATTAGCATCTCCTGTTTTTACCTTTTTACTTTCCTCAGTCTCTCCTGTCAAATAATTTCACTCCATATTGATTTTTATCAATTTTCCCTATTATCAAAAAAACTTTACCAGGAACGCGATAACACATATTTCCGTCAATAATTACCAACCTATCTCTCTCTTGTTGTTGGAGTTGTTTTCTTTCTTGTTAATTTGTTTGCGTGTACGTTTAGTAATCCTGTATGCCACGAGTGCAGTATTAATTATTAGTTCAGTTGTGACTACTGTCTTTGACTGAATAAAAACATTATTGTAAGGAATGAACTGCTGGTTCTCTGATTCAAAATTGCATCTTTCTAGATTCGTTTTTATTTTCGTTTCATATCTTCGTGATCAGTGCATTCTTAAATAGTACCATATTAATTGAATGACGTATACTAAAGCATTAATTTTTATTTTACTTATGCATTTATTCGTAAATTTTTATCCATTTATCACAATATTCCGATGTATACCGTAATCAATTAGAATGTGGCAGGAAGTGCTGAGTGGTGGGAATCTAGTTTTCTCAATCGGATTCTGAGGGATTGGATTGGATGTTACCATGCCGTTGCTGTATTTTCGCCTCCCGGACCCGCCTAGTTTTTAACTGCATTATTTCCTAACCATAAAAAGATTAAAAGTAATGGGATTCTCGTGAAATAGGAGGGCTAGAATAAATTTTAAAGTCGGAGGGCATAAACTAGAGGAGGTCGAACATTTCTCTTTCATAGAGGGTAATTGGGTAGAGAAGGCGTTTTTTATAGAATGATTTTAGTAATGAAAACGCGCGGCCAAGGATTGCGATTGCAAAGTAGAGTTACTGAGAGAATTATGAGTTAAAAGTGGAGTGCAGACATCGGAAAAAGTTAAGTTTAAAACCTTACTTTGGAGCGGAGAATTGTATGGCTCAGAAACTTGGTTGTTGCGGAAGAAGAATTGCGCAGGCAAGCGAAGGCATTATGCGACGTAGTGAGTGGAACAGAGTGGAACAGAATGGTGAAAGAGTAAGCTGGGCGGAGCGGAAGACAAATGAGAAGGTTATGGATATGGTAGGAGAGGAAAGAAAACTAATTGATGAAATTAGGAGTGAAAAAAGGCGCTGGAGGATGTTTTGAGGGGTAACAGCGTTGTGGAGAGAGCGAAAGCGTGCAGAATTTCGGTCAAACAGGGAAGAGAGAGAGAAGAATAAATGGAATTTTGGACGGTATGAAGGGGACATAATTGTTTAAAAGGCATAAAATATTTGAAAATATCAAGTTTACAGTATGAAACATAAGAGAAACTTTCCAAGGACGTAGAAATTGTTGACAAGACTGTCCACCGAATCACCAGTTTTTGATCGTGCCCTTTAATTCGTTCTGTAATTTTCTCATATATTTCCGTGAAAAATAGTAGCCTGAATGCAATTGCACGGAATGTTAATTATCAATGCCGAGGGATATGATGAATGTTTCATTTTGTTCAATCCTTCTTCAATTGGACAAAGTGAAACCTGTATGAAGCTATTCATAACTGCCGCAAGTACGGCGATGAATTACGTATAAATTGCCACGAGAAAAAATCGTCCTCGACTGGCCCACCGGCCACGGAACTTGGCTTGCCGGGACAATGCGCAGACCGCTACGCTACCCATGCTTCTTAATTCCCGTGGCAATTTAGGAGGATACACGGGAAGTAGATGTTAATACCCTGCGGTCCATCAAAGATTGCAACGCAAGAGAACTTCACATACTTGGTATAGAATGAAACCGCAAGTGTTGTGGCTTCTTTGAAGTCCTCTACTTGCGTTCTACTAGCCCTACTATTCCAGTTCCCTCCTAAATTGCCTCGGGAATTAAGAAGCCTTGGGGTACCGTATTGGTCTGCACATTGGCCCGGCAATTTTGGCGTGGTTCTTTTACCGGTTCAGGCCAATTTTTTCTCATGGATGTTTCTGAAGTGAAGCCAGTTTTATTTAAATCGAAAAACTGCATGTAAACGAATGAAGTTTTTTTATTATGTGCGCAGAAAATGGTAACTTTTAAATTGTGGACTTAGTTGATCATCTATGCATCACAGGTATTATTGGATGTTTTTGAAATAATTTTCAATTTGAAGTTCCTGACGTTTCATTTCCCGAGCCATCCTAACCATAACTGTCTTTCAGAGAATGTTTTTCTATTTTTCACTTTAATTTGTTTAAAATTTCACATTATGCAAAAAAATAAAATTGATGTCAAATTTTAACCTCATAGCTATTTTTTTTGTTCTTCAAATGAATTTTCTGTCTTCTTTTGCGTGACTGTCACCCGAACTTATCGTACTATCTTAATTCAACTACAGGTAGTAGCTCACTTATTTCTAATTCACCTATCCAGGTTCAATATGTTTATTTTACATGGAAGAAGGTCAGACAGTACGCATTGTCATTATCGATCTGGCAACAGTGGAATAACTCTTGGTTTCTCTTCATTTTGGCGTGATGCCACTACCTAGGTTCAACCAGACTTCATTTTGCTAAAGTTTGATGTCTTGGGTTTGATTTTCTGCCAAATGATTTATTTTTTATGGGATTCCTATTTTTGCACCGTATGTCAGTCCATAGACGTGAGGAAATCTTAATAACCTGATACTTTGTCGACTGATACTGACGTTTCGATGGTAGACTCGTTATCTGCGTTGATGGCGATGCCATGATTCAGCCCTTATGATTTTGGACATAGTTGGACAGTCCATAGACGTGAGGAAATATTAATAACCTGATACTTTGTCGACTGATACTGACGTTTCGATGGTAGACTCGTTATCTGCGTTGATGGCGATGCCATGATTCAGCCCTTATGATTTTGGACATAGTTGGACAGTCCATAGACGTGAGGAAATCTTAATAACCTGATACTTTATCGACTGATACTGACGTTTCTATGGTAGACTCGTTATCAGCGTTGATGGCGATGCCATGATTCAGCCCTGATGATGTTGGACAAGTCGACCATCGAATCGTCGTCGGCAGCGATGTGGAGTTTGACCGGCTGGGGATCACGAGATGATTTCATCGTGAGAGATTCTCACAGCCAGAAGAGACGGAAGACTGTTGGCCCTTCAACACCTATTATTTAATAACGTTGACCTTCTCTCCACCCTCCCATTTTCTTGAAAACAGCCGCTTATTTTCTTACCTGTCATAGTGATGTAACTAGCCTGAGAAACCTGTCGTCTCCCTAAATAATTACATGTAATTTAGAGGTATTCCTATTTAAAAGCCATCCTCTCCGCCCATTCATTTGAGTATGCCGAATGTTAACCGCTGTGTCGGGAACAAGCCAATCATTATTGTACTCTGAATGTGATTTATATAACTTAACTGTGAATTGCCTTTGCTCTGACGTCAAAAGAAATCGACGGGCTTGCGTCCACGATGATGCAAAGAGGACTTGAGAAACACTTGGGAGAATGCTCTGTCAATTTCAAGCATGCACGAGAGCCGTTTCTCTGTACGGCAGTATCTGCTCTAATTTTGCCGCCCACGCTCCGATAAGTGCATGTGCTATTTCTCCTCGCGTGGTTGAGGTATCTGTCATCTGAATTTAAAACAAAGGTTTTTTTCATGGGTGTTCAATATCAACTTAAGATTCTGCGTCACATGAAATGGTAAACCGCAGTTAAACGCTACTGGTTACTGATTGAAATTCGTCTTAAGGTATCCAAATACCTACTCTTTAACCTTTTAATGTAATTTTGTTAGCGACTGTTACTCCTTCTACGCCATTCTTTGGCTGATTTTGGTCCATTTTTATTTTTATTGGCGGTAGTATGTAGAAAGTACCGGAAAGCGTATTTTTTGGCTTTACTAGCTGGACATAAAAATATATCCGAAACTTGATTAAGATTTTGTGACCTTTATCGTTAGGTGTACAGCTACCAGAATTCATCCACATCATTCATTAACTCGTTGCTTTTGAATTCCGTATTTGGTTCATTTAAATGTCGATATGAAATGACCTGCAGCGATCACCAAATTTCTTATCTCAGTAAAGGACATGTTCTAGTGTTTATAATCATAAGTATGTATTAATACAATCTCAGGAATGATAAGTTGTTTCGAGTTTAAGTAATTTAAACAATCTTTAAAAAATTCTAATGGGAGTCAAATCGTTGTTATTCATAAAACTCATCAAGTATTATGCCATGTTCTATATGCCCAGTTGTTAAAAAAAAAGGATTATTTGAAAGATAAATATGCATCGCGGTGTTTTATAGACGTTGGATGTATTCAGAGAGAAAGTTTGAGAATAGATTGCTGGCGATCGCATTTGAAGTGTGGGTGTGGATGAGGAGAGAGAAATTTGACGGAAAAGAAGAAAACGGAGAAGTGAGTGGTATATGGTGGAGGAGGAAAGGAGGTGACAGTATAAGTGGGCGAATCAGGTGAAAGAGACGAGAGGATGTTCACGACTGAATTTATATTTATTTATAATGTAGAAGTATGAGACCAATGACCAGAATTTTTACTGGAGCGAAAAAACAGAAGGTAGCAAGTACACATTTAATCAAACTCCCACGGCTTTGTTCAATTTTTTTTCAGCCCATGTCTGGGATGCTTCGTCTGGCGCTTCCAATAAAGCATTACTTATGTTGTCGTTTTATACCAGAATAGCGTTAATCCTGGCGGAATGAGCACGAAGAAAGTTTAAACGTATGGCATACTGAAGGGTTAACCTCGCTGAAAAATCGAATAAAACTTCTTTTCCCTTTGCAATACTCACTTAGATAGGAGTAAATAAAACTTACTTAACTAATTTAACATTTAATCTATGACTAATGTGTGAAAATTCTGTTTCAACCAGACGAATTTCATTTTAAGGTATCTTAGCATTTTCACTTGAGGATAGAATCCAGGGTTACTGGGGAAGACCAGAAAAATTATAGGCACGTCATACGGCATGAAGAGAGATAGGAAGTATGATATGGCAAACAGAAAAGAAGTTTAGAAAGGGGGCATTTGATATGGTAAAGAAGACTGGAAACGGTCCATTACTAACCTTCCCCAACCCATGTTTAAAAATAAAATGTCAAAAAAAATAAGTCAACACTCTTCTCGCTCCTTCAATAGTCTTCCCTAAGTATGAATTTGAAGTGACGCCCCTTTGCTGTGTGGTTCTTCTTCAATGCGACGGTTAGTTGTCCGCCATATAATGTCCCTGGATAGTGGGCGGACCGTTAGTTGTCAGATATCTCATGTCACTAGATAGTGGGCGAGTCGCACATTTATTGTCACGGGCGTGGACTCGAAGAAGGCGCGACAGGTTTCATGGCGCGGTCGAATTTTCGGGATAAGAAATCCCTCCCTCCCCCAGAACGGCCAGTTTTTCCTTTCCCTTTCTTTTTGCCGCATTCCCGGCGTGGATTACGTGATTTTGAACTCGTTCAAGGTCGGTCATGCGCTCTCCCCTATGGTCACGCGGAATTCGTCCAAGGTCAGGAGCGCCGAAACGTTTTTCCTTCTCCTTCCTGGTTGCATCTTCTTCTGGTTAAACTGAGGTATAACCATAGATTATAGACGGGAATAGATGGAACCAGACTTTAGTAACACTCCGGGGAAAAGCCATTTAAATTCGCGATCGTCCATATTAAACGCATACGGAGCGCAGTTAACACGCCAAAAACGTTGGCATGAGTTGAAAACATAGGTATGAGCGGAAAATATGGGTTGAATAGCGTAGGCTAGATAACATAGGTCGCGATAATGTTATGACAGCAAGGAAAATCAAAAATAATTTTTAAAAACAGTGCATTATTCATAACATTTATGAAAAAATTGCGTACGATAGCCATTTCTGGTAGATAATATTTAATAAATGAAACGGGCTTCCCGTTCGTGCGTCAATACTCCATCTCATCTCTTGTTTAATAAATCGTCATAGTGATCATTGTATCGGCTTGAGAGATCATGCTTTCTCCGTGGTGTTAGTGAAATCAGGCAGTTAATTTTGTGCCTCGGCTGAAGTGAGCTTGAGTAATTGGCTCTGCGGTTGAATGCTTGAACTCAAAAATTACTGCTATTTGTCGTGAGAGAATGAGGTACATGAAAAAAACAAGTTTTTGGCTGTTGGTTTGGTCTGTGATGCAATGGATATTATATCAGCGAGAGATTGTGCTTGTTCCCAGAAATAAAGTTGAACAATACTGGTACGGAATTACTGAGCCACAAGTGAAATGGACCTGAGTCATTGGATTTGCTCTCTGGTTTAAAATCCAAGCTCGTGATATTTTTGGATGCATGGTATGGAATACAATTAATCAATTCTTTAAGTTGGCGGTAGCTATATGACAAAATGGATATTTTATCTGATTGAGAGATAATTTATCCGTGATTACCTGAGGCCTCTGTACTTAAGTCCTTTCAAGCCTTAGTTGTTTTTAATCTTACGGAATATTCGGACAAAAAGTGCCAGCGTAAAAATGGGCTATTTATCCCTTATGCTGCTTATATTTTTGATAATTTTAGCGAAATACTTATATTTAATTCGACTATGTTGCATAAACTTTTTTTTATTTCTTAGGAAATAAGATTTGGGTGCCAATTTTACGAAGTTTTTTTTTAAATTTTGATTCCCGATTCCTCAAATTACCACAGACAAATTTCCTCAAATTCGAATGACCCAAAGACTCAATACTTTCATTCTCCCTCATTCTATGAAAATGGATTTTGTCTAATATCAATTTTTCACCAGTTATTACTCTTAAGTGACGTATTAAAGTAGAATTCCAACTGCTGTTATAATGACGTGTGGGTGTTTGAAAACTATAGGCATACTCTTCGCGAAATGTGGCAAGCGCATATACCATGTACTTGTACATATTTATTTGACATTTTAAGTTATATAGTGGCTAGTTAAGTTTTCGCTAAGATGCTGAGAATGTGCCTGGCGATCTCATCAAAAGGCCGGAATTACTTTTGTTGAGACATTTTTTCCCTGCTCGACTTGGAAAGTTGACGTTGTTCGTCTATGGTGTAAATGCTTTCACGGTCTACCGTAATGTCCATGCTTTGGATGCCCATGACCATGATTTTAAGTTCAGGCTACCCTTAGGTTTTTTGAGATAAGGATAGCGGTGTGACTTCAGATATCATAGCACCAGGAAAACAAAGCACCTACTGCTACTTCCCCGGATTCTCCCAGCAAAATGCTAAGAAATATCAACAGCAGTCGATGGTTCCACACAAAAGACAGCCTTCGCAATGAACTTAAGACCTCAATATGTGATCGGATGCTCCGTTTACAACTCCAAGACCTTCAAGAGGTTACTTGAAAACCACCTCAAACTCCTCTTCGAACATCACTGACAGTGAAACATCTAACTCATTCTCAACAGTTCTAGAAACAAAACCTAAACAAGTAAACCTAAACAAGTAAAAATACACCCGACTATTGTCCACCTCGGCCTCATTGAACATTTATCCTTAACCCTCTACTCCTGTTCAGACCATACTCCCTTAAACAAAGTTCATAAATCTCCACCATAACTAGAACCATCCGAACCAGATGAACGGAACTCGTAAAATAACTAGACTTACCTTATTTCTAAAACCTACTTAACCTAAAAACATCTTCCTAAATAAAAGCGTATAATACCTCTGATAAGTGCTTAATATTCAAGTAAAAATATTTATTTTAACCTTTATTAAAAAACAGAGAGCAAAAAAAAACAACGCATTCAAAACTTGCCCTCTTTAAATTACTTTATACTACTAATATTCTACAAATCCCACCCTTAAAATATTTCCTCTGTCCAGGAAAACCATGGTGTAAGAGGAACATAAAGGCGCTTCGCCCGCAATTACTGCTGTCACTGTCACTCCCTCAAACAATTTACTCAATGCTTGTTTGCCATCCTGAAAGTTATGCATACCACGAGACTTCCGCCTGGCGACCTCGTTCAAAGAAACTGACGGCATCTTATAAATGTTCTTTGGACGTAGTACCTATTTGTGAAGTCGGATGCACCTTTGTGGCGTTCAAAAGACTCATTTGTTTATTCATAGAACTTCGCATTCCTGAAACCAACCATGAGGTCTCTCCCGCATTAGCATTAGCGTTTGACACGGAATATATGTGATCAATGATATTTCAAACGAATTTTCAGAAGCTTGATATTTTTGCCACGTTGGAGTGATTTTGTGGTTGAAATATCGTGTGTTGCAGATAATTGGTGATTATCGGAGTAGTTTTTCGTCTTCAAATTTAAACCATTAAATTGACTTAATTATTTATTTTAGCGTCCCTCATATCCAAATGATTCCCTGCAAATTTTACTTTTATTGGCATTTTCAGTTATACAGAGGAGGATCAACAATATATTGAGGATGCGCGGTAATATAACTATACGCCTCATTGACATAGTTATAATTATTATTTCCTGTGTTTTACATTCAATTATTTCGTTATTTTCTGCTTTTTTCGTGTTTGCCCCCTATGTTTACTTGCGCTTTTCATCATGTAATCTCTTATTACTACTCACAGCCTTTTCATTAGCAAACATTTACGGGAATTCTTTTAGGTGATAGCGTTAGACTTTTTTTAGCAGATTTTGTTGGCTTGAGTTATTCATGGCTCAACTTATGGCATTCATTGTGGAAACTGATTGTTAACTATAGCATTCAAAATCAGTGAGTATCGACTTGAACGCAGAAGCTTCAAAAATTCTCCCTTTGATAGATAATTTCTAATTAAAATCTCCATTAGTAAGCAGTCTTTTTTCTGACGGACTTAGGATTAACCCGTTAGACCATATGTACGATATATTATGTCGATTTTGAGTGACTGTTTATTCTGAGATACTGCATAAAAGCATGCGTCCTTACCTCATTGTAATACTGAATACTTACCAATGCTACAATACAATAACACTACAACACAATACCAATACGTGGCAATACTGAATGCAGAAGCAATTACTACTGGCGACAATTTTACAGTGACATTTTTGTTGTACATATATTCAATCATTTTTCATCCAATTTGGTGAAAGGGTAATTTTATTCCTTAGATTTAACCCGTAAACGGCTCATAAATTACATTCTCATTGAGTGCCGGTTGTATCTGCATCTTACAATTTAAATAAGAATATTAAAATAAATAAATAAAAATGTATTCCAAAGGTTCATATGTCCACAGTAAACCTTTCTACTATCTTATCACTTACCTTATTACTATCAGTTTCGTAGTACTATATTTTTATTACTGGAGGGTAAAACATTTTTGTTAGAATAATTTTGCCTTTACTTGGTGAAGATGCGTGCAGTACCTCTGATCCATTACAATTTTTTTAAACTATCTAGAACTTTTAAGTGTCAGATGTATATAAAAATTGGTATAATATTCATTTTTATTATCATAGATCTTCATGTGATATCTATACTTAGTTATGAAAGAATTATTTACTCCGATAAACAGTCGCCAAGGCACTCCCCGGAACTTCCTGCACTTAATGATATTGCTTATCTATTGGGGAAACTTGTATTGCTGCGGCTTCTCGCAAACATGCAACTTCACAAAAGTTTAAGCTTTTCTGAACATTATATACATGTGCGGATACCGCAGGCGGAGGTATAATTTAGATAGGTTACATGGCTTCGTCAAACGTCAATCAGCAAAGACTGTGAAGTACTCGAGGCGCGGTCCAAATGTGCAAATTTTTAGGTTCCTGGCCTTTTCCTTATCCATATGGCTTACGCTGCAGGCATGAATATTCATTTGTGCGTCTTTTGGCTTAAAAAAATCGAAGGTTCTCGTCTGTTTTCGGTGTGCAACGTGTGTAGTCATGAGCAGTTTCATAAAGATAAAATAAAAGTGACCAGTCACATATATTGTATATAAATTCATCGATATTTATTAATTTATTTACATTAAGCAATTAATAACGCGCGATGGAGCATCTCCTGGGCCACTTCGTTGGCGCTGCGAGAGAGAGCTCGATGAAAAGATGTGTCTGCTGGCTAGTGGTGGTAAGCTGCGGTGTACACGACTGGGTGACTGGCGGCGTAGGCGATGGGATGATGGGCCGAGTAGGCTACGGGTGCGTGGGCCAGGGCCACGGGGTGGTGAGCCACGGCCACGGGATGGTGGGCAAATGCCAAGGGGTGGTGAGCCACAGCTATGGGGTGGTGGGCCACTGCCACGGGGTGGTGCGCCACGGCTATGGGAGCGTGAGCCACGGCCACGGGATGGTGAGCGACCGTCACTGGGTGCGCCACGGCCACGGGTGCGGCGATCTTAGTGACGATGGGTGCAGCGACTGCAGCCTTGACCACGGCACCTTCCCTGCGGACGACCGCGTTGAATCCGTTGACGGGGTCGGAGGTGTAATCAACAATACGGCGGGTGCCATCGGGTTCGGCAAGGTTGTAGCTTCCGTGCACGACGTCTCCGTCGCGTGTCTCGGAATGTCCCTTGGAGTCTCCGGTGATGGCGTCCTGGACGTCGTAGGAGAAGGAGTACTGGGGATGAGGGTCGAAGTCAGTGTCGACGGCGACGGCTTTTGCAGCGACCAACGGCGCGAGAACGCCGGCACGGGCGACGGCCAAGATGGCGGCGGCGGCGAGGAGAAGCTGTGAAGCAAGATGGGAAGAGAAGTGTGGGGCAATGAGAAATGAATTAGACTTGAACTAACACGCCTACTTGCTCACTCACATGCGCGAGTATATTTCACAACCTTTATGAATTGCTCCAGTGGCCCAGTGAGGCTCATGATCTTTTATAGTAAATGTAACTGGGAGTTGGCTAATCCTCAACTTAATCCACGTGTCTCCTAGTTGTCAACCTTAGTTTTACGTACTGCGATAGCAAAATTTATGTCACACCGTGTGTGCCATTGCCGGAGTAGAAAACTTTATAAAATTCCGTTATACAAAGTCAGTTGCTTGAACTACTTAAATTGATCGCAAATATAATTTACCCTTAAGCCTGTTTTTTGTAACGTTTTATGGAAGAGAGCTGCTTCTGCATATGACAATTTTCTAAATTTTAAACTCAAAAGTTAGGATCTATTTCACTTAAAAAGTTGACGTGAGAAGCAGGAATAAGTTATCAATCCCTAGAGAAACAATACGTTAATGCCTAAGGTGGAATTCCAACCCAGGAATTGAATTGCTAATTCTACATGATCGTTGCTGTTAGGATAGAATGGTTGGGCTAAATAAAAAGGTATTAAGTTCAACACCACACAATGGGGAAATGGCAGTATTTAAAGGTTCTGTATGTTTTAAACTCTTAATGCTGGAAATTAACATAAATATTCAATTCAGTATAACCCTTTCTCTGGATTGATGTTTGGAACCTGCGACCTGCAATCCTTTTTGAATGAATGCCAGATACAGAAGAACGCTGTAATTCAGACCATGATTGAAATCAAAATGCAATGTAAAAATTTTATCCTGAAATCCATGCTATTGTAGTATTTCACTCTGATGAAATTAAATTCGTTTTCTCAGGTGTGACTTGGGGGAACCGATTCGTACTTAAAATAAAACATATATTGGTTATTCCACAAGGTTTGACTCACTCATTCTCACGCAAGATTCCACAGAACCTTGTGGAATCACCAAGTATTAGTGTTTTATTTTAAGCTCACGAAAGCCTAGCACTAGCATTCGATAGATTTTTCGTGAATTGTGAAAAGGGAAAACCTCTCTGATAAGTTCTAGGTCGAAACTATAGACGTATTTCCAGCAATTCACTAGATACCAGAACGTGGATGGTAGTAGTTGAGTCCATCCAAGATAATAGCGCATGTTAAATACAGTGATTTGTTATAGAAAGAAATGAAAAGTAAACAATATTTTTCACTGCCGTATGAATTAAACAAAGGCCAAAGTTGTGGATTCTTCGGTCACGTAATTCCCTTCGTCAAACGGCATTGGACGTGTTTACTGATTGGATGCACTTCTGTCAATTGCTATTTAATGGTATATTCTTGTGTTGTCTAGCACTGCAATATTCGATAACATACTGTGCATCCTCTCCATGGCTGATATAATGCCACGAGGCTAGCATGTTGACTACCGCAGACGGCCCGAATTTCTTTTCGAGAATTTTCCACTCCTCCCCGATGAGCCGTTTAAAACAGCATTTCCTTTCTCCGTCGCCGCTCCGCTTATTCCAACCATAAATATTAACGGAGATGCTGGGGCAGGTGCCGAAACCCGCGTTGATGCGCTCGTTTTATCGTTTTATTGGATTCGCAGCCGTGGATGAATCAGCCGTTTGGTGGGCCTCTTCTTTTCTCATGTCTGTCGCTTCCAAAACACGACTCGTGGCGGTGGGGTAAGGGGGAGAAGATAGCCGCTTTTTTTGCTACGAGAATCGACGCAAGGTTTTCCTTAAGATGAAAATCTTGTCGGATCGACTCGTCTTCCTCGCCACGGGAGCCGCGGTAAATTAACCCTCCTTAAGTCAGACGGAGAGAAAAAAATTCTCAAAATATTTTATAAGGTTTTTAAACCTGTGGTTCCGCCGATTAAGAATTATCATAAATTATAGCAATAGAAAGGAGCACTAATGGGAGAGAAAGTGTGTAAATATTCCCAGCTGTAATGCTAAGAGACTCAGTGGTATCCGAAGTAAGTATTTGCTCTGTCGTTTAGAATATGGTTACGCTTGCAGGAAAAATTACAGCATTTCACTTTTGTGACTTTTATCTCATTATAACTATACGGAAATTTTGTAAAAGTCGGGTCGACGAAAGCGCGTTCACTTTTTAACCAAATTTTTTTAACTTTGCTCCTCTAGAAATACCAGGAAAAATGTATTTTGTTTCGACATTGTTACTGAGAAAATGCATGAAGAAACCCTTTCTAATGGTTGCTGGAGGCCTATATTTTCCAAAGCCTGTTGCCATTGTTTTTTTAACATTCAACTTTTTGCAATGCACTAAATTGCATATATTACCCATAATGCTGCATAATTCCTGTGGAAGTCTAAACTGTTCAATCTTAGCCTTACAATTGGGCGTGAAAAAGGTGAAATTTAGACCAACGCTTTTTCATTGCTGAAGCCTTGGACGTAAGTAATTTTTTAACTGATCCTCTTAATTACGGAGCATCTTAATTCCGTGCGTTAAAAAAATAAATTATGTTATTCATTCGTAAAAAGAAAAATTGTTTTATAAAATAGAAATCGCAGTACGGGATTAAAAAATTGCTGCATGCTTAGATTTTGTAGTGAATTCTAAAGAATTGGTATAATTGTCAGCGTGTATCACATCATATCCTAAACTGAATTTTACGGTAAATCGTTGGGATGAAGTACAACGTATTTTTGTTTTTCACCCGCAAGTATTTGAAACGTTGCACTATCCTTGGTGGAACGTATGTTAGCAGTAATCCGGTTTCAGGTACAATGAACGGTTTGCAGATACTCGTAATCCCCTCGTGCAATATGCAGAAATGAGCTGGGACTTACCTTGAATGCCATGGTGTTAAGGCGAGTGTGTCCGGATTTGCTCTGTTATCCAGTGGCCAGTGATGCTCATTTTATATATACCCGAGCGCGCCCGCAGGCCGCCCCTTATCTGCCTCTTCGTATGAATGCTCAGCGCGTTATGACGCAAGGTGATATATTAAGATGTCCCATAAAAAAAACTCCCGAGGCAGTTTGACCACCTTTGCTTCATCAAATTCCTCTGGGGTGGAGTGGGGCACGCTGTGCGACCCTTCCGTTGACATGGAAAAGTGAGGTGACCAAGTTAAATAACGCACGCAGGGGGTTGGCAGTAAAAACATTTAACACCTAAGTTTCGCGCTTTTTCTTGGGAGAATGTAGGCGTTGTGAAATAAATTGCGTGGATAATTTTAAAACTCACTGAAACCTCTCTGCATATGTGCAACCATGACTGTTGCGATGATGCTTCTATCAAGGGCTGGAAACCCCTCATGAGATGATTGGATGACTTTTATTGTTGTTAAAAGTTTGAATAAGTATTTTATTTTAGGACTTGTTATCTGACGTATTCGAAATAAATTATGGTATGTAATGTAATGTCAATTGCGTCTTTATTAATTTTAACTCAATGAAAAATTAATGCAATATAGTAAAACTTAAAACATCTAAGTTTCCCACTTTTTCGTGGAAGAATTTTGGTGTTGTGGAATAAGTTGCGCGCATGTCTTTCCGCATTTCTGCAACCATATCTATTGATCATTAGCAGTGTGGATTGACTTTTCATTCCCGTTACATTTTTAGTGCTACTAGTACTATTGCATCCGTAATTTACTCTTTTCCCAAGTAGTTATATTTGGAGATGTATTGGGACTTCCATCTCAACATAAATATTTAATAATATAAAATATAGTTCATCAAGCAATAAATAACTTAGAATGCCGAAGTTTCGTACTTTTTTTCGGAAGAAAATTAGTGTTGTGCCTAAGCTTCGTGATTGTACTACATACTAAATGATATTACTCGGCACAATTGTAACTGTTGTATCTATTGATCTGTTGCTCCGTTTATACACCTGAACCGCTCATAATGTGATTGATTTGTGACTCTTATTTCTGTTTTAATATGAATACGATTCCGCCTTATTTTCGCATCCCTAATTTGGTATTCTTCTTTCTTCCACAGTCCTTTTATTGGTCGATAGCGTTTTTTCTCCTTTACTCTGCTGTTTTCTGACTATATCTTCATTCTCTTGTACTTTCCCGCTCTCATCGTGTGCAAACTCAAACCCCATAATCATTTCTGTGCACTCATTACTTCTCCAATATTGATTTTTAACAAATGTTGTCCTATTCGTTGCAATTGTGCGGGGTGAGGGATGTGACCTGCGTCTGAAATCAATTGTCGACCTTGGTTGCAGTGGAGTAAAGACCTCGTTTGCTAGTCCCGCCTGGGTGATATTTACTCCATCCATGGTATGAGTGCTAGCCCGTTTTCAAATGACATACATGTGTCCTTGAAGGACACTTCGACGATCTCGGCCATCTTGTGATGGGTGCCCAAACCGTTATGGGCTGGGTCAAGGGTCGTCCGCGTAGGGCGTATCCGTGATGCACGCATTTGACCCCTAATCCTTGTGTTCTTTGCCATATAAAGTGTAGAGTCATGGGAGTTTCCAGTGACTACTAATTTCCAACTGGGCTGAAACTCGTGGAGGGATAGAACATAAGGTTTGGAACGCTTTTTACCCATTTTCAATAATAAGTATGACTATCAGTTATACCTAAGTACTTTAAAAGTGGAAAAACCTTTGTGGTCTGTAAAGGTCATCAGTTCTATGTTTCTAGATGTTTATAAAGCATTTTGCCATTTCACGATTTCTAATTGCATGTTTAAATCTGTTTTTAGATAATTTGAATTTTAATATTTCCTAATCTGCATTTAATTTCAGTAATCAATTGTTGTTCGGGTAATTTTCAATATGATAAACACAACAATCATTACATGTATTACCCTTAAATATATCTTATAATATAATTTGAAATTTTATCACACTCCTAAAACATAAATCAGGTTAGTTGAACCATCTAAGTAGGAATATAATAATGTCTTAATTTAGAAATTAATAAGATAATGTCCCTGTTCAGTGAATTTGCTTATAATATATATATTTCGTTCACTCACTCACACACCGCCTTTTAGGCGAATAAATATATAATAATTTGAACAGAAGGTGAAAGAAAGAGATAGGAAACATTTATCTAAAATTGGACGAAGACACTGGTGATGTGGAAGATGGTAAAGCCGAGAAATCAGAGGGTAAAAATGTGCCGTGGCCGGGACTCGAACCCGGAACCTCCCGATTTCGCGCAGGGTGTTCTGCCCAAGATCTACCAGTTGAGCTACCAGGACACTTAGTTTTACCATGATTTCGGCTGGGATTTACCCTTCAAGCTTGAGACCGTAGCCGTGGCCTCTGGATGGCACACAAGGGCAGCTATTCCATCACCAAATGAGATCACAACAAATGAGATCACTATATATATATATATATATATATATATATATATATATATATATATCGTGATCTCATTTGTTTTTAACATAAGGGAAGGAATCAAGGTTACATTTAAAGTAATGTATTCTCATATTTTTAATGTTGCTATTGGATATCGTTTGGCAGCCTCACTATATTCTAGTACTTATATTGTTTATATATCTATATAAGATATTGAAATAGAGCTGGACTGATAAGAATTTAAAAATAAATATTTAAGTCAATTCTCGTTGATATGCTTAAAAACCGAAGTGCTCTATGTAAAAATAAAACAATAGTGAGGACTTCATGAAAATGAATGATGAAACGAACTGCACAATAACACGGCTCATACACTCTCAATTTTCAAATGGTAAAATGTTACAAATGTTGAGCAGAATAAATTATTACAAGGTCATTTAACAAAAGAGGTAATAGTAGAATATCTAGTTTAATAATATTAAAGGTAAGATACACAATCGATACTACGATAGCACGAATAACAATCATAATAAAATATGTTCCGAAGCTACTCTGTAATTTTTTTATTTTGATTGGCGTTGTAAGGCGATTTAAAAAAAAACTAAAAACCGCGGGGTAAACGTTATGGAAGCCTTTTCCAAAAGGGAAAGATTATATATGTACAATATTATTAGCTATTCACCTGGAGAATGCATACTACCACCACGAAATGTTTTAAATAAAATTGCATACAGATAACTGCAATACCTGATGACCTCATTCAACGATTTCAATTGATATTTTGATTCCAATCGTAAAATTACCGCAGATAACTCGCCAATTTACATCGACTGCAAAAACTTTGCCAATAACTACGAATCGAAATCCACTTTCATTTTTCATTTACCTGTAGTACTTGCTACTGCCTTATGAGTCACTGGGTCTCTAGCGTCGACAGGGGCCCTCGAAAGTGGAATTTTAAGGGCCCATGAAAAGGAGATTTCGTTTTCGTGTGTTTTTATCATGTCTAGACGTTTAAAAACTTGTTTCAACACTTTTATTGTCGTTCGTATTTTGGTTGAAGAATTTTAATCCTAAGCGTTGGATTTCTCTTTACGTGAAAGATGATTTTTAGTCGAAAGTTGTGCATCCGTATAAGCTCTTCTGTTTTTGAAAGAGTTCTTAGGTTTTTGTAATTTACGGGCCAAGTTCACACCTTAGACCAAGCCCATTTCCTCTTTCAAACCCATGCATTTTATGCCGGGTAGTTCTACTGCCGGAAGTTTTATTGAAACAGAGTTGAGAGATATTTTGCAATATAGCGGCTTCATTTTTATTTTTCTCTTTCATGAATGCTTGACTTCTGCTCAAAAAATATTTTTTTGTGTATCATTAAATCTAACTCTGAATGTGATACTAACAGTACTAACGTAAGTGCGGAGAAACTATCGTTGCGAAAATAGACAATTCAATGAGTACATTTTAAAATTGGAAAATCGATTTATTTTCAGTAGAACAGCCATTTATACTCTAAGCTTGTCAATTCGTACCAATATTTTTCTATCCCGTATGGTCTGATGAGGGCAGTAAGCTTGTTCCCAATTTACACGTCCGGTGTATCCCCAGTTATGCATTTTCTAAGAAGTACGAAATGTTTATTTAAAAAGTGTCTTGAGGTTGTAAAAACATTTATGCAAATGTATTGATTTGTATCTAGCTAATCGTACTCGCGAAAATTGCACAAAAATTTAATCATTAATAAAAGAACTATGTGGGGATAAGAGCGTACTACGTTACAGTAAGAAAGTAGATTGTTTTAATAAGGAGTGACTTGTTAGAGAACTCATTGTTACGTTAGTGGTATTATAAGTGCTATTAGTATTGTTACTTTATTACAGCATGATTATCTACAGTATAAAGTGTCCCTGAAATATTTTTCTGAGATCTCATGAAATATGAAGAAAAATGCAAGGCACATATTGGTATTGTAATTGGTAGCCGTGTGGTAGTGTAGTACATCTCTGTGGAAAATTATGCTCCAAATAAAGTGAGGTGCCAATGTTGCTCTCTTTATAGAATGAAAGACTTCGGCGTAAGCCTTAGTTAACCCAAAACTCTGCTTGGAGTTCGGATTCCTGGCTATTTTATTTAACTGAGCATATCTTCAGTAGCTGTGGCAACCGTTAGTTATATCTTTTACGGAGAGGGGCAAGGGAAATAATATAAGAATGCGGACTCATCCTCAAACAAAAACGAAAGAGGTTCAAAGAAGAAGATTCAGAGCTATTGGGACTGTGAATGCTTGACCTATTTGGGCATTTGCATTTGGCTGCAATAATTCTAAAGGTGAGCTATCGTAAATGAATGATTTGATAGACGTAATTCGAAAGCTTCACCGTAATCCGTGAGTGGGGAATATTTAAGGTGAAATGTTTCGTAGCTGTCACTGTTCACTCAGTATTGATAATTAATTGTATTTTGCCAAGCCTGCATTTGAAGACAGGGAACATTGGAGAAGATTTCAGCAATAGAGGAATTCTCCAACTGCACTTTCGTGTTGGCAATGCGTTATGAAACTTCATGCCTTGGGGAATCATTTTTTTGGAAACTCACTCCACTCCAATATAATTACAGCTTTCTCATAGTGGGATAAAATACTTACTGTTCCACTTAATGAGATTTTTACCATCCCTTGTGCTTATAAAATTGCTGTTATGAGGCCTAAATAAATCCACATTAACCGTCTGCTTTATGCCACGAAAAACATGTGGTATTGGACATTTTTCAATGTTATTAATGTTGCATTTTCTGGTACATACAGCGTTGGCGTCAGCGATTCCAATTTTCTTTTGAAAAAAAATCCCCATGAAATTTCATGCGATTTCCTTTCCAATTAGTGTGATCCCGTATTATGCCTCTTGGTAAAGCTATCTCGTACTGGAATAACACCAATAGCAGTCCGTACATTGCATAAATAACATTCTTATTGGCAGCGAGTATGAACGCTTAGGGAACTATAACATGGTTTATCTGGCATGAAAACAACACAAGTTATAGCTCTGGGAATTCACAGTGGATAACATTGAGGTTGTCTCAAACCAAATATAAAATTTAGTGGTGTAAAACACGACCGTAACGATAAAAATTTTCCAGTGTCATTTTATTAGTTTGTACCTATGTGGAAGATAATTTTTGCGCATACCGTCGTCCGTTCAAGGCTTGCTTTAGAACCTGTTTATGGTCACACATCTCATCAAAAATCTATTCAAACCCAGTGACGCAATTCTGGTTGGCCGTCTTGACCTGGTCCGATTACTTTTACTCGGCCAGCCTCAGACATGGTGATGAGACCATCGGGAGGCCATCAAGGGAAGATTGGAGAAGTGTTTTTCGGCTCATCTAAAGCTGGCATTTCCAATGAGCCGTCCAATGGGGTCACCTTGTAATTAATCGACTGAGCTAGCCTGTGGAACTTAAATAAATGTCCTGGGAGAAAAATTTATATGTTATGTGTCAATGTATATTAAGCACATGCATACAGCATTCCGAGTGTTATAGAGCATTCAGATATTGCTTTTGAGCAATGTTGTCAGTTCAAAGGCAATCTTCGGTGTTGTGACTTTTTCATCTGAATCCTTTTTCACAAACCACGTCGATCCACGAAAAGTATAATTCATTTACGATTATTCTAGTTACTATCTTCATTTTTGTTTTGCTTCAATATTTTTGACTTCGTCATGCTATTTTCTTTACAACGCCCCCCGGCTACTACAGATGTACTTTCATTTGTGCTGTCTTTATTTCTGTTTGGCTTCAATATTTTAGATTTCGATACGCTAATTTTTTTTCAATACCCCCCACCCCAACTACTACAGGTTTCTCTTCATTTCCCACGGTCAATCGTACATTTGCTAATTATAATTGCTATAATATTTGATCAATTTGCATTATATGTGCGTACGACTTGAAGTGAGTGATTTAAATGGCACTTGTGCCAAGTTGCTATTTATATGGCGTATTTAAAAGAAATTATATGCACGAAAGCGTATATTAGGTGAGTGCATTGAGTGATTGAAGTGATGATAAAGCGATAGAAAGTCATAGAAAAATAAACTTAATATGGGAAAGAGTAAATTAAGACTTGGAATGGGATACATTTCTGTAGCTACTAATTATTCGTGATAGACAACTGAGAAGTCTGTTGCATTGAACTGCTATTATGCGATGAAAATCATGCTATCCTGAACCGGCTCTCGAACTACAGACCTTTGAGCTGGAAAACAATAGAACTATTTTTTGATTTCCGGAAAAGGAAAGGTGCGTTTCCCGATCCAGGTGACTTTATGCCTAAGGTAATTTCCACAGAATTTCTGTGGCTCGTGTACCACCAACCGTTCGTACTCAGGATTGTGTTTAGATTCCAAGGGTGTAAACCTTTCGGGATAGTCCCGAGGTGGCTGCGTATTTTTCGGATGATACAAAAATTGAATTTGTTAATAGCGTCAAAGAACGGTCAGTAACCACTGGTATTATCGTTGGCATATTAATTCAGCCAAGGCATTTTACCAATGGATGATGGTGGGTTCAAGAACTTTTTCTACCTATCTCCCTACCATTATATCCATTTTTCAAAATTAATCTTGCGAAAAGAACTAATTCATATGTCCCTATCCTAAACTCTGCATAGCTCCTTCCTTCCGTCACAATGTCCAAATCCCAAATCTTTTTCCACTTCTTCGAGTCTTCCACAACACTCTCCCTTCCTATCTTGCTCTTCAACAGCCCACGATTATATCCTATAGTCTCTTCTTCCCTAATTTATTCAAAAACCTTCTCCTTCCTCCACCAGATTCCACCATCAACACCTCCTCCTGCATTTTTCTTTTTTCTCTACTTATCGATTCCATCCTTCTCCAAATGCACTTCTAAACATCTCTCAATATATGGTCATCCTTTTTCCTTATGGTTTAAGTTTTGTCATGGTGAGAAATGAATGAATAATGCCGGTACTCTTAGTGTTACTAAATGATTTTTATTATTTTTTCAAATAAGTTAACGTATGAACTTCATTGCATATTAGACAATGACCTTGCTGTGGACTGGAGAGGCGGCGTAGGCGAGGGGGTGGTGGTAGGCGAGGGGTTGGTGGTAGGCAACAGGGGCGTGGTATGCAAGGGGGGCGTGGTACGCGACAGGGGCGGCGACCTTAGCGACGGCGACCTTAGCGGCGGCCTCGTTGCGGACGACGGCGTTGAATCCGTTGACGGGGTCGGCGGTGTAGTCGACAACGCGGCGGGTTCCGTCGGCTTCCAAGAAGTTGTAGCTGCCCTTCACGGCGTCTCCGTCGCGGGTCTCGGAAGCTCCCTTGGAGTCTCCGGTCAGAGCGTCCTGGACGTCGTAGGAGTAGCTGTAGTGGGGGTTGGGGTCGAAGTCGGTGTCGACGACGACTCCAGCGCAGGCCACGGCCACCAGAGCGGCGAGGACGAAAAACTGAAAACAAAATGAATGGCGGGTTAAGCATCTATGGCTAGGCTGGCCAGCTGTGGCATTTTGACCCAAAGACTCCGGGAGTAGTGATATTTCTCCGGGATAAGGGTTTCAGATCAATTTCAGTGTCAGGCGCGAAACATTAAACTGTAAATGTGCAATCTACGCAGATATTTTATCGGTAATGCAGAATTATCTCCGAACCTCCTTAAATGTTTATTTTATCGAATAAATCCCATTTTTACGCATTTTATAAACCAAAATGAGATTTTGGTGGAAATATTTCATTTCTTTGTGAGTTATACAGCGTAGAAAGGCAGCTCCTTAGCAAAAATAATCAATGAAGTACCTATTTTGTTAAAATACATTCTCCAAAAATGTTTAACTTGTTCAAGAAAGGACCATGTAGTACATAACAGATTAAAACAACGCAAATATATAATATCTATCCATAACTAACATATGGCATTTTATGGTATTTAACGATTCATTAACTAAATAAAATAATTAACCGGCCCCGGTGGCGGCGGGGTAGAGTCCTCGCCTGCTAATCCGAGGGTCGTGGTTTCTAACCCGCCTGGGTCGATTTCTCGCATGCCCAAGGCATGGGTGTTTCTGTAATGTTCTGGTGGTTCAGCCCCTAAGAAACCTGAAACACAGGCAAATGCCTTATCGGGATCGCAGGGTCATACGGGCCACCAGAATCGCCAGAGAGCAAAATAAATAAAGATATTAATCAATCTGTTTGTACGCGCAAAACATCTGAAGCTTTGTTACCTAATAAAATATTTCCTATTCAGATTCTCCGGGCTTCAGACCAAAATCTCCTGTCGAGATAGTCTTGCAGTTGGTTGGTTTGGTTGGTTGGTGATGGATGGGCTTAGGTCAGCGGCTCCCTAACTGTAATACGGGGTAATTCTTTGCACCACCAGTGATGGGCACGGGGGGTGTAAAAGTGCGCGAGTAAATTGAGTAATGGTGGAAGTTTGGCAAGCATATTGCCTTAGTGGGTCTATCTGATGGAGGTAATTAGGGGCACGTTAAGGGGACATTCCAAACCAAAAATACGATGATCGAAATATGTTGGGAACCGCTTGGTAGATCGTATTGAAGGATATCTACTTGCCTCAATGGAAACACCGGCTACCTCTCCATTACATTAGCATCGTTAGTCTAGGCTTGAATGGGAATATTGTTTATAGTCCAATTATTCCACGAGTATTGTTGGCCCTGTCTTCAAGAGACAGGCCGATAGGTGCGAAATGACCTTTGATTTCGCAGGGTGTTCTACTGCTTGTATGATTTAAAATGAGAATGGATAAATGAGTCTGAGAAATTTGGGTTTCACATGAAATTCCTTTGTACCCACTTATATGAATCAGTTGCACTTTTCAAAAGAATTATAGAAACTACTACTTCTTTTAATGCATTGCTTAAACTTTAATTTTAATGGGAGGTCTATGACTTACAGTATTGTTATATAAAGTCTAATCCCACATTCATTTTTGTTTCAGGTAAGAATAACTCTCGGCCTTTGTATCCTTGTGGTTTGATATCCAAAGTCGCTTGATAAGTGAGTATCAATTTTTATCCTCTCATATTTCTCCAGATGTGTATATGACGAAGTAAAAATTATTGTTCCAGGCTTAGCCAGTTTTTTTAACATGTTAAAGGAAAATGTCGCAATTCTATGTTTCTGGGGCTATTAGTAAATTTGATTCTTTTTATTTCCATATTGAAATATGAAAGTTAATTCTTTGGCTAGTTTCCTATATAGACCTACAGTAGCAGAAGAAATATGTGCACCTACTTGCAATTATGGTAGCTCTCAGATACAGCTTACATCGATGCCATTATATTGATGTTCTTGTTAGGGTTATGTTCATGGCTGCTTAGGAATTGACTGTTGAACTCTTTCTCTGGCATGAACTAACGCATTAGGTAAAACGTCGGTTTTAGTTGAATATAGCAATTTCTTTACGTGGGAATAATAGTTTCTTGCATCTTGAGAATGCCGAATACATGTGGTTTCTATATATTTGTGTCTGCCGTTCACGTTTTATCAACTTAAATAGAAAACTGAATTACCCTTTGGTAAAAAATTGCTATCAAAGAAGTGCAGGGGGACTTGAAACTTTATGAGACGTTTTTTGTACTAACATAGTTACCGAATGCGAGCAAAACTGATAATGTACACTATTTAAAGTGTTTACTAATTTAAGAATACCAGTGAACTCCTGCTTCATTGAAAGATTGTTTTCAGAATCAAGGAAATTACCTGACTTCATAACGTATGTAATGGTAGTTATTTTTCTAAATTTTACTTCTAAAAATTAAATCGAAAACAATCACGATTAGTGTGTACTTTAATTACATGGTATTTTGACGAAATTAGACCCGCCTTTATCCTAATCTAAATATTACAGTTGAGTTATGAACGATTTTTCTAGTTATTCGTGAATATATTATGCATATGTATTGTATTTATGTACCTAAGCATTATACATATTATGCTTTTGAATGTATTCCACTCTGGTAGTATAATTCGGCTATCGTAGCACACGTAAAACCAGTATCTTCAAGGCATAATGGCATAACTGTTCTGGGTATCGAGAGAATTAGAAAATTTCGAAACAGTTGTCTTCTTTCAATGCTTACATTTGCTTCAATGCTGCCATAATGTTGATCTTAATGTCTCGTTTCTGTTATGTATGGAAGTTTATATTTTTTATCGGCATATGCTACAGTAGGTTTTCCTAATGGCGTTGCCTCTAAGGGATGGGAGACGATTGTTAGGTTAGAATTTATTCCTTTCGCATTTAGAATTGATTACGTTTTAGACTATAATTTTTCCTCAATTCAAATATGCTGGTTGACGGAAGACTGTTTTGCATTTTAGCCTAAAAAGGTGAAAGTGCATTCAAATGAATGATTGCTATTTATATTTCTTTTATAGGTTCCCCTGAGCTGATAGCTTCAATCTTTTGGATATCAATGCTTTTTTTCTTTTATGGGAAAGGTATCGCCTTAAAGATTTTCCCATCCTTCTATAGACTTTATGTAAAATCCTTCTGAAAATCCATATTCTATGGTAAAATTGAAATTTGCTTACCTTGAGGGACATGGTTGAGACCGTTATAGTATCCAGAGAGGACTGTGATACCCCTTGGATGACTAGCTGCTCTTTTATACTCGACGCTCCACCTCCCTTTTCCATCTCGCTTCGTCGTCACCAAATTCTTGTTACCTAACTTTATTTATTATTCTCGTGACATATCAAGAGAATCCAGCCCGGCTTATAAAAACTGGAACTTTTCTCTCTCAATTGTGATTCGGGCGGGGTTGGTTCGCAAACCGATTAACAAACACCCTCTCGTCTTGACCTTGATACCAATATGGTTTTGCCTGATGTATCTGAATATTTAAACTGGTTCGCAGTCTAAAAGCAGCTAAGTGTTCGGCAGATATTTTTTGTCCCTTTTTTATGTCTTTATACCTCATGCAAATATATATATGATTATATAATATAACCGTTTTCAGAATACTAAGGATCCGAGTAAATTTCTCTCTAGTATCAAATCATTTATATTTGGCTTAGTCATTAATATTTCAACGGTTGTAGAGCACCGGTTCCCATGTACGTGTACCCGAAGGAAATCGTCCTATGCAGTCAAGGGTTACGCCAACAAATTAATAAGTGGTGGGAGTAAGGTTTAAGTAACAGAGAATGAATAATCAACATTTTTTCAATATTAGGGATGGTGGATTTTCAATACTAGGGGAAATTGTTGACCTGTGGAGATAACTGAGGCTAGGAACCCCTCTTATTATGTGACATAATCAGCACATAACAGCGTGCTATTGATATCGTCTCCAAATATCATTAAGTTGATTTTTTTAATTCATTGAACCACAGTATGTGGACAGGAAACATCCTAAGTAATACATAGCCCTTTTTAGAGATAATCTTTTTTGAAGTCGCTACTCGAATCTTTAACTTTTTGTAGGGTCTTAATAGTCTTTAACCTTTAGGTCGTAAGGTTTCTATTAACTAATAAAAACAGCCTTTGTGACTTTCACCACCTATTTTCTCTCGTTAAGCAGTCCTAAAATTTGCTTTCAAAATTTACCAACGGGTCTTGGACTTAAGGGGCCGGACTTAAACTAAATTGGACTTTAGTTCAATGTCTTACAACAAGTATTTCGTTTGCCCGTTTTTTATCAACGAGTATAAATTGAAAACTGGCCAATTTACACAACACTAAGTTTTACATTTGCTTTGGCACCATAAAAAAATGGAATAATCGAGTTAATTAGTACATTTTTTGTTTTCAATCTGGACATTTTAATGAGTTTGCTAGATTTATCATTTATCCCATGATATTTTGAGGCACTGCTGGGATTGTTTTTAGCTTTTTGTACGGTCTTCATTTACAATTTTTTTCCGAACTGCAAAATTTAGTTTTGCTCCTGGCTGCAATGTTTTCTTTATGAAGCTCCTTCAATCGAAATCTCTTTTGGGCGAATCAAAAGTGTGAGTATAATTCAATTAACAGCTGTTAATCACATCAAGCGCATGCATTATAGAGAACAAGTGTGGAAAGAACGGAATGAAGAGTAGTGTGAGAAAACTAATGTAATGAGATTTTCCTAAGACAAGTAAAGCGAGACTGACCAAAATTTGATAAGGTAGAAAAGTTTAGTAACCTACGTAGTACACCGGAGAAAAATGGATGAAGAAGTGAAGATGTTAGCAGTAGAATAGCCTTAGCAAAAGAGAGAGTTAACAAGCGAGGAGATAAATAATGACGGGTCGTGGTTTAGTTACGTAAAGAAAAGACCGGAGAAAATTCAAGTATAGAGTGTGTAGCATTACTCGGCGCGGAAACATGAGCTCTGTGGAAAACGGATGAGGTTAGGCTGCGGGTAATTGAGATGTGGGTCTGGAGGAGGACGGATAAGGTTCGGTGGACGGAAAGGAAGGAAAACGAGGGAGTGCTTCGTATGGCGGTCGAGGAGAGGAAAATGCTTGAGAACGATAGGAGAAGGCGGAGTGGGCAACAGGAAATAAGAGGCCGTGATAGAGTGGAGGATGTTTGTTGAGTGGACAAAGGGAAGAACGAGAATATGCTTCATGAATGGGATGAGAAGTATGACGTATGCTAAGCTGTTGATTGAACTAATGCATGGAGACAAGGACCTTCAACTGTAAACGATAGGTGTAGGTATTCCTACTTCCATCAGAACCTACCTTTACCGGTGTATTACGTCTGATAGTAATAATAATATACATATCTTTTTTTTATCCATTTTCCAAAGTATTTTGTTCCTTTTATATTTTTCCTTACGACTAGAAGATGGTGCTCGTTAAATTTCAACGGAAAGAATAGAATAATAAAAATTTTTCGTTAGGATAAAGTAAATCATACCAAAAAGACGTGCAAAGTGCGCATACTATGTAGCTCTTAGTCATTAACCACACATGAAAAGGTCGGGCTGAAATGTACCCCAACTTTAATTTCGCTATGATTATTTTATATTGATCATTTAATGTCTCTTCTGCTGCTATAAAGGAAATAAAAATTCTGCTACTGTATTTGTTCCAAATTTACAATTTGGAGCCAAACATTGGAGTTTTAATAAAATACGAAACACATACGAATATTAAAATGAAAATTAAAAATTTAGTTCTCTCAGTCGTCTGATAATCAGTCGAAGAATAAAATTATAAAATTTGTTCGTTAGGATAAAGTGAAACATACCAAAATGACGTGAAAAATGCGAATACTATGTAGCGCGTAGTCATTAACCACACATGAAAAGGTCGGGCTGAAATATACCCCAACTTAAATCTCGCTATGATACTTTAATATTGATCATTTAAAGTCTCTTCTGCTGCTATAATGTAAATAAAAATTCTGTTGATGTGTGTTGTTCCAAATTTACAATTTTGGAGCCAACCATTCGAATTTTAATAAAATACGAAGCACATACGAAAATTGAAATGAAAATTAAAAATTTGGTTCTCTCAGTCGTCTGATACTAAACATTTGAAGCCATTTTCACTTAATTTCACTTATGAAAGTAATTTAAAAAAGTAAAAATAGAAACCTCACTATCGAATCCAATGATTTTCTTATGAAAGTAATATTTGGTTAAAAAGGGCCAACATAGGAGCCCCTTGGTCCCTAGGGTCTTCCTAATATAGCCAATCCTTCTATTTCCTAAGAAAAATATGTACCAAATATTGTTAAAATTCGTTTGGGAGTCTACAGCGTTCAAACATAAAAGTTCAAATTTATAGATATAGATTTGCCGACTCCATCAAAAAATTGCAGTTATATTTACTTTGTCATCTATTTACGAGAGTGTGTCGAAAAGTTAGAATAATCTGGAATAGAAAAGTCATTCGTGATTGTCTCAGAATGCCGTTGAAGTTTAATTAAAGGTGAATAAAGTGTCGTTACATTTTGTGAAATCGACCGAATGAATTATAATTACATCGGGACTGTTGAAATCGCTATCTTGCTCTCATTTAATATACGTCGTGGCGCTTTTCGTGTTTTAAGCGTCAGTTTTCGTCTCCATATCTCCTCCTGTTCCCTCTCCACTTTCTCTTTCGCTCCTCCCTCCCTCCCTCCCCGGTCCTCCCCTCCATTCTTTCTCACCCATCTCCACTCTGATTGGGGGGTATATATACCCGCCGCCCAGTTCCATCTTCCTTCTGCGTAGTAGATGTCGCTTGAGCAGAGTCGCGGTGTACTTCGTTGAAAAAAACGATGGGTCACACATGAGGCAAGGGGTTGTTGTGGGGCAAATTTACTACTTTTGTATCCTGAAGGGACAGGTTCAAATCCTGGTGGTGGTTTTCCAACGAAGTCTAGATCCCTACTTCGGTGCCAGGTGGAGATAATTTCATGTGTAGTGGTCCGTCCGTCGGATAGGACGTCAAACTGAGGACCCCTTGGTTTAGGTTCTCTGGACCTTCCGACGTTTTGATAGAAGACTTTTCCATCGTTTCCGGAGCTGTAGATCACGCCCGAGAAGAATTTGCATCAATTATTCGCCGGAAAAGCATTAAATCTTTCATCGCAGGCTTTTACGGTTGCGGATAATAACAAATCTATGTTCAATTATACATGTGAAAAAATATTGGAAGTAGAAATAAATGGGAAGAATGTAGATGGCAGCAAAAATGTAATAGATTACGAAAATCATGAAGGACGTCAAAGTAAATACTTTTGTAGGAATGAAGTGGATGGCAGAGAGGAGAGTGGATGGAGAGCTGCCGCAAACCAATCAATGCTAGAGGGACCGTTATCGTTAGTGTGTATTTTGCAACTACAGTTAACTCTTGATTGTCCGTGGTAATGAATACAAGACGAAGCACGGATTTTCGAAAAACACATATAACCGAACAACACGTAGAATATCGTGGTCTTATAAATGGGTTAAACAATCCTATTCATATGAAGTAATACACTTTTTAAAAACAGAAAAAAAATAAATGCATGACAAAATAGAGTGCTTTTAGAGTATTTATATGTATATCGAAGTTTTGAAGCACTTATTTTTATATTGACCCATGGAATATCGAAATGTTGATGTGCAGGGAGGAGAGAGTTGCACGAATAATACTCAAAGCATATAATCCGCTCACGGGTAGTCGAGAGTTTGCTGTGCAAAAATAACAGATACACAAGAGTTATACTGAAAACATGCACGGCGTGCGGTTAGTACTAGTTATTAGATATGCATACAAGTATTAGGTAGTAAATCAACTTATCAGCTACACTACCTATCGACAAACATAGTTAAAAATCTCATTGGTAGCTGTTATGGTCTCTTATCGTTCGCTGGAAAAATGAAATTTTAAATCTGCCCGTTCTGCAGTGTACTTATCTAGTTTTTTTCTAATGATCTGATCTACCGTAGTATGTCGGTTTTCGTAAAATATTATTAACGTCGTCAGAAAATAAATTGGTTTTGAACTTACATAATATATTGTCTAAATTTTAATTGACACCCTGAAAGCGATTCCCATCCCAGTTGTTGCAAATTAAAAGTTATCCATACCTCATGCATGATTCGTTCCTGTGACCTTTACGGTTCAGACATGATTTTTTTGGAAAACGTACCCGTTCATCTAGACGTCGTAAATTATGCGGAATAGAATGAAGGAAAAAATTCTTAAACCTATGTGTTCCACAGATAATTCATCTTATTTTTTGCCTTTTTCTGTTATTCATATATATTATATATATATTATATTCCTTGGTCCCCTGAAACTCATAGGCTCTGAAGTTTTAGATTATTCTAAGCCTAGCCTGTAACCCTCGATTCTCTTGGATCTCAACCCAGTCTTACCTGTAGTTTTCTGACTCTGTAATTTTTCTCTACTCAGTTTTTAGCAGAACGCATGCCTTGCCTTAATATCATTAGGGATTGGGATAATGGGATTTGGTAATTTACTGTGGAGTAAGGTATTGAAGCAGGTTTAAACTCCGGTCATGCATGAATTGAATAATTTATAATTACCAGTAATGTTGTATAACAGGAACAGATACATAGAAAGGAATATTGAGGGCAGAAAATTGTACCAGAATAATCAAACGTGTACCTACATTTATTGCTAGATCACTGTCTGGATGATGATGTATTGGTCGTCCGAGGTTGTTACTCTTCAGCGTCATTTTTCGTTTAATTTTTTCCACCTTAAAATGTTTTCCCATTTTTATTTCTGACTTATGTAGTAAGCGTCGGTTTATAAGAGGTTCCACTGTTGAAAGTATTTCGAAACGGATACCCTAAGCGTTGCATGCTTAAATTTGTGGATTTTATTCACCTTGGAGGAATTGAATATAACTTTAATAAACTCTGATGAGTGATCTTTTTTAAAATGACCTAGGCTTCGACACTTTCTCATCTGCCTACTGATTCCCAGTGACCTATTAGTATTGATCTTCCTTCGCCATCCCCTCGGCCCAACTACTGCCCCTAATGAGTTTGTTAATATATTGCTACAAAATTGTATATCCCTCTCCCGAATATGACTCAAGGTGTTGAAACCTTAGTCTAAATTAAAATTGTTTAGTGGACTTCACGAAGTTATTTTTATCTCCTCATTGTAACCTAAGACCTTATTCCTCCTGTACGTACGATATCTATGCCCAAGGCGGGATGTGAACCCGCGGCCTTTAGATTGCCTAATTGGCGCCTTATTAATACGGTATACTTTGACCGTGTGACTCACTGACTCATGCCGGGTCGTACATGGCTCATCCTTGGTACTCATTCAACGCTTTGGAAGAGTTGGAAATTTTTCCAAGTCTCCGGTGCAATGACTAAATTGTTAATGAATATTTCTGTGGTAAGTTGGTGAAATATGATGTGTAATATTTTTCAAATTTTACAGTAGAGCAATTTTAAAGTTTAGTATGCTCTGAAAAATCAGTATCGCAAAGCTTAGGTTTGGTCGATTAGTAAATTATTAAAAATAAATAAGTAAATTAAGTAAGCTAGGTAGTGATAAGTAAATTTGTTAAACCTTTTCGTAATAGATGTTAACAAATTGTTGTAGTCATATTTTTTAAACTTTCCAAATCCAACGGCATTAGCACTACGAATCCAACGGTATGCATAACTCAATTTTGCAAAAAAAAACTTATATTTAGCCAACTTACCACAGATTTGTACTTTCCACTCCCCCCTTCTTGATCTTCACTTCATCTATACCTAAGGCTCTTTAAGGGGGACATCCTCGTTCCAAACCATATTTTCATTAGCCACCCCCACCTTGAAGAATCGGTGATTCCCGTGCCTTCCCCTCCTATCTGAACTTCAGTAGTCTCAGAAACTTCCCCTTCCCCCCATCCTGTCAGCTATATTCCCTTCTAGACCTTCCATGCCGTGCCTTCCACTCCCATTTCAACCCTAGCACCCCCCAGATAATCCCACTCTCCCTCCCATCCTGCTGTACCATACCACATGTCTTCAGGAGAAATATACATGATGATGACGTCTATCGCCGAAATCTAGGTCGTGTATTCATTTCATTTATGTGATAATACAAAGTTAATTTTCTCGCATAATTTCTCATAGCGAACTATTGCCTTTCATGCGGGTTGTGGTGGTTGTCTGACCTTTTTTTACACCAAATCACTGGAAGTAGCATCACCTAGTGTCGTTTATACTGGGAGTAATGGGCATCAGTCATTATCTTGTGTGTCCAATTGCGAAGTCCCAACTGTCCCAAGTGTACGTGTTCCAAGTTAAGTGATGGAAATATTTTCGTAAATGCTCCATTTTCTCTGACCCTGTTTGCTTGTTTGGTATCCTCCCTGCCCCACCTTCTACGAATCTTTCTTCAAAAAATGCTCTCCGTTACGCAAGAGTAAACTTGGACTCTTCCAAAAATTCCTCGATGCTGTTTGACTGGTCTTATGATGCTCCCCTTTGGCCCCAATCTGACGATGCTGTTTTCGTTCCTAATGATCATTATATTTTCCTCTGTCGTCCTTGATATGGCCATATGATGGCTCGAGTGATAAGTGAATTTTTTTAACCGAGTTCTTAATTGGTGATGAAGATAGGAGCTCGTGAATTCAAAATTTACCCTTCCTTTTCAATTAGTAAGAATTATTTTGTTTATCAGGTAAAACAGTTGGTGATTTAATCAGCTAAAGCTTTTAAATATGGAATAAGCTTTCAGACTTCCCTGTAAACGTTGTAATTATTATGCTAACCAATAAAACGAATTACATGCATAGTAAAATATCTAAGGTTTCCCCGGGTACTCTGATGCAGATAAGTTTCTCGGGTGTTCCATCGTGTTATAGGCTCCATATTTTCCCACGTTTCGAAGAAAATTTCGTTCTTCATCTTCAGGACTTCTGATGCAGTAAAATGGGTCACTATTTATTCCCAACAATTGGAATCAGGTGTCTCCTGATTGGTTATTTTGTAATCTACTATAATAATCACCGATATGTATATATATATATGTATAAGTCAGTAACTTTTACTCAAAAAATACACGTGAAGCTGGTTCTTCATTTGGCTGCAAACCTTTTTTTATAATTGCAAAATTAAATTAGAAATAGTGGTTTTCTGTTATTGGGATGGACACCAATAGAAAGACAATAAAATAAAGATTCTCATTCCTTCGATCGAATTTTGTATTCCAGTCGAAGTTCCGATATCTTTGCTAAAACGTAACGATTTTTCGCAATATTTTAGCGTTTTTGAGTCATCGTCCCCATGACGACCATACTCATTGTTTAAGTCGAGATTCCGTGTATACATTCATTAACTCAATGATTCTTTGCACTAAATAAGATATGAATAGTTTATTACAATGTATTAGCGTTGATTTCTTTCCTTCCCGTTGATATTCAACGGGCACCACCTCTAATAATCTATAATGCCAATAAATAAGAAAATTGCCTTGCATATATTTATACATATTGCATAATTTGGTTACTGTTCTTGACATATATTCACAGATTTGACAGCTATAAATATTGAAGTTATTGCGTTTTAGGAGTTTTAATTTATGAATGCTGTATTATGTTTCTAATCTTTTTCGAATGAAAAACAATAGTAACTTTCCCCACTCAATATAATTTAACAAATTAAGTATATTTTAACAAGTTAACCGACCATGGTTTCAGCACCTATTGCCATTATCAAGGTCTGCCATTAGACCTTGATAATGGCATTAGGTGCTGAAATCATGGTAGGTTAACTTGTTAAAATATACTTAACTTGTTAAAATAAATTGAGCGTGGAAAGTTACTATTGCTTTTAATTCGAAATGGATGTCAAGTGTTTCCACAAAGTTCCGCCTGATACGCTTTTATATTTATGGTTCTAATTTGGTATATTCGTTAAGTATCTATTCTCTGCCCTACAGACAACATTCCTTCTTCTTTATTTAGATATATACCTCCTTTTAAGCCCCAGTTAATTACTTTCTGCGTTAATTATAGCGTAATGATAAACAATCGTTCCTGCATCCAGTAGTGGAATTGCTCGGTTTTATCCTTCAGTTACTATGAAAATGGAAAGTTGATGTGGAATTGATCCATGACTCTTTCATTTGCATAAACCATTTCCATAGTGATATAGATTTCTCGGGTTTCCATCCGGGTGGTGTTGGTGTGTTGCTCCGACGTTTCGACGGCGTAGTCTGCCATCGTCCTCAGGGAAGACTACGCCGTCGAAACGTCGATGCAACTCCCCAACATCACCCGGATAGAAACCCGAGAAATCTATACCACAAGCATTCCCCGGGAAAGCCTTAAATTTGACACCATTTCCGTTTTTTAGATCTTAGAATTTGAGTACCATAAATACTATGTTGGTTCCCATTCCATTGCGCCACCTACCCCAGAAAATGCTATTCCCTTGAAATTATACGTTAACTTCTTTACTGACACTCATAATCGTAGTGCATGGCCATTTGCGAATGACTATTGCTGATTAAATTTTATAACATGCTCTATCGGTAATAATTTTTAAAAAAGTATTGAATTCCTGTTTTACCCTGAGCCTCAGTTTTAATTTATGTGCATTTATTTACAAAGTATAATTTAAATTAAATTTCGATTTGAAAATTTGGCGATTTAGAGTTATGTTTTTATTTGCAATGACAAGTGTTTTCTTTCCTTTTAAACCTACCTTAACCGGTAGACTGCCTAAATAATAGTGAGTGAGGAATAACACAGAGGAAAAGCCATTCGCCTTGACCGGGACTTGAACCCGGATCCCTCGATTTCGCTGCGAGTGCTTTAGCCAGTTATGGCGTCTTCTGATTGTAATAATGATATTTGTGGCAACTTAAATTTCTCTCGGGCATATACCGTTTTCACGTACTTATATGTTAGACAGTCTTTCAAGTCAAGTCTTTTGATCAAGTCTTCCAAGTCATGAGAAAACGGTGGAGATGTGAGGGGTTGTTTTTGTTGAAAACATACTCCTACATCATAGTCTTTAGAATTGCTCAAACGTCGAGGTCAATATTGTAAAATAATATGTTCTCGAAGAGTTGAAGCTACTTAAATAAAAAGCACAGTTATTTAAAAAAGCAGTACCTTATATAGCGGGACATCATAAGGCTTTCTTTACGGTAAAGCAGTGTGAACTCTGCTTTTCATTTATTTTGAGCAAAGTTCCAAAGCATAAGCACCTAATCATGCCCCCCTATTAATAATATATTACTCTCGAACGTGAATTATATGCCTTATTCAATCGTAAAAGTGCCGTAATCCATATCTGTGATGCTCGATGTACGAGTATGTGCCAGTTTTCCTTCTTTCTTCCACGACTCCGTCTAATGAATCCCACGGAAGAATCTCAAAATTCGCGCCCCATTTATCTCTGCATTTTATGATATAAGATAGCAACTTAAAACGGGGAATCTAACAAGGTTGAACTCATTGAGAAATCAGTAGGGATTATGATAACATGGACATGGTCAGTTGTTATGTTGAAAACAATTCCCTCCACCATCGAAATTTAGGTCGAAGAGCCGAAACTAAAAATGTATTCACTATGAGCCATGCAGGAGAAGAAAAATGGACTAATGTATGATTTTTGTGCATGAAATTTGTCGTTTATTCGGCGAAAAACACTCTCAAACATGGTGAGTCTTCTCCCGTCTTCCTTCCGTTTTAGCTTCACAATTGGTTCACATTTTCATCGGAACAGAATCGCCTTAAGTGCATGAAAAATGTCCTTTTGAAGGGCCAATGGAATATGAATACGCAGAAATAATTATATTTTCCTGGAAAGAGGCGTCAAAATAAAATTTAATAGTTGAAGTTGAAGTTAACTTTTTCTGACGTGGTGACACGAAAATGGATGCAGTATTATATAGCTATTAGGAATAGCATAACTCTAGCATAGAAGACGTCAATTAACGGGAAGACCAAATGGCCAGAAGACTCGATATATTTGAGATAGGTAAGTGGCCTGATATGTAACATAGCATTTCATAGTAACATAACTTGTGCTCTGTGAAGGTAGTGTGAGAATAGATTGGAGACATTCGATGGGTAGGTATGGAGGAAGCTTGAAAATTGTGTGGACGTAAAATGAGACTTACAAGGTAGTGTTATACGTGTTAGATGAAGGAAGAAGGTTGCGGTAGGAAATCATGAGGAGGGAAAGTAGTTGGATGGTGCAAACGAGAAACAGGGATGGAATACTGATAACCTCTTTGTGTGGTTGTATCCTGGGAAAGAAGTAGGAATTTTTGGCCGAGAACAAAGGGATGTCATGAAGAGTGGATGTCGTTTAAGTGGAAAGGGAAATCTCGTTAAAATGCGGTGCGATCCCAGATCTAAAGGAGATGGATTGATCAATCCCAAATCCGACTGGTAAAACACCTATTTGGAAGGAAACCCGCAAACATTACTTTGTAATAATATTTATTTGCACATTTTTACATGGTTTAGTGGTGGATGGACGTTCCGTAGGCGAAAGGCTGGCGGGCGGTGTAGGCCACTGGGTGATGGGCGGCGTATGCAACTGGGTGATGGGCGACGTATGCGACGGGATGGGCGGCGTATGATACTGTCTTGACGACTGGAACAGCAGCAACCTTAGCGACGGCGACCTTAGCGGCGCCCTCGTTGCGGACGACGGCGTTGAATCCGTTGACGGGGTCGGCGGTGTAGTCGACGATACGGCGGGTTCCGTCGGCCTCCAAGAAGTTGTAGCTGCCCTTCACGACGTCTCCGTCGCGGGTCTCAGAAGCTCCCTTGGAGTCTCCGGTCAGAGCGTCCTGGACGTCGTAGGAGTAGCTGTAGTGGGGGTTGGGGTCGAAGTCGGTGTCGACGACGACTCCAGCGCAGGCCACGGCCACCAAAGCGGCGAGAATGAAAAACTGGAGAAAAAACCAATCGAACATTGAGTAAATAACGTAGACCTTATTAATACAAAATAGTTCAAAGTCCATGCCTGGGGTGGTGTACGAACTAGCGACCTTTGGGTTGCCGGAAATTCCCGTTATCCTCCTAAACATCGCACTAATATTATGATAGAACTGCGTAATTAACAAGTTTTTATGTTTTTTTAAATTAATATTTTGTTATATTGCTCTTGGTAAATTTAATGCTATGCTACATACTGTGGTAGGCTAGGACTGTCTGAAAAAATGGACTTGCTATCTGAACATTCCACTAAAACGATGTTAGGTAAGAATTATGGCGAATTAGACGGTGTAAATCATAGACAAATGCACTTTAGATAACTGGTAATGGCGGAGAAATGCGGCAGAATTTCTAGTAATCGCCTGCAGTATCCAGAGGAAATTGTAAGGGTGCGCTTAGAGTTGAATCGAGAATATGCGTGGAGCTGTTTCAGCCAGTAAATTGGATTACTAAGTTATAGCTAGCCATTTTTTACTTTGGTTCAGGATGAGACTTTCGGAAAGGAAAATTTACGAATAGATTTACTTAAAGTATTCTATTCCCTTCAGAGAGAACTTCACTTGGCGTATTTGTGCACTTTTTGATCTTGTCCCACTAGAAAGTAAATAATGTGAAAGGAATTGCGCAAATGAACGAAGCTTTCATACATACGTAAGTAGAAAGATGATCGCGTGTTTTAGCAAAATATAAAATTGCATTTAGGGTGATGTGAAGTTCAAGTAGATAGCACTGCGCAAGAAGATACTTTCATTAATGAAAAACCTGCAATTTTCCTGTTTGAAACTTTTCCTATAGTAGATTGATTTTAAGCGAACGTCTAATGAATTTGTTGAGTTAGTTGAGCGATTAAGAGTCATTCCGTAGCTCCTTGCCTCACTGTGAGGCCAACATGTACAATACAATTCGCCATAATCATTGACTTATCGACTTACAAAGCTGTGGCTTAGTTTAGCTAAGCCAGTGTCTCTCTCTTAGTAGAAACTCGACACCTATATTTACACCGTTTCAACATATATTTATCACTCATTTATCATTCTCTACCAAGAATAGGCTATGGTTTTACTGTTGTTTTACCATAAAATGATATGTTGGACTAATATCGAGTATTTATGCTTGCAAGTAATATTCTTATTGGTTGTTCGCAGTGGTCTACGTATGGTGAGTAGTGCCGCGATACTTCTCTTATTGAACAATTATTTTGTGTTAAAAATCATCGGTACATTTCTTCTCGGAGATAAATTTATCAATTATTGCCGACTGAGCGTAATGCTATCTTCTACGTACCTTGGCTGCCATGACTGCTATACCGTCCTCAGATGTGTTCTGATTCAGTTCTCTCAAGCTTTAAACTTTTATACTAAATGTTTTGGGGGCCACCCCTTTCTTTTTCAGTCGCCACACAACTTGTCACCTTGTGATGCATAAATTAACACCCAGTGGACGGTGTAGATGAACAGGTCTCCGTGTGCCGTCGCCAAAAATACTTGTACGGGCCATCGGATGCGACCGGGCCTCGATTGACCAATAACTTGTTTCCAGCGGTGTTAATGCAACCTTAGCCTATAACACTGCCCTTGAATAGGAGATTGCTCGGAATTCCAGACATTACTGTCATCGCTCGCGTGGTTTGGAATTCGATTCGTGTGTTGGAATTTTGGTGTTGAGAAACCATAGATGGAGAAATTTTAATCCGCCAACTCCGCGAAATTCAATGGAAAGTCTCACATTTTGTTAATAATTGCCACTACAAAATGTCATGCCTCGAGAGTGGTGGCGGAGAGGCAACGTCTCCCCCCCCCCCCTGGGCACACCACCCCCCGAATTACACCACTCAGGGCATGACTGTGTGTGCACTTCCATTGTTAGTTGCTAAAAGCCATGCCTAGGCCATACGATCTGTTTACGGTGGTTATGGGAGATTTAAAAAAAATCATAGTACTAATACTGTAGAGGGAATTGAATTCACTCTTTTTGAAAGATTTTCCTTAAAAAAAACAGCTATGATCGAAGAATGAGGGCCACAAAACTTAGAAGGATGGGGTTGAGAGTCGCATAAGACCTGGAGATTATATTATTGGCTAAGCTAGCTAGGAAAGTGCGCGTTTAAAGTTTTTTTAGATCGACGTAGATTTCATTATATCATTTCACCAACATTCTGTAACTGGGCCTCAGGAAAAAAACTTATAAACAAGAGAGATTCAGTGTTGAACAGATAATTTTCATAATTCTTTCTTCCAGTTTACCATTCAGTGCTAATAGAATGGCAGATCCAGGATTTAATTATACCTAGGCACACTTCTATTGTTCTTCCATTTCCTCCATAATTACATTCTTTTATTCATTTTACTTTTATGGCTGGTTTCTTGACACCCTATGCCACCTTCATTGCCTTGCTCTGTCCTCACCACTTTTCTTAGCTGTGACTGCTAAGCCATTGTTATTAATGATCAATGGAAATTAAATGAAAGTGATCTCGTAATTTCTAAAATTAATGAATAAACATGTTCTTCCCTGCTAGTATTTTTTATTTCTCATCGTTTGTTAGTTATTGGATATCGGATAGTTTGTAGTAGTAGTGCTTCAGTTTAACGTACTTCGACAGGTGAAGTAATTTCCTAGTTAATATCTGTAATTTTCAGACTGGAAAATTACTCTCGGAACGAATAGTTGGATTATTCCTCCGAATACGATGATGATTAATTTCGTTGATCTAGCTGGAACTGGTGTTCCTATCGTACCAGGCCGTTTTCCTTATAGTGCGTTAAATTTGAAGTGGTTCCGTGTTGTTAAACAAAATGACAAATGCAGATTTTAAATTTCTCTTCCATTATCCTAAGATAGCATTAAACCAGGATACTTTGGGTATTAAATGAATCTCTTTTACTCGATTATGTGTATCACCCATTTCCCTCTCAATCAGTATTAATTGGCTTAGGTGTGCTTAATTTGATGGTCAGCCATAGATTAAGTGTATCGTATGTTTATGTCAATTTCAAGGAAAATTAGTAGTTATTTAAAATCCGTTAATATGTCTTTTCCTTTTTTTATAGTCGTTAGTGTTCATGTATTGTTTTCAAATTTTATCAACATAACTGTCTCATCATATGATGATAATTAAGTAAGTGCATCATCATTTACTTTCTTTTGTTTGTAGACGTTAAACCAACCTTTTCGGCCTATTCCAGGCTTTATGTAGCAAAACTCAACGAAAACTCCATTATAGGTGGCTCAATGGATAAAAAAGAATTGAAATTTGAGAATGAAATCATTAACAAAATGATGGTGTATTGGAGTAGTCTTTTATTAATCAGTCTGCATCCTATTAAGTGATATAGTTATTATGTCTTTATATTGTTATGCTATTCAGACATGTGTTATCTCATAAGTTAGCAACCTTTTATCGTATTTAGATAGTTTGATTGACAAAGGCCCGGTGGGTTTAATAATTTCTGGGTCAGCAGGTTCTCGGTCACATATCTCATAAGGTTACGATCACCCATCCATTACGATTACGTTAACTGACTGGTAGTCTAATGTACTATAATAAACCTGAACCATCTGTTAGCTTCGCATAAACTTCAAGAGTACGTCATCTCAACGTGTTAAAGTTAACCTGACATTATAAAACCAAACATAAATTAAGTTTTGAATTATGATATCTCATAATTGGTGAAAGTGTACATTATATAATAGTTGAAATGCGTAATTGTTGTGGCAGAATCATTCTGTTGGTTGGGCAATGCGTAATTGTAACATTCATTCTTTCCGTACTTGAATTTTGGGGAAATAATTGATGTGGTTTTCTTTCCCCAGCTACGTTTTTAGCTTTACTATTGTCGTTTTGACGGCGTTTTTCACAAAATTACTGTCCCCACGAGAACAGGTGACATTTTATAGATCGAGAAAAAGTTCCTAGCGCAGACCTGCGCGGCAAAGAGGTTCTATATTAGGGAATGGGATGACACGAAAGGACAATGGGGAAGAGAGGGAGGAAATGAATGAGATAGAGAGAGGCAGGGGAATCAAACTACTTCGCGAAAAAAGCACGATACGCACATACGCAAGGCTGATATGCGAGTGGTTAAAATCACCCATCGCTATGACTTTACCAGAGACTCTATCTTGAGGTCTCATTGCAAGATGAGACTAAACGGGACGGCAGGTAGTGGTAAGGCATTCCAATTCTCGAAGCGCTTGTGTTGGCAGCAATTAGAAAGGGTTTCTGGCCCTCCACACTAAACAACCTTCCTTCCCCGTTTCATAGAATTTTGAAAGTTCCATTGCCCATATCCCGAAATTTTCCACTGCTCAGCGCCAGGAACTTTTGCGATACCTAGCTATACTAGCGCGTGCAAGTCCTAAAAATGCTTTTGTTTGTAGAGCTTGGTTATGTTCATTTAAGACAAAATACTGGAAATAACAATAAAATCCTCTCGTTGGATGCCTAGTGTGGTGCAGAAAACCTTTCCTTGCGGAGAAAGGATAAGATTTGATTGGTGGAAGGTGAGGTTGGAATGTGGACAAGAATGAAGAAACTAAGCCTATGTGGTTGGAAGACAATGGAAAATGTATCAAATCTGTTGAGGAAATTCGAAGAATATAACAAAAGTGAGTTAAGTGCCTATTAAGACGCAAAAAATATTGAAGAAGGTGGGAAAAGGATAAATATTGAGTGAGTGCTGGGAAGTGATCTTAGTAATCCAGATTTTATTCGGTAGTTGAGGAGCAGATTTACCTTAAAATTTCTTATGGATATAATGTTGGAAAAATTGTAGGGATATTTGCGTGAGGAAAAGATTAATTGTATTGATAGTACCCTTTAATAACTAAGGGTATGACAAAAATATGGGACTAACAAACTCTTTCTATTATTGGTAGAATGATGATTTTTATATTGCCGTTGTTTCATGCTTATTCTTTTTAAATGTTGCTACATCATAAGCTGTTTGCGATTTTTGCCAGTTTGTCTTAAGACCTCAGTGTGTAGACATTGCGCTCTGCCGACTTGAATCACTGCTCGTTTATCCTGGAGGTTATGCGACACACTGGACATTTTTCAATCTTATATTGGCACTGTGGCCTGTCAAACGGTGTCAATTTTTATCAGTTGCTCCGCTTATTGTCTGCATATCCCTAAACATATCACTCTAATTTAATTGATACCCTACCTAGTTAGTTACCCTAAACGTCTTGTAGTACTCGCATTGAGGGCAATATAATTCGCATTGAGTAGTTCTGCTCTAAAATGCCAGAGAATACAACATCAAAATGTAATCGGGACTCAAGAACATGTGGAAATCACTTGGTGCGACGTCGAGGCTGTACGGAGAATGCCCGATCATTTTCCACCCAAACTTCGAGATCAGTTCCTGCGTCTGACTAGCCGTATGCGGTAGCGCGTTGTCGTGATGAAATGAGACCCCCTTCGTCAGCATTCCTGAACGTTTGTTCTTGATGGCGCGCCGAAGCTTTTGTAATGTTTGGCAGTATCTTTCCTTATTGATAGTGGTTCCCCGGGGCATGAAATCCACCAGCAATAATCCTCACCCTGAAGAAACACCTAGGAGGGATGAAGATCGCGACGGACGACGAGGTGCAAGATGAGGTCAACGCCTTCGCAACGCGGACGGAAGCTGGTATGACGACGGTATTCAAAAGTTCATCATGCGGATGAGGAAAATCATCGAGCGCCAGGGTGACTACATCGAAAAATAGCTGAAGCCATGACCTTTCCAACGATGTATCCAACGATGTATCCAACAATGTAAATAAATGTCATTTTCTATGACAAAAAAAATTGGAGACCTTACTTATAAGTCTGCCCTCGTACATCAAATCACTAATCTCAATCGGCCCCACAGAAACCTCACTGCTTCAAAATGTTTCCTGTCTATCATTTAATGAATTAAAGTGGTACTTCGAGATACGAGTGCCCTAACATACGAGATATTTGAGATACGAGCTGTCGAGCGAGCGAAGTTTTGCTTTGAAATACGAGCAAAATTTGAGATGCGAGGAACGGCCGGCTGCTTACGACCTCGAACGACAGTTGACTGCGCCTCGTGTGTCTCGCATTATCCCACGCATTTCCCCAGTGTTTTTGTTTACCTCGCTATCTTTGATAAGTTTTTCTAGGGCTTTGAGCTTTTTGTGCATTTACATACTTTATCACATTTATTTTTATAACCATGGGTCCGAAGAAAGTAAGTGGAAAGGTCAGTGCTCAGAAGAAGATGATGTCTATTGAATTAAAACGTGAAATCATAGAAAAAAATGAGCAAGGTGTGCGAGTAGCTGACTTGGCGAGGCAGTACAGTTGTAGTACTTCAACAATATGTACTGTACTTAAACAGAAGGAGTCAATAAAGGGTATAACGCCAGCTAAGGGCGTTACAATAATTTCTAAGCTCCGGAACTCTCTCCATGAAAAGATGGAGAAACTGCTGATGGTTTGGGTGACGGAGAAGTAGCTTAAAGGCGATACCTTAACACAAGGCATCATATGCGAGAAGGCACGAGCGATTTACGGTTATTTGCTGAATCAGACCCCGCGCACTTCCACGGACGAGGCATCGGAAGGCTCGTTTAAAGCCAGTCGAGGCTGGTTTGACAACTTTAGGAAAAGGACCAGCATTCACTCCGTTGTCAGGCATGGTGAGGCAGCAAGTTCGGATGTGAAGGCAGCTGAGGATTATCTCAAAACTTTTTCCGAACTGATAGAAGCCAAAGGATACATCCCCCAGCAAGTCTTCAACTGTGACGAGACAGGGCTTTTCTGGAAGAAGATGCCGAATAGGACTTACATAACGGCAGAAGAGAAGATGATGCCAGGCCACAAACCCATGAAGGATAGACTAACTCTCGCACTGTGTGCCAATGCGAGTGGCGACTGCAAGATCAAGCCTCTGCTCGTATACCATTCGGAAAACCCAAGAGCCTTTAAGTCACATAAGATTTTAAAAGAAACACTGCAAGTTATGTGGAGAGCAAACCCGAAGGCATGGGTCACTAGGCAGTTCTTTGTGCAGTGGGTAAACCTAGTTTTTGGCCCTTCTGTTAAGAAATATCTACAGGAAAACAACCTACGCATGCGAGCCCTTCTCGTCCTCGACAATGCTCCTGCTCACCCACCGAACCTCGAAGATGACATCCTCGAAGAGTTCAAGTTTATTAAGGTTCTCTACCTACCACCCAACACCACTCCTATCCTGCAGCCCATGGATCAGCAGGTGATTTCTAATTTTAAAAAGCTGTACACTAAGCACCTGTTCCGGCGCTGCTTTGAGGTGACAGAGAACACAAACCTCACCCTACGAGAGTACTGGAAGGACCACTTTAACATCGTGATATGCCTCAGAATTATTGATCAGGGCTGGCTGGGTGTTACAACAAGGACCTTGACCTCTGCATGGAAGAAGCTGTGGCCTGAGGCTGTAGCCGAAAGGACCTTCGAAGGATTCGAACCCGAAGTGCCAGTGAAGGAGGAGATTGTGTCTCTGGGAAAATCCATGGGCCTGGTGGTGGATGAGAGAGACGTGAACGAGCTAGTCGAGGAGAACTCTTAGGAACTGACGACCGAGTAGTTACAAGAGTTACAGTCGCAGCAGCATACGGAGGTTCTGCAAGAAATTGGTTTCGAGGATGAGCCAGAGGTGGAGGAGGTTATCTCTACAAGGGAAATGAAGGAGATCTTGGGAATGTGGGAGAGAGTTTCACAGTTCGTGGAAAAGAATCACCCCGAAAAAGTTGCAACTAGTCGTGCATCGGTGCTATTTAATGACACTTGCCTAACTCATTTCCGCAACATTCTGAAAGGGAGGAAGAAACAAACCTCCTTGGACAGGTTTTTTTTTATTCCGGCGAAAATGGCCAAGACCAGTGAAGAAAAATGCGGTGACTAAAATTAAGCATACAGTAACATTTAAGTTGTGTGTAAGTTGCATTTAAGTGACCAAAATACAAATACACTTTATAAAACCAGTTTATTTCTTTACATTCTCTTTTATTATGTTTTTATACACTATTTTTCATTCATAAATATATTTTTCTTATTCAAAAACAAGAACAACTGGGTGGGATTTTGGGGGCTGGAACGGATTAATGGCATTTCAATTAATTTCAATTGGGAAAATTGCTTTGAGATACGAGCAAATTGACATACGAGTAAGGTTACGGAACGAATTAAACTCGTATCTCGAGGTACCACTGTATACTTCAAATATTCCCCTCTCTGTATCCCATTATATCCTTGATAATGACAGTAAGGCTGATACTTTTTCTTGGTTGTGTTCTGGCTTGGCTTCTGTCACTTATGTTATTTCTTCTCCATTAATGGATCGAATAAGAAAGGTTTTATTTGGCATTTATAACATTATCCATTGTTTTATTAAGTACGAGCGAAAGATACCCGTTGAAATTCAACGGGTGTGAAAAACGTTAAACTTATTTTATAAGATAATCGCAAAGCCTGAAGAAAAACTGTATGCGTGGTCATTCGAGGAGTTCGTAACCTATCTTGTATACAACATTCGTGTTCGTTGTAGTAGACACGCTGACCGCTTTCCAGGTGCACGGAGAGATGAGTGACTGTTGGTGCTCTTTCATGCACGGGAAACCCAAAAATCGGCCATACAGACTCATTACTACTTAAGTAGCAAAGGTTGATAGATGGTCACCTCGTCCCTACGGTTCTCTTGAGCCGTCTTCTGAGTGATTAACAGGTTGATCGCTTCCCTTGTGTACATACATATATTTGCATTCCATGACTTAATTCAGTTACACTATTCAACTTTGATATGTGCGTTGAGTATATTAATCAGGATTGGACAGAAGGGTACAATCCAGCAGTTTGATAACGTCAAGAGGAGTAATGGCAGCGAAGCCATGTTTTTTTGACCAATGAATCCTCTATCACCCGGACTGCGCCTTCGGCATAGCCATAATCATTGGTTTCGGTTGCTAAATAAAAAATATATGGTGATTATTAGTGCACTTGTAGATTTCCATGCACGGATGTCGTTAATTGCGCAGAATCTCCGTTCTTCTTTAGGGTAAGAAGCATGTAGTGACATCATTATAATTTCCGCCATCTTAAAACAGATTGAAGGTTCGAAACAGATGGGTCTGTATTCGAACCAGATTTAGAGCTGGTTACCCGTCCGTATGTTGGGTAAGAATGAAATTTGTGCGGATTTTAGCGTAACCCGAGAAACACCACGGGGAGATTATCATGAGATCACTGGTGGTCATGCCTTTGAGCATCCAAGTCTAACTTTGGTCGTTTTTATTGCAAGGGCTAGTTTTCTCGCAAAGAAGGCATTCCTTTTGCTTTAGAAGATATATTCGAAAGGTTACTCTTTTTTCTATTAGGCATGTGGATGGATATATTTTTAAGTCCAAGGAGGGGAAACACAGCGGCGAGCGAGAGTCTTGAATGGGTAACTCGATGATTGAGTGAATGTACCTAAGTTAACTGCACTTTAACACTTTTAAACATATAAATAACTCGTGACGTTAATGATGTGGGAATTGGTCTCAAAAATAGTTCGCAATCGTAATTAGAGGCAGACGGTTTCACTACGTGTAATACATCTGAGTATTAAACGATAATAAACAACGCCGTGTTTGTTGTAGCAACAGAGGCATTATAACCATTGATATTCGCTGCACGTAAATATTCTTCCACATATAATTGTGTGTGTAATCAATTAATTTCCTTTATGTGTATTGTTTACTCCGTAATTGTTCTCTCATATACATGCGATGCCCCTTTGAGGGCTACTTTGAGAAAGATGTTGAAGGGTATACTTGTTATAAATATGCATTGAATTTATCGATTAACCCCTGAAGCAATCGATCATGGAGCCCTTGGGACTCTGGGCCCTTCTTATACGGATTTCCTTTCTACGTACTATCATGGGCCTGCAGGAAAACGTGATATTTCAATGCTAGAGGCGGGTATATCCTTTGAAAATCAAATCTATGGTTGTCAAGGAAATATGTTATTGTTGATTTCAGATAAAAATGTGAGATTTTTCAACTGAAAACATGAATTTCAGAAAAATACGGAGCGTAGAAGAAAATCGATTGATAAAATTAGAAATAATATTTATTCAGCCATCCGATAAAAAAATCCCAGGCCTATATCTTGAGTGAAAGTACTTTTAAAAAGCAAAAAATGAAACCACTGCACCGAACCCAATGCTTAGCATGGACCACCAGGGGTGACCTTCGGGGGCCTTTGGGGGCCCTGAGGGCTTTTTAATATAGCATATATTACAACCAGACATGTTTTTTATCTACATGCCAAATTTCAGCTCAATCGGTCCAGTAGTTTTTGCGTGATGGAGCAACAGACATAAAGAGACCATTACATTTTTATACATATTAGTAAGGATCACACCCTTAACCCTGAAAAAATAGGGTTTCGGTTAATTAAACCCTACAGTGTTTGTTGTCTACCAGTAGCAAACATGTGTTCCAAATTTCATCAAAATCGGCCCTGTGGTTTAGGAGGAGATGTGGAACATACATACATACATACATACATACATACATACATACATACATACATACATTGACTTTTATATATATAAAGACGAGCGGAAGATACCCGTTGAAATTCAACGGGTGTGAAAAACATTAAACTTATTTTTTTATAATAAAACCGCAAAGCCCGAAGAAAAACAGTATGTGTGGTCATTTGAGGAGTAGGCGTGGTAACCTATCTTGTATGTTGTGTTCGATGTAGTAGACACACTGACATTTTTCCATGTGCACGGCGAGATGAGTGATTATTGGTTCACTTTCATGCACGGGAAACTCAAAAATCGGCCTTGCAGACTCATTAATACTTAAATAGCAAAGGTTGATAGATGGTCACCTCGTCCCTCCGGTTCTCTTGAGCCGTCTTCTGAGTGATTAACAGCTCTATCGCTTCCCTTGTGTACATACATATATTTGCATTCCATGACTTAATTCAGTTGCACTATTCAACGTTGATATGTGCGTTGATTATCTTAATCAGGATTGGACAGAAGGGTTACAATCCAGCGGTTGACAACGTCAAGAGGAGTAATGGCAGCGGAAGCCAGGTTTATTTGACCTATGAATCCTCCATCAATGGGACTGCGCCTTCGGAATAGCCATAATCATTGGTTTCCGTTGCTAAATGAAAAAAATCTATGGTGATTCTTAGTGCACTTGTCGATTTTCATGCACGGATGTCGTTGATTGCGCAGAATTTCCGTTCTTCTTTCGGGTAAGAGGCATGTAGTGACGTCATTATAATTTCCGCCATCTTAACGCAGACTGAATGTTCGAAACAGATGCGTCTATATTTGAACCAGATTTATAGTTGGTTACCCGTCTGTAGGTTGGGTAAGGATGAAATTTGTGCAGATCTTAGCGTAACCCGAGAAACACCATGAGGAGAATCTCATGAGATCGCTGGTGGGCATGTCTTTGACCATCCAAGTCTAACCTTTATCGTTTTTATTTCAAGGGCTCATTTTCTCGCAAATAAAAGATTCATTTTGCTTTAGAAGATTTTTTCGAAAGGTTACTCTTTTTCCTATTAGGCATGTTGATGGATATATTTTTGAGTCCAAGGAGGGGAAACACAGCGGCAAGTGAGAGTCTAGAATAGGCAACTTGATGATTGAGTGAATGTACCTAAGTTAACTGCTCTTTAACACTTTTAAACATATAAATAACTCGTGACATTTATGATGTGGGAATTGGTCTAAAAAACAATTCGCAATCGCAATGAGAGGCCGACGGTTTCACTACGTGTAATACGTATCTGAGTATTAAATGATAATAAACAACGCCGTGTTTGTTGTAGCAACAGAGGCATTATTACCATTGATATTCGCTCCACGTAAATATTCTTGCACATTTAATTAAGTGTGTATTCTATTAATTCCTTTATGTGTAAAGTTTACTACGTAATTATTCTCTCATATACATGCAGTGCCCCTTTGAGAGCTACTTTGTGAATAGGCGTTGAAAAGTATACTTGTTAAATATGCATTGACTTTATCGAGTACCCCCCGAAGCAATTTATCATGGGGCCCTTGGGACTCTGGGCTCTTCTAATACGGATTTTTTTTTCTACGTACTACCATGGGCCTGCAGGAAGGCGTGATATTTAAATGCTAGAGGCGTGTATATCCTTTGAAAATCAAATCTATGGTTGTCAAGGAAATATGTTATTGTTGATTTCAGAGAAAAGGTGAGATTTTTCAGCTGAAAACTTGAAGTTCAGACAAATACGGAGCGTAGAAGGAAATCGATTGATAAAATTAGAAACGTCATTTATTCAGCCATCCGATAAAAAAATCCCAGCCCTATATCTTGAGTGAAAGTAATTTTAAAAACAAATAAATGAAACCACTTCACCGAACCCAATGCTTGCCATTGACCACCAGGGGGGACCTTCAGGGGGCCTTTGGGGGCCCTGAGGGCTTTTTGATATAGCATATGTTACAACCATATGTCTTCAATCTGCATGCCAAATTTTAGCTCAATCGGTCCAGTAGTTTTTGCGTGATGGAGCAACAGACAGACAGGGACCATTACATTTTTATACATATTAGTAAGGATCACACCCTTAACCCTGAAAAAATAGGGATTCGGTTAATTGAACCCTACAGTGTTTGTTGTCTATCAGTGACAAACTCGTGTTCCAAATTTCATCAAAATCGGTCCTGTGGTATAGGAGGAGATGTGGAACATACATACATGCATACATACATACATACATACATACATTGACTTTTATATCTTTATATATATAAAAGTCAATGTATGTATGTATGTATGTATGTTCCACATCTCCTCCTAAACCACAGGACCAATTTTGATGAAATTTGGAAAACATGTTTGTTACTGGTAGACAACAAACACTGTAGGGTTCAATTAACCGAAACCCTATTTTTTCCAGGGTTAAGGGTGTGATCCTTACTAATATGTATAAAAATGTAATGGTCTCTGTCTGTCTGTTGCTCCATCACGCAAAAACTACTTAATCGATTGAGCTGAAATTTGGCATGTAGATAAAAAAAAAGTCTGTTTGTAATATATGCTATATTAAAAAGCCCTCAGGGCTCCCAAAAGCCCCCTAGGGTCACCCCTGGTGGTCCATGCTAAGCATTGGGTTCGGTGCAGTGGTTTCATTTTTTGCTTTTTAAAAGTAAATTCACTCAAGATATAGGGCTGGAATTTTTTTTATCGGATGGCTGAATCAATATAATTTCTAATTTTATTAATCGATTTTCTTCTACGCTCCGTATTTGTCTGAAATTCATGTTTTCAGTTGAAAAATCTCACATTTTTATCTGAAATCAACAATAACATATTTCCTTGACAACCATAGATTTGATTTTCAGAGGATATACCCACCTCTAGCATTGAAATGTCACGTTTTCCTACAGGCCCATGATAGTACGTAGAAAGCAAATCCGTATAAGAAGGGCCCAGAGTCCCAAGGGCCCCATGATAGATTTCTTCAGGGGTTAATCGATAAATTCAATGCATATTTACAACAAGTATACTCTTCATCGTCTTTCTCAAAGTAGCTCTCAAAGGGGCATCGCATGTATATGAGAGAACAATTACGAAGTAAACAATACACATACAGGACATTAATTGATTACACACAATTATATGTGGAAGAATATTTACGTGCAGCGAATATCAATGGTAATAATGCCTCTGTTGCTACAACAAACACGGCGTTGTTTATTATCGTTTAATACTCAGATGTATTACACATAGTGAAACCGTCTGCCTCTAATTACGATTGCGAACTGTTTTTTAGACCAATTCCCACATCATTAACGTCACGAGTTATTTATATGTTTAAAAGTGTTAAAGTGCAGTTAACTTACATTCACTCATTTTTGGGTTTCCCGTGCATAAAGGTGGACCAATAGTCACTCATCTCTCCGTGCACCTGGAAAACGGTCGGCGTGTCCACCACAACAAACACAACATACAGGATAGGTTACGAACTCCTCGAATGACCACGTATATAGTTTTTCTTCAGGCTTTGCGGTTTTCTTATAAAATAAGTTTAACGTTTTTCACACCCGTTGAATTTCAACGGTTACCTTCCGCTCGTATATATATAAAGATGTTATTTGGTTGCGATTCGCACATGAAAGGAGATAGCCGAAAATGTCAATTTATGGTTTATTTTTTGGAACCAGCTGAGGATTTTTCTAATGCCATATAATATATTTGTATTTATTTCATATGTAAGGCATTGACGTTAATCTTTCGTTTATTTAATTTAATTACACTTAAAGAAGTACTTCAATCAAACATGACTGATCCATGAGAAATTAAATCGCTTCCTACGCGCGCGCAGAAAGCCAAGTTACAGTGTTGCCGAGCATAGCTTCTTGGTTGTTTGGACAGTCGTTGTCAAAGATTATGTACTCCACTACCATAGTAGCATTATAAGTTACTATCTCTTATAGGCGTATTTATACTCGATTCCATTGTTTAAGTAACGTGTTTAGCGCTCCGAGTAGTCGACTAAGTTAGTAGCCATATTAGCGCGTGCTAGAATAAATGTATGTATTCGGCCTTTATTATCCTTTTATAACGGTTAAGGTATGGGTTGTGTTAGGAAACCAATAGTATCCCAGCAACCCTGGCAACGCTGAAACGCACAATTATAAACGTACTCTTTATCGAAGTGGAATGAGTTCTGCAGTTTTCCACTTTTTTACAGACCACGTTGTAGTGAAATCTCAGTTGTATGACTCTGAGACGCTGAAACGCGTTTGTGATGGAAAAATCAATCAGTGGAAACAGGTGAAAATTTTGCAGCAGATCCTTTTCATTTTGTGGCTTTGAAAATATTGCCTTCACTTTCGCATTATTATAAGACATACTTTTTTCACAGATGTCTGTTTATCAAGCCTCACTACTTAAATATTTAAACCTTTTGGTGATTTTGCACTTAGGGTGGACTCATAACATTTTCCTTATTGACCGCAGCTTTCACCATTCTATATACAGGGTGATTCATGACCAACCTGCTGTATTTTAGAAGGCAGGTGGTTTTAAGCATTTTTGCCCTGTCAACCCGGGGTCGCAGCTCCTCAGTTACCGAAATATGGCAACACAAACATTATTCCAGAAGCATTTTGCAGTGACCATGAAAACGCCGCAAAGCAGTAGTTTGCACGAATATTTAGGAAGTAAAACTTGCTGTGAAGGAACTTGAGAATTTTTCTCTGTTGATAGAGAAAATAATGCTTTAAATCACCTACCTTACCACCTTCTGAAGTATTGCTGGTTGGTCGTGAAACACCCTGTATGTAAAGTGGGATGTATTGACTGACTAACTGATTCATTCTTTCATTGATACACTGTTGACATTGCCATTGATCAACGGCCCAAGCTGTTTGGGATAAAAACGGGTAATTTTGAGGATATATTTCTTCCATTGTATAGGGAAGGAATTTTGCGAAGAAACTATATTTTGCTGTGAACTTTCAAACGCATAATAAAGGCATCGTATTCGGTGCAGATGTATCTTTATCTACTTTTGTAAATTAATTACACTAGAGATATTGGTTGGAAGTTGTTTATTAATGGATAAATTAAAGAAAGTAGAATTTATTTATTTAAAATTTTCTTATACGATTCGTTTTTGCCCTAAAATTTCGTTTTCAGCTCCAAAGTTTTTCAAATTTTCTCTCATGTTAATAATTCGAATTTCCTTGTCAACCAGGCGTGAATATCCATCGAAAGGCATATCCATAGACCTTCAATGGATACTCATGATAGTAGCGTTTGTAGGTCAGTTGAAATGATTAATTTGAGATTTTCAGTCAGAATTTCGTTGTGAAGGTTTTCACCATATTAGCTCTGCGTACGACAGAGTTCGAGGCGACCAGCACCAAGTGTAAACTATCAATGATATCATACAAAATGTATTGTTATTCGAATGAACGTTTTACACCACCGGACTAAAATTACTGTGGATTGTAAGGCAGATAGATGGATTTACGAACAGAATAATATTGTTCATGCATTATGCTTTTAAGTAAATTTAAGACATTTATTTTGTGAATATTTGCGGAAGATGGAAGGATAGATGAAGATATAAAATGCTCACCGAATCGGGAGGAATGTCAAAGGTAGTGTGTGGAGTATATTAAGGAATGTGTGTTAGTCTTGGGAAGCGAAGATCAAAGCATTCAAAAATAACTTTAACCTTGTAACTTTCCTCCCTCCCGACTAATTGTAAGTTCAGTGGGAAATGTTTGCGGAAAAAGTAGGAGGGATAGGGATAGAAATGGGTGGGTCATGATGGAACGTGGTCTAGATGCTCCAGTAATGGGCACATGCGGAACGATTGTGCTTCGTTGGTTTGGTCACGTTGAGAGAATGAATGAAAGTGAATAGAGCAACAAACATATAATAAAAGAGTGAATGATGTGAGAGTAAGGCCAGACCAAGAAATAAATGGGTGAATGCGGCGGAAGAAACTTAGGAAGAGGTACAATCTTAAGAATGTGAGAGTGCGTAAGGAGCAATTCGTGTATGTGAAAGAAGAACAGAGAACCATGTAGAACATCATTCAAAGAGAGCCAGTTTCCTAGACCTAACGGCAAAACTAAGTTCTTCGATAACCTTTGCTTATAATAAATTGACTTTTCCAGCCCCTACAGGAATGACGTGTATATGTACGTTTTAAGTAAGCGCTTAATAATTGGGTGTATAGCAAGTAATTTTATGAAAATGACATTAAGTTTAACATCTGAGCAGAATAACCCTATAAAATAGATGACAAAATGCGAAATAGAAAACATTACTTTCGTTGCTTCATATTAAATTAAAGTTAGCTCGAGGGCAGTTAATTGTTTCGGGGTAGATGCGTCGCCCGTGCTTTGGCTTTCGAGCAAATGGGACTTTTTATGTCGTGAGGGTGAGTTCCGTCCGTATGCAGTAAGAACTAGCATGGAAACATTCAAAATGGCCCAATAAGACGCGTTTCCCTTTGTCGAAATCAAACTAAACCTAAATGTTTTGTCCTCTGTGGTTTTTTACAAGAACTCTTTTATATAAGTGCGAAATTCCACAGAGGAAAGATCATTCGCCTTGACCGGTCCCGGTCAAGGCGAACTCACATGAAAGGTCATACCGTGGCTAGTTCCTATATCCTCAAAATTGGTAGGTTTTTACCGTAAACTTTATGACTTAATGCTCAAATATGAATTGTGGAAAGAATAAGTGATATTGCATTAAGATAATGGACTTGAAAAGTTTTCCGTTGTCCATTTTTGGGCTATTAAAATATCGTACCGAGTCTTATACGCTTTGAACACGCAATTGAATGTATGTTATTTTTATCATATTCATAATGATCAATATTTTCTTTCCCCATTTGAATGTCAGCAGGTGCCTTCCTCTAGTATAAGCAGCGAACTTCATTGGTTAGACCATGTTGAGAAAATGAATACGAGTTGAAAAATTCAGCTTATGTATGACAGAAGAGTGAATAGTGTAAGAAAAAAGAGTAGACCGAGGAATGTAATAGGTGAAAATGGTGGGAGACACTCTTTAAGTGGAGGTACATTAGGAGTCATAGGAACATGAGTGCGTGTAGCAATGCATGAATGTTAAGTAAAGCAAAATATATTTACTAGGATTTGGTAATATGGACAATGCTATTTAAAGAGACAAGCTATTTTTTGGCTCAATAGCAATAAGTGAGCTCTTTGACTCCAAAAGGGAATTGCGTGATGGGTATGTATGTATGTGCTTATAACCATTTCCTGTGGAAACACTCATGCGGTGAAAGATCTGATATTATCCCGGCGTATAATGAACGCATATTCTTCACGGGATTTCTATAGGGTCAGGTTTCTGGCTGCTGCCGATGTTTCAATGGCTGACACTACCATCATCATCAACGCCCTGAAGATGATGGCTGCGTCAGCCATTGAAACGTCGGCAGCAGCCAGACACCTGACCCTATAGAAAGCCAGTGAAGAATTTCCTCGTGCGGTATTCAATCCCACATTCGTTGGTTAGGGATTCGAGGAATCATTCCAAATGGCAAAAACGTCAGCGTAAATGGATCAATAAACAAATCAGTAAACATAGTTTTAGCTTTGTGCAGGGTTTATTGACATATGTACAATAAATTAGGGTCGAAATACATAAGTTAGGTGTCCAGGGATTAGGTCAGTCTTCTTAGACGATGACCTTGCTGTGGAATGGAGCGGCGGCGTAGGCGACCGGGGCATGGTGGTAGGCGACGGGGGCGTGGTAGGCAAGGGGGGCGTGGTACGCGACAGGGGCGGCGACCTTAGCGACGGCGACCTTAGCGACGGCCTCGTTGCGGACGGCGGCGTTGAATCCGTTGACGGGGTCGGCGGTGTAGTCGACAACACGGCGGGTTCCGTCGGCTTCCAAGAAGTTGTAGCTGCCCTTCACCACGTCTCCGTCGCGGGTCTCAGAAGCTCCCTTGGAGTCTCCGGTCAGAGCATCCTGGATGTCATAGGAGTAGCTGTAGTGGGGGTTGGGATCATAGTCGGTGTCGACGGCGACGGCCTTCACGGCGGGTGCGGCGTAGGCCAAGGGAGCGGCGTGGTAGGCGACGGGTGCGGAGAAGCCGGCATACCCGGCGCTGGCGACGGCCACTAGGGCGGCGAGGACGACAAACTGCGGGAAAGAAGTCATAATATTAAGATTTTTAAGCTTCAAAGTAGACAGTCCCACCCCAAGGCGTAGACTACGTGGGCAAAAGCCACTTTCGCCGCGGACAGCCCGCGACTTAAAATTGATTAGGAAATGGGGATAGAGAGTATGAAAACTTAAGTTCATGCGTTTTATTCTATCCAAAATGGCCTTCTATAGTATAGTGTAAAAGTGAATGCCAAAAGTGAAAGCAATTAAAAGTGGGAAGAAACTTACGGATTAACAATTTCCTTCATTAGCAAATTTGTTGTCTGTCCATTGAATGAAATTGTGGCTAAAATTGCACCTCAAGTTTCTTTTCATTATTATTGTTATCCATCGCTTTTGTGACGTTTTTCCTCTCTTAAGGAAGACGTGTCGTTATGTCGTCTACGTCGTCGTCGTTTTGCCTGACGAATCCTCCAGGACGAGAGGCGAAACGTTGTTAAACAATCATCCAAACGCGATGGATACCGCGGAAACCAGAATAATAATTTTTACACTACAATAAACGGTTGATATTACACCCACCTACAAGAACTAGGGATATTGCGAATATTTCTTATAAGCTCTTTTCCTTGCATAACTCGACGCTTGGAGACAACTTATGGATTTTATATTGAGCTCATGTCAGGAAATGAAACTACTATGTCGAGAGAATCGTTCAAAAGCAACAGAGCAACCCTCAAATTTCCCTGCGGTCTAAGATATCGACAAATAAATGAGAAAGATAAATTCTTTGCAGATATTAGATTTGCATATCATGAACGCAAAAGCCGAAGGCATACTTTAAAGACTAATATAAAAACATCTTTGCATTTAGAACTCCATATATAATAATATATAATATACTCCATTTAGAACTGGTGCGGAATCACCCCGTGCCACACACCCTATTGGTGTTTTGCACGGTACTTCGTTGATATGGATGTAGATAAACTCCGAAATAACTTTCATTATTTTTTTGAGACTCAATAATCTCAATCTATTTGTAATAATGTTTTTATATTAGTCTTTAACGTCCATACAACTCAAATATTATATCTTCAAATATTCTCAGGCGTTTTGCTGCTTCTAATGTAAAAGCTGGTGTAAAAGATCGAGTTTTACTTTACACGAGAATGGCGTTTGCGGACTTAATGGTCGATGATGACTAAACTTTCTTCGCCCAAGAAAACGGACTTGGTTTAAAATTAACTTTAATACTTCTCATTCTTGGCCAGAAATTAATTTGGTGTTGGTATATTATTAAACGATCCATGCAATAGTAAATGATATTATCATCTTATAGTGTGTGTACGTAGTTTAACTTCTTGAAGAAGAAAATTCCGAAAGATTTTACGAAATACAATTCACATCACTACCTGATATTGAAACTTCTTATTCCGGACACCCGTGTGTTAAAATAACAAAATTGGTGATCATTTTCGTTCCTAGCGAAAAACGTGTGTTTGACATGCAATACGCAGATTTCAAACCTTTGAGATGAAATTTTATTTTAATGTCAAGAGTTTGAAGTGAATCATGTTAACTGTCTTTTGCTTAAATATGTACTGGTGTAAATATGTCTTTTATTCCCTTGTTTTAATATTCGAAAACTCTTTATTTTTAGATGTTTATATAAATATGTTTTATATTGTTCGCATTTCTTAAGTAATATCCGTTGTGATTGAACTCGTGCTTGATATCCGAGAAGATCCTTGCCATTAATCTTCGCTATGTCTCTGGTATTTATATGCAAGCATTTGATTTCATTTATATCATGGTTGATTGGAAAAACACAAATACACTGCTGCACTTCAAAACTGAAGTCGAATTCATATGAATTGAATGCCTTTTGAGTTGCTATAACGTACCTATATCGTGATAAAACGTTTCGGTTTTAAATTTGGTTATCACACGATGGATTCATAAATCGTAAAATACTCGTGTTAGATTTTGGCCGTTATCCCTAATGCTATTATACAAATGGAATGCAATTTGTTTCTTTAAGGAAAGATATATATCACTGGGATCGACATACCTTGAATGCCATGTTGTTTGCTGAAGCTCTGTGGTGAGGTTCTGATGCTCAATGGTCACTTCTCTGAGCTTTTATACTGGTTTCAATTTGCACCCACACCTCTTACCACTTTCTTGCCAGCCCGTTATGTTGAAATGAAGATTCAAATATGCCCGGTTTTTTATCGATACGTTTTCTCGCCGATTTTATTTCGGTCACCAATCATATTCACGGGCGGGGTTCGTCTCAAAACAGCCCATTTTTCTTTTCTAGACGTCCTTGCAAACTATTTTCGGATGACCTCAACGGGAGTGAAGATCTGTGTCAACCCTGCTCCTTTTTTAGGACCGCTGGGATAAACGTTTCATGTTTTGAGTTTGTTATTCTGATACCACATCGGCATAATAATTATTTACCAATTACCGAGTAATTAATCCATTCAGCAATTCTTTTATCCACAATGTTAATTAACAAATATCATCCAAGTAACGGTGCTATGCTTCAATCATATACCAACCCTCTCTCTCCAATTCACTCATTTTCATTTGCTTGTGTCAATTAATCCAAGTTCTGTCTACGTGATCACATATGTGTGGTGTTAATTTGGAGAGAAGGCTTTTCGTAATTAGTGTAATTGTTCCAACTGACTGCCAAGGAATACATTTTTATCATTTACCAGCGGGTTGCGCTCAAAGCGTATTTTTTTATATTTAACATACCGGGCACGGAAGAAAATGTGTAACATATTGAACTTTTGGGTCGCTGAAGGCGATTCAGATTCGAATCAGCCATCGATAGTTTTTATGCTTATCATCAGATCTTCAGGAAAGTGAAGGTTTCATTCACAGAGTCATTTGTTTCCTCCGATAGTTGTTTCAATGCGTCCCTTCATGTCTCACTTCTAAGGTTGAAGTTCTATTAAAAATGCCTCAGATAACAATCCCAGATTTATGCATATGTTTAGAGTGAAGATTTCTCCGCCAATTTTTTTAAAAATGATTAGTAATCCACCATTTAGTGCAGGTAATTGTGCAGTAACAGGTGAAAATCACCAGTTTCAGCCCCAAACTACATAGTGTTCATGGTGGGTATGTGAATACTTTTCCTTTTATATTTTATTTCTCAAAGTTACCCCCTTGGGTATCTCAAAAAAAATCATAAACTGTTATTTAATCAAAAGTGTATCAAATGTATTTTTGGCGCATTATTTATCGATTATTTAAGACATTGTAAAACTTTAAAAGTGATGAACTAACTTTCTCTCCGAAACCATCCTATTCAAACTAGTTTGGCAGCACTGTTAGAGGGGTTATCAAATCATACTGTTCTTGTACTGCCGTAATCCATATATCACGTGACGTGCTCAGAGGATTCATGCTGCGTCCTATGCTCTTTGCATGTTACTGACTGATAAAAGTAACATTTTTTTGTTTACAAAGTTATCGATATCTTTATTAGCAAAATTACTAAGAAAACGTTTTTGAAAACTTGATTTGGAAAGAGCAAAATCGCTCTTTAGTTTAATAATATTATTTTATTGGTAATTTAATTATTTCTTAATTTTATGGCTTTCCAAAGGTTTTAGTCAAAAAACCTTGGGAAAGTTTATTAGGTTTAGTTTTTTTTCCAAAAGTTCCTCAGAGTCATGTTGGTGGTATAGCACTGACTTGCGCGGTGCGTAGATTTTGAAGACTGCATGCTTTCGAGTGTTTCACCGTGTCGTTGTTTTTGTGACAACAGTTTAAATTTCGACCTGAAGACGCCTGCTGGAACGCAAGCGAAACTGTTGTCACAAAAAGAATGTCGCGGTGAAACACCCGAAAGCGTGCTGCCTTTACTTAATGTTTTATGAAAATTCAAAGCCATGTAGTGTAATAGAAAAAAAAGTTTGATTATTTTAGAAAATTAGTGTCGTCTTTATTTTGTAATTTAGTTCCCTCTGACATTATTTTAGCATGAAACTAGTATTTCAAAGGGCATGTTTTATGTAAACGGTAATTCTCTTACCCTCAGATAGTGTCTTCTGTGTACATCTCCCTCTTGACTCTATAGCGTGATCTTCCTCGCGAGACATTCCCTAAAATGTTGCCCTCTCGTTTTTTATCGAAAATTCATCGTGCTTCGGGATGTGTCTTATCTATCAAATACCTTAGAAATCTTTGTCAACGGAAAAAAATAATGATGCGGTCTCGCAGTATGTATTAAATCAAAACCAGGTCAAGTTAGTCCGGTGGGAAATTATGCGAGGAATTTTGGTTCTGTTTTCCGTCAAAGAACCCGGAAAAACTGATGTCTGAATGTTCTTTAAGCAACTTTGTATACCGTCCTGAACAATTCTTGGTCAAAAGTCCCAGTCTATTTTTTTACCTCGGTTACGTGAGTTTGGAAACCAAGTTATACCCCAATGCTACGGCGTGTTGCGTTTTTGCGCATCATATTTATCTCTCATCCACGTATATACTAAAGTCCCAATCCTGATAGTAGTCCAAAAATAACGGATGTTTTGTATGAAGCTATTTCCTTTTACCTCTGGAGTAAAGGGCTAATGTGACCGGCCTGAAACTTCCTCAGTGCCTTTTTAAACTGTCCTATCTGAGATAGGAATTCAGTCAGACGTGATTATTTTCGTCGTGGTATACATTTTTTTATGCCTAATACCATTTTTTTTTAAAGAAAATAAATGTCAAATTCCAGACCTAAAGCGATATGAGTGACAAAATGACCAGTTTAAGAAAAAACCGTTTTTCCATTTTATGTAGAATAGTATGGTTTTGGTATGTAGCTTCAATCGCAATTAGGTACTGAGGTATTGAGGATAATGCACCTATCAAAAATATTATTTCATATATTCCATCAATGGCTGGACTGAATCTTTGATATGCTAATGCATTGTAACACCACCCCAGAATTACACGACTCAGGGCATGATTGTGTGTGCACTTCCATTATTAGTTGCGAAAAGCCATGCCTAGGCCATATGATCTGTTTACGGTGGTTATGGGAGATTTAAAAAAATTCATAGTACTAATACTGTAGAGGGAATTGAATTCACTCTTTTTGAAAGATTTTCCTTAAAAAAAACAGCTATGATCGAAGAATGAGGGCCACAAAACTTAGAAGGATAGGGTTGAGAGTCGCATAAGACCTGGAGATTATATTATAGGCTAAGCTAGCTAGAAAAGTGCGCGTTTAAAGTGTTTTTAGATTGACGTAGATTTCTTTATATCATTTCACCACCATTCTGTATCTGGGCCTCAGGAAAAAAACTTATAAACAAGAGAGATTCAGTGTTGAACAGATAATTTTCATAATTCTTTCTTACAGTTTACCATTCAGTGCTAATAGAATGGCAGATCCAGGATTTAATTATACCTAGGCACACTTCTATTGTTCATCCATTTCCTCCATAATTACATTCTTTTATTCATTTTACTTTTATGGCTGGTTTCTTGACACCCTATGCCACCTTCATTGCCTTGCTCTGTCTTCACCACTTATCTTAACTGTGACTACTAAGCCATAATTATTAATGATCAATGGAAATTAAATGAAAGTGATCTCGTAATTTCTAAAATTAATGAATAAACATGTTCTTCCCTGCTAGTATTTTTTATTTCTCATCGTTTGTTAGTTATTGGATATCGGATAGTTTGTAGTAGTAGTGCTTCAGTTTAACGTACTTCGACAGGTGAAGTAATTTCCTAGTTAATTTCTGTCATTTTCAGACTGGAAAATTACTCTCGGAACGAATAGTTGGATTATTGCTCCCAATACGATGATGATTAATTTCGTTGATCTAGCTGGAAATGGTGTTCCTATCGTACCAGGCCGTTTTCCTTATAGTGCGTTAAATTTGAAGTGGTTCCGTGTTGTTAAACAAAATGACAAATGCAGATTTTAAATTTCTCTTCCATTATCCTAAGATAGCATTAAACCAGGATACTTTGGGTATTAAATTAATCTCTTTTACTCGATTATGTGTATCACCCATTTTCCTCTCAATCAGTATTAATTGGCTTAGGTGTGCTTAATTTGATGGTCAGCCATAGATTAAGTGTATCGTATGTTTATGTCAATTTCAAGGAAAATTAGTAGTTATTTAAAATCCGTTAATATGTCTTTTCCTTTCCTTTGGGCAATGCGTAATTGTAACATTCATTCTTTCCGTACTTGAATTTTGGGGAAATAATTGATGTGGTTTTCTTTCCCCAGCTACGTTTTTAGCTTTACTATTGTCGTTTTGACTGCGTTTTTCACAAAATTACTGTCCCCACGAGAATAGGTGACATTTTATAGATCGAGAAAAAGTTCCTAGCGCAGACCTGCGCGGCAAAGAGGTTCTATATTAGGGAATGGGATGACACGAAAGGACAATGGGGAAGAGAGGGAGGAAATGAATGAGATAGAGAGAGGCAGGGGAATCAAACTACTTCGCGAAAAAAGCACGATACGCACATACGCAAGGCTGATATGCGAGTGGTATCTACTCTCAGACTCTATCTTGAGGTCTCATTGCAAGATGAGACTAAACGGGACGGCAGGTAGTGGTAAGGCATCCCAATTCTCGAAGCGCTTGTGTTGGCAGCAATTAGAAAGGGTTTCTGGCCCTCCACACTAAACAACTTTCCTTCCCCGTTTCATAGAATTTTGAAAGTTCCATTGCCCATATCCCGAAATTTTCCACTGCTCAGCGCCAGGAACTGTTGCGATACCTAGCTATACTAGCGCGTGCAAGTCCTAAAAATTCTTTTGTTTGTACAGCTTGGTTATGTTCATTTAAGACAAAATACTGGAAATAACAATAAAATCCTCTCGTTGGATGCCTAGTGTGGTGCAGAAAACCTTTCCTTGCGGAGAAAGGATAAGATTTGATTGGTGGTAGGTGAGGTTTGAATGTGGACAAGAATGAAGAAACTAAGCCTATGTGGTTGGAAGACAATGGAAAATGTATCAAATCTGTTGAGGAAATTCGAAGAATATAACAAAAGTGAGTTAAGTGCCTATTAAGACGCAAAAAATATTGAAGAAGGTGGGAAAAGGATAAATATTGAGTGAGTGCTGGGAAGTGACCTTAGTAATCCACATTTTATTTGGTAGTTGAGGAGCAGATTTACCTTAAAATTTCTTATGGATATAATGTTGGAAAAATTGTAGGGATATTTGCGTGAGGAAAATACTAATTGTATTGATAGTACCCTTTTATAACTAAGGGTATGACAAAAATATGGGCCTAACAAACTTTCTATTATTGGTAGAATGATGATTTTTACATAGCCGTTGTTTCATGCTTATTCTTTTTAAGTGTTGCTACATCATAAGCTGTTTGCGATTTTTTGCCAGTTTGTCTTAAGACCTCAGTGTGTAGACATTGCGCTCTGCCGACTTGAATCACTGCTCGTTTATCCTGGAGGTTATGCGACACACTGGACATTTTTCAATCTTGTATTGACACTGAGGCCTGTCAAACGGAGTCAATTTTTATCAGTTGCTCCGCTTTTTGTCTTCATATCCCTAAACATATCACTCTAATTTAATTGATACCCTACCTAGTTAGTTACCCTAAACGTCTTGTAATACTCGCATTGAGGGCAATAGAATTCGCATTGAGAAGTTCTGCTCTAAAATGCCAGAGAATACACCATCAAAATGTCATCGGGACTCAAGAACATGTGGAAATCACTTGGTGCGACGTCGAGGCTGTACGGAGAATGCCCGATCATTTTCCACCCAAACTTCGAGATCAGTTCCTGCGTCTGACTAGCCGTATGTGGTAGCGCGTTGTCGTGATGTAATGAGACCCCCTTCGTCAGCATTCGTGAACGTTTGTTCTTGATGGCGCGCCGAAGCTTTTGTAATGTGTGGCAGTATCTTTCCTTATTGATAGTGGTTCCCCGGGGCATGAAATCCACCAGCAATAATCCTCACCCTGAAGAAACACCTAGGAGGGATGAAGATCGCGACGGACGACGAGGTGCAAGAGGAGGTCAACGCCTTCGCAACGCGGACGGAAGCTGGTATGACGACGGTATTCAAAAGTTCATCATGCGGATGAGGAAAATCATCGAGCGCCAGGGTGACTTCATCGAAAAATAGCTGAAGCCATGACCTTTCCAACGATGTATCCAACAATGTAAATAAATGTCATTTTCTATGACAAAAAAAATTGGAGAACTTACTTATAAGTCTACCCTCGTACATCAAATCCCTAATCTCAATCGGCCTTACAGAAACCTCACTGCTTCAAAATGTTTCCTGTCTATCATTTAATGAACTATACTTCAAATATTCCCCTCTCTGTATCCCATTATATCCTTGATAATGACAGTAAGGCTGATACTTTTTCTTGGTTGTGTTCTGGCTTGGCTTCTGTCACTTATGTTATTTCTTCTCCATTTATGGATCGAATAAGAAAGTTTTATTTGGCATTTATAACATTATCCATTGTTTTATTAAGTATGTTATTTGGTTGCGATTCGCACATGAAAGGAGATAGCCGAAAATGTCAATTTATGGTTTATTTTTTGGCAACAGCTGAGGATTTTTATTAGGCCATAGAATATATTTGTATTAATTTCATATGTAAGGCATTGACGTTAATCTTTCGTTTATTTAATTTAATTACACTTAAAGAAGTTCTTCAATCAAACATGACTGATCCATGAGAAATGAAATCGCTTCCTACGCGCGCGCAGAAAGCCAAGTTACAGTGTTGCCGAGCATAGCTTCTTGGTTGTTAGGACAGTCGTTGCCGAAGATTATGTACTCCACTACCATAGTAGCATTATAAGTTAGTATCTCTTATAGGCGTATTTAAACTCGATTCCATTGTTTAAGTAACGTGTTTAGCGCTCCGAGTAGTCGACTAAGTTAGTAGCCATATTAGCGCGTGCTAGAATAAATGTATGCATTCGGCCGTTATTATCCTTTTAAAACGGTTAAGGTATGGGTTGTGTTAGGGAACCAATAGTATCCCAGCAACCCTGGCAACGCTGAAGCGCACAATTATAAACGTACTCTTTATCGAAGTGGAATCAGTTCTGCAGTTTTCCACTTTTTTACAGACCACGTTGTAGTGAAATCTCAGTTGTATGACTCTGAGACGCTGAAACGCGTTTGTGATGGAAAAATCAATCAGTGGAAACAGGTGAAAATTTTGCAGCAGATCCTTTTCATTTTGTGGCTTTGAAAATATTGCCTGCACTTTCGCATTATTATAAGACATACTTTTTTCACTGATGCCTATTTATCAAGTCTCACTACTTAAATATTTAAACTTTTTGGTGATTTTGCACTTAGGGTGGACTCATAACATTTTCCTTATTGACCGCAGCTTTCACCATTCTATATACAGGGTGATTCATGACCAACCTGCTGTATTTTAGAAGGCAGGTGGTTTTAAGCATTTTTGCCCTATCAACCCGGGGTCGCAGCTCCTCAGTTACCGAACTATGGCAACACAAACATTATTCCAGAAGCATTTTGCAGTGACCATGAAAACGCCACAAAGCAGTAGTTTGCACGAATATTTAGGAAGTAAAACTTGCTGTGGAGGAACTTGAGAATTTTTCTCTGTTGATAGAGAAATAATGCTTTAAATCACCTACCTTACCACCTTCTGAAGTATTGCTGGTTGGTCGTGAAACACCCTGTATGTAAAGTGGGATGTCTTGACTGACTAACTGATTCATTCTTTCATTGATACACTGTTGACATTGCCATTGATCAACGGCCCAAGCTGTTGGGGATAAAAACGGGTAATTTTGAGGATATATTTCTTCCATTGTATAGGGAAGGAATTTTGCGAAGAAACTATATTTTGCTGTGAACTTTCAAACGCATAATAAAGGCATCGTATTCGGTGCAGATGTATCTTTATCTATTTTTTAAATTAATTACACTAGAGATATTGGTTGGAAGTTTTTTATTAATGGATAAATTAAAGAATGTAGAATTTATTTATTTAAAATTTTCTTATACGATTCGTTTTTGCCCTAAAATTTCGTTTTCAGCTCCAAAGTTTTTCAAATTTTCTCTCATGTTAATAATTCGAATTTCCTTGTCTACCAGGCGTGAATATCCATCGAAAGGCATATCCATAGACCTTCAATGGATACTCATGATAGTAGCGTTTGTAGGTCAGTTGAAATGATTAATTTGAGATTTTCAGTCAGAATTTCGGTGTGAAAGTTTTCACCATATTAGCTCCGTGTGCGACAGAGTTCGAGGCGACCAGCACCAAGTGTAAACTATCAATGATATCATACAAAATGTATTGTTATTCGAATGAACGTTTTACACCACCGGACGAAAATTACTGTGGATTGAAAGGCAGATAGATGGATTAACGAACAGAATAATATTGTTCATGCATTATGCTTTTAAGTAAATTTAAGACATTTATTTTGTGAATATTTGCGGAAGATGGAAGGACTGATGAAGATATAAAATGCTCACCGAATCGGGAGGAATGTCAAAGTTAGTGTGGAGTATATTAAGGAATTTGTGTTAGTCTTGGGAAGCGAAGATCAAAGCATTCAAAAATATTATCCTTGTAACTTTCCTCCCTCACGACTAATTGTAAGTTCAGTGGGAAACGTTTGCGGAAAAAGTAGGAGGGATAGGGATAGAAATGGGTGGGTCATGATAGAACGTGGTCTAGATGCTCCAGTAATGGGCACATGCGAAAGGATTGTGCTTCGTTGGTTTGGTCACGTTGAGAGAATGAATGAAAGTGAATAGAGCAACAAACATATAATAAAAGAGTGAATGATGTGAGAGTAAGGCCAGACCAAGAAATAACTGGGTGAATGCGGCGGAAGAAACTTAGGAAGAGGTACAATCTTAAGAATGTGAGAGTGCGTAAGGAGCAATTCGTGTATGTGAAAGAAGAACAGAGAACCATGTAGAACATCATTCAAAGAGAGCCAGTTTCCTAGACCTAACGGCAAAACTAAGTTCTTCGATAACCTTTGCTTATAATAAATTGACTTTTCCAGCCCCTACAGGAATGACGTGTATATGTACGTTTTTAGTAAGCGCTTAATAATTGGGTTTATAGTAAGTCATTTTATGAAAATGACATTAAGTTTAACATCTGAGCAGAAAAGCCCTATAAAATAGTGGCAAAATGCGAAATAGAAAAAATTACTTTCGTTGCTTCATATTAAATTAAAGTTAGCTCGAGGGCAGTTAATTGTTTCGGGGTAGATGCGTCGCCCGTGCTTTGTCTTTCGAGCAAATGGGACTTTTTATGTCGTGAGGGTGAGTTCCGTCCGTATGCAGTAAGAACTAGCATGGAAACATTCAAAATGGCCCAATAAGACGCGTTTCCCTTTATCGAAATCAAACTAAACCTAAATGTTTTGTCCTCTGTGGTTTTTACAAGAACTCTTTTATGTAAGTGCGAAATTCCACAGAGGAAAGATCATTCGACTTGACCGGTCCCGGTCAAGGCGAACTCACATGAAAGGTCATACCGTGGCTAGTTCCTATATCCTCAAAATTGGTAGGTTTTTACCGTAAACTTTATGACTTAATGCTCAAATATGAATTGTGGAAAGAATAAGTGATATTGCATTAAGATAATGGACTTGAAAAGTTTTCCGTTGTCCATTTTTGGGCTATTAAAATATCGTACCGAGTCTTATACGCTTTGAACACGCAATTGAATGTATGTTATTTTTATCATATTCATAATGATCAATATTTTCTTTCCCCATTTGAATGTCAGCAGGTGCCTTCCTCTAGTATAAGCAGCGAACTTCAAGGGTTAGTACATGTTGAGAAAATGAATAGGAGTTGAAAAATTCAGCTTATGTATGACAGAAGAGTGAATAGTGTAAGAAAAAAGAGTAGACCGCGGAATGTAATAGGTGAAAATGGTGGGAGACACTCCTAAGTGGCGGAACATTAGGAGTCATAGGAACATGAGTGCGTGTAGCAATGCATGAATGTTAAATAAAGCAAAATATATTTACTAGGATTTGGTAATATGGACAATGCTATTTAAAGAGACAAGCTATTTTTGGCTCAATAGCAATAACTGAGCTCTTTGACTCCAAAAGGGAATTGCGTGATGGGTATGTATGTATGTGCTTATAACCATTTCCTGTGGAAACACTCATGCGGTGAAAGATCTGATATTATCCCGGCGTATAATGAACGCATATTCTTCACGGGATTTCTATAGGGTCAGGTTTCTGGCTGCTGCCGATGTTTCAATGGCTGACACTACCATCATCATCAACGCCATGAAGATGATGGCTGCGTCAGCCATTGAAACGTCGGCAGCAGCCAGACACCTGACCCTAAAGAAAGCCAGTGAAGAATTTCCTCGTGCGGTATTCAATCCCACATTCGTTGGTTAGGGATTCGAGGAATCATTCCAAATGGCAAAAACGTCAGCGTAAATGGATCAATAAACAAATCAGTAAACATAGTTTTAGCTTTGTGCAGGGTTTATTGACATATGTACAATAAATTAGGGTCGAAATACATAAGTTAGGTGTCCAGGGATTAGGTCAGTCTTCTTAGACGATGACCTTGCTGTGGAATGGAGCGGCGGCGTAGGCGACCGGGGCATGGTGGTAGGCGACGGGGGCGTGGTAGGCAAGGGGGGCGTGGTACGCGACAGGGGCGGCGACCTTAGCGACGGCGACCTTAGCGACGGCCTCGTTGCGGACGGCGGCGTTGAATCCGTTGACGGGGTCGGCGGTGTAGTCGACAACACGGCGGGTTCCGTCGGCTTCCAAGAAGTTGTAGCTGCCCTTCACCACGTCTCCGTCGCGGGTCTCAGAAGCTCCCTTGGAGTCTCCGGTCAGAGCATCCTGGATGTCATAGGAGTAGCTGTAGTGGGGGTTGGGATCATAGTCGGTGTCGACGGCGACGGCCTTCACGGCGGGTGCGGCGTAGGCCAAGGGAGCGGCGTGGTAGGCGACGGGTGCGGAGAAGCCGGCATACCCGGCGCTGGCGACGGCCACTAGGGCGGCGAGGACGACAAACTGCGGGAAAGAAGTCATAATATTAAGATTTTTAAGCTTCATCGTAGACAGTCCCACCCCAAGGCGTAGACTACGTGGGCAAAAGCCACTTTCGCCGCGGACGGCCCGCGACTTAAAATTGATTAGGAAATGGGGAAAGAGAGTATGAAAACTTAAGTTCATGCGTTTTATTCTATCCAAAATGGCCTTCTATAGTATATTGTAAAAGTGAATGCCAAAAGTGAAAGCAATTAAAAGTTGGAAGAAACTTACGGATTAACAATTTCCTTCATTAGCAAATTTGTTGTCTGTCCATTGAAGTAAATTTTGGCTTAAATTGCACTTCAAGTTTCTTTTCATTATTATTGTTATCCATCGCTTTTGTGACGTTTTTCCTCTCTTAAGGAAGACGGCTCGTTATGTCGTCGACGTCGTCGTCGTTTTGCCTGAGGACTCCTCCAGGACGAGAGGCGAAACGTTGTTAAACAATCATCCAAACGCGATGGATACCGCGGAAACCAGAATAATAATTTTTATACTACAATAAACCGTGGATATTACACCCACCTACAAGAACTAGGGATATTGCGAATATTTCGTATAAGCACTTTTCCTTGCATAACTCGACGCTTGGAGACAACTTATGGATTTTATATTGAGCTCATGTCAGGAAATGAAACTACTATGTCGAGAGAATCGTTCTGAACAACAGAGCAACCCTCAAATTTCCCTGCGGTCTAAGAAATCGACAAATAAATGAGAAAAATAAATTCTTTGCAGATATTAGATTTGCATATCATGAACGCAAAAGCCGAAGGCATACTTTTAAAGACTAATATAAAAACATCATTGCATTTAGAACTCCATATATAATAATATATAATATACTCCATTTAGAACTGGTGCGGAATCACCCCGTGCCACACACCCTATTGGTGTTTTGCACGGTACTTCGTTGATGTGGATGTAGATAAACTCCGAAATAACTTTCATTATATTTTTGAGACTCAATAATCTCAATCTATTTGTAATAATGTTTTTATATTAGTCTTTAACGTCCATACAACTCAAATATTATATCTTCAAATATTCTCAGGCGTTTTGCTGCTTCTAATGTAAAAGCTGGTGTAAAAGATCGAGTTTTACTTTACACGAGAATGACGTTTGCGGACTTAATGGTCGATGATGACTAAACTTTCTTCGCCCAAGAAAACGGACTTGGTTTAAAATTAACTTTAATACTTCTCATTCTTGGCCAGAAATTAATTTGGTGTTGGTATATTATTAAACGATCCATGCAATAGTAAATGATATTATCATCTTATAGTGTGTGTACGTAGTTTAACTTCTTGAAGAAGAAAATTCCGAAAGATTTTACGAAATACAATTCACATCACTACCTGATATTGAAACTTCTTATTCCGGACACCCGTGTGTTAAAATAACAAAATTGGTGATCATTTTCGTTCCTAGCGAAAAACGTGTGTTTGACATGCAATACGCAGATTTCAAACCTTTGAGATGAAATTTTATTTTAATGTCAAGAGTTTGAAGTGAATCATGTTAACTGTCTTTTGCTTAAATATGTACTGGTGTAAATATGTCTTTTATTCCCTTGTTTTAATATTCGAAAACTCTTTATTTTTAGATGTTTATATAAATATGTTTTATATTGTTCGCATTTCTTAAGTAATATCCGTTGTGATTGAACTCGTGCTTGATATCCGAGAAGATCCTTGCCATTAATCTTCGCTATGTCTCTGGTATTTATATGCAAGCATTTGATTTCATTTATATCATGGTTGATTGGAAAAACACAAATACACTGCTGCACTTCAAAACTGAAGTCGAATTCATATGAATTGAATGCCTTTTGAGTTGCTATAACGTACCTATATCGTGATAAAACGTTTCGGTTTTAAATTTGGTTATCACACGATGGATTCATAAATCGTAAAATACTCGTGTTAGATTTTGGCCGTTATCCCTAATGCTATTATACAAATGGAATGCAATTTGTTTCTTTAAGGAAAGATATATATCACTGGGATCGACATACCTTGAATGCCATGTTGTTTGCTGAAGCTCTGTGGTGAGGTTCTGATGCTCAATGGTCACTTCTCTGAGCTTTTATACTGGTTTCAATTTGCACCCACACCTCTTACCACTTTCTTGCCAGCCCGTTATGTTGAAATGAAGATTCAAATATGCCCGGTTTTTTATCGATACGTTTTCTCGCCGATTTTATTTCGGTCACCAATCATATTCACGGGCGGGGTTCGTCTCAAAACAGCCCATTTTTCTTTTCTAGACGTCCTTGCAAACTATTTTCGGATGACCTCAACGGGAGTGAAGATCTGTGTCAACCCTGCTCCTTTTTTAGGACCGCTGGGATAAACGTTTCATGTTTTGAGTTTGTTATTCTGATACCACATCGGCATAATAATTATTTACCAATTACCGAGTAATTAATCCATTCAGCAATTCTTTTATCCACAATGTTAATTAACAAATATCATCCAAGTAACGGTGCTATGCTTCAATCATATACCAACCCTCTCTCTCCAATTCACTCATTTTCATTTGCTTGTGTCAATTAATCCAAGTTCTGTCTACGTGATCACATATGTGTGGTGTTAATTTGGAGAGAAGGCTTTTCGTAATTAGTGTAATTGTTCCAACTGACTGCCAAGGAATACATTTTTATCATTTACCAGCGGGTTGCGCTCAAAGCGTATTTTTTATATTTAACATACCGGGCACGGAAGAAAATGTGTAACATATTGAACTTTTTGGTCGCTGAAGGCGATTCAGATTCGAATCAGCCATCGATAGTTTTTATGCTTATTATCAGATCTTCAGGAAAGTGAAGGTTTCATTCACAGAGTCATTTGTTTCCTCCGATAATTGTTTCAATGCGTCTCTCCATGTCTCACTTCTAAGGTTGAAGTTCTATTAAAAAGTCCTCGGATAACAATCCCAGATTTATGCATATGTTTAGAGTAATGATTTCTCCGCCAATTTTTTTTTTAATAATTAGTAATCCACCATTTAGTGCAGGTAATTGTGCAGTAACAGGTGAAAATCACCAGTTTCAGCCCCAAACTACATATTGTTCATAAAGGAAATATTAAAGGAAAAGTACGTGAATACTTTTCCTTTAATATTTTATTTCTCAGTGTTACCCCCTTGAGTATCTCAACAAAATTATAAGTTGTTATTAAATCAAAAGTGTATCAAATGTATTTAAGGCGCATTATTTATCGATTATTTAAGACATTGTCAAAATTTAAAAGTGATGAACTAACTTCCTCTCCGAAACCATCCTATTCAAACTAGTTTGGCAGCACTGTTAGAGGAGTTATCAAATAAAACTGGTCTCGTACTGCCATAATCCATGTATCACTTGACGTGCGCAGAGGATTCATGCTGCGTCCTATGCTCTTTGCATGTTACTGACTGATAAAAGTAACATTTTTTTGTTTGCAAAGTTATCGTTATCTTTATTAGCAAAATTACTAAGAAAACGTTTTTGAAAACTTGATTTGGAAAGAGCAAAATCGCTCTTTAGTTTAATAATATTATTTTATTGGTAATTTAATTATTTCGTAATTTTATGGCTTTCCAAAGGTTTTAGTCCAAAAACCTTGGGAAAGTTTATTAGGTTTAGTTTTTTTCCAAAAGTTCCTCAGAGTCATGGTGGTGGTATAGCACTGACTTGCGCGGTGCGTAGATTGAAGACTCCATGTTGAAGACTGCATGCTTTCGAGTGTTTCAACGTGTCGTTGTTTTTGTGACAACAGTTTAAATTTCGACCTGAAGACGCCTGCTGGAACGCAAGCAAAACTGTTGTCACAAAAACAACGTCGCGGTGAAACACCCGAAAGCGTGCTGCCTTTACTTAATGTTTTATGAAAATTCAAAGCCTTGTAGAGTAATAAAAAAACTGTTTGATTATTTTAGAAAATTAGTGTCGTCTTTATTTTGTAATTTAGTTCCCTCTGACATTATTTTAGCATGAAACTAGTATTTCAAAGGGCATGTACTATGTAAACGGTAATTCTCTTACCCTCAGATAGTGTCTTCTGTGTACATCGGCCTCTTGACTCTATAGCGTGATCTTCCTCGCGAGACATTCCCTAAAATGTTGCCCTCTCGTTTTTTATCGAAAATTCATCGTGCTTCGGGATGTGCCTTATCTATCAAATACCTTAGAAATCTTCGTCAACGGAAAAAATAATGATGCGGTCTCGCAGTATGTATTAAATCAAAATCAGGTCAAGTTAGTCCGGTGGGAAATTATGCGAGGAATTTTGGTTCTGTTTTCCGTCAAAGAACTTGGAAAAACTGATGTCTGAATGTTCTTTAAGCAACTTTGTATATCGTCCTGAACAATTCTTGGTCAAAAGTCCCAGTCTCTTTTTTTACCTCGGTTACGTGAGTTTGGAAACCAAGTTATACCCCAATGCTACGGCGTGTTGCGTTTTTGCGCATCATATTTATCTCTCATCCACGTATATACTAAAGACCCAATCCTGATAGTAGTCCAAAAATAACGGATGTTTTGTATGAAGCTATTTCCTTTTACCTCTGGAGTAAAGGGCTAATGTGACCGGCCTGAAACTTCCTCAGTGCCTTTTTAAACTGCCCTATCTGAGATAGGAATTCAGTCAGACGTGATTCCTTTCGTCGTGGTATAAATTTTTTTATGCCTAATACCACTTTTTTTTTAAGAAAATAAATGTCAAATTCCAGACCTAAAGCGATATGAGTGACAAAATGACCAGTTTAAGAAAAAAACGTTTTTCCATTTTATGTAGAATAGTATGGTTTTGGTATGTAGCTTCTATCGTAATTAGGTCCTGAGGTATTGAGGATAATGCACTTATCAAAATTATTATTTCATATATTCCATCAATGGCTGGACTGAATCTTTGATATGCTAATGCATTGTTTGAACGACTATCCGTACCATCGACCAGCCGTAGATAAACTTTGGTCAAGCATGCTTCAATTTATTCAGTCATTCACAAATGTTGCAAGGAGTCTGTCAGGGAATCATAATGTACTCCATTCTTTTATTATACTTTTAATTTCTAATTATATTTAATTCTACATAACATTGCACCTTTTACTGATGGCAGGAATTAATCTAAGTTATACAAGCGATTTGGCCAGCTTATTGATTATCTTGCATTGAATGGGATATGAGGCTGAAGAGGAAAAAGTTCGTTAATGCACTTCTTGAAACCAAATGACGAGACTAACTTTCACTCCTCTCTTTGGAGTGACATTGAGTGCTGTTGACCGCGTAAAATGCCCAGGAGTCGCCAATGAGGAGGACATGACTTTGGAAAACATACAGTGAACATATTTGGTGATGCAATTAAAGGATATTTCTCGTTAAACGCGTTTTGGGAATATATTGTGGGGGGAAAGGTGAAAGAAAGATCTTATCTTGCACTCCAGGTTACATTCACTTACATAATTTAGACCCAGAATGGAAATAATTGGTTCACGGGCCGTAGAAATTCTAGAAAAAAAGCTTCTTTCGCGTGAAATACTGCTTCGGGTGAATATGAGTGTTACACAAATACTTAAAACATGCAGTCGATGCTTATAAATACAATAGGACTAAATAAAAATTATGTTTTTGTGTCATATACGAAATATTTTGATTTCTATAAGCAAATTGTTACAGATATATCAATCGTGCGCTTAAACCGAAGGTTTTGACAGTATGAACTCTATCCAACCACGTTTTGAATAGAAATATTCAAGAAATTGTTTTCTAAGCCCTATTCACGTCCTCGTCGGGACAAGTAAATATTGTTAACTATCCTCTCCTCTGCTCCTCTATCCTATCAACCACTTCCATACCTTCAAGCGGCCTACATGGTATGATGTAGGCATAGATTTGGAAAGTACGGTAAGCATTCCTTGATGGCTTCAATAGCTAATGCAGCCAGAACTTCAGTCGAGAGACTGGCTAAAAAGAGATGTTGCGTGAAAAATGTTGCGGATTGATTTTTTTGAAGAACGTGTTGTAATTTCATGGCTGTTGGCCATTAATCATGCATTATGATACATGTCGCCTAGTGCCGATGTGCTGATTCATGGTTTCTACTGATGCGATATTTAAAGATAGTGTAGCAGATGTATTCGCAGACCACAGGGCAAGGGAGTAAGCGTTCACGCAGCTGTGTGCGCTCGTCTGGAATGGGATACCTCACGATACAGGGGTAAAAAAAATAGGAAGACAGTATGGTTATTCAATCAGGGAAAGGGTTTCAATCTCTATTGAGGGACAGATTCTCAGAATAAGTAGGTAACGGTCGGAACGTGGAAGAAATTTGGCAGTCTGTAAAGATAAAGTATTCGAAGGGCAATGGTATTTTACTAGTATTCGAAGGGCAAAGATCTTTCGTTCCGAAGAGGACATTAAAGACAAACACAGATCCGGAATTTAACACTCGTGTTATAATAAAACTAAAGAAAAAAGTGAGACATGCGCAAATAACAAGGAATTAGAGTATAAACAGGTTTCAAAACTAAAAGATTTAATCGGCGAATTGTACGGAGGAAATAAATAGGAAAAAGAAAGTTATTTACTCAACTAGAGCAGGCATAAAAAGAAAGAGAGTGTGACGAAGATGCTGGGAATTCTGGGCTGTGAGGGTCTGGAATAAAGGTAGAAAAAGGATAGGCTGTGTGGAATGTTTAAAATAGTAAAGAAATAGGAATCATGGAGGGAACTACGCGAGCAAATAGAGGAACCAGGATTCATGGGAAAGAGCGGTCATAACTTCAAAATTAAATAGACAATGTCAAAAACTAATGGTAAGAAATATTCATTTCTGAATAGTACTATTAGAGAATGGAATAAATCACCTGGAGAGCATTTTGATCCCTTCGCAACGCGTGTGATGTATTTAACAAAAAGATACTATTCTACATTTTCTTAATAACTCTGTTAAGTCCTAATCCTAACTTTCAGTAATCTTCCATGTACTATAATAATCACCGATATGTGTAGGTATAGCTAAACTTGGTGGCACTCACCAGCGGAGAATCAGATATCACTGAGGGTAAACCAAGCGTTGATGATCAGGCAAAGGTACCAAAGGACTTCTGGAGTGACATCTGGAGGAAGACTCGGTCACTTTATCCCACATCACTTGTATGCTTTCCTCTCCCTTGTGTCATACTCTTAACTAGCGAGTGACACCAAGTTTCGCTACATCTATAGATATATAATTTACCCGTGAACCAAAACCCGTGTGTCATTCTTTGTTTCTTCTTTTTAGTCACCCCAGTGACGAAGTATATATACTTTTGTGTTCACGTTCGTGAAAGCTTCCAAGTTAGTTGTACATATATATATATATATATATATATATATATATATATATATATATATATATATATATGTATATATATGTGTATATGTATATATATATATATATATATATATATATATATATATATATACATATACACATGTCAGTATCTTTCACATAAGAAATACACGTGAAGCTGAATTTCCATTTGGCTGCAGACCTTTTTTTTATTTATTTACATAACTAAATTATAAATAGTGGTTTTCTGCTATTGGAAAATGTGCGAATAGAAAGAAAATAACAAATACTCTCATTCCTTTAATCGAATTTTTTATTTATGGTCGAAATTCAAAAATTTTGCAATATTTTAGCATTTTTGAGTCATCGTCCCCATGACGACCATATTCATTGTTTAAGTCAGGATTCCGTGTATACATTCATTATCCCAAATGATTCTTTGCTCTAAATAAGATATGAATGGTTTATTACAATGTATTAGTGTTGATTTTTTCCTTTCCGTTGACACTCAACGGGCACCTTCTCTAGTGTCATTATAATTGAAATGTTATTTAATTTTAATGCTATGTAAGATTCTCGATATGATGCAGGGAGTTGTGCCACCAGACCAGGTGCAGCCAATAGCCCAATGTTTAGGGTATATATTGGAACCATTTTCCGTTTGCTGTATTTGTCAATCAAGAACATTACTAGAAGGCAGAGTCGTTTGTTGTTTTCTTTAAGAAAATTTAGGTCGGGAAACATATCAAAATACGAGACAGATATAATTTATGATGAATCAAATATATTGTACCTAGCTCACACAATTTACAGTCTTGGAGAAAAATAAGAAGGCATGTTAAAATGGTTACCATTGATGTATTATGTATGTTTGCTCAACAGGATGGGCGATATCGGGGTCTTCAGCTATCATCCATCCGAATGTTCGTTTGCTGCTTCTTTGTACTCCTCTCACTTATCAGTAAATTGCTTTATTCTTCCGTAAGTCTTATATGCTTACGCTTTTCATAATTTTCCCAATGTATTTCACCGTTGGTCCTTGTTAATACTTCCTATTCATTTCTCTTTCCACTCCTGTTTTTAAAAATTCTTTCTAGAAACATAATTTCAGTTTCAAAATATTTCCCACGGTATCGGGATATCAGCAAGTGAAATATCAGTGTTTGTATCGGGCAATCCTTAATTTTTTAGCCATTATCTTGACAAAAGAGCATCTCTGGATAAGGATGCGGATAATTTTCTATAATTGTCTTGGGTTCCCTTAGTGAAACCTCTAATTTACATCTCGTCTTTCACTCCTTTCTAGTGCATGCGATCTTATAACTAGTAATTATCTTCATCTCCTTAATTATTAAAATAATATCATAATAGGAGCGTCTGAAGAAATTACAACTTGGCTGTTTTCACATGAGGTTTTATTGTTACCGACCATGGTTTCGTTACAGAGTAACATTATCAAGGTGAGCGATTGTCAGTTTTCTGTAGAGGCTTAGCAACGCAACCAGGGCAAGTCTCTACAGAAAACTGACAATCGCTCACCTTGATAATGTTACTCTGTAACGAAACCATGGTCGGTAACAATAAAACCTCATGTGGAAACAGCCAAGTTGTAATTTCTTCAGACGCTCCTACTATGAAGGATTTCCACGAAGTCACGCCCGCTACCATTACTAATATCATAATTGTCATAATATGTGTTACCTATAAAGATAACACATATTGTGAAGTGGAATTAAAATGGAGAGTATAGTTTTTGCTCAGAGTATGTGCGCAGTAAATTGGAAACTTGTCTCAATCTCGCTTCGTTAATTATTCCAAGCAGTTTGCCCCTTTCTCCCTTCTTGCGGGAAGAATTTTTTTTATGGTGTTCCATGCAACAACCGCTTTGGATGTGATGACACGAATTGATGCTGAACCGGTCCAGTTCTTCTCGGGCTGGTCTCAATTTCACCATTGATAAGCGATGCTTGTCGTCTGTATTGACCTTCGTAGAGTCGAATTTTTTTCTGATTTCCATCAAATGCTGCTCATTTATCTTCTCACGTATTTTTCGCAAGTTCTTGCTTGGAGTTCAGTGGTGATAGTCGAGTATAGTTACCACTGGGATTAGTAAGGTTGCATCAATTTAAAACAACAAATTTTACTCGCTGAAGCCGTGAACTACTTATAATATTATTATCTATGTCACTGTGGCGAAACGTGCGTCGTGCTAGTTACGCAGTGAATACTGCAGAAGCAACAATTTTGTTCTTTTCTCTATGAAAAGACGTCTCTTCCACCGAGATCAGCAAATCAGTCCCATTCCTCTCCGCTTTGCTATTGTAACGACTACATGAGCATTTACTACATTTGAATACAAAATCGAATGGTAATTTCGGTTTTGGCAAATATTTGTTTGATTTTAAAGCGAGAAAAGCCCAGTGATGCACAATTTCTGTTATGAAACATTTTGTCTATGGCTATCCATTAAGAAACACATTGAGTCATTAGAAATTAAATAAAACCTTCATTCGTTGGTACAGTGCATCGAGATTTTTTCATTGTGCATTCAGAAATCCAGAATTCCAGGAGCGTTTATGTCAATAGTCTTCGGTTAAGACAGACTGATATAGAAAATTACAATATTTATTCTGTCGACCATCTCCCTATTCAATGTGCAAAGGCTGACGTCTCACTGTCCGAGTGTGGAGAGGTTTGGACGAGGATGCTTCAATATTCAATCATCAAACAAAAATCCATATAGCTTTGCAGAGGGTTTATTGACATGTGAGTGTGTGTATTGTTTATTGAGTGCGTGAGTGTGACGGCAATGCTGAGATGGTACCCGATGGAGAATCAGATCGGACAGATATAGATAAGACAAGGTAACCATTTATCACTTTGGTTTTTTAACACTTTGGCCGGAGAAATGGAGAGAGAGACATGGGAAGGGCCAGATGTAGGAATGGAAGCAGGAGTTTGGCATATGTATATACGGTTAGATTTGCTGACGACCACGCGTTAGTTGATCATCGCAAGGATTCATTCCGAGTGTGGAGAAGTTTGGATGAGGGTTAGTCAATGGTAAATCATCGAGAAAAAAAACCATTTAGCTTTGTATAGGGTTTATTGACACATATACAATAAATTAGGGTTGCAATACATAAGATGGGAGCCCATGGCGTGCGTCAGTCTTCTTAGACGATGACCTTGCTGTGGAATGGAGAGCCGTAGGCGACGGGGCCGTGGTGGTAGGCGAGGGGTTGGTGGTAGGCAACAGGGTGGTGGTAGGCAACGGGGGCGGCGTGGTAGGCGACTGGGTGAGCGGCAACGGCGACCTTAGCGACGGCGACCTTAGCGGCGGCCTCGTTGCGGACGACGGCGTTGAATCCGTTGACGGGGTCGGCGGTGTAGTCGACAACGCGGCGGGTTCCGTCGGCTTCCAAGAAGTTGTAGCTGCCCTTAACGGTGTCTCCGTCGCGGGTCTCGGAAGCTCCCTTGGAGTCTCCGGTGATGGCGTCCTGGACGTCGTAGGAGTAGGAGTACTGGGGATTGGGGTCGAAGTCGGTGTCGACGGCGACGGCCTTCACGGCGGGTGCGGCGTAGGCCAAGGGAGCGGCGTGGTAGGCGACGGGTGTGGAGTAGCCGACATACCCAGAGCTGGCGACGGCCACGAGGGCGGCGAAGACGACGAACTGTGAAAAGGAAATACATAATTAATTTCAGAACAGAGTTTCTCAACATTTTTTTTTTACTCTCGTCACATAAGGGTTTTGAGACCAAATGTTTCCTCATGGCCCTAATATAATTGTAACTGATAATGTCTGAATATTTTTACGTAGGAGTGTTATTACGGTTTCATGTTAGTTGTGTAGACTTTAGAGTTTAATTTTAGTGTTACAACTTGAGCATGTTATGTTAAATTTCTTTCTTTCCTTTGTGAATACATCGTAGTTTTCTTTTTGAAGAAACAGTCTTAGTCATTCCATGATTTTTTCCTCCCCCCACTTGTGGGCGAATTTCACCGCGTTGAGAATCTATGCATGGGAATTACCCTAGGTATTAACTGAAGTAAGTAGTTTTTGGGAGGTTTAAGACTAGTGTTGTTGCAGTAAGAGTGAGAATGCATTAATATCACACAGTCATTTCTGATAATGTGTGCTTAAATCTTACTTAGGCTGGCGATGTTCGCTGACGGAAGTGAATAACCACATAAAGTACGCTAATTCCCTATTTTATGTTCTGCGTATGGTCAGTCTTTTGCGTCAATTTCTGCTTGGGATGAACTCGTTTAATATGGCTCGACTAATTGGGAAAGAAGTGACCGAGACCGTGGCACAGCTGTTTCTGTTAGTAGCTGTAGTTTATGAAAATGATGTATTTTGCTATTTGTTATTATTTGGTTCATTCAAACACTTTTAGTTAAAAACAACCTAATTTGGTGTAAAATTTAATTCAGTTTTATGATATTTTAATTAAATTTCGTACTCAATTCAAACGTTTTCTGACAAATACAATATAACCTAAAATGCCAAATCTACTACCATTACGTCGTCATATCTATGCAGAGATTTTTTTCTTTTTATCGTATTCAGTACTTGAATTAGCGATTACTGATCTTCTTACCTTAAAAGCCATGTCTGTTGGTTTGCAGTAGTGAATCTGTACTGATTTGTTTTAGAGAGGGTTCAAGCAGTATATATACTCCCTGAATCTCATCAGACTCACCCTCTTCTTTCTTTTCATCTGGGCGTTAAAACATCTTGCGAAAGAATTGTCGTGCAAAGGACGAGACTTGCTTAAAAAAATCATCAATAACCGGTGTTCTTATTTGCCGACGCCCACAAAATCCCGCGAAAATTTGCTAGAGCCTTGGTGGATATTGCACTGGTTGTGTCACTTCATGTTCATCCACCAGTCGTCCTTGCCATGTATTGCACGAGAAGGGATCGCTTCCATAATGCATTGTAAGTATCGGCACGGAATATTCTTAACACCAAAAACATGGGGTACAGTGGTCGGACTTTTACCTCCTATACACTTGTAGAGGGCGGATAAAGAGCTGTAGAAACTAAATCACTAATTGAGGGATTTCATTGAACGTACGAGAGATTGTAACATTTACAAATTTCTACTCTCCTAAATTGGAAGGAAGTGAACGATTAACTTGGAAACATCTTGAAGTTACGTAATCATTATCGTAAGCAGGCATTTATCCGAAGATTGGATTACTGCAGCGTTCCGCTTCACTTGCTTATCGGTTTATCGTTTCAATCCCATATATGTCTTCATTTGAACGTCCTTCATAATTTACATGGTTTTATCCCTTTTTGGTGTAGGTACGTCGGTATTTCTTCCCATTTACCGTTTTCCCATTCCCAGGCCGTTTAGTCGTAAAAAGTATATGTTTAGTATGTCCATATTTCTTCTCAATGTTTTTATTCAACTTCTCTTCTCAATGGCTCTTCGAGGGACATTTTCACAGGTCATTCTCTGCATCCATATGAACTTAATCATTCTGAATTATAGAAATCGTGTAGAAAATCCTTCTAGCTGAATCAAAGTTAAGAGGGCTGAATGTATGAAAATAGTACAATCATTCTTTACTCTCCTTTAAGTTAGTAGAAGTCATAAAGTTGATAAAATTATAGAAAATCAATTCTCATTAACACTAGAAGCGCCGGAGCGGTCATTTTAACCGTTTTTTATTTTCAAATGGTTGTCTTTTCCTTCGCGATGGTTAAAAATTGTTAATTTTTCGTGACTTTTGATACATTTTTATCCTAGGCTCACACGTCAAAAATTTTATTTTCGGCTGCATGATTTATGAAATAATTGTTGATATACCTAAAAGTGCCGGAAGATGGCATTTTGACTGGTTGGTGCTTTCTCTCGTTTTGGTGGTGTGTATGAATAATTTCACGCATATATTCTATTTTGAAGGTAGGGTATTTTATTTTGAACTCAAATTTAAATTATTTTAAAGTAATTTCGCAATTTCGTTTTTCAACTCGCTCACTCACTCTCACTCAGTGATAAAAACCCGAAGGTTGGTTTGGATAGTTGAGGGTGGAGTTCTCCCCGGACTAAGCCACAGGCGTGTGAATTTCACACATTCAGGGTAGGGGGGCCAGTTCCTTTCCCTGGGCCACCACGCAGAGAGGATTTTTTGTTCGGGGCACGGTCGTAGAGAAGTAAAGGTCTGGAAACTTGCCGCTTAGGCATGTTCTCTTATTGAAGTCGTTTCCCGCGGAGGCCGTTAGAGGCGCCACCTATCCAGGAGGGCAAGTCCGCTATATATCGGTATACAAACAACAGTATTTGCGTATTAATGTACGGTGATAATCAAGTGTATCACAACGAGCATGGCTATTAATTTGCAACTCCATGTAGGTTTAACATCTTAAAACTTAGAGATGGCTCTAAGGCGCTCATTAACGAAAAGTATTAATGAAATTAAAAGTTACATTTCAGCGTCGTCTGCATACTTGAGTTTCCACCCATTATTACCGTCACATATAATCTATTACACTGCGAACAGGAGAAAATGGCAGTTATTTCTTAGGAATGTTTTTCAGCTACCAAGTGATGATTGAGTGATGTTATACCCCTATGCTGTCACAAAAAGGATTGTCGGCGGGCGCTTGCTTTTATCCAAATTTCGCATCACCTGGCGGAATCTTCATTACGAGGTCTTATTCGACTTATTTCTTGCGATTACTTTCAGATTTTAATATGTAAGAACCGCGTAGCAATTCTCTACTTATAAATCGCCTAAATCATCACTGCTTGCCGTGTACCAATATTATGAAGTACAATTGATAAAAAATACTTCCAAAGTCGAGAATGGCACTCTGGAAATTAGCCACCGTGATTGTACAAACATATACCTACCTGTACTAAAAAGGTGATTCTAAAGAAAGCAGCTTTAGCTATTTACTTACCTACCTTCGAGAAAGAAAGGCACTTAGTTCATGTGAAAATAACAGAGATATAACGAGTATAACCCTCAGATTATTTAATTCATATACAAATTTCCCCTACCCCCCTTCGGTCTTTTTATCATCAACCATATATGTTCACCTGGCCACCTGATAATATGTTTTACCCTGCTAATGGCACATAGCTGCTGAAACCTGGGTCGGTTAGTTTAAATAAAAAAGTGTGGATTAAAACAAAATAATTTTTATTCATGAATATACAAATTAGCTAGATTCTTACAATGTTAAACATTGGAATTCACAAAAACCAACTACAATTCAGAGGCAATAGACATTCACCACTCAGTGCACAATTTAGTTCTTATGATGATAGATACAAAAGGCTGAGTAAAAGTAAGATGAAGAGGTGGAACATGGATCCACTGAAAGGGTAAATGATAAAAGCTAGTGGAAAGAAACAAAAGTGAAACAAAGGTTATGGGAACTGTTGACATAATAAGGAAAGATTGGAAACAGGAGTTGGGAGAGGAAAAAACTGGAAGACCACCGTTGTGTAAGTTGGTCGATTATCCAAGGGATGCCAAGCTTTAGAAAAAGGGCAGGAAATTAACTAACTTCCATTATAACCTACTCTAACCAGATAATTATTATGATTACAGTCACACACTATGTAAAGGGATGAGTAGCGAACTCAGGCTCATGTGTGGTGTACAGCAATCCCAACAGAGTAGTTCAGTCATAGAAAGATTATAATGAATGGTGTTGAATACATCCCCCATGAATATTTCCTTTATATGAACTTTTAGTCTTCAAATAATAGGTGGTGGTCTTTCACTTTAATGTTAAAAATTTATATCAGTATTTAACACAGATGTGCAGCCATTCACATTTATGCCCCATCAGGTAAGCATCAAATTAGCAGTAAGCTAGACTTTCATACAAAGAGCCCGGTACCTTGAAATATAGCTTTCTGATACAGAAAGAAGACAGAGGTTGAGCAAATTTTGAAAAGAAGAGTGAAAGTATGGTAATTCTTCATCAGTGGATTTATGAAGTGTAACATATGCTTCACACTAATCAGCTTTAAAATATTGTCAAGATTAACTAATCCAGAACTAGTTATTCATGGAAAATGAATAAAGGTAAAAGCTTTCAAAGTCTCCTACATTTATCTAAGACAAATCATGGGAAACTAATTTACATCAGAAATGCCTAGAATGCCTAGTGGGGTAACTGCTAAGTTGCTACTCACGAAGGAATCTGCCACTAAGAAATGGAAAAGAATTTGAGGGATATAATTGACGGAATCAGACTCTCAGACAGAAAAACCTAGGTGTAAACACAAATATGAAATATGTGTCTGCACTAAGTACCTAAGGATTATGTATTAGCATTGAATTTCATAGCATGGGAAATGAAATAGCTATGGAAAAGGTTTTGAGGGAGATGTTGCTGTAAAAAATAATAAATATGAGATTTAAGTGTGCATAGAAGTCTAAGAGCTTCTCAATTTATCAAGTGAGGGAAAAGGGGAAAAGTAATGAAAAGGAAGCATTGAGGTTAATAAGATGATCAGCCCAACAAGGAAAGATGTAGACCCTTGCTTCAATGAAAGAGAGCAAACGTTACGTGTAGGGTCTATATGCATAACATACATGATTGCATGCTGCACATGATTAAATACCTATCTGGAATAAAGTATGAAATGAAAACTACTGTACTACTGTGTACTGATGGAACTAATATTATATCTGCTAAATCAAATTATTTTCTAGTAGGAGATTACGACATGAGCATCATGTGATAGAAAACTTGGCCACTTTCTTTTTTTCCCTGTTTTCTTTCGGCCCCCTCTGTTAATTTGGGAAGAGAATTGCCTCATCCTCAGATAATAGTTGATAAATGTCAAAACCTCTTCACCGTGTAAAAAACATGGAAATGTATACCTGTAAATTTCTAAAATGGAATTTGTTACACATTAATATACATTAACTGCCTTACAGTGTGCCTTATTAAGTGCCTCTTGGAATCTGTTTTCTAATTCACATAGCAACAAAAACAAGTTCCTATTTGGATGTATCCTTTATCGGAAATATCTATAATATTTCGACGAAAATTGGAGTTGGACATAAAAATATGGATGCACTTAACTAATACACGGAAATACATGATATAACATCTATATTAATAACAAAAATTGCCTTTTCATCTCACCTGACACACACGATCTGCCTTCAGTCAATGGGAATACCCACTAATTCTAGCCCTTCTGGACCCGTGGCGCCACTACGAGAATCGTGCGGCGAATTGAGGAAACGATTTCTTTAAAAGAACATGGGCTCCAATGGGATTGGATAGGGAGTTTCAGGGGGCTGGTTCGGGGGCGTCCAAAGACTTCACCACGCTCCTAACACAAATTTTGGGATACACTGATTTATACCCATTTTGCAATATAGAATTATAGATGGTGGTGGTTTAGGATATTAAAATTTTGCAGAGTAAATATATGTATGCTATTACAATCAGGAAGTAGTGATATAATGTAAGTAACAGCATTAAATCATATGTATTGAGTAATTTCGAACGTTGCAGACTTTATTACACAGCGAAATGTGCTGTTTTCCGCTACACTCTTCTTCCTTTTTTTATCCCTATACTGTCAGTCGAGCTTCGACCGAGCATTGGGTAGGAGCAAAACCCCGATGCTCTGAGACTTGTCCCGGCGACGCAGTCTTACTTCGGATGAACTTGTGCAAATTTTGCTAGACTTATCAGAAAACGATTCTGATATTGACGAACTCATCCCAGTGCATTCTGATTTGGATGATAGAATTACTTTATTCTCTGACACTTCAAGTGACATGGCTGAAAGTAGGAGTGGAAATTCAGACGGTGATGCCTCGACTCGAGCGTCTCTGCAAGAATTCTGACGGAAGCACCCTTTTCTGACTCTGGTCAGTTATCTTTTGATATAACTACGATCAATAAATATAAATATTAGATGGGGGGTGTAAGCACATGAAAATCATTGCAAATACATTCGCCGTCTTTCTCTTGACAATTTTGGTTAGTTTTTGCATTAATTTCCTCACTTGTCCTTAGGCATCGGTCACGGTGGTGCTCAGGTAGTGAGACTTAGTAGAGGGGGAGGAAGACGAGGGGGGGAAGAGGACGACGGAGAGGTCGGGGAAGAAGAGAAAGTGCAAGGGACTGCAGAGTGCCGACCGCTGCTGACGCAATTCAAGGGAATCTCCAACTAAACAGTGATGCTGCCCTCAAAAATGCTTCCGGTGAGGGTTGCCTCCCTCCAAGATGCGAAGAACGGGAACGGGGATGGAAGAGTTGAGGGCGCGAAAAAAGAGGTTCGTTTGCTCGAGCTGTCGGAACTCGGCTTTTTGGTAGGGATGGACTCAATGAGTGGGTTGTGATCCCAAGTAGCGTAACACGATCGGTAGGCTTGCGAGTCAAAATATTATAGAAGATAATCCGGGACCATCTCCACAAGCTAAACAAAGAATGTCTAAAGAGAACATATCTAGCGCATGGCATTTATTTATTGATGAACGTATGCTCCTGCATATCAAAGTATGCACTGAAGCAGAAGCAGTGCGCTTGTGTGAGGGAGATTGGATCACAAATGTTGAGGAAATTGAAGCTATTTTTGCCCTAATGTACGCACAAGGAGCGTATGTTTGTGGTTCGCTAGATTATTTTATGCTATGGTCTAGTGAATGGGCGCCAGTGTTTTTCTCTAAGACAATGTCACGAAGCAGATTTCGCTCGCTTATGAAGACCTTACGTTTTGATGTTCGCAGTACAAGATCTCTGCGTCTCACCACAGATAAATTTGCATTGATGTACGAAATATGGAGTAGCTTTGTGGACAGTTGCATAGCTTGCTATAGTCCAAGTAAATACCTCACGGTGGGCCAGCAGCAGTTTCCCACTAAAGCTAGATTCACACATTATATGGGAAATAAACCATACATATTGGAATAACCTTTTGGGTATTACCAGATGTAACTCCAAATATTTCTGCAATGGGTTTCCGTATCTGGGAAAAGATGAGTTGCGCCCACCGACCGAAAGTCTCCACGAAAATGTTTTTTTTACGTTTATTGCGTCCGTACCTGAATTCAAGACGAAATTTCACAACAGTTAATTTTTTCACGTCACTGACTTTGGCTAAAAAAATAAAGGATAATGGCATTAGTATTGTCCGTACAATGAATGGAATTATATGTGAGGTTCCTGGAGTACTTTGGACGCCAAAGGCTAAGTTGTACGATACCTCAGTCCAAAAACATGAATATATTACAATGACAGTATACAAAGGTAAAAAAAACAAAAATGTATTGGTTCTGAGTACCATGCATCCCAGCATTGAATCATATAGTATCTACAGAAAAAATTATACCAGAATCAGTCACTTTCTACAAATCCACAAAGTATGGAGTAGATATATTGGACCAAATGGCTAGGAAATACACCATGCGCGTTGGATCTCGCCGATGGCCTGTGCAAGTTTTATATAATATCCTATATTTATTTGCCATTAACGCATGGGTGATATAAAAAGAGGTCACTTCACATATTATCAGCCGCCATAAATTCTTTTTGACGCTAGCAGAAGAACTACGTAGTGAGTATATCAAGCAGTAGCCAGGGCCAACACCTTCCATTTCAGGTACACAAATTAGAAAAAGTCATCAGTCTCAGGTATAAGAATGTAAAGAGAATTAAACTATGGTAAAATGTTCAAGATGCCTAAAATTTAGTTGCGGAGAATCTAGAGCAATAAGTGAAAAACTTAATCTATGTGCTATATCATGAAAAATAAAGTCTGGGACGATAGAACTGACAGCAACATATATGGTTTAATGCTGTTACTTATATTATATCACTACTTTCTGATAGTAAATAACAAACTTGCATTTACTCTGAATAATGTTTGCACTCTAAACCACCACCATTTATAATTTTATATTGCACAATTGGTGATAAATTAGTGTATCCCAAAATTTGACCAAAGTTGAAAAATGTCAAATTGTTTATAAATATTATTTATTGTCATAAAATAATGTAAACTTGAGTTAAAAATAAAATAACCAATCTTTAAAATAGAATATATGCGTGAAATCATTCATACACTCCACCAAAACGAGAGGAAACACCTACCGGTCAAAATGACCGCTGCCGGCGCTTTTAGGTATGGGGAAAATACGGCGCTTCTAGTGTTACGTGGTGTATTTTTTATGAATAATTATCTAATTATGTCACACCTATCATTATCTGCGCAGATTACATAGGGTTCAATGTAAAACGAGAATGCATGAGAAGGGTTATAGCAGTGACATAACCAGAATGTTATTTCCGAGGTGGGTGGGGGGAGTTCATATTGGGTAGTGGCAAGGTGGGCGGGTGTTGAAAACTTCGAAAAAAAGGAGCATAATTATGTATTTACTCCGTTAAGAGTTCAATCGTGACTACAGTGTAACGGCCTATTTTTAATATTTCTACTTAGCAAATTTCTTAAATAACATTCCCAAAGATTTTTGTTAGAAAATAAATAAAAATATTTATAGAAGAATGTATTCCGAATAAATAATAAATTAAGTCAACATTTGTTGTTAGAAAACAAATTTAACTGATTCTTATAGTGCCATTTGTTTGAATGATTTCAAATTTTCGGGGAAGGAACTGGGGTCCGGACTCCATGACCATGGAGCTGATTATGACCGACCCCCAGGCTACGTCACTGGTCATAGACATCTCGTCATAAGGTTACCATATTATAATATCTAAAGCCTGGACGTTTCTAGTTTTTAAGAGGCTATACTTACTTACTCTTCGATGCTACAGCCCTAACTTAGCCTACAATTAGCCTCTTCGACAATGTTAGCCCAGTCCTCATTATCTTCTGTACGCGTTCCCCATTTTCTTATTCTTGAAGGGGCTGAAACCGAGACGAAATCGAGACGTTGTATATAAAGGTTTACCTTATGTTGTACAGTTATTTTATTCTTTCATTGCAATTACAAAAGATCATTGCCACGTGGGGATGCTGCGGCTTGTTTTAATCCCAAACTCTGGGATGCCGATGCAGAATTCCGTAACTAATGGAGTGGCTGAACCCCTCTTGGCCCCCGCCATGTAACTTCTCTGCCCTCCCCCGGAAAAAGTTGAAAATAACCTTGCTCAGTTCGGCTTCTATTACTGGGGTTCTTCGCTTCAACTAGGGATGGGGTGTGACAGGAATTTTTCTTCATAGTTACGACTGCGACAGATACAACTCAAGCACGTCCCCAAAACCTGTGATTTTGTCTCGGGTATGATTTTTGATACATGATACATGCATACTTAGGGACGAGTTCAGAAAAATTACCAAATCTTAAAGAGGATTCTGATCGGTTAATGTTTTCCACGTACTTATACCTACTTATATAAGGTCATTATGAGTGTTGTATTTTACGTTAAAATATAATAAGTACGTTTATATGCTATAAGTAGGTTTTTATGTGTTGGAACGTGTGTCTGCCTTTATGTATTCTCTTTCCGATTGAAAGTTGGCATTAAACCTTCAAATGAGTAAAGGATTTAAACTTTCGGACCTGGGTTTTCTGTGGTACTTGGAAGTGATCTCGAAACGAACTCAGAAACGTTCATTTATCATACAGGTTTACGAAAAATAAGTTTTTGTATTTCCTAAACAATCTTCTTTCACTTATGAACTCCGTTTTTGGAACATTAATTTTTGCTACCAAATCATGGGTTATACGTTTGTAGGGCTATTCTTTTAGGTTGCAACAATTTGGCACAAAATCATGTTTTCATTGGTAATATCCACCATATTATTAAAATCGGTGCTTCCTTTATATTATCGTGACCATATCTATCAGCCTGAACGTCATTTTTAGTGGAACGTTTCGTCGCCAACCTGTCTGAAATTTCATCACATACGTGGGGAACGTAATTGGTGTTATAAATGTGGCCTCACGACTGCACACATTAAATGAGATACAACGGATGTCTTTCGGAATGGAGACAGGATAACACCACTTCCATACTTTCATTACTTTGTATCAAAGGCATCGTTTTAGAAAGCCACCGCAACTTAAGTTTGCGTAATTGCGTATTGAACATTCAGGGGCCTTTGAATTCTGCCTGAAATTAGTCTTATTGTTAGATGCGGAACTGTAATTCATACTACGTATAAATTCTTCCTCGTGTAGACTTATCATGCGAAATGAAGGATCTATCCCGCTGTCCTGTCCGGTTGGTAAATGTGTCCCGGCTGGCAATGGTTTGTCCCGGAATGTTTCCGTTTTCTACCGCTTTCCGCTGAACGGAGAAATGTGCAGCGATACATATATGACGACACATGTGTAAATCGAAGACATCATATCAAATTGTTCACGCATCTTCAAAAAAACGTTCACAATGGGGCCCAGAGGAAACACTGGGAGTGGGTCAAGAAGGATTAAGCCACGCCAAGGGCTTAGGTTAATTGTAATGAGATTCATGCTCGGTACGGCAGGCTTTGGTACTAGAACTATCCGCCATAGCTGCAATTAATTATTTTATTTTATAATTGCATGTCAAAGAATAAAAAAATTGTGCACCACAAACTTCATTTTTATTAACAATCCCTGTTTTAGCATCCTCAAAACTAGACATATCCTGGACTTGGGACATAAAAATATGGTAACACTATCCGTGTCCGAAGTATCCCATTGTGGGAACTTTTTATGTCAGGGGAAATTATTTATCCATGTGCGGCAGTTTCAAGTAAATACTTTATTATGAAACCTCGGCATTAAATCTGTTAAGACATTAAATGAGAAAGGATTCAACGATTCATGTGCAATTTCAAATTCAGATGTTCTAATAAAATGCACCATCTGTTTGGGAGGCAACTTTTATGTATTTTTTTCAAATGCTTTATGGATTTTATTTTAGCCCTTTATTAGTCTTTAATCATTTAATGATTATTTCGTTCAGTTTTTCCATGCATAATAGAGATTTATATGTATATATCATTAATTTAATATTATCCTAGAAAGTATGTAGTTACACACTCATCGTTCCTGAGCGATGACAAGAAGAATTACGATATCGGCCCAGTGATTTTGTCATAGGACGTGAAATCCTACGTAATATATAGTCACATGCCCGGAGTGTCGTAGCTCCGGTCTCCCATGCTTATGGTAGTCTCAGGTCCGAGTCGTCAATGGTCATTCAATTCATGTACTGTATTATAGTACTGAGGTGGTCTTCTTTCTTTCTCAGCATGTAGATAGTGAGGTTTATAAATGAAACCACCTGTTATGCTATCATTTATGACCGTTCTCAGTAATCACGGTGACCATTCCAGTGGAACGCATGCCAAGGTTGGATGTTTATGTCCCTTGCAATGAAACACAAGAAAGGAAAAGATTATCACTTTATTGGATCAACTGGGTAGCGCACAGATCCTGTATGATTCCCCTTAGGAGAGACTTTTATCTTTTATAGTGAATAATTTTTTATTTCTTTTTTGTTTATTTGGTACTTTATAGGTCCATTGCTATGTATAAAATCTATGTTACACCCTGGTCAAGCCCCTTGGATGTTATGTTTATTTCATTTAAGAAGAGGTGGCTTATTTCCTTCTGGATGCTGAAAACCTTTCTCGGAATGCCCACTCGCGTCTTATTATATAATATTACGAGGTGAGGAAATGAATATTCTATTGATGGTATAAAAGTTTCAATTTATATGCATGGATTAATTAATAAGAAAGCGTCAACAAAAATGTTGAAGGTGAGTTTGACTGAATTCATGCCGTCGTATTTTAAGTGTTTCATTTATTTGTAATATTAGTTGTCCATATTCCTTGGTAGATTCCAACCCTTGCGCTGAATACATCTAATTTGCACTGATTTTGTTTCTGTCATAACTTTTAACACCGTTTAAAGGGAGACTGATTCCTGTTTTCGTACAGAGTATTTATATAAAAAGAGAGGCATCATGTCCGGAGGATTTCGTGAAAACCGTTTCGATATCCATCTCTGATAAAAAGAAATGAAAACGTCATTATGTGAAGCCTATTGATAATGTATTTGACTTCACGCTATGCAAAGGATTTTTTTTAATTCTAAATAAAAGGTAGTAGGCGATAATTAACGACTAGGTACTTGGTAGCTTGAAGATCTGGTATAGGTATGGGAAGGCAACCCGCGATTCGGTAAAGGCTTAGTGGAAGAAACGTGAAATACATTCAAGAATGCGTACTTTTTTATGGACTTCGAATAGGTGTTCGACATTGTCAAGTGGGAATAAAGTATTCAGTAACGCAAATGGGAGTAAATTGGAAAGAAAGAAGACTCATTTGCTTCTTTGGTTTGATCCAGACGCCACTATGTACTGAGATGGTCGCCGATGGAGGATCAGATCGGACAGGTATCACTTGGGATATAAGACAAGCTAACCTTTTATCACCTTGGTTTTTTATCATTTTTGCCGAAGAAATGGAGAGACATGGGAAGGGCCAGATGTAGGAATGGAAGCAGGAGTATACTTACAAACTTACTTGCTTACTCCTCGGCGCTACAGCCCTGTAATGTTAACCCAGACATCACGTTCTCCTTCATGCGTTCTCCATTTTCTTATTCTCATCTTTCTCAAATCATCCTCTACATCATCCAGCAATCTTTTCCGAGATCTTCCTCTCAATCTTCTACCACCAGGATGTCCAATATATATCTTTTTCACCATCTTATCCCTTAGGCATTCTCTCAACATAGACAAACCACCTTAACCTGTTACTCTTAATTTCTGCCACTATGTTAGGATGATTTTAGAGTTCCTCCATTTCTCTTTTCCTCCATATTCTCCACTATCCGTCTTCCTTTACTGCACCAAAAATCTTTCTTAGCACTTTCCTTTCCCATCTTTTTAGTAGTTCTTCTTCTGCAGTCATGTTCCATGTTTCTGACCATAAATAACCACGTGTCTAATCAACTTCACTATAACCTCCATTTAATGAAATCAGGAATATAGCTTATGTATTCGGTTAGGTTCGCTGACGACCAGACGTTAGTGGACCATCGCAAGGATTCCTTCCGAGTGTGGAGTGATTTGGATGGGGATGTTTTTCAACGGTAAATCATCAAACATAAAAACCAATTAGCTTTGCAGAGGGTTTATTGACTATAGTGTTCGGTTAAGACGGACTGATATAGAATTACATTAATTCTGTCGCCCATCTCACTATTCAATGTGCAAACGGTAATGTCTAACCGTCTAAGCACGAAAAGTTTGGATGAGGGTTAGTCAATGGTAAATCATCGAGAAAAAAACCATTTAGCTTTGTATAGGGTTTATTGACACATATACAATAAATTAGGGTTGCAATACATAAGATGGGAGCCCATGGCGTGCGTCAGTCTTCTTAGACGATGACCTTGCTGTGGAATGGAGAGCCGTAGGCGACGGGGCCGTGGTGGTAGGCGAGGGGTTGGTGGTAGGCAACAGGGTGGTGGTAGGCAACGGGGGCGGCGTGGTAGGCGACTGGGTGAGCGGCAACGGCGACCTTAGCGACGGCGACCTTAGCGGCGGCCTCGTTGCGGACGACGGCGTTGAATCCGTTGACGGGGTCGGCGGTGTAGTCGACTACGCGGCGGGTTCCGTCGGCTTCCAAGAAGTTGTAGTTGCCCTTCACGGTGTCTCCGTCGCGGGTCTCGGAAGCTCCCTTGGAGTCTCCGGTGATGGCGTCCTGGACGTCGTAGGAGTAGGAGTACTGGGGATTGGGATCGAAGTCGGTGTCGACGGCGACGGCCTTCACGGCGGGTGCGGCGTAGGCCAGGGGAGCGGCGTGGTAGGCGACGGGTGTGGAGTAGCCGACATACCCAGAGCTGGCGACGGCCACGAGGGCGGCGAAGACGACGAACTGTGAAAAGGAAATGCATAATTAATTTCAGAACAGAGTTTCTCAACTTTTTTTTTACTCTCGTCACATAAGGGTTTTGAGACCAAATGTTTCCTCATGGCCCTAATGAAAGTAGAACTAATCGTGTCTGAATCTTCTTACGTAGAAGTGTTATGTCCGGTGCAATGTAGAGTTAAATGTTATTGTCACTACTTGAGCATGTTATACCAAATCTCTCTCTTGCCTTTGTGAATATCTTGTAGTTTACTTTTTGAAGAAACACTAAATAATTCCATACAAAACCCCCCCCCCCCCCCCCCAACTTGTGGATGAATTTGACCCCGTTGAGAATCCATACTTATGAATTACCCTCGGTAGGAGGAACTGAACTAAATCGTTTTAGTAGGTTTTAGGTGAGTGCTGGTTGATACAGTAATGTCACATAATTATTTCTGATAGTGTGTTTGAAGATATTACCAAGGCTGGCGATGATCGCTTACGGATATGAATAACTACATTAAGTACGCTAATGCACTTAATTAGGTTCTACGTATGCAGTCCGTTTTTGCCAGGGCAGAATTTAATTTATGTGCTTGTCTTATTCGGAGTAAGTGACCGAGACCTTGACACAGCAGCTTGAGTTAGTCACTGTTATTAATGAAAATGATGAAGTATGCTCTTTGTTGTTAGTTGGTTAATATAATCAGTTTTAATTTAAAACAATTTAATTTTTTGTGAATAAAGAGCTCTCGGATTTCAGCGACAAGCAGTCATACCATATAATATAATTTGATTTAAATTTGAAATAGGTAGATATGATGATATTTTCAGTACACTTATGTGAGTACTCAATTCCAGCGTTTTCTGTCAAATACAATATTACCTAAAATGTGAGATCTACTACCGTTACGTCGTTATAACTGTGCAGAGATTTTTCATTCTTTTTATCGTATTCAGTACTTCAATTAGCGATTAGTGATCTTCTTACCTTAAAGGCCATGTCTGTTGGTTTGCAGTAGTGAATCTGTACTGATTTGTTTCAGAGAGGGTTCAAGCAGTATATATACCCCCTGAATCTCATCAGACTCACCCTCTTCTTTCTTTTCATCAGGGCGTTAAAAGCTCTTGTGAAAGATTTTCGTGCAAAGGACGAGACTTGCTTAAAAAAATCATCAATAACCGGTGTTCTTATTTGCCGACGCCCTCATAATCCCGCGAAAATTTGATAGAGCCTCTGTGGATACTGCTCTGGTTGTGTCACTATGTGTTCATCCACCAGTCGTCCTTGCCATGTATGGCACGAGAAGGGATTGCTTCGAAAACTTATTGCTAGTTTCAACACGGAATATTCTTACGACCGAAAATATGGGACCCATTGGCCGGAATTTTATCTCATATGCAATTTTCCCGGGCGGTTAAAATGCTGGAGAACTAAACTAATTACTGAGGGATTTAACTGAACTAAAAAGAGATTTTGAAGTTTGTAGGTAATAGCATTCTTCTCCCTGAAATTCGAAGGAGGTGAACGAGTTATTTGGATACATCTAAAAGTTACGTCATCTTTATTGTAAGCAGTCATGAGTCCGAACATTAGATTACTGCAGCTATCCGCTACACTATGCTTTTAGATCACCGTTTTAACCCCTCATAAGTCATCATTTGTACGTCCTTCACTACGTACATGGTGTTATTCCTCCATGGTGTACGTCACTATTTTTTTTCATTCATTTCTCCTTGCGTAATTGTTTTTGATATGCCGTTTTGGCGTAAATTGTATCGCATTTGCATGTCTATGTTTCTTCCCAAAGTTTTCATTTAAGTTCTTCTCTCACCGACTCTTTGAGGGGTCTTTCTCGGGTGGGGTGGTTCTCTCCATTCATATGAACTTCATCATTCTGAATTACAGAAATCGTTCAGAAATTCCTTTCTAGCAGAATCACCGTTAATATAGTTTAATGTATAAAAAAGTAAAATATTTTTTAGTATCCCTCATTAGGATTCATAAACTTAAAAAAATGTGCGGAAAATGATTAGTGGTGTATTTTTTTCAGGATTAACTATGTAATTATGTCAAACCGGTCGTTATCTGCTCACATTATTTAAGGATTTAGTATAAAAAGAGAACGCATGAAAATGCTCATTGCAGTGACATCCAGGATTTCGTTTCGGCGGGGGGGTTGTATTGAGTAGTGGGAAGGTGGTGGCGAGGAGTGCAATCGCGACTGCAGTGTAACAGTGTTGTGATTTCTAATACTTCTGCTATTCAAGTATTTGAGATACCATACCCACGAATGTTTGTTTGAAAATATTACAAACATATTAGTAGAATAAGTTTTTCGGAATAATTAATAAATTTAGTCAACAATTTTGTTGTTAGAAAACAAATTGAACTCTTTCCTTTAGTGCCATTTATTTAAATGAGTTCAAAATTTCGGGGAAGAGGCTGGGGTCCGGACCCCATGCCCCCCATATATTATATAATCCAATACCGCGACTTTTCTCGTTTTGAAGAGGCTAAATTTACTTACTCCTCGGTGCTGCAGCCTTTGTAGAGCCATGGCCTCTACGATAATGTTAAACCAGTCTTCACGATCTTCTTAATGATTTCTCCATCTTCTTATTCTTGAAGAGGCTATAACTGGGACGAAATCGGGACGTTGTTTATAAAAGTTTACCCTATATTAAAGAGTTATTTCATTCTTTAATTGCAATTCATGTCCCTACTAGAATTACGAAAAGTAGTAAAACCTGCATCTATCACATTTTTTGCCGAAGCAGAGATAATTTTCAATATGAGGGAAGTACAAACGATTGGGGTGTTACAGACCACCACGCAATTACATGTAACTTAGTTACTAATATTTCATTTAATACGTGCGAGCGATCACATCAAAGTAATAGAAAAATTGACTTAAATCATTTAAATAATATTTTGCTAGAATGTAATTGGGACGATGTTTACTCACAGCAAAATGCTTCTCAAGCCTATGGAATCTTTATGAATAAATTAGAGTGCTGCATTGACCAAGCTGAGTATGTTGCAAAAATCAGTAGATCGGAAAAATTCAAGAAACCCTGGATGACTCATTCTTTGCGAAAAAGGATGTCTAGGCGGAATATATTGTATAATAAAATTAGGAAACAACCTGATAATGAAAAATTGAAAAGACATTATAATTCATACAAACGACGATTAGATAATGATATTAAGAATTGTAAAGAAAATTACTATATGTCTCTTTTCAATAGTAATGTAAATAACACAGCTGCTCAATGGCGCACCTTGGACTCACTTATTGGGGGAAATAGAAGGGATGGAAATATATTGAAAATAAAATCTAGAGACGGAAAAGTTGTCACTGAAAGTCAAAATATTGTTGATGAATTCAGCCTTCATTTTGGACAAGTAATAGATTCTTTAAGTAACAATATAAAAGTGCAAAGTGATTTGGAGAGATATAAAGAAATTTTTCCACCCTTTAACGTAGAAGAATCACTCTATTTGATTCCTACTAATGAGGAAGAAATTAGTACCATCATTAAGGATCTAAAGCCCAAGAAATCCAAGAGTATTGACAATATTTCTGCATATATTATCAAAGCAGTAAATGCAAACATTTAACATGTTCTTGCTTACATAATTAATCTAAGTATGCAAACAGGTTTATTTCCTAATCAGTTAAAAACTGCGATAACAATACCTATTTTTAAGAAAGGTGACAAAATGGACGTTTATAATTACAGACCAATATCCTTACTATCTGTCTTCTCTAAAATAATGGAAAAAGTTATCAAAAATCGACTTCTTGGTTTTCTAAATAAGCATTCATTTTTTAGCAGTAACCAATTCGGATTCCGGTGTGGCAAAAGTACAGAGGATGCCTTACTAAAATTATGCTCAGACTTGAACGAAGGACGTAATAGGAATTTCAAAGTTGCTGGCCTGTTCATAGACATTACTAAAGCTTTTGACTCAGTAAACCATAACTTACTAATGCAGCGATTATGGGAAGCTGGTGTTCGGGGTATTGCGTACGACTGGTTTCAAAGTTATCTTTGTGACAGAACCTATGCGTGCGTATACAGAATTGCTGCAGCAATAAAATCAAACTAACCTGTGGCGTGCCACAGGGTTCTGTGTTAGGCCCCCTACTGTTTTTGATTTATGTAAATAATTTATGTACTGGGAGGTTTAAGGGTAAATTAACGTCTTTTGCTGACGATACTGCATTAATTTATTCTGCTCATAACATTGGTGACTTGCATGCTCAGATGCAAAGTGACATTAAAGCACTAAATCTTTGGTTTTCAAAACATTATATGATGCTAAGTGAAAAAACAAAATATGTTGTATTTACAATGAGTAAAACTATCTCACTTAGAAATAAACTGTATTATCAATGTACAAGTTGTATTCAAGGTAATTCTTCTTCTTGTGATAACTGTATTGTGATAGAACAGGCAAGTTGCATTAAATATTTAGGCATATTTATTGATGAAAAATGTAAATGGAAACTACACTTGAACAAACTAAAATCTGAAATGATTTCCATTGTTAGAAAATTCTACTTCCTCAGATACATATGCCCAGAATCAGTATTGAGAATTGTCTATTATGCACTGGTCAATTCCAGACTACAATATGGAATTGCATGCTGGGGTGGAGCCTACTTTACCACCATTAAACCTTTGATGGTTGAACAAAATAAAGTCATTAGAGTTATGACAAGGTCATTAAAAAGAAGTCACGCTCTCCCACTTTATAAGGAATTAAATATGGTACCATTACGGCACCTATTCATCTATAAAGTCTTCAAAGTATTTTATAATCGTAGCGGTGAAAAGGCCAAACCAAAACATACTCAACAAGATTAAAATCGGATGTTGTAGTACCAAGGCCGAAAAATGAAATATTTCGGCAATCATATCAATACCTGGGGCCAAAATTATATTGTTTATTGCCAAATAACGTGACCAGGATAGAGACAGAATGTGAATTCAATAAAGCTGTTAAAAACTGGCTTATGAGTCATGTGGAAGTAGAATTTTTATTTAAAAAGGTTATATAAAATATTATTTAATTGTGTGTATCTGTATAAATAATATGTCTACGTATAAATGCACTTAATTTTTCTTTTTATTATTATTTGTCACACCATGTATTGGATGATTAGCACTTTGCCTGCCCGTCAAATTTATTTAAAATAGTAACCCCAACACAGGTATTGTTCCTCTGGGGTACCTATATTCCATTTATGTATGTAAATTGTCAAACGTATTTTGTAATGGGTAATGGAATAAATATATATTATTATTATTATTAATTACATAAATGTATTGTCACTAGAATCTGTTGGGGCTTGTTTTAATGCCAAACTATGGGGTACCGAGTCAGAATTCCGTAACTAATGGAGTTACTGAACCCTTCTTGCACCCTGCCATGTAATCCTCTTCTCCCCCCCCCCCCCTCGTTGTATCGTTGCTCAGTTTAACTTCTATCACAGGTTGTTTTCCCTTCAAATAGATATGGGATGTGACAGGAATATTTCTTCACAGCTCCGACTGTGACAACTGCGACCCAACCACATCGCCAAATACCTTTGATCTTTTCACGGGTGTGATTTTTGATACAAATGAACGTATTCAATACACGAGTTCAGAAGAAGCACCGACTTTTGCAGAATTTTGGGTCGGTATATTTTTTTTGCGCGTACAAATTCTTATATGCGGCCATTAGGAGTTTTAATGTCTTAACATTTGGTTAGTCGTATTTTAGTCTTATTTTACTTATAACTTAGTCGTATTTTACGTTAAAATACGCATTAAATGAGATACAATGAATGCCTGCCGAAATGGAGTTAGGGTAACACTATCTCTAAGCAAAGCTTTTATTACTTTGTATCAAAGACATTGATTTCGATCGCTACCGTAACTAAAGTTGGCGCAATTGCGTATTGAACATTTAGGGGGCTTTGGTTCCTGCCTGAAGTCAAGTTTTAGAACTGGAAAGCGTAGTTGCTATAAATTCTTCCACTAGTAGACTTACCATACGATTTGAAGGGTCTATCCCGGTGACCTGCTCGGTTGGCAAATGTGTCCCGGCGGAAAATGGCTTGTCCCGAAAAGTTTCCTTTTTGTTCCGCTGTCCACTGAATGGAGAAATGCGTGGAGACAAATATACGGCAGCAAATGTTTAAATCTAAGACTATGTATCAAATTGTATCACGTATCCTCGAAATCTTTCACGATGGGGCCCGAGAGGAATAACTAGGTCGGGGTCAAGTAAGGTTCCGCTACCCCATTGAGGGATGAGATTCAAACTCGGTGCAGCAGACTTTGGTACTAGAACTATCCATCATAGTTGCAAGCAATAACTTTATTTTATAATCACATATCAAGGAATAAAAGAATTGTGAATCACAAACGTAACTTTTATTTACAGCTTCCCGGTTTCAGTAACATCAAAATTAGACCTGTCCTGGACTTGGGACATTAGCCTCTAACATACACTGAAATACTGTTACGCTCCTTACACCCACGGGTCTTACGTACCCAGTAATTTAATAGCAATCAAATTTTGCGAAATATTTACCATTATGTTAAAAAAGCTTTATTAAGTTATTTGGCTCTTATCTTAAGCATCAATAAATATAAATACTTTCAACTTTTATTTGATGCTCTCTATTTCTCTCAAAGAAAATTAATTATTTTGTTATTTAAAAAACTGATTTTAAAATAGAGTAGTGCATTATTAAAACTTAAATTGACGATATTCAAACATTTTTAATCAATATTCATTTGTAGATTAATATTGGCCAGCAAAATATATTTTTTATTTATCATGTCACACTTTTCTTGCAAGCATTGAAAATAGTCAACTTTTTATATATCTAATAATCGATTATCGGTCTGCAGTTTTTATGATACAAATGGTTTAATGACTTGATTCATACTACTATAGTTAGTTTCATTAAGTCATTGGATAACTAAGGACCCATGACTTTAGTTTTCAATGCATTTATGGCAATAACAATGCTGCAGGTTCCACGCAGTGGCCTCTTATAAGTTACGCAGCTGCGATTAGCTTTCCTATCTTTTTTGTTGGACACTCGGAAGAACGCTATATTTTATAATTCAATGTTTCACTTGGAACCGGAGTTTTATTAATCGGTGGATCAGCATTTAAACAGTGGAAGATCAGCTTACGGAGATTTCTGAATAATTTGTAGTTGTTTAGTCTCTGCTCTATCGATGGAAAAACAAGTTGATTTAAACCTCAGTGGGTAAATAATTGCTGACGAGTTGTTCCTCTTGGGTTAACACCGTTGTAAATCACGCGTGAAATCACTCTCGCGATGTCGAGAATTGCTTAAAAAATCGCCATTGGCCTCCTAGTGGCCAGTTGTCCAGTGGCCAGTTGACCAGTGGCCAGTTGTCCAGTGGCCAGTTGTCCAGTGGCCAGTGTTGTTTTGGCTAGTTGTGTAGCTGTGCATTTCTCATCTATAGTATCTACCTTACCCTTGGTGTCCTTATGGCATAAAACTATCACGGTTTTATCGAAGTTGATGTCGTCAGTGTCGAAATGACGCATTGAGGAAATCAAATTAATTAGTTTTCCTTTTTTGGCACAAAAGATACTTGTACTTATTTCCCAGCGAACCTAATGATTGTTGAAGAGACAGATCTTCTTTGAACTTGAACAAATGATATCTAATTTGCATTTTTTTCGTTTATCCTGATTTTAACAGCGTGTAAATGGAGAATAACTCCTGTTTTCGTGCAAACTTTATCTCTAAAATGAGAGGGAGCATGTCCGGGGGACTTCATGACCTGTTTCGATCTCCATCCCGAAAAAGAATAAAGTGTCATTATGCGAAGCCTATAGACAATGTATTTAACTTCACGCTAGGCAAAGGTCGTTCTTTGAATACTAAATAAAAGTTTGGAGGCTCTATAAACGACTACTATGGTAGCGTCAAGTTCAGGTACAGACAGGGGAAGGAAACCCGCGATGTGACTGCGGTGAAGACGTATTGAAAGAAACCTGAAATGCGTTCAAGAGTTTGTATTTCTTTCGTAGATTTCGTGAAGGTGTACGGTAGAGTAAATTGAGAACAAACTATTGAAGATTGGGAGTAAATTCGAAAGGTAGAAGACTCATTTGCTTCTTAGGTTTGACTAAGACGGCACAAGTGAGAGGGTGCCCGCTGGAGGATCAGATTGGACAGGTAACTCGGGGACAAGATAGATCGGGATATAAGACAAGGTTACCATTTGTTTTTTAAAACATTTTTGCCGAAGAAATAGATAGAGATCATGGGAAAGGCCAGATGTAGGAATGAAAGCAGGAGTACAGCTTATGAATTCGGTTAGATTCGCCGACGACCAGGCGTACTTAGGGGCGTAAAATTGTTAACTATCAGCTTTCTAATTTTCAATATCCACTTCCACCATGCGGGCAGGTTATCTTTGAAAGCAGCTTTTATGTTTCTGTAACGTGACAACTATGACGTGTAAACATTTAAGGGAAATCCGAGTATTCCATTGCTGAATTTAGTGTTTTTTTCCTAATGTTTTAAATTATGTTGCTGTGCATGTTAATGTTCATGGAACATACTATTATAATGAAGGCAAATAACTGTTTCAAATGTTGCTTTCTTTCACCGATCGAGACGATTTGTTTTTCGAAATTCTCATCGAACTATGATTGGGGAGAATTATTACTACAAGGCTTTTATATCAAGGTGTAATTTGGAGCGAATTTATTCCGTATATTTGATTCGGTTTACTCGGGCATGTTTATTCCACGCCTCTACTGTATGGGTGCTGTGTATTCATAGTTATAAATTATGCTAGTGATTTTATGTAAAACTCCGAAATTCTCGTGATCGTGGCGTCAAAATGTCGTCATTTTCACGGCTTTCGCGACTTTTTTCTCTGTGGTTATGAGATTGGGCTGAGTTTGCGGGGTTTGTACTTTTAGTCTGTAGACTTTGCTTTGTTCTTTAGGCCTTATTCAGCCTGGTTAAGTTGTGCGACAGAATAAACAAATGAAATACATTCAAGTTTTATTGCATAGTTTATTTCAGTCAATAAATACACTGTCCAAATAACTTATCCATCAAATTCCAACATTGCATCTGCTGGAAGAAATAAAAAGCAATAAGCTTGAAATTGACCCCATAACCAGTCAATCTTATGCGTACAAATGTCATACAAGAGTAATTTAGCCTCCCATCACACTATTAGCCAAAGGGCTGATCGGATATACGACTTCACTTGCTGAGTTTTAAATATAGGATTGGCTGCTATTTTTATATTTTTTTCATTAATCCTACTCATCAGATAACCATAAGCCTTTGGCTAAATTACCGTGGCATGACAAACTATCTTTTGGAAACAAAGTCATAACCCAGGAGCAGAAAGGTAGAAGGGGCAGCGGTGGGATTTTGATGATGAAAATTGTGAGCTGGGATGCAGTGAGTTCCGACAATTGAGAAAGCTTTTCACTGTAAATGGCACATCCTCAACATATTCCGGCAGATGCTGTGGAAGAGTGAACATGACTAGGCGTAGACGAGTTTCTTGTAGACTGGGGCGGCAGCGACGCGTATTGATGGCTGGTAGGAAAAGTGGGATGTGCTGTAAGAGTGGGGGGAAGAGAGCACCTTAGCGACGGGAGCGGTATGGTAGGCAACTGCAGGAGCGTGGTAGGCAAGGGGGGCGTGGTACACGGCGGCCACTTTGGCGGGCTGTGGGGCAGGGGCGACCTTGGCTTTGGGCACTGGAATGGTGATTCCGGAGGCTTCAGTGTTGACCACGGCATTGAATCCGTTGATATCGTCAGCAGTGTATTCGACGGTGCGCCTCACACCATCAGGGTCCACGACGGAGTAGCTGCCTTTGACGACTCCGTTCTCCAGGCTCTGGGTTTGTGTCTTGGTGTCACCGGTCTCGGCGTCGCTGACATCGTAGGAGAAGTTGTAAGATGGGTTGGGGTCCACCTCGTCGTCCTCCTTGGGTGCTGGCTTGGCTGGTGCGGCTTTGGCGTACACAGCCAGGGGTGCTTGGTAGGCGATCGGGGTGTGGTAGGCGACTGGGGTTCTGAGGTATCCTGCGCTGGCTACGGCCACGAGGGCGGCGAGAACGATGAGCTGCAAGGAATGAAAATTCGTCGTTAAAACCACATAATTGGAGTTTTTACAAAATTATTCCCCTGCCGATTGCGCTGATGCTCAAATTTGAGCTGTGTATGCTTAGTGACCTGCTAGGCTTAATATTATTCGGGGCATTTCATAGGTAGTTAATTATGCTGACGAAGAAGCTTTTTGTTTTTTCTACTATAGAAATTTTTTTTAGAGTTTTAAGTCGGTTATGACGGCTAAGAACTGCCGATTAAGTATTTGTATAACAAAAAATGGTCCTGACGCGTTTTTTTCATTATTTACCTGTATCCATTTGGAATGTCATGAAATGGGTCGTATGAGCTTGAATGGTCGAGTATGAAAGTCTGAAAATAGTGTGATAATGATCAGAGAAATGACCTCTATACTAATGGGAAGAGTATTAAATCTAATGAAAATTTTAAAAATGCAGAGAAATAGGATGAACTCGTCGAGACATACAATTAATGTCGGCCGTTTGTAACATTTCCTCGGCAATAACGAAGTCAATGGACTCGAATGTCAATCGTGTTCGCCGCTAAATTTTGTGGTGAAGGTGACGCAATAGTTGAAGTCCTATCGGGTTCTTCATCGGGTGGTCTATAATTCCATGGGCGGCGTTTTTAAGGGGTATTCCATCATCCTCAGGGAGCAACTCAGCTCCCGCAGGATAGTGGAGTCAATCAAAACACCGGCAACGGTAGAATTCACCCAATGAAAAACCCATGAGGAGTTAATTGAATGCCTTCACCTAGAAAGCACTAGTTTCTTTAACGATACCTATCCAAGGAGTTCTAATACTGTACAAATCTGAGTAGTATGATTAGAAGTACTGCGGGTCCATCGTCGATAATAACTTCGAAGCAATCTTTTACCTGGGAGAACGCAAATCTTAGAAATGCATGTTGAAAAATAAAGTGTATTCATATTGCAACCCCAATAATTACTTTTACCGCAAATTTTTATCGAGAGTAATTACTTTTTAATTGAGAATAAATACTTTTCTTCTTTATGTGTTTCAGTACTCACCTTAAGACACATGTTTGCCTGGTAGGTTCGTCCACTGTTTCAGAAATGTCTAACGTCTGGACCCAAATGGAACATCCTTTTATACCAATCCTCGCGAATTTTTTTTAATCCCGGGTGTCCTCCACTGTGACACCGTCAACTTGTCGCAGCGACCCCCTTCCCCACCTCGCCGTCACATTCCCCCCGCACGCAGGCCTCGTGCGCTCTCTTATTTTTCGTCCAGTTTCATCCGTTTCGCAACACTTGATGGATGCATTTTCCCGCAACTTGTCCGGGCAGGGTCGATCCACTAACACGCCACCGCTCCCGTCTCGTGCGCCTCCCGAAATCTCCGCCGACCTTCGGGCCCTCCCATCCCCGGCGAGAACGTGTTGTTCTCACGCCCCAAACATTCATGGCATTTAGAAGTCTCGCCGCAATTCTTTGGCGTCATAAAGCAGGCCTCTTAAGTTTCGTGCTCTATATCTGTCGTCACTGTGTGTGGAGTGCTTAAGACATTGAGAATGTCGCCATGCAGTCCAGTTACCTCCACTGTTTTACTTCGTGGAAGTGTTGGACAATATAGACTTTTTTTATTGAAAACGGCGTTTTTAAATTTATTGACTGATTGCTTAACAGTTTTTAAACTTGATAAGTCATCATCCGTGATAGATAATGTCAGTGTGTGAAGATGTTTGATCTCTTATAAAAATAAAACCAATATTAATCCACTAAGAATAACATTATAATGATAATGTGTGTAGGTATATAATCATGATAACATGCGGTTCACTCTGTTCTTCTTGTGGATTCGTGAGTTGTATTGGCTAATAGCTATGGCGGCTAAATTAACGGGCGTATCAGTGATTAGTTGATCACAATCTAATGCCAAAAACGTTTTCCATTCTTTCCAATCTGTTTACATTGATAGTTTTGTGCCATGTACTCTTGTTTGGTTACATATGGAATATATTACCAATGTACAATGCGTTGTGTTATGCCTGAGAGAAATTTCCTGTTATGTGTATTTCTGCCTTTCTGGCCTAGCTCTTGTGTTAATGCAATTATTTGTCGAGAATAAACATTACCTTTGACAGCTTTTTTGCTTGGAAGTAACTAAGATTTGCATTGCATGGAAGTTTGATGTATTCTATACTATATGTAGGGCTAAGTTAAGAAAGTAGATTCTCTTCAGCTAAAAGTGCTGATTTAAGCTAATTACAAAGGAGGAACTTGGTAGTTATTGTATCAGTTCGGCAGCATTTCCATTTTTGCCAGCATCAAGCCTTTATCATATGCTTTTATCTAATAGTTTCCTCTACGTTTTCGTACGGTTATTATCGGATTTCTCTGGATTTTTTAATAAGTTCTATAGGCAATGACTCATCTTTATTTGTATTGCGTTCTAATATTCCTCTCCGGGTGAGTGATGAAAATTTCGACGTGGTAATTCACTGATTTCAAGTTACTTCTATGCATTTAAAGACGACATAAATGTCACTTACTTTGTTTCCCCTTTCCGCGTTTTCTGCAGTCTCTCTCTTTTTGTCAGTTTCATTATTTTGTATATTTTTTTATTGTTCATCCTTGTTCCCGCATTTGCATTATGCAATAAATATTTTATAAATCTAATATCTCCTAAATACTTATTTTATTCAAATATTAATGTTGACGAGGTCATGAGCAATAGAATGACAGAGGGGTCATTTTTGAACCATTTTCATTTTTAAACGTGGCTGTTTCCACCAATTTTTTTCAAACTTATTTTTGATTTGTGACTTTTATTCCCTTCACTCAATGAGTATTCCCTCAAAACATGTTTCATATAGCCCCCACCATTTCGAAGAAATTTATCCTTTTCCCTTCGATGCCGGAGGGGTCATTTTTGACCCCGTCTGCTAATTCAAGTTGGTTGTTTCCAGTAATTTTTTTTTCTAGCGACTGGTGGCCGTTCTTTGCCACGAAGATCTCTCTGGTCTTCGAAATATGGCTTCCCTATCATTCAGAAAGTTATGTCTCGGGACCGTGTTGAATAAATTCTGAGGATCTTACGATTGACGTCAGGTCCACTAGGCTCAACCGCTTGCAAAATAATAAGTTTGCTCTCATAATAATTATAATTGTGTCTTTATTTAATCAAGCGTATTTCGGAACATTAGGCCCTCTCTTACAATAAACTTCACAAACATCTATCTTGTGGTCGGGTGAAACCTACCCAGGCGGAACTCGAACCCGCGACCTTCGAATTGGCAGGCGAGGACTTTACCCCACCGCCACCGAGGCCGGTACATGTCCGAGATTTGGGACAAATTTATTGACAATTGTCAAACCTGATACATCCCTGGGCCAAACATTAAGTGTTTATGAGCCATTATACCCTTCAAAACCCAGTGCAGGTTCCTCCACTTCATGCCCGTAAAAACTGACAAATATGAGCAAACGTTTTGGTTGTCTGTTGACAAAGACTCCAAGTACACGGTGAATGCGTTTCCTTACCTTTTCAATTGATGACATGCATGCTGACGACCAGCGTCTGGGTGATTATGTTGTTGAGAATTTGATGTCCCAATATGCCAATAAGGGGCGTAACGTGACCTGCGACAACTTCTTCACGTCACTCACACTGGTGAATAGTATGAAGGCGAAAGGCACGAGTCTTGTTGGAACGTTGAATCCCATTAGGCATGCAAGTCCAGCTGAAGTAAAAAAGGCAAAACTGCTTCTGCATAACACTCAAATTTTGAAGCATGATGACCTGACAGTCACTCATTATCAAGGGAAAACCAAGAAAAAGGTACGTCTTTTGAGCTTACTCCACCCAGATGTTCAGATTGGTACAGATGAAAATAAGAAACATGAATCAGTTGTTTTTTATAACGAGACCAAGTATGGCGCTGATTTTGTTGATCAGATGGCTCGAAAATACTTAGTAAAACTATCCTGTAGACGTTGGCCCGTGCATACCTTTTCAAACATTCTTGATCTTGCTGGAATCAACGCCCATGTACTGTACAAGAAACTCAAACATTCTAGAATTTCCAGACGGGAATTTTGGTTAAAACTTGGCGGGGTACTTGTTCAGAAAAACGCTGATTCACGAAAGGGTGGTCCTCTATCTTCATCTGACGATTTGGATGGTTCTAATCCTTAAACAGCAAAAATTCACGAGAAATTTCAGGTATAATTACAATGTAAGAAAGGTACAAAGGGTAGTAAGTCATGCAAGTTTTACAAAAATCTGTCTGCAAGCAATACATTGTCAAAGAAACTTACGTGTTTGGTCACTGCCTAAACCGGCAACTCACCTTGCAAATGGTAATGTTGCTCCTTAAAATTTAAAGGGAAAGGCTATTTTTATATCAAACAAGCAACAAATACCTCACTGTTAAAACTCTAATTTTCTTCCCTGAAAAGTCTCGCTGAATTATTTGTTACTTTGGAAATGATTAGTTTTCTTCATATTTCTTGCTGTGACTAAGCCAAACCCTTTCCGAAAATTGTCATCATCATCCATTAAAATATCAAAATGCATACTATTACAACTTAATTAACTCCAAAACGACGAGCCTTCGCTGCGCAATACAATCAAAAAACAGTGGGGGTTAAAATTGACCCCTTAGGCATCCAAAGGTGTGCTCAACTTTCAGGCATTCTAGTGCTAAATGCGTAGACTTATCTGTCCTGTGCGAAGTAAGTATGGGTATACGGCCTACCATTCATTGATCTCAGGGTACTTTTTTGAGATTACTCTTGATGTTGGTGTTTTAAAATGTTTAGTCAAGCAATATTAGGAAGCAATATTATATGTACGTTAATATTTAATTTATATGCCTTTTTGATTTAGTCATTCAAGCGTAGGAAGCACTTCCTCGACATTCCTTTTACTCTAAACGTTGATAGTGAAGGCTCAGATGCTACGTGCGACGGTAAATTTCTCTTGAGTGTAGGTTTTATACAAATAACTCTACTCAGAGATATACCATGACGTTTTCTATTTATGGAAGATACTCTGACAACTGTTTTCATCTCCTCCTGGAGTATGATTAGACTATCACTAACTCAGTGAAATGCTTACAACTTATTGTAATTCAAATCAATGGTTCGTGAGTTCATTGAAAATATCATTATTGCAGTTGTATGTTTCATTGTATGAAAATCACCAAATCTTCAGTGGTGAATTTATCTCAAATCCTCTTTTCGATAACAGAGAGTGTCATGCAAAATCTTTGGCCGTCGGGGACTACCATGTTCCTCTTTGATTGCTAGCACCGTACGATATTCGTGAACCACTTTTTATTGTGATAATGATACTCCAATAATGATATTCTAGTAGTAATCTCAGAAATATTCCTTTGGAGAATCCGTTTAATAACAATTAATTCAAATAATGTTTTAGGCAGTAATTTCCAGCGTAATGAGGCCACTAATGGCGCGGGTCGTCACCATTAGTAGGTTAGCAAACGTAGATTCACTCAAAATCTGTTGATATTTCATTAAAGGTTTTTCCGTTTAAGTTTCTTTAATCTAAAATGAATCCTTTTTTTAATGACAAATTTTTATATAGAAATGATTACGATGTGGGAAATATACAGTAACTACTTTTCAAAAACCATTTAAATTAGCAGAACACCTTTGAAATGTTTAACTAATGAATATGTTTAAGACGCATAACGATTTCTATTAGATGTTAATACTAATGCATAGTTCTGGATTGCAATGTAAAAATTTCATGTTATGTGACCTCTGGTTGCTATAATTCGAGATATCAATGAATAAAATTGGGCAATTCAGATTCAGATATGAAGAATAGACGTAGGTCAGAATGACAGATCATGGCCCCAGCTTCGAGAAATAACCAAGTCAAAGGAATGTGTTAGTGACCATGGTGGTTCATGCTAAAGTTGGTTCTAAGAATGAGTCGATTCCAAATGTCGATTCTCGGTTCCACCGATTCTCAGTCTTAAGCGGCGATAACACACAGGAGTTGGCTCCTATCTGATCGATTTATATCGAGTCGACTCCACTTGGAAAAACAACTAGGATGGCGGCTACTCCATCCAAGTATCTAACTCCGTCACTATCTATGGTGAACTCCTATAGGAGTAGGTATGATACACGTCCAAGTTTCACCTTCCAAGTGGACTCGTATAGGAGTCAACTCCTGTGTGTAATCGCCGATTTAGGATCGGTACCGAGAAGTGATCGCCTAAAGTCGATTCCGATCCCATCGATTCCAGATAGATACGAGGGATAGTCAATAAATAAGTCGCAAACGTTACGCATACGTTACGTTAAGCTGTTACAAACATTTTATTGGGAACGCTTGGAACATCCACTGTACGGTCCCGTCTTAGCCTCTAGTGATTTTCATCTCTTTGGGCTCCTAAAAAAAAACACTTTGGAGAATGACGTTTTGAACATGATGCTGCTACAGCCCAAGAAGTTACTCGTTGACTGCGACAGCAACCGAAAGACTTCTTTGCTGCGGGCTATCAAGGACTTGTAAAGAGATGGGATAGGTGCTTGGATGCACAGGGTGAACACGTAGAAAAGTGAAATAAATTCAGGAAGTTACTTTGATTATTATTGCCTCTATCAAGTTTTGCGACTTATTTATTGACTTACCCTCGTAAGTACATATTTTAAACATAGACTATAAGCTGAGTTTATATTTGCTATTTGTCATTAAAACCACTATTTGAGCGACTAAATTGTCTTTGTTATTTTATTCCAGCCAGTACTTGAATTTAAATAATAGTCGTAAGCTACTATTATATCAGTATCCCACCTGTTATTAGGAATATGAATCGATGGAATTGGAATCGATTTGAAAGAATCGGAATTGGAATCGGAATCGAAAAAAAGTGGAATCGACTCATTCCTAGTTGATTCATTCATTCTACCTAACATGAAGGATTAACCTTAGGATAACACGTTGCAAGGAACAAGTATCATGTCATGCTTGAAATAATTTATTTACACATAAATAAATTCTCAGTACAATGCTGAAAGTAGCAACACATAATATCTTTATCGGAGGTTCCAGCAGATATTTCTAGTAGATGATCTTCTGGTGAATGGGAGAAGCGGCGTAGGTATAGGGAGCGTGGTGGAGGCCATAGGCGGAGGTGGAGTAGGCCAGCTTGGCCACGGGACGCACGGCAGCCGCGTGGTAGGCAAGGGGAGAGCCGTGGTAGGCGAGGGGAGAGGCGTGATAGGCGAGGGGAGAGGCGTGGTAGGCCACGGGAGAGGAGTGGTAGAAGGAGGGGGCGGCGTAAGCCTTAACTACGGGCTTGGCGGGCTCCGGAGCGGGGGCCTCTTCCTTGGGGGGCTCTGGGGCCTGAGGCTTGGGGGCTGGGATGACGACGCTGGAGGGCTCCATGTTGACGACGGCGTTGAATCCGTTGACATCGTCAGCGGTGTACTCGACGGTGCGCTTCACGCCATCAGGGTCCACGACGGAGTAGCTGCCCTTGACGACTCCGTTCTCCAGGCTCTGGGTCTGTGTCTTGGTGTCACCGGTCTCGGCGTCGCTGACATCATAGGAGAAGTTGTAAGATGGGTTGGGGTCGACCTCTTCGTCCTCAGCGGCGGGTGCGGGTGCTGGTGCGGGAGTGGTGGTGGTGGCTGGTGCTTCGGCGACCTTAGCCACGGCCAGGGGTGCGTGGTAGGCCAGGGGTGAGTGGTAGGCCAGGGGTGCGTGGTAGGCGAGGGGTGAGTGGTAGGCAAGGGGGGCACGGTAGTATGCAGGTGCGGCTACCCTGGTGACAGCTGGTGCAATGACGTGGCTGTTGGTGGCACTGTAGACTCCAGATTGGAGGTATCCAGCGTTGGCGACGGCCACGAGGGCGGCGAGGACGAAGAACTATTGCAAATAGTGGGAGAAAAATTTAGTAGCGATTCGAGAGTGAAAATAAATTGAGCTGTTTCATTTCCCTTTATTAATTAATAAAAATGTATCCCTTGTTTCTGTGCATATTCGAGAATGCTCTGTTATCCACTTAATGCATTAGAATGTTTACTAAATTATGCTAAATTTGTTCCATAAAAAGTTAATCGCCTGGACTGGGATTACTCTCATGAAATTAGGATCAGCTTTGCTCGTGGTGTCTTTCCGGCGAAAGACATTTTGATAGTTGTTACCGCACTTTTAACCTCATTTCTGCTACTAGCTACGCTGAAGTATATTCACGGCTAATGCCGTGCTGATTTGAATGATAAAAGTTCTTACGTAGGACGTCAGAGGCTTGAGTACTTGGGAGCTTATAAAAACCACAGTAGTGGCTCACTTCACTTGGAAATTTGCCCAAAATATGTACACACTGCTGATTCGTCGGAATATACACCTTATGATACCCAGACTTACAGCCTGACGGTCTTGCGGGTTAAATTAGCTTAGATTATAGTTTGAAAATTTCTAACCAAGTAAGGTATGTTGATACTTTCAAACATATTTAAGGGGTTTATGAAGAATTGGCGTATTTGGCAATAATCGTTATAGCAGAAAATTCAAACTATAGATTTTATTATGTTATTGTAGCCACCCCGACCTGTATTTGTGGCCACTTCGTTCTAGTGATTGAGAGAGGTGATGCCAATTTACCGCTTTGAGGTTCTGCCAGTACTTTTCATAATCCCGGTTTTTTAACTAATTGTTTTCCGTTCACAGTAACTCACCTTAGCTGCCATGGTTATTCCTTTGGAGGTCTTGTGACTGTGTCGTATGAGTGCTTTGGCTCTGCTTTTATATATTTTGGAATCGCCTCCCTCATAGCCTCCACCCACCTTGAAGGTGATCTCCAGCCCCGCCCATCCACCCCCATTATACCCTTACGTCTTCTTCGATGCCACGCGCCTGTTGTCCGAATTTCATCTTTTGCAACCAGTTGAATTGACGTATTTCGGAGTTACCGGTTTTTGTGCATGCCCTGCCCAATAATCGTCCTTGGTCCAAGCGAAATTAATTATCACCGAGGTGGGCTCTCAAGAGCATATGTTTTTATAAATGATCTCTCCTTTTTATGGCCGGTCATCTATTCCTTGGTTGCTTTCTCCACGTTGACTTATATTATGTTGTTTGTATTTACACTAATTTAAACGCTTTTTAAAAATTGTGTTAAGTATTATATTTTAATTAAGTGGCCAATTAACCTATTTTCAAGCCTTTTTATTGCACATAAATGTCAGTGTCCCTGCTGGAATATTTTACATTGGTCTCTATCAGGTACGCGGATTATTTTTTCTATTTTAAACGCAAATTACTATTTAAAATATCATACAATTTGCTATGGATTGACTACATTTCATACTTTAATTAATAAAATTATTTCCATTCTTAAAGGTGTTAACGTGTCAATGCTATCGACAGGGCTTTTATCTATTTCATGAAGAGATTTTTTTATTTCTGGACTACCTTTACATTTCTGAACTGCCTTTCTACCTCTTTTGATTCTCTCTACGTTCTCTATGACTATGTATTATGGTTATTTGAATGCCGTATAAGGTTGACGTAGCGAGGTAGTGTCAGCAGGTGAATGTCTGACGCTTTCAGAGGTTGCAATCCTGCGTATATTTTTAACGAGATTTGACATTACTTTACCCCAGGTTTAATTTGTGTTCGCCAATTTGATGCTGGTGTGAATTAATGAAGAAAATGGATGAACTTAATGCGGGAGAACTAAAAATAGGCAAATAATTTTTCACCGATGCATTAATTTTCATGATTTTTTTCAATGTGTCGAATTTATTTTTGCAAATTTCGTACACGCCTTTGGGATGGTATTTGCTCAGGACTCCTGTGCTGAAAAACGTGAACCACTGGGCCATGCGCGTTGTGTCAGTAAACTTGTAGCAAATGATTATGAAATTTGTTGAAAGAAGTACCCATAGGTACGCACTCGGTTATTTTAAATATGCTGCTATTCCCAAGTGTACGACTCTCGGATATCACGGATTCTTCGTCTGAAGTGCGAGTCCTGAGTACAATCGATATAAGAAATCAGGAGCATTTTGCAACGACTCTCTGTTGTTTAAATTCTTAACCAGCTATGGAGAAGGTCATAGGTTTTCGGATTAACGTTTTGTACATCATATAAGTCTCATGAAGTAGTACAATGCAATTTCCGCACTCCTTAACTTTATTAACAATTCCTTAGTTTATTATGACACAGATGGAGACTTTATCTTCAAACGGCTTATGAAATATGTCACATAATCTTATTAGTCTTAAGAAAAGATGAAAATAGGTATCAACTCTAACCTCTGTTATTTACCAGTTACAAAAGCTTAAAATTTCACCAGAACCGCACTCACAATTGGATTGGTGGAAGGCCACCCAGTTCTTCTGAAATGTATGCTGAAATGATTTTTTTCTCACTGTGCCATGTCATGTTATTTTTAGCGCTTCAACTCAAATATTTAATTGAAAAAAGGTCAGCTACTATTTTTGAAAAAATATATACATATTATCATGAGTTAAAGGTGTTTTTAGGGAACATTGTCGTTTCCATTATATTTGGAGCGTTATAATATGATATTGGCTTTATGTAAGATATTTTTAAGGCAGAAATTTGTGCATTAATAATAATTTTTAGTTATAATATTTTCCCAATATTGATTTGAGTTTTGCAATTCAATTGCCAATATATTTTTTCTGAAATATTTTAGTTTTCTTATCGTTAATTCCGTATTATTTTTAATTTTCCATCCGGTATTCACCTCACAAGTTTAAAATGTTGTAAACCTCTAGTTAATAAAGGATAAGGAAACAATTTGGGTCTGGTAACAATTATTTTTAATCAAGTGTAACAATATAGTTATTTGCATTAATGTTGAAATATCTGCAAAACGTCATGGGTTTAAGCGCAAAGTAACTTTGGACTAATCCACGTCATTGTAGATGGGATGTAGTGGTACTGTCTTTTTACGTACATGTATTTGTGATTTATCAATTATTTCTTTGCTTTATCGTTTTATAATTCTCATTTCTGTGATTATGGTTTAATAACTTGTTTATATTTGATATTGTTGTTTCAAGTTTTTTTGGAAATCCAAATTCCCCTAATATTTCTTTTCAATGCAATATTTCAGTGAACAAAAAAATACAGTAGCCATATTGCGGTTTGCAAAAAATGCATCTCTTAATATGTTTTTGTTTGTTTGAAAGTGATAGCAGTAAATGGTCGTGTGAAATAGTGGTTGCAATTAAGTACTTCCATCAGTATTGACCATAAAAAAATATTTTATGCGAAATTGAGATAGATTGAGAGAATTGGCAGCTATGGTTAACTGTGAGCTATTGTGTTGGCCTTAATATACATATTCTGTGCCTTAACTAGTTTTCTATTCCGCTCTTATTTTGAGCGACATTTTTCAGTGTGTTTTAAGTGAGATGCGATTGACAAACATTCATCGTGAACTAAAATTAGCCGTGTCTGCTTTCCCATGTTCATTGTTTTCATGACGAGTGACACCGTCTGTTTCTGTATTTACAGCTCCTATGTTTTGTTCGTTAGTACGTATATCCAAATTTAGTGATCCCAGCATCACTCAATATTTTCTTTCATTTTAGTGATGTTCAATATTGTTACGGCTGATAAACTTCCACAAATTCCAAATGGATTTTTATCAAAACTAAGCATGGAGCGTTTCCTTGAGCATTAAGTGCGAGAATTTATGTTTCTAAATTTTGAAGTTGATATAGTAATTGAATATTTTCTTCTATTACTAGTTGCGTTACTTTACTACGATGGCCATTTGAAAGGATTTCGCCTTGATAACAACTCCTCTCCAATGTTGTCTGTCAGCAACTGCTTCTTTTCCACTCCCATTCTTCGAACTCCTTTCTTAGCTAATCCTTCCACCCTAGTCTTGAAATTATAGTGTTATAGAAATAGCGTTAGAGGTGCAACTAATTGTAACAAAAATTATTCTCGTTGTAAATGGTAGGTAACATACTCATAATCAACATACTAAAAATATACATCCGTACTATCGCGCAAAATGTGTTTTTTGGCCGCCATCTTGAAAAAACATCAACTATTTTAAAAATCGTGTTTGGTATCAAGTTATAGGAAATTTTATGCTGAAAAATATATGATATTGGTTTTTGAAAGTAAAATGTTTGGAAAGATGAAGTAAGGGGAAAAATGATGAAAAGATTATACATACATGACCCTGTACTTACACCTTAAATTATGTTAAATTGCATTACACCTATTCCTGATGCTGTGTGACGAATTTTGGTTTTATGTATTAGGTATCGGTTTCAGGTAGGTAATCTTTGTTTTAAGTGAAAAAATCATCATAAGAAAAGTGATAGAAGAAACCTGCACATTGTGTTCCAATATACTTTGTGACAATACTCCATATGTCGAATTGACAGCAAAAGGTTTGACGGGAATGATCAACCCGAGCAAACAAAGAGATGGTAAAATTCATGAACTTTTCAATCCCATATGTACTGGTATGGTTAAAGTACATACAGAATGTCGACGTGTTCTTAACAAAATTATGTCAATCCTAACAAAATTAAAAGTAATATAAAACTGAAAACATTGCAAGATGATATTCCTTCGGCCAGGTCAAGAACGCTACGAGGAAGTGTTGGATTGTTCACTTCAAAAGAGAATTATTTTGTGGCCAGATAATTACGGATTATGAAAAGAGTAAAGAGATGGCAGTCATTCCTATGCGTACTTTCCAGATTTGCGGACCAATCTTAAAACTATGCAGTACTAGAAGTTATCTATGGGCAGCAAATGTACACGCGAGGATACTTTCAGTCATAGATTTACCTGCTGCAGAAGCTTGATATCACCAAGTGTGCAGTGTCAGTTTTAAGAGCCGCAAACCCACTCCTGTGAAATATACTCTTAAAGGTAATGGAGGATTTCCCACATCAGTAGGCCATCCGGGTAGTACTGCTTTTGGAAAGACACGTGAGTGGTCACAAGAAAACTGTCAAGAGTCTGTTAGTGACTTTTTGGAAAAATTGTGTAGTTTTTTACCAGAGGAGGGAAGTGAGCCTTACACTTCTTGATATTTGAAGAAAATATTGCAAGAACGTTTTGGTGACGTCATAATATCAGGCAAAAATGGGAAATGTAATATGATAACATTTGGAAAAACTGTATCTAACGTAATCTCGGACTATCACAAACATAAAAGACTTAATACCCTGATGAATAAAAAATTAGATCAATCGAGTCTGCAGCGAAACTGATTTGTTGTGCAAAAATAAGGACTTTTATCCTATTGCATCCGTTGAAGAAAACAAGACATATCTACTAACTTGACTAAATTTTTGGATATCCTAATCGGTGATAAATGCAATGGATGTGAAACGGGTTTCGATTGGTCAGACTAATGCAGGCCTCGTTCTCTGATATGCCCAATTCCTCTTGCTATAGGCATACAGATTAATAGTGATTTTGGGTCTCGTTTTCCAATTGATGAACATTGCAGACTTGGATTCAGTATGCCTTATGATAAGATGCAGAAGTAAATACATTCTTCTGTAATGGATGAAAGTAACCAAAACGTTGTAGCATCAGGCAACTTCTCTCAACGGGTCGCCAACAATGTTGACCATAATATAGCCGCAATAAATGGCCATAACATCTTTGATGGGGTCGCAGTTATAATGTGCGCATCAGGAGCATCTTTTACCACCTCTTTATTGCTCAAAGACAAAATAAAACTACTCAAATCCCGCCCTTTAGCACATGAAATTATAAAGAAATCAAACATCCCCCTTCACCACATTCAATCGCCAAGCTCAACAGCCATGAAAAAACTGACATTTCAAAAATTATAATATGAACCAATTCAAACAAATCTCCTCGATGTTATTTGGAGTACCTGTTACTTAAAACACATCAACCAAGATGGTTAGGATACATGCAAAATGTTATAGAAGGTGAACACAGTGGTGTAACAGTAACTTCTTTTCTACCAATGATCGATCTTCCTTCTTCATCCATCCAACTTCTCATAGCTGTGTATACACCACATTAATGTTCATAAGGAATGAATTGAATGTGAAAACTCCTGTTGTAACCATTGATCAGTGCTTGTGGATTAAGGCAATGGAAGTTAAATGCGCTAGTCACAAAGGGGAATTTGATAATGTGATAATCCGGCTTGTTGGGTTTCTTACACTTATGTCCTTTCTTAGGGGGTATTGGAGGACTGATGGCTGGATCAGGCATAGAAGAAGCTTTGCAAACAGTGTATGCTGAAAATTCAGTACCCCACATGTTAAAAGGTAAAGCGTATTCACGTGCTATTAGAGGGCATTTTCTTATTTCTTCAGCTCTCACTGCTTAAATTGTAGTAGATGTACTGAAGTGCAGCCTACCAGTTGAAGTAACTCCAAATTCATATTCGAGCGGGATTGCATCAGAAAGTGCATTGGTGATGCAATGGAAGTGGAGATGATGATGATGATCCTAACCTTGAAAAATGTATTCACATTTTCAAAAACGTTCTCAGAGGTGATATCAATGCAGAGGAAGTTATTTAAAATCCTCATCTTCATAATCTTTCATCTCTGATAGATGAAAGGAAGAATTTTCTCAAATCACAAAACCATACTGCGAAACTCTGGCTGTTGTATCTGAACATGGTGGGTATTGTAAAAACATTGATTTCGGCTGAGGGATCAGGATATTTTGAAATACATCTACAGGCGGTTGAGCATATGCTATCATTTTTGCGAGTTCAGGTCATAGTAATTATGCAAAATACGCAAGAAAATACCTTAAACAAATGCGGGAACTAACAATAAAGAATCCAGAACTTTACAAAATACTGAATAAAGGCCATTTTACTGTACAAAGAAAGGACAGGATGTGGTCTGTTGTTTGGACCGATAAGTACATTGAGAAAACGCTCATGAAATACACTAAAAGTCGTTCTGGTATTACTAATGGAAGAGGATTGACAGAGAGTCAACATGAAACTTGCACTTTGAGCCATTCTAAATGCAGTGAACTAATATTTGCTATGAGTTAGCTGACCTGTGTTTCAAGTTTTGGTAGTAAACGACATACTGATTAACTGGTGCAAGAATGGCTGAAGATAAAAATATTTTTTTTAATTGTTTGCGAAGTTAAAGCTAAAAATAGGTTTTAAAATGTTTGTTAAAAATAATAAAAATATGATCACTGCTTTTTTCCGGGTTATCTTCCGCGTCAGTTGGTTTGTGGACAACAGTTTCGGTGGCAGGATAGCCAGCGAAACTGTTTCCACAAGCCAACTGACGCGGGAGATTACCCGAAAAAATGCAAAGATCAAACCATCACCGCGGAAACCTTCGCTCTAACATAATAAAAATATTTATACAATACTGCAAAAGCTTTTAGTTTTTCGGCCACCATTTTTTTATTTCCTTTATTTTTTAAAAACTAATATCATATTCTTTTTCAGCATGAAATTTACTATAATTTTATACCACACATGATTTTTTAAATTTGTTGATGTTTTTTCAAGATGTCGGCTAAAAAAACGCATTTTTCGCGACAGTACGGATGTATATTTTTAGAATGTTGATTAAGAGCGTGTTACCTAAAATTTAAAACAAGAATCATTTTTGTTGCAATTAGTTCCACCTCAAGGTGTTATTTCAACTATTTCTACTGCACTATTACTTGCATGCTCAGTCTCTGCATTGTGGCATCCCAAATGTGCTTCAGTAACGATCCATTCTCCCCTCTTAAAACATGACCCATCCGTCTCAGGCGTCGTGCTGCAGATAATTACAATTATATCTAGTTCATCATTAATTTCACTTATCTCTATTATTTTTTGTTCTCCAGAATCCATCTTCATGATTTGACCTAAGGTACGTTTAAGCATCATGTTTTTAAATCCAATCACTCTCTTTCCATGTTCTGGAAAAAATAACCCACCTCAGCTCTATACCATAGTTTTAGTTGTGTTATTGCTTTATTTATTCTTAATTCATTTTTTCGTTAACGTTTTACTATTCATTATCCTGCTGAAAGACAAATAGCTTCTGTTAGCTGCTCCCAGCATGCTGTGAATTTCGTTTTTCTCCGTTATTTCTGCTTATCAGGCTATGGAGACATATGTATATTCTTCTACATTTATTCGGAAATACATGATCTCCCGCGTGAAGAGCATTTATCTCATTATACCCGCTGATTCTTATATAACTCGTCATGTCATCATTTATTTTCAGACTTCATACTGCTTTTATTATAAACTGCTTTGCTAGAGATACCATATTATTATATTTAAACCAACAATACAATATTATCAGTAAATACAAGCAATTTAATTGTTTCTCTAATTTCGTTGTAGTTCCTTGTAGAACTAGTAGATCTAGTTCCTTGCTCTAGGGTGAAGTTGAAAGGAAGTGGTGACAATTCATGACCTTGTTGAACTCTAGTGTTAACTTTCGAGGAACACGTATACTCTCGCAGAATTCTTAAATTATATTAGTATCCTTCGGATCATATAATTTACCGAGGTCCACCAGTTAGTTTTAAATGCCATGCTCTTACATGCACTTCCAAATTGTGTTTCTGCCGAGGCTATTCAAATCAACAAATATGGAATTAATTATTTTCCTTTAACCTTTGTTACTTAATGTTATCTATATATACTTATTTAAAACAAATTCAGGAATCATTGCATTTTAACAACGCTTTGGTATTAGATGAAAAAGTATAAGAATAGATTATTTCTTGATGCTTTTCAAATTATTTTAGCGTGTTTTAAATTCACGACAGCTTTCCAAAATTACGAATTTTCGTACCTCTCTGTTTCTTAAAAGGATAACCTAAGTGCGAATACTAATGCATGGCTCTGGATTAAAATGCAAAAATATCATGTGACGGGACCTATGGTTGCTAAAATTCGTGATGTTAATGAATAACATCCTGTGTGTCAGATTCAGATATAAAGAGTAGCCGTGAGACTGAAAACAAAGCCTTCGTGGTCAGCGGACAGGCTGTTGCGGGAACAAACTTAGCCAATAGTGTGGTACAGGCCATGGTGGTAAATGCAAAAGGTGTTTCAATTATTCTACTGAATATTAAGGCATTGACCTTAGGAAATATTTTCATAAAACAAGAATCATGTAATGATGGAAATAATTTATTTATACATAAATAATTTTTCAGTACATCACTTAAGGTCGGTAGAAAGAATCCCTATATCGGAGGTTCCAGCGGAGATTTCTAGTAGATGATCTTCTGGTGAATGGGAGAAGCGGCGTAGGTAAGGGGAGCGTGGTGGAGGCCATAGGCGGAGGTGGAGTAGGCCAGCTTGGCCACGGGACGCACGGCAGCCGCGTGGTAGGCAAGGTGAGAGCCGTGGTAGGCGAGGGGAGAGGCGTGGTAGGCGAGGGGAGAGGCGTGGTAGGCCACGGGAGAGGAGTGGTAGAAGGCGGGGGCGGCGTAAGCCTTGACTACGGGCTTGGCGGGCTCCGGAGCGGGGGCCTCTTCCTTGGCGGGCTCTGGGGCCTGAGGCTTGGGGGCTGGGATGACGACGCTGGAGGGCTCCATGTTGACGACGGCGTTGAATCCGTTGACGGCGTCCGCGGTGTACTCGACGGTGCGCTTCACGCCATCAGGGTCCACGACAGAGTAGCTGCCCTTGACGACTCCGTTCTCCAGGGATTCGCTCTGTGTCTTGGTGTCTCCGGTCTCGGCATCGCTGACGTCGTAGGAGAAGTTGTAGGCAGGGTTGGGGTCAACCTCTTCGTCCTCAGCGGCGGGTGCGGGTGCTGGTGCGGGAGTGGTGGTGGTGGCTGGTGCTTCGGCGACCTTAGCCACGGCCAGGGGTGCGTGGTAGGCCAGGGGGGAGTGGTAGGCCAGGGGTGAGTGGTAGGCGAGGGGTGAGTGGTAGGCAAGGGGGGCACGGTAGTATGCAGGTGCGGCTACCCTGGTGACAGCTGGTGCAATGACGTGGCTGTTGGTGGCACTGTAGACTCCAGATTGGAGGAATCCAGCGTTGGCGACGGCCACGAGGGCGGCGAGGACGAAGAACTATTGCAAATAGTGAGAAAAAATTTAGTAGCGTTTTGGGAGTGTAAACATTTTCAGTTTCATCGAAATTCATCCGCTGTTTCCGTGCATATCCGAGAATGCTCTACTATTCCCTTCAAGCGTTAAAGGTTTTACAATAACGAGCTAAATTTGCTTCGTAAAAAGTCAATGCCTTTGACTGAGATTACTCTTCTGAAACTACAGGCAAGATCTCATGTCCTCGTTCCGGCAAAAGACAGCATTGACAGCATTTCACAGCATTGATTACTGCTATTTTTATCCTCTATTCAGCTAGTGGCTACGTTGAAATATATGCTTGGTTATTGCTGTGCCATTTGAATGTATAGAACCTTTTAGTTTGGACTTCTAAGGCATATACTTTCAAGCTTGTTTTACCCAGAGTAGTCGCTCACTTGACTTGTAAAATTCGCCCGAGATATGTATACTTATGTTATTGTTATATAATTTAGGATACTCTCACTAGCAGTTGTCGGTATTACGGGTAAGATCAGCTATTTACATTAAAATTATATATATCCTTACCAATTGAGGCCTGTTCTTACTTTCATAAATATTTTAGTACTCTCTGACGAATTAATCACATTCGGCATTGATCGCTATAGAAGAAAATTTGATCTAAAGATTTTATTGTGTTATTGTAGCCATCCCAATGTGTAATTGGGGACACTTCGTCCTATTGATCAAGGGAGGTGATGCCAATTTACTGCTTTGAAGGTTCTGCAAGTACTTTTCATAATCCCGGTTTTTTAACCAATTGTTTGCCGTTCACAGTAACTCACCTTAGCTGCCATGGTTATTCCTTTGGAGATCTTGTGACTGTGTCGTATCAGTGCTTTGGCTCTGCTTTTATATATTTTGGAATCGCCTCCCTCATAGCCTCCACCCACCTTGAAGGTGATCTCCAGCCCCTCCCATCCACCCCCATTATACCCTTACGTCTTCTTCGATGCCACGCGCCTGTTGTCCGAATTTCATATTTTGCAACCAGTTGAATTGACGTATTTCGGAGTTACCGGTTTTTGTGCATGCCCTGCCCAATAATCGTCCTTGGTCCGAGCGAAATTACTTTTTGCCGACGTGACTGCGGTGGGCTCTCAAGAGCATTTTTTTAATCACCTATCTCTCTGTTTTGTGGCCGGTTGTCTGCTCCTATTGAGTTGCCTATTAAGGCTAATTTTAACGCTTTTTTAAATTATGCGGAATATAATGTTAATTTGATGGCCAAATAAAATATTTACAAGCCTTTTCATGCATATATAATTGCTTGTGCATCCGCTGAAAATAGGTCTCTATAGGGTACGTGGGTTATTTATTTCATTTTATACATGGATTATTATTTAAGAAATTTTAATATTAGCTATGGATTAACGAAGGCTTGTATATTGAGACTTTCATTCTTTAATTCCTCTCTATCCTCTGACTTTATACATTTCATACTGTGATGATATATCTTATTTACATTCTTAAATCTTTTAATGTGACAATGCTATCGACAAGGCTTTTTATCCGTTGCATGAAGTGAATTTTTTATTTCTGGTCTACCTTTAGATTTCCTAGCTGCCTATACTTTCAATACTTCTTGCTACATCGTAAAACGGTATTTGCTTTTCCAGATACTGGGGTAGCATTACTCTAATTTAATATGCGTATACTTTGCCTGGTATTTAAACAGTGGTCGTGAACTCGGAGGTTGAGTAACTCTTCTACATTTTCCGAGGACTGATGTAAAGATATCGTAGCCTGTAACAAGACAATTGTGCGATATAACTTAATGAAAGAGGGATACAGGTAAAGAAGCTTATCTGACAGTAGTGACCCTAATAGTGGGCGTGAGCCGAAGTCGGCGGTGGGTATGGGAGAATAAATAGAGCCGCACGCAGTCAGATAATTCGTTGAATGTTGCTTCTTTTAATCATGACATTCCTCTGACCAAATACAGGCATCACTTGATCGCCGATAGAATTGTCGGAGAGCAGTTAATTGTGTAAAATAATTAATCAATTAATTATTTTAGAGGTTACTTATTCTAAAGATTTTCATGATATATAATAATATATGTATTTCAATATGAAATGGCTGACTGCGTGCGGCAAAAACTTCATTTAAACTGAAGAATTGAAATACCTTAGTTACTCCACTTGTAGTATTTATTTACACGACCCGGGTTTCGGCACTTTGTGTCATATTCAGGTCATTATGGCATAATAAAATTTGTTGCCTGACTGAAGACCTGGAGGGGGGCAAGGGCCCAGGCACATTGACACACCGGTTCCCGTAAGATCACCGAAGTTAAGCAATGTTGGGCCCGGACAGCGGTTTGGTAGGTGGCCATACATACCTTCACCGTGGCGCGCTTGTCCCCTGTCTGCATGTGGCAGACAGGCATGGGGTTGGCACAATGGCACAAGAAGGTCTAAGTGCCTGGGCTCCTTTTGAAGCCCCCCCCCCACCTACAAGCAATCTAATCTAAGACCTGAAGATGACACAAAGTTGCTAAACCCGGGTCGTGACAATAAATATTAGAAGTGGAGTTAACTTAGGTATTTTAATTTTTCCGTAATGGATAACTACCGCAAAGGCAAGCCTACAACCTTTTACTCCATCTAAACTTTGTAATTGCTTAATGTAAAAATGAAGGATGTTATAAAGACTTACCAACTCTTATGTAACCCATAGCATTATTTACCATCCTCAAATTATTTTATTTTATTTGGTCTTGCATTCGAATCTGAAGTGATTTTATGTATACATTGTGCTTTTTCTTATGTAGCTTGCCACAGAACAATAAACGAGCATTATAATTATTTGTATTATTTCTGCAGCTTTGGTCTATAATTTTTTCAATTAAAAAACCACCCATTTGCCAACGTATCACCTCTTTATGTAGTCTTGTTCAGGGCTAAAAATGCAATACATAAGTCATACATGAACAAACGTGCTTGAATATACATAAATATTGTTCACCGATATTAAGTATATACCTAGCAATCAATCAATAATTAAGTGCTAAAGATTATATACATGTTCAAATTATTATTGTTGCTTAATGGTGACCGTCGAAATCATGGCTAGAATTTAAAGATGATAAAATAAACTATATAATAATTTATTTTAGTGGTTACTGATTCAAAGAATGTTGATACTATAGAAATAGATTGTGAATTCAAAGAATTAAATGGGAGAAGAAGTGTTTGGAAATTTTAGCCATTCTCCACGCATTAGAGGTTCATCCTTTATAATTTGTATATGTTTTTGAAACTTAATATTTTTGTGGATATATCTGTAGGTATAGTCGTAATATTTGAAAAATATCCCGCTTCTATTTTAAGTGGAAAACTTCTTCGATATGTCGTTTAGGGAACCAGTGATATATGTTAAATACCTACCTAAGGTGAAAAGTAATTTTCCATTGCCTTCCGTGTCCAGTTCAGGTACAGTTACAATGAATATATCTAAAATCTTGAGCAATAACAGAAGTACGGTGCGTTTCTGCTTGAGTTTAATTTTATTTGCATAAATATGCGCTCATAACATCAATATAGGTGGGTCATAGGCGGCGAGGGCATAGGCCAGCTTGGCAACGAAAGATGCCTCTACACACTTGGTACTCTTACTATAATTAATATATACAATTTTCAAATTATATTTCATTGGGCCTTCTAATTAATTTCTTATTTTTTTTTCCTTTTTTAATTGTCAAACACCTGTATCTTTTATTTTATTCCCTTCGGTGCTTTACTTTTTTCCGTAGGTGAAACCCTAGCGTTTCAATTCTGCTACTTTTGTAAATCATTTATGCTTTTCTTTTGCCTTGAGTGTTTTTTCTCTCTACTTACCCGCTTTACTAATCATTAAAAAAGTCTGTTTCGTTGATTCATTTTTCATGAAAGCCTCGACGGGTTACCCAATTTCACTGTGTAAATACCCAAGAATAGTCCGTTACATGATGATTTGTTGATATTTACTTCATGCCTTGAATATACGAATTTCATCCTCCCATGTGCCCAAGACAAGTATGGAGTATAGGGACTAGTCATGCTATTTCTTTAGGTATTAAACCGCCTGTAAGGGTAAAGAAAGGGTTTTATACGTATAACCTTTGAATATATTGTGGCAATGACTTTGAGTACGTTGGTTTGTGAGCCTCAGGGCTAAGTACTGGGACTATGGCGATGTTTACCGTTATCGCCGTTAGTTTTATGCAGACGTTTGCGCAAACGTTGGTTAGCTATCTAATTTTTCGACTCTCTTTTTAACCGTATATCTCTAGCATAGCGCTTATTGTAAGATAAGTTTTCTCTTGCCCTTGGTGACATAATGCTTTGATGTCCAGGTTAAGGGATGCAGTGCACGCTGTTTCTCTCTCTTATCTTTTATGTGTGTTCGCCTCTTCGTAACCTCCATTTTATGCGTCATATTTACGTCAAATTCTTGTTCGTTATATCAATCGCTTTGATCTTATTTTATTCGATCTTTTGTGATATCAGTTGATGTTGTTTTTTATAGCTCATCCTACCAGTTTTCATATCCACTGACAAGATTCCTTTGCCCCGTCCTTCGAATGGACTTTTTTACCTTAGTGCGAGTATGTCATCAGCCATCAATCAGGTTTAAAAATACAGGTTGTACTCTTGTATTCATTTCAGAAGCAAGAAAAGAGGAGCCAATGTATATATATAAAAAAATTAAACTTCCGATATTTAGGTGGGATCGTGACCACCTTTCTCAGGGTAGAGTAGGTCAATTGTTCCATTGTGACGTTTGTACGATCTATTAAAACGTACGTATAAAAACGTATTCAATCCTTTTCGAACTGTATTATTCTTATATTTTTCTCTTTGGTCGTTTGTTTTTTTATTTGAAGTGTCTTGCTATAAAAACGTCCGATTTTGTAATTGGAGCTTAATGAAACCTTATTTTCTTAGCTTTATATTTGCTGAACATCACCTGAATCAATGAAACCTTATACAATACACATATTTACCTACCTAGCAAATGTACATTTGTAAAAAAAATGAATAAACTTATTAATTTCAAATGAAATAAAGTGAAAGGTCAATGCCATCAACTCATGTACTGGAAATATTTGTAAATTTTATTTTTAGATACTTACGTTATCTCTTGTTTAAATAAATTTAGTATTCTATTTTGAAAGTCTATTGTCCGTACGTCTAAGTTACTTGCTCAACACTTTTGCTCATTCGAAATCATTAGTGGGAGGCAGGATGTGTTTATTAATCTTCTTTTATGTGATTAAAACCCTAATGTTTCATGTATCACAGAAGGGCTAAGGTAGCATCGCACTAGATTGGGGACCGATACATAGATGCTGGATTGTTCATGCCTTTTCGTAGCCATACTTCTGAGGGCCAACCTTCAAGTCAGAGTAGCCATTTTCTCTCTAGCTTTCCCCTGGTGTGATTATTTATACCCTTTGATAGTCAAGATTACAAATTTCTGCAGCACTAGGGTCGCGATTGGGCTGATTGTCTGCTGGCCGATAAAATTATGTTTGGAGAGCTCAATAGACGTGAACCGAACGTCGCATGCCTTATTATTTATGGAACACGATTCCAGGCTGAACAGACATGTATTTTTATCATTGCATTCGCTTTATATCGTTGCTTCTACCGGCAGTCTCCTTCTGTATGCCTCATAGCTTGTTATGTCAATTTACATGCCTAGGTTACGCTGGGAGTTATTCGTATCTGAAGTTTTAGTAATAATATGGGTTTTCGTTTGTTAATATTATAATAGCTTTATAAGTATAGTTTCGACGTTAGAAAATGAGGGACATAAAGGAATTTTTGGAAAATTACTTTATTATTCTCTTTTTCATATTTATTATTCACCTGTCTGTTAAGGTAGTTTTATAAAAGTATTATCATTCTGCTTTTTCATCTCAATACGTCTCTCTTTGTAAATGTTTTCCCTCTGGGACTCAGCATATCGCCTATTTCTCTTCATCTTCTCCTACATATCTATCCATTTCCTCCCTCTTCAGCACTCACCCAGCATCATTCCCTCAAGAGTGGTCTTCAATATTCCTCTGCCTCTTTTAATTACCTAGTTCGTACATTTGCTTTCCTTTCTATAATTATAAGTTATAATTTTCCCGAGCAAAATATGTTATGTTCATTTATGCATCTTAAAACAAACAGTTCGTCAGTTAAGTTTCGGTAATAATATTTATAATGATTTAAAATTTTCCCTGGCTATATTTTTCTGATAATAGTTGTTACTTTTATCGTAGTATGTCTAAATGCACTTAAATCTATTTGTTTCCAAAGTATTCGAAATCATAATGGTGATTTTCCGCTTGCTTAGCTATTCTTAGCACTGAGCGGTTTTTATTTTCGACCCAACGAAGTATTTTTCAATTTGTTTTATGGCCGTTAATTTTCTCATTATATTTTAGCTTTTATTTTTTCCAGCTTGTGTCTTCGTTATGGTGAAGAATTTTCTAAAATTTATAAAGCGTTTTTTTATGTTTCGTATTCAGAACCTTATTATTGGCTTGATAATAGGCCCAGTATATTATTTAATTTTTTGGGCCCTCAGTTTAATTTTTACTGCCCATTGTCGATATCTAGTTATAGTAATGCTTTCCAAAACTGTCCACAGCAAGTTAGCATTTCCATTATTTATTTGTATACATAGCTTGCACCAATGAAAGAATTCTATATTTACTGATGACTTCCAATACTCGGTATTTCCTATGTAAATAATTTAATGGCACCAGATTATTCACCATTATCATTTTAATTGACCACATTCTCATATAACCAACCAGCCTATGGGATAATAAGGGAAAAACTTCAGTTTATCATGCATTTTACTCAATTCTGACCAATCATACAACACTGAACACCGTGCGTGTTACTGTGATACCAATACCAAGCCCTGTTTTGGTTTCATAATCTTGAATGAGTCCCCCTCTCTTTTGCGTGTGCACCAGAACTGCTTAATTTCTTCCTCGTGACCACCGTTTACGAATCTTATTTTCTCTCCTCGGCCACTTTCCCACCGCCTTACGTTAATAATTCCTCCCTATTATCATAATGAGGCTCCAGTTCCAGTTGAAAGTGGCATTTAGGCTGAACGATTCCATGTTATTACCTACCTGTAATGACAGTTTATTACAAAATACACATATTTATCGCCAGATTCCATCTTTGAATTTAGTTATTAAAACTCAAGGGTAACATTTGGACACCTGTATACAAGACGAAATATTGCAAAGGATTATAAAGATCCATACAAAGGTGTAATATTGAGAGAGAGAGAGTGTCGTATATGTTTCAGCGATATTTTATGCTACTGGCTTAAACTCAGAATGATACACAGGCAGTCCGAAATCAACCCAAGAAGTAACACGAAGAAAGTGTTTTTGCGTCAAAAACGAATGTATTCTTATACGTTATACGATGAAGAATGATATGGATTATTTATTAGTCAGGTCTCATTGGGTAATTAGAATGAAGTGGTTTTATAAGTGGATACTTTCTTTGTTTATATGATTACTCAGAGATTCTGCCAGATTTGAAATGCTTAGATGATGACTCAGAAATTCTGGCAGATATAAAATATGTGTGGACCCAAGTTTGGCTAAATGCAACTTGAAAATTGTCAACTTTAAGCCGGCTCTGATAGAACTTCTCGCTTGCCAATCCGAGGGTCGCGGGTTCGAGTCCCGCCTGGGTCGGTTTTTCACATTACCAGGGCATAGGTGCAGTCTGTGCAGTTATGTTGGTTTGGCCCCTGTGAAACCTGATGACAGACCAGTGGCAATCGGGATCGCAGGGGCATGCGGACCACCAGAATCGCCCGAGAGCAAACAAAAAATTAATTATCGTCAGCACTCATGCGAAGATTTATTTTGCGGTATCTCCCCACTCCGCCCTCATACCGGCCATTCGTTCTTATTTTCACGCAATTGCGTTAAATTCACAGTGAAAAATATAACCTCATAAAAACAAAGTTTTTATTATACTCCCTTAATTTTCATATGCATTACGTCACGTTTTAATGTATCATATTCTTAGTCATTTTATTATATATTTATTTCAATGCTTTATGGTATCTTTGCCATTAAATATAGTATTATCACAATGCTAATAAATTTAATTTGTGAAATGAAATCATTCTATCTTCACTGATAATTCAAATTATTCAGACATTCGAGAACCATTTGGAACATTAGTAATTCGATATATGACATTTAGATTCATAGTTGCGCATTCAATAGCGATAATCACAGTTGTTAGGTGACCACGGTCTATTTCCCACATCGTTCAAGGGCTAAGTACTAGCTTTGATCGCCGTATTTAATGAATAATTAGCGTGTGAAATATTGCAAAAAAATTTAGATGGTAGTGCGATGATGAAAACAAAATTTCTAAAGATGTAAGTGAAAACGGCTTTGAAAAAAAGAAGAAAAATAATTTCTCTAGCAGGGAATCGAACACCACACCTTCAGCTCCACAGTCCACTACTTTACCCCTGGGCTGGGAAAAAATGTATTTTGATGGCAGTGTCTTTTCTCAGGTATTCTCTTAAGCGTAAAGAACTTGTTGAAGTGAAGCTTGAATGATAAACCTAACTCATGCTATGAATAGAAGGCATGTCTTGAGGAATAAATCAGTCAATAGATATTGTAGATTGAAACATCGGTTAAAAGGCTATCATGTAAAATATGCTTCATTACAAGAGTTTCTGTTAAGGATATAGACGATGATCTAAAAGGCAAAGATATAAAGGAGTAGATAGTTTGAGAGTAATGAGTGTGCTGTGGAAACCATTTGCGATTGCCGCGGAAGAGACTAAACAAACTAGGAATATTACCAGCATTAATAATCGTGTAAATTGGAACGATGAATGCATTTTGATAATAATGATCGATGCATTGTGTAGAAGCAAGGTGTGGGAGAAATTAAAAAAAGAGCCTCTTCTACTTGCTATTACCATACTGTCTCTAATCAGTTGTTAAGTTTATTTTGCCCTTCTCAAATTGCATGTTAGCCCAAGGAATATATTTACCAATAGTAACCATTAGTTACGAACAAATGCCGCGTATTTTTAAGGTTATCCATATTTTCTTATATTTTTCTACATTGATCACTGTAGGCCGCATATGGCCGCAAAAGTTACCTGAAGCTTACCGAAAGCTACATTAGCTTATTGATATTCAGACTTCGTGTTCTCCTTCGTCAACTCTCATACTTCCTTTCTAGTTTTAGTCATTATCCATTGAATATTCCTTACTTGCGCAATTACTTATCTATCGTTTACAGTGAGGCTTGTTAAGTTGGCGTATGATTTTCGGGAAGAGCGAAAGCATAGCATATTAATGAAATTTCATTTTTTTTTCAGGTAAGGCAAGAATTATCTAAATTTTTCGAGTGCGCTTAACCTGAAAGGTGAGTCTAGATCCAGTTAATTTTGAACCAGTGTAGTCTTATTCAGTTAACGCTTTCTCTCACGTGGAATTTAGTTCTGGAAGATCCATCATTTGAATTTATATTTTATCATGGTGTTTCAATTACCATCCTCCACATTTAAATCTGAATGCAATTATTTTACGAATAAGTCTTGCTGGAAAGCTTCCAAGATGGTTTTTTTCATCAATTCCCTCTTTGGCAATATCAAACCTCAGAACTGTTGAATGTGACTATCCGTAAATTTAAAAAGCCATTGTAATGCCTAGGAATTATTGTTTACTTTTTGTTATTTCATGAAATTAATATGTGGATGCAATAAATCGAAGTCGTAAAAAGATTTTGCTAACTTAATCTGGAGTAAAACTTCTAAACTACAACACTTTAAAAATTAAAACCTTCTTAGACATTTATATATTTTGCACTTTAAAATTTCTTTTAAGATTTGCTGTGCGGAAATAGCTCATTTGGACCTATCATTAATATAAAATATTGTAATGAACTTCTGCGTCATATGTTAATGCAAGACTTATGCTTATAACGGCATGAAGTAGAATTGAAGAATGAGAACTAATAATCTTTCCTCTTCGGTAACGAATAATATAATGTAGGCATGAATGAAGATATTCAAGCCTGCCGTAAGGTTTTTTGGGGAAGGTTTTAATGTCTTCATTCGTGGCATAGAACGGCATAAGTGCCAGTACCTATAGGATTTTAAGGCATGGGTTATGGCTTCCTCGAAGTCCATTGCTCCCTTGCGTGGCTATATTTGATGGACGGCAAGGGCTTAACACCCATTGCTATTGTACACTCCTAAATTGCCATGGGAACTAGGAAGACATGGTAGCGTGGCGTATGTGTATTGGCCGTACAAGGCAAAGGTCCATGGTTCGTTGCCCGGTCCAGGCCGAATTTTTCATGTGTTAATTTCTCCGTTATAATTTAGGCAATTATTTTTGCGAAGCATCTATTATTCTTGTATTCCTTGCATCGTTGGATGATGAGGGCGAAGGGTAGGCTTTTACCGCAGGCACTGATTAGTTAGTGATTTTGTCATGAATGTAAACATCCATTGTGTTTTTAGTGCTCATGTTTTTTACTCGGTTCTATTCCAAGCATGTCATAAAAAATCTCCAATGGCCGTTATAATAAATTGAAACCACTCGACAAAATTACACAACAGTTGCTGTGCTGGTTTGCGGGGAAAAGGCGCAATTCCACTCCAGTGACCAACCACAACCTCTCGCCCAGAAAACCTTTCTGTGGTGGTTTTCGGGAATGTTACTTCCTCGCCAGTGACAACCACAGAGAGACACACTCAAAAACGCTCAGGAAATCATGCAGGAGTGCTTTTGAGTGTTTGTGGCAATAACCCAAGCATCCTTAGCTGGGTCCCATCAGCCCTAATGAAGGATCCCTATTTGGGTTGAGTGTGTGTGCCTGTGACTGTCACTGGCAAGGAAGTAACATTCCCTTAAACCACCACAGAATGGTTTACTGGTTGAGAGGTTGTGGTTGGTCGCTGCCATGGAATTGCCCTTTTTCCCGCAAACCAACACAGCAATTGTGGTGTAATTTTGATGAGTGTTGCCAATTTATTATAACGGCCATTGGAGATTTTTATAACTTGTTACATTAAGAGGCAGTAGAGCTCAAGTTCCCTAAATTTTTCCAAGCATGTCGTTTTTTTCAGAAATGCCTATTTTCACAAGATAGAGATTTCGATGATGCCAAAAATGTTGGTGAAGAGTTAATAATTTATGAACAGATATTCTTATTATAAATTGCCACGTAAATGCCTGATTATTTTCATATTGAATCATCTATTGCAGAATGTTGGGGTTTATTACTCAAGGGTTGGAGTAGTTGGTCATTTTTTCGTTGTAATAATAAATGTTTTAAAGTGCTATGCAAACTCAGTGACTTGGTCCACGGTACGTAAGTCGTGTACATGCTAGAAATATTTCATTTGCTTTCAATTTAACCTTTCATCAATGAACTCCGATACACTCCCATGTTTTACATGCTTTACATTACATGAACTTTTGTACAGGTTTTGTTCAACTAAAGAACTGCATAAAGGTGATATCACCAAAAGATCACCGTGCATCTCAGGGTAAAGTCACGAAAAACAGAATTTCTTTAACAAGAAGAAATGTAACCCTCTGATGGAGGTATATTTATATTCTTTCAATCTAGAACAAATGCAATATCCTTGGAAAAACCCAGGTTGTGTAAATGGAGTTTGAATTCAATAATTAACCCAAGTTAAAGTTGAGATGTATGATTTATTCACATAAATAAATTGACATAATAATTTAGATGGTCATGGCTAGGATTGACTGGGTCATGGGTCTAAGGTCAAGGGAAGTGAATTCAGTAGATGATCTTCTGGTGAATAGGAGCAGCGGCGTAGGTAAGGGGAGCGTGGTGGAGGCCATAAGTGGAGGTGGTATAGGACAGTTTGGCCACGGGAGCTGCGTGGTAGGCCACGGGAGCTGCGTGGTAAGCCACGGGGGCGGCGTGGTAGGCGAGGGGAGAGGCTTGGTAGAAGGCGGGGGCGGCGAAAGCCTTGACTACGGGCTTGGCGGGCTTCGGAGCGGGGGCCTCTTCCTTGGCGGGCTCTGGGGCCTTAGCCTTAGGGGCTGGGATGACGACACTGGAGGGCTCCATGTTGACGACGGCGTTGAATCCGTTGACATCGTCAGCAGTGTACTCGACGGTGCGCTTCACGCCATCAGGGTCCACGACGGAGTAGCTGCCCTTGACGACTCCGTTCTCCAGGCTCTGGGTCTGTGTCTTGGTGTCACCGGTCTCGGCGTCGCTGACATCATAGGAGAAGTTGTAAGATGGGTTGGGGTCGACCTCTTCGTCCTCAGCGGCGGGTGCTGGTGCGGGAGTGGTGGTGGTGGCTGGTGCTTCGGCGACCTTAGCCACGGCCAGGGGAGCGTGGTAGGCCAGGGGTGCGTGGTAGGCGAGGGGTGAGTGGTAGGCAAGGGGGGCACGGTAGTATGCAGGTGAGGCTACCCTGGTGACAGCTGGTGCAATGACGTGGCTGTTGGTGGCACTGTAGACTCCAGATTGGAGGAATCCAGCGTTGGCGACGGCCACGAGGGCGGCGAGGACGAAGAACTGGAGATTGACAGAAATATTCCATATACTTAATCTATTATGGTTGTATTCCTTTTTGTACACCATGACTGAGCCAATCTATGCATGTTCATTGGTTTTTCTGTAAATCTAGTGTTAAAATCCAATTTTTATGGGTGACTGACTTTGAAACTGCTGATTACCAGTTTTATGAGTTGTCACTTTTGCCAGTAATGCGATAAACCCCTTTTATTCTGGTTTTACTTAGAATATACGAATGTGGTTTTTTAGGACTTTTGACTAAGTTATTTCATTAAGGTTAAATAACGCAATTTGATCAATAAAATGGATTGAAAGCTTATAATTCTTTGAATATATGTGTATCAATTCACTATAAATTTTAGAACGATTCTTCTACTCTGTATTCGAAATTTTTTTCTGTTCTTAGCCATAATGCTATTGAAAGAATGATTATATTTTTACTATTTCTAATTCCGGGAATGATCTCACTTACTAAGAATAGATTTAGTAATTTTTCATTGGAGTAAGTTTAGTGTGTGTTTCCGTAGGCAGTATGTAACTCCGTGCTCTCTGAAGGGACTAGAAACGCCTTTGATTTTATATAGATTAATAAGTCTAGTAAGGTATTCTATGAAGTTTATTTTGGCACCAATGAACTTAATCTACTCCGAAGACGTACCTTGGCTGCCATGATGTTGTTTGTGTGCTTGTCGTGAGACGGCTATGTCTCTTCGTGATCGTCTGCCAGCTTATATATGTGCTCCTCTCGATTTTTTTCGAACTCCCCCGTATTCCCATTCCACTGACTCCCGCACTCCAGGGTGTCCCTGATATATTTTTCGATGCCCTGGTGGATGATCTGTTTTAATGGGTTTAGTGTCCTCCCGAATTTGGATTCGCCCTGCCCAACTTTGACCTTGGTCGCGCCCTCCGTATCACATACTCCAATTTGTAACCTTTTGCTGCCAAAAAAGCTGACCATGAATCGAGTTCTAACAGGTCAGTCTTGTTAGAGGTTCGCGGAGAAAACTTGAAGCTCTCCGTTCTTTTTTTTTAATTGAGGACGTCGCGTCGTTTATCCAGTGGGTGGAGCGCGTGGCAACTGAACGGATGGTCACTGGTTCAACTGCGGTTGACGCTTCCAAAAAAAATCTACTGTACTGTCTTTCCAAACTGAAAGCAGTTTTGGTAGAAAATGGGGATGGCGAGGTGGAGTGCAGTTGAGGAAAATAGTTTGTATCCCGGCAGTGGCAGAGATTTTTCGGCGGAATCTCTATCCCTGCTCGAGTGCAATGTGGAGAGCATTTCATGCGTAGTACTCCGTCCGTAATCGGATGGGATGTTGAACTGTGGCGCTCTTCATGCCTTTCGTTTTTATGTGATTGATTGCTTTTTTCTCCGTAGATGATAGCAATTTTTATTCGAAGATTAGGCAATAAAAATTTAATATGCTCAAGTCCGTGGGTATTTAAATTTTAATTCGAAATTTTTAGATTAGATTTGGATGAAACTTCTCCTCTCTGATCACTTAAATTATATAGCTTTCTCAATACTTATTAAGTGGGATTTTAACTGTTACCTCCTTCATGAACTAAACATTTATCCAAAATGCTTGTAGGAGTAAGAGGAATTACGAGTTAGACATTTTAGCCTTACCTATCGGTTGCAACTGCACTTTGAGGATAATCTTTACATCGTCTATTTCTTTGATTGCACCAAGAGTTGGCTAATCCTGAAGCTGAGTTTTTGTAACCAATTCCCTTTCACCAGTAAATCATCCCTTACTATCCTTCCCACCGTTATTAAATGCGTAAATGACCGCAGTTGTCGGTCTCCTCTCTTACCAGCACAGTATCCAACCTTCTTAAAAAAAGAAACATTGTATATTCAGCCTCTGCGATATCGCTTGTGCGAGGACCGCCCAGAAAACTGTTGGTGGTTGAAAAACACTTAATAATAATATCAATAGGTAATACAAGACCATCAAGTTAATATTCAATCTTATTAATGTAATTAACCACTGAGTTACTTCTATTGGTATGGGATGCTTTAGCGAAACGAAAATAGTTCTATTTGAGGAGTTAAATGACAAAAATATTGTCTGATGTCTGTATCTTTATATAAAACGAACGGTTAACTGTAATAGGTTTAGTGCGAGTTAATCTCTACCCACACCTGCAAATTTAGCCAGAATAATGTCTTTTTAGTAGATCCTTCTTTCCGCTCGAATAGACTTGTTCAAGCGTTCATCTATTTCATTTATTTTACACCATCCTGAAAACAGTTTCAAATTCCCTTTACTTTTGGCATCTTAACAGGCAACAACTAGCAAACAAAGAACATGCTCTGGCCGTTGAAAATCCTACCTAGGTAGGTTGAGAGGCCGAAATGTTTTGATTGATAGGCATAGGGCTGGGGTTCTTTTATTCAATGTGGGTATAACTCTTAGAATTTTTTCTGGCCTGAAGAGATAAATGTGCGATATGAAAGCTTTAGATGCCTCTGAAGCTGCGCCGCCAGGAGACATAACTGCATATCGTGATGTCAAAATTATAGTCCCGTGTTAGAAAACTAGAAGAACTTGGTCTTAGTGTTAAAATCTGAAAGACCAAATTTTGGACTGTTCGATATTGTGCCAAAATATTCACCCTTTTTCTGTTTTCTGTTTTTTTTTCCTACGTTCTATCAAATAAAAAAAGAAAAATATATGTATTTGAATTTAATTGTTTAAATTGAATTTAATGTTACTTTGTTTTCTGAAGTTCAAATATAGTTTTTTATCCACCTTTTTACAATCGATTGTTATGTAGTCATTAGCGACTAATATGCGTGAAACTGTATATTTACTCTTGAACAAGTGTCATGCAGTTTAGTCAAATTTCAGGCAGTTAAGTCAATCAACGTTGTTTATCCCAATTTGAATTTCTTTTCAACTAAGTCAATAGATTGAGTTTAAACGAGATACGTTAAAACGTGTCATATATTATTAATATTGTTATACATTTGATGATAAATTTTTAAAGGTACTATGTTACTACTATTGATTGAACTGTACAGTAGGTATATTTTTGCGTCTTCACACCATATCTTGTGATGTTCATCTCTTAATGAATGCCACGTAGCTATTTGGGCGTAGAAACATAATTCATGTTTGAAGGATTGAACTCGTACCAACCCTTTCTCGCAAAACTTCTGATATCAATGGTTTTGTTTAAATTTGACGTCCACAATCAAGTTGGTGATGCCAACGAATTTAATTGAATTATTTACATTGCTGCAAATGTGTGCGCGTAGTGTTCTTAGCTGACGTCTTGCGGGAATAGAATTTTAATTCAACAATCATCTCTTAAGTCATGACACCACAAGAAATATTGCGCCGAGGTTAGTCTGTGGGTTTTTGTACCTAACGCGAATATGTATCATCAGGTGCTTGACGATAACATAACTTTATTAGGTATGCATTGAATGTTGAGCGTCTCAAAATTATTTTTCAGATAACATCTAATCTGATAAAGGAAATGCGTTCCTCAATGTTATTTGGGTGGGTGGGGAGCTCATAGTGCAGGTACCTCGACGTGGTGAGCTCTGGATTTTTGCATTCTTTCTCCATCTTGAAAAATAATTGAAAAAGTAGGCTACATCCTGCACAATCAGGGAGTTTTTCTCTACTCCCTGAATGATGACGGTTTATTATATTAATTTCAAATAACTCTTCCTTAACTGTTATTCCCTGGACATTGTTTAATTAATTAATATTAGTTAGACCAACGATGGAAGACGTATGCTTCATGAGTTTTTGGGCAATGAAGAAGTATCACTTAAGGAAAAATATGCTCACAGTAGAGTCTTTGAGTAAGTTGCTCATTGGCTGAACCGCAGAAATGGGTTCTTACTTCTATTGTTCAAAGCTACTGGTGGATATAACACAATTTGGACAATGACGACACTTGAATTTTATTTCTACCTATGAGGTGTCCAAATTTTTTATTATAATACATACTTACAAACCCATCACCCCATTCCCTTTCAAGGTTGGCTAAGTTACATAACTTAGTCATTGCTGTGAGCCCTAGAAAACTGGCTCCCTTTTCTTAATTTCCTCCAAAGTGCCCTATCGTTATTCCTATCATAGTCCCCTAGCATTGTTGTTATAAAAATAGTTTTATTTTCCCTAATAGTTGCACCACCATTTGAAGTTTTACAGGCAGTATGAAGTTACATAAGTAAAATAATATTTATGCAATAAAAACATTGAATACCTACCTCTATGCACAACAATGAATAAAAGGGCATACAACACATTAAGCTGCTTTCTGGATAATCTTTAATGCTATAGAAAAAATGCAACAATTGGTATGTTTTAAATGCTTCTTGAGGTCTGTCATATTATTTTGATTTGATATTAATAGACAGTTTGTTGTAAATAATAGAGGTAACATTATGTGTGCCTCTCTAGCAGGTACTCAGTCTGTAATTTGTGACAATACTCCGCTGAGTTTTATGAGAGAGTATATTTGCATTACTTAAAATGAGTTAAGGGTGCTGTCTGAACATAGCACAGTGTAATATTTACATGTTTATTCTTGGTAAGGTTAGTATCAGAAGACTAGTAAGCAGAGGTTCTCTTTTTCTGTGCGCTTTTAATAATTGCAATCGCTCTCGGGGAAAAATCACTTTCCTTTCTGATGGCATATTATTCTTAGGTCTCGGCCATGACGAGGGAAATTCATACGCAGTAAGATGCTGGACTGATCGTCCTGATCGCTGATGGATTCCCGGCCGCTCGCCTGCACCGAGGGTGTTTCGCGCTACCCACGAGAACGGATGGGCATTAAATAACCCTGTATGCATTTGATACGCTCCATTAAATTCTCTCTTACGGCTCAACCGAAACCAGGTATTGAGAAACAATTTTTCTTCAGAAAAACTGAGTAGGTAAGACCGCAGGCAGCTAGGCAGCTTATCGCTAAAAGACTCATGTAAGTTGAACGGTAGGTTAGATAGGATGCGGATTTGAATGCATTTGCTTTTGCAGACACTTTTATTTTCTCTGCGACGACTTCCACGGATATTTACAAAATTCCAATAAGTCCAGGAGAGAGGATTAATCAATGGGATAGGTGAGGTAGGCTCAACTGTCCCTCTGGAGAAATATCTTATCTGGTTAATCTATAGAGGCCGTAGAGCTCATCTACCTTGATTTAACTAAAGGTTATACATCAGTGAAAGGTGGAAGTGTAACTTAGCAAAATATTGCAGTTTTTCAGTGTCGAGTCCCACAGTGTTAGCTAGCCCATAGGACATTAACACACCAGTTGATGGTTTTTGGCTATACTCAAGTAAACATTTCTCCCTCGAAACTCAACTGATTCTGGACTGAAAATCCACTGAACTGGTGAAAACTGGCTTGCACCTGGACTGCACTGCCTTGGCCTCAACAAGAAAAACTGCGGTCAACTGAAACTCCACTTCTACACTCCCCTGCTACTCCATTGAAAGAGAACTGCTTCTCTCTTGCTGCGTAAGTGCTCCACTGCCACTGAACTGAACAGCTGCACCAGGTCAGGCCATCATTAATACTGCACTGCTTCTCCCTTGCCACGTCATTTTATTGCCTTGCCACTCAGCTGCTGCAGTATTTAGGTATCCCCACTCCCAACCTGACTGAACTGCTTCTCTTTTGCTGCATGAGTGCTCCACTACCACTGAACTGGACAGTTGGCCCCGGTCAGGCCACTCTGGGAGCTTCGCGGTCGAAAGCGACCCAACCCTTCACCGCGGGCAGTTTATGGCAGCAACTGACCAGTCACACTATAGTTTATAACTTCTAAAATTTAATTATGAATCGCAAAATTATATTCGTCTTTGTGTTGAACTAATCACGCTGATTGAAAAAGTTTTTTTCATCTTAGTTAAGCGATAGATATTAACCATTTTACGCGCTTTAGTAAAGCAAGCCTGTTTAATGTACATTATATTTCTAAAGCGCGTAAAATGGTTAATCTCTATCGTATAACTGCGTTGAAAAAAATATTCTCATCAGCGTGACTAGTGCAACACAAAGACGAACAAAATTCTTCGCTTTATGCCTAACTTATAGAAGTTATAAACTATAATTCGACTGGTCAGTTGGTGCCATAAACCTCCCGCAGTGAAGGGTTCAGTAGCCTTCGACGCCGAGGATCGGACTAGGACTTCGAGTGCTTCCCGAAGAAATCCCCTCTTGTTCATTCAGGCGAAGGGTTTTCTTGGTATTGTGCTCAATGTTCGATTCGGTAATAAGAATTTTAAGGAGCATCTACCCGGTGTGTTTAGCACGTGGTCCCTCCTTCACCCGAAAATTTGGCAAAAGTGGGAAGCCTGCAAACGAATCGGAGATATAGTTCAGCCGGTAAACACTTCTCTGAGAGCTTTGCGTTATTAATTTCCGTTATAAATTATGTTATTTCTGTGTTTATTGGTACATATATACATCCAGCAATTTTCTCCTTTCAAAATTTCTGCAAGTTAGGGGTCGTACATAGATTACGTTACCGTTTTCGGTGATTTTTTACCCCACCCCGACATGTACCGTTGTCTCTACAAATAAAAAATTCAATTTAAAAATATTTTTCAAAGGTATTGAGTGAGTTTATTTTTAGTGATAGGTTGATAGTAAAGTTTTGTTACGAGGTCGCTTTTTAAGGTGGTTTGAGCGAGATAGTTCCCAAGTTCATAATGGAGACCATATTAAAATTTTATTTTTTTATTTCAGCTTCAGTAAGAAGTATGAAATAAATATTGTTTTATGAATGGCGCTAAGTTATAAATGACCAAATATTCAGTAATTATATAAATAAAGCTGTATAAGTCGAAACATGAATCATTTTTCACGCCGTATGGTTGAAAACCCTTAAAAACAGCAGGTTTTTTTTTGCAATTCTGTAAAAATTACTTCTGGTGAGAAAAATATTAATTTTTATAAATTGTTGAGAAAACATGCAAACTATACACCGTTAGTTTTTTGACGAAATATAGGTGCTAGAAGTTCCTATTTTTATTTATATTCTCCCTCTGGAGCGCACAGCCGTAATCTATCCCATGTAAACCAGCTTGCATTTTTCGGCAAATTGCTCGAAGAGTAGTTCGGCAAGGGGTTTATATTTTGATACCATTGGAAATACGAGAGTTTTTATCCTTTAAAATGAGGCCAAATTCATCAAATTCTAGGTGAAGTGATTTTTCGCTCAAACTACCTAAATCCGCGAGAAGGTTGAAATGTTGGCAATGTGATGGTATGAAGACTTGCAACATTGTTGAAGCAATAGTTCAGTTACATTGAGTTACAGAAGAAGCTTGGGGTGCATGAAACACGCCGTGCGCCCTTCCTCTTGTCAAACTCTGTAGTATTGTCGAAGCGATGTTGACGAGTAATAAACGTAAACAGGCGCATTTTAACAGCTACATTACTTTGAGAGAACCCCCCCTCCCCCTCGTAACCCGCCAAAGTTTTTAAGGTGACCCACTCCCCCCCAAGTTAGTACTTTAGTTTACACACGTCCCCTTGGTTACGTCTTGATTTAAACGTGAGGAAACGTGAGGGAGTTGGAAAAAATCTTGTTTATTCTCAGTAATATTGCATTAATACTCATACTATGTGGCAATATAGGTTTCAATTAAAGTATGCCACATTACTGTTATCGTGATGTAATGGTATTTCCTCAGACTATCACGGAATTTCCATTGAAAATAATCAGTTCTCGAAGTCATATTATTCCTCGGAAGTGGCCACATATATGAGGCTTTCTTCACGCTGGAGTTTCTGTGAAGGATGCGAGAAAATGCGTGTAGAGCCATAGGGTAGTAGGACTTGCGAAATAGATATGATATAGTTAGGTAGGATAATGAAATATATTGAAGCATGCCATTGCGTAGTATTGGCATTCATAGTCGTTAATATGCAAATTTCCTTTTTTATTTTGGGAGGGAGAGGGCAAGGGAGTTTCAGGGGAGTGGGCAAGGGAGTTTCAGTGGAGAGAGCAAGGGAGTGCCAGGTCATTAGGCAGGAAGGGTGTACCAGCCCATTATATTTACAAGGGTCTCTGTGCCAGTGCAGTTGCAAGACATTTTATTGCACAGCTTACCTGCTGCCATCCCACTTCCAAACTCCCTTGGTTTTGTTTCAATTTCAAGGCATTTTCAGCGGAGAAACAAGGCAGTGTGATTGAATGGAGTTTCAGCCCTGTTTCAGTTGAGTGTCAAGGGAGAAATTTTTACTTCAGTACTATCAATTTTTAGGTGTCAAGCGTAGTTATGCACTTATTAGTAGGACCAGACTATACTGTATATACTATATACTATCCTGATATTTGATGAATTGACTTTGATTACAGCACAACATACATGAAAACTTTTTATTTGAAATTGTGGGTACTATATGGTCATTCTATCATAGGGGTGGGTTGATTATTAGAGCCACACAATTGCATTTCCTGGGTAGAAACGTGTATTATCGGTACATATTAGTTAATTCTGATGCATGATTACAGCACAACATACACGAAAACCTTTTATTTGCAATTGTCGATACTATACGGTCATTTTATCATAGGGATGGGTTGATTATTAAAGCCACAGAATTGCATTTCCTTGGTAGAAACATGGATTATAGGTACATTAGTTGATTGTGATGCATGATCAGCTCTTTAATAAGCATGGAAGTGCCATCTCCATGTATATGTATTAGTGCTAGGCTACTGAATAGAATATTAGGTGAGTCAATGAAGAATTTTTCATCACGCAAGTTAATTAATTTTGGCAAACAATAGCCAGTGTCCACAAAACCTTAGAATATCATAGTTCAATTCTTGTTGGAATATGCTTACAACATATATTTTCAAAGCTTTACAGGAGGCAAAGGGATTGATTACCATGAGTATTTCCTTACATATGCCAAGTTGCCTTCAAAGTTTTACAATATTGTACAAAGTAAGAAGTTTTTACCAATGAGAAGGTATGTCAACCTAATTTCATGAACCAAAATATACACTCCTCCAACGAAGCAAAATATATCTTTTAGCAATATGATTTTTAATTCCAAAACACCTTAATCAAAGAACATATACCAAGCAACAAGAAATGGTTTTTCACTAACCACTAAATTATTATTATAAATTCCACCGTGGTTGATTATAAAAGTGGGTAAGAAAAATCACCAATAAAGATAAAACTATATTTTGGCTCGTGCTATTAGTGTTTTTTATTTAAATCCATTCGATACAAGTTATTTAAACCAACGTAGAAACACAGTAAACTAGTAAACACAGGGACTGCAAAGAAATTCTGATAAAGATCTCAAGTTTTCACGTATGGTTTCGTATAAATAATTCACACGGATTATTTAAACACTGATACGAGCATTAAAAACGAGGCAAGGTGGTCAACACCATCTTTGACGAGCAAATAATAGCCACAAAAGCCATCAAGTCGTCGGCATTACATGATATCGTATCTTTCGTTCACAAGCTTTGGACAACGCATATGAAACTCAACAAATTGAGCCAAACTTCTCGTATAGTACTCACAACCAAACAACACTAAATAACATCCAGCCAATACTTAAATGGTACCGTTTATTGTCCCTGAAATCATCGACAACTCGAGTTTGCATCGACTTTTTGTGACACTCTGTGCTGGATTCTCGGATGTGATTAGTTGGCATAAGTAAATAGATAGACACATGAAAGTGAATGCATAACTTTGTAGGATACAGAAGAAAGGGCATCTTCCATCGTGTTCTCATCATTTTGAAAATTTTCCCATTCGCTCCACATAAATTCCGTTATATTCCAATTTAGTTGCATTCAGTTTGAATAATACTTACTTTTTTATGGTATCCTATAATAAACAAGTACCTATCACAGACGTTCGATTCAATCAAGAGGTATAATATATTAACGGTTTAACTTCAATCGACGAGTATATCCACAGTGTAAAATCAACTAAATCCTGTACTTAAGATGAGATTGACTTGAGGAAGACGAGCTTATTCGTGACTATGAAAGCAGTTGAGCTCGTACAGAAATAAGGTTATCTTGATGAAGCTCGCCTTATTGAAAAATCTTGAGACCGCCTTATTTGACGCTGACGACTGAAACAAAAGTTGATCTCAAGCTAATGCTTGAAGGGATCTTCATCAAGAAAATGATTTAAATTTGACTATGTATAACGTGCCTAAATACTCATGGTAATGACTCCAATAGCCGAAATAAAATTAACGTTCGATTACGTTCGGCCATTCCTTGTTGACTAGTGGAGGATTTTGGATATTCGTAAGTCAATTTTAATCCGTAGTTTCAACCGATCCCGGCATCAAGGAAGAATAAATGTCGCTGAATGTATCTACTTCATAGATTACGTCATCAATGCAACCCAAAGTACATGCCGCATCACGGTCGCCCACCTAACAATGCGGAGAGTTGCTGTAGCGGGATTTCTGGATACCGTGTAGCGGGGATTTTTCTATAAGTTCAGCGAGATTTATGGATACGGCCCTAAGACCACACGTGTCCAGTTTCGCCACAGTACCAAAGGGTAAATCTAAAATCTTGAATAATAAAAGAAGGACGGTACATGTTCTGCTTGAGCTTAATTTTATTTGCATAAATATGCGCTCATGACATCAGTATAGGTGGGTTGACAGAATCACCACCATTTCGGTGAGCCCAGAATTGAATTTAGTAGATGATCTTCTGGTGAAAGGGAGCAGAGGCGTAGGTAAGGGGAGCGTGGTGGAGGCCATAGGCGGTGGTGGCGTAGGCCAGCTTGCCCACGGGAGCTGCGTGATAGGCCACGGGAGGTGCGTGGTAGGCCACGGGAGCTGCGTGGTAGGCCACGGGAGCTGCGTGGTAGAAGGCGGGGACGACTGCGGGCTTGGCGGGCTCCGGAGCGGAGGCTTCCTCCTTGGCGGGCTCGGGAGCGGGGGCCTCCTCGTTGGCGGGCTCCGGAGCGGGGGCCTCTTCCTTGGGGGGCTCTGGGGCCTGAGGCTTGGGGGCTGGGATGACGACGCTGGAGGGCTCCATGTTGACGACGGCGTTGAATCCGTTGACATCGTCAGCAGTGTACTCGACGGTGCGCTTCATGCCATCAGGGTCCACGACGGAGTAGCTGCCCTTGACGACTCCGTTCTCCAGGGTTTCACTTTGTGATTTGGTGTCTCCGGTCTCGGCATCGCTGACATCGTAGGAGAAGTTGTAAGATGGGTTGGGGTCGACCTCTTCGTCCTCAGCTTCAGGGGCGGGTGCTGGTGCGGGGGTGGTGGTTGTGGCTGGTGCTACGGCGACCTGAGCTACGGCCAGGGGTGCGTGGTAGGCGAGGGGTGCGTGGTAGGCCAATTGGGATTGGTAGTATGCTGGTGCGACTACCCTGGTGACAGCTGGTGCAAAGACATGGCTGTTGATGGCACTGTAGACTCCGGCTGGAATGACTCCAGCGTTGGCGACGGCCACGAGGACGGCGAGGATGAAAATCTAGAAAGAAAGCTTCCCTCTTTAGCACCTCATTTTTTGGTAACCAATTTGGTAACAGACCATTATTGACCATTCTTTGAATTGATTATTTGTTTCTAAAAATAGTTAACTTGTGGGTATTCAAACGTGCATAATTAGCTTTTAATGCATTAAGTCTTAGTGGATTCTGTAGCTATAAATCTCTACATGCTTGATACTCTTACTTTGGTTAATATCTACAATTGTCACTTTACATTTCATTAGACCTTCCATTTAATTTTTTAATTGTCAAAATCCTGTACCTTTTATCTGATTCCCTTCGGTATTTTACTTTTTTCCGTAGGTGATACCCTAGTGTTTCAATGCTGCTACTTTTATTAATGTTTTTGCTTGTCTTTTCCCTTAGTGTTTTTTCTCTTTACGTGCACTAATCGTTTTAAAAATCTGTTTCGTTGACTCATTTTTCATAAAAGCCTCGACGGGTTACCTAATTTAATTGTTGATATTCTCTTCATGCCCTGAATATACGAATTTCATCCTCCCATGTGCCCAATACAAGTATGGGGTATAGGGACTAGTCATCCTATTTCTTTGAGTATTGAACCGCCTGTGAAGCCAAAGAAAGGGTTTTATACGTATAACATTTGAACATATTGTGACAATAACTTTGGGTGGGTAGGTTTGTGTGGCCCTGTGCTAGGTTGTGGTACTATGGCGATCTTTACCGTTATCGTCGTCAGGTCTATAAAGAAGAGTGTGCAAAGGTTGGTTAGCTATCTAATATTTGGTCTCTCTTTTTAACCGTTTATCACTAGTATATGTACTAAGATAAGTTTTCTCTTACCCTTGGTGACATGATGCTTTAATGTCCAGGTTAAGGGATGCAGTGCCCGCTGTTTCCATCCCTTGTCTTTTATATGTGTTCGCGTCTTCATAACCTCCATTTTTTGAGTCTTATTTACGTCAAATTCCTGTTCTTCTTAAAATTCACTTTGATCTTATTTTATTCTAGCTTTTGTAATATCAGTTGATGTAGTTTTTATAGCTCATCCTACCGGTTTTAATCTGCTCTGTCAAGGTATCTTGGCTCCGTCCTTCGAATTTGCTTTTTTTAGTTTAGCTCGAGGATGTCATCAGCCATCAATCATGTTTAAAATGCAGGTTGATCTCTTGTATTAATTTCAGCAGCAAGAAAAGAGGAGCCAAAGTATAGCTTACTGATGCGATGGTGTGAAATACATGTATATTTTTTAAATTTATTTTTTATTACCTCTGTCGCAACGTAGATCTTGGACTTTTCCAAATCTTGGAATTTTCCATTTTGGTGTACGTAACTTGTACATTCACCTATAAATTCCTAGATCATAACGTTATAAATGAACACCTACAAATACTCTAATTCTTGTGATGAATTCTTTTTTGTTTTTTTTCCGAGATTTTTAAATTTGATCTTGTTTTTTGTGATAGAGGATCTTTTTTTAAAGTGAAATCAATTGTGACGTTTATATGATCTGTTAAAACTTACGTGTAAAATTTATTAAATTCTTTTCTACCAGTATTATTCTTATATTTTTCTATTTGGTCGTTTGTGTTATAATTTGAAGTGACTTGCTACAAAAACGTCCAATTTCGTAACTGGAGCTTTATGAACCCTTATTTTTCTAGCTATACCTTTTCTGAACATCACCTTGTCTTTTTCAACTAAATTCACGCCGTGAACATTGCTATTCCGTTTTACATTCCTGATGCAATATTATGCTGTATCAATGGAACCTTATAAAAGAATCATTTTATAACCTACCTAACAAATGTAAATTTGTTAAAAAATGAATGAACTTATTTTTTCTGGTGAACTAAAGTTAAAGGTCAATACCATCAACTCTTATACTGGGCATATTAGTGCAGTTTATTGTTAGATGCTTACGTTATCTCTTGTTTAAATAAATTTAGTCATACATTTTGAAAGTCTATTGTCCGTACGTCTAAGTTACTTTCTCAACACTTTTGCTCATTCGAAATCATTAGTGGGAGGCAGGATGTGCTTATTCATCTTCTTTTACGTGAATTGATATATGTGCCTCTATACTTTGTCCAATTCAGATTGCTTTTTGTATGGAACCACACCCTAATGCTTCATATACCACAGAAGGGCTAGGGAAGCATCGCACTAGATTGGGGACCGATATATAGATGCTGGATTGTTCATGCCTTTTCGTAGTTATACTTATGAGGGTTAACCTCCAAGTCAGAGTAGCCTTTTCTCTTTAGCTTTTCCCTGGTGTGATTATTTATACCCTTTGATAGTCAACATTTCTAATTTTTGTGGAACTTGGGTTGCGATTGTGCTGATTGTCTGCTGGCTGATAAAATTATGCTTGGAGAGCTCAATAGACGTTAACCGAACGTCGATTGCCTTGTTATTTATGGAACACGATTCCATACTTGACAGACATGTATTTTGATCATTTCATTCGCTTTATATTGTTGCTTCTACCGGGAGTTGCCTTCTGTATGCCTCATACTTTGTTATGTCAATTTTATATGCCTAGGTTACGCTAAGAGTTATTCGTATCTTATGTTTTAGTAATAATTTGGGTTTTCGTTAGTTAATATCATTATAGCTTTGTAAGTATTAGGGTTGACGTTAGAAATGAGGTACTTAAAGGAATTCTTCGGAAAAGACTTTCTTATTGTCTTTTTCATATTTATCATTTACCTATCTTTTAGGTTAGGTTTATAAAAGTCTTATCATTATACTTTTCCATCTCAATACGTCTCTCTTTGTACAAGTTTTCCCTCTGGGACTCAGCATATCACCTCATTTCCTCCTCTTCAGCACTCACCCAGCATCATTCCCTCAGGAGCAGTCTTCAATATTCCTCTGACTCTATTAATTGCCCAGTCCGTAAATCTGCTCTCCCTTCTCCTATTGTAATTACAAGGTATAAAATTCTCCAATGGCCGTAATAAATTGGCACCACTCGTCAAAAATACGCCAGAATTGTTGTGTTGGTTTGCGGGAAAAAATGGGAGGAAAAATCCACGCCAGTGACCAACCACAACCTCTCGACCAGAAAACCTCTGTGGTGGTTTACGGGAATGTTACTTCCTCGCCAGTGACAACCACAGACACACACAATCAACCCGAATAGGGATACTTCGCTGGGCTTATGAGACCCTGCTAAGGATGCCTGAGTTACACACACACACTCAACCCAAAGAGGGATTCTTTGCTGGGCTAATGAGACCCAACTAAGAATGCCTGGGTTATGAATACAAACACACTCACAAGCACTCAAAAACTCACTCACTCACACACTCAACGGGCCCAACTTCTGGGAGAATCTAGCTCGACAGAGCGTTGTCAAGAAACGGCACAAAAACAAGAAAAGACGAGGGTGTGCGTCGGATACGCGTATTTCGGCCACAAGGTGGCCCTCTTCAGCGAACTGAAGGGAGAAATCACTTGCAACGCAAGGTTGTCACCAACACAACAATTGTGGCGTATTTATGACGAGTGGTGCCAATTTATTACGGCCATTGGAGAATTTTATACCTTGTAACTTTAAGAGGTCGTAGAGCTCACGTTCCCTAGTTCTCCTATTGTAAGTTAAAATTTTCCCAAGCAAAATATTTTATGTTCATTGATACATTTTCAAACAAACGTTTCGTCAGTTTATTGTTTGATAGTAAAAATTATAATGATTTACAGTTTATTTCCTAAGTCTTCGAACTTATTGGTGATTTTCCGCTTGCTTAGATATTCTAAGCACTGAGTGGTTTTTATTTTCGACTTTTCGAAGTATTTTTCAATTTGGAATATGGCCATTAATTTTATCATTATATTTTAGCTTTTATTTTTTCCAGCTTGTGCCTTCGTTTTTATGAAGAATTTTATAAACTTTGTATAGCGATGTTTATGTTTCGTATTCAGAACCTAGTTATTTGCTTGATAATAGGCACAGAATATTCTCTTATTTTTGGGCACTTAGTTTAATTTTGTTTAGTTACCTATTGTCGATATCTAGTAATAGTAATGGTTTCCAAAAACTGGCCAGAGCAACTTAGCATTTCCATTATTTCTTTGTATGTATAGCTTCCACCAATGAAAGCCTTCTATAATTGCAGACGACCGCCAATACTCGGTATTGCCTATGTAAATAATTTAATGGCACCAGATTATTCAGTTTCTTTATCTCTTAAATGTGAATTAATGGTTATCGTGAAAGCTTATTTTGAAAACTTCTAGCAGGCATACCAAAGGGATAATACCATACCATAATGAGTTGTAGTTCGATGTTTGTGATTTCTCTGCCCGTAAGTCAAACGATCATCATGTGTGTCGCTGCTTGCGGTAATAATGTGACAGTACACCGAAAATACTGAGAGTCTGTGGACAACGGTAATCATGGTTTGAAGTTATTTCATAAAGAAAAAAATCCTAGCAAACGTAGATACGTGAAAGATGACCTTGATCCAACTTTGGCCTGCCTCTTTACTCTTAAAAAAGCGGCATAAACGTGCCAACATTTTCCGACCCTCAGCAGGGATTTCATGTCGTAACGCATCTGCACCGCTGACTGGAGGTCTGGTCAAGGAGAATGAAAGAATCGGTTTCGGGTAAGTGTGATTCCGAGAGCGAAGATATTCCATCCCTTGGATCTGGGTTTAGATATTGACAGGTGTAGATTGACTCAGTTCAATCGCAGTCATGACTTACTAGTTACTTAGAGAGCGCTCAAAGTGCCGCGTTTCGTCCTTCGGATGGGGTATTCTGTGGACTCCTAGTCATATTTCGGAATGGGATTACCGGTTGCTCTTCCTTCTTCCTCCATTCCCCTCGCAATACTTCTAATGCAAACCTATCAGCCTGAGTTCATGTCTTAATTGACCACATTCTCATTTAACCATTAAATCTATAGGATAATAAGGGAAAATTTCGGTTTATCATGCATTTTACTCAATTCTGACCAATCATACAACATTGAACTCCGTGCGTGTTACTGTGATAACAATACCAAGCCTGTTTTGGTTTCATAATCTTGAATATGTCCCCCTCTCTTTTGCGTGTGCACCAGAACTGCTTAATTTCTTCCTCGTGACCACTGTTTACGAATCTTATTTTCTCTCCTCGGCCACTTTCCCGCCGCCTTACGTTAATAATTCCTCCCTATTATCATATATGAGGCTCCAGTTCCAGTTGAAAGTGGCATTTAGGCTGAACTATTTCATGTTATTACCTCCCAGTAATGACACTTGACTACTTTATACATATATTTATCGGCAGAATACATCTTTGAATTTAGATGTCAAAACTCATGGGTAACATTTGGACACCTGTATACAAGACGAAATATTGCAAAGGATTATAAAGATCCATACAAAGGTGTGTTATGGAAAGAGAGTGATCTATATGGCGGTGAATTGCTCTCGGGCTTGCGACCGTGTCAGGCTCTCCATTTCTGCCGAAGTTTCGACGTAATACTTTTCCATCGTCGTCAGTGCTGGTTGATGCCGGGTAGTCAAGTTCCGGGTTTATATACCGTTGTCAACCTTATAAACCCGGCACTTGAATACCCGGCATCAACCAGCCCTGAGGACGATGAAAAAGTATTACGTCGAAACGTCGGCAGAAATGGAGAGCCTAACCTGGTCGCAATCCCGACAGCCATTCATCGCTATTATTCGCCGGGAAAACATCAAATATAACGGTGTGTATTTTACTAGTCACCCTGCTTTGCTTTGAGGAGTGTCTTATGTCATCCCTTTTTGAAATAAGACAGTGATGGTGCATTTCGTAAGGTAATGTCAAGATTATTCCACTCGAGGCAAGCGGTTACAGTAAATGATTTATTGGATATGACGGTTCGGTGGTGAGGTATTACAAGTTTTTGATACCCTCGTGTGTTTACACATTACACTTTGCTGAGTTTTAGAAAATCGTCTGTAAGTACTTCGGCATTTTTGTGCTAAGGACTTGATAGAGTAGAAATAGCGTATGAAACAAACGTCGGGAACTAGGTTTTAACCAGGAAAGATTATTTATGATACAAGTAGTGTGATCTGATATTTTCAGATAGAATGTGAACGTAATGCAGGCGTTGAATCACCGTTGAAGTTTTAATGAAAGTTCCTGAGATATATCTTGATAGGCTACAACCAGGTAGTCAAAATGGGATAATATTATTGTGGTAATTAGTGTTTCATTAAGTGAGGCAGGAATACCGTCTCTCAGTCTGAGGAGAGGGAATAATGACCTATTAACTGCTTTACAAATCTTAGTTGGATGAGATGACCACGACAAACATTCATACATAATTACTCCTAGGTTTTTAACTGTTTGACAGTAAGGTACTGGGTCATTAACTATACGCAATGGGGGTAATTGATTACTTTTTATTGCTTTCAGTATTCTCGGATATCCAATTATGATTGATTGTGACTTGCCGGGATTTATGCTTAAAAAATGAGTTTACTCCAACTGTTGAAGTGTTCTAGGTCATTGTTTATGAGTCTCAGGCTTTTGCATAAGTTATCAATGTCTGAGTGTAGATATATTTAGAGATCATCCGCGTACAGATGATGCTTGCAATTCTGAGCACTAATGGGCAGGAATTAATGTAAAGAGAAAATAACAAAGGTCCTAGAATAGAGCCTTTATGGGCACCTCTTGTTGTTTCGACCCACGAAGAGCAAGTAATCCAGTGAATCGCTGAAGGAGAGAAACCCATGCAACTCATTTTTGCTTCTAGGACATCTCGGTGTCGAGTCGAAAGGTTTACTAAAATGCAGCTGAACAAGTTCTGATACCCCCTTGTCCATTGATCTCCTAATTTCATCAGTTATTTTTGCTAGGAAGAAGTGGTACTGTGTCCACGGCGGGAACCGGATTTAAACTGGTCAAGTATGTTATTGTATTTTATAAAATCAGTTATTTGTTCACAGACGAGTTTTTCAGGAACCTTGGAGAGGATCGGGTATGAAATGCTCAGATGATGACTCGGAAATTCTTGCAGATATAAAATCCTTAGATGATAACTCGGAAATTCTGGCAGATCTGAAAGATGTGTGGACGCAAGTATAACGAAATGCAACGTGAAAATTTCCAACTTTAAGCCTGCCCCGGTGGCGGCGGGGTAAAGTCCTCACCTGACAATCCGAGGGTTGCGGGTTCGAGTTCCGCCTTGGTCAGTTTTTCGCATTCCCAGGGCATGGGTGTTTCTGTGAAGTTCTTGTGGTTTGGCCCCTGAGTAGCCTGATGACAGACCAATGGGCTATCGGGATCGCAGGGGCATACGGACCACCAGAAACGTCCGAGAGCAAAAAAATAAAATTAAGGATCGTCAGCACTCATGCTTAGATTTAGTTTGCGGCAGCTCACCATTCCGCCCTCATACCGACCAACCGCTTTATTTGTTCTTAATTTACGCAATTGTATGAAATTCACAGTGAAAAAATCAAATGGTTTGTGACCTTCAGCGGGTGAGTGAATTGTGTGACCATCAGCGAGTGACTCCGTTAAAGTTATATTGCGGTCAGTTCTGCAGTTCTTTAAATTTGTCCATAATTCACGGATTTCTACACATGAACATTCATGCATATCAATATTCGTTTTTATATATCTATTAAGATTGTTATGAATTAAAAAAGTGAAAATGATGGTTCGTGGGCCGCCGTCAAACTCGAGCAGCAAATAATTGCCCAAGTGGAAGAATTTTTCTGCATGGGAAGTAGGATGGGAAGTAATGATGGAAGAAGCTAGAATGGAATATTGAGCAGAATATTCCAGGCAAAGAAGGCATTATACCATAAGAAGAGTCTTCTTACAGCCAGCAGCATAAGCTTTGAAGAAGGAAGCGCTCCTTTGAAATAAATACTATTGTTTTGCACAGTGGAAATGTAGTGTTTTCCAAGAATGAAAGTCAAATGGACGGAGAGGAGCACCAGTGAATAAATCTCACGAAGAGTTGGAGAAAAGCGCAATGAAAATTCTGAGCATAAGAAGAGACAAACTTATTGGACACATATTGTGGCACAATATCCTCTTCAAAGAAATAATGGATGGAGAAATCAAAAGGAAGAATTATCGAACGAGACCAAGATTGGAATTCATGAGTCAAATTATGAAGGACGTCTTAGTGAAAGTCATGCGTACATGAAGCGGTTGCCTGAGAGGAGTGTGGTGAGGTTCAGCATAAGTCTTCGGATGGATGACTACTGATGATTATGATGTTTCTTGTGTATAATTCTTCTTATAATATAATCTTAAGTGTATAATTCCAAAGTGTTCCGAAAAAGATTAAATGATTTTTGATTGTTCTTATGGAAGAAACGCCAACTTCAGTAACTATGTGGAACCTATCCAAGTTTTTCTTTTAACGGAGGAAAAAATGTATTTTGATGTCAGTGTCTTTTCTCAGGTATTCTCTTAAGCGTAAAGAACTTGTTGAAGTGAAACTTAAATGATAAACCTTACTTATAAGATGAATGGAAGGCATGTCTTGAGGAATGAATCGGTCAATAGAGATGAATCGGCTACGATGTAAACTGTGCTTCATTGTAATAGTTTCTGTTAAGGATATGGACGATGATCTAAAAGGCAAAGATATAATGGAGTAGATAGTTTGAGAGTAATGTGTATGCTGTAGAAACCATTGGTGATTGCCGTGGAAGAGACTAAATAAACTAGGAGTATTACCAGCATTAATAATCGTGTAAATTGGAACGATTAATGTATTTTGATAATAATGATCGATGCATTGTGTAGAAGCAAGGTGTGGGAGAAATTAAAAAAGAGCCTCTTCTACCTCCTATTACCATACGGCCTCTAATCAGTTGTTATTTTTACTTTGCCCTTCTCAAATTGCATGTTAGCCCGAGGAATATGTTTATCAATAGCAACAATTAGTTACGAACAAATGCCGCGTATTTTTTAAGGTTATCCATATTTTCTTAGATCTTTCTACATTGATCACTGCAGTATTATATGGCAACAAAAGTTACCTGAACCTTACCGAAAGCTACATTAGCTTATTGATATTCAAACTCTGTGTTCTCCTTCGTCAACTCCCATACTTTCTCTCTATCTTCCAAGTTTTGTTATTCTCTCAGTGAACGTTCCTTACTTTATGCCCAATTACTTATCTGTCGTTTACAATGAGAAATTCTTAAGTTTGCGTTTGATTTTCGGGAAGAGCAAAAGCATAGCATACTAATGATATTTCTTTTTTTTTCAGGTAAGGCGAGAATTATCTAAATTTTTCAAGTGCGCTTAACCTGAAAGGTGAGTCTAGAACCAGTTAATTTTGAACCAGTGTAGTCTTATTCAGTCAACGCTTTCTCTCACGTGGAATTTAGTTCTGGAAGATCCATCATTTGAATTTATATTTTATCATGGTGTTTCAATTAACATCTTCTATATTTTAATCTGCATGCAATAATTTAACGAATAAGTCTTGCTTGAACGCATCCAAGATGGTGTTCTTCATCAATTCCCTCTTTGGCTATATCAATCCTCAGAACTGTTGAATGTTATTAGCCGTAAATTTAAAAAGCTATTGCAATGCCCAGGATTATTTTTTTACATTTTGTTATTTCATGAAAGTAATATGGGGATGCAATAAATCGATGTCGATAAGATTCTGCTAACTTAATCTGGAGTAAAGCTTCTAATCTACAGCACTTTAAAAAGTAAAACCCTCTTAGACATTAAGCTATTTTGCACTTTTAAATGTTTTTAAAGATTTGCTGTGCGGAAGTAGCTCATTTGGACCTATCATTAATATAAAAGATTGTAATGACCTTTTGCGTCACATGTCATGCATGACGCCATGAATTAGAATTGAAGAATGAGTACTAATACTCTTTCCTCTTCCATAACGAGGAATATAACTTAGGCATGAATAAAGATATTCTCGCCTGTCGTAAGGCTTTTTGCGGAAGGCTTGAATATCTTCATTCGTGGCATAGAACGGCAAAAGTGCTGGTACAGGATTCAAACGAATGGGCTATGGCTTCCTCGAAGTTCCTTGTTCCCTTGCGTGGTCCGTGGTTCGATTCCTGGTCCAGGCGGAAATTTTCCTATAGCTTTTTCTCCGTCATAAATTAGGCAATTATGTTTGCGCAGTATTATTCATGTTTTACTGGGATCGTTGGATGATGAAGGGTGAGCTTTTACCGTAGGGTCTCTTGATGACTTTATGAGTGATTTTGTTATGAATGTAAACATACATGTTGTTTTTGTAGTGCACATGTTCACTACTCGATTCAATGCCAAGCATGTTACTTTTTCCGGAAATGACTATCATCACTGGATGGGGATTTCGGTGTTGCCAAATATATTGCCAATTGAAGAAGAGTTAAAAATTTAAGAACAGCTCCTCTTATTATAAATTGCCACGTAAATGCCCAGTTTCTTTCATATTGAATTGTCTATTGTAGAATGTTGGGTTCAGTACTCGAGAGAAGTAGTACATTGTTATTTGTTCGGGGTAATAATTGTTTTACAGTGCTATGCACACTCTGTGATTTGGTCCACGGTGCTTAAGTCGTTTGCATTCTAGAAATATTTCATTTGCTTGTAATTTTACCTTTATCAATGAACTCCGATACAATCCCATATTTTACATGCATTGCTTTTTATGAAATTTTGTAAAAGATTTTTTCAGCTATAATACTGCAATAACGTCATATCACCATAAGATTTGGAAACCTGGGTGAACTCATGAAAAAACTGAATTTCTTTAACAAGAAGAGCTGTAACCCTCTGATAGAGGTATATTTATATTCTTTCAATCAAGAAGAAATGCAATATCCTTGGAAAAACCCAGGTTGTGTAAATGGAGTTTGAATTCAATAATTAACCCAAGTTAAAGTTGAGATGTATGATTTATTCACATAAATAAATTGACATAATAATTTAGGTGGTCATGGCTAGGATTGACTGGGTCATGGGTCTAGGGTCAAGGGAAGTGAATTTAGTAGATGATCTTCTGGTGAATAGGAGCAGCGGCGTAGGTAAGGGGAGCATGGTGGAGGCCATAAGTGGAGGTGGAGTAGGCCAGCTTGGCCACGGGACGCACGGCAGCCGCGTGGTAGGCAAGGGGAGAGGCGTGGTAGGCGAGGGGAGAGGCGTGGTAGGCAACGGGAGAGGAGTGGTAGAAGGCGGGGGCGGCGTAAGCCTTGACTACGGGCTTGGCGGGCTCCGGAGCGGGGGCCACTTCCTTGGCGGGCTCTGGGGCCTTAGCCTTAGGGGCCGGGATGACGACGCTGGAGGGCTCCATGTTGACGACGGCGTTGAATCCGTTGACATCGTCAGCGGTGTACTCGACGGTGCGCTTCACGCCATCAGGGTCCACGACGGAGTAGCTGCCCTTGACGACTCCGTTCTCCAGGCTCTGGGTCTGTGTCTTGGTGTCACCGGTCTCGGCGTCGCTGACATCATAGGAGAAGTTGTAAGATGGGTTAGGGTCGACCTCTTCGTCCTCAGCGGCGGGTGCGGGTGCTGGTGCGGGAGTGGTGGTGGTGGCTGGTGCTTCGGCGACCTTAGCCACGGCCAGGGGAGCGTGGTAGGCCAGGGGTGCGTGGTAGGCGAGGGGTGCGTGGTAGGCAAGGGGGGCCTGATAGTACGAAGGTGCGACTACCCTGGTGACAGCTGGTGCAATGACATGGCTGTTGGTGGCACTGTAGACTCCGGCTGGGATGACTCCAGCGTTGGCGACGGCCACGAGGGCGGCGAGGACGAAGAACTGGAGATTGACAGAAATATTCCATATAATCTATTATGGTTGTATTCCTTTTTGTACACCATGACTGAGCCAGTCTATGCATGTTCGATGGTTGGTCTGTAAATCTAGTGTTTATAGCCTTTTTTTATGGGTGACTGACTTTGGAACTGCTGATTACCAGTTTTATGAGTTCTCACTTTTGCCAGTAATACGATGCTATACGATACCTCTTTTATTTAGGTTTTACTTAGAATCTACGAATGTGGTTTTTAGACCTTTTAACTAACTGTATGTTATTTCATTAAAGTTACATAACACAATTTGATAATTAGAATGGATCGAATGCTTATTATTCTTTGTATAGATGTGTATCAATTCACTACCCATTTTCCAACGATTCTTCTATGCTATATTCGAATATTTTTTCTATTCTTAACCGTAATGCTATTGTAAGAATGATTATATTTTATGAATTTCTAATTCTGTGAATGATTTCACTAACTAAAAATAGCTTTAGTAATTGTTCGTTGGAGGAAGTTAGTGTGTTTGCGTAGGCAGTAAGTAACTCCGTGCTCTCTGAAGGGACTAGAAACGCCTTTGATTTTATCTAGATTGAAAAGTCTAGTAAGATATTCTATGAAGATTTTTTTGGCAACTATGAACTTAATCTACTCCGAAGACGTACCTTGGCTGCCATGATGTTGTTTGTGTTCTTGTCGTGAGACGGCTATGTCTCTTCGTGATCGTCTGCCAGCTTATATATGTGCTCCTCTCGATTTTTTTCGAACTCCCCCGAATTCCCATTCCATTGACTCCCTCACTCCAGGGTGTCCCTGATATATTTTTCGATGCCCTGGTGGATGATATGTTTTAATGGGTTTAGTGTCCTCCCGAATTTAGATTCGCCCTGCCCAACTTTGACCTTGGTCGCGCCCACCGTATCACATACTCCCATTTTTAACCTTTTGCTGCCAAAAAAGCAGACCATGAATCGAGTTCTAACAGGTCAGTCTTGTTAGAGGCTCGCGGAGAAAACTTGAAGCTCTCCGTTATTTTTTTTTTTAATTGAGGACGTCGCGTCGTTTCCTGGTGGGTGGAGCGCGTGGCAACTGATCGGATGGTCACTGGTTCAACTGCGGTTGACGCTTCAAAACAATAGAAGATCGGGACTGTATGGTGAATAGAGTGCTGGCTTTCCATCCTGAGGGCAGTTTTGTTGAAGGTGGGAGCGGCGAAGTGGAGAGCAGTTGAGGAAAATATTTTGTATCCCGGCAGTGGTTGATTTGTTGCGGCGGAATCTCTATCCCTGCTTGAGTGCAATGTTGAGAGCATTTCAAGAGGAGTACTCCGTCCGTAACCGGATGGGATGTTGAGCTGTGGCGCCTATGATGCCATTCGTTATAAAGTCGTTGATTTCTTCTTTCTCCGCAGCTCATATTAAAATTATTATTGGTGATATGATAAGTATAACTTATTGCGGGTAAAATAGATGCTGTACTGTAATTATAGCTTATGGTCATTCTTCTGCAATTTTTTAGCTAATATTTTTATGTGCGTGTCGTCAGCCTTAGACTATTTTTTTGTACTCGGCCAGTACTTAATCCATCATAGATTTAATAAAAACAATTAGTTTTATAATCCGACCAGGAACACTAGTAGCATAACTAGCGGGAAATATAATCGCAGGGCACTTATTGATAACATTATTAATGGGTAATGCAGGCCCATCAATTGGGATGCTTTAGTGTAACCAAAATAATTCTATGTGACAAAAATATTGTCTTTACTAAACCAAATTTTTTTATTCAAATATTAAGATAATAAAAATTTAATTTGCTCATATCAGAGGGTATTTACCTTAAAAATTTTGAAATTAGAGCTGCGTGAAACATGCTCTTCTCGGATTATTTAAATGGTATAGCTTTCTCAATACTTAATACTGTAACAAATAGTTACCTCCTTCATGAACTATACTTTTATTCAACATCATTATAAGAATTGGAGGAATTGCGAGTTAAACAGTTTATCCTTCTCCATCGGTTGTAATTGCACTTGCAGGAGGATATTTACATCGTCTATTTCTTTCATTGCACCAAGAGTAGGCTAATCCCGACGCTGATTTTTTTTTACCTTGACTCCCCTCCCTTACTATCCTTACCACCTTTATTAAATTGCGTAAATGACCGCATTTGTTGGTCTCCTCTCTTGTTACTTAGCCTAATAACAACCTTCTTAAAGAAAAGCAACATTTAGTATTCAGCCTGCCCGATATCCAGTACACGAGGAGCGTGCAGGAAACTGTTGGTGGTTGAAAGACACTATTAATATCATGAATAGGTAATACAGGACCATCAATTTCATATTCTGTCTTGTCAATTTAATTAATCACACAGTTACTTCTATTGGTATGGGATGCTTTAGTGAAACGTGAATGATTCTTTTTAGGAGTTAAATGACAGAAGTATTGTCTGATATATGTAATTTCATTTAATACGAACGTTTAACTGTTTTAGGTTTAGTCCGAGTTAATCTCTACCCACACCTGCAAATTTCGCAAGAATAATGTCTTTTCAGCAGAGCCTTCTTTCCGCTCGAATAGACTTGTTCAATCATTTATCTCTTTCATTTATTTCACACCATCCTGAAAACAGTCTCAAGGTCCCTTTGCTTTTGTCATTTTAACAGGCAATAACGAGCAAACAAACAACATGCCCTGGAAGGTGAAAATCATACCTAGGTTGGATGAATACCCGCAATTCTTAGGTTGACAAGCATGGGGCTGGTTTACTGTTATTCAGTGTGGGTATATACCCCTAGAATGTAACTTTGCTTGGTCCGGAGGGATAAACGTGTGATAAGACAGCCTTATATGCCTCTGAAGCTGTGTAATCCGTTTCCGCCAGGAGACCTTACTACATATAGTCGATGGTGATGTTATAATTATAGCCCGTTGTTAGAAAACTTGAAGAACTTGGCCGCGGTGTTAAAGTCTGAAAGACCAAATTTTGGACCGTTCGTGTAAGTTTTGTGCCCAAAAGTTCACCCTTTTTCTGTTTTTAGAATTCCCTACGTTCTATGAAATAAAAGCGGAAAAATAGATGGATGTGAGTCAATTATATAAATTGAATATAGTATCGCTTTCTTTCTTAAGTTCAAGTATATTGTTTTATCAACCATTTTTAAATTGATTGTTATGTAGTCATGCAGCTTTTTTGCGTTTAACTGTATTTACTCTTGAACTTGTGTCATGAAGTTTAGTCAAATTTCATGCAGTTTAGTCAATCAACGGAGTTCATCCCATATTTTATTTACTTTTCAGCTATGTAAAATGTATAAGTAAACGATTGAGTATAAAACAAGTGGCTGAATGCTGGGACTGTTTTTATTTAATTTCAGAAGTATTCTTATAGCATTTTATTGCAGAAATTGTCTAGAGTATTCAGTTAACTGTTTTGAGTTTCTATCGGGTAGAGTGTCCCAAGAAAACTGTTTAGGTTCGAATCAGGGTGACCATAATATTATTCCATAAGTGTACCAAGTGAACTGTAGTACGCAGTTCTGAAATATGCCGTTTCTTTAACGCTTTCGTTGAAAACATATCCGTGCAATATCATATTTAATACTGTAATTATTATGAATCATGCACCATTTCTAATCATGAAATGGTGGTTGTCGTAATGTAATCGTCTTTCTCTACCTGAAGGAAGGGGGTCCATCTCAAAGTGTATGCTCATCAGGGCAAATAAACTACCGTTTTTAGTCCCCCATTTCAGGACTGGTTATTCACTGTCGGTGGTAATTTGTACCTGGAAAGAAATGTGATGGCCTTCCAGCTAATATTAAAGTGAAATTCTTTGAACCGTGAAAAATATGCATAAAGAGCGAGGGCGACTTAATGTTGAGTAGTCGAAAACTCACGGATGACGTGAATGCTGAAAGAAATTGGGACCAGTGATCTCTACATTATTGAAATGTCAAAGTTCTCCCAAGGGTTAATTACAACAAAAAGCTAAGATTGAAAAGGGAAGGATAAGTTGTTTCTGTAAAAGATACTTTGCTCTACGTGACCAAGCCTATTCTAAGGTTATTCAATGTTGCGCACCGTAACTTACCTTTACTTTCTTAAGGATGTGCTCGCCTTATACGACATAATTTGGTTTCGGTCAAATGTTTCTTGGCCCACTACCTGCGTACAATGGGGTTACAGTTTTTTTTGTGGCATCTCAACGTGGTAAGAATTATTTTACCCGGATCTGCTGCTGGTTTTGCATCGTGACGGTAATGTTTTAGAATTTTTCCCGTGATAAGAGAACAAAATATAATTTGAGCAAATGGAAACATATTATGATCAGAAATGCTGAAATTTGAAAATTCTTTTTGGAATATCACTTGCGTAAGCCCATTGCACATTGCCTTATGAGAGTTTCCGTCCCATAATAATATTTCGTTTTTCGCTTAGAAAAAATCGTTGATTATTATTTGTCACCTTTTTTTAAGTTAAGAATATACCATTCTCCATTTATCGTTTAGCTCTGTACAGTATTCTACAAATAGATGCCGATGTTCACTACGTTGGTTTTCGATTATACTGTACAATGGTGCATTTCTCGTCCCTTCTCGTATTCCCTTCTCTTCACCTGTCTGCTATGGTTTGCCATTTGAAATGCCTTGAACTTTATCTGCCATCATTTAGTTAATGTGACACTCTCCTTTACTTGATAATTTTTTAGGATACCGATACTAGCCACGGCAATACCTTTACGGAGTCACGCACAAGTATCCATAAGTGTTAAATTCCACTGAGGAAAAACAATTCGCCTTGACCGAATAAAAAAATCCTCAAGGGAGGAGGACGCCTCGGTAGCTTAACTGGTGTATGTAATCGTTGCGATATCGATGGATTCTGGTTTGAGTCACGGTCAAGATGAATGACTTTTCCTACGTGGAATATCGCTCTTTTTTACCTCTTTAGAATGGGATAAGCCCGTAAAATTTGAGCCGCTTCTCTGCATACTTAAATTTTCCTCCTACGAAAATGTCTTCCCTAAAATTCTCCATAGTTTGACTTTCTATCTCTTCGGCTTCTTTATTCACACGTCTCCATGATTAAGTCTTAAAGCATTGCTATGCACTCTCATCCTTAATTCTTATGATCAATGTTTCAAAACCAAACAACGCCCGGTACATATCCAAGCCTTCGTTAGCCATCATTCACATTATTCTTTAGACACCCCGTCATCAATGCTTCGATTTTTTTAAGTGCTTACGCTGCTACGCTGGTGCAATAACGCCTCTTATATCCGTGACATTTCCTTCGTATTACGTATTAGGTGAAATTAAGTTCCGACCTGCCTTTGATGCCTTCCTAAATTGTTTTTCAACCAAGGAACACTGTCGATATTTTCTTGGGAATCTCATTACATTTTGAATCGTCAAGAATTATTTTTTTCGTTTACCACCCTGATTTTCTAGTGCGCTGAACGATAGTTAATTAATCTTTTACTGGCTGGAAAAAAAATTATCATTAGCATATCAAATCCTTGCCCGCATCAACTCTACCAAAGTTCTTCCCGTGTCGTAATATTAATTTTCTCACAGTATACGTTGAACTTCGGTGCAAATGAATGACAAAAGTGTCTCACTTCTCTTCTTATCATTTTTTACCTCGATTCTTCATCCGACACCCTGACTAATTATGGTGTGTCTTCCTAGTGTCTTGAATGAGGCATCTATTTCTACAATATGCGTCAACACAAGAGTTTTCGTTTGCCCTAATATCCTAACATTTTTTATTCATGTTCATTCAGCCTTTGCTTCGTGCGGCATGTATAATAGTACATGGTCATATCCGTATGGACGAAGTAAATACTTGAAGTGCATCAGATATTGAAATGAGGTTAGATATTTCGGAGTTTTAGTTTGACCCAACGTTAGAAATTTCCTTTAAAATTCTGGTCCAATGTAACCTTAAGCGTTACCTTAAAGAAATGAAATAAAAAATTTATATTATCCATCTGGAAGACATCTCAATTTTTTCTTAGTTTCTCCATTCAACTTCGAGTTAATTTTGATTGTTTTCCTATACTTTTCCTTTTATTTTTGCAAGGTCCTAGTTGATCCTTAGCGTATTGATTGTTTTATTTTAGTGTTTAGATGAATCGTATCAATAAATAACAATCCATTATTTACTTTTAGCCCTTGTTCTTTCTTTTCTTTCAATCGAATCATTTCCCATTACCGTATCTGTAATTTCAATGTATGTACTATCAACCCGGGGAGTGAACAATATTCTTTTTATGCACTTCCTTTCTCTATGGCAATTTTTAATCTTAATATTTGCACATTGTACAGTGAAAAAAATTGAAATACGGTGATGAATTACATTTTTCAGGTGCAACGGTCTACCACCATGGAAACACCGGTTCCCCATGTGTCACCTAGGTTAAGCATCGTTGTGATCTCCTCGAATTTGAAGGGGTAGTCTTCTTATTTCGTCCGAGTGCCATTACCCCTGTCTGCAAGTGGTAGACAGTATAAGCGAAATGACCTTAGCCATAGAAGAAAGTTAACCTGAAATACTACTGCGACATTACTCGGCAATCGTTTTTTCTTGCGGATGAGTAAATAGATCTAATAGCCGACAGCTATAGATTAGCCGACATAGATCTTTTACGATATTCACCTCTTGCCGCGTCTTTCCTCGCCAAGCTGGTCCATACATTCGTATGCGGTCAATCGCGCCAGCGCCTGGCCTAGGCGGTAGCAATCTCGTTCACATCACCATTTATGACCTGTGTGCGTTGATTAAGCGTGTATGGTCATTTTTGGGTCGGGTTAAAAATGTGAGCTGGAGTAGGTCAAAACCACCGCCATCAATTGGACAGGCTGGATCTTATGTGGTGATCTCATGCATTGGGAAGGTATATTTTTCGTGGAAAACTTGCGCTGTCTTATTCCACGGGCTAATTTACGGACATGGAGTGGGTGAGCTGTTGTACGCTGGATTATGGCGATAGCGGTGAATAAAGTGGTAATACTCGTTAGTGATGCATAATTTGACGAGGAGTTGTTGCGACCTATTTTTTAGGCATATCAAACGAGTATATCCAGGTATCCAGCATTGAGTTTTAGTTCTAGATTCTTCTAAATCACCCTGAGCATTGTTTTGCCAATATTTTTACGATGTTACACTTTTTCTGCTTTAAAATTACTCGCAAGCAACTTTGTGTGGTGGTGTGAATTATCCCTCGTTTTTTACTTCCCTTGTATTCGTGCGGGCCTTATAAATTTGTTATTACAGTATTATCTCCTCGAGTCTTCTATATTACTTGTGTAGTTTCAATTACTATTTATTTTGATTACTTTTTGGAAAATGTTATAACCCATAGTGTTATATCCTAATTCGTGATCATGTTGAATTTTGCCTTACCTTGGCGTTGGATGATTTCCGACGCAGTGATACTCAGTCATGATCAGCATCACACACTTAAAATATCAACCTGACTCTGTTTTAATCTTGACTTAATCTTTTATCTCGCTCATAGTACGAAGCATATCCTCCTGAACAGGTGGATATAGGGTGGACAGGAGTATATTGGGTTGAAAATCGAGAAAAGACTCGGAGAACATCCCCTTTTAAAATACAGTGTGATACTCTGGTTGCCAGATCTTCATTGAAAACGGCAGTCATCACGTGAAATGTAAATTGAACCCCTGCTTTGAATTTCTCAATATCCAACTTGATGAATTTAGTCTGAGTTGGGTCCTACTCTCTCCAATCAAGCTATCCTTCAGGTTGATCAATAAGCTTTATAAATATTAATGCATATTTGTGTATATTTCACGTATCCCATTAATAAAAAAAAACATTTGGGATGATAAATGAGCCTTGTGTCATGGTATGTATATTAATGCATGCTTCATATAAACTCAAGATAAGAATTTATTTCCAAAACTGTAGGCATGTTAGTATGGTGCTAGCCTGAATATCCATTATTTGAGTGTTCAAACCCCGATCTCTCGCATTCATTTTGTGCTGGTCTCAGGATTTAGATTATGGTGATTTAACTTCAGATCGTGATTGTAGGCTGTATCCTTCTGAGATGTGTAAGGGGTAAAGGTGAACGGGTAGGAAGGAGGAATGGTCAGGCGAGAAGGTGCAGGATAATGGTTGCGAGAAAAGGAGGCTGATGGCAGAAATTCTAAGGGGGTGGCAAAAGTGGTTGGAGGAGGTATTTCGGCGTAACGACATGCAGAAGAATGTGAAAGAGTTAAAATATTGGGTAGTACGAGAAAGGACGGAGAAGGATAGCAATTTTATATACAGTTTTGGGGAGAAATCCTTGGAGAAGGATTCCCGTTGTTGGTGTAGGAATGGAAATACCTTTCATTTGGTAATATGCTTTTGATGAGCGACTACAATCTTATTCCTGACCGCTTGATGTTATAAATTATGGATGAAGGTACACTGCTGGGGTAGTGGTGGAGTAAATTCATCTCCTGATAACGTGAGGTCGCGTATTCAAATCCCTCCTTGGTGGCAATACACCAGCCAAAGCGTGGTTGCGTTTGTCTTTCTTAACACATTAAGCTTTAATAATTTTCGAAATCATGTTAGAATTAATGTTGTATCATTCGTACAAGGATAGGTTTAGTGGTTACGGTATAAAAAATAAACAGCTTTATAGTGAACTAAAATATATATTTTAATACGAGCAGTTCATTCTTTCATGTATACAGATGAGCGATAAATAGTGAGCGACACACATTGGTCGGGCGATGAAAGTTATGGAATGGTCAAATTAGTAGATGACCTTATGGTGGATGGGAGCGGCAGCGACAGCCACTGTCTGGGGGTGGTAGGAGAAGTGAGAGGTGCTGTAGGAAAGGGGAGAGGAAACCACCTTGGCGGCAACAGGGGCAGAGTACACCTTGGCGATCGGAGCGGCGTGGTAAGCCACGGCAGGGGAGTGATAGGCCACGGCGGGGGCGTGGTAGGCCAGGGGAGCGTGGTGGTAGACGGCAGGGGCGGCGGCGTAGACGGTCTTGGCCACAACTGGGGCTGCGAATGTCTTGATGGCAACCGGGGCAGGGGCGACGGCCTTCACGACGGGCGCCTTGATGACCACGTTGGATGGCTCAGAGTTAACGACGGCGTTGAATCCGTTGACGGCGTCTGCGGTGTACTCGACGGTGCGCTTCACGCCATCGGGGTCCACGACGGAGTAGCTGCCCTTGACGACGCCGTTCTCCAGGGACTCGCTCTGGGTCTTGGTGTCACCAGTCTCGGCGTCGCTGACGTCGTATGAGAAGGAGTAAGATGGGTTGGGGTCGAACTCTTCATCTTCCTTGGGTGCGGGCTTGGCGGGTGCGGGCTTTGGTGCCTCTACCTTGGTGGCCACGGCGATGGGTGCGTGGTAGGCGATGGTTGGTGCGTGGTAGGCCACGGCAGGGGCGTGGTATGCAAGGGGTGCGTGGTATGCGAGGGGAGAGTTGTAGGCGAGCTGGACTCCAGCGCTGGCCACTGCCACGAGGGCGGAGAAGACGAAGAGCTATCAAAGTAAAGGAGAAATCCTTCATTAGATTCGGTTTGATTATTACGTATTCATGCATAATACATCGGGAGGCTTTTAAAAAAGCGCACCGGATATGGTCCAAGGATCCATGGATTTATTTAATAATCCTTATTTCGCCCTCCAGTGATAATCAAATTAATTTTAGCGAACGTAATGTTAACTGATTTCATTAGACTTATATTATTTGACTTAACGTCCCTGATGATGCCAGAAATATTAAATGCCATTATTATTTTTTTAAATTGAGAGGATTTCATAAAATATATCAAATCTTCATGGTAACTACTAGCTTAGAGATCTTATGTATATACCTGTTTATTCCCTAAGTGGAGAAACAGATTTTACTGATAATCTTCGACTTCGCGTAGGATAGTGATTTCTTGTTGCTTTACCACTGTGAGACGGCTAACAGCTAATGTTGCCTGATTACATTATAAAGTATGGCCAACGATTGCGTTTCTTTACTCTGCGTTTTTGCGTGTATAACCTATATGAATATAATAAAAGACTTGATTGGCCGATATAGAATGCCGCTCCAGAGCTAAGATAATGATGGTCTCGCTCTTACCATCAGCATATATATCTTCAAATTGCCTGCAAGTGCGTGTAGCGTGAGATTCTTGTTTACCATTCGTGATATACCGGCCGTGTATTATATCTCCTACATATCCCCTCGTCTCCCAGAGTCTTGTGTGCCAGTTGCAAAAATCGATTAAAAATTGCCATGGGTGGAAATAATTGTCCGTGCTTGGAAGAGCATAGGGAGGGGAATAATAGGAGGAACCAATTAGATCGACGAGATTTACGACAACCGAAGCATGCATACCACTGGTGAATGAAAGAGCAGAGGCATGCATTCCCACTGCCGTTAATGTCGGATTCCAGCTTTATATGGCAATTCTCAGTGAAAAAATTGCTATTATCATTTCAAGATAAGAATGACCACACCTGCCATATTTAACAATAAAGGTAAAATATTCTTGTAAGCGTGGAATTTATTATAATCTTTTCAATACAGCTAAAGCTGAAAAAAAAACTCTTCTAAGCCAAGTTTTCCATGAAGCATGACGGAATATACTATTAAAAAATCACGAGAGTTAATTACATGGATTATATAAATGCGTTTGTGCACTAAATTCTCCCCGACGATTTAGTTGAACTCGTGAGATTGCTTATCAGGTGCTCTTGCAAAAATGGTGTCCAGACAATTATCGTCGCTTGGTTGACACCCTGACGTTCTGGCAAATCTAAATTTGCGAGTAGGAATCTCTAATCGGCATTTGATGTCGTTCCTTCGAATTTAAGTTAGGTGCTTTTTTTAACAATTTGTTAGTTGGCCTGACCGAATGATTTTGAAAACTTAGCCCAGTTGATATTCGTCAATCGGTTGATCCCGTGCCGGTCAACCAATTTGAACGTCGCAGCCTCGAATAATTCCTCGGGCTGTTGTGTCGCTTCTCCGAATGTGATTCAATCGGTTAGTTGGTCATGGCAAATAAACTCGAAGCTCACAACTAGTTGATTTTCGTCGCTAGGTTCACATTGTACTGGCTTGTCAACTTGTATGTCGCTGGTACGAATCTTTCCTCACAATTCGGCGTCGTTTCTACCAATGTTAATTACCTACTTAGACGCAAGTTGACCTATGTCTATCGTGAATCTCAACATTTGACGGTGTCACTTTTGGCTTATCTCTATCGTAGACTCACCTTGTACATGGTTGCGGGTTTGTGTCTGGATTGTCTCTCGTCTGAGGATGATCTGATTTCCCCAATGCTTGGTCAAGCCCTTATATACTCATCCGGAGCTTTTCAGATGTCCTTCTTCCATTCCCCTGAATTCGTCTTCTTTCGCCAGGACGCATTCTCCCCACACCGCACCATCCTTAGAGGACTCATCAGCTTCCCATCCTCTGTCCCCCGGGTAACGTGTCGCAACAGAAGGACTCACTCACCGACCTCGTCGAATATTTTTTGTCTGGTCACTCCCAGCTCTCTTGATCCGCCCGAAAAACGCGTCTCCATCGACCTTCGACGACATCTAGAGCATCTGTTTTTGCCCTCCCGTTTTCCCGCCGTGACATTTTAGGCGCATATTTATTGCCGTATTTTTGGGAGAAACGGAAAGCCTCCTGCGGTGATTATCATTTTTCTTTTTAAGGTGATTTCTGCTCTTTTATCCACTTAGCAACGTCCCGAGCCGAAACGTTCCTTACTATGTTTAAATATTTTAAAAGCGTGGCTTAATATTTCTTGTCTGAAGTGACGCCCATGTGTTAATGTCTTTTTCACTCTCTCTCTCTCTTTCCTTCGGGTGGGGCTTGGATGAATATGGTCGAGAAATTGTTCGCGCTAATTCAGGGAAAGCATTTTTATCTCCCTTGCTGAATGTTCGTGCAATGTGGAGCGGGTAGATGGGGCGAGACCGGGTGAATAATCCTTTTGAGCTCTTTCTCTCCCGCAGACGGTACCTTGAGGCATGTCGGACGGGTTTTTTTGACTCCACAAGAGATGTCCGACGCTTGCGTAAGACTTGGGAGGAGGCGCCAGAGCTCGTAATGCTTAAATGCTTTTGCATAATTTTACAAGGGAGCACCAAACCTGGACACTTTTGCTACACCCATTTCTTGCATAGAACACTATCATTCGAAACGTGCTTATTTCCGCGAATTCCGCAAATGGGTACATGCCTATATTTTTCACCTTAATATGACAACTAAGTTTAAAAAGCACCATGTTTCCGAGAAATTATTCCCAAGGTGTGTGGTTACTCTTTTTTGTCGGAGTGCAAGCATCATTTTTATTTCGTTTTCTACTGCTTAGGCATTCAAGCGATGTAATTTCCCCTCGCATCAAGCTCCGTTGAATATGTTCTTAAAACGCAGTACTTAAGCAAACTCATGTGGAATTATGAGGTATGATAATTTCTGACGCATAAGTATAGAAATTTGAACCACAAAGCGTGTGCTACAGTTTTTTTATTAGCTGTTTTAATCAAGAAACTTATTGAACACCTTACATCAATCGAACTCGTGGCCTTTGGTCACAGTACTTACTCATTTTCCTCTCGAGCAATTGCTTGTGGTTTTGTATCATTAGAAATTTGCTGCTGTCATTTATCTGTACCATATGTAAACTACATTTAAATTATTACCAATTTTCACGCATTTTCTAATTATTACTTGTTTTATTAGATAGAAAGTAGTTTTAGATAGACTACATCTCGCCGTAGCACACGTCAGTTACAATATGATATTAATCATTGGTCTATCATTATTTGCTAGGAAACAGTGAGCTCATATTTGGGCAGTACGGAAATTTCATCCAAAAAGCAATTTATTGAATTCCAGTAATTTTATCGTTTTCTACATCCGGAGAAAACAATTAGGTTTCATTCAGTAATTTCAATTAGCAGGCTACATGGAAAAAATATTCTGCCGAAGTAAGAGATCCATATATTTTTTTCGTTCTAATGATCTAAGAGACCATATATACAAGGGCTAGTGAATAAGCCAATGATACATGTATATATTTGATTTAATTTTTGAAAAAATCTGTTTTATTGCAGTTTTGCTGTCCTCGTACTACTTTCAACTATTTCATATTTTTATACACTGTTCAGTTCTCTTAGTTCCATACCTAAAGTATTGCTACCTTAGTAGCCTATGCAAATGGAAATATATGTCTTGATTGAGCCTTATCAGTGGCCGTACTATTCTGAAGTGCGTCAAATCTTTAAGTTTTTATTAAGCTCGTTTTGTTACACTAGCTAAGTAAAAGCATTCTACAAAGTAGTTCGTTCAGCCGAGGGTCTTAGAGGAAATAAAATCAGCTGGAGGCAGTCGCTATATTTTTAACGATGGGTGCCCGTTATCTCTTCCATTTTTTATGCCTACTGATTAGTTTGCAAATATTTAAGGTTGACAACTTTAAAATCAAAATCATAAATCAACCTATTCTTATACTTGTGATGATCTTATAAAAAATCATGAATGCCGTGGTGTAGGGGATGAGGGAGGCTTCTAATTTGGAGCGGAAGGTCATAAGGGTGTTTATTTATATGTTTGAAGATTGAGAAAACTACATAAGCTTGGTATATTCTTTACTTAAAGTACCAGCTGAGGTCTATGGAGGTCCACAAAACTAACCGGTAGGCTCTACTGTTATTGATTGTTTATAGCGATATTGAATTTGCAACTACGTGCACTTAAGGAATAGAGTATCTATTAATTATGAGTGAGAATGACTTAGTTTTTAGAGTCGTGACCGAGTTGTATTTTGTGGCAAGAGTTCTGTTGCAAGTGTCACGTCTCCTGAAACCGCAGCACAATCACGCCTCGAGACCACAGGTATACATTAAAATATATGATGGGCGGTGTTAGTTGGCCAATGCCTCAGCCACCAGATTGCCAAGTGGGTTTGTTGCTTCATTGATGATTATTTTTGAAATCATACATGATTTGTTTGATGTCGTATTAAGATATATCATCATGTTCTCATGATGGTAATAACTTAAGGATAGGTTAACTTAGGAGTTTTTAATCAATAAGGAAGATGAAATTCAACATTCCAAGGCTATCGCATCTTACAATTTCCAAAACCTCTTTTAAAATGCTCTTTTTTCACAGACATAGATATGTATCTACGAAACACGTAAGATCTTGCCGTCACGTGTGTTTGAAATTGGTGCACACAACTCATAGGCTTAAAAAGAAACCAAACGGCAATATCTTAGTGTATATGGACATTAAACCCTTTGATTAGTAATGCAAGTTCCCCTGTAAAATTGAGTTTCAATAAGTTACGCCTGGTATCATTGCGTACAGTTAGTCACCGCTTCCTTTTTCTATGTTTGTTGTTTTGATTTTCTGTTTCTTTTTCAGTAATTAGTTCTTTTTTAAATAATAATTTCAGAAACATTTGTTAAGTTTTTCGATTTACACGGTGGAATTATTAAGGGCGTCGCGACGGGGTTAAAATACGGTCTCTATACTTACAATTTCAATGCTGGAATTAGAAACGATTAATACTGCTATTGTGTTCAATTTTCATTTCAAATTCAAGTGATCCTTGTAATTACAATTAAGAAAGAGAACCGGTTAAATAATGTTTAGACTTCCCAACTGGAATCGTACCCCTTTTTAAAAGCTTTAATGAACAAATAAGGAGTCCACTGCGTGGGACAGTTTGGTCAAGCGCTGATGTGGCAATCAAGAGTTCGCGGGTTTCACTCTTGGATTAGGCATTGATATCGTGTTTTTTCTTACGATAGAAGTCTAAGGTTTAAAGGGGAGGTATAAACATGGCAGTTGAGACAACATATTCTCTGTGACTTGCTAATCCTAGTGCAAAGGCGAAACTCGGATTACCATACGTCTTGAAAAAATGACGACACTAATTGTCAGTGTTTTTATAAAAATATATTTTAGCAATAGCACTCAAAATAATACAGCAATTAGACGGACTACAGTCGACGGACAGACATGTGAGTCGACTAGGCGTAGATGACCTTATGGTGCAGGGGCGTGGCCGCGTAGGTCACCGTCGGCGGGTGGTAGATGTGGGACGCCGTGTACGATAGCTGGGGGTTCACTATCTTCGCCACGGGAGCCTGGACCACCTTGGTCACCGCCGCGTGGTACGCCAGCGGCGCGGCGTAGGCGTGGTAGAAGGCGAGGGCCGACGGCGCCTTGGCTGGTGCGGCGGTGGCCGCCGGGGGAGCGGCGGTCGCGGGTGCCGGGGCCACCGCGGTCATCTTCGAACTTTTCACCACGACGTCCGAAGGCTCCATGTTGACGACGGCGTTGAATCCGTTGACGGCGTCTGCGGTGTACTCGACGGTCCGTTTGATGCCATCGGGGTCCACGACGGAGTAGCTGCCCTTGACGACTCCGTTCTCCAGGGACTCGCTCTGTGTCTTCGTGTCGCCGGTCTCTTCGTCTTTGACGTCATAGGAGAAAGAGTAGGACGGGTTCGGGTTGAAGTCGGCGTCCTCCTCGGGTGCGGGTTCTTTGATGGGTGCCGCAGGCTTCGCGGTGGTCGTGGCCGGGGCCGCCGCTGGTTCCTTGGGTGCGGCGGGGGGCGCCTCTGCTTTGGCCGCCGGCGGTGCCGTGACCGCGAGTGGGGTGTGGTAGGCGAAGGGCGCGTGGTAGGCGTAGTAAGTCGGGGCGGCGAGGCGGGTGAACGCAGGGGTCACGACGGCCGGTGCCCCGAGGAAGCCGGCGTTGGCCACCGCGAAGGTGAGGGCAAGGGCGTAGATCTGTAAGAAAGTAAATGTTCAGTTGTAATTATGTATCTATTATCCACGTACAAATGCAGCTGAATATCTATCACTCATGACAAATAACAACAGTATTCTAAACCAACTTAACGATTAACAATAGAACAAATAAGAACAGCAAAGAAATGAACAACAACAATATCATTTAGCAATGAACAGACGTAACTATAGATTTTAATCAGTTACTTCCCAAAGTTACCAAGACCCCTAATACACCTAGATTTAATTTTTTGGCAATACTATTTGGAGCGTATTCGGTTCATTAAGATCGCTACCCTATCCTGATAATTAGGTACTTTATCCGATTCCTACCACAATATCTATATTGAAAAGACACTTTAATTGAGTACTGATTATAATTATCTTCATATGACTTGAATTTTGGATCTTAATTTCTTTTCGAAAATGTTACTTGGCCGTTTTCCGTTACCCCTCTAATCACTGTGTTATTTTTTTTTAAATATCCGGTTTACTTGTATTCTTAGAGTATGGAGAAATTGTTTCACTCACCGACGCTGTCATGATGTATCCCTCCCGTGCCTTTTTGTAATGCACTTGTCTATTGTAGCCTGCAGGCAGCCTTATATAGGTCTTATTTGTTTTCCTTTTTGGCTCACCACTTACCCCGCCTATTCTTCCTTGACTTAATAACTCTGGTTTCTCTTCCTCGATTCTTCTTCGTGATATTGTCTCGGCTTCATGTCTGACCGCTAAGAATTTCATGCGCTCATATATCATACTCTCGGCCTTGAAGCAGTATTTAGCAGCGAGACTTGAAGTTAACGGAAATCTTTTTATCGGATATTGAGTGGCGTAGATATTTTTTTCGAATTTGTCACGCGTTAATTGAAACAATCGTTTTTTAGTTATTTTTCCTGAAATTTATTTATTCCATTGCTCGACTCAAAAGTTGGCTTCGTACGATATGCTAATAAGTTGTTAGTATTTATTTTTCAATTTTTAAATAATTTGACTTTCACAAAACCATTTTTTCATTTAATAACATACACGACCCGGGTTTCGATGAGTAATCTACATCATCAGGCGTTTATATCAATGTGTTGTTTGTGTAACTATGGTAGTTGTAGTTACGTGTCATCGGTAGAGGAAGGGGGTAAATGAGGAGAGGAGATGAGGTTGTTCAAAACGGAGGCCAGGATAGTGGAGAAGGATTGGTACGGGTACTCATTAATGAGGGTGATGTCTGGGTCATTCATAAATTTTAAAATCTCTAGTTGTTCTCTTGAGTCCAGTTCCCGTTGGTTGTTGCAAAATTTAAAAAACTGCAGTTCAAAATCACTCTGGTGGTTGTAACATATTAAGGGCTTAGCAAAATTACTTTTACTCTCATTTTTATACTTATAATTTTAATATTTTTTCAATGTTCTTTTCTTTTCTCATTGACGCTTCAAAAATTTCAAATTCAAATTTGTAAAAGTCAAATTATTTAAAGATTACATTGTTATACCACAACTTTACCCTAGAACAAGTTAATTTTTAGTATTTTTTTTCACTTTCGCCGTGTTAACTGCTTTTCTTTGGTTATTATTAGTCGTAACTTAATTGGCTATGTAACATGTTTACTTACTCCTTGAATGTGATAAAGTGATTGTTCCACGAAATAAACAGTACCTATGTCATTTACTTATAATTCGAGATGCAAAACTGAATAAAATATCATGTCCGAGCCGTCTTATGCTCGATTTTGTATTAATATGGTGAAATTTAGGTTTTCAGCATTTATTTATTAAGTCCTTCAACTTGTTTTATTGAACCTTCTTACTTTTTTTGCAGGTCTATTTGTAGTTTACCTTGATCTCATCATTATTTTTAAACATCTTGAACACCGTTTTATTTCTCTTATGTGTTTCGGTTTAGTTATTACATTTCAAACCACACTCCATGCGCTCACACGCCGCCTTTGACTTGGATTCTCGTACTTCGATTTTCACCGCAGATTGCGTGCCGTGGCTACCACTATTTTTATCTTGAGTATTCCTTGTACGTTGCGTAGAGGATATCTTTGAAACGCATTACATTAGATTGAGAACAACATAGCTAGTTTATTATTTAAAAAAATAATTATATTATGACCCCATTTAATTGAAGTTTCAGATCAATATGTATTTGTTATGAAACAATTGAGATGTTTCATTTGGTGATAGTTTCCGTGATTTACAATTTTTTCGAATATCTGTTATCGAACGAAGTGTTTGGTATTTGCGTTGATTCGTAACTTCACACCAATTATATCTTCTTCTGCCCCAGCGCGCACTGCAAAGATTTATTTGATGTCCTCATAGTTTACTTGAAACGCAGTAAACCTAATTATGGAATTATTCAGTAAATAATGCATCATCACAGGACATTGAATCATACTTTCATCCAGTTATCCGAGATAAACTACTACTCCACTTGAAAACTCACAAATCATGCCCAAATAAGTTCAAGAAATTTTACTCCATTTCTTAAAATACTTGTTGGCTGATGAGTGAGGGGGACTTTAAAAATAACACGAATGCGTGAACCACAGCCATGTGCGATACATATGCATCCCTGAGTAAAAACTGTGCATCATCGACCTCAATCAACTTTATCTTCTTACTATTCTGAAAATCACGCCTCAAGGCTCAGTTAATTATCAGTCGACATAAGTGTATTTTATATCCTCACTATCCACCAAAATACTTATTATGCTGTCAACACTTTAACAATTCCATGTACAAATGAACTATAATGTACCCATTTTTTCTAATTCAGGAGATATAGGTCCATTAATTTTTAAATTACTTTATTTCTCTATACCGATGTGACGTTTCGCTTTTTTATATGTATGCTTTCTCAGGGTTCAGAGGGGAGTTCCTTCTGATTGATACCTTCGTTGCTATTATCACGAAAAACAGAGAGAGAGAGAGATTTCCTTCTGAATTTAGTTTGAAATGACACCTTCGTTGCTAATTTGACGAATAATAGCAACGAAGGTATTATTATACTTATAATAAACTCAGAAGGAACTCTCTCTGAGCCCTTAAGAAGCATGTATAAGAAGCGAGACGTCGGTAAAGAGAAATGAAACAATTAAACATTTAATGGACCTATATCTCCGGAAAGAGAAAAAAATAATTATCATGATAAGAGGTCACGGAGAGGAATCATCTAGATGTAATGCTACCAAGTTTTTTCCTTGTACAACAGGTATTAAACTTTATGCATCTTCATATTACCCTCCTAACCTCTTCAAGGGTGTGCAAAGGTAATGAATATTCCGCAAACGTGAACTGCAATATGTTGTATTAAAGTTTTAGGGAATATATTGTATTTAACGGGTTTCAGTGGATTAACTCAATAATTCATGCTCAGATTTTGCAATTTCTGAAAGAAAAGCAGGCTTGTGAGTTGCCCTGTTAATAATGCTTATTTCAGTAAAGAAATGTTCTTGACTGAGCTAGTATGTCTGCCTTAAATAACCTATGGTTTAAGTCTTGATGACGGCCGACTCGTCCCTAGTCGCTCTCGGAGAAAATGACAGATCTTCACCGTTCGACAGAATATTTGTCGTTATAAGCTTTATTAAAATAGTTTTGGACTCTTACGCCCGGTTTTATAATCTCAGGGTAAATATTTTCACGGTGTATGAAGTTATGAGCTCTACCGATAGTCTTATGCAATGTACAGATCCTGAACCCTCAGTTAACTTAAAGTTAACGAGAAGGTTACATCAGTTCGCAGAAAACGTTAACCAGTCATAATAAAATCGGCTCGTAAGAATATGTGCAAGGTTACTTTATTCTTTCTTAATATCATGAATACATAGGCCATTTAAACCGGTTATCGAAGGTGCCACGTAGATAAGTTGAACTCCTGTCGTTTTTACTGATCAATTCGGTCCATCTTCTTGATTCCTCCTATTGCAGATGGCCTCTATCGTTTACCCATAAATCGCCGCTTTGTGCACCGGATCAACGGCAAAGGCCACCGGCGTAGTGGAGATGGCAATCCTCTGGACCGGATGGGGAACCTGATGATGGACCACCGGGGTGTAGAAGATCCTAGGTGCCGGAGCACGGTACACCACGGGGGCTGGGCGGTAGACGAGAGGAGGTCCCGTGTAGACCGCGGGCTGGGCGGGGATCTGTGGTCCACTTGTAGCATCGGCCATTGTCTCCGCGACTGTCGTAGTTGGGCCAGACGTGGTGGAGAGTTGCCTCTCTGTGCTGGTCTCCACGTTGAACTGTCGGGCGTTCGCTCTGGGTGTCGGGATGACGACATTGGTCGGTTCCATGTTGACCACGGCGTTGAAGCCGCTGACGGCGTCGGCAGTGTAGTGGACTGTGCGTCGGACGCCGTTGGGGTCCACTACGGAGTATATTCCCTTGACGACTCCGTTCTCCAAGCTCTCCGAGTGTGCCTTTGTGTCGCCGGTCTCGCTGTCTTTCACGTCGTACGCGTAGGAGTATGAAGGGTTGTCGTCGTGGTCTGTGTTGTCTTCGTACCTCGAATTAGTGGCGGGCATTTCTGTCGTCGTGAAGGTGCGATCGTTCATTCTAGCGGTGGAGTCACCGTCGTTTCCGGACATCGAGGGCATTGAGGATGGCGATATGGAAGTCATCAGGTCATCGTAAACGGGAGTCGTGCGGAGAATGGCAGGGGTGCCTCTTCGTGAGTAATCAGGAACCGTGTAGCCCGGTCCTCCAAGTAATCCGGCGTTTGTGACCGCAAACAGTGCGGCTAGAGCAATAAACTGAAATGAAAATTCATCAGTTTTTTTCTAGCGATTATTACAGTTTTTTCTAAGTGGAAAAGGATTTGAGCGATTATGATCTTATGCCTCTAACGAAGCTTATGATTATCGGAAATCGGTTAATTGGTGATGATAAAGACGTTTTTATTTTTAACGAATCATTGTTCCCTCCTACATTCAATTGCTTACTAAAAAACATCCATGTCGTAGATGGCAGAAATCTCAACACATTGGGGGTCGAACGCGCGACCACAAAATTGGGAGTGAGGACTGATACGCGATTCCTAGCAAGAGAATCAATGGATTTATTCAGAACAAACTCACACACATGAGTGAACAACCTCCCTATTACGACAGCAATGTAAGGCGGAAACTCAGGGGGCAGAAGATTCAACATGTCATGCATAAAAAACATCAAAATCTGGTATCTAAACTACTGAGTTAGCGAGAGAAAATTGCATCTCTCAACGCTCAAAAATGAAGAGGATAATTCGTTCTGCTCTACGAACCTCAAGGAAAAGTTCTCGCTATATTATTAAATGAAATCCCGAAATAATGCTTACCCTGTACTTAAGAAATTCGCGGCAAATTATCAGAACATCTGAAGAATGCCGTAAAGGAAAATCCTTATGAAAACAATCGTTAAGGTGTATAGTGCCGCCATGTAGAACTGCATACATCCTTTACCTACACCGTAAAATGATGTCGTATGGGATCATCAAGTTCTGATTCACTTATAGTGCATTGTAGTGCATTCATCCCATAAACTCATTAATATTACAAAAGTTCCTTCCCATGCTTTTCATGCGAAAAATATAATTACGGTCCTTCAGTGTCGTTGATCCATCTTACCTAATTAAAACAGAAAAATACAAAACTAAATTTCGGCTATTTGGTGCCTCTAAAGGAAATTTACTTTTTTATATAAATATATTGAGAGTGGAGGATCAACGATCCATGTCATTAAATCTTGCTCTAAATTCAACTTGTGGAAATCATACATTAACTGCGTGACTTAGAATTTAACTGAATCTCAATACAAGTTTAACAATTATCAGCTCACCTTAGTTGAAGCCATTGTTTCCTCAGGATATCACGTTGGTATCTGATGCATGTGGTAGTTTTCGTAGGTTTATATACGCTGACTGAATCCGTTGCAGTTCTTTCCTCCCCTTTGCCCTTCTTATGAAGTGTCTTGGTCATCCGTTCGGGATTATATTAAGACTATATCTTGTTTTGCAATAGCTGCCTTGCGTATTTGATTACTCCTCCATTACCATCTCTTGTTCGATCCGTCGCCCATTTAATCCGTTTCTCTTTAGCTATGTAGTCGTCACCCTTGTATATCCTCTGGTTATATAATATCCATGTGCCTTTTCAATGTCTCGAAGGTTCGTCACCCAATCTTTGCAATCCCCCTCGAGTAGGGTGAATGCAAGATCTGAGTTAATCTTTTGCAAGTACTCTTTCCTACCTTATTCAAAAGCATTTGTGCCTTTCTTCCTTACTTTGCTGCTGTAAAGTTTTGGAAAATGTCTTATGCGTTGATTATCTTATAATTCTACATGTACCTAGTCCTGGTTTGACTATGTCTGCTTAATTTTACCACAAGTTGTCGTAGCCTCTACGTAACTTGATGTTAGCTTCGACGTTATATTTTATATGCTACATCATACCGCCGGATTGTTAACGTGTTATTACTGTTAGTCAGTTGACTTTGGATAAATTAATATGAGAAAGTATAACTGTCGGTTTTCGTACCGAGAATATTTACTAACCAGAGTTATAAAACCGGACCTCAGTGTTCTACTTTTGTGATTATTATTTATACATTATTGTCTATTATAAAATCCAGGCAATTTGTATAGTTTGGAAGTGTTACATCTAACAAGGTGGGAGAAGGTTATAGAATAAATTAAGTTAATGTAAATTGTTACTAAAAAAGTAAGAATTGTTTCCGTTCGCAGATACCATTAGTAATTAAAATCATTTTAATATATTACCGTTGTTTGAGACGAATTCTTTGACGGTCCCCTCAGTAATTCATTTATCGTGATGAATGAATTTTTTGCCTTCGTTTATCAGTGTTTTCACTCGGCTTCTTAAAACTTACAGTATGGCGGTCGCGCATGTATAATTTCAGGGTTATTTTGTCATTGAGTTTATTTTTACTGCCTCATACACTTTAGTTTACTTTGTATGTATATAAACTTGAAACTATGTGCATTACTTCTGCCTTTTCCTAAAGGTTAATATGAGTTAATTCTATTCGCCGTGTAAAGTATTAACCTCTTCGGACCCCTTGTCCATATATGTGGACAACCGGTTTGTAAGCCCCTTAGAGGGTAGCTTTTTCCAGCAGAGTATTGTACTGATGTACCCATCTGTGGACATGCCTGATTTTGAATTATCCGCCTTGATAGCGCCAAATTCATACTCTAGAAGCTATTTCTTTTAGCTATTGTTTTTCAGAAATCAATATGGCGGTCACAAATAAAGACATGGAAAGTAAGTAAACTATATTCCATCTATTTATCTCTTGCCCATGTTGCATTTTTTCCGTTAATGTTCAGAGTATGTATACTTATGGTGGTACTTAATTATTATTCATGCGATTATGAAATATTTTTCCATCTCTCAAATAACAACTGTACACATGTGTGGTCATCGAGTTTACCTTTGGTGCTATACATGTTATAGGGCTCTCTGCTGATGACATTTTGGAATTGTTAGGAGAAAGTGATAGCATAGCGAAGATTGAGGGGTTGTTTTTGTGCTTTGGATGGGATGACGAGTGCTGGCAAGTTTACTGAGAGATAGAGATAGGAGGCAAGAGATGAATAACGATGTCGCACAAGTCTGTAAAACGGGTATTTTTTTATACTTGCATACCGAACCAAGCATACCTTCATTTGCAGAACACGCGTGTTTTGAATTAAGTGCTAGATCGTGGATATAAGTAAGCGTGAAAGTGTGAGAATGTGTTCTATGTCTGCGCAATACCCTGAGAGCCACCGCAAGGATGTGTTTCTAGGAGTGGAAAAACCACGCATTGAAAACGAATGGAATAGGAAACAGGAAAGGAAAAATGTGAGGTGTATTTCATTGAATCAGTACTCCTCACAGTTTCCGCTCTTTTCTCCCTTTGTGCGTGTGAAGAAGGAATTCAAGTGTATTAGTCCCGATTGTGTATCCGTCCTACATCTTAAACGAGTAATAATTGTATGCATGGAAATTTCCTCAGGAAAAAATGCGCCTGGGTCTGAAATCGAACAAAGGACATTTGGCTTGCCGGGCCAGTTCACAGAACACTGCACATGCTACCCAGGCCGTGGTTCGATTCCTGGTTCAGGCCGATTTTTCCCTGTGGCAATTTCTATGCATTTCATCGCCGCATTTGCGGCAGGCTTAAATATCTTCTATACTTGTATACATGTAAAATTTATCTCGAAGACGGCTCTAACTATTTTGATGACATCATACACCTTGATGGTTTTAGGTAGGATACATTCGTTGGACTAGGTCTGATCATCAGGGTAATGCGTTAAGGGACCGAATTTTGAGTCCAGAAAAGGTTTCTGGGTCAATTCATACAAAGCGTGGGAATCCTTGCGTACCTACTTCAAGGTAGATTATTTTATTTTACGACTTTACTATATTTTTAGATTAAATTAAGACAATGAGACTAAGTTGCGCCAAATAGTGTTTAATTTTTAATTTCATTTTTTCAGCGTTCGATTTTGGCATACTGGTTTACAACTTTAGATAATTATGATCAAACAAACTGATTTGGTGTTTTTATCGCACTTTTTCTCTCCATGGTTACAGCCGTTGTTGTTTCTTTATTTTAGGGAAAGAATGTGCTGGAGAAGTGAGTGATTGTTGCATTTGCGGCAGTTTTTTATTGGAATTCCAAAAATTAAATTGTTTAACTCGTGTGATTTCTTTATGAATTCGCGCAAAGAAAATCCGTAATCCTGACGAAATTTGGCCGTCAGATATTTTATTATTTATCTTTCCTGTATTATTATTAGTTATTATTATCATTAAAATAAAATAGAGAAAAATCAGATTAAAAAGTGTAAATTTGTTTTACAATATGCAGATATACTGAATTATGCATATATTTAATAGGGCTGGTAATTAGTGTTAGTAGGCAACTGAAGAGCATAACATCAATGACTTATGCTGATAATAGGGGAGCGGGAAAAGTATGGAGGAGCAGATCTTCAGTCGTGGTTGGCCGCAGTGAAGAGGTTTCCTGTGGCTAGCAGTGGAATCGTGTAATCCAGTGTGTAAAGGGGCATTTAGGGATACTTATATTTTCCAAGCATGCCTATTATTTTGTTTGGAACACTGCGAGAATAGCCGCGACTGTTACTTAGCGGAATCACCCGCTGAAGAACAACAAATTTATAGATTTGTACTGCGTAAAAATCATTCACCCTGGACTACGATCTAATCCAAATGCCGAAACTCATGCCGAGTGTTTAAACCAATTGATCTGTTGAAGCAGTTGCGGGATCTGAGTTCGAATCTCAGTGGTGATCTTTTTGCCATGGGGTTCACTTATTTGTGTTGAACCGTCATCTATCGACTATTCTTGATAATGATGCATGATATGGAGTAGCAATGTAGGCGTTAAAATAAAAGAAAACATTGGCAATGAGATTAAGTTAGGCACATTGATTATCTCAACTATAGAAAATTTGTTTCACTGTACGCAAGTAAGCTAAGATGTACAGTTATTTGTGATGGAGTCAAAGTAAAGATGTACAAAAAGAATATAAAATTTTTCAAACGAAATATGAGGTATGGATCTGGAATTAAGGCTCTTTAGAAAAAGAGTAGGTAGAATAAATTATAGCTATGTGCCCATTGATGATGTGGGGTTACACGTGAGTTCAGAGGTGGGTTGACACTTGAACGAATACAAAATGTATCAAATTAAATGTGAGGTATGGATCTTAATCTTTGGATTTTCCTATGCATGTATTCCGAAATGTTATTGTTTAAGTAATTCCTGAATCATTGGATGAGGATAGAAGTGGTAGTTAGATGAATTAGGACGCTTTAAGCTATGGTACCAAGGAAATTTTAAGTACCCGTAGGTTTGGGAGGAATAGGCGTGGTCATCTAAATAGGATGACGGGAGCTAGACTGATAGGAAATGAAATAGTGATAGCCCGTGGAACAGGGCAAAGGTATTCTATTATGTCCATTTAAGTGTATATTATATTCGTATATCTCGATGTATGATATAGATGATGGGTTACATCTAAGTTTTCGTAATATTCACATTGTAAAGTCAAATGCAATAGAAAAAGACATTATATATAGAAAATTTATTTAATACTATACAAATATACTGAGGTATACATATTTTTTAAGCACACGCACTCCTTGGGAATGCTGATATCATGTGGACAGAAGGCGTTGCCCTCTAGTAGTGGATGACCTTCTTGAGGGCGGGGTAGGAAGTGTAGGTGACAGGGTGGGAGACCACCTTATGGACAGGGGCGGTGAAGACCTTTTGGACGGGTGCGTGGAAAGCCAGGGGCGCGTGGTAGACAGGGGCGGCGGTGTAGACGGGCTTGGCGACGGCGTAGACGGGCTTGGCGACGGCCACTGGAGCGGGTGCGAGGGGCTCACGGTTGACCACGGCGTTGAATCCGTTGACGTCATCGGCAGTGTATTCGACGGTGCGCCTGAAACCATCGGGGTCCACGAGGGAGTAGCTGCCCTTGACGACTCCGTTCTCCAGGGACTCGGTCTGGTACTTGTCGTCTCCGGTGGTGGCGTCCTTGACTTCGTAGGAGAAGGTGTATGAAGGGTTGGGGTCGAAGGGCTCCTCAGCGGGCTTGGCTACGACGACTGGTTTGGCGATGGCGGGTGCGTGATAGGCGACGGTTGGTGCATGGTAGGCTACGGTCGGTGCGTGGTATGCGACCGGGGCGCTGTAGTATCCGGGAGGTGAGAGGATGCCGGCGTTGGCCACGGCCACGAGGGCGGCGAGAACAAAGAACTAGAAAGGAAGAAAACAATGGTTTGGTTATTTTCGCGGGCAACCGATAACTAAGGTTATATGCTCCAATGGGCACGGGTGGAGTTGGCGGATATTATGAAAGCCCAGTTGATTATGGATGAAGGGTGGAGAGAGACCCGGCGCCGGAATTAGACTTAATTCAATGCGTCAAGGATCCCACAGTTTTACGTCCCACTCGACTGACCGAGTGCGAAACCGCGTAACAACCGGGCAAGCAATAGGGATTCCTCCTTGTATTATGCTTAAAAGCTTAATTGGATATTTTTACTTCCAGTTATGGTACAAGATAAGTGTAAAAATTGGCGTCAGTTTTCTAAAGGTTACGAATAAGTGCCCGCCACTTTGGAAACAAGTTCACGCTTTAATTCTTCAGTTACGCATCATTGGACTCTGCTATAATTTGGATCGCCCAACTCTTCCTGGGTGCTGTTGTCTCTTTCTGCGAGTGGTTGAGAGTAATTGTGAAGTGATCTTAGTTTTTGAAGCTCGTTAAACTGGACTTCTATCGCTATAGCTGTTAAAGCTTTTACTGTGACGACTGTGCGTAAAAACTTTGACAAATAAATAGTTCGTGTTCATTTGAGGCATATATATTTAAGTTTAGCCTATCTTCTATTGGGTGGGTGGAATGTAGAATCCTTAGAAGATTCGCAATCAAACATTTTTTCGGCTGGTGTATTCACATTCCAATAGGAGGTGATTGGCGGCTTAAATATGGAGTGAAGAGCTAAATGAGTCCTGAACTTGTTGTATTGGGAAACTTGAAGAGCATTGACTGGAGAATCTTGAGATTGAAAAATGATGTAGAAACAGCTGTGAAGGCAGGATGACGAGAATATGAACTTTTGAAAAATAGGGTAAATTCGAAGAAGGCATAAAAATGGATACGGATGTACTATGCTTTTCGAAAGTTCCCTTGGGAAAAATCCATTGGTTTTTCAGATGAAATACCATAGCTGCCATTTCGTAGATTGAATGTGAATGCCTAATTAGAAGGAGCAGGTTGGTTAGGAGGAAGATTAAAACGAAAATCCATTTTGTACGTCGCAAGGTAGGAAGTATGGAGACCTAAGAATGGTAATATACATAGTAGAGTGTTAAGTGAAATATAAAATGGAATACTACGGATTTTCTCTAAACATTCAATATTTTTTATGGCTGCCATATCCGAATTCCATGAAGGTGAATAAATTAATTATAGGTCAATATCAAAGGCTCGCGGTGAAGGTAACTAAATTAGTTTCGGATATATCTAAGTGAGTTAACGTAATTTGTGGATTGGGTGGTTACAGGTTTACATTAATGATGTGTTAAACTATCGTCCTCTTCCCTGAAGCGTATCACTAACTTCAAACTAATTTATGCAGGGGGCTTGTTAGAGCTCTACGTCTGCCTAAACCACTTCCGCGTCTTGAGCCTATTGTTGTACAAAATATAAGGAAGTGCCTAAACGAGAACGACGGCACAAGTCTCGACACAGTGTTGTTCTGTCCTTGAACTGATGCTGAGCAAAAACCGCGATGCCTATGGCCTTAATTGGCTTTCACTGGAGTACTTTTCACTTTGTCCTCTCTGTTGTACGATTCCGCGAACAGTGACGCAAAAAGAGAAATATCCTGCTGGGAACTTCCCGAAAACTAGCTGCTACAATCACTTTGTGATAAGCTTGTGACCTATCCCTCGAGATATAGTATGAAATGGGGAGTAATCCACAGGTTTGAATGTGCAGGGTTTTCTGGATATATCCCCTTCGTTGAGTCAGGGTTCCCTCAGCTTTCCAAGTTTCCAGCCAAAGAAATCCTGACCTAATGCAGAGGATAACTCAAGAGTAACCTCGCACACTCATCTGAGCAACGAAATGCAGCGAAAGCCTTCTAGTGAAAAATCCTGGGTTTGTTGAATGACTTACCGTAGTTGCCATTATCGCTGGTTGGATTGGAGTGCTGCTGTGGGCTCGGTGGGCAGCTTATATACCCACCAAAACTGCACATTCAGGGAGAAGAGGAGGAGGGGATTCTTTTTGGTGTGCAGGACATCTCCCCCACTCCTGGATCCCCAATGATGCCCCGTGCTTGCTCTCGAAGATGTCAATGTTGCCCCCTCCCCATTAAAAAAGTGGATCGGTGTGCCGAAATCCCTCCCCTCCTCTGCTTTCTTGGTAGGGAATTTCGGAGGAACAGAAGTTTCTCTTCATTTTGGCGCCCGAGGGGTTACCGTTTAAGCGATGTTACTTCATAGGGCCTCTCCCCTTGTCCAGTTCAGCTTTTTAGAATCGCTTCTCCATTTCATTTATCCTCCTAATTTGCATTCCTTATTCGGGCGGTGGGATGCCTTCCGCCAAATGGCTAATTGCTCCTCAGCCGGCCTCCTTGTTGTGTAAATTGGAAGCGGTGGACCCGGTCACTTTCTCAAACGCTATGTTGGTGCTATCATCGTCTTGACTATACTGTGGAGGGAAGTTCCAAGTCTTCCACGATCGATCTGAAATACATATCATCTTGTATCATGGTGTGTGGTAACCTCCCGGGGAGAATTTGTAACAGTTCGGTTTTAGATGTTACGGAAGGCTGGGGTCATTTTCGGACCTAGCCGAAATTCAATGAGTGCCAATCGCGTCACTTTTACGCCGGCGGCGAGATTCAACATGCCTCCATCTCTTAATCTGGTAATATCATACCGGTTTGGCCACTTGGCTTGATCTGATTTATCTTTTTTATTCGGGTTTTTCGTGCTATTATGTGTTTTTACACGAATGCACTCTTATTATTTTTTCTTCAGAGCATTCTTAAGCGCTACATAATATGAGAAAAGAATGAGTTCATGTGGCAATGATGGAAGTTGTGGGTTATGATTTACGGATTTCATTAGCATTCATTACTTCAATGTTCGTTCAATATTATATTTCATCCTCTGAAGTAGACCCTCGAAATAACTACGGCATCGTTGATCGCAAAACGTCTACGTTGGTTCTAGTTTGTTCAAGGTGGTTTTTCCAGGGAGACAGAGGGAATGGGGAACGTTTAATTGTTTTTGGATGATGAAATTCTTCGGTCTGATTGCAATTTTGATACAATTTTAACACCATGGATTTTCAATCTCTTTTAAAAGGTGTGGTTTAATTTTGAGGGAGATCATTGATGAGACTTATGACAAGCTTTCATCATCCTCATTGCCTGAGGCCGACCAGTTTGGAAGCAAGTGGCTAGTTTGTCTGTAAACTATGGTTTATGGGCTTTCATTATCCCCGATATACGTGTGTGGGGCCAATTATGTTTCTAGTTTTTTATTGGTATAATTTGTATAACATTTTGCGAATATCACGGCATCAACTTTACGTAAGCGGCTTCCTTTATTTTCAAGAGCTTTGAACCAAAACATTCAATCGAAATATTGGGTTTATAGATTAGCGAGTCTGTTTAGCTCCTAAAACGCGGCTGGATGTTAAGCAACCACGTGCGTTTAGTTTCATGTGCTTCGCAGAATGTGGAACACATCGGATGACCTATTAAATTTGCGATGGACTAGTGTTCACATTATGTGCTTTGTGTTTATTATTTACCCAAGATGCTTTCAAATTTCAAGTCTGCGTTAAAAGGTATTACATCATAGCTGTGGGCGGCGGTTATATTTTTATATTATTTTGTTAAAACCTGAATAAAAATATTATTGTCGGCTACTTAACAGTTTAAAGAAAGCTACTATATCTGAATATTGATAACTTGCATTTTTTTTAACAAGTTAAGACTAGTTTATACTTAATTCCCGTCTAGAGGTGCTAATTTTTGCGTGGTTACGTGGCTATTTTTACGATTTTGCGTGACGGGCGCGGGTTCGAACCCCGCTTAGCACTTTGATGCTGGGTACGTCGTTGAATTAATCGCGGGTTAAGCAGCATAATATAGTATTAGCTGTTGAAATTTCTAAGGCCCAAATATTTTTTCAGTATTGGAATAGTTTTTGTATTTTCTGCCCATAATTTTTAATTTTATAAGAGTGTGCCTTTTAACGTATTTTTCGGAAGGAAACTCCTACATATATTTCATTACTATGCATTGAGGACATGGAATGGTTCGCCCATGGAATATTTAATACACAGAATAAAGTAATTCAATCATTCTTCACTATGTTACATTTTAATTTTGAATATCTTCTTTAACCCGCTCAAATATTATTATAATTCACTGTTAAAATAACGGTATTATTATCTTGGTCGAAAACAAATTTTGCAACTGCTAATAATTTTGTCATCTTAAAAAAATGTCAACATTAGGCATTTGCATTAGCTATTTATTATGGGTTGGGTTTTATGCCCAAAATCAACCGATTTAATCGCAATCTTGCAAAGTGGTCTGAATTCATCGGCTTCTTAATTTTTAATATTATTATCGTAGTCCTCTCTATTTCAAATTTTATATAATATCATTCTGAAATGTTTATTTTCAAAATAGCAACAACTTCCGGCACCACAAGTTATGACTTGCGATGAAGGAGTTTGATGTTGGGCGAGGGACTTAATTTCTGAATGGGGGACTTTCTAGTTCGAGTTCCGGTTACGGCTAAGCATCTGGAATCAGCGAGAGTGACATTTGTTATGCAAGTTGTATTATACATCAAGACGATTGTCTCTCCTTTTCGAATAATTTCACATGACGCCACCGGCCTCCGTAAAAATGAAGCTTATGCATTTGTAAATATTGAACGAAGTCATTTATTTATACTTTAATGAGGACGCAGAAAAATTTCAAACTTTTTAGTGATCATCAATTTTAATTCCTCTTAATGCTTGTTTACACTCAGCTGACGCGCTCTCATGCGAGTAAAGTAATGGAGGGCGACTCGATTATTTGTCTAAAAAATTAAGGACCAATGCCAAAGACATTCAGATGGGTAAATATAGCTACTTCAGACTGGACTTAGTCTTCCATTCATAATCACTTTGGATCTGGGAACGTAAAAATTTTGAGGAAGTTGTTCTCAAGAGAAGATTTTCAGCCGAAGCTCGTCAAGCATGGAAACTCTCGTCACTCATTTTGTAATTTTTCGACTTACTATGTGTCAAAGAATGTTGAAAGGTTGCAAGTGAGCATTTCAAATTATGATAATTAATTTCTAATGCCTTACCTGTGGTGTAGGTATACCAGTGTGCGTATTTTCCTCCATCAGTGTTGATTAAACTGCATCAGTGTAAGATTATCTATTTTTTCCGGAAAAAGTTAGTGTATCCTGTAAGAATAAAAGACAATATTGGGAGCTATTTTTTAATTTGGCTGAGAATAAATCAAGATTGGCTTGTTAGAATTGCTTAACGGAAACTTAAAACTATCGCTTTAGAACAGTCTTTCAAGTTTCGGATTCATCTCATGACTTTGAGCTTGAATTATAATATACTAACTTCAAAAAACTGAGGACTGGAACTATATCTTAATTGTGTAAAAGTAATGTGTTGTTTTTTAATCGTGTAGTGTTCAGAGATACTCTCTCATTTGAGAATTATAGCAGGAAAAATATCATATGAAAGAGCGCTCGATAGGTATTTACAATAAGAGGACGGCCACAGCTTTATCTGCCAGTAACGCCTCTCCTTACATTCTTGTAAAGTATATTAGTTAGTGGTTGCTTTTTCACAAATAAATTATCGTGAATATGACTCATTTTTTGAAATATCAATTAAATCTGAGGAATGTTATGTTCTCGCTGGCATTTTTGTGGCATTCAAATCTTATTTTATATTTTATGCGCCTGAAGTTAAATTATATAGAAATTCTCTGCGCTTTCATCACGACTGAAATTATGTGAAAAGACAAGAATGCTTCTACGTACTGCCAACTACTGATTCTATTAAATGTTTAATATACCTAAAATAAATTCAAAGACCAAATTTATTTTATGTGTTAGGCTGATGTAAAAATCGTAAAAATTCTACGATTGTTCATTTGTTAACCGATAAATAACAGTCAATTCAAATAAAAAATATGTTATGCTTTACTTATAAATGTTTTACAGCCACTCATCCCGTCTTGTATTAAAGAAAAACTGTGCTGACTGGTGTTTTATTATTCCATGGAGATAGACTGGAATATAAAAAATACTGCTGGGATAATTGATATGTTCATTAAACACAAACTACATTTTTTATACAATGCGTCATAGAATTGAGAATACGTTGTAGAGTCAAATTGGACTGCGAATATCATTTCCGGATCTGCTTCTGCAGTAGAAACGGTAGATATTTGATGGACTTTAGCTCTTTAAAAATCCACTATATACCTAACCATTTTTGCTGAAGGAAAGGTTTTTGCTGAAGGAAACATTTAAACATAAACACGTGCTTAGACTCAATTCTGAGAATGCTTTGCGTTCCAAGCGGCGAGAAAAGTACTCAATGACTTGATTATTACATTCTCGAAGACATTTGGTCCAATGATTGGGAGTTGGAGGGAAATATTATGTATCATGTATGCTTTCATCATTTATTCCATCGGGTAGCTTTTCATAAGCTATAATTATTGTTAATAGTCAAAGAGCTAAATATTATGGCATAAGTTTATGAAAGTTAGTAAATCATTAGTTCCGAAAACAATTCTACGATGTATCAATTGTGCAATTCCTTGGTTTCACTTCACTTGGTTTGGTATAATAGTTGGATAAAAATGAATCCTCAGTTACCTTTTTCTAGAGAAAAAAGGTGTATCACCCTAGGATTACGTATAATATGTATTGAGCTTGAGCAGAACAAGTGAAATTCTTGGGCGTAACTTTAAATTCTAAAGGAATTCTCAGAAAAAACACGTTCAAAATAACTGTGAGGCCATTATGAAGGAACTTGACTTAATCAAGGGACAGATGGGGAAATATTCCATTGAAAGCTTAAGGAATTTTTAAAAGTTAATCTGGCGTCACGTAAAATACGTCTTAGGTATGTGGGATCCAGGGAAAGTATTTTTAATTGCTTTATTATGTCCAATGCTTGGTGAAAAGTGGCACATGATTCCTATGACTATAACTGATGAACCTTGGAGGATTGATTCCATATGGGGGCATTTCATAGTGATAACCATTAGAGTAACAACTTCAGTTGTTATTCTATGGTTCGAAATTTATTCCCATAGTTTAGTTAGGCAATTGTATTTGCTACATTTCTGTGAATATAAGTAGTTAGGTACTCCATTTCTTATTGTTTTTGCTTACGTGATAAGGAACAGTTATAATGAGTTCTCAATTTTGTGTGTGCTTGTTTATGCTTTGCTAAAAAATTACAATTCTCCTAATAGAGGATATGAATTCCGGCGAGATATGGTGGAAGTTTTGCATTATGGACAAATGAATTGTATTGTTATGTTATTGTTATGAAACAAGTTAATGAGTTCACTACGTTTTTTCATTTGTCCATACAATTCTCCTGTTTAGTAACGTAATGGTGTTCCTACCATGCCTTGCAGTTCTGACTCAAATGTACAATCTCTCATATTTTCCTGTCCTGCGTATCATAGTACTATTTTATTATCTAATATATAAGAACATTTAAAGTAAGTTTGGTGAACGATTATACTTGAATACATTTATACCGATGTTAGATGATTCCTACCGAGTAGCATTTATAGTCGCCATTGCTGAGAAATATGTCTCTTTGGAAGGTAGTAAAACTTCTCATCTAAGACACCTTGACCATAAAATATTCTTCATAGTGAAACTATAATAATAAAGTCTAAATCAATTGCCAAAGCTTAAATCACCGGCCTATCTTAAATCGGGATATAATTGTAGTTCCTAGCCCCTTTCGATTTATTTCGTTGTTTATTACTTTTTTATTTAGGTTTTTTCTTTTTATATTTTATATGAAAAATTGGCATATTAGCAGGGAATCAATCAAAAGAATTTTTTTTTGATTCGTCTTAAGAATTCGTATAAGAATTTTAAATGTTGGATTTATGAAATTGCTTGTCAGGCCGAAGTGTAACATGCAAACATGTTTTTCCTCTCCAAATTTTATTTGTACGACCCAGGTTTTGACGTAAAAAAGTCTTCACGAAATGGCCGCGTCGTGTAATAAAACGAAGCGTAAAATGATCAAGTGCTGAGGATTCATTTCATTTTGAAATGACTTCACATTTACGCAAGGGACTACAAGTTTATTCCTATACGCATGTTTTCCCAACCAATCTCGAGTAACGAGCCAAAATAATAGTCCGAATCGCGTCCGTATCTCTTTGGAATTTTTAATCACAGTGTCTTATTTTTCGTTTTATGTATTTATAATTTTGTTTTGTTTTTATCCTGTCACTAGAATACATTACCGTCTGCTTAGGAGCATAGACTATTTGGCCCTATGTGCCGAGTAACTGAGGTATATCGATGAATGAAATGTTTATGTTTCATTTCATTCATCGATCTATATTTTGCATTGGATATGTTGTATTTGAAACCGGTAAAGAGTGCTGATAAGCGGTTGTATTGTCAGCGTTAAATCACGTCAGATTAATGTCGATTACTTGCGCCTCTTTGTTTTACTCGTATCAGTCCGTATTACTTTGAAGAGTAATTTTGGTCAATTATCTTGCTTCACAATAGACGTCTACCAGTGCTTGCGCATTAATACTCCTATATTCAATGTATACGGTGGCGGGAATGTTGAAAAGTATACTAAGAATGTTGCTTAAACATGAATGGTATCTGGAACGAAACTTGGAAATTTACTCTAATCTCTCCTTCTTGATCAATGGATGATGCACATTTCATCATATTCGAGAGGGAATACAATTATCTTTATCAATTTGTTAGGTGATATGAATTTTATTTTTGTCGCCTTGAAGTGTTTTGACTTCGCCTGGGCTATTTTTTCAAAAATCTGTCAACTTTAATTCTTGCTGGAATTGAAATTTTCTGAAATTATCCATGATTCCTATTTGTTATGATGCTGTTCAACGGTGGATAATGTAACGATTTCAGATGTATTAAAATGAATCAGTACTGATGTAGGTCCCTGTGGTGATACAAGCATCTGATAAATGGCCTTATTCACTTATGTTTTAAATCTCACAGCCTTTACATGTGTCTCTCTTTTCCATTTCCAGTTAAAATATTACAAAATGTCTATTTTACTTAATTATTGCTGGTACCTAAACTCACAAATTTAATTGCCTTCCATTATTAGTGCATTTGTGTCCCAGAATTGGGACTTCAGAGACAAGGAAAGCCACCGGTTTTTGTAGTAGAATCTCTATTTGGGGGTAGGTGTTAATCTACGACGACGAGTTGAGGTATAAGTTTTTGTTTTCGCATTATACAATCAGTCTCAAGGATATATAAATGCAGATAACATATGCTCTTCACAGATTTATTAAAGATGGAGAGTTTTTTTCCCTAATTGAGCATCATAATTCGACCTACGAATGGCTTACCGACCGGTACTTGCTAATATTCTGGGAGCTGGGGGAATCTAGTATTCTCTTCTGTTCCATTTGATTTCTTAGCCATTCCTTTCGGCACGTGCCTTTTAATTTCTCCGTTCTCTCAAACCAGTGTAAAATAAAAAAATACACACTCGAATAAACGCACCAGACCTTGTAAAATTGTCAGTTAGTTAATCACCTGGCTCCAATCCCTGGCGAAAATATATATCGCCCCCTCGGGTTAATGTGGTGGACATCGGGCATCTCCTCTGACCCCGAGGTCAGCGAAGGAAATTTTACGCTCTCAAGCACGGCGCGTGAGTGGATGCTTTGGCCGTGATTTCTTGGAAAAGTAAAATTTATGCTGCACATTAACCCAGCCACCTTTTACGGCGCACCTCAGATCAAGCTACCGCTGCCTTTCTGATTCACCTTTCTCGTCTTGAGTGGTTTTGATATGGCAAGGTGCGTGTGCAGTTTGTTTTATTTCTCATGAATGTCAAGTCGCTTAAAACCACCATTTTTTTCCTTAACCTATTCCTCTCAGCTTCTGAAATACTCGAGGTTGAAACACAAATGGAGCTGGTGCGGAGTTCAACTTTCTCTTCTGCAATCCCTTCCGTTGCCTGTGGGCAATCTTCACCCTGGACCAATTCTCTCTCTTTCAAACGTCATGCAGGACTATCCTCGTCTCGTGTCGCGAGCTGGTTGCATCAATCTCATTATCCGTTTCTATGCTCCCGAAATTTTCGAGCATTATTCTGAGAAATGTGAGATGCTAAGCATGTTTACATCTCCCGCTGCCCGTATTTCCTTGATGTCAGCGTTTAGTCTATGCTAGCCTATCTTTAATATGACCCAAAAAAAGCGGTAAATAGCTTTTTAAAAATTCTTATCTTAAATCAGGGAGGGGTAAAGGGTACATAAGCATGTACTCACTCCCCAGCTGACCGGAAATAAAAATTTACTGGAAATGTAACTTCGGTCGGTCAAGCCGTTGCCATGGGTATCTTTGCATTAATGCTACGGTATTTAGCCCTTAGCACGTGTAAGACATGAAGGGGTATCGGGTTGTTGTGATGACTAGTGTACTTTTGTCTTGTCCCGAGGCCCGGTTGGATTAAATGCGAAGACAGCGATTTTTCGGGCAAATCCAGGTTCCTGCATGGATGCCATTTGGAGAATATTTTTACTCTAAGTGCAGTACTCAACTGTCGAATGGGATATGAAACTGCGGACCCTTTTGTGCCTTTCAATAAGGCAAGGCTAACGCTTACAGCGGATCTCTTTTTACTCATTGTCTTTTTCTGAAATATTTATTTACCTGCCTGTCTTTATATTAGCGTAAGACCTTTTTATCCGTCGCCTCACCTTATGAACAAAATTACAGTGAATAAAATTTATGACCAAGGATTAACAAAACTACTGGTGGATACTTGCTATCTAACGATACTAGCTATCTTATAATTTCTAAGATAATTAATTCTTTTATATGCGGGATTACCAACAAAATATGTAACTATACATATGGTTAATGCTGTATATATAAGAAACATTTAGTGAAGATAAATGTGGTTTAAAACAATATCTAGGTGATTATGAGCAATAGTTACTCCATAATTAGCATTCAAACACGACAGGCTAAGGGATTTCAGCTAATAGTTCTGAGTTTAGCTAAAATAATGACAATGCCTCGAAGGATGAAATTTGAAGAGATTTTTAAATTATTGTTAAAAGAATATTAATGTAAAAAACAAATATAATTGTAAAAAGAACTTATGCATTTCCTAGGTCTTATAGGCTTTTTTATTGAATTGAACCGATTTTAATTCGCTGTGGCTTATTTAATAAACTACAATAAAATCCATTTCACCCTCATATGTAGAGAACCATGATACCAAATATCTTCTTGGTGACACATTTCCATCTATACTTTTGTGATTGTTATTATCATTTTAAGCCATTGGAATGATTTTTCTTTAAAAAAACATTCCAATTAAAACCTTTTTTTATTAGCTGAATCAGCTAGGGATGATCCCTGGGGGCTCTAGTATTAGCTGAGGTTAGTGATGAGAACAGGGGTGGATGGGAATGATGGTTGTCCTCTCACACCTGTTCGTAAGGCTATAAATTTTCATCCAGTATGCCTCGTCCAAGGTTAACCTTCCAGTGAAATCTTCACGCTTTCCAAGCATAATCTAATAAGGCTGCTAATTGGCCTTTTAGTGAGCGTGTCAATTTCCAAATGAGCTACTGGAAACATCAATTTTAATGAAGAGCATATTTATTTTATTTATTTATTTATAAAAATTGCCCACATGCTTGCCAATTTACAGTGGCACAATGTAACAACAACAAAACAAGAAAAATATTTACGAATGCATTCAAACAAAAACAATGAGCTCAGTAACAATGTGTGAAAATAAACACATAAAAAGAAAGAAGCAATTAAATATTGCCAGTGAGATACGAAAGAGCACGGCTGTTAGATGTGTAGGAAGAAGAAAGTGAAAACGGGTCAATATTGTCTGGAAGTGAGTTTATCAGGGAAGAGAGGCGGAAGAGGAGGGAGCGCTTGGTCCTAAGGATAATCTGGGAATGGGCCTGTGGAGTAACGAATGTGTGCGAGTAGGTCTACATGGAACTTTAATGTTGATACTGCATATTAGTTCTGGACAGTCAATGACAGAGTTGAGGATGCTGTTGACGAGTTTCAGGTCAGATTTGAGAAATTGTTAAGGGAGATTAAGAATAGATAGTGTAGGCATAATAGTTTCAGTTAGAATATTTCGAAAATGAGATGCTCTGTATTTAACTATCTTGCAGAAGGAATTAGTAACAGGTTTAATGGTCTGAATGTTAGAAGGAGCTGATATGGACCAGATGGGGGAGAAATACGTGATTATTGGAATGACAATAGTCGAAAAATATGACCGTAAGGCTAGTGAATCTGCAATTTGTGTGAAGCGGTAGAGGAGGCCAAGCAGAGACATTGCTTTATTTTTAACTGCAAGGATATGGTCAGAGTAGTTGAGTGTGTGGTCCATCAAAACGCCGAGGTTATTAATGGAGGAGATGCGATTGAGATATGGTGAGTTTATATTGTAACTGAAATCAATGGGGGATTTTTTTAGGGAAATAGATATAACATTGAATTTTCTTGAGTTTAATTTGAGTTTCCAGGTATTGCACCACCCTGAGACCGTGTTTAAGGCATCCTGAAGATCATTACAGTCCGTGAAATTGTGGATTTGCTTAAAACTTTTGCAGTCATCTATGTAAATAAGGGGATGAGCTTGTGAGGAGGGAACTAGGGAGGCCAGATCATCTATGAAAAGATTAAAAAGATATGGTCCGAGAACACTTCCCTGGGGAACCCCAGACGTTACAGGTGACCAGTGGGATGAGGAGCCGGTACCCGCTGGGATCTGTTGCTGAGGAAGGAGTCAACCCACCAATATTTTCAATATATATTTCCACCAATATATGGTCCAATATTTAAATTTCGAGTCCAACTGAGATGTTTTCATGGGGAATCTTTTATGCATTACGTCCGATGATCTAACTTATGCGTGAAAACGTTCGCTGATACCCTTCAATCTATTAATAAATTATGGTATGAATTTGACCGTCATTTCGTGATCCGTCATCACATTTCATTCGGAGGAAATTTAATGCTAAATGAATGTGTCGAACGTAACTTCTATATCTTTAATATCGGTCCAGGTTGCTTGGAGGCGTAACGAGACCATCCGTACCCAGAATATAATCCATGAGTGAGAGCTCCCAGGTTATTGAATAATTAATGCTTTTTTATTGGGGATGCAGTGAACTTTTTGCTCGTTATGTTCACGTAGGGTAACTCCTGGTCGACGCTTGAGTTCGAACCCGCCATCTTAATATTGCGGGGACAAAGTTGTCCACCCCCATAACGCGATCATTTTAATGGGTAAATTGTGTTGTTTTTATGGTATTTTCAGTTTCGATCACCAATATTTAGAATATATGGAATATTCTATAGATTTATGAAGTTTTCTTTTCATTATTTTCAAATTTTTTCCAATACTCTGTTTGAAGATGAAATAGTGGAGGTTATTAACGTCTTGCAGGTCTATTTTACATCATATAGGCTTTGAAAATGCATAATAATGCCAACCAAATCTAATGCTGATGGTGTGGAAATTTGTTTGAAAAAGGTCTCACGAACTTCAAATGTCACTTCAATTTCATTTCTACCAATCTGTCTATTAAAACTACTTCTGAAAACTAGTTTTTACTGAGCTTAATAATGGCATTTTTCCCCATTGTAATTAGAGACAGAAAACAATGTAGAATTTTGAGGATCATGCCTGTTTAGGTTACAACTCAAAAAGTTCCATTATTTCATCTTCTATTCCAATCTTTAAAATATTTATTTGCTTGTGACGCATGCGGCCGATATATAAAAAGAACTCCTAAAATTAGGCCTAGCAACCAATTATGCTTAATATAGGATGGGGAAATGTAAAGCAAAAGCAGTTCCAGGATATTAGTATATCCCAAGAATACCAGTGATGATAACTTCTTTGGTGAGTGTTAAGCCTCTTTTAAGTCCCGATTAAAATGTCGTGGCTTGCCATCTGGAATTTTGTGGACTAAATTACCTGCAAATGACATTCTTTCGCGCAACGTCTCAAAACTTGGTTTTGCTGGTTAACCAGCGTACGCGTAAACCACTTACGGTCTCTAAAATGAAGATTTAGTCGTTGCCTTTGAAACGTTTACAATAATGGGTCAGTATTTAAAGACTAAAAGGGTAAATGTGGAAATGTGACATTTTCCTCGGGGAATACTAATTATAAGGAACTGGAGTACTGTGAAACGCTCATCATATTTCACGCGTAAAATGAAAATCATGGAAAGGTTACTAGGACCATTGCGGCTGTATTCATAAATTTCTATGACGAGGTCAAAGGAAGTTCGCCTTGTTCATCCAATAAACCAACACTTTCATTTTCGGTTTATCCTGACTGGCGTTATTTTCTGCAGAAATAGTCCAGAGAAAGCAAACACTATGGTATGCTGAGTCAACGTTGAAATTTAAACTCGTTCCTAAGCCGAGTACTAGACCTCTAATAACCTAACTAATCCACCTATTGGAATCTTCACTTGCACTATGACTGAGTTAACTTCCTAAACCCGGGTTTAAATTAACATTTATGAATATTTTTCCCTTTCTTTTCATTTTGTCTAAATGTATTTAATTTTTGAATAACGAGTACTATTAAGTATTGGAACGAATGCGGCAAAATAGAAGCAGACATTGTTTTAGGCATTTGATCGTGTAGTTTCACTATTTTTTGTGTTCGGACGATACAATTTTGAAATAACATGTGGTTTTATTTAAGCAAGTACATGAATATATGAGTCGCGTAAATATATCTTTCGAAGCAAGCAAGCAAAGGTTAACAGTCGAGTGAGAGTACGGAGTGATCATCTCTAAAAATCGTTCAATCACGATCAATTAATTTCTCCCCCACTTTATGCCTTCAAGAGATTATTATAAAATTTCTCCCCTTTCCACTGCGCACTCCGTGGTCCGTATCGTGGTGTAGGTCAGGTATGCTTGTTAGTTCGCCCGTGCGACACCGGTCGCCTCAGCTTCCAAGCCCCCGGGGGTGCCAAGGCTGGAACCGGCTGCTTAACTTCCTCCTTCGCCGTCTCTCACGTCCCACCGGTTTTCACTATGGATCTGAGGCGTGAGATACGACCCTACTATTTACGGATTCCTCGGTCAGATATCTTAGCCTCGGAAGCGGTCAGCTTCCGAGGCGAAGCTGGGAGGGAATTAATCAAAATACCGCCAAGCTCATAGTAGTCAGTCGTGTTTTACGATATAATTTCCATCGTGACGAAATTTTATTGGCGCTCACAGTGACTATGCTCTAAATTTGTTTTAGGTGAATAACAGGGTGATTAGATCGGCTTTGAGGTAGGACGTTTTGAGCAAAAAATATCTCCGGAATACATAAAACCGGGAGGAGTTGCGTTCCAATGCTCTGACTGGGTAAAGGATTACGAGAAACCACTTTCTAATTCGGTACTCTCCAGGATCGATTTTTTGGCTATTCTGACTCCCAGGATATCAAGTATTGTGTGTTTCTGCGTCCTAATGAACAGTACTTGACTTCTGTTTTCAAGAACCTTTGATAGGTTATTGGTATTTCATTTATATATTTTGGTGGTGCTTTTTCTGTTTAAAAGTTGCTTATCTCATTCATAAGAATATTAATATATGCTTACAATGTAAGCCTATTATGGGCTCCAAGACTTATCAGTAGAAACTTATGAAATTCCTCTCAACCCATTGAAAAACGATTTGTACCGCTGATATAACTGTGATATCTTTTCTACATCCTTTTTTATTAAAGGCATATTGATATGTCCAATTTTCCTTTTTGGAGTAATACTGACTCATCAGTGAAAGCACGTTTGACTGGAAATTATTGAGAATTGGTCAAGTATCCCCAGGTTGGGGCTGCACAACATTGAAAAGAATTTATGTACAATATATCCAAGAATGGAATACATTAAGCAAATCATTAAGGACGTAAAATTAACTAATTAATTAGGAATGAGGCGGGTGGCTCGGAGGAGAGTGGAATGGGGAGCCGCTGCAAACCAATCTTCGGATTGATTACTACTGATGATGATGATATGTACCTATCTGAGAGAAATGCTATATTTAGAACCTGAAAAATAGGAATTGTATAATTTAAACCGCTGAATAAAAGTGGAGCGAATAGAAATATATTTGTACTAATTTTTATTTAATTGGGGCAAAAACAAACGCCGTCTTAAAGTAGTTTATTGACTACTTACCCTTCAGTAGGATGTTTAAATGTAGGAAGCACGTATCTTTGATTTTAAACTACTCAGTCATTCGAAAACATACGGTGGTGAAACTTGGATTACCTGTTATTTTTTACGATGGGTAGGCTCTTAGTTTTTATAACCCCAGGTGGCCACGGTAGTTTCACGACTCACCCCTTTCTCAATAAAGCAAAAATCATTTGGCCGCTGATCAACTCTACCCTGAAGGAACCCATGACCTTTAGATTATGCACTGTTCAACGGGGTAATCAAAGTGCTTCTGATCCATGATTTGTTTCAAAATATTCTTCTCGTAGGTAATGAAGATAGTGAAGTCCATCCATCAGTTTATGGCTTTCCGAGTTCGAAAAAATTCAATTTCCACCACTCTCTATGATCTCATTTGTTAAGTCCTACTGGGAGCATGGTTTTTTTTTAATATTTCCCCTGCTTTTTTATAATATACCAAAAGATTGTGTTTATTTGTTTTTATTGAGAACATAAACGGAGCACTTATTTCACGTAAAGGTTACTTGGTAAAGTTTGAGGAATGCGATTGAATAAATCCCTAATTCCCCTGTTCCCACCAGGATCATTAATCCTTTCTCGTCTACGTTGTGCGTAGTCAATTTTGTCAAGATGAGACTCCTGCTTCTGTTAAAGTATTGTTTTGTGCTCTTCTCATATAAAGGAGGATTACTATGAATGCGATTATGCAAACGGTGTGTTTTCCGCTCAGTATGTTTTTTTTCTTGTTGTATGAAGGAATTCGCAGTTACTTGCTAATACTTTGTTTACTATACCAACATATGCTGATAATGTGACCCAGACCATTCATTTATACAAGCTTTACTATTTCCTATGCTTTTATGCGCGGGAACTCTGTTCTCTTTTCTATTTTCATGTGTGTTAGCACTCTATGAGATAGAAACCAGTGCCTGCTGAGCTGGCAGTCGAATGATTATCTACCCCTGCGTTTACCTCCGCATCTTTCTGGGAGGTATTTCCCTGTTCCCCATGCGGTAGTGACTCACAATCAGCTAAGAGTATGAATCTATTCTCGGTGGAGGAGAAAATTGGAGTAGAAAAAATGGTTGTGTAGCGACCCGGAGATAATTATATTATTCTTTTCATACCATTCAAAACCTCGTGGCAGAATCTGAATGGACCTTTTTAGAACTTCAGGGGTCAATTTCCTAAAAACCTGTCTGTGCAGGTGGGAAAGTGGTGGGAAAGTTGTAACCTTTTCCCTTAGTTTACTTTTGACTACGCCGCGTACAATGCGCCCTCCTTTCTAGCTCTATGCTGAATTGAACTACAATAGATAAAGAATTTTCCACTTCCACTCCTCATCTCATGCTTCGAACTGCCTTCCACCACAAAGTATGTCGTGAGGCAGAGTTTTGCGCATCCATCTGCCACCAGTTTTCTCAAGAGCTCTACACTAAAACAAAATCGTGATCAAGAGAGTCCATTTCTCTCATATTCATATTTACTTGGCTTTCGGTAATCACCTCCAGTTAACAGTTTTCGATTTCATAATTTAATATGAATGAACAGCGTTGACTCCTAACGATAAGCTAAGACATTTTCGGAACAACAGCTCGAAAACAGAATGGCTTCCCCTGCATTTTTATACATTTCTTGCTCTCGTCTTGCCGGAGGACAAGCTCATTATGCAATGTAGATAAAAATATATTATTGCGCATTTATTGCTTCACATTTATCGCTGTGGATGGTTAGCCTCCATCCTTCCCTCCATCACTTTTCTTATTAATCCTTTGCCGTTACGGCCTTATGCTATGTTATTTCAAATCCTGGCGAATGGCGAATGTAATTTGTTTACGAGCATGATCGACTATAGAAAACATATTCTCTTGTTTTATTTTCTATTATTCTAAATACAGTCTATTAAATAATGTATCCTTATTTAAAGTCAATGAGTATTTTAATTATATTTCATTCTTTTAAATATACACTGATATATAAAATATGTACAGGCAAGAAAGCGGTATACAATGAGCTTCGGTGTTGATTCATTCACCAGTGCCCCTAACCGATGAGTTTGCCGTAACCGGGTGAGGCGTAGGTCAACTGAGCCGGTGCGTGGTAGGCGACGGGTGCGGCGTGATAGGCGACGGGTGCAGAAGCGTGGTAGGCGACGGGTGCAGGAGCGTGGTAGGCTAACTGTGCTGGCGCGTGGTAGGCCAACTGTGCCGGGGCGTGGTAGGTAGCAACGGGTGCGTGGTATGCGGCAACCGGAGCGTGGTAGGCAACGGGAGTGGCGACCTTGGTGACGACGGGTGCGGCAACTGGGGTCTTGACTACCGTGGCGGCTCCTTCCTTGTGAACGACTGCGTTGAATCCGTTGACGGGGTCAGCGGTGTAGTCGACAATACGGCGGGTGCCGTCGGGTTCAACGAGGCTGTAAGATCCTTCAACGACGTCTCCGTTTCTGGTTTCGTGCTGGCTCTTGACGTCACCGGTCAGGGCGTCCTGGATGTCGTAGGAGAAGGAGTACTGTGGGTTGGGGTCGTAGTCGGTATCGACAGCGACGGCCTTGGCGGGTGCGGCTACGACGGCCTTGCCGATGGGTCCGGCGTAGGCAAGGGGTGCGGCGTGGGCGACAGCGACGGGGTGGCCGAAGGTGGGTGCAGAGTATGCCACGGGTGCGACTCCGGCGCGGGCGATGGCCACTAGGGCGGCGATGATGAAGAACTGTTCGGGAATAAAATATATATTTATGTTATATTGGAGTAGGAGTTGTATCACAATTGACAAAACAAATCTCATTCGTCTTGTTAAGCAAATGTTGGAGGCTAGGATTATTTCGTTGAAATTAGGATGGTTATAAGGAAACCCGAAACATCATTGATATATTCTTTAAGCATTAAATTTAATCCACCTTTCTAATCCACTACATCTAATACAAATCTTATACACGTAAGCTATTATTGTAAAACATGATTATATTAGCGTAAAGAGTGACTGAAACCTTAAGTTATTTTTGTCATATTGGACCGGTGACTTAGTAGCTACCGATTGTGATTAATATGGAGGAACACTTGAGAATTACTCGTTTTTAGTCGTTAGGCTACTGTGTATGAAAGGTGCAATCGTGATCCTGGATTCCAGGTGGGAATACAGTACTCCAGTCATCACACAAACCCTTATCGCGTTACAATTGGTTCTGAGAGTGAAAAAATCCCTTTAAATTCCACTACACGATGTTATTCATCTCGCATGCTTTAGTTGGTTAATTTATAATTACGTCAGCATTCGCCCTTAACTCATCAGCTATCAAAATTGCTATGAAACATTCCAGTATAGATTTTTTCATATTGATTTTTGCTTAAATATTTGTAACGCGCGTATAATTAATGTAAGTGAATAGATAACTATGTAATTAAGGACAGTAAGTACAATTGTAATAATTATTATGGTAGGCGACTTAAACCATACCTAATTTGCTTTGCTATAGGTAGCTGGATACGACGGTGTTGCCTTTAATATTAAATTAGGTGTAACCATATTAACAATGACGCGGGTAATATTTTCAAAGGTATTCGTGGATTTAGTATTGGTTTTTGAAGATGTAGATTGAATTTTCACCATATCTTCTCTTTTCGATCTTATTTTTTTAATGTGCTTATACGTGTGGTATCAATGAACCGTGAGTGATCAAGAACTTAGTTTGAAGTAGACTGTGACGCCTCAGTCTTAGAAAATTATAGGTGAAATAAATCTCTCATTTTTGTATTGATATTCATAGATGTCAGAGTAAAATAACGATGGTGGTTGACGGTGGGTAACCCAAATGCTGTGGATAAGTATTCTTCAGTAGGCATGGTCTTAGTTTTTCCCCTAGGATTTACCTTAAACGTTAGACAGTAAAATATTATCATAACAGTTGACGTAAAAGAACTCAGTGTGTTTAGCTACAACGAGATTATATCAAACGTGTGCTGAGTGTGACTACTGTTTAAGGTGCAGAATGACCCTTCTATGAGAAATCAAGGTTTTTTGCATGGCAGATATGTATAGGTCTTCTGTTTCAGATCCTCATTGGACTACAATCTAATATTTAAACCTTAATGCTAATTACTCAACAGTTGGTGGGAGTACCTACTACAACACTAAGAACGGCACTAGTTCAACGTGAAACTTAATCGGGGCGCTTTCTGATTGAAGATATTGGCGTCATGTTCCTCCGAACGAGATCGCCTATCACGGTTGTACAGTCCCACCTCCGAGTGAAAGTTCCCTATCACGCAAGGAAATATAACTTCAAACTTTTTTCACTCCCGTTATCGTCACAGAAATCTTGATGGATGACACACAATACGGTAATCCTTTCGGTGACGCAAAAACAGCGACGCTGTCGGTATTGGTGGCTGTACACTTGGGTTATGGGTTCTCCAACTCCTATGGTTATACCGCTCGGAGAGGATGCCCGGCCGCATCCGAAACTCACCTTGAAAGCCATGGCTTCTGTCGGTGTGCGTTTGCGTTGCTCCTTCCTTCGGATGTGATGATACGGTCTTCTTCGTCGCCGTTTATATAGCTCCGACGCAACGAGGAACTCTCCCCTTTGTTACCCTTTTGATTTGCCCCCGTGCGACAATCTTCGCGACAGACTCGCACTCAGACATGCATATACATTCAGGTTGACGCAATCGGAGGTTTCCCAGGCGAGAGCCGTGAATCGTAGCCCACCTGAATCCGTCAGGTTGCACATCCGCGGCGGGGCCCACGCCCCTGGGCGAGGCCTATCCTCTTCACCCCCCGCCCTCCCTCCCTCCTACCTATTCCTTCCTACCTTTGCCCCCTTCCCCGCCACCTTTGCTCGCCCCTCAGCATCACTCTCAATCTGCATGTTTCGAGCACCGGAGCGCGGGCCCCTCCCTCGCCCCAGACTCCATGGGAACACACATCTCCTCTCGTAGAAGAGACGCCGCCGACCTATTCGTTCGCTTGTAGGTTGCGACTGCTCGAGGACACGTGATACTCACTCCTCCAGATGAGAGAAAGGGTGGAGACGGACAAACGCACAGAAAGAGTGAGAGGGTCTCTAATGGGAAAATTTGTCAGGTGATATTTGTGTGGATATGGGCGAGGGAAGCAGTGCGGAATCTCCATCCAATGACTTTTTCCTCCAGTCGCCCCGCCTACATGGGGTCTTGGAACGGCCTCCGGAAGGTCAAAGGCCTCCTTCCGCTACTGACCACGCGGCGGCGTTGTGTGCGCTATGAGTTCCGGTCGCCGACCACGTGGTGGTCTGGCGCTGAGCCCACGTGGCTCCCAAGGTTTGGCCGAGAGATTAGCGGCCATGCGTCAGGGATTATTTTGCGTACGAGTCGAGACTTATATTATGAATGAATAACCACAGTCATTGTGCTGAAGGTCGGTTTTATTAATTGAGGTGGAACTTGTAATGTACCCAACCCATTATTATTAGTGCTTCCGAGATGGTTTTAATTTTATTTCCACTTTTAACCTGTTAGTGATATGCCAAAGTAACGATTAAATCAGCATTGGCGATTCAGTTTCTGAATCAAATTATGACTAGTCTTTCCCGTGCAAAATAAGTCCAATAAATTGGATACTAATTGAAATAACAATCATAAATTATCATCTCCATTAATTCTATAAGCTACGAGTGAAGTTTTTGACTTATGTATGACTTGTGAACATTGCTGTGCCTTCTTTCCCTTTCTTGGAATCCTTTTGGAGTGAATCATGTGAGGAAATTAAAATGTGTTGATAATAACCAGACGTATACAAAATGGAATAAAAAACCCACTTGCTCATAACGTTTTTCATTCAATACGTAGGGGAAAAAGCAATTTCGTTGGGTTCTATTCAGTTTTCACCAACTATGTGGCATAAATTTAAGAAAAAAAGGAGTACAACATTACATATTCCCTTTAGGTCCCTTTCGTTTGTCCCTAGCGCTAATTTCGTATTCTGCACACTCATTCATGCACCGGAATTAGAGATTTGAATGGTGAGTGAAGAAAAGGTTAATCATTAATCATTTCATTTTAAAATTAATTAATTTAATATTAATACATTAATTTAAATATAAATTAATTAAATATTTTATTGTAATCAAAGCACATACGTAACACCTGGAATGAATTGCAACGTTTGATCATACTATTGATGAACATCGCGATTTTAATGAATGTAATTATGGATAGTGTATCTTCTAGGACAATGAAATGTATTGGAAAATTTGTTGTAGTGGAAGTGCACTTGGGCGTATCATCCCACTCATATTTATACAGATCTTTATTTAGCTTACCAAGCAGTGTATTTTAATATTTTTTTAGGCGCCACAACTCTGTGTTATCTCCTTGACCTATTATTGCTCTCAGAATTATATTTTCAAGTTCTTAGCTAATAAAAATTTGCCTTTTCTAAAAATGTTTACGTAGCTTCAATTAATTTTGAAATGGGTGCATGGATAACTTGTCCTTTTATATAAAGCTTCATCTTTGGAACGTATTAATTTACCCATTCTAATTACGTCTGAGAATCACGTCATTTCACTAGGTTCACGTATGAATTTATCAATTCAAGGAAAAATAAAATGCTGGAAAAAGACATTTACCCCCTATAAGTATAGGCCGAACGTTTTTCCTGTTAATGAAAGTAATGAATTCATTGGATATTACTTATTTGTTAACGGCTTGGTGGCCAAGGAGCTTGGGCGTTATTCTACTGATCGAAGGTTGCGAGTGTCTACTCATAAGATGCTTCTGTGCTTGTCTAGCTAAACCTCAGTTGCTTGATTTTTCTTAGTGTCTAACCTTTCTATGAAACTATTGGTGGCACAGAAAAAAAGTTTTGGCTCCCCTTCCCCGTATACATTTAGTACACTTGCTTATTTAATCAAGTACTCTCCGTTTGTGGGTCATTATCAACATTTAGTAACTCTGGCGCAGATGGATAGGAGAAGAATGTGTATACATGCCCGAATATTATCTCTGAATATTTGCTTTGAAGAAAAATAGTAATATCGTTTGTTACTATAATATCATTGTGCTGAGCTTGATAATAGTGGTTCATGAATACCTACTTAATATCTTTGCATTGGCTCTATAGAGCGGACCATTAGATAATATTTCTGCTGGTAGGCATATCTTCTTAGGGGTGGAGTTCTTCCTTAAAATCTGATTAATAACAGCCAACATCTGGAATGCGGCTGTATAACACTGTGAAACTGATATATTCACCTAAGTAATTGGAAAGTGTTACGCGAAAGAACGTGAATGGTGAGAATCCGTTATGATATCTCTGTGCCATTTTTCAGTCTTGCAGTGGTAATTTGCAACTCGATTGTTTGCACCCTTGACCTCCTCTCGCGCCATGGAATTCGACAATAACCCACTTTTTATCTAGGTCGTGATTTTTTCCATGATTTACCAATAGTGCCATTCTATTGTCTTTCCCCTGTGCATATTCTATTCCTAAACTGGAAGAAACGCTAGTCAATTACTGATGCTTTTGAGCGGAACCGTGCTGTTTTTTTGTAATTTATGTATTTGGGTTACTTTCGGATACTTAGGGGAAGTTAAAATTAAGCTTTTGAGAATTATTGAGCATAATATTTGCGTGTTATCTGAGTCACTAATTTTCACGCCATTTCTGTTGCATAACTTCTTTGATTGTGACAGTGTTGGATGTCAAAACGTTCCTTACACCTGCAGTATAATCAGTATGACTATCGATTTTTCATGGGAATAAGTTGTTAAATATCAATAGTAAATGTTTATCAGCAAAGAGACAAATGCCTCCCTCAGTTAAATCTACCAACTTGCTTCTTTCATTGAAATATATTCGCTTGGGATTTGGAGTCATTATGTTATATATTACTTATTTTATCCTCTTTTGCAGTTCGAAAATGAGTTTTCTTTTATTCCTTTAATACGAAATGAATCCTCTGCATGAAATTAGGATTAATAGATGCTGGTAAAAATTAAATTACGAAACTCATTTTTTGTGGCTGAAGTAATACATTTTCCACTGTGTGGAAATAATAACTTTTCTTTTTTTGTCGTGTATACATTAAGTAACCAACAACTTGTCAAGAACTTGATTTTCCAACTTAATTTTTGCAGTCATTGTATTTCCTATCACCATCGAAATATTTCAACCTGTTATCTTACCAGGAGTGTGGTGTATCCAATTAAAAGCTACAGACATTTGTAAGATGTGGCATTTTAAAGTAATATTGCCGAAGAGGTCAGTGAAGAAGAAAAGGCGTTTTATGCTGCTATTACCTTAAGATTCCTATTCTCCGGGATTTGGTTGGTGCGGTGGATGTAGTACTGGAGACCCATCCCAAGGGCCCGGGTTTGAATCCTGGAAGTGGTAGAGATTTTTCATTGGAATCCCGATTCATCTTTGTGCGCCATGTGGAGAGAACTTCAAGTGAAGTACTCCTCCCGTCGGATGGGAAGTTAAACCGTGATATCTTGGCGCCTTTCATTCAGGGTAATCTAATGCTTACGCCGGGTTTCTCTCCACCCTTTCGCCCATTAAAAACTAATACACCTGTCCTCAATGGTGCAAATTAGCTCAGCTTTCTGTCATCTACCTCAAAATATTAACCAACAAAACAAGATTCCACTTCTCTCTGGTGCTAGGTAGTTTACTCTATCTTTCAAACAGTACTCAATGTATGTGGTAACATTATTATTATCGTACCTATACGTATTCAGCGCACCATCTTTTCGCACGTGCTGAGTTCGAGTATTTTTGCTAGGTCATGGCAAACAAAGAATTTAGACCTATTTTTTTCATCTTACTGTTTTTTTTTTGTTAAAAAATAATGTCTTTACGGCGAGAAAAATGTGATATATGTTATGGAAATGATTCCTACCAAATTATTTTAAATGAATATCATTCCTCCTTTCGTATTCAACGCATGTTACATTCTCACAAGCTCTATAGACATTTATAACAGTTAAGTTTTCGCAGAGGTATCTCCGTGCCTTATCCGGCATCAGCCAAAAATGCAATCCCAACAGTAATTAATATATTTAATTATTTATTGATGAATTCATGATAATATCATCAAAACAGAAAACAAATTATGCCGCCCTATTCTTCGTCTCTAACCCATTTAACTTTTATCGAAGATTAGTTCTTACGTTAATAAAATGAGCATTTTAATCTATGAGAAGAAGTCAACAGAATCAGCCTCCCAATGACACAGTGTTGGGTGCATCACAGTAAAAGCTGTAGCGATAAATAAATGGATTAAGTTTATCGAGGTAAGGTCAGAAATAAAAGAATTTTTCTTCTTTACTAACGTTTCGGAACACACCTAATGTATTGCATCTTCAGGGCTAAAACAATTCAATGAACGTCAACAACAACAACACTTACGTAATAGATATATACATTTCAACAACATAATTACCTTAGAATAAGTTCATTTCTTAATGAAATAATTCTAAGGTAATTATATTGTTGAGATTTGTATGATGTGTATCTATTATGTAAGTGGTTTTGTTGTTGACCTTCATTGTATTGTTTTAGCCCTGGAGATGGAATACATTATGTTCCGAAACTTTGGAAAAGAATTTGTTCGTTTCTTTTATTTCTGACCTTACCTCGGTAAAATTAATCCCTTTGAAGAATTGGAGGTCGATATGATGAACACTGAATTGTGATTATGCCTTGGGCCTAGTGGGCACAAGGTAAATAGCATTAGTCAAAACTGATGTATTTCCTTCTTCATCAGTTTCCGTTACGACTGAGCATCAAAAGAAGAGATCTTGTTACCGAATTTCCCATATGGGGAAATCCGCCTAACTTGAGCTCTTTAAAATTTTTTTTCTATTTTTTTAATTTAAAGGCACATCTCTGAAACTTTTTCCTTACTTGAATACTACCCTATGAGGTTGATAAACATGTGTGTAACTGGGTTTTGGAAATTGCTGAAATACGTATGGAGAAATTTGTAAAATAGAAAAAAATTAAAAACTTTCAATTAAATTTACTTCTAATGAAAACAAATTTATATTTAAATTTAAATAAATAATATATTGAGTAAACCAGACCAAAATATAATTTTTTTATTCATTTAATAATTTATTTTAACATAAATATAACATAAACATACAGAAGATTGCCTCTATTTTCATCAGAAACCGTTACATGTCAGATAATAATGAATGAATGATACATATCATGTAACAAAATATAATGTCTCGTACCATAAAAATAAAATGTATCTTGTAACATAAACAACGCTTATATACAATATTCATTCATATAACTTATGAAATGCAATAATTATAAATATAAAAATGCACCGTTTAACATTATTTTTTTCTTTTTGTACAACGCATAATAGGTTATTACCATTTATTATTCACCTCACACTTATGAAAACTTGTTTCTCAGATTAGTTTTGGATTCAATATTTTTGTGAACTTTTATTTTAGCCTTCAAGCATTTTTCGTTTTTTTCTTTTAGTCACAACATTTTTCTTTCTCAGATTTTTGCAATTAATTTATTTCACACTTAGTTTTTCAGTACCAAGCATTTTGATTTTTCTATTGTTCTCAGAAATTTTGTTTTTTTTTCTTTTCTTCGGGTGCCCATCTATTTGGTTTTAAAGGAAAATGTTTGCAAGGAACATCATACAAAGAATTACTTACGCAATACGAACAGGATAATTCATTTAGGAAGAGAGATTTGGGAATTTGTTTTGACCACATCAACTGATATATTTTTGCTGTGTTTGGAGCCGCCAGTATTTTTGTATTAACTTTTAAATTAACTTTTTTGAAATAATTTTCATTAATTAAAAATGCTTTGATTTTGGTTGATGAATTAATTGTCTCCACCATTTTTTCTGCCGTTACGATATCATTACCCTGCATAACTGACCGATCACAACGACTATTCACGGTACCACCCTAGCCCTATCTGCCGCGCTTTTTCCATGCCCAGGTGCCGTGAAATTCCACGTTGCATTATTTAACTGTAGTTCGTTATAATATTGTCGAAAAAGATGAAAATTGGTTTTGATTTTTTGTACTGCGTGCTGGGGCCGTCTGTCTGAATATGCATGGTATTAAGGTGAGGTATATTCATTTGTATTAATTTTAAAACAGGCTCCAAATGCGCCCAAACAGCAGCAGCATCATGACTAAGGCATTCAGAAACAGTACAAAATGATGTGCAAGTCATTTTGTTCATTTTTTAAATAGAATGTTCCAGCATGGAGGGATAACTGCTTCTTTGAAACCCCAAAATGAGCACTTTGAATTTCGGCACTACACTTGCAAATATAATTCTGAGAAAAGTCTGCGATGATAAATACTTAGTTTGGTTTCAACTAGTTTTGTATAATTGAAAAGAATTTACTTTGACGATTTCGAAGATATTCATGTTTCAAAAATTCAGGGATGGTTTTGCTTCAAAAACCAAATGTTTTAGAGTACAATCAACTCTAATTTTTTATGTAACTTTTACGGTATACATTTTATTTTTTGCCCCAAGTCTTTCGATTGTATGAGTGAGCCATTTGTAGTACCAGGTGTTTTCGCTTTTAACGTTTGCAATGTTCATTTTTTGATTTTTAATGCCACTAGTACATCGACCATACCAGCATTCCATATTAAAAACATGACATACTCTCGTTTTTGTTAGAGTTTGCAAAGAAATACTGTCTAACAAATTATGAAGAGATAAGCGTTGAACTATTAATTTAATGTTCTCGTGAATTTTACACAAACATGTTTCGTGCCCACTAATCTTTCGATTAATGATCCAAAAAGGTTTTAGTTGGTAAAATATAGTACGACTTAATTTTAATGTAGGTTCTTGTGACTATAATTTCTCGTACAAATTATTAACTGTGTCAAGTAAATACCTTTTTCTTTTTGAAACTTTATGTTTAGTAACTGTGTCTTTGACCCCTGGAGCCAAGATAGAATTTTCATCGTTTTCAAAGAAAATTTTAACCTTTTGAGCAAACTCTAATTAAATAATTTGCTAATTTGGACGTGATATTTGAATACGTAGTGAATTTGAATTTTTATATCTCTTCGTAGAAGAAACACTAACTAACTTTGAAAACTGTTTTATCATCCCATGATTTTTCGTAACTTTCCCAAGAACTATACTCATAAGGCTTATTTTCAATTAAATCAATTAATTTGTTCAAATAGGTCTTAAAAAGGATCACAATGGATGGAAAACGATTAGTTCCATTGATTTTTATACATGTAATCTATCTATTTTTCATATATATGGATTTGAATAATTAACCTATTTGTATAGATATTTTTGAGATTTTTGCGTGGTTGAAAAATACACTAATATTTTATACCTACACTTAGCACTTTTCAGGAATGTGTAATAGTACAAAAACTAACAATTACGTACGTTAATACATCATTTACACGTATTATGTGACTGTGCCAGCTTAAAAAGTCAATATTAATTCCCAGTTACGCATAGAGATATTTCAAAAATTAGCCATAAATGATGCTTCAATATTGAGGCACACTTCTTTAAAAGGTTTCAAATTCTTTCTTTGAATGTCTTTTACACGATTAATTCATAAATAATGTAAAAATGTCAATGCTGAAAAATTTAGAGCGATAAAACCGAAATATTGTCCAATTGATGCAAATCAGTAACGCTAATTCCAACTCGAATATGTACCTTCATCTTTTTAGGCACATCAATGAAAGTAGATGTGAATAATACCTTAAACTGTGAAATCTTATCTCAGAAAAATTCAAATCGATTAATGCAATGCTGAAAAAGTTATAGCGACAATATTTATTTAATATTTCCCCGTAACAACGTTAAAATTGAAAAATTAAGGGATTTTTCAAATAAAATGTAACATAATTCAGTTACTTAGCAACGAAAAACGTTGTAAATTGTTGTACGCTTATAAAATTACATAATTTTAAATTACATTTGGTCTCGGCTTGAAATATATCGATTAGTCAAAAAATAAATCAGAGTAACATAAGTAGCTCAAGTTAGGCGGATTTCCCCATATGTGTCCATAAATATAGTAGAATTTCGCTAATCCATAATACTTTGACGGTAGGTACCAAACTGCAGGAATATCCTTGAAGATTTCTTTATTTCATACCAATTAAATAATTGTTGAATTCTTTTGTGCATTGGTAATTCGCAAAGGTATGATTTGAATAGAAATTGCCTGTTGCCTTAAGGTGTTTTGCCTCATTAATGTGTCGTACAACCATTAAATAATTATCATTTAATCTGTAACCCACCAACCACGCATTAACCTAAATAATTAAATACTCATGAATTTGAGATGGTTTACTATCTACGAGAACTTGGTCCAATAAATCCAAGATTAACGTATAACCTTGGATTCACCGACCATTGATTACTTAACACTTCTATGAATAATAGCCTAAGTAACTAATGTCTGTTGTTAAATATGTAGCTGAATAAGTAATTCATAGGATAATGCCTTTCTGATCTACCGAACGTATTCTTGTTTTTATTTCCGCGGTAACTCATCTTAATTCTGAATTACCAATCATTTATGATTTGCCCTGCGTATGAATGATAATAATTACGTCATTTCTGTTGTTGACAATGTTGCTGAATCGGTAATTCATAGAATAATGCGTTTCGGTTCTTCCGATTGCTAATTCCGTTTCAGTTATTCTTTCCGTTGATCGGTAACTCAGCTTGATTCGCTGGATTGAATGCATGTATTTTTTCGGGTAATTATTTACTATGTGATCAATTTGGATTAATACTTTCACTTTTGATTAACTATTATTTTACAATCTATTATTTTAACTTCAATCAATTTATTATTTTAACTTACCTCTTTATTTGCTTAGCGTATATAATTAGCGTATATTTTTCCGCAATTGAAAGTTTGCTATCCCAAGCATGAGAATAACTTTACTCTGGGTGAAGCAAGGTCCCTTACATTCCGCATTGACAATCTTCCACTGTATGTTTTAATGCTCGTCTACGTCTATATGCCTATAATTTTCTTCCGCTATCCTGTCTGGACGTAAGCATTTGTTTCGTGAAGGCTTCCAGTTTCAGTGTACTCCAATCATTTTAGTAGTCGCTTTCGTTATAGTTATTTAATGATGATTGCATGAGTTCAAACTTTGCTTATCCTCGAGGGAGGAATACCGTAAATACATATAGTGTCATTAGTTTGCGTAATCTGATAGAAATGTTTCGAAAATAAAGTTCCTGATTCGCGCCCTCAATTAACGTCTCCTAAGTTGTTTTGCTCCCGGCAACTGTAAGTAGGTAATGATTAATCTTCATGAAAAATATTATAAATTCTACGCTTGAAATTAGATCAGCAAGGAAAAAAAATTTGAAATTCCTTCCCATTGGTTTTCCTCTTTAGTATGTGCTGCAACTTTGTGTCCTGTAGGTACAGAGTTGTACAGACGTATTGCAAATATCGAGCATTAATGTCGGCTCTAAATTCACCGTAAGTGTCCTTCATTGGTCACTCTGAAATATATCCTGGTTGAAAATAAGTTATATTTTTATCAGGTAAGGCTAGATGCATGAGTTAAGACATCAAGTAATGTCGAAGAACTGTGATAATTATGGGAATTAGGGGTGGCGGCCGATAACTGAACGCCAGTTTTGCTAAGGATAAACGGGCAGACAGGTGCGCATAGAACTATTTGGGTATTTAAGAGAGAGGATAGAGAAATTAGGCGTTGCCATTGGTTTACTATGCAATAACAGTTCTTAGGGGTCCATAGTTTTACTGAAAAATCTTAAGGACGGAGCAGTTAAATTTCTAATCTCCTATAAAATCTCCACTGCCTGTCCTCTCCATTCCATCTTAGGCCTGCGAAAAGTGAAGAAACTACTCTAGCCATCACACCAACCCTATCCCCATATCAAATAACACTCAAAGGGAAATAGGAATGTTGTAATCAATAAGAAGACCATTTGTACTGATGAATTGGTTTTTATTCTTATTTTAATATATACATGACGATGATAAGTTAGATAAATATTTTACGTGAGATGGAGGTGCTTAACCGAGGTAGGCCTTTCCGTAGGCGGGGGCGGCATAACCATGGGCGGCGTAAGCGGGGGCGGCGTAAGCGGGGGCGGCGTAGGCGGGGGCGGCGAAAGCCTTGGCGACGGGGGCGGCGAAGGCGGCCTTGACGATGGGAGCGGCGGCCTTGACGACAGTGGGTCCGTCGCGGTGGACGACGGCGTTGAATCCGTTGACGGGGTCAGCGGTGTAGTCGACGGTGCGGTGGGTGCCGTCGGGTTCAACCAGGCTGTAAGATCCCTGGACAACATCTCCGCTGCGGCTCTCGTGCTGGCTCTTGGAGTCTCCGGTCAGAGCATCCTGGATGTCGTAAGAGTAGGAGTACTGGGGGTTGGGGTCGAAGTCGGTGTCGACAGCGACGGCCTTGGCGGCGAAGGGTGCGGCAACGACGGCCTTAGCGACGGGTGCGGCGTAGGCGAGGGGGGCGGCGTGGGCGACTGCGGGTGCGGCATAGGCGAAGGGAGCGGCGTGGGCAACGGTGGGTGCGGCATAGGCGGCAGGGTAGCGGGCCACAGTTGCTCCGAGGACAGGGGGAGCTCCGATGACGCCAGCACGGGCGACGGCCACGAGGGCGGCGAAGACGACAAACTGTTTGAACGGAAATAAATACAAGATGTATTTGTCTGCTTTGGACTGTTATCCTGGGCAGAACCGAGACAGATATACATATACAGACTTAAACGCCGTTTGACTTTCTGTCATCCCCTTCCTCGAATTCATTTCCCGGGTCACGTTCCTATGTCACTTTTAAGCATGTTCCAAGTTTTTAGCAATCAGCGATCTCGGATATATCTTTCGAAGCCTTAGCTGAATGGTGTGGATACGTCTAATTGCGGTATTAGAGCTGAATCCTGGGCATAACTGGGAGGGTCGTTACAAGACTTCATCGCCTTAAGTTTGTTTTCATGCCACGTACATCTGTCCAATTTGAACTTACTTCCAAGGTAAATTGAGAGTAAAAATCAGAAAACTACAATTTATGGTTCCTGTTTCTGAACCCCGCCTATTTTTCAAATTTGTAGTACTCTTCAGGAAGAAACAAAAATACGATATGGAGATGCTAACGCCTGGTCTCAATCAACAGAACCCCGCGGATTTCAGGTGATATGTTCACGGGCTACTGTTAAGGTGAATGCTTCAATTTTTGGCGTTTTGAAGGCTAACTTTACCATCGTCTTTAGGAGAACGATGGAGGTTGATTAACCCTAAATGGTAAGCATATTTCAGCCTTCTTCATTGAAAACTAACGCGCAGATCTAACCGGAAACTGATGAAGACTTAAGACCAATCAGTCGCCGGAAAGTTCCAAATACCGCGTATATTTCCAATAGAAAACTCTCCAAGGCAAAGGAAAGTATCTTATTGGAGATTACTCCTTTCAGACCTCACGGAGCCCCGTGGATTCGACCAATTTGGAATTCTCCCCATAGATCCGAGACATGGCATGGAGACTTGAACGCGAGAATTCCGTCGCAGCACTTGGTATTATTCCCCTGTGGAGCACTCTTTTAAGCATAATCAAGGAGTACATGAGGCGTCTTAAACGCCATGAGTTAGTTGCGGAACCTTGTGTATTCGTCCAGTTAGACTACTCTCCGGGGAGGAAGTGAAATAAATAGCGGAAGTATGAATACATGAATACCATGACATAACCCGGGGCATTTATCTCCCAAACAGCTTCTGCAGAACTGAGACAAGTTTATGGAAACCTCTATCCCTGGATAGTGTCTCGGAGGTACACGTATTCAACCGTTTGGGATTACTCGTGGCAGAACCAAGACCCTTCGATGAATATCTCTACTCCTGGTATCCGTCACAGAACTATCCAATCGCCTCCCTCAATGACTTTGTTGTGCATGTCTGAGACGGAAAGATACGGAGGATTTATCGCATGGAGTCCGTCAGAGTACCCTGAGAATGTTCTTCCAATTCAGAATGCTCTCCGGAATAAGTTGAGAGAGACAAAGAGAATTAGCGCGTGAGTCCGTCATGGATACATGCGCATCCACTCCTCCGTCGACTGAAATTATCCGACTAGGCACTTAGTGAATCTTGAGCGTTCTCTGCACTGAGAAACGTTCCTCGGGATCGGCACACTTGCGGGCTCTTACCTTGAATGCCATGGCGAGCGTTGGTTTCTTCGGATCTTCTCTCGAAGTGAATCTGACTCGGTGGAAGCTGCGTTCTCCTTTTATACCAGAACCGACGGCCGCGGTGTTCCTCCTCTCACAACTTCATGCCCCTGATCTTTAATGATGACGGAGTGTGTCGATGGTGCAATCTCCGTTTGAGGGTACCATGGGGGGGCGCGGGAGCCGGAGACTCGGGCCTTTCACCCTAAAACTCCGCCTACCACCGCGAGCACCACGCCCTGCGGAAGGGGGCTCCTTCGTTCCCCCGGGGTGATGCGAAATTCGCGGTTGGATCAGGTGGTATCTCATCTAGCTTTGGTGACCATTCGTTGGCAAAAATGGGAATGGGTGGGGGGTTTCCTCCAAGACAGCCCCCTCGAGGCCGTGAGCATTCGTTCTGCGTGACTCTGGTGATTACCATTCGCAGAAATTCAGTCCAAGAGCGGCGTAATTAATGTTTCTTATTCCTTTGGCCTGAAATACCCCGACGACCGCGAGAATATCTTGCGAGAGATGCGAATGGAATCGTGAAAGAATTCTCGAAAATTTGAGGAAATTTCTAAGTTTTGAGTTGCGGTGCTCGGTATCAGTAGCTCGTGCGTCTTAATGGTGGCCAGTTTTTGTCACCACCTTGTTTTAATTCGTATATTTTGTTGGTTTATTCCGTAGCGTAGCCCTTAATATCAGGGTTTCCGTCGAACATGCTAATTAGGTCACTGCAATTTCCTTTGCCACCCGTTTCGTTTTCTTCATGTTGAATAAAACGCGTTTTTTTTTTTTTCAATTCAGTCGTAGTGATTTTTGTGGACGCCCGTTGCATCCACAAAGGCAGTAGGCTTGACTTGGTGGAATTTAATCGTGTTGGAAATAAGGACTTTATTTTTTCTTGGAATAGATATGTAGTTGGCTGTGGCTCTCACAGTATTGCATCATTCTTAAAGCAACGCTTTCATAATGTTAGTATTGTCTTGAAAATGACGCAAATGCGTCAAAATCGCGGTCAGATAATAAATTGCCGTGAGCAAAATTCCAAGTTCCTCCTTCTGCTACCTCTGGTATCTATATATTTCAGGAGTAAACTGGCCTAATGTTTTCTTTGCATATGACTTGCATAGATATTTTTATCGGTGACTTCTGTGAAGGCCCATTTTTTACTCGAATCCGCGAACACTAGTACCAACCTAAGGGACTAGGTTACTCTAAAGAGCAAAGACAAGCCACTTGTGCAGCCACTTTTTACCATTTTTAAATCTTATTTTATTTTTATCGTTACATGTGCATGTGCGAAAATATAATATCATGATACCTGTGTGAAGGCATAGGCAGTGCGCTTCAAATTGGCTGGCTTGTTTTCCCGCCTATACGGTCTCCGAAGTTGGTTGTATCCGCCTCTGATCCCACCGTGGCCTCAGGCATGCGAGATAGATGACTTCACTTTCTGGAGTTGCGTCATCCGCAATTTTAGGTTTGCCTAAGAGGTGAAAACGTGATGTAGCCGTCTCAATGGGCTTTCGTTCCCACCGGATTCAAAATGATGTTTTGAGAAAGGCTTCGCTCCTTTTTGGTTTCCATGGCTTATCGTTTGTATATCATCCTCTCTTACACTACGTTTTTACTACTGTTCTTTTATCAATGCGTATTTTTTATCATGTAAATCAGTATTAATGTATGATATTTCTTCTGAGAACGAATTATTTCCGGTTTTCTCTGTTACTGTTGTATGACTGTGGGATTCGTTGATGAGTGGTTGTCGAAGAACGTTGTCTTACCTGTCCATTTAAGAAGTCCTTATCAATTCTTTGTTCTCTCTGCTGTGGTAAAAATACTTAATGTTGACGGTTAAAAGCTATTCTCTATGCGTGTACTTATTTTCGTACGCACTTAATAATTTTATTTTTTGCTATAGGTATGTTTCCAAGTTTGCTTAGCTCTGACTCTCTGGGACAAGATACGGCCTATAAGTAGAATACAACCTGCTCTACATTCCTTACTTGCATGTGATTTAATTTCCTACCTTCTTTCTACGTAGACAATTTTCACTTTCGTAAAATTTAATTCTTACTCAGGCTTACGTAACTTGAGTGTTGGTAAGCCTCTAAAAATAACTGCAACAGCCACAACGATAAATCCCCACTTAGATTCTTATCGTTATTGTAGGGATGGTAATCAAACTTTTATGAGCCATACATGTATTTTATCCACTCTTTTTTGGGTAGAAATACCTTGAAGTAAACGATAATATCTGATGAGTCTACAATTGTTTAAGCTTGATTCGCAGTCAATGTTTATTACTGTTTCTTTCAGTGAAGGGCATGATGAAAAAGGCTGTTAATGATTTTTTCCCAAACAATTTACGTTCAAAAATTAGGGCATTAAAATGTTGAGCTTTTGAAGGACACAGGTCTTGAAACGAGGCCGATATGCTTAAGGGCGCTTTTTATTTCTGCCATGGCAGTAGGAGGCTCTACCTCGAAGGGAATGTGTTGAAAACGAATGTTCGTGTTATGCTGTCTCTGCTTGAAGTGAAATTAATTTAATAGGACTCGATAATTCATTGACACATTCTATAATCATCTATTTCAATAGCTTTTATTAATTACTTCTACTCTTAGACCATTATAATTCGTTGATGAATCTTGATTAACGCAGAACCATTACTTACGAATGCTATTTCGGCGTTAAGGAGGACGTCTGCACGATTTCCGTGACCGCTCCGTTTCGTATTCCAAATTTATGATGCGAAGTCAAATTGGATGGCCATTGTTGTGATGTTGATGAGACTTGATGTATCATTGTCGCTAAAACGTAGACCTTTATTCGCTCACTGCCTCGACTGTGTTTTGGAAGCATCAATGGGCAATTCCTTCTTATTTATGTAATTTGGTTTATTCCCTTCGGTTCGAGACAGTGACTTGCCGGGTCTTCTAAACTCAAAAGTCGTGGTTTCGAATCCCGTTTCAGGTATGAATTGCTTGTTGGTCTAAAGATTACGGTGTTATGTTCAGCTCAGTGATTTGAACTTAGGATTTGGAGCTACTATTAAGAATACAATTCTACCACTACTCGGTATTGCTATAGTGTGTTCTTTTCCTCGCTGACTAATTTAAATTATATTCCCTTCTTTTTCCCAAGCAAATAGGTACATAAAAGAAAATAATCATCCAGTCTCTCCAATGCAGTCGTTAGCTTGTTAATGCGAATGGCGTGTATTTGATATACATCCATCAAAAATCGTTTTCGATACTGGATATTCACCGCTCCTTGCCCAAGTCCTTCTTTTGGTAGACATGTAGTCGCTGATATTGTTTCAGGCCTTTTTCAGGTGATAATATGGGGTTGAATTACTAGTTTCATTTAAAAAGTAAAATATAATTGCATTAAGTGTGGGGCTAACTATTCTGTGTGTGCCTATACACCCCTACGTTAATTCTAGCGGAAGATTTACCATATTTGTACTTTGTGTTCTAAGGAAAGCTTGAGGATTATTGCTTCTTGCAATAACTTACGTGCAGTGTGCAAATTAGTTTAATTTTTACTTCGAAATGATTTAAAATATCGCTGTAAATGTGCAAACGTAAACGCAAATGTGTAAATGTAAAACGCAAACTGTGTCATATTCTACATTTCAGAGTACATATAAATTACTTACTGACATTCAAAATCTTTTGAGTATCTAGGCTCAAATCAGTTTTGTTTTTGTAGTTATTTTCGAACTTTCCAAATAGAAGTATATCCAAGTTTATTGTGATCATGCAAAATCTGGGGTTTATAATTATCATAGTTATTTCTTTTACAATTTAATAGGATCCTACTTAGCTCAATGAATGTTATAAATTTTCTGGCTGGCCAACCTCAAATGTTTTTTGGTAATACTTTTAGAGTCCCTCAATTCTCCTTCGGGTCCAAAAACAGTTTTATGTGTTAGTCAAAGTCATTAATATTTTTATTAATACGTCAAATTTAGGTCTCTCGCGTCAACTTACTTTTAAGCTGGGTTTTGGTATGAGGGCGTAGCATCTTATTTTTGGACTTGATGTGCAAACTAGTGATCCTTTATCATTACTTGTGTCAATGTAACGATTTCTGAAAAGAAATAAAGGGTAATTTTACCAGGGAATCTTGGACCTTTTCTCAATTCTGGTGGCCTTATGCAAACGTTTTATTTCCTTACTGCGTTTTATATTTAAAGTGTCTGATTTTTTTGAGAATATTAAAAAAAAATCAAAGATTAATGGTTAAAATCTTAACACAAGAACCACGGACTTTTCCCTGTACCGTTCCCGGCAGCGGCGGTCATTCTGAACCCAGCTTATTTTTGCAATTTTTTCACCCTTTTGCAAGTTTTTTGGTTTCTCTATTTTGGTATTGTTATATATAGGATTAAGCGCTGTCATTGCCTTATTTGGCTACACAGGGTCAGGTAGGCAATCCGCAATACTCAAAGGTACTTAGATTTTTACTTTTTTTCTTATATGACTTTTCTTTTTTGCGTTAACTACAGTAATAGTTTTTTTTGGTAAAAACGAGAGTAGTACGCACTGATAATATGTTATTTTATTTGAAAAGAATGAAAGGAACACTGCATTACAGAAACTGAATAAGGATACAAGTTACAAGAAGAAGCTACATTTCAACCAAATTTTGTTCAGGGTAAGTATAACAATAATTAGTTTTCCTAACAAATTTCAAAATAATTTTTGCACTCGCATACAGGATAGACAGTACACCTTAGTTTCACTAGTTCAAGTGCCACATATAAACTTCCTGCAGCCTACACACATATTAAACCTTTTTTTACCGTGACCTGGCACTTACGGTGAGAGGAAAGTATTGGCCGTATTGGCACATTACATGAGCCTGATTGAACCCTTTGGGGTAAGCTCCTACTCTGCCTGTACCTTTTATGAGAGCTCCTCAGAAATATTGCGCAAAAACTGATGGCGTTGCACTTTTTAACCAGTGCATTCCCGGTACAAAATCCATACATTGATGGCAGCCAATTTTAGAATATTATAGAAAACTTGTAGAATATAGTTGGCCAACGTCGAGTGTATGCTCGAACAGAGTACAGTCGGGCCTTTTGGTCAACAGCACCCATACCAGCCTTATTATGGTTGTAGTACTATATATGCTCAGGTAATTTTTTTTTCATTATTTGACACAGTAAAACTTGGGATACATGGTACTCAATAATACTACGTTCTTTCCTACTTTACCCTGATAGAAAGGCATCATCATTTTTCAGAAGAACCGTTGAGTGGCGCTCAGTGCTTGAGACCTTCACTGCTTGTGGTACTTCGCGTCTCATACGGGTCATTGTCCCAACTAAACTAGTTTGCTAAGCTTTCAAATTATTCGCCAAATGCAAGGAAGTAAAAGAATTATCTGTAGTTACGTTACGTTCCTTTTCAAGGAATGGATCAATCAACTTCATCACTACGTGCTCGCCTAAATTTACATTGGGAAGTCTGTCCTCAGTTATACCCAGGTAGGAAATAGCATTACACATGTACTTACTCTTTGATTCCACAAGCATCCAGAACTTAGTGCCAAATTAATCGGGTTTATTTGGCATATACTGCGTAAAAGAGCACCGGCACTTCGATGGGAATGACTGTTCTTCTACGGTCAAATTGGGCCATGGTTTGTACAGATACTTGCTGTTTTCGATGAAAGGGTTCCACACATCAGGGCAAACTTATTGGTTTGAAGACGCACTGTTTTCTCACATCTGATATCGAACCTAAGGAACCGCATTATTTCGCGGAAACGATCCCGAGACATGACCTTTACAAAGAAAGGGGGCCCCCATTTTGTGGACCAAAGACTGTCATTTCTAGATTTCTAGCTCCATATGCCCCTCGTGCATAGAGAATACCTATGAAAGCAAGTAGTTTTTCAAGAGAGACAGACCAGTTACCATCTTCCGTTACTGCGCGAACTTGGATCTGAGTACATAGCTGTATGTGTTTCAAAATTCCATTAGTTATAAGCAAATCACGCCGATTGAGCACTATCTTAGCGTTTAGCGTATGGTATACGACAAGGCTGTTCGTCCGTCGCCCTTCCCCGGTGTGACCGACGCTTATTGCTTCTTTGTACGTTAATCGGAGTTGGAAGTATTCACAAATTCCACTGTGGAATAGTAAATTTCCATGAAGAGTCAAAATGACCCCTTCCGCCGGAAACAGAATATCATCGAAAACAAACCGATACAGTGGCCAAACGAGGATAAAACTTCGTTTAAGAGGACGGAGTCCCTTTTCATGAAAATTTAAAAAATGCCAACCCGTAGTTTTGAAAAACAAGTGTGAAAAATATTAAGTGAAAATGAAAAGGGGTTATTTTGACCCCTGCCGTGGTTCTAGTGTTAATAGAATATTGAAATAAGGATTTGATTTCTTATTGTATTATTATTATCATATTCCCAGGAAAATATTGTGCTCGTGATAAAATGTGCACGTCTGAAATGCTTTGAAAATGGGCTGAGAAAGTTTACGCAGAACTTCCGTGTTATCGAAAGTTCAGTCGTTCACGGAACGAAAATCATCCGAATTAGAAAAATCAATGACAATCCGAGAGAAATTTTTTATTACTTTCAAAATACACATCTTCTCATGTTGTTAAAGCATCAAGTAAATAGGGTGGTATTAATGACGCTAAAACCTTGTTTTGTATGCCTGAAATCACTAAGCGAGATTTTCCCGTAATCATCTCTTATTTTTGGACTCGATCTATACGGTATTGATCCGTTATTCTTACTTGTGTCATTGTAACGATTTCTGAAAAGGAATAGAGCGTATTTTTTAAAGTTTATCTGTGAATACACATGTTTGAGTCTTCAGCTTGACTAGTTTTTACACGCCGTGCACTGAATATACCTTTACGACTGAAATGATTTTGCTATTTTTGAAGTAGTATTACTGTGAGTATTGAATCTATTCTTAAAAAATAATCGAGAAAACATATGAACTACCTGGTGTTAAATTCTTATCGTGATCAGGCATCTATTTTTGACAAATATCTCGAAAAGTACTTCGGTAGTAACTGTAATTTTTGTATCATTGGAAAACTGGCATCCTTTTCTTTGTAATGAGACCAAATTCGTTGAATTTTATGTCCATTGATATTGTGTTCGATTTATCTTAAGTTACTTCCGAAGTGTTCCTAATCAGTCCTTGATATAGATGTCAACGGCCGATGCTTTAATTTATTCTAATATTATCCATCTCGACTGTCGGAATATGGTGTTATAATTAAAATTGATCTTACTCTTCGAATGTTAACCTACTAATATACGATTGAGTTTTGAGTTACGATATATGATCGAGAAGATATCTTCATAGCCTCGCTGGAGATGTTTAATTGCTAGTGCGCCTGATAACGTCCCTTTAACGATGATTTTATTCCATTGATTTTCTTTTTTGTATTCCTGAAGACAGCGTAATCACTTTGTCCCTCTCTGTGTGAAATAGATCCACCATTTTAGATATATTGATGACCTTATAGAGTAGCTAGTGTTAAGCCTGTGATTTAAGGAAAGGTCTGGATGGGTTGTTGTGGTTTTTTTGGGTTTAGACGGTAGTGTCGGCAAGTTTTAACGTCACTGAAGAGCTAATTCACCCATCGTACGTGGCGCACGATTCCTCTCTTGACAAGCAAGTGTGGAGAAAACTGAGTTTTGCGCCTTAGAATGAAGAGGAAGGGAAATCCAAAGCTCGTTTTAGGTGATAAACTTGATAATACGAGTCATGTTTTTTTCTAATTTTTACTAGGGAATTGTTTTTAATATAATGTTTTATTTCATAATTTAAAAATGTTTGATTTTTTTAATTTTTAAAATTTACCTTGCTACAGTTTGTTTAAAGGATGTTCGGTGTTTTCACCCAACTTAAGAAAATTCAATGAAAATTCCTGAAAGTATTAATAATATTGTTCTAAAGCTTCCTGCCAATTTTCACAATTATGTTCCGCAGTTTTTTAAAGATATTTGATCGAGAATTGGGCATGAAATCACACGTTCTTATGCCTTTTCGTATGCATCCTGCAAGTTATGCAGCTCCAATGAAGTATTTTACTCGTGGTTTCACACGATCTGCAACGCACGCGAGGGATTTATTCAAGCGCTCGGAGTAAAAATCTGTTCATATACATTTTTATATCGATGATATAAATTATTATACATTGAATAAGAAGAAAAGGTTCTTTCTGATGATCAAAGCCTTGCGTTCCCATAACAACCCGTGTATGCCCACTTCTCGTTCAAATATCTTAAGAAATCTGCGGCAAATAATTCTGAAAAATATCAGGTAGCTTTAATACAACGAAATAAATGTTTCCGGCCAGTTTCATCGAATTCTCTAAAGCTGAGTAAAACCACCGAAACCTCCTTAACTGAAAATATTTCGACCAATCACGTTTGTGACCAATCACGGTAGTACAACATGCTCATAGCAATGGATGAACCGAAAAACCTTATCCTTCAACGGCTACTCAGTAAGTGTCAGGAGGTTTCTTCCTGATTGAGTCGCGGGAGATCCGGTCATTGCCCCTCTATGCTCCGCCCAGTCCGCCTCAGACTGTGCGCCCCATGCGATTTCTAAAAGGCTTCGCGAACTGTAACAGAACGTTAACCCGTTTTTCCTTATCGATTTACCGAAGTGACAATGAGTATTTTTTGCATCATTTCACCAATATGTAGGCATGGAACCTTAAAAAAATTCAATATTCCTTCAGTTTTTATCCTTTGGCAATTCAATTTAAATAAAGATAATCGAAAAAAGACTTTTTATGCTTTTTTAGAATGTGAGAAATCTATTCTTCAGTCCCTTATTTTTTTATCTGAATGTAATTTTCGTGGCCAAAATAACATCTGATAAACCAGATGAAGAACATATTTCTTAATTCCCTGAGTAATGGTTTAGATTGCGGTGAATGCTTTACCTTATGCTGTAACGTTCTTATGACATTTAGCCATTACCATACAGCCATGTAAATCAGCCGTAAATATTTATGTACAATTTAAAGATAAATTCTCCTGATTAACACCCTAATTTAGGGGAGCGTGGTAGAGTGCTTGGCTACTGATCGAAGGGTCCCGGGTTCAAATCCGGGTGAAGACTTTGGACGCCCCCGAACAAAAAATCCTCGGAGTGCGAGGTGGACCAGGGAAAGGAACTGGCCCCCCCTACCCTGAATGTGTGAAATTCACACGCCTGTGGTTTAGTCCGGGGTGAGCTCTAGCCTCAACTATCTAAACCAACCTTCGGGTTGAATCACTGAGTGAGTGAATACCCTAATTACTGCGCTAACGTAGCGGAGCAAGGAAGAGTTTCTTCGTAAAATTATCGAAATAAATCAAACATATTGTTTAATTTTGATACATGTGATATTTAAAGCTCCGTTCATGTTCTAACCAACTTCATCGGATACGCAATTGAGGTGCAGACGTTATCTAACAACTTTTTTAATCTATTTTTCTAATCTAAGCATATCTAATGTGTTCACAACACGAATATAACATCAATTGCAATTCATTAATAACCATTTGGAATGGCCAGAACTCTATCAACGATCCATTTGAAATAGCGCTTATGGAAACGGAAGCGGTGAAATCCATGTTATCAATGATATTAACGAAAGTATTCATAAAAGCAAAGTTGGAGAATGAGAGCACATAAAAAATTAAATATTAAATTCTCTTGTTTGTGTTAAATTAGGAGAGGTAATGTTTCAATAGCAAAATATTTAAGGAGGTAAAAGTAAATGAAACAAATACACGTTGAAGGAAAAGTAGACTTAAGTATTTGGCAAAAAAGGATATTTACGTTGCTATGACGGGAATATATAATTTTGCCACAACCACACTGCCAACGCTACGTTTGATCATTTTCTTTTGCCACAATCTCTGTAGAAATCATGGATAAGCCCCTGCCCATAATTCTTGGATTACATGCAGTAAAAATGCAAATGGTTAAGTATTGCCATTATAATGGGTGTGATGTGTAAATGGTGTTTTTCTCCTTCGGAAAAATATAACCTGTCGGGATTCTTGGGGTATGTATTTTACATATATGTACATATTGTATGTATACATATATTTTACCTAGCGGAAATTAGTTGTTCAAGGAAAAAATAATATGCAATAAAGACCATTAGTTGGCGATGGCGGTAAGGGCTGCAAATACTTGAAGAGATCGTTTTAGCTTAAGTGCGATGAAATTTAGCTATGGACGGTGTGAAAGACTTTCTTCTTTAGAAATTTGTTCTATTTTTCCCTCTCTGGGGTATTATTCGAGTTTTTGTACAATATCCCCTATCGTTGCTCTTTTCACAGGCATTTTGACAATTTTGCAATAATTGCCGATTTTTAAGCTCACCGTGGGTGTAAATTATGAATGCATGCATCATTTTTACCATCGCTTAAGTACCACTTTTGCAAAACATCTCGAACTTAAAGGCGCCAGCCATTCCCATTTTACCTCATTAAAGCTCTCATAAGAATGTAATTTATCCAATATATTTTTTAAAAATGCCCTTCATCCATATAAATTCCCAACTTTCTATGGCCATCGCGCCATAATTATAACTCTTGAGCATTTTTTCCATAGAGCGCAATGGTTATAACTTATTTCTTTGATAGTAAAAGCAGATAAACTAAGACTATATGCAGTTCGTACTCAGCGTGGGTTTAATGTAGCAATTTTGAAGGTCAACAGTATTGTAAAAGGCTAAATTCTCTTATTAATTTAACCAAGAATCAGCAGTAATTAGTTGAGATTCCGTTACCGTTGGACGGGCCTTGGCAACGCTGAGAATCTAATAGCGTGAAGTTCAATGTGATTTGGAAAGGTAAAATCGACTTTCATCAGTTGTTCGTATCTTGATAACCGTGAAATATGTGTGAATCTGACATTCACTTTACCACAACATATCGTGTACCATGGGGTCCTTGAGGTCCGGACACCTCCCGAAATTTTGAATTTATTAGAAGAAAATGGCGCAGTTGGATCAAGATATGTGTATCAAAGAATATTGTACTAATTGATTCTTAAGTTAAAACAATTTTTAAAATAAATATTGGCATTTATTATGAACGAAACTTCGGGTTTTGTGTTCTTTCAGAAGCTTGCAATGCTATAATCTTTAAATATCGGCTGGTACACTTCATGCGCAATAGCAGTCTGAATTGCCTAAACTTACAAATTTTCTCCTAATTTTCAGGAATTGACACCCCCCCTCCCCATTTCTAATAACTTTCGACCCTTCCAGTAAAGTAATCCTGGCTGTGGAACTGGTTAATGCGTGCGCGTGTCCGTCCTACCAAAGTTATTATTTTCTCAAATTAATAATATCAGTCAACGTTTTTGTGTTTTAAATCGTAAATTAATAAACCATATTATATTCTTTGAATATCATATCTGATATCATAAGATACCTTGAACTACATCGTAAGGGGGGTGACTGAATCTGATATGCAAGTCGATTACCATCATAATATGTAATGGAGTTTGCAATCACTGTGCTCATTTAGATGTGTGAAAGAGATATTTACGGAAAAAATAAAAAGGATGGAATCAGTTTATGCTATAGTCGTGAAAGTAATACAGAGAAATATCATTATTGCCATCAGCGGTACTGGTTAGTATGTTTTTGTAAGATAATGGTATATTTTTTATCTCCATATCGAAAATACGGATTCTAAAAACATTTTATGCATAAAAAAAGGCTATCAGTTTTTTTCAGTGCTCAATTGATCACAAAAACCGTTATATGTAACGAGTTGCTGAGTGAGTGCTAAAAATTTAAAAGAATCAACCTTTTTGATAATAGGTGGTAAATTTTATTTAAGTTTTTCATAAACAAAATTATCATAGGTGTGGTTTTTATAGGCTCTATTGTGGTAAACCTTGAATCAGTATGGAGCAGAATGAATATCCTTACATAATACTTCCAGATCGGCGCTTACGAGGCGATATTTCTACATAGTAATCCAGTGATTAAATATTTTGTATTTAATCATTATTATTTTTCTTATTCACTTGAAAAAAGTTAGCTTCTTAGAATTTTAGCCATAATGCCCGGGTTTTAATTTTCCTATCATAATTTTGAAATAATATGTGCTCAAAAAATTTTTTTTGAGTAACTTACCCTCGTAGCACACCAAATAGTCAGATACACTTATGCATCAATAGGAGACCGCAACCTCATAACCAAGACTATTAATTAGGTTCTTTAGCTGTTGTACTTAGCAATAAGTAGCTGAAGGAAGTGACTACGGCAACACAGACTTGTGCGATAACCACGTCCCGCTTTCCCAAGTATGGTGTAAATGATAAAAAAGCATCATTAGAAGAAAAAGTGATTTATTGCTTTATACATGCGAGAGAGGTATATGACTTTGTTTTATAAATTATAAATAGATCATAAGATGATGGATTTAACCAAGGATGGCCTTGCCGTAGCCGCCGTATCCGGCGTAGCCGTAGGGAGAAGCGTAAGCCTTGGCGCCGTAGGCGGCGACGGGGGCGGCGTGGTAGGCAGCAGCCACGGGGGCGGCGTGGTAGGCGACGGGGGCGGCCTTGACGTAAGCGGGGGCAGCAACGGCCTTAACAACGGCGGCGCCTTCCTTGTGGACGACTGCGTTGAATCCGTTGACGGGGTCAGCGGTGTAGTCGACGATACGGCGGGTGCCGTCGGCCTCGAGGAGGCTGTAAGATCCCTCGACGACATCACCGTGACGGCTCTCGTGCTGGCTCTTGGAGTCTCCGGTCAGAGCATCCTGGATGTCATAGGAGTAAGAGTACTGAGGGTTGGGGTCGTAGTCGGTGTCGACGGCGACGGCCTTGGGTGCGGCGTAGGCGAGGGGAGCGGCGTGGGCAACGGCAACGGGAGCGGCATAAGCGGCGCGGGCGATGGGTGCGGCATAGGCGGCGCGGGCGTAGGCGGGTGCGGCGTATCCGTGGGCGGCGTAGGCGGGTGCGGCGTATCCGTGGGCGGCGTAGGCTACGGGTGCGGCGGCATAACCGTGAGCGGCGTATGCGGCGGGTGCACCGTAGGTGGCGACTGTTGATCCAACGACGGCAGGGGCGCCGACGAGTCCACCACGAGCCACGGCCACGAGGGCGGCGAAGACGACGAACTGTTTGCACAGGGAAAAAGAGACGAAAGAATTCTATTAAAATAAAGACATTTTTGTGAGAAATCTCGCTAGGGTATCCATCGTGTTGGTAGGGCCTAGATTCCAAGGGGTCACACTCTTTAAGAATCCTGCTTCAATGCACTATTGCGGAGCCTGGAGTGTCTACAATATGGAGTGACATTACCCAGGCTCCAGTAGGTTTGCTACACGTATAATCCTCACGGGTCTGTCCGAAGTGCTCACCTTGTATGCCATTGTGTTTTGGTTAACTCCTGGAGGTGCTCTGACTTTCCAAAGGTGCTCAACCCCCGTATTTATACGGAATGGACTTCGGTTCCACTTCCTCCCGCCTTCCCACGATGCCGTGCATAGGATCCTCGGTGGCCGTTGCAACACATCTTTCGTGTTTTTTTTTTCGTATTCCTCTCTCCTTTTTGCCCCTGATGAGTGCCTCCTTCCCGTCAGCCATTGCACACACATCGGACAGCTGCTGCTAACGCCCCTTCTGCCACGTTCCGTGCCTTTCACCTCTCTCTATTCTACCGCGGACTCCTCGTTTCCATCCCCCCACCCACATTATATCCCTTCCTCCTGCCGAATTAATCGCCTTCCTATTCCTTTTTCCCCCCTCGTTATCTTCTCGGAGGGGCCTCACCAAAAAGGCCGAAAGTCGCTTTCTGTTTCATTAAAATGTCAACGGGTTATGCGGAATTATCCGAAAATACCTCACCCGAAAAAATACTTATGGTCCACATTCATCTCAAAATCATATCTTCAAAGCATGGAATTGATTTGCCATATTATGACACCTAAACTTTTGTTGTGATTATGATTTGATTGTGCATTATTGCTCTGAGTTCTGGTGTATATCCCTGAATAAAACAATGAGACGTTGATTTATGCTGTACCAATCATTTAGCACTTTTTATACGATTTCTATTGCTCCCTTCTAGTTGTATGAGCATGGTTTTGCACGAAGCTTTTGCGAAAAAAAATTCCTGTTATTATGTTAGTTTTATGGAGATAATGACACTCTGAAAAGAGTTTGCTTGCTGTTAATGCCACCCAAAAGTGTTTACTGTGAGATATCCTCTCGTGATCATAATTCTTATCGAAGTATGGGGTGCTACTGTGCCAAAATATAATGGCTAAGATTATGTCGTATCAGTCTGCTGTTTTTTTCTCCTTTCTATGTGGTTTAGTAAGATCGCAAAAAAATTGTGTTAATTGTATCAAGGAAAATTAATGATAACAAATATTAATGCAGTCTTATAGTAGGTGTTTCTTTCGTAAATAATACTCGAAAATTATTTGTTTTGCGCTTTTTTTTAGTGTTCGCCGAAAAGTTAAATTGTTCGGCCGAACTATAGGTCTATAATCCAGTATCCATCAATTATCTTTTTGCACAAATGCGTTTTGGCGTTTTTCCTCTCTTTAATGTTGTGCTAAGTTTTTCACCACATTTGTGGAAAACAAATATTTTTTCAAGTTAGCTATATGAAGACAAAAGCTATCAGAAATCAGTTTTATATTTGAGAAAACCTGCCGAAAATATTGATCGTGAGCTTTCCTCTCAACATTATGATTTTCGTCGGAATATATGTTTGTCGTACTTAATTCTGAGATCACATTTCATGTTGTATCATTTATTTTTCATCATTTCTCTGCGTTTGTATCAAACCGTCATCATTGCGGACAGTTCTACAATGGTTTTGTACGCAGTCATGTGCACCGATGCAGATAATCACTGAAAAGGGAGGGCAGAGCGTAGTCAAACATTCATTTTATATTACTGGAATGTAAACCGGGACCTTCCAATTATCTTTCAAGTTTTACTGAGACTCATCCCAGAAGAGTAAAATGATTTTTTAATGGTGAAATCTTTTTTTCCGTTTTTTTTTTTGCTCTTTTATTCTGACTAAAGTATAAGGATGTAATTAATTGTGGATCAATCATTGTAAGTTTCTGTAAATATATGTCATTTGTTTGCTATTTTCTATGCTGTTGCGCAAGATTTCGCGCGAAATTCGCGAAAAAAAAGTATTCCAATATCAGTGTAGATTAATCAGGGCATTCACCGTCGGAAAGGTAGATTATCTTTTAGTAAATACCACCCTCAAATATTTTATTTACGCTTTCTTCTCAAAATCTTGTTCGTCGAAGTGTCGGTATGCCGTGCGGAAATACGGGACCGCGCAAAATACTGTAGTATCAATCATTTTGCATTATATCCGTGCGTTTTTAATGCTTTCGCCTGTATGGTTGCGCAATATTTTGCACCAAATTCTTACGGATTAAAGTTCGTTTATCAAGTTAGCTGTATGAGGACAATGACTGTCCGAAATGAGTTCTCTCGTTGTGAAACCGGCTCGTTCCGACGGCCTTATGGGCGTACTCCCGTCTCGTATTTCCTTTGTCACACGAAGCCTTAAGGCGTTACTATCATCTTGGAGACGGTTAAATTTTATTTGAATGTCTTTTGGAAAATCTTCCGTATTGATCAAATTACCAATGACGTAGGTAACTAATAAATTTGCATAACTTGGTAACTATTCTTCACTTTCTGATTTCTCCTCTTTTATCTAAGTTTACATGTATAAATTTAAATTTATTTCTCCTTTTTCAGCTATAAATAAGTTGTTTTAGCAAATGAATTTGGTGAATAGACTGCTAGGTCCAAACAAAAAAAAATTGATAGATCCAGGTGGCACTTTATTGAGCTTACCAATACTCACCATGATGCAAAGGAAGCTCCTTGTACATTTAGACACTTAATTCGCAAATGCATTTCGATGTCCAAGGTTCCATCTTTCAGATACAATTTATTTATCATGTATCTTAAGAATGATGCTATATACCGTCGCCATTGATTCGTATGTTGAATAAACCTAAATGCTCAAAGACTTTGTAATGCATCATGGCGAACATTAAATGCGTAAGACCAAGTCGTAAGACAAAGACAAAACGGGTTAGTAACTAACCCTATTAAAAACCCGATTGCCTGGATCTTAAATAATGAGCTTAATAGTGAAAATGAAATGAAATAATTACGCCAAAGGTATCTTAGAAGTAAACTCCGAGGCAATACTAGAGGTTGTGCTCTTAAGTCAACCCTGAGTCACGTCTTTAAAGGGCAGTCGGAGGTAGGAAGATGTCTTCGTTAGACTGAGGATAGGCCACTAAGCCTATATCGCTCGTATCTCTTCTAGAAGAGAATATACATTCCCGGTGCGACAGCTGTGATTCATTCCTCAGTGTAAGACATCCTGATGGAGTGCGACCAATGACAGGAAGTTAGAAAAAGACTAGGCTGCAGGGTAAACCTGGAAATCATTCTATGTGACGTCCTTGGCAGCCTAAGTCGTTTTGGACTCTTTTTAATTCAATGTAGTGCCAATTCGATGTAATTTTACCTTAATAGAAATAATATTGCTTAACTGAAGGCCATTGGGCGATTTTCGGGCGATAGCAAAGCATTGTGTTTGAAATAGGTGTTCGATCAACTAACGAGGCCACCTGACGGGCTTTGTGGGAAGTTGAGCGCTGGAATAATCCTGGGCGGTTCCACGGTTCCATCATATGCGGAAGTAACGCGCCCAACTATTTGGCATATGTAATCAGGATACAAAACTATACTGCAATACTGTAGAATCGCTTTAAGAACTATGTATGATTATTTTTTCATGCAATAATCATGTGTATTTGAGTAATTGGAATTACATGTTCTTCTGATGACGAAAAATGTGAGGTGGTTGTGGTAATTACTCCCTTAGTCCCATGAATCTGTCACAGTAATAAAAAATGGGAATTCATTAGGAAGGATGGTAGTGGTAACCCGGAAACGAATCGAGAAGGAAGGAATCATGTAAAATTAGGAGTTCGATCCCCGTGATGAAGAATGGATTATGGCGTTAATATACGGAAGAGTGTCTCTCAATTGTGCCATCTTTGAAAGGGTCGTCATTTTTCTCGCTTGAACCCCATTTCAGATATAAAAATGTTGGAGCACCGAGGGAGTAGCCTTGAGAGAATCGCTGAAGAAAAGCCTGTATTTTAAATCGAAGCCGATAATTTCGTATTATCCTCTGCAAGCGTCTACTAGAAATCAATTTCCCAAATATGTAGTCCCACAGTATTTACAATTTGAAAAAGGCATAATTAATGGAAAAGGGAAGAATGTCCTAAACATTGTCAATGTCTCTTGACCACTTGGACTGGGCAGCAAATACACTCGAGTACAAGTAAAACGTGTTCTCGTGTTCATGTGGATGAAGATGAAATTGGTGGAGAAAATGAAGAGGTGGGCGGTGGGGTTGAAGTCCTCGCCTCCAGATCCGGATATAGCGGAATCGAGTCCCGCTTTGGTGGGTTTTTCACCGCCAAGGACGTATGTGTTTCTCTGTGTGCATAAATAATTTTTATATGCTGCAGATGTAGTTATAGCCGTAAGTAGATGTAATCGGGGTAAATGGAAAATGAATAATAAGATGTATTTCCAAAAAAACCCTGGGGAAAACGTTTGTTGAATGAAAACTCTGTTAAAACTAGGAGAGACAAATTTTGAGAGCGTTCTGAAAAAATAAATAGACGGAAAACTGGACGAGAAACCCCATCTCTGTAGATCAAGGATGGAGAGCATGAAGAAAATTACAAGTGATACTAAATAACGGAATTGCCTACGCTGGAATAACAAGGTTAGCTGACTGGAGTATGGTGTGGGAAGCTCTAGCCAACCTGTCCTTCAATTAATATCTGATGGCAATGATGAGGACGCGTAAGAGGGCCTGAGGAGCTTAATAGTTTCAAGCAATGAAAGTGAAGTTAGAGTACGTACATCAAGCAAATTTTCCCGGATGTTGAGTACTAGATTTGGAATATATGTACAGCTGGCTTGGATAGAGAATGTAGTCACAGTGAAAAACGCTTTGGATAAATGAGTTTTTAAACACATCTACATACTACCCTGCCATTGGCATTTGGCAGGGGGTGTTTGTACACCAGCCATGGAAAGTGGAGGGAATTAGAGGGGGAATGACGAAAGTGAATTTTTATGAAAACGGAATATATGTCTCGCACCCATTTTGTTGTAGCCACTAATGGAGAGTGGGGAGAAATAATTGTTGTATGTAGTGTTTATCTCTTTTTTTTCGATTATATCAGCTCTATAGATGCATTGTGGATTAAAAATAAAATGTCAATAAAGTGGTGAAATAATGTTGGGACGCCCGGGTGGCTTAATTTGCATAAGCTATAGATGCACAAGAAGGGGATGTTGGCTCGTATTCCAGTCCAAATTATTGTTCAGTCTCTTAGTCTTATGGGTGAAAAACTTGTATTTTCTCCCACTTGCATCTCTTTACTCCTGTTGTGCTATTTCGGTGACGTCAGCTTCGGTATTGTCCCTTCGAGTCACCCCCTGCACGTCACTCCCGCCCGACATTCCCCCATCCCCCGCGTGTCCCCCGTCAACCCTTTCACTCGGCCGCCATTGGATCGTTCTCACTTTCACTTCGCCCCCAATTGCATCCCCCGTCCCACCCCCAGACACCACGCCCTTCACCTCTTCCCCTCTTCATCTCCTTTGTCAGTTGGCGTGATTTTCTCGAGTCGACCCTGAATCACTCGGGAACGGTCAATTTTCACAAAGCGCTCGGGGCGCGGGCGGCTGCTTTGACGTCGCCTGCCGACCCCTTTGCCATTATCATCTGGGGCGGCTTGAAGGCCGGTTGGAAGTAAAACATTACGCTGAATTATCCAATGTTTTAACCTAATTTAGCGTTAATTGTTAATGTAGACTGGTATATAGGGAGTAGTGTCGTTAATCGAACTCGTGAGGAATCCCAACGTTTTATTACTGCCGTTCAAAGTATACGGCATCCTAAAAGACATGCCTCTAGTGAAGTAAAGGGAGGACCTTAAGCATTATTATTCCAGTGTGCACTTATCAGCATCGATAAAATTTCCGATGTAGAAAAGGCATTTTTAGTTTTGCTTTTGCTTGGATTTTTAAAACTCTCAGTTTGCTGCAGAATTAGATAGATACATCTTTTATACACCTAGTAGTGATATCTTGATGGAATGAAATTGTTTATGCTGGCATGCTGTCTTTTCAACATAAAAATAGGCATCCTATAATAGCAGTACATGCGTAACGTGAAACTTATGTAACGGAAAAGGGAGGTAAATTCTTCTCTGTCTAAAACCAGATGAAAGCGTATGTAGTGTACTTTGCCTCCATGCCATGTTTTACCTTGCAGAGATGTTAGGTTCCCTGTTGTTAGGTCACGAGTTATTCGATAATGAGTGAGGTGTCTATCTCTTTCAACTTAAGTGTTAATCCTCCCGAACTTCAGGGAGAACCACTGCATTGCATGCCAAACGTAACATGTCCACCCTCATTTTTGTAAACCTTTTGAAGTGAATAAAGCTATTCAATCAACTAACCAGAAGGAATTCTTTCAACAGGCCAGGCATTCAGCGTCTACCTTTATCTCAGTCATTAATCTGCCATCGTCTATAGTGCGTTGAATCAATTACAATCGGACGATGACGGAGTTTTCCATCGAAAAGTTGACTTGAGCTAATAACCTGACCCAATGGAAGATCGCAGAGGACACCACAACTTTAATTAGATCATGCATTGGACTTTCGCCGAATTTTACTTCCTGTTGAAGACTTTCCCTTAGAATTGTTCTTATTGTGCACTTACCGATGCCCTTTGGCGTGTTTTAGTTCGTCTGTGAATTCAGGAAAAGTAATTAATAAATGCAGAATAATGCTGAGGTTTATTGATAGAATACTCTGTATTGTCTTAGGGTAACTTGTGTGAAAGGGTTATTTCTGTCATCGTATTTTTCCATGCTACTTAAGTCAGATCTGGCTTTAGATATAGTTTTAACACACTCTGAGAAGCAATACATTTTTTCAGATTCGTTGCCATATTTTCCTATGGGATAGAAAAACAATATGCTTTAACGTGGTATGTTGCTTTCTCTTTCTTTATGCATGAAAATATATGCATAGTTTGCGATATTCCTAGATTTATTAGTTATTATTTACAGACTACATCTTCCGTAATGGTATGACATCATTGCTTGGGTATTTAAACGTATAATTTTACGATTGTTTTGATTGATAAGATTGATTTACGATTGATAGTAAACAGTAAATGAAATTGTAGTATGTAATATGCATTATCATCTTTAGATTTGAGAGCGTAATTTATGTGAAAAGTAATATTTTTCAGTACCTACTGATTTATTACTGTTATCGTTTAAGGAGTAGGTACAAGGTATCTCTCAAAGTCAACAACAATAGTTATAAATTCGCGGAGTACGGACGGAGCCACTCTAATCGCGTTATGCTGTGCGCCGTTGACCCAACATGAGGGGGGACCTTGGGTGTTTGTTCTCACAACCTCTCCCTTCCCGTCTCTTCTCCTGGCGTGGTTTCGTATTTATTGCTGCGCGTTGTTCTCCCTTGCCCCTCATCTTCCCCCCGACCGCCTCCCACACCGAAACGTGAGCCTTCTCCTCTGTAATGGCCAACCTCCGGCCCTGCTCAACGGACGCCTTCCCCCCTTCCTTCTCGAGTTTGGCTGTGGGAAGATTATTTCGTGAGGCGCCGATGCTTTCCCACCGAAATGCTTGCCGCCCGCTCTCATACGTGCCCGGCCTCCCCAAAATCAAAACTCCAGCGGGGCCCTGCGGCAGTCATTTGCGTGCGCATTCTTTCTCTCGTGGAGTATTATGCGGGGAAACGAAAAATGTTGTTTCGCTTCGATCATGGCTTTCGTCACAGTTTGCCCTCGTGTCTTTTCAACTTTCCGAGCGAGACTGCTCCGATTATTGATAAATACTCATCTATATGTATCTTTAATCCATTAAATCAAGTCTCCGTTTTGGGCGTACAGTACGATGTTTTTCATTCATTTCTGCATGCCAGTTAATTATTGATTTTGGTTCTAGAATAAACTTCCATAAAAAGCAAGTGTGTTTGATAAATACTCTCTGTATCAATGAATATCAAAGTATATATTAATTAATATTATTACGAAAATGTATAAAATGTTAAAATTAATAATTTTCTCAATTAACCTATCTTTAATTCTCTCTTCAAATAATTTAACTGCAAAGAAAGAATTTTAGGAAATTAAAAAAAAATCTTATCCATGAGCGGTTTATTCTCTTCATGTGAGCTTGCTTTCGAGGTGTACAGGAAGCGAATTCCCTGTATTGAGGAGGTATATAAAATATTATCTCGACCTGTTGTGAAAATCTTGTGAATTGTAATGGAGTGCTCAGCCTTCCTTCTATTTTGTATGCCGATAAACGTGATGATAAAGTATTCTTTCTGATTTTTTTTGCTTTTTCGGCAGTGCTTTTGGGACTCTGGTGATGATGAGTGTGCCATGGTAACTCAAGGTCTTTGCTTGTGACTAGGCTTACTTGTGCTCAACCTATCAAAATCGTCCGATAGCCCTATGCATGCTCAGTATATACAATGTGACGTAGTGTGCAGTAGATCTATCGTCATTCTGGACTTGTCACTCCGCCAAGAGCTTTTTCTGACGTCAGTTTCTCTGCTTAACAATAAGTTTGATCTCGAATGCTGAGCCCGCAGAAACTGAAAACTCTTGTGAACTCATGTCCTTGCAGTAAAACCTTTTGGAAATGCTATGATATTTAACCTATAGTTTTACTGCTTACCTGAGTTCTCGCGTCATTTTCCTGTTGTGATTTGACAGTGTGTTGATATTATTTTTCGTATAATTTTATAAATTACGGCAAGATTCTGTACGAGTTGGCAAAATTTGCTATATTAATTTAAGTTCAAATTGAGTATCTTATGCTTCCAAATTAACTTCCAAGGTGAATACGAATATATAATCGCTGATTGAATATGGTCGTCCAAGATGGAAAGAGGATGTAGAATTTACAGTTTTTTTAAAGCTTATTTGATATAAAATCTCTATTTTTATTCAATTGTCTCCGTAAACTGTGCGCTTGAAGTTGAAACATCAAATTTATGTCAAGAGTCTTAACAGTACACGCTAATACAGAGTTTTTAAGACTTGTTAGCGTCATATTAATTATGATGCCATATTTCGTAATAAGCCATAATATGCGCTTTTTTGGCCTTTTAGAAAATTTTATTTCTCCATCGTCACTTCCTGAGCAAGAATTCAAACTGACTTTACCGTGTTTCATGAGGCTTTTCATCACTGCGAGCGTCGTGAAACAGGTTTGACAGCTGGGTCAAGTCTTTGGCAACGGGGCTTTTAGTCGTATATCCCAACCTTTTCTTTCGCTCCTATGGCACATGATACATTTCCTTTTATTCGCTGCTCTGGTATTTCTCATTCCCGTTGTTTAGTCTTCCATAATTTCACTTTGAATGGTCTGAGCTCGCTTTTACTTCGACGTGGCAGATGAAATAACGCTGCCTGGTTTTTGTTTCACGACCAGCATAATTATTGCCATCCTGTGCCATTCGAGAATAATTATAGTCGTAAGTACTGCGTAAAAAGCCTTTATTTGGTGCATACAACTAGATTATTATACTCTGCTTGTAAACATCGTGTTTATTTCCCTCGTATAACTTCCTGGAGATGTGAGAACTAGTAAATTTGTCTTTTGCTTTAAGTTGTACGCATATTAGAATATATCCAGATGTTCTCCGAACCCAGAAGTCATAAATTGCATTTCATGTGCATCTTTCCATATGTGAGTCGATCAGTAGATTTTTAGTTTTTTAGGTGCCAGGTGAGGCACAATGAAAGATGATCTTCATAGTTTTGGGCTACTTGTTGCTTTTATAAGCATTAATTAGAAATTTATTTCATAAAACAATTTTTCTGTGCATGAGAAATATTTTTTTCCCTGGTGTAATTGTAGTACTCCTACTAGAATCAATTGCGTCATTTTCTAGTTTGGTCTTCAAATAAATCCTCATCTTGTTCTATCTGAATAAATTGAAGCGATATATTATGTTGACGTGGCCACCTCCAACTAATCAACCCTTTTTGATTACGGAAATTTCTTATATTGCTACAATGATGAGCTGTCAAATGGCGTGCCCATTGCAAGTCACGTTCTTTGATAAATGTTACGGGATGAATAGCCGCGACGACAATTTGGAGCTCCAATATCACAGCGAAAGCGTCGATCCCTGTCAAACTCGATCTTATCTTAAACCATATCTCAGTCAACGACTTTTTCATTTTGATCTCTTGCATTACATATCTTTTGAAATTCAAATTTTCGATATTATTTTGGCGCCCTTGGCTACTTTGTGGAGCTTGTTAACTCCAGATAGAATAAGTGGCTGTTAAGATGCAAAGCCAAACTAATTGCATTATATGCATGCTCAAATAATATTGTGTACTTAGTTGTGTATGTGTTAAGGGATGATGCTTCAGTGATCGATATTTGCTTTAATCCGACTTAAATTTAGATACTGAAATGTAGGTAGCATTACTAAATCAGCTTCTTGAAAAATTCTTGCGTTTAAATTTGTTCCCATTGTCATATGCATGGAAAAGGAAAGATTTTCATGGTATCTATGGTAGTTATTTATCATCACGATTTTATTTATTGATACCGGGAGCTTATGATATTTCTGGGAATTTTATTCTGATCGGCTAAACTCCGTTCGATGCCATTGATACGAGTATAATCATAAACATTTATTTGATCCGGAAGTAATCTTTTGACGCTGGTGTTATCTTACCTCTACACAAGTTTAGGATGCCATAAATTGTGTGAATAGCAATAAGACGAAGCTCAAAAAGAAAGGCAATTGCCCTATTATCATTCGTTCCCAACTGCCATACGGCAAGAGCACTAGGTCAACGCACCCAAGATTATATGTTCGTGTGGATGCATACGTTTCAGGATGTTACTCTTTCTGTTAATTTTCTTGTTTTCTCCAATGCGGTTCTAATACTTCACCTTTTGTCTTTCGATAGGTAGGTAATTGCATTTGGCTATCAAGTGTTCTTACAAAAAGTTGGAAGCAAGTGATAAAATTCCGTGAATTGATAATAGTTTCTCTTTGTCCATTTTCATGGAATATTTTTGTGCTCATTGCATTGCTATTTCATGCTACAATACTAATTTAATAGTGGCCTATCAACTTTACGTTTTCGCCTTTAAGAATAAGAATTTCTCCAGAATAACAACACCTGTGTGAAAGAAATTTTGCATTAATCAACTATGGAATTGGAATTGATGACTTGCCATAGCTTTTGTTTCTAGACTGATGGACTACTACGGTTGCTACTAACAGTACTTCGAATGTAAAAGCGATTCAGAATGCAATGTGGCATTGAAATTTTAAGTTCAAAGTAGGTTGTGTAATATCATAAAATTATAAAAATTATGAGTATTTCTTGCTCGCAACGCTATACCAGCAACGAATTTTTAGAATATTTCTGGGTACAATACATTCTTTTTGATGTAACTTCATCATGAAATAGATATCATAGACGATATCGATAGAATTCAGTGACTCCGAAGTATTATTTTTTCCTTCTGAGTTCTATAACGGCTTTCCTATGACAGAAAAAATACTTATTTCCCATAATCGATTCGAGGAAATTGAGAGATTAATGAATAATTTACCATTAAACTTCAATTTTCAGTGTCAAAATAACCATTATATCTTCAACCTTCAAGCATTAGCAGTAGGTAATCAGTGCCGGTTTACTCTGGAAGCCATTATTTAGTAGCATTCGATTCTATATAAATTGAGTGTTGAATAGCTAATTATATATGAGGGGAAAGACAATGTTTTAGGCAAAATCGTTAAAATGCTCTTTCATTTACTTTTATAAGAATACTAGTAATCAAAGACAATATTATTTTAAACTATAAGTTTATTTCTATATACATGGATTAACTAATTAATCCAAAGGAATAGATAAGGAGAGGGGGTAGTGGGGGAAATTAGTGGAGGAGGGTCTTGCCGTAGCCAACGGCACCGTATCCGGCGTAGCCGTAGGGGGAAGCGTAGGCCCTGGCGCCGTAGGCGGCGACAGGGGCAGCGTGGTAGGCGACGGGTGCGGCCTTGACGTAAGCGGGGGCAGCGACGGCGGCCTTGACGACAGCGGGTTCCTTGTGAACGACTGCGTTGAATCCGTTGACGGGATCAGCGGTGTAGTCGACGATACGGCGGGTTCCGTCAGCTTCGATGAGGTTGTAAGATCCCTGGACAACATCTCCGTTGCGGGTCTCGGACTGTCCCTTGGAGTCTCCGGTCAGAGCATCCTGGATGTCATAGGAGTAGGAGTACTGGGGGTTGGGGTCGTAGTCGGTGTCGATGACGGCCTTGGGTGCGGCGTAGGCGAGGGGAGCGGCGTGTGCAACGGCAACGGGAGCGGCATAAGCGGCGCGGGCGTAGGCGGGTGCGGCATAGGCGGCGCGGGCGTAGGCGGGTGCGGCATAGGCGGCGCGGGCGTAGGCGGGTGCGGCGTATCCGTGGGCGGCGTAGGCGGGTGCGGCGTATCCGTGGGCGGCGTAGGCTACGGGTGCGGCGGCATAGCCGTGAGCGGCGTATGCGGCGGGTGCACCGTAGGTGGCGACTGTTGATCCAACGACGGCAGGGGCGCCGACGAGTCCACCACGAGCCACGGCCACGAGGGCGGCGAAGACGACGAACTGTGTACACGGAAGATAATGATTAATTAGTGTCAAACGACCCATAAAATACCGATAGGATTTAATCGTATGTAGTAGTAAATTACAAGTCGGTAATGGACATCAACGGGTTGGTTTTGATGAGGGGTGGGGGGCGACCGGCAACCTGAGGTCATTAGCACCATCGGTTGTTGTATCAGCCAAAGTTTACAGATGGTATTTGAAAACGGAGAATAACTATCCGCCATTGAAAACAGATCTGTTGGTTAATATAGAGAGGATAATTTAGGGAATGCAACAATGGTGGAAATTAGCTGGGAGTATGTATCTGAAAACGTTTAACGGGAGGTTAGTCTATGGATTCATTGAGGACCTGTGAAATTTGTTATTTTGGTTTCTCCATCGAGAATGGAGAAGTGAGCAGGCTACTCTAAACCAAGGGCTCCGAGTTTTTCGTCCCATTCTACTGATGGTGTGCTTCACTTCAGGTGCCCTCAAGAGAGCACTCATGTGGAGACCGGTATTCTATTGCAATGTGTCCACCACTGCCGGGATTCTAACCCAGATCATCGTGAGAGGAAGCCCCCAAAACCAGCCCAAACCCCAAATGAGCTCCACGTGGCACTGTTATCCAACGTCCATTGCACAGTCTGGATATTTTGGAGATAATAATCCGTGCGTTGAGGAAGGAGTGCTTACCTTGTATGCCATTGTTGTTTGGTTAACTGCTAGCTTAACACTGACCCTTCCGTGGCGATCGACCGCGTATTTATACTCATTCGAATGAGTGCCCCAATCGCGTCCGCCCGAAAAAGACTTTCATTTCGTGTCGGTCCCTTGTGTCCATTCCCTTCCCCCCCCCCCCCCCCGAAATCATTGCACACCTTTCAGTCATGTAGCTAACGCCCATTTTTTTATCACTCTTATTTTTTTATCCTTTCATCTGCATCAGCACATGCTAAACTTTATTATTTCTTATCATGCCGTTGCTCATTTAGTCGTGGTATTTATTCAATTTCCCTGTCGTTAGTCTCCACGATTTTATTGATTGCAGTTTCGTATTGGGTAACTCATCAGTAATGTGCCGTTATGCTTTACTATAATATGTCTCATTATATTAATATCATAATAGATTTGCATTCAGTGTGATTAAATAGTACTGATGCGCTATCAGGTCCAATAACCGCATTTTACCTCAGAAATTATTTTTAATATTTGTGTTATATTTATTTCATTATAATATTTTTATTTCACCTGTCATTAGCTAGCTATTTTAAATTTAATTGTGCCTGAGTGTTTCTTTAATATCCTAATGTCATGTGATCATTTTGTTATACTATCTTCGTTGGTAATGTATTTTTTAAATCTGTGTAAATGTCTCTTTCTCAGTGTTCTTTGAGTTCGACGTTAGTTTACGGTAGATTAATGGCTGTCTGGGAGATTCCGCCGTATAGCCATGATTCAAGCGTTGACTGACGCTGTTATGAGACACTGCCACAGGCCCTTTGTCACAATTTTTTAAAAATTGTTTCATGAGCAAATATTTTGCTATATTTTCCTTTATGGATGCCCCGATTGGAATATCCTTTTTTATTTTTTCCCATTTTATTACATATCCTTATACTTATTCATTTTCCCCAATTCTCAATTTAGCATTTACTCCCTTAACACACAGCTTTCTCGCCCCCAGTTATTGCAACCAATAGGTATCATTATAGGAAGTGCAAATACATTGAGATATCATTCATAAATTCAGAACTAAGTTAGTTCTCAAAATATTGCAATCTCTCCATGGAAGATAGTTTGATAAGTAGGTACATAACGGTATTATCCTTTGGGTAAACCGATTTGTCTTATGTAGCAGATGAACACCGTGATCAGTCGCGTGTAAGAGGTTCGTTTTATAACCGAGGAGTTGTTAACCTTTGCAAACCGTGATCCATTCGGCCGATTTAAGGCAATAAATCACACATTAAAGTGCTAGATGCAGATAATTCACGGGGTTACACTTTCGGTATGTTTCTCTCTCTTTTGCCTCCATTCTTTTGTTTCTTTTATTTCTAGTTTTTTTTCATCCTCTACGGTCCACTTATGTCCGACCGACCTTCCTTTCCTCTCCTGCGTTGGAAACTTAAACGGCACCACCCTCTCACTCTGCTCTGTTACTCCATTTCGTGAGTGGAGAAGTTTCCGGATTGCGTCAGGGAGCAGGCTATATTTGGGGGTGGGGTAAAATTTCAAGTGCGTGATTGACCCTTGTTCTATACGTAGATGTGGTGTGGGCCGCTAGAACGGTAGCCTTGGAGGGGATTATTGGCGGAGGAGAGGGTAAAGCTCCCCGAGGGCACGTTTCATTCCGATCTGGAAACCTAATTCACGAGTGAAACTCTTGTCAAATTACTCGTGACCTTATAAAAGTTTTTGATCGGTCCTTAAGTTAAGGTGTAAGGATGCTATTTGGTGGTTATTGTATTTAACGTGGAAGAACCGATGAGGAACACGTTGGTGGAACTATTACATTTCGCGGTTTAGATCAGTAAGTTGCCTTTCTTGAATTACTTCTTAGAGTTTTATTAAAACGTTTTTATGAGTCGCTTTCTTGTCTGTATGTATGTTCGGTACAAATGTTGCAATCGATTTTAAACTAACTTCCCGATGAGCTAGAAACTTTAAACATAGCTCAGAACTGGATGACAATGCAATAATATGTTATAATATAATATATATTATACATATTAAATATTACAATATAATAAATGATAAATATATACATAATATGATATACCTAATGTAATGAAATAATTAATAATATAATAATACTTAATTAATATAATTAATCAGTTGTAATATTGCTATAAAAATCTTATAAAATGAATTTTGCTTGTTTCTTTAATTTAATTTTCAGGAAAATAACAATTAAAGAGATTAATATATTTTTGGTAGATAGGTATAGCAATTTTCTATTTCAAATATAATATCACAAGGCTAAAAAGCAGAAAATATCTATTTAATAAAAATTTATTTAAAAAAACGCGTTTTAAAATGTACCAAAATGTATAAAATAATTTCTCTTAGCCCCACACACATTAATATTGCCATATACATTCATAACCTCATACATATTGTCCTGAAAATTTGAAATAATAATTTAGATAATAATAAGGATTGTAAAGAGTAGCTGTCGTTGAGAAAACTGACATAAGAGTTCATATCATTTAAAGTGCAATGAAATTGTTTGTGACTTAGGTGAACTATTCATGAATCAATTATCTAATTCATGCGCTCCACGTTTTTCGTTTTCAATCTTACGAGTGTTTTCAAAGCTATTAAGATTAACAATCACAAATTTTCAGGACCATCTGTATGTGGTTGTGAATCTGTATAAGGGTATAAATGTGTGTGGGGCTAAAAGAAATTATTATATACTTTTTGGCCCGTTTTAAAAACGTGGTTATTCAAAATTATATTTTTCATTTAAATTACAATGATACCCATAACGCCATTCCCTTTCGGGTTCATTCAAAGACCAAGTTTCATTCTCGGTGTTAGGTCTATAAATCTGACTCTATTTTATTAATATCCTCCATACTGCCCTCTTCCTGCATACCCCTTTGTCTTCATTTACCCTCTCACATTTCTTCATATACGCTCTCCTATTCTCGAGACTCCTAAAATTCCTGCTCCAAAGAGTCTTTACAACCACGCTTATCCATAACTTCCTCGTATCGGTCTACCCCGTCCTCTCACACCATCCACTCCACTGTCATATATCTGTTTTGTTATTCTATTCTCATCCGTTCTCTCCACATGGCCAAACTAACAAAGCGCGCTTCTTTCATATATGTCCAATGCTGGAGCATCCAACCTTGCATTCTCTCATCATCTACTCATTCCAAACCCTATCCCTATTAATTTTTCTGCAAACATTTCTCAGGTACCACGTTCCCTCTTCATTTAGCCAACTTATGCTTATTCTGCGATTTATTTTTGAATTTGGGAAAATATTAATTTTCAGCGAGTTTTCTTTTACGCTTTCTCACATTTCTTTTAGATGTGGTGGCCAGTTACGGGTCTTTTCATGCCGAAGATAGGGTATCAAACCACCGTAGTCGTTTTAAAGATCAAAAGATTTATTCAGTGAATCCCGTTTTCTACGTAAATTCTCCATGGGGAAAGCTTCATGTGCGTAAGATGGGACGTGTAGCATTGACCATTTGGCGCCTTTTGTGAATGGCAGCCTGATGCCCATTGCAGTTTCCTCTCCACCCTTCCTCAATCCCCTTATAAATCGCTATTATGCGCATACATTTTCTGCTATCTTAGATGGCACTAATGACCGCAGCTGTCTGGATAATTGCTACCACCTGTTTCATTATCCTTAAACGATCGAGCAAAATATTTTTTTTTCGTGCCCATTAACATTTATACTCCAGTTTTTACTCCATTGATTGGTCAATTGCCTTTATTGTGAATTATTTTCTCCGATTTTGAATAGGTATGTGTATTTGGACACTTCATTTTGCTTGCCTTCTCCAAAGCTAAGGAATATATGTAAGAGAATCCGTGTACTTCTATTTTATAAGTCATACCTGCCTTCCATAGAATTAGACTGGTCTGCATTAAGATATGGATATGGAGGCATTGCGACTCTAAAGTAATGTTATATTGGATACCAGGCAAAATATCCAGCCACGGAGACAGCAGCAGTTTCCATGGCTTCAAACTGGCAAGATAATTTCTACAAATGTTCTGGTTTAAAGTTTTATTAGCTCCAGTTTTTCTTGGTGTCGATTCAAGCACCCCTATCAAGATAAAAATTCTTATTCATATTTTCTAGGCTGCTGCAGAGTCGCTTAGTCCCATTTGGTGGGAATCATAATTGCAGTAAACTATCAAATTATCTCCTTAATCTATTTTATCTCCTGCTTCATGTTACATTAATGTTTGTCTCAGTGATGTAAGTATAAAATAAATTTAAATAGTGATACAGTTTAAGTTTACACTTGATTATTTCACTTGAAATTAGTCCATGGCGTAAAGTAAACTCGTTCTAACGTATACAATGGTCATTAAACCAGGTTATAGAATGCTGTTTGATCGTATAATTAACTATATTTCTGCTCTCCACACCATGAGAAACATTTTAAACATTTCATGGAACTCAAAGACTGAGATAAATTAAGTTCCCCTCATAAATTCGTACCAAAGACGAGTTTGATATATGAAAATTTTTCATTCAATGTACTAACGTTGATGTTTCGTCATTATAAGATGAAACCGTGAGGGTACAATGGAATGGCGATATCTTATTTTTTATTCTGGATTGTAGATGGAGGAAGAATAATTAGAAAAAAATATCACTTGGCAGTGTTAAAAAGTCACAAGTCACCTTTCCCATCTCAACATTGACTGCACTGATGGTAGAGGATCATGGAGGTAGGACAGAAGGAGCTGGAAGGTGAAAACGAATAGTATTGGCAGTAATGAATTAGGTACCGTTTTTTTATTTTTGTTGGCATTAATTTTTTGAAGGCAATACACGAGCACTGTCAAATCCAAATAGCTGCTTTCTGTAACACTCATCAAAATTTTAACATGCACTATTGCGATGAACTTATCTATGGTTTTTTATCGTATTTGTTTTTTGCTTAATAATTATCTTCAATGATCAACTCTTTCAGCTTCTCATAGGAGACGGACGTTTTTAGGGGCTTTACAGTTAGAAATAGCAAAAAGTTGTAGAAATTATTCTAATAAATATTAGATAATCAAGTGTACCTTTTTGATAGTTTAAAGAAATATATAATTCGGTCAAATGTTAAGTGGCAACAAGATAAATCCTTTAGTTTTCCTTCCTGTGTCAGCGAATAAAGAAATCGACTGATTGGTGAAGGTACTTAAGTTGTCCAATATTTGCCGGTTATTCCGCATTTCAGCTAGCTAAATTACAAAAATATCGTTCCCCAATTCAATTGACTAGCACAGTAAAGCGATAGGGAGTAAAATATGTTTTTCGTAAAATCAGTGATTACATTAAAATTGGATAATCAATAATCAGTATCAGGAGTGGACCGGGCGGGCTGGAATCTGAATCTCCGCACGGGCTCCGTGGCCGAAGGTCCCGGACGGCCTCGGGTAGCCCTGGGCCCCTTCTGCGCCTTCCGTTTTCCTAGGACCCGGCAAGTATGTAAACGGTAAAATGAAAGGACACGCGAGGCTCCTTCGGTGGTTACTTTTTCCACCTTTTTTGCACTTGTCAACGTACTAACATTGTAATTATATTTACTGTATTTGCATTATTATTTAGGGTTGTTTGCCTGTTGGTGTCCTTTGACCACGTCGCCGCCGGGACCCTTGGGTACCAGTCTGCCCCCGTTCAGTATGGCTTATCTTTCTGATCATCTTAACTTTGTCGTTTGAATAGTTGAAGTCAAGAGAATGATTTAATGGCATTGTATTGCATAGGACAAATGTATTTGTTACTGCTTTGTGCTAGCAAGAAGTATCACGACTAATTACGATAGTACTATCTTATTATCTTCTGACACATTTTTATGCATCGTTTTGTCGGACAGTCGGATGTCAAATGGCGTATTTCTATAATCAAATAATTATTAATTATTATTATAATTAAATAATAATTTAATGTGCTCATAGAGATGAAATTTATAGCCATGCTTTTGATCGCCGTTTGATATGTCGACGGCTAGACAGGCGGCTAGACATTTCCTAGACTTTTCACCGGTAGCGTCGATAGGCAACTCGGTGGCATGGTTCTGTACATTGTAAATAGAGTATCATTAGACATAGTTAGAGTACCTTTTTGTATTTGAGTAGTCGTTATGTAGAGAACTCTGCTCAGTGGGTAATAATTGCACCTCATCATTCGCTGTCAAGAACAATTTTTCTAGTTCAGCTGGGATTTTTATCTAATTTCCGGAAGCTTAGAATACTAAACTGTTTCACAGATTCTGATCAATGACTAATTTTACAAAAATCAACAACTTTTGTGAAAAAGTTGAATGACATGGTGATTTACTTTTTTGTGTAGTAGAATTTACTACTACACATTGGTGTAATGCCCCCAATAAACTTAGTATATTCTATACTGTTAATTAGCACCTCGAATGATAACAGCAAATCAGTCTTTGCTAATTATTTATTTATTTTTAACACGTTTGATTTAAAAATAAGGTTTTAAATATTACTGGCAAATCTGCAAAGTTTGATTTTCCAGAAAATTTTGAAATTTTGACCTGCTCGCCACGGGTAATCTTCTTGAGAATTAAGCAGGAGCATTGAAATCGGTAGGGGCTGCTAATAAAAAGTGTGGAATATATGTACAAAAGTCTATTCCTTTAATAATGTCTTTTTCTGAAATCGGCTTTGAAAATCACGAATTTACAGAATCTTGGAATGATAATTGACAATTTGAAGTTGAGACTAGTTGATTTGGCTCAGATTCTTCGAGAGCCTATAGAGCTATGAATCATGATGGTGTACGATTAGCGATTATACTTTATGCGTGCGAATAAATAGTCTTTTTTGATGTTCACGTTGAAAATGTGAATATCCTCGCGGCTTTAACATGGCGGCTATGACTGACTTCCGATATTTCATATGCCCATATTGTTCCAAAGTTCTTAATATTTAATTTAAAAAAATATAAAGCCTAAACTATATACTTTTTCCTAGTGTCAGAGTAAACCGCTGGAAAAAGCAGTGGTAGTAGGTGGGTATAAGAAAAAAGGCAATTATTTTAGGCGAAGTTAATAGAGGTTGATACGGACTTAAAAAAGAAATAAGGAACCATGATGAAAACATTTCTACGCCAGTGACTATTAAGTACTGAGGACATGAGAAAAACTGTGGCCGGAGAAATTTTACTTCAACTGGGGATATCACTTAGGTGGTATCTGATAACTGCTTCAGTTTGGGCTAACCGATCTCCTGTGAAACAATTTTCTCCTTAAATCTGAGGAAAAGTTGTTTAACTGCAGCTTAATATTTGAATGCTAAAAATGAACTGTAACTTACTGTCAGAATAAACTTGTCCGTACAGTATTAATTGAACGCTCATTAAATTCATGAAATATTGTCCGCGCCACTTGAATTTTTATATTTCATTGCCAATAAAATTCGATCTTTTTGTGTTAAAATTGTGCAGGGTGCGTAAATAAAGAGGCAGCATGTTTAAAAATATAACGAAAATCGTTTATTTTTTATTTACATGGATTAACTATTAATCCAATGGAAGGGATTTGTGTGGGAGAAATAGGGAAGTGAAGTGATTAGTGGAGGAGGGTCCTGCCGTAGCCAAGGGCACCGTATCCGGCGTAGCCGTAGGGGGAAGCGTAGGCCTTGGCGCCGTAGGCGGCGACCGGGGCGGCGTGGTAGGCAGCAGCCACGGGGGCGGCGTGGTAGGCAGCAACGGCGGGGGCGGCATGGTAGGCGACGGGGGCAGCGACGGCGGTCTTGAGGACGGCGGCGCCTTCCTTGTGGACGACTGCGTTGAATCCGTTGACGGGGTCAGCGGTGTAGTCGACGATACGGCGGGTGCCGTCGGGTTCCACAAGGCTGTACTGTCCCTGGACGACATCTCCGTCACGGCTCTCGTGCTGGCTCTTGGAGTCTCCGGTCAGAGCATCCTGGATGTCATAGGAGTAAGAGTACTGGGGATGAGGGTCGAAGTCGGTGTCGACAGCGACGGTCTTGTGTGCGGCGTAGGCCAGAGGAGCGGCGTGGGCAACGGCAACGGGTGCGGCATAGGCGGCGCGGGCGTAGGCGGGTGCGGCGTATCCGTGGGCGGCGTAGGCGGGTGCGGCGTATCCGTGGGCGGCGTAGGCTACGGGTGCGGCGGCATAGCCGTGAGCGGCGTATGCGGCGGGTGCACCGTAGGTGGCGACTGTTGATCCAACGACGGCTGGGGCGCCGACGAATCCACCACGGGCCACTGCCACGAGGGCGGCCAATACGATGAACTGTGTTCATCAAAAGTAACAATGGATTAATTATTAGTTCCACTTGATGAATCTTGAAGTTTATTTAGCCCGCCTAGAAATATCACTATTTTTTTCTTGAGCCAGCGAAACGTGATACCTTCGCTCAAGTGTCACTTTAACTTCACATATCAATTTTTTTGAGCGTACCTAATCCTGTCGTTCGGCCGTTATAGTTAATTTCACTACCTTTTTCTCATCGAATGAATCCCGTTATCTTAAATCAAGTGGTATTTCGATACGGCATCCGCCTTACGAGCTCCAACTTTGTGGAATCTAATCCTCGAAACATATTTATGAAATATGACAATGAATTTAATAACGCAAGGTAATAAGATGTTTTACAATTGTTGGTATTTTCGAACATTTTCTGCCAAGCAAGTTCAATCAAAAAGTTAAATTACGCTAGATGAGAACTGAGGATGGATGATACTAGCCAAATAAAAAATGTCTTTCTTGAATGAATCATGCTATTTCAACAGTTAGAAGCTCTTCAAGCCGATATTTTTCCTTATGTTAAATTTCTGCGAACTTGTCCAAAAAAACGAGTGATAAATTATTTGCCGAAATCAAACGATTTACAATTGAGCTAGTCAAAAGTTGAGTTCAAACAGCCTCTAATGTATGGTAAGCTGGTATTTTTTTAGAAGTATGGAGGAAGACCAAGAATTGAATACATTAAATCAATCATGAAGGACGTAGAAGTAAATATATTTGTGGGAATTAAGCCGATGGCATAAAGGAGATAGACATGTGCTTCAAATCAATCCTTGGTATAATGACTACTGATGTTGACTTGCAATGGTAACAGGAATTAGCTCCTGAACCTAAATTCGGTGGAAAATACTTAATATGTGCGAATGCAATTCTCGAACCGAGTTCAGGTTTTACATTGGCGCCTAAAGTAAAATATATTTTTTTCTGCATCAAGCTAGATGAATACTATTGTTTGACGAGGCTTTTGCGTATGTAGATCTATCTTACTAAAGGTCTTGCAGTCATGGAGTAAGTAACACTTTGATCCGAATTCTATCACAAAATCTTAGATTCTTTGATAACGTAATCCATTCTTGTTGCCCGAGGATGCTTACCTTGTATGCCATTGCTGTGTGGTTAACTGTTAGCTTAGCACTGACCCTTCTTGGCGATCGACGGCGTATTTATACGCATTCGAATTCTTTCCAACCAACCGTGGCCGTCAAAAAAGCACTTTCGTTTCTCGCTGGTCCCTTATGGGTCCCTCCCACTTCCCCTTCCAGCTTATTGCACACCCCTTTGCAATTTGGCTAACGCCCTACTCGTACTCCGAAAAATTTTTGTTTCACCCATCAACTGTATCAGCTACTATTTTTTTATTGTGCCGTATGTCCCCTGTCGTCTTGGCATTTTGTAGGTCTTTCAAAATCCCATCGAAGATAAAAGGGTTATCGCTTCCATATCAGGTGTTGCTCACTTAGAAGTGGTATTGACATTCATCCTTACTCATTTAAATGGCACTTGGTTCACTAGGTTGAACAACTGTATGACAAGCCTGTGTTACCTAGATAAATGGGCATAAGAAAATGTTTTTTCTATTCTTGTCAATTAAAGCATGCTGTTCGACATTTATGTTTCATAATCGAGTTGGATTTAGACAAATTCATAAGTGATCTTAATTAACGCATATATTTAAAAATTAGTCTCACGTAATTCGCTCCAAAAATTTGCCTTAGTTTTCAAGTAATAGATTTGTTCTTATTTTTGGCCTGTATTTATGTTTTTTTTAATTGCATGCGCAATAGGCCGTTGTTAATATTTTATGAGTTTCCTTATTTTTCTCGTTCAGCCTTTATTTTATTTTGAGGTCTCTTCTAAATTAATTTTTTTCTAAATTAATGTTTGGTGTTTGGTGTGTTTTCTTGTTGCCATGAAACTGTTTATATTTACCCTGTAAATTGGAATGGTTGACATCATGTTAGTGTAATTAAAATTTCACAGGTTTTTTTATATTTGTTAAATTAGTGTACCCGATAAAAAAATGTACAGTGTAGTTATCACCAAAGTTGTTATAATAGTTGTTATTTTTCTGTTTCTACCTGTTTATGTTGTTAATTTTGTTTTATGGTTTTCAATTAGCCCTGGAGGAATATGGCAAAAGATTTGCCGAAACGTTGGAATTGAAAAAAAAGGAATTTTAATTGACCAAAACTCAATAAATTATAAGAAGAGATTATTTATACGTGGTCAATAAATGCATTAATTTATTTAGAGGCCTAAAATATGTTAAGGTTTACGAATATTATTTTCGATTTTTCTGGCCCTTAGTCGAATACGATAATAGATTTTAATTACATTCTGTTGAAGGAATGTAAAACTGTGAAAATTATGATCTTGTTGAAGTGACCTTGTTCTGTGAAAGTTCTGTGAGTATTTTGTATTTTTACTCCATGCTTAGTGCGTTACCATACCACAAACTGGGAACAGGGTAAAGCTTGTTCTGTTTTGAATCCTCGGCAGTGTGAATCGTGCGTTCGGAAGTCATTTTAACACTATCGTTTCCAATCTGATTTTATTCGTGGAGATGTTCGAAATAAATCACAGAAAAACACATTTGTGGTTAACCTCCCAGAGAGGGACCTTAAGTCTAACCCGTGCGAAATTCGCTACACCAGAGTATCGTGGGAAACGGCAGGTGGCGTGCGGAGAGAATATGGCCTAATTTCCGCCTGTGCCTTAAGACATGTGACTTCACATGCCTTACGACTCTGCGTTTGGCCTGCATATGAGAAACCTGCCTCGTCGTTGACCTGTCTGTGGCTGAGTATTACAATGAGGAAACTAAAATTTAACTCTCGCATTAGTATTATTTTTATTCGCGTTATTAGTATTATTTTTACTCGGATTATTAGTATTATTTTTATTAGTATTGAATCTCTTGTTTATGGTAACCGTTATTTGGCACATTGTTTTGGTTAATATGTGGGGTTATCGACTGTGTGTTTTATTAATTGCTCATGGGAATCATTCATTAAGAATAGAAATGTATGCCCGACTATGGCGAAAGTTTGCCACAGCGAAAATCCCCGTCAATTACATGCAAAACTAGTATATGGCTGTGATGTCACAACCAAATGTGTCGGATGTCACAACGTCGATTATATCTGGATTTGGGACCGTCGAGTCGTTCCACAGTGAATTCCCAACTCGTTAGCTGTAACCGTTGACGAAGGAAGCGTTTGCCAATGGTTTTCGTCGTTCCCCGTCCACTTTTGGCTATGTACATACTATACCGGTTATTTGTAACGGCAACACTTATCGTCGATCTCAATTTCTGTAGTGATTTATTGGAAGATTGCTAAAATGAACTCTTTGATTGTGAATTGCTTAATATGATTACTATTTGTAATAAGGTTTCCCTTGTGTTTTTTTAATGTTATGAATCACTCTTTGAACAAATTCTGCTATATATTATAAGGGAATCAGGGATTTCAGAAGGGGAAATGGCAATTTGAATTAAAAACTCTTCCCTTAATTTATAATTTTTTTTCCACTATTAGGTGGAAATCTAAACTTTTCACATAATTGGGAGCTCATAAATAATTACTGAACATGCATGATTATTTTCTGCTTCCTGATTTTCACAATTCTGCAGTTCAATAGTATCTACCAAATTTTGCATTAGCCAAAAACGTTAAATAGTATTTGATATCGATATTGCCACCAAAATGCTCATATTGATTAATATGAGCATTTTGGAGGAATTGATAATATTGAATTTACTATTGCATAGGATAAATTTTTAATCAAAATTTTAATGTGCTGTTTTATGTTTCGCTGCTACTGATTTCCTAATTAAAAACTAGTAGATATGAGGTACGACACGAATGAAAGCACAGCAACTAAACCAATGGAACCTACACTGGCTCAAATCATACCAGATTCAGTCCTCAATATCATGTACCAGCTAGCTTACTTGTTCTTATGCTGAGTAAAGTATCTTGTGATACCGGCTGGAGACACTCCATTGGCATACTATTCGTTTTCGTTCTTACCCTTCTCCAGTTCCTTTTCTTTATTCAGTCCCTTTTACATGATTGGTGTCCTAAAACCCCCAAGAGGAACTCCGCTCTACCCTTTCAAGGGAAGACGGAGTGGGAGGGAATGGGTGTTCCAATTCTCTCCCTTTTAATAAAAAAAATAAAAATAATAAAATGTTACATGCCGTGGGTGCTCGAAGGGTAGTATGTATCCGTTAACAGTTGCGTGTATTTTGAAGTACATATGTGATGAACTACGCTCTTTTGTTACGTGAGCCTTATAGTTTTCCTTGCTGACACTCTTTGTCTTGTTGGTCAATTCCCATTCCATTGTGCCCTCTTCCTTCTGCCCGTCGTCGGCCCGAAGTTTCCGCGTTGCTGAGCATTCATTCCTGGAGGGACCAGAGGGAAAATCACGAGTGCGTGATGGACCCTGGGAGCAGGCGTGGCGGGGTTTGTGTGAGGCGAGGCCTTGGAAATCAGCCGGGAGTAGATGTCGCTCCGGGGAAGAAAGGCCCCGCGGGAACTCGCTGTGCCGCGCCGAAAAAACCATATTCAAGAGCACATCTCGTCGTCCGTTCGATAATCATGACCTTGTGAGTCGTGAAAGGCGTGGTGGAAAAACACATTTCAGTCGTCATTGCGAAGGCTGGAGGGATGTGCGTGGAGAAGGCATTGTTGTGCCCATTTCTCGGAGAAAATGTTCTTTAATGTGAAGATTAGGCTGGGGTTTATCATGTCTGGAAAACATTATCCGCAAGATGACGTAGCGTTTTCGGTAACTTAAAGTTAATTAAGAGCTCTGGTTTGGTTTATCACATCAGACTGTGGGTTATAGTGGTAACGGAACTTGGTGGCAGCCGCCTGCGCGTAGCGTGGCTTCAAGCAGGGGAAGGATCGTGTGGAAGGGTTTGGCTAAGGAGCGGAGGGGAGAGGAGGGCACATGGTAGCCAACACTGCCAACATAACTGCATTTTACTTGAGAGGGTGGGAAAGTGTCAGAAATGCATTTCACGATAATGTTTACGATTCCAGCAAAGCTGGATCAAAATATATTGGTCTTGTTCGCAAACCGTGGGAGTAGCCCATCTAAACAATTGTATTTAAAGCCGTGGAGAGCCAGAAACTTAATTGTGGATAAAATTTGAGCACTTTGGTGTTGCAATGAAGGTTTGCAATCTTCGGAATCCTCCTAGTCAAACGCGGATAGTTATTTAATCCCTTGTGGAGCCAGTTTGTAGGGAATGGACTCTTCTACTAAAAATAGAAATATGTGCAACTGCCACCATGTTTTGCTGCCACTATATTAGATGTGAGCGTTTTAAATGGAAGTAAGAGCATCTTCAGTTTACATACCGAGAAAATATTCAACCAGGCATAAAACAACCGGGCCAAAAAAAGGTCAAATCTCAATTTAAAGGCACGTTGATGTGTCGGATGGGCTTCGCCGGTTGATTAGCTATCAGAGTAGGCGTGCGATAACCGAGGCTATTCGCACCATTGAGGATAGGCCGGTTGGTTGGTAATGGAATAATTATTTGGGTATGAGTGAAGGGTGGAGTGAAACCTGGCGTCGACTTATGCCTTATCTAAACGATGGGTGCCTAGTGGTCCACACTGTAACTCGGCGGACTGGGTGAAATCCGATGGACTGGCTACAAGTGCTCCCCACTCAGCACGTAAGTGGTTTTGTGCATCTGTCGTTTGCATTAATGCGTATGTACTTTTTTTAAATGAACTAACTTTTAAAATGTAAATTAAAGTTTTAAAGTTAAAACTTTAAAGTTTACGATGTTGAATTTATTAGAGAAAGGCGTGGGTTCTTGGTTTTAAACGGACTGGTGACCGAGGCCAGTATTGCATAAGGTGAGCAATGCGAACGGGGGCATGATGGAGACGGGCACTTATTAAATTAGTATCAAAAAAACGCGTGATGAGTATTTGGTCAAGTACTGCGATGAAGTGCTCCCCGAAAAAGCACCCTCGTAGGGATCTAGATTCCACTGAAAAATCCCAAATATTGCTGGTATTTAACCCTGAATCTCGGAATAGCAAGACAGTACCGACTATAGCCCACGTACCAATTAGGTCCCCACCAAGTTATGATTTTTGGAAAAAGTATGCAAATTTCTAATAATCTAGTGTTAGTTCATTCGCTCATAGTTCTGGGGAAGAAGTATTTAAATATTATAATGATGAGTTCAATCTTCATCCGTGTTTGCTTCCTCAAGTGTCAATCCCAGGTATATAATTTAAAATAATTACTTTTTGAAATGTGTGTGTCAGCTGAAGTATTTTATCCTAGTCATGTTCGTTAAAGTATGAAGCTAGCAGTCAGTATTTGACCTGTGAATTCCTAGCATATCTTTTGACCTTCACTTCTCAGTCAATCCAGTTGTACTGTCGGTTACCTCACTGGCCTTAGTTGTATTCTCGAATTGAAATTCTTGGGAATCTAACCCTCGGCTTTGTACCCTTTGTTTGATTAATTCTTAGCGATCCTCTATAGTATTTTTCTGTGGAAGATTTAGCGAATTGACATCCTTACATTGACAAGTTTTAGTGCTTATTCGCTCCTACTAATTCCATAAATTCTATTTTTTAGTGGAACGACAAGTGAATTCTCATCGAAGAAATTTTTTTAAATTGCTCATATTTAAAACTTCCCCAATATCCTCAATATAGTTGCTACTGGACACCACAAAATTAATTTCATTTTTTAGCTTTGCTTTCGTTATATAGAAAATATTAATACTGTTTTCAATTAATGTTGTGTCACCCTTCAATGGTTCACTAATGTTCGTGCTTATATGTTACTGTGAAACGCCAGTTTCATTCCTGCCGGGATTCCAAATGTCAACGCATATATATTATAATTTTCAGAAATATTTACAATATATTTCAATTACATGATATTTTTGTACTATAGTGATCAAATCAACATGTTTTTTTTTTAAATTCTTGGCAAAATAAATTTTTCCGGGACGATTTCTTTTGCTTCTGCTAATATACGATTTTGGCCGTTTCGGTGGCGGCGGGTTAACGTACTCGCCTACCAACCCAAAGGACAAGGGTTCGAGTCCCGCCTGTGGAGGATTTTTTTCCTCCCAGGACATGGGTGTGTGTGTTGTCCTTTGTTACTGTTACAACGCCTGGTGTAAAATGGTCCTCGAGGCTGTATTCAGGTTGATGAAATAAAAAAAATATCAGGTGCTTTTTTTTAAATACCTAATATCTCTATTGTATTAAAATCTCCCTGTGTTGCTTCCCTTTGTTGGTGAAAATATCATTCTTACTACATATTTTAGTCAACAACCTTAACACCGCATACTTTACTGAAATCCATATTTCTATCCGTATACTGAAATCCGTATATCTACTTCATCCAGTAATGAAATGCTCTGTATTCCAAGATATTTTTAATTTTCATCCGGTTATCTAAACAAGCGTATTGTAGCATATAGACATCACTGATGAATATTAACAAATGGTTTAACAAATCGGCTATTGGTGCCAATTTGACATCGTTTTTATGTCCTGGTTGTAAATTTCTTCAACGTTCAATTCTTCAAATTATCTGAGCCATCAACTTAGAAGTACACTAGATTAACTGAACTATTTAAATAACATAAAAAGGTGAGTTTGTGAGCAAGTTGGAATAGAGAGGTATATATGATGTATATTTTGTTTATTTTCAATTTACGTGGATTACATAATTAATCCAAAGAAATATTTGAAGTGTGTGATAATGGGAGGGATTAGTCGAGGAGGGTCCTGCCGTAGCCAAGGGCACCGTATCCGGCGTAGCCGTAAGGGGAAATATAGGTGGCCACAGGAGCGACGCGACTTTTTGGACGACTGCGTTGAATCCGTTGTCGGGGTTAGCGGTGTAGTCGACGGTACGGCGGGTGCCGTCGGGTTCCACAAGGCTGTACTGTCCCTGGACGACATCACCGTCACGTTGCTCGTACTGAGGGTTGGGGTCGTAGTCGGTGTCGATGACGGCCTTGGGTGCAGCGTAGGCGGCACGAACGTAGGGTGCGGTGTATGCCACGGGTGCAGCATATGCGGCGCGGGTGTAGGTGGGTGTGACGTAGGTGCTGACTGTCTGACCGACTAACCCGGCACGGGCCACAGCCACGAGGGCGGCGAGGACAACAAACAGTCAGTAAAATACAAATATTTATAAATTCTTTATGACCATGGGCAAACACTGATATTTTATGATCATTTTGTGCTATTTTATATAAACTAATTATTCCTTCGTACGAATGTTGTTATCAAGTAAGTGGCTTTTTCATGCGACTTCAGCCTTGGAAAAAACCCTATTATTTCCGTGCATTTATGTCTTGCTGTCGTATATCAACAGCGTAGACTTATTTTAGTCCTCCTATCTCGTGAACTTTGTTCAATAAATGCAATTTATAATTATTTCCAAATGACGGTCGGATAGAACTGCTCAATCCTGTTGTGTCAAATATATCTATCAGCCGTTGTAGAAACATGAATTTTCGCGAACAGTAACTACGAATATTTCCTATTAAATTCATTCATTAATTTATTCAAAATTCCACTATATTAGCGCTACTATTTAAATGGTTCTTGTGCGTTGGGTAAATCATTTTCTGTGAAGTCATTAAGTAAGCGGCACTTTTATCCGCCTTCTTTGGCACAAGTTTAGAGTATTTAGGTCGTAATCCAGTCTGTCTGCTCAGGGATTCTTACCTTGAATGCCATTGCTGTATCGTCAACACTTAGGTTCACACTGAATGGGGTGAATCACCCCATTTTTATACGAATCCGATATTTTCTGTCATTCGTGGCCGTATAAAAGACTTTCGTTTCTTTTCCGGAGTCCTGGACCCTCCCACCTCCCCCACTCACTGTATTGCACGTCACCCCTTGCCATTTCACCGTTGGGCCCGGCCCACTCTGAAATTTTGGCACTGTTATTTTTTATCCTCTGTCCACTGCATTCTTGTCACCTTTTGAGTGTCACATTCCTTCCTGGCTCCCTTTTCCCATGCTTATTTTGCCTTTTTACATGGCAATGTTTGTGAAATGGAAATGATAATATTAATTCATGTCTTGGCGACCTTCTGTTTTTGAGCCAAGTAATCTTCTCTACTATTAATTTTTCTGTAAACAATTAACTGATCTCAAATCTCAATAAAATTAGAAATTTTCTCATGTAGAACTTTTCCGCCACCGATTTAACACATTGTGTGTACCCTTTTCGTATTGTTCATTTCACGGTATCACAAGCCGTAGAAAGACCAATAACTAATTCGTAATCTAATATATTTTGTACAATTAATGCATAAAATGATTGCGTTTACTTCGCTTTTACCTTTATCGAAACTGACTTATTGATGCTTAACCACTTCGTTGGGGAAATGGTTGTACTTTTCTCTGTCTTCTTTTGATTGATAGATTAATCGGCCCTGAGTGGTTCTGCTAAATCTTGCGTTATAATATTTTCATAATTTTATGAGAGGTTTGAATGATTTAATATTGTACAGCGAGGTAAGCCCGTCATTTTTTCTTTCAAAACCAAATTTTCATTCACTATGGTGATAATATGGAACAGGCATGCCTTATTTAGCTGTGATGTGAATGAATATTCGCTTCATTTGGTGAGATAGTCATTTCCCTGTAATTTTCTTGTCTTAAAGTGAAGGAATAACGTTTGCACGAATGTTTGTGGATCTTTGAAGAAACATGCCGCCATAATTTAGTTGCATGTCATTAGTGTAATTTTCACCTTGTAATAATAGAGTTCCTCTGACTTTCATTGTCACATCGCTTATCACAGCTGTTTCTTTTTACTCGTTGATTTGGAAATAAAATTTCGCAGGAATTAGCTTCAGTCCTTACCGCATTCCTTATTTAAGGTTATTATTTTGCTAATTTTAAACATTTTAAATATTATTTCAAATAGAAAATAATTCGGTGGCGTCTTACTCTAGCATCCTACTATATTCTGACTCATTAATAATTAAACTCATTGCATCTGAATTAGCTGGAGATGCCCCGGCATTTGTATCAAAGACAAATATATGTGTTTAGAGAATATGGCTGCATAAATTCCTGAGACAGAAAGGAACTAACTTATTTATTGAGGCTGATTCCCGCACACTTGTTCAACAAGGGTTATGAGCATAATTCAACATTTAAGGGCATCTTTGGTAGATTCAGATTGTTTCGCCGCCGACAATTTATGTAATAATTTTAATCTGCGTCATAGTTCACAAAACATCTTCTGTTGACGTCTATGTTAGTAGCGTCAACACTGCCAACAGTAGTTCTCCCTGTAAAACCTTTGAGACTAACGATCTTTTCCACTTTGTAAAGCCTAATTTCATTGAGAAACGGGATGAGTGTGTAAACTGGAGCATTTTATTGGCTGTTTTGATATACTGTGCAATGCTTCTGGGTTATTTGCGTCAAAGGCTCTTCTTCAGACGAGACTGTGGTTATAAGCAATTCGGATATGAAGCTAAACGCACTTACAACTTACGTGTAAAAGGTATGATTTTCCTTAGGCATTTTTCCTGTAATTACCCCCCGTAGGAAACTTTGTACCTCCCCTTAGGATAGACAAACATTAAATAGATCCTTCTCTACCTTAACGCGTACGGATGTCTCTATGACAAATGGTTATGTGTACATTTGAAATTTCGTTCAAGGATTTTTAATGAATAGGTTATGCTTAGTTTCGTCACGAAATATTGTCACTAAACAAGACCATGGTTTCGACGGTTTACGCTATCATTGGGTGCAAATACAAATTTTTGGAACACTTGTATACATAAATGAAATTGGAGAGTGGGGAATATGGGCTGTACAGGTGTGGTCCCTCCCCCACCAGTACAGGTCATATCCCCCCTCTCCACCGTCATCTATGTATACACGTGTCCCACAAATTTGTAGTTGCACCTGATGATGACGTTTTCCGTAGAAACTACGCTCTTGTGAAATAAAAATCCATCATGGTGAAACAATGTATAATCTTTTCATTCAAAAGAATAGTACCAAGGTCCATAAAGTCACGCCGGAAACCACCAACTTGGTTCAAGGGTTTACTTGAGCCTATGAGAATTAAGGGCAACGGAAGGCCCTAAGAATTTCTCCGAATTTGGCTAGTGCTTCAGGAAAAATAAGTAGAAGGTAAAGAGAACTATAATGTATTGAAATGACATAAATATACTAATATATTTTATAAAATTTAAATCATGCTAAAAAGTGGAAATGAAGCAATAAGTGCTTTTCAATGTCGCTTAAAAAGGGATAACCTACGTCTGAATCTTCCTATAAAAAAGGTAAACCTCCCTCATTATTTCTTTGTAGGAACAAAATTTATTATTTAATTTTCTACGATATAAATTTGTTAAATGAAAAATTAAATTAGTGTAATAACTTGAATATTGATGACATTATTGGATAAATTGGAGTATCTTGCTGTCATAAAACTATTGGTTTTGGACGGTTTATCGACAACGAAAATCATCCAAAGTTGGTGAATGTTTATAAGGAGTCTGCTCCTTTATTTTCGACAGTTAAGAAATGGATGGCAGAATTTAAACGTGGCCGAACATCTCTTGAAGATGAACCATATGAAGGACGTCCCAAAACTGTAACCACAAATGAAAACATCGAGAAAGTTCACAATATGGTCGGCGATTAAAGGTGTATGAAATAGCTGATGCCATAGGAGAACATATCAGAAGAACATTACAGTACGGTAGGAAGAGTACGGTACATTTTTCGTGAATAATTAAATATGAAAAATCTTTGTGCATGTTGAGTGCCTTATTTGTTAAATGCTCACTGAAAGCAAGTGCGTAACAAATTTCTCAGCAATGTTTGGGCCGTTTTAAAAAGAATTGAACTGATTTTGTGCGCTGATTTGTTACCGTCAATGAAACGTAGGTCCACCACTACACGCCAGAAACTAAATAGCCTTCGAAGCAGTGGGTGGAAGCTGGCGGACCCGCCCCAAAAAAGGCGAAGTCGATTTTATCTGCCGGAAACGTGATGGCCAGTGTTTTCTGGGATGCAAAAGGGATTCCTCTTATTTATTACCTTGCAAATGGTAAAAAAATAAATGGCGAATACTACGCAAGTCTGCTGTACCAACTGGATGAGAAAATACGTGAGAAGAGGAGGAAATTGCAAAATAAGAATATCATCTTTCACCAGGACAATGCCCACAAAGTTGGTTTGGCAATGGGAAAACTGAGGGATTTAAAGTACAAATTATTAGAAAATCCATCCTATCCACCCGATTTGGCACCCTCTGACTGCCACCTATTCCCACTATTAAAAATATGTGTGGATGGAAAACGTTTTGAGTCCAATGAAGATGTTAAGGCAGCCGAAGATGGTTATTTTGCAGACCTACCGGAATCGCACTCCCATCATGGAATCTACTCATTTGAAAAACGTTGGACAAAGTGAATTGGCATAAAGGGGGGCTATGTAAAAAAATAAATGCATTTTTGACATAAAATGACAGTCTTTCATTGCCAGGCTGAGAACTTTTCACCTCGCCCTCGTAGGTTTTTATCTATTCTCTCTACTCAGGGATGCTTACCTTGTACGCTATTGCTGTGTGGTTAACAGGCAGGTTCACACTGAGTCTTCCTGGAGAACCGCTCCATATTTATACGAATCTGATAAGTCCATAGTCGAACCTGCTACTATTCAATTTGAATGATGAGGTTATACTTTGATTTTTTCCACAGTAAATTTCAATTTAACTCGACCAAGGGTATAACGGTTAACGTCATCATATGGTGCAAATACAAATTTGTGGGACACTTGTATTCATCGTTGAGGGTGGAGAGGGCAGGATATGGGCTGTACAGATGCGGTGCCTCTCCCTCCCTCCCATCCTTCCTCTTCCCTCACCGGTAGAGCCCATATCACTCCCTCTCCACTATCAAATATGTATTTAACTGTCTCACAAATTTTTATTTGCATCCTATGATGACGATACATTTCAAAACCACTGTCTTGTGAAATAAAAATGTTATCGTGGAGAAACAAAGTATAACCTTTTCATTCAAAACCCTTGAACCAAATTTCGAATAGACACATAATCATTTCTCACAGAGACATCCGTTTATATTAAATATCCGTTCTATCCTAAGGGAAGGTCCAAAGTTTTTTGCGGGGTGTTTTAACTGGAAAAATATCTAAGGAAAACCATACCTCTTACACGTAAGCTGTAAGTGCGTTTAGCTTCATATCCGAAATGATTTACACCTACAGTCTCATCCGGAGAAAAGCCTGTGCCTTTGACGCAAATACCCTGGAAACATTGCACAGTAAATCAAAATATCCAATAAAACTGTATAGTTTATACACTCATCCTGGTTCTCAATGAAATTAGATTTTTGAATGTGGAAGGGATCGTTAGTCTCAATGGCCTTGCGCGGAGAATTACTGAGGGCAGTGTTGACGCTCCTAGAATAGTCGTCCACACAAGATTTGTTGTGATTTATGATGCAGATGATAAGCATTACATAAAACGTCGGTTGCAAAACAATCTGAATCTACAAAATATGCCCTTATGTGTTGGATTATACTCATAATCCTGTTGAACAAATGTACGGGAATCATCGTCAATAAATAAGTTACTTCCTTCATGTCTCAGGAAATTTTATATCCATATTCAACTTTCTCTTTACATACTTATATTTGTCTTTGATACCAAAATTGGCGGCAACTACAGCTTATTCAGATGCAATAATGTTTACCTATTAATGAGTCAGAATGGCGTAGGAAGCCGATTTAAGTTGCCAACAAACTATTTTCCATATGAATTAATATTATAAATGTTTAAAGTTAGCAACACTTAACACTAAATAAGGAATGCCGTAATTACCGAAGTTATTCCCAGCCAAACATTTTTGTTTCCAAATCAACGAAGAAAAAGAACTAAATGTGATAAGGGAAGTGATAATGAAAGGCAGGGGAACGCTACTGTTTCTATTTTAAAAAACAACACCAAGCTAGCAAACGAAATTCTTTTCGTAAGTATATAGAATTTTTTTAACGTAAAAGCTAAAGCTACATTGTATGAAAGAACATATATTCCCCCAGGGCCGTACGCTTTATTGGGCAAAGGAAGGGGGGGAGGGGGGGAAAAGAATGGATAGGGTGTTGATCCTTACTCACCTTTCAACACGCTATCCATCCTTTTCCCCCCCTCCCTCCCTCTCCTTCCTTTGCCCAATAAAGAGTACGGCCCTGGGGGAATATATGTTCTTTCAACTTTTACGACCCGTAGATCGTTCAGTTATCTATACTACATTGTATGAATCACGAAGTCATTTTTAATGTTAAGTAAATAAAACTTAATTTTTTGCGAGAACTGAATATATAATGCGTCTTATAGGAGCAATTTGTTCGTGTGTCTTTCGTGTTACCATGCAGGTTGGTACCAAATAAAACATCAGGGTAAACGAATACTCCGGGGGAAAATCTACAGAACTATCCAAAGGATAGACATGTTCTTCCATAAATTAATGAGTTGGGATTTTGATTTTCATGCTGTATATTAAAATTCTTTTTAGTTAAAAATTAAAATTATATTATTAAAATTCTCATTCTCCACCACTAAGACTCAATGTGAGCAAATCTGAGCCCCTATCGAAGAGTTATCTAGGGAAAGTAAGAAAAAACTCGTATTAAATGAAAGGTTAACGTCTAAGTTAACGATTTAGCTAAATATATAATGTGGTCCCTATTTGTTGGTCTAGTTTAGAAAGTACCACCCTCTCATCAATTCCTTCATCACATTTACTTTGAGAAATTTTGCGCAGAATTTAGAGTAAAATGTATGATATAAGAGCAATAATGATAAATTAGAAGAATATGAATTGAGAAATCAATGAAAAACGCACTTCTTTGATGATGAACCTTTTGCTACACCACGCATATTACGATTACTTCCCTTTCACCCAATTACTTCACCCCAGTGATGCTTCCGAAATGTGTCTACCCACTGAATGAAGCAACGGGAAAGAAATGCGTTAAATATCTTTGTCCACATTAATGCAAATCGTCTTATTTTATCGTCAGGCTGAAGTAAATTGATCAAACACCTTTGAATGAACTGGATGCCATATTTTTAAAGTCGAAAATTAAGTTGGCTCTTGGTGCAATTAATATATTTAATATATCAATAATAATTGGCAACGTTATCTCAAAGATCAAACAAATGGTACCGAGTTCTTTTACAATCCGTTTATTAATGCTTTAAGTGACCTTAGTAAAGTTAATGCTCTAAGTGTAAGAGGATATCGTCTTTCAGTACCGAAAAATATATTCTAAGGTCATTCTTATCCTAATGATTTATAATGCTAGGAAACGATTGAAAAACTAATATTTCGCATAACGCTCCTCCTCTCGAAGCTTCAACCATGCTGACACATGACCATGAATGTTTCTCTTGGAATTGATTGTACGCCGAGTCATTACAGCCTGCTCGTTTTCATTAAGTTTTCGCTCCCAAATACGCCATTGCATTTATTTCTCTTGAATTGGCCGTTAAAGAATCCTCTCTATGGTCTCTTTATGAATCATTATGATTAAAGTAAGAATGAGAACGATAAATACAAACTTTTATCAAAAGAAGAAAGAAAAAAAGCATCAAGTGCGTACCCTTAATATGCCTTGATATATGTTTTGAATAGACTTCTTGGAAGGAAAAACAATTGTTACAGACAGTCATTTTCAACAGTTGTGAAATTATTTGGGAGACCTACGAATCTCTAGGTTAGCTACGGTAAATAGAGAAATATGGCTGTCACTTTATCAGTTAATAAAAAGTACAACATGTATTGACTTCAAGGAATATAAAGAAATTAACAATGAAATTATTAATGACTAAGAATTGAGTTATGTGGGAGCCGTGCGTTGGGTAATCTTATATGGGTATGAATGAATAACATAGACTTAGAGTATACTTTTTATTTACATGATTTGACACATCAATCCATGGGCTAAAGATAAGGAGAGGAATTTAGTGGAGGAGGGTTCTGCCGTAGCCGTAGGCGCCGTATCCGGCATAGCCGTAGGGGGCAGCGTAGGCCCTGGCGGCGTAGGGGGCGGCGTGGTAGGCGGCAGCCACGGGGGCAGCGTGGTAGGCAGCCACGGCGGGGGCAGCGTGGTAGGCAGCCACGGCGGGGGCGGCGTGGTAGGCGACGGGGGCAGCGACGGCGGTCTTGACGACAGCGGGTTCCTTGTGGACGACTGCGTTGAATCCGTTGACGGGGTCAGCGGTGTAGTCGACGATACGGCGGGTTCCGTCGGCTTCGATGAGGTTGTAAGATCCCTGGACAACATCTCCGTTGCGGGTCTCGGACTGTCCCTTGGAGTCTCCGGTCAGAGCATCCTGGATGTCATAGGAGTAGGAGTACTGGGGGTTGGGGTCGTAGTCGGTGTCGATGACGGCCTTGGGCGCGGCGTATGCGACGGGAGCGGCGTGGGCAACGGCTACAGGTGCGGCGTAGGCAGCGCGGGCGATGGGTGCGGCGTAGGCAGGTGCGGCATAGGCGCGGGCGTAGGGTGCGGCGTATGCTACGGGTGCAGCATATGCGGCTTGGGCGTAGGCAGGTGCGGCGTAGGTGCTGACTGTCTGACCGACAAATCCGGCACGGGCCACAGCCACGAGGGCGGCGAGGACAACAAACTGTGTTCGTGAAATAAAAATATTAATCAATATTTAAAGACAATGTGTTGACACGGATATATTACGATTGTTTTTTATTATTAGACTTATTTATTCCATTGAACAATGTTGCTGTAATGGATATTGTGGCGCTTTCATGCGACTTTAGCCGCAGGAAAGAACAATAGCCGCAGGAAAGAACTTACAAAATTTGTAAAATGAACAAATATTGGCGAAATATATATCGTGGCAATTCAATGCGACTTTAACCGCAAAAATTACATCGGTGCGGGTGAAATATTTTTCGAAACTTTTTTTTATTTTTCTAGTTAAGTATAAGGATGTCGTAGACAAAAACCAGATACATATTTTAGTGGATCTAAAGCGCGGATCTTGTTCAAGAAATGCAACGTAAATTTATTTCCAAATTACGGTTTGGGAGAACTACTTCATCCAGAAACATGTGTAGCATGCCTTTTTATCTTTTACACGTTTGCCACCGCGAAGTAAGTGTCATTTAAATCCGTCGGCCGTTGTACAACTTGAATTTTGGCGAACTTTTACCGAATAAAGTGTTGATAAAATTCTTCGAGTAATTTAACCTTAACTACAATTGATTAGCAATAGTAGCTAATGACAATTGTGCGCCTGATAAATCTTCTCCTTCAAAGTTATAGAGGAAGCGGCACTTTTATCCCACTTCGTTGGCAGAATCTTAGAATATTAAGGTCGTAATCCGTTCTTTCTGCTCAGGGATGCTTACCTTGTATGCCATTGCTGTATCGTCAACACTTAGGTTCACACTGACCCTTCCTGGTGGACCGCCCCATATTTATACGAATCCGATAAGTCGATAGTCGAAAAGACTTTCGTTTCTTGCCCGGTGTCTTGGACCCCCCCACCTCCCCTGCTGTATTGCACATCACCCCTGCCATTTCACCGTTGGACCCTGCCCACTCGGAAATCTTGGCAGTTTGTTTTTTTTATCCCCTGTCCACTGCATACTTGTCACCTTTTGAGTGTCACATTCCTTTCTGTCTCTTTTTTCTCTTGCATGTTTTGCCGTTATATATTGTAATGTTTGTGAAGTGGAAATTGTTGCAATAATGCCTTGACGACCTTCTGTTTTTTTGTTTCAATATTTCATATGCCACTTAATAGCTTTGATGATCCTAATTCGTTTATCGATGCGGACTTATTTCCTAGTAATGCTCCCTCCGTTTTAATTTCGATAACTTTGTGCTATTGATTCTTTGAAATGTTGTTCACTGTACCTATCAGAAGCCCTAAAACATCAATGATGATAAAATGATATATTTTATGGTGTAGTATTACTGAATTAAGTGGCTGCATTTACATTGATAGCCCATTTTTATTGTTAAATGCTGCTGATATTAATTACGTACTCCTTTAGTTTACTCTGCCTTCTAGAAAATAACTCGTCAGTTAGTTATAGTACCTATCATATGCGTTTTGAAATTTTTTTTCGTAAATTTTTGTATACTTCGAGTATTTCAATGCTGCAATATGATATAGACCCATCATCTGTACTTTCGAAACCGTATTTTTTCACGGGTCTTATTTTTGAGTTCGCAAATGTATTCAGAAAATGCTTCAAAGTGATAAATTTCTAGTTGCATAACGTAGCCCGCCTGATGAATAGCTATTCGCTTTATCCGGTCAGATACCCATTGCCTTGTTTTTTTTTCTTGTCGATTTTGGACATTTTAGTCACTACGTTATTTTTGAAGGAAAGAACGTTTGCGTGTATGTTTCTAGATCTTTTGGGGTAACCCGTGGACATGCTTCAGTTGCATGTCTATGATTTTGCTTTTGACCTTGTAGAAGTAAAGTTTCGCTGCTTTTAATGGCCACTTCGATCTTCAATCTTGTTTTGTTTACTCGCTCATTTAAATTTACCTTTATATTTATCGCAGGAAATGACTTCAGTCCTTTGCTACAGTCTGTACATTTCTAGCTTTAAACATACATAATCACTATATCATGGGTAAAAAGCACGTTGGTTTCTTCAATTGCTATACTTTGCTATTCCGGGTAATTAATAACATTATTCTTCATTATATCAGATGACTGAAAACTAGTAAGTGATAATAGATAACTTTGATATGCTTATTTCTGAACCGTTCTTAGTTTTCTTCTATCACGTACAGGCTTTTAGAATGGGCCCAATTTAACTTCTAATATTTATTGATAAGTGCATTATATGTGCCAGTGGCCACAATAATTACCCACTGGCAGTGGGTAATTATTGTGCGAGGTATATTTCTTAATACAAGCTATCTAGCCTCCGGTTCGTCCAAGCTAATGAGTCTTATGTTGGTACAACTGCTGCTATTGGTGTGTAACCTTGGAAGTGTTATTCATTCTTCATAGATTTTTGTTACAAAAGTTGTCAATTGCGAGAGAAGTAATATTAATATAACTGTGCTTGCAGGAGTTAAATCTTGAAACTATAATTCTTATTTTGTGTAAAAAACTGAAGTGATAGAAAAAATGGAAGTCATTTTTAGAATCAGCATAAAAAATTGATTCAAGTACAACTATTTTTAACAAATAATCTGACAAAAAATTTCAAAATGCAGACGTGTAATTAATCTATTTCACATCTTAGTAAGCTGGAAAACCCCAGGCATTTATGAAGTTAAAACCCTTATACAGGAAAGAACTGACAAATTTATTCACTTTGCTTGTGGCTGTCTTTTTCAACAGTTTTATTTGCGTTACCAATATGAAATTACTTTTTTACTAGATTCAGACGCCTTTTACAGCCACCTTGCACAAAAGCCTACGGTTCTTGTTCTAATTTCAACCTGCATCATAATCCACTACACATTGGATAATTATTGGTAAAAATTGATAAATACAGCAGAAACTCCCGTGGTCAACGACATTTTGAAGAAGGATTCGTGAATCATGCTGTGGGATTTCCAAGTAATCTGAGTGGCCCTGTCCAGTTTTAAGTATTCTGTGCGTCGCAATCCACTCAAAGTGCCATGTATGTTCGTAGTGCAGGATACATTTACACACTTTTATGCACAGTGTACAAGTGAATGCATTGCAAATTCCATGGTGGAAAAATATTTTTATCTCATATAGGGCAAGGACCTTGAGCAATTAGGAAAATTGTAGGCTTGCATCACGTGTCTGCTGCGTATATTCCAAATGGGGGAGCCGACGGGCCGCGCGAGAGAAAATTTTAAATGTTTAAGTATTTTTTTTTAAACGCATTTATGAATTGCCGCTAAATTTTATTTTTGGAATAGTTAGCTGGGTATGTTTAGATTACCGAAAAAATTTTCGGCCGATTCTGAGATGGAGTATTTGAGAAAAGTTTACTAACAATTTTTTAATCATTAGTAATTAACAACAATAGGGTATAGAAGAAAATAATGTTTTATTGATATATTTGCATTCAATAAAGATTTAGCTTTAATAACAGCTATTTATCATTGCTGTATGACAATCACAAGCGGAGATATAAGTGATAATATGATTTAAGGCTCGGAGTTTTGCTAAAAATGCGAAAAAATTAAAATATGCATAATTCGCTCAAAACATTTTTTTTCACAAAACGGACCCATTTGAGTTTTACATTATGCTCAAATGTAAAAGGATGAAGTGATGTCAGGATGGGAGCCTTTACTCTATCAATTTGGCGTAATGGTTTTCGGAAGGTTATTTCTTTCCTGTTCTATGGATGTATCCATTGTATAATTTGCACAGATTTTCCTCCAACATATCTGTCTTGGAATGGTTAAGGTTCTCTGGAAGAATGATGAGTTAAAGTAGACTGCTACTGGGCACCGTCTTATAGTGGTAGCTGCGAGACGTTCGATTAATTTCTTCATTTTTGTTAGACTACAAATCTAGCTCGAGCCTCTGGACCACTCCAGTGAAACCTCAGGACCACTTCAGTTATAACAAAAATGTTTGATAGACCAAGTCAGATACAACTGAGAAACAGGAAATGTGCTCTATCACCAATATGTGATTGCCAAAAAAGGAAGACTTAAAAAAAGTGTAAGATCTACTTAAGACTACCCAAAAAACCTTTATTTTGGAGAGAGGTGTTTTGTTTTGGAACAAGAACAGTGTTAGGTTGGTAGTACTGTAAAAGTTATGAATATTTAAGCCATATGTGGAAGTGATAAATACCATGCAATTTATCACACGAGGAAAATGTGATTCGTCTTAACTCCATGCTTTGCTCTTTTTGCTGCATACCCAGCTACCTCTATGTTACTTATGGTAATGCCACGAATAACCTTGACGCAAGTTCCGATGACTTCAACTCTTTGAAATTGTTTTAGAAATGCCAACCCTTGTTCCATTTATATGTTTTTATATGCATGTAATTTTACAGTCTTAAAATTCGCGTTAAAACGCACGTAAATCGTGGATATAATGGCTCTCATTCTCCAAAATGTGTTTCTTAATTGTACTCCGAAAACTTTTTTCTGTGTTTTTATTAGATAGATTGCATTCTCGAAAAAGCTCTCGAATTAGCAGTAAAATATGTTTATTTGCCGACGACGCTGTCATCTATCGTGAAATTAGTGATCACTCTGACTTTGAAACTCTGTCATCGGATTTAAACAACGTTCATGTGTGGAGCCAAGAGTGGGGACTCGATCTTAATCTGAGCAAATGCACGGCGGTACATTTCTTGCGGAGGTCGTCCAACTATTCCCATATTTATGCTGTGGATGGTCTTAACATAAAGGCGACAGATGAAGTGAAGTATCTAGGAGTTGCGATAACTTCGGGTCTATCGTGGGGAGCACATATAAGATATATTTGTGGCAGAGCTCTGAAGAAGCTAGGACTCGTCAAGCGTATTGTGGGAAGATTTTCGGATGAAAAAGTAAAAGAGAGGTGCTATTTCGCACTCGTCCGGCCACACCTTGAATATGCAGTGAGCATATGGGATCCGGTGCAGAAAGACTTAGTCCGGGAACTTAATAAAATACAAAGGAAAGCTGCGCGATTCATCAATTACTGCTACAGGCGTACAGACAGCGTTACACAGATGTTAAACGAATTAGGCTGGGAGCCGCTAGAGACTCGGAGGCTGCGCGCTAGGCTTAGATTGATTGAGCAATTGAGAATATATATCTGTAAGAGCGACACGGAGAAGATCATATTAGAACCCCACTATATTTCCAGGTCCGACAGAAACGATAAATTAAGAGAGATATTTTTCCGAACGGATAGGTATGGAAATTCGTTTTTCCCCCGAACAATAAGGGACTATAATAAATGCTAGGCGTAATTTCGTTAGAGCGTTTCCTTTTTATATATAAACGGCTGGTGTCCTAACACCCCCCGCCACACGCCTATTGAGGCGGCTTGCGGGGTAGTATGTAGATGTAGATGAAGATTGAACAGGGTGAATCTGTTGGTCTCGCGAGTTAGTCGCGAGTTACTCTCTTTGTTTAAGGCTTTATTCCGGCTTTCCTTGTCGAATATTTTCCTTTGTATACATATTGTAAATTTACGCGTCAGCATCAATATGTCTGGTGGAGTGTGACAGATACTGATTCGAGCGTAACAGGCTGTAGCTGGTGGGAGACAGAGGGTCCATCCTAGGCGATGACTCAAATGCCCATAGCCGCGTAATAATATTTAACATGAAACTGGTGTTTCTAATAATATTTTAAGAATGTAAAAGTAATTTATCTTTCACCTAGGGATCTAGGTCAATTATTAAATTTCCTCGTCCCGAAACTCCTAGGTTTTTATGAAAGATGACGTGTATTGGTGCAAAATGACCATGGCGTCGACGCACCCTACAAAAATCAATACTACTACTAGCATCAATATGCTCGGTGTTGACTAGTTGTACTTTTCAGTTCCACATGTAGGCGTAGTCCTCGTGAGCCACTGACCGTTTTATAACATTTGCCTCATTCTTACACGAATACAATACTACTTCCCAAGTGTCTAAGTGAGATAAGATGTAGAGCCGATTAAGTGAAAATTACTTACCGCTAAACTCGTGCGATTTTTACGCGGTTTTTCTATTAACGGAAAGATACAACGAAAAAAAAACCTTTAGTTACATTCTCCACATTTCTCAATTCAAACCGTCTAATATTTCCTCCAGCGCATATCCAGCTCCGTAATTTCGTAATTCGTGAGCTTCACTATTACATCAGTGTAAAACTTAATAATTTCGGAGAACTGCAGCAACCTTAACCTTTTTAAATTGATTTATTCTTTCCTAACTTCACGCTCCTATAGATAAATAGCAAGCTCCTGTTTAAAACATTTTTTCAAAATATTTAATGGAGTTATCTCGAATATAAAGTATATGGTTAACAAGTATTTTAGCAAATTGGTTTCTACATGTATTATGTTATCTTTGATACTGTCAGTTCTCAAATTATTTGGTATTATCTTACCGTGTTGGCAAAAATTATATTCCAAGCTTAAACGTGTCCATGTCTAAACGCCATATAAACTAGGGCCATGAAAAGATACAGTTAGTAAGCTCATATTTGGCATAAAGCTTCCCATTCCCTTGCTTTAACCGTTCTTACTTGATGACGAATATTTCTATTAAAATAGGCAACTCATATACAGTCATTACAGCATGCTAGGCTTCCCTCGTTTTTTTAAAGCTAAAATAAGCCGATGCTCTTAATTGCTCTAGCATTGGTATTTCAGAAAACATGTTGTCTATTTTTAGCGAATGATTAAGATTAAAATGAAAGAAAAATGAGGAAACACCAAGACAATTGATTTACCTAGGTGTGAGTGGTCGATGGTTAATCGAGTAAAAGAATGAATGAAAAGGCATAGATAGGAATGATAAAGTTTTATTTTTTATTTAAATGGTTTAACTAATTAATCCATGGGCTAATGATAAGGAGAGGAATTTAGTGAAGGAGGGTTCTGCCGTAGCCGTAGGCGCCGTATCCGGCATAGCCGTAGGGGGCAGCGTAGGCCCTGGCGGCGTAGGGGGCGGCGTGGTAGGCGGCAGCCACGGGGGCAGCGTGGTAGGCAGCCACGGCGGGGGCAGCGTGGTAGGCAGCCACGGCGGGGGCGGCGTGGTAGGCGACGGGGGCAGCGACGGCGGCCTTGACGACAGCGGGCTCTTTGTGGACGACTGCGTTGAATCCGTTGACGGGGTCAGCGGTGTAGTCGACGATACGGCGGGTTCCGTCAGCTTCGATGAGGTTGTAAGATCCCTGGACAACATCTCCGTTGCGGGTCTCGGACTGTCCCTTGGAGTCTCCGGTCAGAGCATCCTGGATGTCATAGGAGTAGGAGTACTGGGGGTTGGGGTCGTAGTCGGTGTCGATGACGGCCTTGGGTGCGGCGTATGCGACGGGAGCGGCATGGGCAACGGCTACGGGTGCGGCGTAGGCAGCGCGGGCGATGGGTGCGGCGTAGGCAGGTGCGGCATAGGCGCGGGCGTAGGGTGCGGCGTATGCTACGGGTGCAGCATATGCGGCTTGGGCGTAGGCAGGTGCGGCGTAGGTGCTGACTGTCTGACCGACAAATCCGGCACGGGCCACAGCCACGAGGGCGGCGAGGACAACAAACTGTGTTCGTGAAATAAAAATATTAATCAATATTAAAATACCATGTGTTGACGTGGATATTTCATAATCTATTATCCTTGATTTACATAATCTAATTATTCCTTTATAAAAAACTTTCTGTTGTCGATAAAGTGGCACTTTCATTTGGCATCATCCACAAAAAAAGTAATAATTTCACGCATTCGTGCGTTGCTTCCTAGCTCATACATATTCGGTGAAATATATTGATGCAATAGAATTAGTGGCAATGTAATACAACCTTGACTGGATAAAATTAGGTATATTTGTTTGGATGCGTTCTTTTTTTATAGGCCTTTTTCTCTTGTTGAACATTTTGCTGTAGTAGATCAACAGTAGGGACTTATTTTTGTAGACATAATCGCGAAGCTTGTTAGAGAATTTCATTGATTAATAATTTCAAAATGACGGTGATCGAGAACCACACCTTCCAGTCACAATTTTGCCGTCAGCATGCCTTTTTTCTCAGACTATTTGGCCTGGTGGAGTAAGTACAAGTCTAATTAATCGGCGGGCTTAAAAAGTTGAATTTTTTGCGAACTTTAACCGGGAAGAGTGTCTATTAAATTCAACGTTTGATTTAATCTATAAGACACTAGATTACTACGTTGATAATCCTTATGCGTTGGGGAAATCATTTCCTCTTCAAGGATAGAGTAAGTGGCACTTAAATCCGACTTCCATGGCACTATTTTAGAATGTAAAGGTCGTAATCCGTTCTTTCTGCTCAGGGATGCTTACCTTGTATGCCATTGCTGTATCGTCAACACTTTGGTTCACACTGACCCTTCCTGGTGAACCACCCTATATTTATACGAATCCGATAAGTCGATAGTCGAAAAGACTTTCGTTTCTTGTCCGGTGTCTTGGACCCTCCCACCTCCCCCACTCGCTGTATTGCACATCACCCCTCGCCATTTCACCATTGGGCCCGGCCCACTCTGAAATTTTGGCACTGTTATTTTTTATCCTCTGTCCACTGCATACTTGTCACCTTTTGAGTGTCACATTTTTTTCTGGCTCTTTTTCTCATTCCTATTTTGCCTTTAGGCATTATAATGTTTGTGAAATGGAATTGAGAGCAGTAATTTCTGAACGCCCTTCTGCTTTCTTGTTATTAAATTTATATACCATTTATTATTGTTATAAACAGTTTTGATCATCCCAATTCGTTTATCGTTGCGAACGTTTTTCCGTGTCTTGCTCCTCTTCCATTTATTTCGATAATTTTGTGCTATCGATTCTGTAACATTTATTTCACCCTGTCAGAAGCCGTAAAATATCAATGATGATGAGGTAATGCTTTTTTTTGCTGTAATATTACTGAGTGGAAGACTGTATTTACATTCCTTTTACCTTTATCTCGATAAGTGATACTGATTTAAAAAGTACTATTGTCATAAATGATATTCCGCGTTCTTCGAGAGAAAGTCATACTTTTATTTGTCTATAATTCAGTGATTAGAAATAATGCAACTAACTAATTATTCCTATCAGTTACGTTTATATATTGTTTTTTATAATTTATTGATAATCTATAGTGTTTTTATGCCGAAACGCTATAAAAGCCAGCCATTCGTACCTTTTAAACCGTATCTAAGTCCTTTTTAATTTCTGTGTACGGATATTTATTAAGGAATTGCTTCAAAGTGTTAATCTAGAGCAGCTGTACCCAAGCGTTTTAGCTGCGGATCGCTTTTTGAAGGAAAGCTTTCTCTTAGAGCCCCGAGAAATATTTTTGTTTCGAAATGCTTGTATTTAGTTCTACCTTTATGCTCTTATGCATATTACACACGATACATACTCACGAGTATGAATAATAAGGTATATATATTAAAGGAAACAATAGGAGTCCACTGAGAATCACTCGTGGAGCCCCAAGGGCTCAGATGAGCGCAGTTTGGGAAATGCTGATCTAGAAGATGCATAACACAGTTAGCCGCATGAAGAATGGATATTCGCTTTATCCTGTCATATACCTACCTATTGTCTTGTTTGTTTTCCTGTCGATATTGACCTCGCTTGTAACCACCTACTGTTGAAGGAATTAGCGTTTGCATGTATTTTTCTGGTTCTTTAGGGGAAACCCGTGGGTATGCTTTAGTTGAATGTCCATAGTTTTTCTTTTACTGCTTTTCATTGCCACTTTGCTCTTCGTACTTGGATTTTTATACTCGCTATTTTTAATTAACCTTTATTTTTTCGCATGAAATCACTTGTCATTTGCTACACTCCTAAATTTAAACATTTTTAATACTAATATTAATAAATAATTCGCGGGTTTCCAGCCGAGTAAGATTTTGGGTTGCTGACGTTTCAATGGAATACTCCTCCGTCTTCCTCAGAGCAATAAAGCTTGCAGGGCATTCCGCCTGCGCTTATGTAGCCGTCTCATCCGGGGGGCATTGTTGTCTCCTATTTTCCTTTATTTTTGGAATTAACGGCTTCCATTTTCTGCTAAGAATGTACCCAGAGTCTCGAATTAATGTTTTATCTTCCAGCCTGATTTCAACGGCCTCTTTAAGGAGACGATCCCAATACCCATTTGCGGTCTTCCACCGATATCATTCGTTATTTCGACTAATTAATAGTTAAACACTATTGCATCTTGAAGAATGTTCGCAGGCTTTCCCGGCGTATTGTATCGTGGAAGGTTCACGTGGAAGGTGGAAGGTACCGGGTCAAGTTCTCCATTACGACGACGGAAATCCCGAATAACCTTCCACTATTGCATCTTATTTAGCTGGCAATACCCAGTTATTAGCATCAAGGACAAAATATATTTTTCGTTGAGAGCAAGTTGAATTGCAGCTAAAGAAATTTCTGATACAAGAAGGAAGTTACTAATTTGTTGAGGGTGCTTCCCGTACATTTCCTCAACAGTGTTGTAAACGTAATAAGTAGTCGCCTCACTCAAATTACGACGGTTCATGTTTTGGTCTCCAACTACACCTTAAACTACTTCACATCTCTCGACCTGGAGTGTCTTGACTGCCCTCATTATACCTCTCTTGAAGGTAGTTTGAGCGAGATAGTTCCCTAGTCATAATGGGGACCATATTCCCATTTTATTTTTGATTTCGGCTTCTATAAGAAGTACCTATGCGGTAAATATTGTAATATTATTGGTGCATAAATATAGTTAAATATGACATAAATTATCAGTAAATAAATAAATATACCGATTAAATTCTCTAATTTGACTCATTTTTTCACGACATACGGTGAAAACGCCTTCACAAGGCACAAGGTTTTTTGCGATTTTGTAAAAATTACTGTGTTGAGTAATTAATTATATATTATAAATAGTTGAGAAAATATAAAAAATACACACCGTTATTTTTTTAGAAATCTATGGGTCTAAAAATTCCTTATTATTTCAATATTCTCCGCACAGCCGTAATCTATCCCAGGTAAAGCCGCTTCTATTTTCAGGTCAATTGATCGAAAAGTAGTTCAGCAAGGGTTTAATATTTTGATATCATTCGAAAGAAGGGAGTTTTTTGTTTAATATGAGGTCAAATTCATCAAATTCTAGGTGAAATAATATTTTGCTCCGACTATCATAAGTTCTATGAGACCAGTATACCTTTCGTCAGGTGGTGTACCACTTATTGTTATAGAGGAGTGGGATGAGTCTATAATCTGGGGAACTTTATTGATTGTTTCGAGTTCTTTTGAAACATTTCCGGTTATTTAATTTAATATCACAACATAGACCCTTCATGGAATGACATTTTAGGTGTGAGTATGGACGAGGAGCTAAACGCATTGAATGCATACATGTGAGCGGTGTGGTTTTCCTTACGTTATTTTTATTTTAAAACCCCCCAAAGGGAACGCTGAACTTCACATTTGTAATGTAAAACTTCTCAAATTTTCTTCTATAGTCTAATGAGGACGGATGTCTCTGTGAAAAATTATTGTTTGCCTATTCTAAATTTGGTTCAAGGATTTATTTGAACCCAAAAGAATTATTTGCAGCGGAAGGTCCTACGAATTGCTCCGAAATCGGTTGGTGTCCAAAGAAAAGTAGAATGTTAAAGAGAATAGTAATGTATAAAAGTGGCATGAATCGGCTTTTCAAATATTATATAACCTATGCTAATGAAATGAAAGTGTAACTATCAGTGTTTTTCTAATATTGCTTAAAAGAGGCTATCCTACGTATGAGAGGTCATATAAAGTTACCCCTTCCTCATTAATCTTTGTGGTGTGCAATTTCATAATTTACTTGTTTAATATTTTATAATATGCTTATTTAAAAGTAGGTAGAATAACAGTTGATGATGATGATTTAAAAAAAATTAATTAATGCTTAAATTATGCATAGTTAAATATTTTTATTCAATCAGCATAATAATATGATTATTGATCACACGATCTTTTAAGCAAAATATAATCGTATATCTTTAAATCGTATATCTTTTAAGCACTTTTACAATAATATATTTATAATAATTATCTTGGTTTTCATGCCAAATTCTGGACCGCGTCCTTATGTTTTCTGTTTTCTCCGGGGCTCGTATTTCCTCTTTCAGGTTCTCGTCTTCTTCTATCTTCGTTAGTCCATCCTCTCCTTCTTCTTTGGTATAACCCATTTCCTTCGGCTGTCTCGTCCATTCTTTACCAGGAGCTATTTATCCAGTTCCTTTCCTTTGTCTTTTTTAAGCAAAATTGTTGCACCTACATATTTTTATCAGTTCTATGTCTCATTTAGTATGCCAAGTGCGTCTCCATACCTTAAATTTAAGACACTGTAATATTCTATGAAAGAAGGAGTCGCCTAACATTCATTGCAGTGGTCCTCAGCTTTCTTTCCGACTCCATGAAGATATTGTTTACAATGCTGATGGCCTATCAAAACTTGTTCAGTGCTACTATTGAATTGAGCCTTTACCTCTTTCATCGTTGCTGGGGACTATTCTTTGCTGTGTGTATGTATCTTTTACGTAAGTATTCCTCGCTCCATTCCATTTTTATGAAGAAATTTCCCTCTGCCTTTTCTTTACTCCGCCTATTCATGGGTAATCAGTGTTGGTGATAACCTCTCCGGAATATGCCGTTTTCCCATTCACCTATAGCTCTTATTTCGCCATTATTTCCAATTATTGTGTTCTTCAAAGATGGTTCTCTTGCAATTATTGCCAGAGTGCCAGATTGCTTTCGTGCTTACTGTGCGGTAGCAATGGATAATAGGGATGGAACATGCTCGTTGGGCTTCATTAAATTTCTTTGCTATTCCTTACTTAACAACTTTCAACCATTCCGCCCCATACGCAGCAACATTAAGTCGTTATTGGTTTTGTGAATAAACGATGGCCCGAATCGACTTATCTCCAAACAATACTCTACAGTATCTTCTTACGCCTTGAAATATTTTCTTTCACCTCTTTTTTCCCGACGAGTCTCACCTCTAATTGGTTTACGTGGCTCTAGAATCATTATTTTTATGTATATTCCCAAATATTTCCTATCAAGGACTCATTTTCGTAGCTTTCCGTACATCTTTCCTCTTGGGTCGGGGCTCAGGCTTGCTACAATAATCACGCAGTCACTTCTAGTCGTGGAGGATTGAGAATGGTCGCCATAAAACGGCAGTCATACTTTTTGATGTCTTGCACTTTCCCTTCTCTTGGAAACGGCTGCCGCTTATTTCTCTAGAGATTATGTATGGAGGGCTCAATGGTCTCAGTCTATTGAAAAAGTGTTAAGTTCCATTATGGAGCTCTGGTGGGTATGTAATTTTATATTTGGTGGGTATGTAAAATTCGTGTTCAAACGCACTTAAGTCGTACAGTTAACGGTGCTTCTTCCCCAAAACGTGTATTTTCCTGGTATTAAAAGAAGGAATTTGTGTCTTTATATAAGGTTGATTGCGTTCTCGATAGTTGGCCAGATTTTGTCAAAAACGTCCGTCTGCTGGTCTTCCGAGTCGCTTTCCTTTCGTTTAAGCCTACATTCAGTGCTTCGTTTTCGTGGCAAATGTTTTTGATTGGGGCTTAATGTAATTTTAGGCTGCAGCATCAATCGCACGCTGTAGACCAGTTGTACTTTTGTATTCCACTTGCAGGGTTACTTCTCGTGATCCTCTACTCATTTTACATGAATAGATTACCACTTCCTGATTACCTCAGGGAGGTAAGATGTAGGGCCGGCGATGTAGAACATAATTACCGATTACCTAACCCCTATGAGTCTTCCGTGGTTTGTCTTATCACCGAGTGTGACAGCGGAAAAGAAAAAATGTTTTCTTCACATTCACCTTGCTTAATACCAATCATCTTTGTTATGCTTCCGGCCAGGAGTAAATCAATCTTTCCCCAATTAAATTGGGTAAACTGCGGAAACCTTGACGTATTTTCATTGATTTGCTCATTTCTTACCTTAAAATTGCCAATCAATGAATAAAATACCTATGATGGAAATAAAAAAAGTGTGTTCTTGGCATAAGTTTTTAATCATAGTAGTTGGCAAAGTTAAAGCAAGTCTCGAATATCAGTCGTAGTACCCTTTATATGTTGTATGTGAGTTTTAGTATTATTGATGCTCAAATAATTTGGTGTCGTCTTTCAGTACCGGAAGAAGTGTATTTCAAGTTAGAATATTTTTTTCCTAATGCCATGAAATGCAATGGACAAGCTAAACGTTTGCATAAAACTCCTCCTGCCTATGCTTCGATCCATGTATTGCTTGATCACGAATATTTCTGTTGGACTGGAGTTTGCACCGAATCAATAACAGACTGCTAGTCCTCCGTAAGGTTTTTTTAGTGAAGTAACCATTGCTCTTTCTTCTTTAATATTGGTCTTTAAAAATATTTTGGCGTTTATTAGTGAATTATTGAGGTGCATGCTAGATGGAACAATGAGAAAGGACGTATATCTAAAGGATAATGAAAGACCGCAAAAAATTCATATTCCTTATATACTCTGATATATGTAGCAAATTGACTTTTTTGATTGAAAAAGCATTGTTGCAGAATTGGTAATTTTACGGTTACGAATTGGTGGAGAATTTAATGGACGGACATAATATGAGCTTAACCCCAGAAAAATATGAATAAGGAACGTTATTGTTTTAAATTAATTGCTAAAAGAATGGAGCTATTATGGGTACCTTAGGAAGTTAATGGTGTCAGGCGTAACTTTATAGAATAGCTTCATAATTGAAAAAAAAAACTTTGTGAGTTCCTCATAAATAAATTTTTATTACGACCTAGGTTTCGTCGCTGAGTGACATCATCACGACGTGTTGATGTCGCTCACCGACGAAACCTAGGTCGTAATAAAAATCTATTTATGTGGAACTCACTAAGTAATTTTTCCAATTAGGTACCTCAGGATATAAAGAAGAAGCTGGGGATCAGCTTGCTATGGATTGTAGCGATGTATGAGACAGAAACGTGGACTCTGAGAAAGGAAGACGAGAATAGGATGCAAGCGTTGTGGGTGTGGAGGATGGAGAAGACGTGATGGACGGAAAGGAAGACAAATGAGGAAGTGCTTGGTATGGTAGGTAAGGAAATAATGATTCTGGACGAGATTAGAAAGAGGCAAAGCAGATAGTTGGAGGAGGTAATGAGGGGCTAAGGGTTACTTAAGTCTTTGATGGAGAGGTGAGCGGGGAAGGCTAAGAAAGAGAATAGTTTATGGGCGGAATGAAGAAGGGTAGGACGTATAGAGAGAGATGAAGAGAAATGTTAGATAGAGACCTGCACAGATTTATCCTCACTTTTATTTACTCCTACCTTGACATGTAATTTACCTAATAGTAATATAAAAGCTACTTATGGTGACTAAGAGGAATGTAAAGTAATGGAATAATTGAAATGACCCTAAACAATAATCGATTTAGCTAGGTGGTAGTAGTGCGATGGTTGATGGGAGTTGTGCGATGAATAAAATATATAATAAAAAGGCAGAGATAGAATAAACTGGAAGTTTATTTTTTATTTACATGGATTAACTAATTAATCCAAGGGTTATAGATAAGGAGAGGGATTTAGTGAAGGAGGGTCTTGCCGTAGCCGTAGGCGCCGTATCCAGAATAGCCGTAGGGGGCAGCATAGGCCCTGGCGGCGAAGGGGGCGGCGTGGTAGGCAGCCACGGGGGCAGCGTGGTAGGCGGCAGCCACGGGGGCAGCGTGGTAGGCAGCCACGGCGGGAGCGGCATGGTAGGCAGCCACGGCGGGGGCGGCGTGGTAGGCGACGGGGGCGGCGACGGCGGTCCTAACGACAGCGGGGGCAGCGACGGCGGCCTTGACGACAGCGGGTTCCTTGTGGACGACTGCGTTGAATCCGTTGACGGGGTCAGCGGTGTAGTCGACGATACGGCGGGTTCCGTCAGCTTCGATGAGGTTGTAAGATCCCTGGACAACATCTCCGTTGCGGGTCTCGGACTGTCCCTTGGAGTCTCCGGTCAGAGCATCCTGGATGTCATAGGAGTAGGAGTACTGGGGGTTGGGGTCGTAGTCGGTGTCGATGACGGCCTTGGGTGCGGCGTATGCGACGGGAGCGGCGTGGGCAACGGCTACGGGTGCGGCATAAGCAGCGCGGGCGATGGGTGCGGCATAGGCGGCACGGGCGAAGGCGGGTGCGGCATAGGCGGCACGGGCGAAGGCGGGTGCGGCATAGGTGGCACGGGCGAAGGCGGGTGCGACATAGCCGTGGGCGGCATAAGCTGCGGGTGCGGCATAGGTGCTGACGGTGGATCCAAGGACGGCTGGGGCAATGTTTCCAGCGCGGACCACGGCCACGAGGGCGGCGAGGATGACGAACTGTGCAGAAGAATTAGAACGATTAATTCATTATAAAGAACGCTGAAAATAGTCGTGTCTGTATCACCCAAACTCTGATAATCACGTATATAGGTGTATCACTCAGAAATCTATCCCAGAGTTTAAGTTCGAATCCGTACATAATCCCCACTAATTTGTTGGCATCGAATTAGACAGCATTGTAAGTTATTTTGGTCTATCTAGTTTTGCTATGGTGCTGCCTTGTAAAATGTATTATGGAAGAACGTTATGATGATAATCACGTGGCATTTCGCAAGTATCAGGAAACCCCCGAAATTCAAAGCATTTTAACTTAAGCAGTCATGGGTGAGGAGATTCCTATGCGTGCAAACTTAAAAAAATTCCCAGAGTTCGAACCCAGATTCCCCGAATGTGCGATAAATTATGATTGTTTGAAGAGGTCGGGAGTCTCGCATCCCAGAGCTTGCTTATGATATGTTCACTGTTAATTACGGGCATTCAGAACCCCCGGGTTTCCAAAGGATTACTAAATTATTCTGGGCTTCAAAGTTTTGATTCTCCTCTTACGTCGACAAAATATTATTCCGAGGGTTCCATGCTGTGCGTGGAACTTGAGAATGGCACTGTTATCCATCGTCCTTTGCGCTTTCTGTATGTTTTAGGATGGGTAATCCGTGCGTGGTTTGAGGCGTGCTTACCTTGAATGCCATATTGCTGTGTGCTTAACTCCTGGCTTAACACTGATCCTCTATGGTGATCGACCGCGTATTTATACGGATCCGCGTGCCTCCCCCATATGCACGCATGACCGCCAAAACACCTTCGTCTTATGTCCGGTCCCATAAGGCCCACCTTCCCCACTCCCGTCCTCCCGAATTCGGTCCCCGCCTTTCAGTCCAGTTAGCTAACGCCCATTGGTCTTATCGCAGTTTTCGTTTTGCATCTCTCAATTAATTTTTATTTAACGCCGTTGCATGAGGGTCTGGTGTTTTGCCATTCAATTTTTACCCTTTGTCGCAAAACTTTGACACAATTTTGATCGTGCGTTTGCTATTTTTTACTCTTCGCATATTTCACATTTTTTCCAGAGCTTGCCATACAACGTCTCGCCTGCTCGAAATTGTTTCCATGTTTATTTCGTTTGATTTTCGATTAATATTTTCCCCATGGCTTCTTACTTCTCATATTTTTTTAAATGCTATGATGCGGTAATAATATGATATAAAATTTGTTACATATATGGCAAAGTCTTATTAAAATGTGATATTTTTGAAGTACCTTGTCCGTTATATTTCTCATTGTTATTTTTTAATTGAAGATTTATCGAGTCCATCTTCATCCGTGTATCCTATATAATAAAACCCCTCCATTCTTAATTTGATTCGAAATTGTCAGGAAGAATACGTGTCGAGGAAAGGTGTCTTATTCATATTATACTTCATAAGGTTATGTTTCTCTAAATCCATGGTTTTCATTATTTCCTTGACTGTTATTGAATTAGCTTATAATTGAATTGGAATATTTCTCAAAATAACTTTTCTCGTGGTATCAACGTAATATTGTATTTCTGTCATTCATTGCACTTTTATCTTATCCAATTTGGAATAAGGGCTTGGGAATATGAATTGGGATTGTCTCTCCAAAGTTAATTAATGAAATTATCAAGTGACTTAGTTATTTGGAAGTGGATCTCATTTAATCTGCATTCCTACGTATTTCGATTTCTTGTGCAATCGTATTTTAACCCTAGAATGTTTGAAGAAGCTTTCTACCGATTTATTCTCCCTCTCATATATCTCTAATACATTTTCTTCCTTGGTGTAATTAAAAAGACTTACTTGCCTTTTATTGAGTTTGGTAATTTTTTATCATCAAATTTTTTTTGCTATTTGTTTTACCACATTACTCTCATATATTAAGCTTGTCTAGTATCTCTTTTACTTCCTACCTCCAAAGCTCCTTAAAGTCATGAAATTTGTAGTATTTTCTTTAATTTTCATGCTATATCATTTTTTAATTATCGCTTAAATTTCTCGCTTGAAGCCATGAAGTATAATGTTTCCCTCCTTAAGAAGTTAATGCTCATTATTAGAACGTATTATATTTATTAAAGAAGAAATTCTCTGTCACAATTAGATCGTGTATGCGAAGAGTGTTGTAAAAACTTACTCATTTTTCTCTGCCCTTTAGGTTTTCTTGCCCCTCCGTTCCGTTCCAGTTATCGTCGACCGGTTCCATGCCTACGATCAGTCCATTCCACGGGTTTGGGGTCCGAAATTAAGAAAGAAACCTTCCCACAGGTATCGAGGAAATCATATGTGCGCTTCGCATCCTGTTATCATGTTTGGTGTGAACCTTTGAAATTAACCACGGGATCTCATTAAGGATAGAATTTATCAAGATGAGTTGTTGATATAGAGGAATGGCAGTTACGTTTTAAAGTTATATGTGAAACGTGAAGATTTCTGCAGACTTAAAATTCATTTACCGGCAATGGAGTTATGCTGATTACTATTTATTTATTACACTGTATTGCAATTAGACATTGTCTGGTGGCAGTATAACAATGGTTTAGGTTTAAATTAAATCAATAATTAGGTTAAAAAAATGCATATACCTACATAAAACATCAAACACTCCTCTCATTTTTTATGTGTAACATTTTTATTTAATACTTACATTTCTTGGCAAAGATTTTGTGAGCTTGTCTGGTAATTCATTCCATTCCAAGACCCCGCGGTTTAAGGAGTATTTGGCAGCATTCGTTTTTTGCCTCCTTAATTTGAGTTTCAGCGGGTTGTCATTTTTTCCCAAAAAATTTGGTGGTTCCAGCCTCATCTCTAATTCCAACCAGGCTGGATGTTTTGAGTAGCATTTAAACATTCCCAATAACCCATTTACTTTCCTTCTATCTTGCAGTGGATTCCACTCCAATTCCTCTAACATGCTGCTAACACTATCTGTATTTTTTTGTCTCCCCAACACGTACCTTGCTGCCTTCCTTTGGACCTTTTCCAAGCTCTTTGCCTTTCCTTTTTCATGGGAATCCCAGAAATTCGTGGCATAGTCAAGCATTGGTCTAACGTTAGTGAAATATGCCAGTTCTTTTACCTATTTCGAGCTTTTTTATGTTCCTCATAACGTAGTGGAGGTTTTTAAACGCTCCCCCAGCTATCTTTTCTATGTAGGGCCCCCATCCCAGATCCTTTGTTAACCTGACGCCGAGGTACCTACAACTATCTGACTTGGTTATTACGTCTCCATTTAATTTATAGTCAATTTTATCACTTACCCATGTATTTTAAAATTGAATATGCACTATTTTATTGCTGTTTATTTTTATATTGTTACAACTCGACCAACGTTGAATTTGGTCAAGGTCTTTTTGGATCGTGTACTCATCATTTCTATTTTTTATATTTTACGATAGACTATGCAGTCATCAGCAAATAATCTTATGCTTGAGTTGATTGATACCAGCAAATCATTTATAAATATTAGGAATAACAAGGGGCCTACCGCATTGCCCTGAGGGACTCCTGAGGTGACTTTTGCTTCCTTAGAGAAATGTTCGCCAATTTTGACTGTTTGTAATCTGCACGTCAAAAAATCTTCAACCCATTCCTACTAAAAACTACTATCGATCGTAGAGGGTAGCCCTCTACGATCGATAGTAGTATTTCTAAGTTTATTTAGCAGCAAGTCATGGGGCACGGTATCGAAGGCTTTAGCAAAATCGATCACAACTGCGTCAACTATGTCGCCTTCATCGATTGCCTCTGCAATGTCTTGAGGTAAGAGTCAGCAACTGGGTTTCGCAAGAGAAACCTCTTCTAAAACCATGTTGATATGGACATAACCACTTATTTGAGTTCCAATATTCAAAAAGGTAATCCGCTGTAAGTTTTTCCATTAATTTGCATATAACAGATGTTAAAATGATAGGCCTGTAATTTTGGACCATATTTCTATTTCCACTTTTGTATACGGGAACTATAATCGCCCTTTTCCAATCTTTGGGCAAGCTTTTATTATTGAAATACTCTTGAGATAGGGTACAACTCCATCTGAAATAAGTTTTAATAACTCACCTGTGATGCTATCGGGGCCTTTAGATTTACGATTACCAAGTTGCTTAATTTTTTTTGCCTAGTTTTTGTCGTTGACTGTAAAAAATTGTGCATTATCGTAATTTATATTATCTACTGAGTTTGTCGTATTGATGTTCTTGTTTTCTACGTCAATGATATTGGTTTCTTTGTGATAAACACCTGAGAAGCTGGAGTTAAACTCATTAGCTATTTCTTCTTCATCATTGGTTGAAATCCCGTTTCTTTTCTTTACCTCCCTGATATTTCTACGACTATCCTTGCAGAATATTCGATTTACGGATTCTGAGGAAAAATCTTCGACTTAATATCGATTCAACCTTAAAGGTCAATGCCGCCTCTTTTAATTATTAATGCTATCATTAACCGTGATTCTAGAATTCAACCTAAAAAATATCACGCCTAGAGTCAAAAGGCATTAGATTGGGATATTTACCATTGTTAAACCCAAGCATGTGGTGGAAGAAATTCATCGATTATAATTGTGTCGGTCAAGTGCCTGTTTTTTCTTATGATGCAATGAACTTGATTTACGTCGCCTAAGGCACTATACGACCTCAGCAGTCGGAGTACCTTTAACACCACGCTATCACCGTATGTCTTTTACTCTTGTTTGCTTTGTTTTCTTCGGATACATTTTATTTTTTCATCTCCCTTTATTAAATATTGATGTTACTTCCACTTGGGTGTGGGCCACCCTTTAAAGTCCAAGTTATAAACCTCAATTCGCATCCAACTTCAGTGTGATTGTGTCTGGCAACTGGCCGCAAACTGGTTTTCCAGCGCTGGAATCTTTTCGAGGCTGACACTCACTGCGCGAATGTGTTGATCTCGTTGTCCAGTATCTATCACAAAAAAGAGCCAAAGAGTATATCCGCCAGTGAGTGAAACGTGATTCGTGGTAACTTGAGAAAGAAATTTAATTCATTTTTATGTGAAAATCGATTGGGGAGTTTTAATTATGTATTAAAATATGTGTATTCCACGTGCAATAACTGTAATAAACTTCTATTTATTTTTCAGGTAAGTGATACCTTCTCTGGTGGTTCTGCATTTTCATTGGGTCTTTTGTTGGGCTTCCAAGAGTAAGTACTACCTTCTTTAATGTTGAAAATCAATAATTGTGGTTCGCCATGAAGAAACCGTATTTGCCGCAATATTTGTCACAACAGCGTACCCTGTTGGCGTCACTTGCATATTACAGTTATTTCTCTACTCTTTCGCTGTCTTATTTTATTATACACGCGGCAGTATTCTGTGGTTTTAGGCAACTTAATGATTACAGTCCGCTTCGAAGCGTCATGACGCGTCGTGTAAAAATCATCCATATTTCTTCGTCAAGCCGTTTGAGAGCCCTTGTGGAATTTTCCGTGGTATTATTGCTCTGCTGAAAGTGTTTTGGCAGTATAACGAAAGATGTGGTTATCATTGCGGTGATGATGCAGTAATTCCTGATTTGATATCCTCACGGACGCGTTGGTGCCCGGTGTCTTCCTAAGTTCCATTGTAATGCTAGTGTATGTTCGATATTTTTCAGTGGGTACCTATGCTCTACACTTCATCAGGTGGATTTCTAAATATGTGAGGAATTGAACACCAGCGGAAATTACAAGTGTATTGCCGGATCTCGTCGATTAACACTAAAATTTCACGAATCAGGTAGCGTATTATACTCTGCGTTCGTGTTAAGATAGTTAATGTAACATTTAATATCCGTGGCATCTTTACTTGGTGTGGTTTAGTGAAACGTTTTTCATCGGGATTGTTTCCATTGGGTTCGTATCCTATGCCTCCCGGTCACCTCCTTCACTCTGCACATAAATCTCATCGCAGGAGACTTATGGATCAAGCGTTGAAAATCATTCATGGGCAGTTGGAGTGTGATTGCATGTGTTTTCAATAATGCTACTTTGAATGCTAGTATCTCCACTTCCATTTACACCAGAGCAGTTAACACCACCATGATGGTGGCTGTGTGTTAAGGTAACAGTAGTCAGGTATGTACATTTGCAAAATGGAAACTTCATATTGAGGAGAATAACATCCTTTTTGATGGATGGGATGCTTATTCATCAATGGAAAAGCAGCCGACCTCAGTTTTTGAAATAGATGATAATATTCACTCCGATAGTACATTGCATTAATACAAGCAAACATGGAAACTAATCACAAATGAATCTGTTGTAGGCTTGATTTTTTGGAAGTAATCCATTACGGAAGAATTAAAATTACTTATTTAACTCCACTTGTAATATTTAATAACTAAGTTATTTTAATTATTCCGTCATGGAAACTAATGTAAAACACAGTGTATGAAAAAAATCTCTCAGTATAAGTAACTTTAAATAACGTCTAATATTATACATTTCAAATGCAAATCCAATACGTACTTCTGTAACCGCAGTGATCTCTTCTTAAAAATTGATGAAAAAAGTCTAAATTCTTCAAAATTATCATTCCAATTGCAATGGCTGCGTGTGAGTAGATTTTGAGCCACTCATCGAAGTGGCACCATGTAATAATACGAAGTTTTTTATTGACTGTCGCTAAACATCCGGTCATTATTCATCACATAATAATTTGACTTTTGCATGTGACTGTATATAGTCAATCTCATCTTTTAATTTTATCTTCCAGTCACTTATAAAATACAACTGTCTTTTGTGGCTGGAATAATAATCAGTATTTTATATTGCACTCCTGTGACTTCCATCCCGCCACTTTTACTTGAAGTTTCATGGACTATGGGCTGCTTAATCCTGCGTATATAATGTGACCTTTTGTGAAAATGTATTTGCGTTAGTGTTTCTTTATTGCCGCCTTAACAATCTGGCCTTGACCATAGCCTACCGCGGGCATTTATACTAAGATGAAGCAAGTTTTTGACCTCTTAATGAAAGCCCGATGGCAACGAAATGACTTTGACTTCGTGTTTTGGAAAGTAAAAGGGATATACATTTATAAATAAGTATCCGCCCCGCGTGACTTTGATAGTCCTTGCTACATTACTACATAATTATCGATATGTCGCTCTCTTCCTCATGTTCAACCTTGCATTACCGTGCATTACATCCTTCCCACCAAGGATCTGTGTCTGTAACTTTTTGTTCACCTTCTATTCGATTGCTGAGGTCACAGTTTAAGTGGTACACCTGAGGGCGATGGTGTTCGCTCTCATTCAAGCTGTTGGTGTAAATCATAATGCTGTGATACCTTGCCTTCCGCTTTGTCCTTGGGTGTCTATTATTTTGAAAAAATAAATTTCACGGGAGGTTTTTATCCAGACATGAAACTCAATCTGAATCGTGATTTCCACTTAAGGAGCCGTTAATATAAATATCTGAGCCTCTAAATCTGCTAGAGCAAAATAGGGGTTTATGTAAACAGAATAACCGCAGTAAACTAACTTCTTTTAATACTTTTTAGAGTAATTTATAGAGCCGGAGCTTTCAACCCTTTTGGGCTCTGTAAGCTGTGTTCGTTAAGGACCCCTCTCCACAAAGTGAACGTATTACATTTTTTTCTCCATCCTGCTTTCAGTCGAAGACATTAATTTATTGCAGCTATCGGTGGAAAATAAAACTTATCCCATGCTAAAAAATGTAGGTTAAATAGCTTTCTATCCTGCTATGTTCGAATATATAAAAATTCTTTTTTGCATATGTCAGATGTTTTAATCGATCCAAAATAATGGATCTTCAGTTTGAGTAATTAGAATATTTGTAACGGCTCTTTTTAAAAATTCTAAAGCCAATTTTAGTGAGCCTAGGTACCTCGAATTACCCTTAAAAGGTTTTCCGATGTTGCATCTACCGTTAGATTTAGAATTTCTGGATTATAACTTTTTTAACTTCTATTTCGCGGATCCCGATGAGTCAGCATCAAGAAGCTTTGACCAAATATCTCTAATTCCGTTGTTTTAAAATAATTGACCTCTTTCGATTTTTGCTTTTCAGTGTATTACCTGATTTCACAATCTAGATTTCGGTAGCACAGGTTGTATTTTTAAGCGCGTGCTTAAGCAGGCAGTAAGTACGGTTTCATAACAATCAGTGTTACCGAAAGCAAGAACCTCAAATCAATTGGCTTCTTTTGAAGGAAAAAGAATCGATTATCCATTATTCCCAATAGCCTGCGCACTTGATTGATTGATTAGGTTTTTGTGGTGTAAGCTCCATGGTTCGGGTCCCACGGAACTTGCTGATACCTAGATCTGTTAGTCCATTATGCCATCCACCGTATTAAATGTTTACTCCCTCAAGACCTTGCCAATTGTCAGGATGTCTCCAATGGATGAAACCCTAATGCTCTTGGGTTCTGCAGAAGCACCGTAGTCAGATTCGCACCCTTCTAGGTAGAATCTCCGCCTGATGCCTCCTCTTTGGTGGACTCTAAGGAGTCCTTTGTGCCACCATCCTTTCATTCCGAAGGATTTAAGGGTACATCAATAGCCCCTGTGAGAGCGTCTAGAGATTGGGTAGGGGCATTGAGAGGAAGGGCCCTAATAAAGCCCACCAAAATTCGATCCCCTTGCGTGACTGTCCGCCATCTCCTGATGGAATGGGAAAAATACTGTGAAGCACGTGGGAGACTGGATATCAATGGAAATGCAGTTTGTCCTGGACAATAATTTTGGCGTTCTCAACCTTGCTCTTTCTTTCCTTTAGGAAACCAGTTTGATTCGCCTTTTATGGAATAACTCGTCCACATATTACATTTAACGTTTATATGCCGTTGTGAGCCTCAAATTGAATCAGAATTAATATTATTATTAAGCGGTGCAAAATGATCTCGATGTTGACGCACTTAAAAATTGATTTCTACCAGGATACCCCCTGAGACCCCCAGGGCTCCTCCACACGAGTAGCCTTGCTTCCACGGAAGGTGTCGAACTGACAACATTCACTGTGCGAGGGCACATTTCTGTATCTTCCATACTATTTTTGTCACTTTGATCCATACTGCTCCCGTGAGTAGCTAGGGAAGTTAGAGGTCAGCCCACTTAGAGCCTGGAAAGGCTGAAATGTTGACTGTAGTAAATATTCATACTTGGTCGTATTTTATTCTGATCGTATAAATAATTCCTTTTGAATTAGTGCATGAGCATTAAATCTAAAGAATTAGAAACCTTGATACGAAGCAATGGAGATGTAATACAAACTTAATAAAAAATCTTATGCAATGTAGATCTTTTATTGCATGAGAGAAATCCAGTGGGAAGATCTTTTTCCGCCCTGCATAAGCTGTCTTTTTGGTATGCTGCCTCCTGTGCCCACTCTGTAGTATCTTTTTGGTAGCACACCGCCTCTCGGTTCATTTGTGATCGCGTCGCAAAGATGTGAAATTTGAAGAACCTGTTGGATGACGCTTGGAAGAGGAAACGAATATGCTGATGGCATTAAAACCTTCCAAGTTGATGGCCTTCCAGTTTCTCTCTTCCCGACAGAGGTCATGGATTGGTGTCATGCGGAACTTTCGACGCGAGGATACCGACCCGGCGGGAAACCACTCGTCTTTGGAACTGCTTTCATGTTTCCGGTACTTTCAAAGAAATCACATGCTTGCGTCCTTGTAATGCTGCTCCGTGCTCGTCATTGGTGGTCGAAATCAAGGCCGGTGGTCATCCTGTTCAAGAGGTGAAATTACGCGAGACTCTTAACTTTCCAATGTAAAAGCTTTTCAAAGTCATTTTCTCGGTGTTAACTTCATGGTAGGAAACAATATGTGTATGTGATGGTCTTATATGAAGGCCGTTTCATAGGTTATGTATACCACGTATTATAAATATTTATTTTCCCTCATCATACTCCTTTTATAAATGTACTTATACTTACTCGTAAAAAACCCCGTGATGCACAACGAAACTTTGTTTAAATTAAACATTATGTGGATATTAGGAATGATAAAAATTATGCGAATTTCTCAAAAGATAGTTTATTCACGACCCGGGTTTCAACACATTATGTCATCTTCAGGTTGAAATTCTTGAAATTCGCATAATTTTTACCATTACTAACATGGAAAAATTTCACGTAATACACCCTGAAACCGCAAACTTTATTATGAGGATAGTAATTAAATCTATTTTTTAATTGTACTGTATTTATATAAAGGTGCTCAACATTGGTTTTCCAACATATAGCAATGTATTTTGAATGGCAGGCCGTCACCAAACATTCATGATGGGCCTGTAATCCCCATGCAAGGCGTCACTTTTTATTAAAATGGTTTCAAAGCCCAAAATAATTAAATACTGTAATTATGTAAACTATATATATTGGAAAACATGATTCATGTTAGATTATAGACTGCCTTTATTAGTTCAAAAAAATTATATTAAAATCTTAAACTCTGACAATTCCCTATCAATCGAAATTTACATTTTTCGTACCAACGTTCAAAACCCTATTTCGCCTCAGCTGTAAAGCAATTTGTTCATAACTCCAGGTGTAAAAATTTCAATTCCGATTGGTCTTTAATAAAAAATTGGATATTGTAGATCAACATAATACTACTGCCCGATTGTCTGTATGATTATAATTTATTCAACGTCATTCCATCTCACTGTCTTTCCTCTGAGTCTCCTACATTAATTTTACATTGCTCAGGATGTGCATTCCTTATGGTAAAAGCTACTCATCATTCTCAGTTGATCCTTTATTGGCTTTATTCCCTACTAGATGAGAACCCGTCAAAAATGAAGGGAATAATACACAGTCGTGCAAATCGTATTAGTATAGATTCTATAGAATTGTTATGTTTCTATACGAAAAAATAAATTACTCTGCCTTGAAGTCCCCATTAGTTCCCCGTACTATTCATGATTTGGCGCGTAAATATCTTCGGCGCCCTAACTCCGTCCCTGGACGAATTTTTCTGAAGTTAGATCAGGAGCAATGAAATTTTCGTTACTAAAGCTTACAAGATATGTCCTCTAATCAAAATTCTTATAAGCTTTTCCAAGAAGATTCCAACATACGCAGATGTTTACAATAGTTTTGCGCTGATTGTTATAGGAAATGTCTTTTAGACAGCTATCAATGCTTACAAAATATAAAAATCTGTGATTTGGCTATTAAATTGAAACGTAGGTGACGGTAGCTACGTGGTTGCTATTCAAATTTAACATTTTTATAATGAAATTGAGTGTATTTTTTCAATTTACAATATTCCTGTGTCGAAAATGGAAATTCGGGGATTTTTCCAGGCATAAATGATGCCATACCAAAAAAATACACTAAAACCAACAAAATCGGTTTGGCCGTTTTCTCAATCATTAGCATCCTCCTTAAACATTGGCTATTATTAGTATTATACATTTGCTTATGAGACTCAGCTTCAACAATGCTATCGGTCGTCAAGGAGAGGTTTATCTAAGTTTTCACTATTTCGGACAGTAAACGTAATTCGTATGAAGTAATTAGAATCTTTATTATATTTACTTTAGTTTGACGTTTGTCTCACCGGTGTACTCCCAGTATTTTTAATTTAATTATGAAAAATAAAAAACGACTACAAGGGAATAAAATAACTGAATATGCGTATTTCCTAGCGTGAATTTGCGAACTGACGGAGAAACTTTGATTTTTAAATAAATAATAATGGATCTAGAAGAGCTATTTCCTTCTTGTAATTCCGGTCCTTGTTTATATTGGGAGCTTTCTATTGGCGCTAGTGTGCTTTTCACTTAGCAACACAAGAGCGCATTTTCTTTCAATTCGTATCAGACCCTACGCACCTGGTAGCGGACTTCATAACTGACCGGGAGCAGAGTTTATTGGCTCTGGAGTGCACTCCAAAATACAATAACTTCTATAATAGCATGCGCAGATGCTTATTGAAAGGCTAGCAATGTACATATTTTTCATTTGAATTATGATGCACTACTATGGGATGGTATCTATGTATTGTAATGAGAATGCCGATGTGGATCGTTGGTATAAAATATTTATGCCCTTTTATGACATGAAGTATGATGTATTAATTTAATTTTCAACTCTCCATGTCTTCATATGATACTCACTAATGTGTAATCTAATGTAAACCTATAAATTAGTATGTATATTTTTCTATCCTTTAAATTTTTTGTTCTCATTTCACAAAGTGATTACGCCTGTGTGCAGCATAAAAACTTTCAATGAGCTACAAAAAGTGTATCAGGAAATGAATTGCGAATTGTCCAACTTACAAACATCACCTAGGAAGTCTGTGTCAATTAAAAACAAAAACTGTCTACTTTCAGGTTGACTGAAACTCTTCCCATGTGAGTACATTCAACTGATTTTTCAAACACGTGTCAATATCAGCTCCACGGAAAATGCTTGGGAAATCATTAATTCATGTGAAGATTAATTCAACCCGTCTCCAAATTCAAGGCCGGTTTTGTGGATGTGATTGCAACTGAAGTCATTCAAAGCCCTATTACGTGTGAAACTCTCACTTTAAGGACAGTAAGTCTATGCGGTTTGGTGCTGCGGATTCTTGGAATGATATGTGATAATGACGAAACATTTCTTGCGTAAAAAAATTCTTCATTACGAAAACGTTTTCAGACATTTCTCTGCATTTATGAAAATGGCTACTCAATGAATGCGGAAGATATGAAGTGATAGCAAAAGATGTAATTCATAAACGAATCAAAATTCGGCCATGTGATCGGTGACTAGGATATAACCCTGAATATTCTTTTGGAGAACTTAAAACTGCAGTAGGTATTCGTGTCAACTTCTGACCGCGTCTAAACGATATCGAGGAATCCTTGAAAACACTCTTTTGCTCTTTTTCTTCCGTTTAGGGATTTTAATATGTTATATTCCCTTATTCATTGTAGTACATTCCATAGTTGCAATGTTCTCCCCATTTAAAATTATTCATAAAATCTTGAGCCAGAGCTTGGCTTTCATGAATCACACAGGCGAGATATTTTTTCCATGTATTCTATTATAATTTTCCTCCTGAGAAGGGGCATTAAAATAGGCATTCATTTCTATCAGTTTTCACGCACAAATAATATGACACTAAAATAAATACCTAATTACGAAAGGTAGAGTTCCCATAAATGTATTAACATCACATAAAATGTATAAGTAAATGGACGGCTGTAGTTAACAGTCTGTTTGCTTGTATAGTATTATAGGTACCGTCCTTTACATTAAAGGTTGTAGTAGCGATTTTTAATTGTTGTTTTTATCTGTATATGCATTATTTATCTGCTTTACTGTATAGTATAGTTCATACAAGACTTAAAACACTGCAATTTCAATTTTAATGTTGACAACAGTAAAATAGAAAGTAGTAATTTTAGTGTTTTCAGGTCACCTTTTGTCCCACGAATGAAAGATTTCCACCATTTTCTGCTTGAAGCTATCCACTGATAATTAGTTCCGCCCTGGTCTTCGTTGTTACTTATCTTGTTTTGTTACTCTTCTTATCTTGTTTTGTTCCACATATAATAAACCCTAAATAAAATTTCTTTATATAATCGTCCTAATAAACGACTTCCATGAAAAACTCGTTAGAAGTGAGTGACTATTTTTCAGTTACTGCTGGTAAAGTTGCTCTTTTTTTTCTTTTTTGGCAAACTATTGTGGTACATTGTCCCGTCCCAGGAGGAAATTGCGTCTGTCCACAATTAAGCTTGTGAATTTCCAGCCTTTGGTGCAGAATCACTAAGTCTCCTTCCTTTTTCTCCCGAGGCATTAAGCCGCCTTTAGTGCCTTTCCTGAGCTGACACTTTACTCTGTTTATTTTAGACTCGGTCGACTTTTTTGTCAGTACCTGCGTCATTTTTCGAATCGTGCACCTTTCAGGACCTGTGCTTTTATTTATTATTGTTCCTAGATAATATTTAGGCCATACTGCCGGATGTGGTAAAATTATGCCGGCTGATGGAGTAAATATTATTGTCTATTATGCAAATAATTATGGATTTCAAGGAAGAATACTACTTAAAATCAGTATTGAAATCCTGAGTGTATAAAAACCCTCGATAATGGATAGAATATAAGTTATATTAAACATAATGGGAATACATAACTCATATTAAAATAATCAGAATAGTGGCTAGCTCGTTCTCTTAACAGGCAAGGGAAATCATAGAAACATGTCGAATTCTGGGCTAGTAGCATCAGCTTCCAATTCGCGCAAACTAGTGCCACCCGTTCCGCTGCGTCAAATAGTCTCGAGCTACTTCAGAATCCCTCCGCTGCCTGCTCAGCGCTAAATTTAATCATGTCCTGAGCGATACAAATTTAACTAATAATTTCAGATACACACTTTTTTTGAGTTACTTATTAAACATCTTCCTTGTATGAAGGACCATTTATTGACAGAAAGACAACGAAGTTGAAGTTTTCGTCTCTCTACTGGAATTAACCGTCAAAATCAAAATTATAACGGATAGTTCATTGAAATTCATTAGCAACTCTATTGCGCTATGGTGGGTAAATTATGGAGGTGATACCAACACGTGTATCTACTAATTAGGCGTTGACCTTTATCTAACGCACAGCAAAAATCCGTGGTATGCCAAGGGATTATCATCATTAATTCATTAGTTTCCTACTCGTGAAAGTTGATCGTGCTTCGATCCATGGAGTCTCATGGATCAAGCGGATTACTATCGGTATCTTTTTCATTCTTCGATAGCCTTTGGTTACCATCTCGTAGATCATTAATCAATCGCAATCTGAGACTGGCGTGTGAGTTTCCATTCGCAACGGGATGAATTCTTCGGTGCGTTAACGAGAGGGCTTCCCATTCTGCTTTCCAGTTAGCTTCGATGATTGCATGGTTTCCAAACGCGACCTCGAAGTTAGAAAATTCTAAGCCTTCGCGGCACCTCTAGCCGATATCTTCTCATTCCAGGCTCCATTTTTTTATATCCCCGGATCGCTATGCGTTGGGAAAGACGGGGACCGTAAGATAAGCAATAATCGTGGACTTTTTGGGGGCCACGGCCGTCTCTTTAGCCCGCGGCAGGGGGAAATTTCCCAAACTCGGCCATTATTCAAATCTGCGTGGCCAGGTGAGGGGGAATATAAGAATAATCTTTACCTTCCTTATCGCAAACACTCCCCCAAATCGATTTCAACGTATCCACACGCGTAGGATTCGTTCGTTAACGAGTTTCTCAATTCGAGCACAATTCAGGTTTTCTCCTGATACATGTCTCACATTCAGCTCCTCGGAACATGTTTATCCATTTGATCCGCCTTGAACGGTTGTAATCTCTTTTTTTTATAGATTTTTTGAATCTGAATGAAAATGGTAGTTCTAAGATAACGCAAAAACAGGGATGTTGATGGATCTTAAAGCGGGTAGCGTAATACTTTCGTACAATAAGTTAGGTCTCCATTCATTGTATGGTTTGAACCAAAGAGCTGTTTGGTGTGGGAGAATCATTATATTTATTCATATATAACTTATTTATGTGTCCATCTGTTGAAAAATATAGTTTTTCCTGTTTTCCTTTGCTAATTTTTGGCTATTTATAAAGTGAAACGTGACTGAGGAAAGACGCATATGCCATCGATTTAACGGAGAGTCTCAACCAAATGTAAATGGGTTAACTGGGTCATTATTCAAACCTGCGTTTTGTTGTTGGATGATGATACAATGGCTCTTTTGTTACTTATTGCCAATATTCAGTGAGACCACTTTGTACCAAACCACATATACATATTCACCTATGTCATACGCCTTAGTCTGTTGGGGTTTGTTTTTTATTTTAGTTTTTGTAAAAATCTGCGGAAACCAAAAAATGAGTGGCTGGTAATGTATTTTGAATGGGTCACGTGATGAACGTAAACAAAATTTCCATGGGAATAAGGTTGCCTGTTCCGAGGAACTAACCTCGTTTAGTCTGCTAGGTTTTCAATAATTGGAATATATTAGAAGATATTGAAGTCGAAGGCATTTTCCAGTGGTGTAATCAACGTAAACAAAATTGCCTGGGGAACGAGATAACATGGACTGGCGAACAAACCTCGGAGTTTCGATTTACCGGGCGAATGAGCTAACCATTACGCTAATCGGAAATCACCTTGTATTTAGCCTGCTACTGGCGCGGCGGTAGGGTCACTTGCTCGCCTTCTAAACCTGGAGTCGCGGGTTTGAGTTACACCTAGCTGGATATATTACCGCTCAGGACATGGTAAATTATTCTTTTGGACTATTTCTTGAGCTAAACGCGACACACGACTGCATAGTATTAATGTCACTCGTAATAAAATTTCCATAATTTTTATCCAAAGGTAGGTTTTTTAAAGAGTAAATAGGAATTCATTCAAGTATTCTACCAGCTGATTGGTAGGTTCTTGGACAGTCACCATTCTGCATCCCATCCTCATAGACATTGTCTCGCTTTCCCTCCTAAGGATGTGGCGCTATTAGATCCCTCTTAAAAACTCCTCCATCCATCTCTTCTGCCTTCTCCGAACCTCTGCCACAAGCTTCCTCTCCTCTCCGACCATATCCAATACCTCCTCGTTCGTCTTCCTCGCCATCCAGCTCACCTTCTCCATCCTTCTCCAAACCCACATCTCGAACGCCTGAAGTCTACGCAGATCCTGAATTACTATCTGTCAAATCCATGATTTTTTAACTAAAAGTAAAATCATTCCCAAAATGGAGAGTGGCCTAACATACTCCATAATCTTCAAAGATTGTGAAATTAACATCGTTGAAACTGGACCGTATCTTAGCAATAGAATATCTAGCCATAAATCAGATATATCCAGTTATACATTATCCTGGGCTCTGGATCAGCATGCTTACATCAATAAGCACACATTTGTTTTAGGCAGAACTGGTATCTAGGATTATGAAACCCATGGGAAATAGAGACAAATTAAATAAATTATCAATTTATTCATTAACCCCAACACGTCCAATAAAAAACAGACGTCTCTTAGCTCAGCAAATCGCTAAGCTCAGCAAAGCTTATAGTGACATAATTAACGAAGTAGTTTTGGTTCACACGGACTGATCACTGATCTAGCCAATTTTTGCAACCGTTTTGTTTTGTCAGCCCTACACATACCTCTTATTTATTTTATATTGCGTATACATGGTACATTTCACTGCAAGTGTATATTATAGTGTGTTTTCATGTGCATATTTAGTTTCATTTAAATTGTCCGTGCATAGAAATAAGCAGTAAAATATCCTATATTAATTGCTTTTGTGCAGTGTGATGCTCTTTTGTATTGAAGTGAATGCTGGAAATGTAGTGTAATGTTCCCATGTATAAAGAGAGCTCTCTGTAACGCCAACTTGATTGCAACTGTATAAAAAATAGATATAGTAATAAGCTTGTGTATTTTTACATCCTTTGTCCATACACTTGGACGAGAACATGAACCAATTTAAGTTGTTTTTAAAAATTATTCTAAATTAAGACTGACAGCAGAACTACATATTTTAATTTTATGGGTACTGATGGATGGTATTTTTTCTTTTTGAAATTCTGTATCGTGTTTTAGCTCTGGAGAAGGAAGCAAGCAAGCTGTTTCAAAACGGCGTAAATTTGTCTACGCTAGAGAATGAACGACGTTTTAACACGGCCCTGCGGCTATGCAAGACGTAAGCAAACAAAAAAGGTTCTAGGTGTCAGAAATGAACACTTTTCGGGACGCCTGGTCCTTTCTCGGCCTTCGGGAGGACTTAATCTTGACCCTTCGTCGCAGTGCAAGTCTCACTCACAGCATGTGTCCTCGGTCAATTGCTTGTTTATGCAGTGGAATGGCGAATATTAATGTTTCTAAGTATCCTGGAAATTGAGGCTTATAAGTACATCCATTATCCCAATCATTACAATTGCACAAATGATGTGGTACGCAGTCACGCGCACGGGTGCAAAGAAGCAAAACCGTTGCATAAACAAATAGTTGGCCGCGACCGCATGCCGTAATGGTGAAAGCAACCCATGCAGAAAGCAGCGAAGATTATCTCTACCCAGTGGCCGGACTTCCCAATTGCGGTAACCGGCAATTGGGAGATCTGGGTTCGAATCCCGGTCAAGTCAAATGATTTTTCATAGCGAATTTCACCGTCTTTAGTGTATAAATTCCTTATCTTTTGCTTCTTTTTGCTAGTTCTAAACGGAGCAAAAGTTCTAAACATTTGCAAGTTCTAAACGGAGCCCTACCGGTAATTTTAACGCAGTTCGTGTGTAAAGTAAACTCAGAACTAATTTGGGTGTTTATTTGCAAGAGAACTTGATATTAACGGTAGAATTTCGTTTAAAAACTGTAAAGGCACTGTAAAACTTAGGAATTCATATCTGATTTTTATATTTTGAGAGTGCAGAAACTATTTTTATCAAAACCGTTGCATAAACAAATAGTTGGCCGTGACCGCATTCCGCAATGGGCTACCCATGCAGAAAGGAATGAAGATTATCTCTGCCTAGTGGCCGAGGAATGGGTCCCTCGCCCGGCTGGGTCCGGTCCCAAGTTGAAGAAATACATACCTGAGCTATTCCTCAATATTCCTGTCGCTCGAGAGCTCCGTCCATGTAATGCAAAGAAAGTTTAGTGGCATTCGTGGGGATAAGCTTTTTCCAACGCGAGACGCCGCGGCGAATGGGTGAAAAGGCTGTCATGCATTACCTCTTTCATTGAAAGAGCTTAATGTCAGCGAAGTTAGTGAATGATTGGTTATCTCTGAATTGGTTTCTTCGAAAATATTACTCCCATGGAGAAAAATTGTGGTATTTGTAATACTTAATAGGTAAATCTTTTAAGCATTTACTATCATAGATAGATACCAGGTTCCTGTAGTATTCTCTTAATGAGCTTCCAGCATTCCAGTGTATTGGCAGGAGCTAAACCCTATATTGTTTTAATACCGCTTCCTTATTTCTGTAAAAATCGAAACTTTTCAGTCCCTTACGATCACAGCCTTAAACATATGCGTAGTAGAAAACACCCTTGGATGATTATATTTTACTGCGTGTCAAAGATAGTTTAGAGCAGCCACAGAGGAGTCGTAACAGTTCGTTCAAGAATTAAATACTGGGCCCAAACACATTCGTTCCCCTTTGTTCCAACCCAGGCCCCGCCACGGTGTAATGACTGTGACGTTTCTATGAATGTGAATCACCTCTTACTACGTACCTGAAATACAGGGATAACCATAGAAGATTAGACAATAGGGGTTCTCTATAAAACTTTCCCGGAGACAATCCAGGTGGTATAAAGCGAATGCTTGTTTTTATTTAAAAAATTGCTTTCTTAATTCCATGTAGTTTTGTGATACGTTTACTTTAATCGAAATATCGAAATTATAAGATAGAAAAAATCGCTACTTAATTTATCTGAAAAATATTTTAATTGTTTCCTAAAGAATTAGATCTTCCACATTGCGTATGAAATTATTGGATCCTGCGCGGTGAAAATTATCTAAGCTGTCGACAAACGATAAACATCAAACTCTGCTACTAATGTCAGTAAAAGCTGCCACTTTTCGTATAACAATTCTTTTTATCTAACATGTTGCACATAGTTTAAATGCCTTGAGAATATTGTACCATTTCTTATAGCTGCATTTATATTTTCGTGATTGAATCGGAAATTTTTTATGTTCTTCTGAATCATTAAATATTTTAATGCTGGCATTCTATCTCCTTGTAATAGTATACTAATACCCTCCAAATGTGATGATTTTGCATGTGGGTCTTTATCCAAAATTGCTTAGCATGGTATTAATTGAGAGAATAATAATAAGTTGGTCTATAAATAGCTGTTTTTAAGTCAATATATTATTGCATTATTTTTTCTATAGTATTATGAAAAACTACTGCTAATTAAAGAAATTGAAGTAGGCTACGGCAAAGTAAGTCTTTTTCAATTCAAATGCCAGTAATTAAGACTCATTAAATTATATAATTATCACGAAATGAAGTAATTTCTGTAATACAGTAATAAATATTTAAGATGAGTTATTTCATGAATTTAAGTTTATATTTGATTCCGTAGTGTATGGAACAATACGGAATCAAATATAAATCTGAAATTGTATTGCTCGAATTGCACTGCGAATAAATAGGGCGATCGTATTTTACGTAGTTATCATAATATTGACAATTTTCGGGAGTAATGAATATTTCAATTTATATTTTCAATATTACTGTTAACCAGTCAAAAAACGACGATTAACGAAGACCGCTCAACGGTTAAGCCCGAGGAAGCTGGCAGAATAGTAGTGAGAAAATGTCAGGATAACATAAACGAAAGGAACATTTGAAAATTTTCACGGGAAACCAATAACAATTAAATCAGTTGAAAAGAAATTAGAAAGTCTGTACTAGATGAACCCTGTATTTTTAATCTCTATAATTGATTTTTTTTGTAAACAAAACGAAATATTAATTTTTTTTAACAAGTTCATCTAGTATATGCTAGATATTAATACTAAGTTTGTTAGAATCAAACTCCTCAAGTGCATGTCATGTCAGATATCAGAAAAAAGGACCTCGTAACATTCAGTCCTTTGGAATTATTCAATATGGGTGGAGTATATCTTAGGATGTAATTCTTTTTCTTCGCCCGGTCGTTCCTCCCTTGACCTGAATTAGTGTGTTAATCGAAGTTTCTAGATTTCTTGCCTCAAGATATTCATCCTGGCTCTTGAAAAGGTCACCCAGTTGGTAAAAAAAGAAAAAAAGCGTGAGAATGTTTTAATATTTTATAGTGATTTTTTTTTTCAAATATCTGGTGTCATTTTTGATAATATGTTAGTATATCCTATTTTTAAGATTTCCAATTTTTTTTGAAGTCGCATTAAGTCAGTGGATTCATAATTCATATTTAGACCTCTTAGATAAAAGCATTGGATCATTAGGCAAAATAAGAATCGTATGTGATACGTCCTTCTTCGTTAGCCTGAAGCTTTAGGATATTTATGTCCATATTAGAATGCGCTTTGATCTTTTTGTAATTGTGTCTTAGATATTCGCCACAAAGTTTTGATCCTTTGGTTGAAACTATTTTTTTCTTACAATTCAAGAATTTTAGGCCTTTCATCAACATTTCAAGGTATCATGTTAATAACTTAAACAGTTTCAGTTTTGCTGTTGAATGCTTATGAGTCACTTTGGATATTACCTTTTATGATATTAAATATGTTTTCATCATTTCTCCGTTAAAAGGATTGGGAGGCTCGTTTGGACAAAATGATATTTTACGGAAATTATACATTCCCATCTGTGGCATTTCAATTAACAATTTATCTGAAATAGAATTTTGTGTTACATTACTAAAATTTCAATGTGTAAGTTGTTATATCGTCTGTATTTTTTCAAGCGCATGGAAGATACCGCGAGGTGTGGAATTACTACCCTATTTTTAGCATTCTCAAAATCTAATAAAGTCAGTTAACCTCGTTAACCCTGGCGTTAATAAAAAGGTGCTGCCCTGTCTTTCATGAAGTATTGCTGACTCTTTTTGCATATTTCGATAGTCTTTGTTTGACCATGGTGCTGCACGCTTTGAATGAGACTGCCAATTCAAGAACCGAGGAATGTTGGTTGAGTAGCCTTTAAGTCAGGTGGGCAATGCACCCGCCTTCTAACCCAAAGTTCGCGGGTTCAAGTACCGCCTTGGGCATGGGCGTAGTTTAAACACGATTAGTTCAGCGCTGGAGCAACCAGAAGGAAACCAATTCCCTTAATTTGGTCTCTTAAGACTTCGCGCGGCGAAGCGTTTTCTCTCTTATTTTATGCTGAAAATTGGAAATTTTCTCGGAGCTCTTCCTAAACGTTTCTTATTATTTTTCTGTAAAATAAAGTCTCTTCTTTTACGTGTAGTCCATCTGGGATAGGCATCGTGGTGTTGGATACGTTATAAATTAATAGATCTGTGAATTTTACTTGTTAACATCCGGTAAAGCCTCCCTTAGTCAAATTAAAATTAATGACCTAGCTGGGGGCGATGCATGCTCGCAACTCTATCTCTTCTCTGTGGGTAATATTTTTGTAAATTTGGTTTCTATAGATTAAAAATAACAATTATTAAGGATGTTATTGACTTATAAGTGATTATGATTGCTATTGGTTTTTATGTTGACTCTTGTTACCTACCTACGATTGAATTTCAGCAATTGACTTTTCTTAGGTGTCATTGTAGCGTGTAAAGCGGAAAAAGTCAGCCAAAAAGTAAGAACTCCTCGCAAGAAAGTCTGATTTAAAGCTCCCCGCGCAAATTTGGGAGATCTGGGTTCGAATCCCAGACCAAGCGATATTTTTCGCTGTGAAACGAACACATTTGTTTGTTTCCTATCAGGTGACTCTCGTCAAGTTTAACTGCTTGCAAAAAAGGCAGTAAATGTGTAACTAATAATTTAAATGTTTCCCTCTCTGAAATTTACTCATAACATTTACAGAATATTGTAATTTATTTTGAAATTTTCAGTGTCTCTGTTAATGAAATCATTCATTTATTCTCGTATTCGACCTTGAAGAACAATAAATTTCGTGTAATTGTACATTTACGACTGTGATGCACATAAAAACTTACGGAATATAATGAATCTCCACTGGCGTTTCGATGGAAAAGACTTCCATCGAAACGTCGATGGAAATTGAGATGGAAAACCTGAGCCAGTCGGAAGCTGAGAGAATTCAAGCATCCAAACCAATATATTCTAAGGTTATCTAGGTGTATTGGCTAGAGTACTGGCTTTCTAACCCTTGGGGCTCCTATTCGAATCTCAAGAGTGGCGTACATTTTTCGGTGGAATACCTATCTCTACTTGGGTGCCAGGTAGATATAGAGAGAGCATGGTGGATGAAGTCCTCCATTCGTCGGATAAGAATTTGTAACTTTGGACCCCTTCGCGCCTATCTTGAGGGCCTGAGCGGACGCTAGGTTTATCTCCATTCTTTCTCCTCTCCCGGACTTCCCTCATCTACACCGTTGAATTGAGTGGCTCCATATGCCGATTGCCTCCCCTAGCAAGTAATGCGCGAGTGTTTTATTTACATATTTACTCTTTTTAACGAATATTGCATTCTTAACAGCTCAACCTTTTGTTTTGTCCTCTCGCGCCCTATGGTTTCATTTATTATAGCTTGAAGCTTTAATTTAAGCTTTGATGATCAGGGACTTTTTCTGGTACTTGGACCTTGGGCAACGGCCTGCTTTTGCTGAAACACCGGTTGGTGCTCGCTCGATGACCGAAGTGTAGCATCGCTCCGCTTGGCTGGAGTTAAGGTGGGCGATCACTCTATTCATCCTGGGTGTTTTTGTCCTTTTCTGCCAGTGGAACGCTGTGGGAATGAAATGACCCTAGCCATAGATGCACGTTTAACTGAAGTACTTCTAGCTTTGGACTCTCATCCTAGTTCATGATGTAGGTATATGCCAATGTAGTTTTGTAATGAAAACGTTTTATGTCAAGACGTAGATTAATTTCACAGGCAAAGGTTTAATTTTTCTCATTAATGTGGAATGTGTCAGAAGGTGTAACCTACTCCTGGAAGTGATAAGTGATGTAATTTCAAGCATTTTTGTATTATAAACAGTGAGCCGCTACTGCTAACTCATTCAGCTATTCCAACTTAAACTTTTCAATAAGTTTATTTTTCAATTTGGCCATGTAAACGCCGGAAAGTGGTGATCTATATCAATTGAAGAGATCTGAAACTTGCCTCAGTGACGCATAGAATATGTATTTCTCTCATTGTGTTGTCAGTGATGCTTTGAAATTTAACTTCCAAGGTGACACCCGAATATTAAAACCGCACGGTGTGCTGAATGTAAAGTTTGTGATGCCATAGCTCCGTAAGTAAGATGTTTCGACTCTATGTTTATTGGGAAAAAATACTTTAAAGCACACCACGTATCACCTTTACAAGTTATTCAGCTTAAAGATATATACATATATACATATATATATATATATAATCATACAATCATAGGAAAATGGAAAGGGATAGGAACACATAAAAGGACGAACACAGGGTTTGGTGGGGAAGATGAAAATGTGTCGAATCCAGACAGAAAAAATTTCACCTTACCCAGGATGATCGAAACCCCGTCGAATCCAGTAGTTAATTGAGTAGCCTTGCTGGTGTAACTGGTAGCACACTCGACCAGCAATTGGGAGATCCAGGTTCTTATCCTGGGTAAGGTGAAATTTTTTCTGTCTGGATTCGACACATTTTCATCTTCCCCACCAAACCCTGTGTTCGTCCTTTTATGTGTTCCTATCCCTTTCCATTTTCCTATGATTGTATGAATTTATTCGCGCCTTTGAGCGTCTGATTTTCGAATGGATGAGTATATATATATATATATATACTCATCCATATTGTATATATATATATATATTATGAAGCGAACCCTATTAAGCGAACGGGGGAAATGGGTATTTCAAGTGTGTATATATATATATATATATATATATATATATATATTATTTCTCATGTAAAGATTTAGAATACACTTGAAATATCCATTTCCCCCGTTCGCTTCATAGGGTTATCATGGGCTAGGTTACGAAGGGGACTGGTGGATGCGCCTGGCCTCTCACACGGAGCGTCGGCTGTGGAGCGGGCATTCCTCTGTCGGCCCCGGCTGTCTCCAGGCGCTGCTTTTTCACCGCCGTTCCAGTTTCGAAGATCGCGGTAGGGGACCTCGATCCCGCCGGTGTTTTTTTTCCTCCCCCACCCTTCCCCCCCTTCCCGCGCTGAAAAGCGAGAGTGAAGGGGCGTGGCCGGTTGAAAAACGTCTGGGGTCTAGTGTGGGTTTGAGTTGATTCCCTCTGCTTGGGTTCTCGTGAGTTGCCCCGAGGTGGTGGTGGGGGAGAGGAAAGGTGGCAAGGCCGCTCTGGGAAAGTGGATCAAGCGTGTGTCGGGTCAGAGATGCGGAGGAATGGGATTTGAGTCGAGCCACCCTCGGGGGTGGGGGGATGAGTGAGTTCTCTGGAAGGAGGTGACGAATGTGGTCGGGAGGGGTTTCGCTTGATGGGGGATCGGTATGGGTGTCGAGAGGTGGTGGTCCCAGGGGGGTTCACAATGTAGCGGGTGCTTCGGGTGGGGCTTTTGAGGGGATACGGTGGTAGAACCTTGTAGAATCTTTTCTGTAGTGGCATTGTCATGGGTCCTCAGGGTCTTAAGTGCTTTTATTATGCAATAATCTATTCATTCGGTTCATATTACATATCAAGTAGTGGCTATCAGTACTCATGATTGAAGACAACTTAGTACTTTTCTACAAAACGTTTTATGTACGACGTGTTTCACCGCTTAACGGTATCGTCAGGTACAGAAGTTAACCAAAATCTGTACTTGACGATGTCGTAAAGCGGTGAAACGTGTTGTACATTAAAAAATTTGTAGAAAAGTACTAAGTTGTACTAATTCATGAGTACTGGTATTATTAACTTCTACGAAGTGAAGCCTGCCACGGTCAAGTTTAAGTAGTGGCTATTTGTGATATTTAGGTACTATTCTTAAATCTTGCGCACTATGTCCAGTGCGAAGCTAATTTATTAAGCCTAGGATTTCAGGCTTTCCCGGCGAAGGTGTATGTCAGGGAGCTCTCGCGTTTGACACCGGGTGCTCAGGTCCATGATTGCCTGAGTACCCGGTGCCAAACCGAGACTAACTTATTAAGCCTACTAGACGATATATGCCTCCTTAGAGTAAAATTTAGTCTATATTTTCATGCAGAATAGGGAGTATCTTCTAGAAGAATCAGAAAGAATATGTAGCTTTGGTAATAAATATTCTTACTGCTGGGGCTACTTCGCACCGTCTAACGTAATACCTTAACCCTATGACCGACTCAACATCAATGCCCTCGGTGGTATGCACGCTATACCTTTTGATGGCACAGGTATTAATACCATGGTGGAATTTGCTTCTACTCTTTCCTTTTGATTCTTGCCCCTGTACCCAGTTTTAGTACGACCGTATGATGGGTAATGTATTATAATAGTGAATCTGAGTGAAGTGAAAACGAAATGGTTGACTGGAATTCAATATTTTTAAAACTTATGTCTCCGGCCAAAAGCATACCATTTTTCTAAGGGATTTGTATTATCTGGTTTTATGATGAGGCATAGCCTATCCCGTCAGGGTTATAAGGGGCAGCAGCCATATCCCTGATCTTTACTCGGAGGGTCCAAGTGTAGAACCCAGTATTAGAACAATTAGGTGTATTATAACGGTAAATCCGAGCAGAGTGAGAATGAAATGTCTGAGCAAAAATGACCACCGCCAAATTCGTAAGTTTCCAGCCCAGGATTTTGTATAACTTTGTGTGATTATTGTTTAAGGAATTACGAGTTACGAATTACAAAGAAGTTACGGGTTCCAGCCCGCCAGGGTTATGAGGGCCACACCTTTCCCTTTTTTTACATTGGGTTCAAAGTAGTTTACCAGCCCCCTTCAAAGAGGTATTTTCACCGGCTTCTCTCCCTTTGATGAAGCATTTCAGACATGTGTGGTAGGTTAACTCCCTCGTGTTGCGCAAGAGAGGAGGGCGCGGTGACTCGCCGTTGGGGAAAGCTCTTTGCTTCGGACCGTGGAATCCCGGGTTCATTTACGTGTGATTGAATTACATGGAGTCCAAATTAGGATATGCGATTTTTCTCGGGTGCTTCAGCGTTATCCGAGAGTGGTGAAGGGAAAGGACCAGTTCCACTCTCCGGGAAACCAATTGGTGGTATCGTTTGCCTCCGGGCTGGGGATTGGAAGTTTAATCAAAATAATCGATATTTCTATGTAAAATATATCAGAAAAATGTCGAAAGGATTATTTTATAGCATCGATAGAAGTTATAGACGCGGTAATGTATCGAATGAAAAGACTAGCAAGCATAAATACTGATGATTTGAAAATTAAATCTTCTTTATGCGTCTTTGATTAGGTATTTCCCCCTCTCATTAATTATATCCTCATCATGCATTGCATAGCTATTCCATTTTCTTTGCTTAACATCCCAATTACTCTATCCACATTCATGGAGTACACTTCCAAGATATATGAACTTTTCCGTTGATTCCAGTCTATGCCCGTCCTTCCAAGTTCCACTCGCACACTTCTGCCTTCCCAATATGTAGTTAACACTCTTGTTGAGAGTCAGAATATTCCATGAAAGATAAAACTTTCTTATTAAATCAAATATGCTAACAAAATTGTCGTTATACTCGAAGATCTGGTGGGCTACGATACGTTAGCTGATAAATGGTTAACAAATGAGAAATATCGATGCAGGTCAATATCAAATTCATATCTCTCACACCTACTCAAGAGATTTCGAGATAAACACCCACCTTCTCGGCCGTATCGAAAAATGTTACAGTTGACGTGTATTGTTCTCATGGTGTTCAAAGTGATCGCATGCCAAGCGTGGCTCAAAAAATCTACGCGGTCGCATGAATTGAGAGATCGATCCGTATTATATTACTGACTGGAGGTATTGGGGGCAGAATTTTTCTCATGAGATAAACGAGCTTAAGATATGAATGCGAATGCTACATATGGATCACCTTTTCTCGGTGTTCCGATGCCCGATGAAACCCTTTCCCATTCATTTGCTCGTCGTATTTCTAGATACATATATTACAGTGAGTGGAACCTTGGATCAACATGAAGGCAATGGGCTTGAGTAATTGTCATCCAGATGCGTGATCTTACTTTATTTTCGGCGGCATAATGTGAGTTTTTCCTTTTCCTATGCGAGTAAATGCTAGGTTTGCGGCTTCGAGACCTGCTTGAGTAGTTTCATCACGACACTACTATGATAAGTGGTTTAGATGCTATTTTCAGGGGCTATGGGATATGAAAAATAAAGAAAGTCTATTATGGAGAGAGTTCAAGTTTCCGTCTGTAGTTCACTTATGTCTTCCGTTTTTGCCCACAGTGGCGGCGTCTTTAATCTTATAAATACAGTAGCGTGATTTTCGATTGGTGGAAAGATAAAATTCTTGTAAACTCGTATTTTTTCTCATACTCGGCGTTTGGTCTAAACTTAATCTAATTTCCTTTCTTAATCTAATCTAATTCTCCTTTCGTTTGTATTTTATTTCTTTACAACTCGAGTTAGTTAAAATGTGGGTCAAATGACATTAGTGCGATATTCCACAGAAGAAAAATCATTCGCCTTGACCGGGATTCGAGCCCGGATCCCTCGATTTCGCGCCGAGTGCTTTTTCTCCTGTGGAATATCGCACTTATGTGCACTTGCGGGTGACTCCGTAAAGGTTTCTACCGTGGCTAGTCCCGGTTTCCTCAAACTTTTTCAAATGACATTGTTAGTTTTGAATTTTACCTCCCATTTTTCATCTAATTGATTTACCTGAGGTTCTTAGTCCGTCATTGTAATTTTCATAGGACGTTTCATCATTGCAAAAAATTTCTGCGTATTCTGAATTTGACAAATGCTTCAGCCTTTAAGTGCTATAATTTTTTAGTTTCCTCACAAAAGTAATGGTCAACACGCTTTTCTTTCTAATGCTTTCATCACGTAAGAAATGAAGTTTTGAATTATGAAATTAATAAGTTAGCAGAAGATTTCAAGCGTTATTATTCATCATTATCCACTTGTTATGAGAAACTTAGGAGAAAAATGTTCTAAACCACGTCATTGGTATGACATTCCCTTAACTCCTAAATTTGGTTCATCGACGTTTTGACATCTGAATGACGCAGAGAAATAATATTTTTCTGCACTAACGGACCTCTTAAAACATACTGTCATATTGTGTTAATTTATGATAATGTGTAGACCAAAACTTAATGTTGATTTGGCCATGAAGTGGCTTGGTGATTAACATTTTTATGAAATGATTTTCATTATCCTTAGATATAATTGTAATTAGTAACACCATGGTATCGGTAGAATTTTTGCCGTAAGAGCGTGAAGCCGAGGAGAAAGTCCTCCGTGCATCTTTTGAGCGTGGTTATGTTACCGATCATTGTGCTTACGTTATTCAACCTAGAGCAGATGTCTCACCAGAATCATTCCTGTTATTTTAATTCAATCATGTGGGTGCGGATGTAGTCGGAGGTGGTTGCATTTTAGATATGTGCGAATCATCGTTATCTCACTTCGAATGGTATCGAATACATGGTACATTTTTGAAATTCGAAAAATACAGAAATTTTTAGTTTTATCTTTGTTTTATCTGGAGCATAACTAATTTTTTATTCTTGATCTCATGGATTTTTTAATTTTTAATTTATAACCTAATAAACGAAACTAACTGTATTGAATCGGTGCACTATGATCTCTGCGATTGCTGATTTAATCTTTTTAATACTTCGAATTGTTATCTTTATACTCGATTAAAATCTAAATTAATTCAATATATCTAGGTTGAAGCCAATTCAATAGGCGATTGTATAATGAATTCAGTGAAACTGGCATTAATGGTATTATATCCCGATGATTTTCCTTAATACTTATTAAGTTAATATTTTGTAAAGAAAATCATCTCTTTACATTACATTGTTATAAAACCTGAGCATTATATCCATGTAAAGTGTTTCATAATTTATTTTGATTATAATCAATTCGATTAAAAATTTTCGAATATTTCGTATTTGAGTGGTCTTGGTCTACGCCTCTATCCTAATTCGATGGCTGTACAAGTCAATGTTCTGGCTGATGTTCAACTAATATACGCTCTTCATTCCTCAATTAGAATTGTTTCAGTATTCGAGGAGGTATTCTAATATTTCTCGAATATCCGTATCTTCGATAGCCACTCGAAGGTTCAAAATCATAATATGTCGTAAATTCAAACTAAATTATCTGTTTGTTTCGAACAACTCTTTTTTGTTAGTATCTATAGCTACATGGGCGCTATATTGGTAATCATCGGCCTGGCGGTTAGGGAATCATGAATGGATATAATATTCATCTTGACGGTGTGATATCTGCAGTTGGATAATGGAAAAACCAAAATCTACTATTAATAAAAAAATCCAAGCTGCCAGTTCTTATTTTAGTATACAGTTATTAGTTGCGTGACCCGCAGCAGACCGCTACTGAAGACTGCGGTAGGATGTAAATTCTTGAGAACTACGCTTAGGTGTTGAGAATGGAGGAAAGCGTAAGAGAGAGTTTAATATAGTGTACTATATTACTAACATAGCTCTAAATCGTAGACTTTCACGGCAATTCGTAAATGCTACGGTGACTCTCGAGTTCAGCTGCGTGGTGTGCATCTATGATGGCTCAACGTATCGTCTCGATGAAAACGTTGAGGCTCGCTGCTACGCGAGACGAAACGTTGAGCCGTAGAAAATGCTAACCTCTCGTCTGAACTGGAAAGCATTCCTAGTATCTAATATTTCCGTCTGGAGTGAGTACTTAGAATCCAAATCTACCTCTCCCTCGGCAGTAGATCTCGGGGCAAATGGACGCCTTCACCTCGTGATTCACCGATGCACCCACGGTACTGGACGCGGCAGTCTCCTCTCCCTTCGGCCGCGATGGAGAATTTCCCCTCGGGGGGTGATTGATGGGGAGGCGTTTGGTGGGGAGTGGCGTCGGGGCCCCCCTATCCCGCCGGTCGGCCTCGCCGGGGCGCGGCGGTGTCCCCTCCCCTCACCCCCCCCGGGGGGGGGGGGGGTATCTCACCCCCTCCACCGTCCCGCCCACCTGACCCACCCACCAACACTCTCTCTTTCGCCGTGTGGCATTCATTCTGTTGTTCGTGCCCTCGTTTCTTCTTCTCCTTGTCTTAAACCCGTCTCCCCGTCGTTCTTAAACCCACACTCCCATCACTCTCCCCGCATTCCCCTGAGGCGGTTCTAGCGTCCATCCCGTGACGCCTCGCCGCGAGGATTTAAGAGGGCACCTCGGGAATCGCATAAAATTGCTCCGTAGTGGAGAACCGTTTGCCTTGGGCGGGAGATCGGGCCTGGAAGATGTTTGGCGAACCTCACAGGAAGTTTATACCTGTAAGCTCACCGGCGAATGTCGTCACTTGGCGGAAAAATATGCCTCGAAAGCACCGTGATTGAGCTGCATAAAGTCATTTCATACAAATATTTATTGCTCTCGATTTCTCATACGTCTACAGCGCCATTGCATGGTACAAAATTGCCTATGACCACTAATGCAACACTTATCAATTGCGATAGCTATGGGATCATTTTAAGCTGTGCAGGTTGTACGTTACACAGTTTAATAAACAGTACGTTACTTGAAATTGAATATTTTGACCCTGAAAATTATAGTAATGAATGTTGAAGTAGGATTGTTTAAAATAATTAATTTAAAAATTATGAATATAGCGAAATTACACTAAGACCCGATACCATCAATTTTATGCTATTTAGGTCGTATAATAAGAGAACTTTCACTGCCCAGTAAAGAATTGCATAGCTATAACGTGAGCTTTACCTGGCCCTTTAAGCAAGCAATTATTTTTAAACATTTATTGAAACATCAGTAGTTTTTAACGAGGCAACGTGGATATATTAGACAGCGAAACAGCTATGTTGCAATTTGGCGGAAGAATCCTATGTTGACTAGAAAATGGGAATTGGAATTCACCGAATTGCGAGATATTTTTTCCATGCCGTCCTTTATGTGTCATGCACAGTCATCATATCAATTAAGTTCTTTACACGACGTAATTCTGACGGTGCATTTACCCATGCATCAGGACTTGATATCTCGTTTAAAAAGGCCTAAAGAAACACTAGACTTAACACAACTGTCTTAGCCAGGCCAGTAATCTCTTAATCATTTCAATTTGCAATTCCTCACCTTTTACTTTCTCGTAGTGCTCAGTATTATTCATAGGTTTTGCGAAAAATCTTAGGCCCTACATTATTGTATGGATCAATGTTTGCACGTAAAGTAAGTTAGGCCGTCATCCTTGGCAAAAGGAATGGGGTTTGCGTCTTTAAAGAAAATATGAAATCCTCTCAAATTCTTTATACTTCTGTATAGCGGTGTGTGCCTCATTATCGTTCAAGGAGATGCATAGCTCAAAATAGCTTCAAGTAGTTGCGCCACAAGGTGTCAATAAAAAAGATGAGGTGAGATTGTAAATAATGTTCACTTGGCACCAATTTTTCAGTGAAAGAAATGGTTTAAAAATGAGGGTTTTTTATCAAACAGTTCTAATTTTCCTCGAAGTGAAAATTTCAGTCTTTAAGTATTCTTTATCATGTCTTGTTAAGTTATATTTTGTAATATTGGTGAGATCAGTGGTGCTATTTGCCGTTTTCTTGTTACTGCCCAGTGTTCGAATGTTGGTACAGCTGCTCACCGGGTAAGGGTATTTGATTTGTGATGCATCTTTTTGTTTTTTTAAAGTTAAAGCTAATTCACGCATTCATAACATATTTTTGGCACCAGTATTGAACACCACTTAATTTCAATGAAGTTAAAAACCTTGAACTTTACTGAAAAAGAATCTCATGTGATAGCTATTCGTGATTGCATTTTCCATTTCGACTCCAGTCAAATAATGTTCTTTTAAAACTCGAGTAACTTCATTGATGCATCGCCTGTCCGCTATCTTAACTGTGACCTTATAAAGTCCTATTACCTGAGACCACATGTATTTGATCAAGTTTGGTAAGGACATTGGTCCTGCTGAAGAGCGCTCCCTTCAATATTAGCACAACCACATGGCGTAATTTTTATGGAGACATAGCGTTATCGTTCCTTTTCCATGGCTTCTTTATGAGACTGCTTCTAGCAACGTTATAGAGTAACCACGCCTCTCAAGTGCTCGCACACTTCTGTAAGAACTTTCTAGGCGACCACTCAGTAAATATCTTTAATTTGTCTCTCTATCGGATGAAATGTTACGGCCTGGAATACATGCTTAGGGATTGGGTTAGGGGTGAGGGTTGTTGCTTTATATCCTAAGCTTTAGTAATTTCGTTTAACGTATCCGCGTTGGATGTGCTACAAAGATGCCACCCATGCAGATGATTCGAAACGACGCAGTATTGACTTTGGCGGGGACGTGTTTCGAAAATGGGACGATTGGTCAATGGTGGATATTTCTCTGAAAGTGACGTCCTTTGTGTTACATTTCAATATTTTATTTATTCTAAGAATGGGTGTACAGTAATGTTTGTTATCGGCAGCTAAGGCCACTTAATTTTAACTGAACTTCGTGCGGAAAGTTTAATGTAAAACTTTGGAGAAATAATTATTCAGCCATCTCTTACCTTGTGAAGACGATTTATTTTGTTTTATTTCTAACTTGATTAATCGTTTGAGAGTTAGACAAAATAAATTCTGAGGTACTTATATACATAGTTTGAAGTGCCAGTCAAGCACATGATCGTTGGAGTTGCGTTATAGATCAGGCAGAAAAACATTGTTTTGCTGCAAACTGGTTGCTTTGTACCGGTGGTTTTGGTGTGATATAACTCGTGTTCATATCATAAATGGCATCTCGTTGCTCTTTCTCCTCATTTGCAAAGGTAATAAAGTCTTCCTTAACTCTTTGAAGAAGGCAAAATTGAATTGGGCTTGACTAAGACTCCTTTTATTTCTTATCCAATCATCCGTTTCAGTGTCTCTCTTTAAATAAATTCTTGGATGGAAAGCTTGCTTGAGATGCTAGTTAAGCCATTGCTCGGAGGAATGATCCGATCATTTGGCACAAATATATATTGCTTGTTTTTTCGATTTGTACCGTGCCGTGGGGGGTGATGCAACTCGGTATTAATATCACGAATGGCTCCTCTTTCCATTTGCCTCCTATTTTCAAAGGGCAATGAAGTCTTCCTGGATGCTTTGAGAAAGAAAAAGTTTAACTAAGCGTGGCAGGACGCCGTCCAAGATCTCCTTAGTGTAGTTATCTCCTTAGTATCGTCCAAGATCTCCTATCATAGTGTTCTCGCCGCGCGCGCGCGCGCCTTCAGACCTGCTCGTCTGGGTATCGTCGCTTCGGGTGAGGCGTATCGTTTCGGAGTGACCCAATTAGGTCCTTTAATGCCTTCGGATCATAATCTGAGCCACTCGCTCCGAATCACTCTCCTCGAGCAAATATTTGAAAATTTAAACTCGCCCACTCCTTCCGAACTGCGCTGAGTAGAAAGTTGCGACATCGACCGAATAAATTTGAATAATAAAGTCATTATCTTTTCGCGCACACCCGCGTCAAAATTTATCTACTTACGCAATAATCATTTATATGATCAGATGACATTTAAATATGTTTACTGCGCATGTACTCTCTGAAATGCCACTCATTCTCTTTCGGTGATGTTGATATGATGGCTGATTGCTTCATTCATTTTTTCATTCAAGTATTCTACCAGCTGATTGTTAGGTTCTTGGACAGTCCCCATTCTGCATCCCAACGTCATAGACATTGTTTCTCGCTTTCTCTCCTAAGGATGGCGCGCTATTACATCCCTCTTCAATTCTTCATATCTTCTACCTCCTCTTATTTCGTACAGAATTCCTATCCTTTTCCTTCCTCTTCCACGCTTCCCCAGTGTTCTCCCCTCTATCACTCTCTTCAACATGCCCTCTCCTCTCCAAACCTCCTTCATCCATCTCTTCTGCCTTCTCCGAACCTCTGCCACAAGCTTCCTCTCCTCTACTGGTCGATAATACCGGTGATACTTTCAGAAATAACGAGAGTGTCTTTCCTTCAATACTTCAGTAATTTATGTACTTTTGACATCAAATTTGATCAATTAAGTTATTACTAATTTGACGTTAATTTAAATAAGTATTTACGTTAATACTTTTTTATTCAAACTTCGTGTAAGTTCGCTTACGTTGTTAATGTCGTAAAATGTTGTTAGAATTACAATGAAGCAAAATTTATTGGTGTTACCGTAATTTTATAGAACATTCACTGGTAAACCTATTATTTGAACGATTTATAAAAATGAAACTCATATTAACGAGGAATTATTTTCTCCAGATTGTATTCAGGGGATAGAGGGAGAAAAAATAAGAAGCGTGAATGATAAATGCTTAAACTGAAAATTTGTGAACTGAACAGAAAAGTTTATTTAAATTTTTATTCGATTTATATGATTATATAAAACTTCATTTTGGCGTACATAGTCTTGTCCATTGCCTCGTTATAAATATTCTTGTGCGTTTTCGAATTTCAGACATATGTATTTTGACAGCATTCGAATTCTGTATGTTGCCAGTAGCCATGCCAGAAGAATCCAGTGCAAAGTGAGCTTCTCGGTACTGCTCACGTTTTGTAGTGCGGCGTTTGTGGTAATTTTCTCTATGGCATCCTATTTTATCTGTGGTTGCTGGTGCTCATTGCGTAGCCGATAAATGAACTCTTATTACCACTCGAATCCTATGCTTAGATCAAGGCTAAGTAGAACTACCTAATCTCCAGTTTTACTCGAATATGATTTCTACGCCTGGCAATGTGTGTATGCATAAGGTCCTGAATTACTGAGGACCACTCAGCTTAATGCTTTTGAAATGCTGAACGTGGACCATTCATTATATCTCTTTCATCATGCCTCACGTGGCCATACATTTCCCTTGTCTCGGAGAAAATAATACAAAAAGAATAGTGGGGAAAAAAACGGTCGACTGTTGAGGAAGGCGGAAGCGTGGAGACCTTTTGCTTTTGGCAGACGGAATGCACGCGAGAAGCATCCCTTCACTCTCGTCTCCTTTTCGGCTCACACCTCTCTCTCGCCCCATCCTCCATCTCATCTTGCCTTTCGACAGAGCAAATCCCATTCTCCAACATCTTTTCAAGTTGCAAGGAAAACATCCTCTGTCCTGTGCAACTTATTTACGCCTGTCGCGGTCAACAAGGAATGTGTTGGCATCGCTGGAGGAAAAATGGTTTCCTGGACCGGGAGTCAAACCACGTACTACTACATAGAAGCAATTCCTCAATTATTTATTTTCTTGCTCATCGCACCTCCAAATTCAGTGATTCATTTGTTGTAACATCAACCAAAATATATAACTATCGCCAGTAAATGTTCAAAACACGTAAATCAATTGAAAATTTTAAAAGTAAAATCTAGGACTTTTTTTCTAACTTTGTAATAGCACCTATGTTATAATTAATATATACAGTTACTGTTTCATTATTCTTATTGTGTCACATATGAACATGTATGTATGCACGCACGTGTTTGTATTTTTTTCTCATAAGGGCCTGTACCCAGAGCGATTAATAAATTATTTACTTAATTACTTACATACTACCGAGCCCAGTGCGCCTGGAACTAGCCTACCTATTATTCGCAGATTTTAGATTGCCATAGAGAATATTGATATGGCCTATAAATACATATATAGAGCTGGAAGACGCGACAATACGAGAGAGATATCGCACATGTAAGGTAATTCAGCACACATTTCACTTTTCGCCCTATCCCTCCCCCAATTACATTCTCCCTGTTTCTTCCCTTCTTCGTGGATGGTGTCCTATCACCCCATGCCACACGTCCTATTGGTGGCTCCCAGAGTAGTATGTACGCTTAGATTCCGTATTCACGTGGCAGTTTTAAAAAATATATATAAATACTATACCGTGCTTCATTATTTCGGATGCCCTTTAGGCCCTTCGTTCGATCACCGAAGCAACCTATTTTTCTTCTCCAACTTTCAACGCATCCTCTGCTCTTTTTCCCGTGGTTACGCGGATAACCTGCGACGCGTTGAATCACTGAGCCCTCCTCAGCTTAATTCTATTCTCTCCTAAACGTCCATTGTGTGACGTCCTCCATCTCGCCATTCAGAGCCTCCGCTTTTTCTTAGCCACTTAGAATGGATGCCTGCCCTTTAGCCGACGGGAAATAGTAAATTACCAGCCTCACCCTTTGGCTCTGCAATCTTGCTTGGCTCATTGAGCGAGATGGAGGCAATGCGAAGCGTTGCGAATTTCAAACGGTAGTTGCAGTTTTGACCTACTCTCGTCAATTGATTTAGCTTCGTGTTGCTCTAAAATTAGGAAATGAACTCCCTTCTTTTGCCAGATTTAAGAGTGGCTGGAAGAATGATTAGAGTCTGTAAGTGCTGTAACCAGACTGTTAAAAAGCCAACTTAGACTCCCTAGGTTAGTGGGTTTGGATCCTGCCTTAGGTGTTGAAGCTTTTATCTTAGAATTTAGGTCTTAAGTTGTGTGGTGTGATGAAACTTTTGATGTGTGTTCACATCAAATCCCAAGTACATGACGGATTTGACATATTTTTTCAACTTTGAAGCTTAAGTCTCAAACTTACATAATATTTACCTTAATGTATATCCATCTATATGAAATATGTTTTCGTTTTCGTTATTTAAACTTGTTAATTCATGGGAAAAACCCTAAATATACTTAAGTCAAACACATGCAGTTTAACTAAATGCTAGTATTGCTATAATACTAATACTGAAAGTTTTGCAGTGCGAAGAAATGATTGATATTGTCATTTCTTAAATGGATTCTAACTCTTCCTCGAGTGTATCCTACAACATAAAAACAATATTTTATATTCGGTACGTTGTGGTATTGTTAAATGTAAGCATTGAAAGGATTTAGCTTTGTCTTTCGTCCGTGAATTGCTGAATGACTTCTTCTTGTTTGACTGATTCCATTTAGATACCTAGCTTTGTATTTGGTGTCCGTTTTCCACCGAATAAACTTATCTCAATGTCACTTTCTCACCTTGTCTCCACAAGACTAATTGTAATGCCTTTGAGGAAGAGGGGTATTACGGAAGCGTGTCTACTTCCGCCCCTCTTGTCTTTGCTTGTCCCTAATCGTACCTTTCGAACCCATTGGTGATGGCCATGTTGACCAAGGAAGAAAACTCAGCCCTAGCAATACCCCAAGTCGCGTGCTTTACCTCTTCTTTTCTCTGCCCTAAGCTATAAATGGACGCTGCGTTTCATCACGTCCGCCGACGGAATTTTGGCGATGTCGAGGCTCGTGTGACACCGAGGAGGGAGGCAGTTGTGCCGAGAATGCCCTCCGTCGATTCCAGCAATGTGGCGAAAGGTTCAGTGTGACGAGGCTTCCCGTTTTCCGTTTTAGCGTGTGCAGTCATGCGGGTGTTGAATGTCAATTGATTCATTATGCAGTTGACGAGCGTAAGATTTCTATTAGGAGGCTGTGAGCATTGTGTGAAGTTGAGTTGATGATATGGCAATATCTCCTAGGGTGCTTTGCAGCGTGTGGAATCAGGATAAGGATTGAAATCGCTGGCGGACCGAAGTCTGCATCGTAATCAAATCGTCTCAACAGAGCAAATGGAGTATTCAATGGAGCATACGCTGACCTATTATGTGTGTAAATATTTTTACAGACAGTTATTTATTTATAAAATTACCCAATTTCTTGATGCAAGAACATTTTTAATAAAAACTATTGCACGAGAATGACGTGCTAACTAATGCATCAATGGCAATATAAGATTAGATAGATAGGTTGCCAAAAGGACACGTTTATGAGGTCTACTTAGCACTTTCCGTTAAAGAATGCAACTTTTACCCAGTGAACGCCTGTCTTAGACCAGATTTCATCGCCTTTATCCATTATTGCGTGAATTATATATCATGAATAACTTTCTTGTCTCCCGCGTCCTACAGTTTATTGTTACAATTCTGTGATTAAGTGTGTGAGTAATTTTGTTCAGCGAATTCCACCGTTTGCATCTGAAAATCATGTAATTTTATTCAAATGCCTAACCTTAAATAGCCGATCTTTTAACTACTTGCGCAGGAATTAGCTTCTACCAAGGTCTGTGATATAAATATTATCAAGTCCCTGGAAGTCCTGCAATTGTTTTTTAGATATTAGTTGCAATGATTTTCGTGTGTAAAGCAAATCCATTCAGCACTTTTGTTACCATCCATACCAAGAGTAGTATTTATAAGGTAATTGAATGCTTTTTTACGCAAAAATATGTTCTTATTGCTGTGAAAATTTGCGCTTACCGTGAAAGGTTTCGTGAAGCAGTGCTCTGTTAAATTGGGACTGAATTGTACATCACTGCAATTTTTCTCCGTATTTGTAATGGATTGGCGTTTAGACCGCTAATGGATTTGAGTTACTAAGTAATACAATGAGAAAAACTAAGCTCTGATTTGAATTAAATGCGGCTATGTTTTAGATATCCGATTGGAAACAAATTTGATTATCCTCGCAGAGACCCATAGTTGAGATCGCGTTGGATGATCAATGCCTTTGTAGCTAATCAAGCGTAAAACGTGCATTGATAGGAATGTGTTTTATTCCGTGATCGCATTGTTTGTGGAGCAACTCAGTCTGATAGTTTTATATAAGGGAAAGGAGGAAATCGTAGAGACAAGACGGTAAACGAGACATTAGTGGACATGGTTTAAAATCTTTATAATGAGTGGGAACGTGAAACAGTTTGCATATTCATTAATCTTTGCGCCGACATTAGGCTATTAGTGCTCTCCTGGGCGGGTAGTTGTGCAATTGTAGTGTGCTCTTTATGTCTTAGATTTATGCACAAGGAAATTCTGTTGCTTGCCGGCAGGAACATCAACAACTTCCAAGAGCCTACGAGGAAAGCTGCGAAAGTTCTTATTTGTGGTGATCCTTATTCTGCAGATTATAAATTTCCGCTGGCCGCTTACGTACTCACGTCCTCGGACTCGTAACAATGCTCCTTCGGGTGGTTTCATAATATTAAACTGAATGCCGGTGTCTTTGGTACAAGCTTTTATAATGGTGGGTTGTTGAATGCTAAGAATCATTGAGACAAGTGGATATTCATCTCTCTTCAGAGAGAGAGAGAGAAAAGTCAGTAAAGAAAAAAAAGAACTGGTAGATACCTTTAGGGGGAAATGTTATGTGGTACATGTGCGGGGAAAGGTTGGATAATTTTGGCGTACTGAAACACTTATTCAGACCCAATTCAACAGAGCAAACAAATTGGAATCCATAAATGTCTCATCGTGCATAATGTCTCACTGTAGGCAGTAGTACTACAATACATTTTAATAATTCCTTTAATCACAAAACGGTTGTAGGCATAATTTGGTGGAATTTATCCATTACGGAAGAATTAAAATAACTTCGTTAACTCCACTAGTATTTATTATCACAACCCGGGTTTCAACACTTGGTGTCGATAGTGCCGATGACACTACGTGTTTAAGCCCTGGTCGTGATAATATATACTAGTGGAGTTAACGAAGCTATTTTATTTTTTCCGTAATTTCTTTAATAATGATCGGATGCAATAGTTATTGTATTTCAACAGAATTGCATTAATTTTAGGCGTCTGGAAGATATTAGAACTTTACTAGATGCAATACTTTAATTAGATCCCTAGGACGGTCATTGAAATATTTCCCTAGGCCGATTGAGGACTCGATGCATGAATACTCAGCTGTGACCCACATTTTTTACTGTAGAAGCGGGTTACATTCTCTTTCCCCATGCGCAAGGAAATTGGAAACACTCTTTGGGTAAATTACTCTATCATCCACACCTCGTTGGGGCCATACTGCTGTTAAATAAACGCCATGAGCAACTTCTTCCTTCGCAGAATATCCCCTCTGAACTGGTAATCGTCTCGGAATGAAAGCCACATTCTCCAGTGTTATGTACGTCTGGTAATATTTCTTGTGCTCTTAAGTAAACTTAATTATTTTTTACCTTTTGTGAGGTAATTTGCAATCCTCTTTGAACAAACGTCTCTATCATGAACTACTCGATTCGATCCTAGCAGTGAAGAGGAAACGTTAGAAGCGATGGCTCAGAGTTCAGAATCTTTACTTTTGCTCTTACTTTTACACCATGTTTGACTCTGAATGCTTTCTTCTTTCGCGAATGTTGCTATTTGCGTTATAATATTTTGTAGGGTAAAGGACTATTATTTTCTATTAGTATATAGTTTATATTATATTCTATTAGTATTCTCATATTCGGAAATGATATTGACAACTGAATGCGAAGGAACCTTCCTGTGGGTAGCTGCTCTTGTCGTTCCTTGTTCAATAAAATAAACGTTGTTATCGACGTATTTGAGTTCAGAATATTCCTTTGTGATCGCGAATTGACTCTGGAATGACGAGACACTTGGTCATTTCCACACTTTTTTATTTTTCACTGACCGGTTTCGATGTTTTAGTACATCATCATCAGAGTTATAACGCCTGACTAAATGTTTTCCCCTAACTATTTTTCCCTAGAATGTGTTTTTTTAATTGATCTTTGAATGTTTTTGCTGATTGAAATTCATTAATAAACGTTTTCCCTTTTTTTGCATCTTGCTCGTAATTTATCAATATGGGATTTTTTTTGCAGGTTGAAATTCGTTAAAAGACTCCCCTCCGATCCCCGAGTTCGTTGGTGCGGAAGAAATCTAAAGAGAGTGATTTTTGAAGACTATCACCCAACGCATCGTGACACTTGCCGAGCAAAGGTTACACCACACTTGGAGAGCACACTAACACACACAAGCGAGCGGAGCGACCAACTGCCCGCGGATCCACAATGCTGCCTTTTTTGAAACACACCGATCTCATTTCCTCTCCCATACGGGGCATTACGCTGACGCACGGCTTTCTCTGACCATCGAGACCGAAACCCGCTTTCACTCTTCTGGAGGGAGACCCCACCCTCCTCCTCCTCCGTGGCCATTCCACCCCACCTGCCCACCAACCCCTTTTCCTTCCCCGCCCCACCCTATAGAGCGTGAACCCCCACGATCACTTCGCCCACCCCCCAGAGCTGCGAGCGAGGGAGTCGACGCCGGTGAAGCCTCACTCATCTGCAATCGCCGCCTTCCTTTCGGTCTTCCTCACTTGCTTTCTTCTCCATTTTGCGCTCTTGTTTCTCTTCTATCCAGCGGTTATTTTTATACGAGTAGATCTATTGAAATAGATGAATCTTTTTACCCTCCAGCTGGAGGCTGAGAAAAATTGCTCACTTGCAAGAGCCAGGCGTCCGCCAATCGGCCTGGACGAGCAAATAATCTCAGGAAAAAATGCAATCGTTAAATTTTCTGTTTCTTCTTTATTATTTACATATTGACATCCAGTTGATGAAGCTGAGTCATCAGTAGAAGGCAGTGAAACTTTAATTGCAAATAATTTTTTGAGCAAATTTTTTTAAGAGAGACCCTCGGGGAAAACAGTAAAAAATAAAAGTCCTCAGATATGGGATTGCATGTGGCTGGCGCGCCGAAGGCGTTTCTCTTCAGGCTGTACCGGTGAAAAGTGCTCACCTTTACCAGTCGTTTTGATAAGGGAAAACAATGATGGGGAAAAACATGGGGTCGAGTAGTGTGTTGTTTTTTTGTGGATGCGGAACTTAAAACTATGAGCAAATAAAAAACTTGAATCTAACTATGAGCTAAAGATACAAAATATAAGTATGTATATTTTTTGATTCGCATGGCATTTTTATGGAGTTTTATTTTTTTCGTTTTTAAGATATGGGTTGATTCCTGCTATTTTTATTATTAATCTCAGGGTGGTTTTCTTCGCTTTAGGAGATATCTGCTTAATGTAGTGAGAATTAATTTAAAAATATGTTCCCTGAAATCATGTTCAAATGAATGTTCGAAGCGGCGATATGGCTTCGAAGTAATACCTTTGTGAAACAAGACAACTTTTTTCCACCCATCGTAGCTCAACTGAAAGTCTCCTTGTCTCAAAATGGTTGTTGAGAACACTCGTGTCAGATTTTTAGATGTCCCCAATAGTCCCAAAATGAGTTCCTTTGAGGTGGGGTTCGATTTTGGGGAACAAAAAGAAATTGCTAGGAGATAGCTCGGGGTTGTATGCTAGGCCAAAATGTCGCGGACACACGAGGAGCTTTGGTAGGGAGCATCAACATCTGCAATATAAAATCAATGGTCACCAACCAAGTTTTCTTTTTGCCTAAGATCTACAATATACCCTACATACAACCTCAGGGGTGTGTGGCAGGGAGTGAGTAGTCACCAACATGCATTTCACTAAACCCTAAAGTTAGTGTGACTACGACTATTGATGCATTTGCATAAATCGCCAATGCTTGTCTCGAGGCGAAGCCTCACAAGCATGCACAACACTATAGATATGCTACTAATTTTAGAGGGACCGTTAGTGTTTATCTACATCTACAAAATACCCTACAAGCTTCCTCAAGGGTATGTGGCAGGGGGTGTATAGCCAGCACCATGCATTACACTATACCCTAAAGTTAGTGTAACTACAACTAATTATGTATTAGTATTAATCGCTAGTGCTTGTCACTAGACGAAGCCTCATAAGGATGCACTACAATACAGATATGCTACCAATGGTAGAGGGACCGTTTGTATTTATGTATTTTCAACTACATAAATGGACAGTGATTCAAGAGTTATGCTGAAAACATGCATGACGCGCTTTAAGTACTAGGTAGCAGATAAGGATACAAATATTAGGGAGTACTACTACTACTAAGAGCTACACTACCTATTGACAAACCTAGTTAAAAGTCTGATTGGCAGCTTTTATGGTCCCTTATCGTTCGTGGGAAAAATGACATTTTAAAACTGTCCGTTATGCCGTCTAGTTTCCTGATTTTATTTGCTTGATCTGATCTACCGTAGTATGTCAGATTTCGTATAATATTATCAACGTTGTCAGAGAATGAATCGGTTTGGAACTTACGTAATAGATTGAGTCTAAATTGTAATCGACGCTCTGAAAGATATTCCCATCACTGTTGCTGCAAAAGATCAGTAACACTAGCAAGATTAGAAATAGCATTGTTGAGAACGAGAATACAGGCTAGTACGATCTGGGGACTAGCTCTCAAAACTTTTCCTTGAATTATCAAGGACATCAGATTTCCTCTTAGAAGTAGATGAACGACATATTTTGGTAACCACCCCTCATCAGCACCCAGACGTCTGTTGCTTTACGTATCAGCTTTGACAAGTGCGAAATTTTCATCAGTTGTTGACGCCCAGATCGTAGTCAATCTTCAGCAAGCTTTATGATGTCTGTAAGATGACCTAATAAGTTCAACTGTGTACGGACAGGCTTTACCGAGTTTAACGCAAAATACGATTTCATTGCTTTGTTCTGTAGAATTCTGAATTCCACCCCGTAACATGAAAGCAAAATACGACGGCAATTCTTTAAACGCTGGTGGCCTGTAATGGTTCGATTTCAACTAGCGAGAGTCATAAATATTACCCGAGATTCCCTTCCACTCATCACCATGCCTATTGCTCATTTTACCCGGGTAGGCATCATATCACTGTAATTTCTTATGGGAAATATATACTCTTTGATAACGTCTGACATACAGCAGGAATACAAAAAATGAAGTCTTGAATCCAAATCCAAAAAGTCGAAGCCGGAATCCAAAAGATGAAGAATCTTGCGTCAAAGGAAGCCTCTCCTAGTCACTCCAGAAAATTTCATTGGATGCGTATCAATTCCTGACCATCGCTGAACGAGGGATTCGGTAGATGTAGGGTGCAGAATGCTTTAGGAAACTAATATAATTCTCGTAGAAATTAAGTTGACTCATGCATTTCATTTTGGAACTCTTTTCTAATTCAACAGTCATGAACTGGGTTCCGTTGCACCTAAAAAAAAATGACCCTGTAGGCATAGAAGTGGATTCTTATTATAAAAATTGTGAAATATCTGTGTCCTTTTGCATTATAATGAGCATCCCGTAGAAAATCTGTAAAATCAAGGAATTTTTAAGGCCTAGTGGTAGACTGAAAAATTCATCTTGCAGGTTGATCACTCTCTAGGCCGCTTTGTTTCGATATGTATCAATCAGTCATTTACCTCAAACTTGGGTCCTCATTCGGCAAGACGAAAGGGTCGCGTTTAGTCGGACGTTAAAATATCATCCAGAAAAATATCTCCGTGATGCTCCGAAATCGTTGGGCGTCTTTGAATCGTTTTGTGGTTCGTTGGTTGTGTAACGACTTCGGTTAGTCCGATGGGTGATGAATTTCTTTTTCGAATTGCATACATTTTCGATCGCCCTGGACAGAACCTCACCCAATTAATATATGTAGCTAGTGTTGCATAAATTTTATCTTATGAAGCGGTGTTTTTGCGCTGAAGTTATTCGTCTTCCTCGAAAATCATTGATGGTGGCCGATTTTCGCAAGGGTTTAAAGTCCTTGTTCGTCATGTCTGAATATATTTCATGCAAATTATCGCGTAAATTTTTCTTACCTTTGCTGTTTCACAACCTAATTTCCTCACTTTTCTCACGATACTTACTTCAAAGGATGTTGCTCATGCGGTGCGTATACCTAAGAAGTTTGACCTTACTGAGTGAGCTCTATCTCTTGGATTGACTCATCGATATATTATCATCTCTCGGTTGATATTTTGTGCAAGTCGACGGTTGAAATTCATTGGTGACCATGTCACTCGGTCAAAGGCCTTATTGTTTTGCGCTTTGTTTTTTATGAAGCTAACATCGAAATGTATTACTTTAAATTTCTCTTTATTTTACGAATATTTTTTTCGGGAATAATTATAATAAAAAAAGATAGATAATGTAAATGGCGAAGTGTTACGGCATCTTTTGGAAGTTGTTATAGCTCTGACTTTTGCCTATGCAACTTTTCTATTTCTAATATAAAGAGAGACTATTCTCAATATCCGATCTTAAAAGTAAAATGTTATCTGTTTTCCATTGATCTATTTACTGCCATTCGCACAGTTTAAAAGCTTTTGCATTATCTTTTGGAAAGACATGTTATGATTTCAATGTTCCTATCCTGAATGTGGAGCCATCATCGCATCTGAAATCTTATCGCATTTTCTTCAGTGATTCTCTTATTAGTTTAAATTGTTTTAATTTTTTCAAGGTTCAATTATATTTTAAATGTACAGTTAAGGCATGTGGATTAAAAGAAATGAGTAAACATTTGAGTTATAATTTATTGCTACTTCGTCATTAATTATCAGCATGTTTTTGTAAATTTTCTATCTAAGGGGACAAAGAGGGTGGCCTCGCACTCCATCACTGAAGCAGCTTGCATTTCGTCCTACGTTTGCATAGTGCCCCGCTTTCATAATCATAGATCGTACTCATGTTTAAACATCTATTTAAAAGGTCCGTTTTTACAATCTCTAGTTTAATACCGTTTGGTTTGAAAGCTGTAGTAAATATACCGTCGATATCGCACAATTAAGCTAAATGGTAGTCTGATGATATATTGAACATCCAAGCTCTCAATTAACATCAGGCTAATGAAAAGGCTACGTTATCTTGCTGGTAACGTGAACCAGACAGTATAAAACCGGTCTTAAGGGTAGGATTCTATTGTTTTTAAGGTTGGGCTAAGCGATGAAACAAATACGTATTTACAAAACGAATTCTTCAGTGTTCCTCGAAAGCTTAAACAAACTTTGGATTAAAAAAATGTTTCATGTGTAACGTAGTTTTTGTGGATGCGGATACTAATAGAAATCAGTCAACAGAAAACTTAATTCGTGATTCCTAAAGGAAGTTAATGATTTTGCCAGGTCTTCCTACGTTTTGTGGTACTTTATCTTCAAGTTGCGAAAAATTATAATTAATCTTGTTTTTAATATATAATTTGTGCACATGCATAAGTACACTTATCTGGATGATACAGCTGTGGGCATGACATTCAAATAAAGTGGGTCGGGTTTGTCAAAAAATGTGGCCGATTCCGTCAATCAGGTATCACTCTTTTTCCACCGCAAAATTCCTTATTTGCTGCCTGATGGCAAGGTTAGGGACCTTTTTCTTTTTCGACCGGTAGCTTTCGTGAAAGACGTCTGTTTAATTTGGCTCACGGTCTTGAGATCACGAAAATCTTGAATGCAGATCGCGAATCATTTGACGAACTCCTTTTCCTATTGGTTTTTTTTTATGTTCACAAACGTCCTTGCCCAGAGCCCTGCCTCACACAACCTTAAAAAATTTAGGGACGGCTAGGTTATAGTTTTCCTCCCAGCTTCACTCATCCACCATTGTTATCCTAAGGGAGTTTTTTGTCGCAATCTGTTGACCTCGTTTCCACTCCCGATGAAATTTAAGTTGATCCAACCCCTCGACGTTCGTGTCCACTTTTGCCAGACCACGAATCGAGGCTGGTAAGCATGTCCGCTAAGTGCATGTTGCATCACCAAGGTCACGTGTAAGTCCAATTTTTTCGGTAAATTCTCCTGAGTGACATTTTGACAGATTAGGAAAAGCCACCTCATTATTCAAAACAGATATTATCTTACTGCTCGAATCTCTCGAATCTATGATATGTGCAATTTACCTAAATTTCCACGATAAAGACCGCTAAATAAATTCATTAGGTAAAATGTAGATAACTTCATTAGATAAAGCGAAACAAAAAACTCTCAGGGCATGTAGATGTTAGTAGGCTTCAGAGAGCAGCGAAAGGCTGCATTAAACAAATCTTAGGGTTGAAAACCTTAGGATGATTTATAATTGAACTATCTGCACTATGTTTCGACTAAATTCCTTCGTGCTGAATATATATTTAAGAAATCAATTTAATGGAGCAAGTACTCCATGTGTCATTCTTTTATATTTTTGTGAAGGAAGTAGTTAGAACTTAAATGTATTGTAATATCCTGAATGTGTACTGGTGGTTATTAAGTTTTAAAATATCACTCACTATTTCCCTTTTAAATAGAGATTGTTTTAAGCATTGGGAAATCAAAAATTTTTCAATAATGGTAATTGAAAATATTCTGTAAAATTAGGTTCAACAAAGACTTTCGAGCTTTTAAAACCTCCTGGTATAAAACTTAACTTATGCTCAAAAGCATGTGTTGGGCGCACGAAGGAATTCTATGCATTAACTCATTTTCGTGATTAATGGCTCCGCAGGATTTAATCTCTAATGCTTTAATCTTTCAACTGTCATTGCCTATTGTTTACCAATAATGCTGTCCCGGTGTTTCACTTGATCAGTCATGACTCTTTTAATTCTCATGTCAGTTGATGTCAGTAAGAAACCGCTTTCATCTGAACGATGTTTGTCAATCTCAATGAAGGATGGCCATTTTACCTCTTGATAGTAGCCGTCAGATGTGTTGATGGGTGTCTGTCTCTGCACTTAACCTATAGTAAGCATTATAGGCTGCCATCGTGCTTAAACTTTTGTGCCAACTCCCCATTTGCGTAATTTCTTCGGGAAACTTCGTCATGACGACCTTGCTAGCTATGTCCCTTTTCTAGATCTCCGTCAAACACATCCGACGGATGTTACTTTCGTTTTCTGTTTCGAATCTCCTTTCTGCAATAAGCGCCTCTGGGCATTAATTAGTTTGGGTGCCCTTGCTGAACTCGTATCCCATTCCCTGCACTTGTAGCCGACAGTATCGCTTAGAATCACCCTATGGGAAATACAGGGGTAACCTAATTCCTCTTGGGTAAACAGCGTGTCGCTCGAAGGAATTTTACGTTTTTTATTATATATGTCCAATTTAAGTAATGTCTTTGTATAAACTATCTCGACGTCCTTGCCAGATGCTGATTTTGTCTAAAACATTGATCAGAGCATCCGGAGGTTGTTGCGTTAATTGTTATATCCCCCTTTCATCAATGAGCGACTGCGGGCTTCCATGAGGAGGCCTTACTTGACCCATTTCTGTTTCGCTGAAGGACCTATCAGGAAGCGGGCATTGGTAAGAGCACATCACTAGAAAAATTTAGGTATTCATTATGTGTAACCCACTATTGTGCCCATTTGAATGTCATTTGAATGTCTTCCTAAAAACCACCTTTACGTCTTTGCCAGCTATTTTTAGAGATTAAATCATCCTCCATTGCATCCTGCGGAAGTTACTTAAATTTGTGCATCCTTTCGTCGTTGATAAATTAGGCCTGAGCTCTTCATTTATCGATCTCTCTTTCCATTTAACTTTTACTTAATGTAAGTCGGTATGGTAACTGCTTGTCTCCTGAAGAAAATGAAGGCTTTAATCGTGAATGATCCAACTACTGTGCCAGCATCCCATTTTAATTGTCTTCGTTAAAAAACATCTGGACGTCCTTGCGAGTTATTTCTGTTGGCTAGTTCATTGTCCACCACGTACAAAAATTTTATTTTTTTGTTCAGCTTGCGCAACATTCCAGATTAGACCGCTTTCGGGAGCCCTCGTAACATTATTAGGTTTCTTTTCTCTCATTTCCTTTACACTGAACCTTTTAGTCTTGAAAAAGGTCCCAGGGCACCTCCCATCCCTTCAAGTTCCGCGGACACCCTGTTCGAGTTACGTCCAAGGGGCAGGGCTTGGGGGTGTGGACAGAGCCGCCCATCCAAGTCTCACATATCCTCCTCCACCCTTCTCCTACCCTAACCGCCTCGCCCTACTTCTGCAAGGGCCACCACCGCACCAACCTCACCGTCCTTCGCCGAAGCACCCGGCGAAAGGTTGGCATATTTCGGGGCGTATCCCGACGTGATCGAACGGTAGAGATAATGAGGGCGAAGGGGAGTTTTTGAGGAGCTTTATTCGTCCTTTATTATTAGCATCGTATTTATTTTTTTCTTCGTCAGTCTCCCTGCTTGGAGAAGGCCGCACACCTACCTATCTACCTCCCCCACATCTGGTCCCTCCGACACGATAGACTCGCGTGGCCCCTTTGGTGTATTATGGGGGTAGGAGAAGCGATCCTAGCGACGGCCTGCTCTCGGTATGAGCGAAAGACACGGGTGGAGCACGTGCTCTGGTGCAGAGGTGGGGCGGATATGTGTGTCTGTGGATTGAGAAAGGTGGAGGCAGTAACTGGGTCACGGGGAACTGCTTGGGGTCTCTGGACTCTCTTCCCCACTCCTCTACTCTGTTCACCGCCTCACTCCCCTCTCTTTCTTCTCCGCACATGTAGGTATATCCCGCCCTCCCTTAAGAGCCTCCCCACACGAATTCCTGCGGCCCACTCCTTTCTATCCCTCCCTCACAACCTTCTCTATCACCTGGTTAAGGGTTAAACGGCATGGAGGAAGGCGGTATGAGTAGGGGCGCGGTCCGACGCCTTAGCTTTACTGGCTTTCCCCTTCTGTTCCCCAGACCTATCATAGCGCTCGCGCATAGCTCCTCGCCTTCCCCACCGGTCTCTGGGACTGTCTTAGCGCTCACGCTTAGCTTCACTCCTATTGGATCCCCACCTTCCTCATCTCTCTTCGGAGCTATATTACCCCTCTCGCAAATCCCTCCATTCCAGCTTAGCTACACCGACACCCACGTCACATGACCCACAGCAAGCATGACTAACATACCATGCCGTCCTTATTTTCTCGAAATATAGATATTTTTCAGAAATGTCACGTTAAATATTCAATTGGATAATAGTTGCGGTAAAAAGTGATCATATAATCCCATCGCCTACCAATAATATAGTCACATGGACCATCATCTAAGCTCTTAAGTATTTCGTCATTATATTTCATTCAATAGTTATTACCAGTATGATAAGTTTTATTCCGCCTGCCCCGCTGCTCTTGTGGAGCTATCTAAGCGCTTGATTAAATCTCTCTGCCTTCCCCTCCACGCTCTAAACTCTGGAGCTATCTTAGAGGCCCCGCATAGCTCACCTCTCGTGCTTAGATCCTCCTACCTTCACCTCCGGAGCGCTGGATCTGGATTTTGAGGGGAGCGAGCGTGATGGGATCTAGCTATGAAACTATATGGAGGCTGCATGGTCCCTTTGCTCGCGCATACCACGCCGGGGCGGGTGCTGAAGGGTGGGACTCGCGCAGCTTCGCGGGCGTAGCACTGGTTTGAGGCGGGAATCTGGGGCAATGCCCCCTCCCATCTCGCCCTTCCTCTCTCTCACCTTCCGTCAAACTTCTCCTCCTTTCAGCTTGGTGGCGTGGGAGAACCGCTGACTCCTTCCCATGCGTGTACGTTGCGTGGGGTGGGTTTCGCGAAGGTATTTCTTTTTAAGGCGCCAGGGGGAGGGAGTAATGTTGCAGGAGAGAGGATGGCGTTTTATCGGGGTTGAGGCAACACAAGGGAGTGGCTGTTGCGTCTTTGGGCGGTGTTTTGGGGCCTCCTTCGAGGAGAAGGTGCACGAGGGGGAGGGATTGAGGTGAGATTCGGTGGAGGGATGGGGAATGGGGAGTGGCTCTTGCCGCATGCGTTGTATCGGAGCGTGTGGGCGAGCTGCTGGTAAGGAACAACACTACATGCATGGATGGGGTGGTGGATGCTGTCGGAACCGGCTCCTTGTTTCACGCGCGTGATGAAGTGGCTATACGTAATCTTTCAGGCCCCTTAATCTTTAGTGGACTGTCGATGTATATTAATTTTTTACCCTCATGCCCAAGGGTTGCGATTTAAACGGCGTTGGTGGGCGTTACGTCATTTTCGTCATTGCTCGGAGAAAAATATATTTCTAGCCATAAGGTTTTAGCTCGCCGCCAGGGTAACTAGATCAGAATAAATGCAAGTGGTAATCGGTTTGAACAGAAGGAATTTTCTACACATATCTACGGTTATCGTCGTTCTCAATAAATAATTTACTTCTACGGTATTCTGCTCGTGTTGTTGAAAAATTAAAAAATGATGTAATCAGCCCTGCAGGAGGGAGGCGTAGTAGTGCGTTTTGTGACAATCATGTGATTCATCATAGGAAGTTGATATTTAATCTTTTTACAAGATGCTTCACGATTTAATGGCATCTAGTGTCGATCATTCAAAGTTCGATTCGACGGCGTACCAGGGTTATTCCCTGCCGGCCTCGCGAATTAAAGGTCGCGGGTTCGAACATTGAATTGTGCATGGAAGCTATGTTTGTCTCGGGATTCTGGTTCCAGGTTGGACAGTTTTGGGCAGATCCTATAGAGTTGGAGTACATTTGAACCCATGTTCACAACAATAAATCTATTGTTCGATGACATGAAATGATGTTTTAACTTTTGTGTATATTTCACGCTCATATTTAATTCTTAAAAATACCTTTCTGTATATCCCCAAAACTTGCATAGGTATTACTATTGATTAACTAATAGTATAAAGAGCATGTTTTAAAGAAAGCCCTCATTCTTATGGTTGCACATTTATTTTTCTATTATCTATACGAGATAGCGTTAAGCGTCTAACATTTTATTAATGTGTAAATAAAGTATTCTTTCAATTTAGACTTATCTATTCATATGAACCATAATTTTCTTTTGAATATGCTTTTAGAAATGTTCTATGGTATTTAGAGGCTTTCGCACCGTTTAATATTTTTCATATTGCTTATGCGACAGTGCATAAAATGCGAGTTCTCTCATTTATATTTAACGATGTTCCGACACGAATGTGTGAGTTGAAACAAATGTTTTATTTATATAGCCCATTTGTTTATCTTCCTAAAAATAGGTATGACTTTCACTACTGACAAACCTTTACCATAGAAAAACAACATTATTTTGTAAATACTGTAGCACTTAATCGATAAATATATTGTAATGAACTCTGCCTGCCATGGGAGCCGAGTTCAGTGCCATTTCAAGTTAACTATTGCATTTTGACTTTAATACCTGTTGTTATTTGCTGATAACTCAAAAACTAACTGGGCTGGTGCCTTAATTTAATCACCATCCAATGCTCTGGGAGAATTCGATTCTCGTCCTCTGTTTTTCGAAAAAATGACATTGATGTCAGGTAGAAAAAATAGAGTTTTCTTCCATACTTCTCTCATTCTCGCATGTAAAACTGTGATTTTTCGTTCCATTTGCGAATAAAATATCGTAGAAAGGTAGGATTTTGCTCTTCGTATCAAACATATTTCTATTATGAGTAGCCAGAATAGGCGTGCGCACGGGTGGTGCTTGGTGGTGCGCCGGCACCACCTAATGGCGAGAAATAATTAATTAAATAACCTAGAAATACGTGAAAATGATCTATGAATGTTGATAATTTTGAAAAAAAATAGGTAAACAATAAACTGGTAAATAAATCAAGTACTAAAGTGTTTTTAATCCCTCTGTCTTATTGACAAGCAGCATTTAAAATTCACTGTAGCTCGCTGACTAGCAGTACAAATAAAGTTTTACATTTTGTAAATTGTACCAAGCGTGCGCAGAAGTAAACTGAGGTTAAAGTTAGTTAAAATAAAGTTAGCGGTGTCATGTTAAGAGTTAATTAATTAATAGAAATTTTCATAGGCTATTCAATAATGAAGCAGAGTACGATTATTCCTCGTTTTTATTTTTAGACGCTACAAGAACCGCTTGAAATAAGTGGTTGTAGTGGTTACTCCTTGACAACAGATCAAAATTGTTCATTGACTTCCAATTTGCTTTGAAAGTTTTCTCAATAATACCTGTAACCAGCACCAGTTGTGAAAGGTGTTTTTCCAAACTATCAAGTGTTAAGAGTAAACTGACAATGTCTCTAGATCGCCTTGAGTGCCTAATTTTCCCATTCAGGGATCAAGAAACTACTCAAATGTTTACATTGAAGAGTTTTAAGTTCGTATTCCTGGTGAGAGAAGGTTGTTGCTATAAAGAAATTTATTAAAGTAAGTTTATAAAATTTGACTATATAGTAGTTAGGTAAAGATTGATAGTGTGTTTTATTTCATTCTTACGAAAATTTCAAGACAATACATTTCTTTGTGAAACATACGTTCATAAATAAATTTTTATTTTTTAACACCCTCATTTTGTTTGTTTAACTTTTATTATTAATATTTGCAAGCATGTTACAAATTTCTTAATTGACATTTTTGACCGCTAATTTTGATAATCAAAACGATTCCAGGCACCATCGAATATAAACGTTTGCGCACGCCTATGGTAGCCAGAATATGGATTTAGCGACTTTTAAGTAATTTTAAGGTTTAATCACCTCATGTGAAGCTTTTCCACCATGCTTTCATGTAACGTAGTTAGAGCGAAATATCACCTCACCTAGAATTTGACCTAATTTTGAAGAAATCATCTCTCATCTTTCCAATGATATCATAATACCCTTGCCGAACTACTTTTTGAGTAATTTACCAAAAAATATAAACTATTTTACATGGCATAGATTACTGCTGTGCGCTCCAGAGGGAGAATATTCGAAAAAATAGGAACTTCTAACACCTAGATTTCGTGAAAATTCTAACGGTGTGTAGTTAACAGGTTTTCTCAACTATGTATACAAATTAATCTGTTACTCTCCGCAGACATTTTTACGAAATTGCAAAACCAACCTGTTTTGAAGGCTTTTAAGCCGTACGGCGTTAAAAATTGAGTCAATTTACAGACTTATGAGGTTTTATTTATTTATGAAATGTTTGTCATTTATAACTATGTTTTTGCGCCGTTAATATTACAATATTCACTCCATACTTCTTATCGACGCTGAAATTGAAATATAAAATTCGAATATGGTCTCCATTATGACAAGGGAAATATCTCGCTCAAACTACGTTAAGGAAATAATTATTAAAACTTTCTTATGCAATTTTCTTGGATGCAACTTAAAATCTCGCTCTGAAGTCGAGTAATATGTAAGCGTCGTCTCGCTCCTTATGTCATGCACTGCGTCATGTTGAGGGCGGGTCCAGTTGATCTAGAACTCTCTTCTCGGGTGGGGTGAGGTGATTAGGCTGGATCGGTGAGAGTTGTCGGCGGTGGCGGGTGAAGGGGGTGGGAAGGTGGGGGAGTGGTTGATGGCACATGGCGGCAGACCACATGGATGGGGAGAGAGTGTGAGATATATTATATCTGTCGCTTTTGCTTTTTTTCTCCTTTGGCGGTCGTTTGAAGGATAGGGTTACGTCTGGTGCAGTGACGCAAGAATATATGTCCATGGAATAATTACGCTCGGAAAACGGCCGCACAAGATTTTTTTGCGGGCGGCAACATTTTTAACGGTCTTCGTGGCGTTCAAGATCTAGGTTAACGATTTTTTTTCTGTTTCGGATATATATTTGATCTCAAATTCCAATTAATTGCGTTGCTCATGCTAATAATCCACCGCATGATTTTCGGCGTAACAACTTTTTGTAGTCAAAATTACTCTCTATGAAGGTGCTAGCTAATCGAAAAGTATCATCTTTTACGTCTTGCATTTGTATGTAGGAGTTCGTTATAAATATAGATAGTGCTTGTGCCCTTAAGAAGTCAGTCATTATTTTAAATGTCTTCTCGACCGAGCAACAATTCTGTCGTTTCGCCAATTATCTAGTCAACATTTCAGCTTCTTATAAACTGTAAGCTCTTTTCATTTCTCTCTAACCACATCATTGACCGTGTGTGCTTTCTACAGCCGCTTTCTGAGTAATTACCCTTAGCCGCATTGCTTGATTGCGGTTCCATATTTAATATAGTCATTCGGGGTTATTATCCCTTCTGTATATGGTCTCGCGGTATTGGTGGAAGAATATTATTGTTTGTAATAATAGTGTCTAAGATAGATGAATGGAATACTCGCTGGTAACTAAACGGATAATATTAGTGTTGTATTGTGTGAACTTGTTGAAGTTACCCGAGACACTTCGTACTCTCACAATACTTATATTTTTATTTAGCCATTTACAATATTTTTATTAGCATGCGGTAATTAAGCTGTCGCTACTTTGGCTATTTATCGATAACTTTTTTATGATCTAAAATCGTGACCAATTTGGTGTAATTTATTTTGTACTTAACTTTCCTTTTCGTGGTATTTCTTTCCACAATCTATCCTCATAAGTTACAACCAATCCTACTTTTTCTAGTTCACGTTATATTTTTGTTTATCAGTGTTATAATGCAATTAACCGACAAATTGTTACTCCTGTAACCATACTTTCTGCGATAAGCTCTACAACTGATTCATTAGTGCATTCTTAGAGTTACATTTACCCTGTGGTTTGGAAACCGTATTCGACGCTCAAGAATTTAGTTCCATGCTTTGTCTTTTGGCACGCTAATATCGGTATTGTTATTGTCATGGGTAAAAAGCTTGAGTGATAAATTGTGTTTGTCTTGTTTAGCAACTCTGCAATCAATTGCTTTTTCTATCGAGAAAAATAATCCTTAAATGTGGTATTGTGAATAAAAAACTGTTCGCGAACCATTCACAGTGGTAAATAAAGTCTGATGCGCGAATTATTTTGCGACTCTTAATTTGTCCTGTCCTTTTATTTCATTTTTTGTCTTTTTTTAAATTGGTAAAATAAAAAGAAGTCCCATGAAATAATATGCCAATACAATGAGCCAAACACTAAACGGTCCTGCTAAAAGCAGTTTCGTAGATCAACTGAGACGAAAGATTTAAGGATTGCATAACTATTAGCTCGAGCTTTTTTGTACCTATTAGATTGATAGGATAACTGTCATTCGTGACATCTGTACATTCCGGTGACCTATAGCTTCCATTTTTCGTAATATTCCCTATGGGGAAAAGACCAGTTTCATTTCAATCCACCATATTGATCTTCAGCTTTTCTACGTTCGGGCCCCCACTAACTGTGAATAAAATGATAGCATCACCTCGGTCGTGCATCCGTTCTGCATCAGTTGATATGTATGCCCCGTGTCCAATACGGAGCGCATGTTCGCCGCGGAGGCGTGGCAATGCATTATTTAATAGTTTCTCGGAGTGTAGGCGTCCTCCGCTAGACGTCACTGGTCGCGCTAACTTTCGCTCTCGTTCGTGACTCCCCCGCGAGTCCCTCCGAAAGCAGTGGCGCTAGCTGTCGCGACGTGAAGCCGAAAGCAATGGAGGCTCATGGTTTCCTTCTGGAGGAGAATCATTTACGACCGCGTTCTTAGTGGCGAATGCATTTATGAAGGGTATGATAAGTGAACCCAAGCGGCGCATGGAACAGGTGAATAAATATTCTTGTCATTCATATGCTCAATCGGCCATATTGAGTGGGTCAGAAATACACCAAATATGCCCAAAACTGAATAATTATCGAGACAATTTTCGCGATCCCACGATGATATGTGAATCCATACGTCAACCAAAATTTTACACAATCCTATAGTTTCATATAATGACAAATTTCGCGCGTTGGCCTAGTTGGATTGATCATTTTTGTCCTATGAGCAACGTTCTTCCTTTAGTACGCCAACCCAGACTCCAGTCTATTGCATTATTTATTGCATGATTTCATTCTCAAATAGTTTTGGTTGCTTTTTCAAGCGTTATATTTTATGTATCCCATCTTTATTTTGCATGTACCATTTTTACGCCAATTTCACTGATGTCAGGCCACGGCTATAGATCAGTGAGAGCTGAGTCATTTGGTTGCCGATTAGCCTAAATTATAATTCTTCCCCAATTCATTGCTCATAATCATTCCGTGAACTGAGGAGACGAAGCTGAACGCAGCAGCACTTCTATCTAGGATATGCATTTTGTTCATGGTAAACTTGGATTGATCATTGACTCCATTTTATTATAATTTCCCTATCAGAAAATGTTTTCTTATTTAATATTTTTCCTCTACAATTACGCTGTCGCAGACTGCAAAAATAAAACAAATTTCCATTCATTCAACGCCTTTTTGTGACAATTTGTGATGGTGAATGCCATAGAATTTTTAATATTTCTCAAGTGCAAGGTGAAGACAGATTTTTTGTGTGTGGACGTCAATGTGTATGGGTGTCATTTTTCTACTAGTGCTGCGAAAGTAAGAAGAAATCATTGTTTTACATGCCACGCTGCTTTACCTACGAACGAGACTCGTCATTGGGAGAGCTCTGATGACAACCAAGGCTATCGAGAGATCTACTTGTTGGTCACTGCTGTCTCCGCCATCCACATTCCCCTATCACCCCACCCTCTCCTCCTAGGTGCCGCGGCGCGCCGGTGGTGGAGAGTCTGGCGGCCGCGCCCGTCGGCCTAGCCGCCATTCCCGTTAATCGCCTCCCGCCGTGCGGAGGTGTAGTTGGTAAAAGCGCTGTCCCGTTCGGAGCGCAGGAGGAAACAAGAATCAGACCGTCCGAAGATGATCTACACCCACTTAGTTCCCCGCGAGCTGCAGTAGTGGCGCGTGGCAGAGGGTGTAAGGACACCAGCCATCAACGGGATTTTGTGGATGAAAATTTTGAAATATATATCTAAACTTGTTGCATCTAAAAATGACTAGTCATGTTATTCCACCTCGTTTGAGTCTCTCAAATCACAACCGATTTTGTATTTGTCGTATGATAGCTTTCTCCAGACCCAGCTTTTCTGTTCAATTAATCTGCGTCAAAAATTTACTTTTAATATATTATTATTATTGTTAGCGTATTCTCCCCATAATGGAAGACGTTAAGCAAACAACTCAATCAAGATTTCTTCGGGTTCTTCTTGTTGCTCCAATAGGCTTTCATTCTTTCCGAGTGGGCTTGTTTTCGTTCTTCCGACCACTTAGGTCTATATTGTGTCTCCTTTGGTTGCTCTGATTTAACTTCCCATTTGTTTACTTTGTGTGTGTAGGTGTCTCTTTCTAAAATGTCTGTTGCACATATGTTCGCGTTTTTGAGGTCCTTTCGAAGTTCTTCTAGCCAAGGTGTTGAATTCTTAAGTGAGGTTACATAATCTAGAATCTTTTTTGTCAATCGATTTTGTGGTAGTCTACTGAGATGACTAATGAATCTCATTTGTCTTTTCTTAACGTCACATTCAATGTTTGAAAATTTTTCTGTTGTTTTTATTGATTGTAGCCTGTAACCGTCTTGTGTATATCTTGCTCGTAGGATTTTTCTGATGATCTTCCTCTCTTGTTTTTTGATTTCTTCCAGTTCTTGTTTTCTGTTAAGTGTCAATGATTCGCTTGCGTAAAGGACTGCTGGTTTTATGACAGTGTTGTAATGCCGAATTTTTGTTTGTCTTGACATGGATTATTTGTTATAGATGTTTTGAGCTAACCCTAATGCTTTCTTGACTTTCTGGAGACGGTTCTGCTGTGAGATCTTCTCAAGGCCTGTCGGTTCAATAAATTCCCCGAGGTAATTTATATAATAATAATATATTATTATATAAATATATAATTTAATATATTATTTATACCTATACGTGATCGAACCAACAGAGATTACTTCTCATGTGGACCCAAAAAAGAAATATCCTATCAGAGTAATGACTTAAAATATTCTTAGGGCTGGGAGCTTTGCAGTAAAGCTGTTTATGGCCATGAGTCGCGTGGAGGAAAGTAGTATTCAAACCTAGTCCTAGTTTATACCCATCCCCATTAGATTATGCGTGTAGTTGAATATGACAAAGAAGTGATGGAGCCAAATAATTTCATCGATGACAAGAGTAGAATTGGGTTCCCTGACCACTGTTCTAGAAGATTTAACCATGCATGCTCTTCCTGTGTTTGTTATGGCTCCCAATCAGAATCTTTTCCCTTTCTCTAAACTGTTTTTTTTACAAATATGAAGGACCATCTTGAACTTGGACATGCTTGTTTTCAATAAGCGGGATCCCTTAAATGTTTAGATAAGTCCGAATATAGCACGTTTTCTTTGTGGATGGAGGACTCCCATTCTATTTCGTGTGATATTCCAGACACCCTTTTCTTATTTATGACATTTTTCAATGGTTGGTTGATCTGATGCATTGATCTACGTCTAATTCTTTCATCAAATAGTTTTTTCAATGAGCCCTGAATGCTTCCTATGCGTTGTAAATACTGGCATTCTTATTGAAAATAACGCCTCTCTCTGACTTTCACATTCCATTTACAAATTATTCGTCTGATGAACCCTAAATTTTTTTTGGCTTAATCCTGGGTATTTAGTAATGACCTACATGTCAATGTTCAATATTCTGGCTGCTTAATAAAAATATGTCGTCTGTCTTATATGAGCGACGATATCTAAACTTTCCCCGCTCTTTTTTTCGCGAGAATATGTGAAATATGGGAAATAATAGTATTTTTTTTACCTAAAATGAGTGCCATTTTCGCGAAAACTCTTTATAAGAAGCATGTTCTCTCCAGGAATTGATTGGTAATACAACTTAAGAACCTTTGCGTCATACTATTTGAGTTCGTGGAAAATTACTGCAATGTGCGGAGCCAAAATGCGTAATAATTCAATTGAAATGGCGTTGCAGGCGGATCCAATGGCTGGAAAAGGTTTCATTTAAATGTGTATTAATGGAATTATCTGCATATTTTATACCATAGTTTCGATCTGTAATAGATTAAGAATGTGATAAGTGAAAAAAGTATTTTTAAAATAATAAATTTAAAGCGAAAGTTCGCAGTGCTACCTCCTTGATCAGTTTTCTTTCGAGTCCCTAACCTTCGCTGCGATTGCCTATTTTCTGACATTCGTGCGTCTTTTTTCCTCATGCTCCCTGGGGCTGATGAATTGAATGATCGACTGAGCAGCGGTGCCTCCCACTCCTCCCATTTAAGGCCGTCCACAACCTTGCGTGAGTGGCTTCGAAATCGGAGCGGAAGTTGTCTGTACATTCTTCACACAGTCGGGGAAAGGGGAAGCGATTCCTCGCTCGTTGCTTCTTCTTCTTCATCGAACGGCGTTTTAAGACTCTATAAAAAGACTCATCGAAGTTGATGGCCAAGGAAACGCAGCCAAGTGTACGCATTATCATTTTAAATGCAGCTGAGGAAACCTTTTCTTTAGATTTACGGTGGCCTAATGTCAACCATTCCCTTTAAATGTGCACTTAACCGTGTCGATAAGTTGTAACCGCATCGATAAGTTGTTTTCCGTTAAAAAAAACTTTGTCCCGTTATCATATTCTATTGTCTATAGTCTATTGATGCGATATCCAATAATATTTCAGTGCAATGTATAAGTGTTTTAAGGGATAAATTAAAAATGTGTCCTTTTACACAAATGTGTTTTGTCCACGCAGACGTTAATTAGCCGATTAGCAGTGTAATAATTTAACCGACATCCCTCGGAAAACCATGGTGTAGTATTCAAATTGAACTTGGTTAAGTGTCGTTATTTCTTTGGGTACAGATCAGTGGGATCCTTTTATTATGCATTTGACTCATCTTTGATATCCGTATCGGCGATCATCGCATTTTGCTACGAAAATAAACATGGCTGAAACTCGATGAGACTCGGAAACTTCAGAAATTGATATTTACCTATATATTGATTTTTGATGAATTGTTTAACTCAACTAATGCTCTGGAACGCTGTCGTATGTACATGTAAGTTTTATGCTTTATTTTCGAACGGTCTAGATGATTTAATTGTCAAACCAAAATATTTCATGCGCGTATGACGGACTCTTAAGAATATGAACAATTCTTATCAGACATACAATGGATATTTAAAAAATAATTGGTCACAATATCATTTCATTTGTTGTACTTCAATTGGAGAATAAATTATTATTTTCTGCGATTTTATGTGCAAATATTCTATAAATGTACAAATTTACTCTTTTGAAATACTATGCCTATTTGTCTACGTATTTTCAAGTTTTACCGTATGTATCGTAATGAAACGCAATTTTCGATGTTTACTAATGATACTAAGGGTGTGAGAACTACTCGAATTCCTATGACTTCCTACAATCGCGGGCGTGGTGCTCCTTCGGAAGAGATCAGAGCCGCCGTTTCCAATTGGAAGCGATGCAACCGTGTTTCCGCGCGCGTCACGCAGAGCGAAGATTCTAATCCTGAAATGAGATATAGGGGAGGGGTGGCTGCGGAGAATGAAGCGTCGTCACCCACCCCATCCGTCCTTGCAAGGTCTGTAAAAGGAGCCGGGCAATTTGTCCCGAAGACCATGGATGGAGCAATCCCGGCGACCGCGGATAGAAGATGCGGTACCCCCCGCGTCCGCTCCTCGCGAGGACTTCCCTCATCCGCTTCGAAGGGTACTTTACTCTAAAGGAATTACCCATGGAGGTTAAACTGAAATGGAGTAAAATACAATATACTGCTTACAGTTAAAAATCGAAGAAGATATTTCCTGGGTAGTCTTTTATACGATATTTTCAACAGTAGGGAACCAGTTTACTTATGCTCTCGATTTGTTTTCAAGGAGAGTTTTCAAGAACGGGTTACTAGAGGGCGAAACGATAAACTACAAATCCCCATCCACCGTACTTGTGCCTTCAATAGGTCCTTCTTAGTAAATGGTAGCAAATTATGGAATGCCTTATCTAGTGAAATACGTAGTTCCAAAAATAGCCGAATATTTAGGCAAAGACTCTTTAACTACCTGTTTCTAAAACAAAGTTTACGCTCTGATCTGGCCTTACCATAATAAATGTAATTTAATGTAATGTTCAAATGGCATATTTGTACCAAATTTTGTTTTTGTATTAGTTTATTCATTGTCTTGTAGAGTTGCCTATATCACTTTATTTTTTCTTGTTCTGTTTGTATTACTTAAAAAAAGGTCCGCTAAATACTGGAATATTTGCACGATACGGCCGATTATTCTCTTGCAAATTTATAGAATGCTCATATGAGGCTGAGTAGCCTTCGAGTATGTTTCAAATTTTTGTTAAAAAATTCTGTATTGTGATCACAAAATAAAATATTTTCTCTCTCTCTCAAATGGAGGAGACATGGCCGTGAACGCTCATGGGCGAAAGTGAAGCAAGAATTGGGGTGCTTGGGAAGGATTTGGTGCCGAGTAGGTGTTGCCAAACCAGTCACAATACATCGCCTTGTCTGACTTAGATTTGACGAAAATCGAACGCGACCGCCGGACACGTAAGCCAGAGAAAGGTCTAAACTGTGCCGACTGCAATGGCGGAATTGGCTTCAAAAATCAAGTACTATGTCGCCTCCATTTCTTTTCTAACCTCCTTTTCCTCCGCAGTGCGGTGCATGGAGTCATGCACATTCACCATGAATCTCGCTGATCTCAACTCCTTATTCTGTAAACTTTGTAATATTCTCTTTTTATGACTTCATATCTTGTGCCTGTATTTTATGACCCATATGCATTGCTTTCAAGTTTTTTATCTTTTGACTGGTGGTCTGGCGGAAGAGTTTCAATAATCTCCCACACTTAATAAAGTCATCTATCTAACATCGCCTCTTAATAATAGGCGACTTGTACTGATGGCTGCGCGAAAAATAGAAAAGGATTATGAATTTACCATAATTTTTGGATGAGCGATGTTCTGGAAATTGTGGAGCTGTTCATCAATTTATTATACCTATTACAATTGAAATAAGTTGAAAATAATGCATTTATGGATTGAATTTATAAAATAGAAGTTTCATTTGGTGGTTAACAGTAAGTGGTGGTTTTAAATCATAAAACATTAAAGTAATGTAGCATTCATAATGAAAGGACTTGTCAAAAGGATATCATTAGAATGGAAAATTGAATTTAGTAGCATGTATTGCCATTTAAATGCCACCAATTGCCTCAGCAAGCGGATAAATATTATATATATTTTTTTACAAATCCTCTATCAATTACAAAAACAATGAATTACGACTTAGGTATTCTGAAAAAAAAGCTTCGGAGTGTTCAACAAAATAATACGTATCTCGTCATAATACCAAATGCATAGAATGGAGCTCTAAACGGGTACATTATGTATTACTAACGTGTCGAAATTCGCCTTACAAAATGATTTGACTTGACTGAGATTAGAACCCTGATCTCCAGTCGGATGCATTATCCAGGGTAGTAAAGTATGCGTAAACTACTTCGGAAAATTCGCGTTTAATGAATAGATATAACGTGGTGGTGTGCCTGGCTATAGAGGGGTTCAAAAAAACCCTAGGTCATAAAGTTAAGGGGGGGTTTTCTCATCGCGTGCTACGTTCCAATACAAGCTTTTTGACACCTCGCGCGACCCGATCCGACCACCGTAAGCGCAAGGCGCTCGATATAAGCAACCCGCCAGACCGAAAAAGCGGACGGCGGGGCGGCCCACCTGGAGGCCCGTACGCGGCTAAATATTGGTCTGACAAAAAACTTTATGGAACCGAATTCGTCGGGGAGGTAACAACCAAAAAATTACAAATTTTTAAAAATTAATAATTATGTTTTTTTCCTGAGAACACACTAATTAAGTTTGTTACGCTTTCTATCCTGTCACTGTTAACAGAAGCAATTGCCTCTGTTCCTCATCATGTGTTAGTTTATTTCCTTTCAGAAACCGGGTCACATATTGAACAGCACGTTCTGCAGTCATTGATAACTTTAAAGTGTGTGACAATTTCCTGGCCTCTTAAAAAATCTGGGTCCTGTTTCCATTGACGGGTTTTTTGCCAGGAAGCTAGTACCTATAGATTTTAGTAGCTTTGAAAAACCTAAAAGACTCTTTGGATGCAAAGTTTTCAAGGCGTAAGTCCACAATATCATAATTAAGTGTCACTTCAGCGCAAATGGGAGCATCAGTGGGACATTTCCTGTTTCGCATAGCAGCAACAATCCCCTTTTTGTGTTCACATGTCACATCGAAATCAAATAATGATAGGCAAACTAGTTTGGGCGACAGGTACCATGAATGACGTGAAAACGTATGGAGTGTATCCCAGTGAGAGCCTACTTTCCTGTCGGAAGAGAGCAGCTGCAGAAAAGCCAAGTCATTTCACTCATCCAGGTCCAAACCCTGGTTGTAAAAGTCGAATAGTTATTTTTAAAGTTAATATTTCCACTCTAATATGCTATTCCGTGGAATGTATCTTCCCTCTTATTAGTCCACCAATATCCTCATCTACCTCTCGCCATGACGCCTTCAACCCGTTAAATCGTTGCAAATACTGTTACTAGTCATTCCATTTTGAAATTACGAGTAATTGTCGTGGCCTCATCTGCATCCATGTGTCCTTTAAAATCAAATCGTCTGTATTAGGCAAACAGCGATGTGGAGTAATAACCTAGTTACTCTATTGTTGTCTAAATGAACGAATGCCTTGGGCGTAATGTTATTGGATTGTTGCGGTGGCTGGCTCCCTATCCTGATTGCAAATCTCGGTAGAGTGGGCTCTTTTTCAGAATAATCTCGATTTCTGCTTGAGCTCCATGTGGTGATTCTTCGTGAGTGAGACTCATGTATAGTACTGCATTACTCGTAAAACTGTGATAAACCTGGCGCCCTTCATTGAGAGTAGATTTATGTCGACAGCGCACCGTGATTCTTTCATCTTTTCTCTTTTAATACAGAGTTTCACCGTACTCTTCAACTGTTCCCAATTCAATTCTTCCCTTATCTAACTATCTCTTATTCTAATTGGAGCAAATGAACTCGGTTGTCATTGACCTACGCTAATCGCTTATATTTTTTCTCATAAAATCAAATCAACCGTTGAATGTGGCACATTGTTTGGCGTACATGTAGGCATTATTTCATGCAGCGTAGTTTGAGCGAGATATCACTGCACAAAAACTGTGATTTCAGCCATGTTCTAAAGAAAAATATCTATATTTTCGAATTCTACCAAAATATCAGTCACTTTTTGCATTGCTTTTAGAGTTATTTTAAAAAAAAAGAGAAGCCGTTTTCGAGGAATGTGGTAGGATGGTGAGCTCGTGAGAGGCATTATTTAAAATAAAAGCGGAAGTTCTGACGCTCAGTTCTCGTAAAAAATGTACGGTGTCTAGTAACTATTTTTTCTCAGTATTTTTTTTAAATAACTCACACCTATTACTCACCGTGATACTTTTTAAATAAAATATCTCATTAATAATCCTGTTTTGAAAGCGTTTTCAGGGTACTAATTCAAGTTACAGCCCAAAATATGTATATTTAATTAATTAATTATACGCTCAGTAATAAAAAATAAATTCTTTGCATCATTACTATTACTATGGTTTCTAATTGCTTCTTACAACTGCCAATATTGTAAAATCAAATTATGATATGGTCTCTATTGTGACTAGAAGACAATCTCGTTCAAACTACTAACTACGCTTAGTAAATTCTTGCACCCGTTGATGTTCAGGCTGGAGCCTCAAATTCCGGACGGAATTGCCTGGTGGAAGACAGCCTTGAGGGACGCCGATAAGCCCATGATCGCAGTTTTATTTTTAACCATCCTCCCGCTGCAAAGTTGGTTACGGAAGGAGAAGACGACTCATATGCGACCACAGTTCGAGTCGCCTGCGTGTACCAGCCCACGGCTCAGCCACCTCTTTGTGCTTCTCATTTTCCATTCATCTTATTGTCTCGAACGGCCTCCACGTATCCCTTTACCTCATGTCGCTAACCAGCCGGCGAAAGGGTTCGAAGCGTAAGCACTCATCTCGTCTGTCATAACGGTAATTTATTTCCCCTTATAAATGTGAAATGGCGCGGAAGGCCGGTTCCACTTCGAAGCAGTAGCGTGGCGGAAACGAGGGGACTTCATCTTGGACATGTCTATCAAGGTAACTTCGAAGCCAATCGCAGCGTTTAAAGGAGGTTACCTCAAAGCAAATCAAATAGGGCTTCCCTCGTGGGATTCCGGTACCATTGGATCCCCGGATCCCGGTAGAAATTTTGCCAATTTAAAATTCCATGGAAAAACAGCCTTTCTTGAATATCCCAGAATACTTTTCTTTAAATGTAATTAGTATAATTTAATTAAAGTTTGTTTTGTGTTTACATGGAAATTATTTTTGAAACAAAATTAAGAACATCTTTCTCATGGATACTATACAATTCCACTTATGCCGATAGAATAAGAAATGGTATTATCAGCCGCAGGACTTTTCTTGACTAGAACGATAACCAGAATGAGTGATCGATGTTGTGACGAGCATCATTGTGTTTTGAAATCATATCATAAACAATCACAGTGAAGTTTTTTTTTTAATATATTCATTTTATTTGCATCAAGATAATTTATATTTTTCTTTGAATTTTCTGAGAAATTCAAAAGTTTGTTTTCATGTATACATTACAGTTTTCAATTAAATGGAGCGCTTTTTTATTCCTTAATTTTCCCTCTCTTTTCTTGGTTAATTCAGTGTATAATATATTGAATATAGAATTTAGTTTACCCTTGGATTAACCGAGATCCCGGAATGTGGACCACTTTTTTCCTGGTCTCCCGTGGTAAGCTAAAGGATAGGAAATGAGAAACCATGACATAGGAAATCAATTATTTTCGTATTTTGTGTAATTTTAAATATTCTGATTTCCTTTTCGGCATGCATTTTTGAATGGAATTGTTTAGTATGATACTAATTATGCAGATTAGAGGACGAACTTATTTCTTAATTAGTAAACCTACCGCCCTACGAGCACCTATTGCAGTGAAATATTTTTGAATGAATTATCATGAATAAGTTCTCTTCAATAGCTGCAGTTATTTTCCAGTGACTAAAAACGTTATGGACTAAAGGATTAAATTTATGACGTTTAATTAACTGGAAGAATTATTGTCTATAATTAGTTTTTGCATTGACAATTCCAATGAAATTGAACTACGAGTGAAAAAGTCAATGTAGTTTCACGTTAAAGATAATGTGATTTCACACCGGGCTAAGGATGTAGAAGACTAACTTTAATTTTCTCTGGGAAAGAGTAATTCCTTCATGCAAGAATTAGTTCATAGTTTCAAGTTAATTTGTTGGATGTCATTTAATTGACAGATAGAGGTAGAGTTTTTCTCGTGCCACGAATAGGAAAAAAATATATTTTGTTATAATGTGGTGGAATATCTCCGCATTTAAGCCCATTCTATTTCAGGTTTAATTCGTGATTATAACGAGGAGGAATGGTTGTAATTGATCGACGATATGAAATAGAGGTATCTATTTTTGTTTAATACAAGAATATAAAAAATAACATTTAAATAATTTTACCGGGGAGCATTTAGACCTTTCTATTCGTTGGGGCGCGTCGCTGCTCTTTGTGGGGATTCATTACCTTCCCGCCTTTATTTCCTTTCTTTAGCTCACCATCGCAAATTTAGGCGGCGCTCGGGTACATCATCCAGCTCTTGAGCACCTGATTTATATTGCGTCTTTTTGGCATGGATATCGGCGCCCTCCCACACCTTCCGACCGCCACCCCCTCCTGGTGCCTCGGTCAGTCTCCTTTCATGGCCCACTTTATCGGATCGTCGTGGTGAAAATGCGTTGACGCAATTTTAGATTCCGGTTGCGCCATCACGCGTTTACTAGTCCATTGTCATGTGACTTCGCTGGCGTCTGGTTTGGAATTGTTAGTTGGATTATCCTCCGTGCGCGCGTCTCTCCCGTGCGGTCATGTGTCATGTCTTCGGGCATGTCGCTTTTTCTCGCCGTTGTCAGGCACGCTCGAGAAAAATAAATGTTTACCAGCCTTCTTTGCGGGTGTGCCTCCTCACCCCTCTCTCTTTACCAGACTGATTGAGGAGGAAAACGATTGGGAGTAAAATATCGTGCTCGGATCTTGTTTCTATGTTGCTTTTGGAGGACAAAATAAATCCACAATATGAACAATTTTGATGGCTCTATTAAATATAACGAACACAAAACTATTCTGCTCTTAAATATTTTGAGATATCGTCGATATTTAGGTGGTGGGAAGGTATTGTTAATGCCTTATTTAATAGGTGGAGTTGAGAAGGGGAAAGTTCTTTTAAAAGTTACAACGTGGTGATAAATTTTAAATTATTCCCATAATTCCATATTTGAGGAACCTTTGTATTGACAAGCGCTTTGCTGTGGTGGTAATAGGAGTGAAAAGTTGTTTACATCTCTGCTTTTTTAAGCATTTTTATGCCTGATTGTCACTCATTATTTATCTTCTTGTAGTGCATTATAGATAGTTTCCTTTGACAGTGACTGCAGTACATTGAATATCTCTAGTCGTCTGCTGATTACGTCAAGGCCTTCAGTATAAAAGATTTCGTAAAAGAAAACCCTTACCTAAATGATTTCGACTCTAGGCACACATATGCTTGCTGATTGTAATAAACAAGCTAGTTATATCTTTTAAATTATGTTAGGTTACTTACATCATCCCTTCTCACAAAATCGCAATGTTATTCTTCAATTTTTATTTTTCATTCACTGGGTATTTATTCGATTCATTTATTGTGCAGCGCCTTGAAGCCAATTGCGAGATAATGAGATAGTCGAAGTGCTTGACTAAATTGACCCCCCCCCCCTTTGTTCCCAAATCGTCCTCGTAGTCGTATTTTCCTAGTCATGTTTCAGTTCTTCTTCGCTCTCTTAGCCCTCACGTCGCTTATGTTAAATTATTATCACGGGTTCTCAACCGAATAAAGTAGGTATAGATGGAGATAAGTTTTTCCCGAATTATCTGTGAAATCACCGAAAAACTCTCATCTCCTTCGAAGACTTGATGCGCTTATTAAGCGAAATAAACAAATTATTAGTAAAATCCAAAGACTTAGTTAAATCCTGCTCGGTTGAATAGATAGCGTAAATCCGCTGAAAGGACTAAGTTGAGAACTGCTAGAGACTCGGAGACGACATACAAGGCTAGGATTACTTGAAAATTTTAAATCATGGAAGTTTCATGGTGCCATGGAGGATGTTTTTCTTACTCCCGCACTATATCATAGCTCTGATAGCAGTGGAAAATAGGAGAGATGTACTACTAAATTGATAGGTTCAAAAATTCCTTTATTCCTCGCTTCATTACTGATTGCAACAAGAACAGAGAATGACGGTTGGAAATATGGTTAAAGCAAAGTTCACTTTAGTCTTCTCCCTCTTCCAATAAATTTTTTTTTCATATTTTCTCCTTTTTCAGGGCTGGTGTTCCAACATCTAATACCGCACGCCCCTGTGGCCTCGCGTAGGGAAGTAGTTATATGTAGATGTAATTTCTTTCTTCAGCTCTGCAAACGTCCTGCCTTTCTTATTTCCGTACCTATTGCCTCTTCTCTTTCTCCCCTTTCCGCGTTTGCCCTCCCATCCCTCCCTCTCTCACTAACACCAGCATCCCTTCTTCCCTTATTTACCTGCTCCGTTTTCTACTCCACCTTTTCCTCCTGGCTCTTCCTTTCCCTTCCCATACTACTCCACGTCCTCATCTGCCACCACTAATGTCACCAATCTACTCCTAGGTTTCTGCTCCGCACAACGCAGTGCTCCATATTATATTCTTTACTAGCCTTTTTCTTCACCAACCTTACTCCTACCGCACGATGAAATACAACAAAAAGGACAATTAAAAGTAATTTTTTGTTAAACGTTTTGGAGGGGAGTGGCCAGGAACTCGCCAATTTCACATTGAACTTCGTATAAAATTTGAGTGTGTAATTTTTTTTAAAATATGAATGATCTCGTCGAGGCCAAGACTTGCCGCTGTGTCAGTTGTCTCTTATTCGTCAGCGCCCTTTTTTGCTCTCCGATTCTCCGACTTCATCTCTACTACTGTAGGTAATAATTTTCCTCAAAGGTGCTACCTAGGTAACTTCATTGCTATACCTTATCCAATTTATGCAACTTTAGTGATTAACCTCGCTCGTTTTCATACAAGTTCTCTGTCATCAATTCTCTAATACTCCATGAAATCTCTTCGGCCGGCGCTTTTCTCTTCCTAATTCATGCTGATTTACCCAATTTTCCTTAAAGATGTTTCCCTGGTAACTAAATTGTTCTACCTTCTCCATTTTATGTAGTGGATGTGGAGATTCAGGTGTTATGTGGTGAACCGTTATATAATGACAGAAACAAAACCCTTGCATTTTTACACTGGTATTAGAGTTGAATATTAAGTGGTGACATCGTAACTAGGCGGTATTAAATCTTTTATTGGTGAAATACTGCAAGTGTTTGGTCTCTGTCATTCTCTGAATTTAATGATTCTCTTCGGTTTCATTATACCCGCCTCGGAATACTCTCCTACCGTCGCGTCACCCTCAAAACGTCCACGTGATCTCATTAGCTGGTCCTATTGCAGTTCGTCTTTGCCCTGGTGACCCTCGCGGCCCTGTCCACGAGGGCCGCCGTGGTCCCCGAGGCTCCGCTGTCCGGGAGAGAGCTGGAGATTTCAAGGGGCGACTTCGATCTGACCCCCGAGTACACCTACTCGTACGACGTGAGCGACTCCAACACCGGGGACAGCAAAGGGCAGTCGGAGACTCGAACAGGGGACATCGTGAAGGGGAGATACAGCGTCTTGGAACCCGACGGAACATTGAGAACGGTCTTCTACGTTGCCACCCCCGAGAAGGGCTTTCAGGCGGTCATCAGGAGGGAGACGGCCCAAGAGCTCGCCGCTGCCGCGCAGAAGCAACTGAGAAACTAGAACCACCGCTGCCGTGTTCCGCAATTGAGTTCAAATGAAAGGAAATTTATTTGATCTTCGTTTATCAGTCTTTAAGTAGCTGAGTGGACCTATTTGGTCTCCAACGGGGCCAAGCCTTCACGGGCCTCCTTTCGGTATTGCCCTTTCTGTTTGTTGTTTTTTTTGTTTATTTTTCCTGTGAGATAATAAACAATTGAGCTCTGTTTGCAGATATTTTTGTTTCATTTTGTTTGCTCGACACTGAGCTTTTGAAATAATTACTGAGGATTACCTTCTTTTCCTGGAGAATTTTCGTGATAATGAGTGACTATATGTTTGTATTTCCTCCTAAAAAACCTCTTTGCAAGCCGTGCAAATATTGGCATTGTGGATTGTTAAAATCAGATCAATTAAATAATAAAAATATAATAAAAATCCGCTGGGATGTGCGAATTGGCATCACTAATAGTTTAGGTTATCCGATTTGCAAACTATCCTTAATGCAAATATCGTAATTCCTAATATCCCGCACGGGAGTGCTTTCACTGATTGAAGCACACCAAACCCATTATTTAAATTTGAAATACAAACTTATAGAAGGATTAACTAAAATTTAAAAATACTTAAGTTTGCGTAATGATACCTTGCAGTCTTCAAGAACCTAATGTAGTCTAATGTATTTTCAACCTATTTATAAATTGCTTCATCAATGTTTTTCTCGTAAACCCAAACAATGACCAATTCATAATCAGCTAAATCCCTTCATATGCCTTGAAATTTTGATTTAGTAATCCTCAAAATGGTATTTTTCCGTTTGCTCCCTACTTAAGTAACTACCAACTAATTATATTTAGAAAATATTTATGGCTGTTATTAATTTTCCTTTATGAGAAAGCCGTCGTATTACCCTACATTCTCATTATCCAAATTAGAGGAATTGAGTTCACAGCTATTTTATTTTGAATTCGGTTACGCCTACCTAGTGAAAATCAATAATGAATATCTAGATAGATTTGCCAGCTTCGAGAGGATCATCGTTGGATGAAAACTGGTGATAAACATTCGTGTGGTTCCAACGTGATTCATAATTCGCTGTAGCTGACTCATTTAGAATAACAATGGTAATGTTGATCGTGTATTAAATTCGCTCTTTGTTCATCCTTGTGTTTTTAATGCAGTTATAGTCGGTAGTGACAGGATTTGTGAAGCGATACAAATACACGCTGGTTTGGCATCGCGGACTACTCAAATTTAGCAGATGGCGTGGGTATTCGGTCTCCCCTAGAGTCTAGCGCTTGCCCGCTGTCCTTGTCTCTCTTGCCCTCGAATCTATTCCAGGCCCGCATTTATATACTCACAGATGTCCCCCGTGTCACCCTCCTTCTCCTCCCGGTCACTCCAAGAGACTACTGCCCCCACCTCACCCACCCCCACACCCCGCGCTGTTCCCTCCTCATTACCTGCCCCACGCCACCCCCTTATCTCAAATGCGAGCACCTTTAAGCGTTTTACCTCACCCCCTTCATCCGTGTAGAACAAAGCCTCTCCCCCTGTTTCTTCCTCTGCATCCTCCATTCTGGGACAACCATTTTAGTTCCCAACGTGTTACCTCCACACTCTTTTCCCCATCTTTTCCACACACCTGCTTATTTTTCCTTTCTGTGTCCGTCCTACACATGTAATTCCAAACTTTCGTGTCATCTCTCACATGCGCATCTCGCGTCGTCGCTGTTCCATTTGGGTTGGCCGAAGGATGGAATTGTACCATGAGATTAAATTTATCGCTCATCTCCAATACCATGAACTTACTCTTTGGCCCTCTATCAAAATTATATTCCTTCCTGATTGCTATACCACAACTGTCTAACATTTAAGTGTTTTGATGTTTACTTTCAACCCTCATTAGACTCTCCTTATAAGACTCCCTATTTTTTTCAATTTATATGACATGCCTGCGGAATGATGAATATCGCCCGCTCCGAAACCTTTTGTCAATTTCAAGGAAGGTTGTTCAAGCTAATTGGAACATAGCTGAAATGTGTACTGGGGAAAATCCCGAGCCGTTTTTATTGGACCACTATTGCTGGTGCACATGGTGCTGGTGCTAATATCATCCGATGAATATATTTACAGCTGTTTCTTATGATTTTCACAATTTACTCAAATTGTTCGCACCATGCATTTCATTACTTGAAGATAATGCCAAATATCTAAAACTGTTGTGCAATTCCTTTCTTTTATCTAGCAGAAAACTGCGATCCCTCTCCTTCGATGCATTGACTATGATGATTTGTAACTTTGAATGCTATTTTAAAACTTGAATTCTACTAACGTAATTTCCGACCAGTAAACATGTTGAGACTCCTGATCAGTTAAGTAAAATAATCGATTCCGGTGCTTACGAAGTAATTGTTTCCTCGCCTTTGAAAATCTTGTCTATTTATACATCTAGTGCCATGGTTTGCATCGTACGTATTTGATTATTATCATATACTTATATGTATCTATACTTATTATTTTATGCAATTCTACAGTGCAGATAAAATTTGAATTTATCTACGCAATAGTCTTATTTATTTATGAAATTCGCATTTTAATAATAAATGAGCATCAGCTAAGGTTTCTTTGTAGATATCTATCTCTGTTGCTTATTTCGCTCGAAATGTTACCTTATCTCCGCTTAAGATAATATGAGCGACATTGTTCTCTAGTCGTATTAGAGGCCATATTCAAGTTAGTTCAGTTCAAGTTAGATAGTTCAAAATTTAAGCTGCTATAGGAAGCATGATGTAAATATAGTATAATATGTGACTCAAAATTTGTTATCATATTAAATATGGAAAAACTTTGCTTTTATGTTTGAACTTTCAGTAATTAACTAAATACGCATATTTGAGGCTTTAACTCCATTTACTTATTTGAAGCTGCACTCTGAAAACGCCTTAACAACCAAAGCCTTTTTTATATTTTTTATAAAAGTATCGTAGTGAGAAAATTGTACTTTGAAATCAATAAGAAATCATACGGAATACACATAATTACATTTCTGACATGAACTGTGCGTCACAACTTCGTTTTTTATATATTCTCTGTATCGCACGGGCCGTATCAATCACATGGGAAACATCTTCTGTTGTTGGCAAATATTAGTATAAATTTATTATTATTACGATAGCTATAATTCGACCGTTTGGTCGGGTGGTAACATAAATGGGTATGAACCAAATTATTAAAATTCAGTTAATAAAAAGAACAAGCTCACAAGAAAGACATATATCATGCATATAAACATATACCATGATCTAAAACTATCCATTCATTTAAAAAACTCTAAATCTAAAACCTTTCACAATTCCAGGTCTAAAAACTATCAAAATTTGATTTTTTTCAACCTCATCATCAACATTTGAATGCTATTTGGGAAGGGATCTAACATTTTCTTAGGTAGATTATCCAAATCCCCTATCCCCCATACAGACAGGAGTACTTAAGTGTATTTGATAGCTGTCTAAGAGGCTCAATTTTGTAACTATGGTCTTTCCTTGACACATAACAATGGCTTTTCAATCTTACGGATATGTAAATTCACGCGAGATCACCATTGTAGGCTTTATATGTACACTTATCTTAAATATTGATATATCTTATGATATTGGTATATCTTATGATGATGATGATCTTAAACATAAAAATGATATCTGATAAATATCTCGGAAAGTAGTAGGTATAATGTGGAACTCATAATTTCTTATCATTAGAAATAGGATATCTTTTTATTGATAATGTGATCGAATTCATTGATTATAATGTGGAGAGATACCTCGTTCCAACTGCCTCAAGGGCTCTCCATGCTCCCAAATATGTCCCTCGCCTAACTCTCGTTCACTCTCTCCTCAGTGCAGTCGCTTAATAAGCCCGCGCTGGCGCTCCCAATGCACTCGCTGCACTCTCGTTTCGCCCCATTCGGATGCACCGTCCCATGAGGCTGACTCACTCCAATTAAGCAATGCGCGAGCCGTTCCGGTCCGGCGCGGGTCACGTCCTTCGCGTCTGCGGCCGTCCAGCCAGCGCAGCGCCGCTACTCCCTCCTGGGTTCATCCCGCACTAACGATCCGATCGTGATACGCTAACTCGTTTGCTCGGGATTGCGATGAATGGATCTAAACGATGGTGGTCTCCTGTGCCAAATCGTTGTGTAGTCAAGGTTAAGAGCAGTAGGTGAAGCAGAACCTATTGCTCCGTGGGCATTCTCTTCCATTTGTTCCTAGGCGTGGAAATTTGCCGTATAAATTAAAGCCGACTGCATTTTTGGGACACTGGAATCTGTTGTCTGCAGATAATTGTAACATAATATTAAAAACAAGTGCAGAGATATTTAAAATGGCCTTAAAATACTTTACAGGTGGCGTACTCGTTTTTCAAACAGTAATAAGATGTTTCCAGCCAGTATTGGTGTACGGAACAGAGAGCCTGACTCTATTAGATAAACACAGGAGCAGATTTCAAAGCTGTGGAATGAGGTATCTAAGACGAGCAGCAGGACGCACTAAAAGAGATCGAGTGAGAAACACCACAATCAGAGCCCAATTCCAGCAAGACCCGATAGTGGAGTCGATAGAAAGAAAAACTTTTAGATGTTATGGACATGTGGTTAGGATGAATGAGGAAAGGAAGCCAAGAGAGGTGATGGAGGCAAGACCAGAGGGAAGGCGAGGAAGAGGACGACCAAGGATGGAATGGGAAGAATATATGTGGAGAGATTGGCAGTCAGGCGCGGAAAGAGCCTGAGTGAGGTGAAGAGTCTTGCTCAAAACAGGAAAGAATTTGGAAAGAGGCTGAGGGACCCCGTCGCCTAATAGCAGCAGAAGGGGATTCGAGAAAGAAGAATGAGATGTATCGATGTATTTGCGTGAGAAATATTTTCGTGGACTTAGCGAAAGGACACTAGGGAAGTGTGGAGGCTTAAACATTGGCTTCAAATCGCGAAGGGTTGGTTCGAATCCCGCCATTGGTAATTTCCCCCCTTTTTAAAATAGAATTACGCCACTTCACCCTATGCTGTGGATAACTTTGCGCTTCTACTTAAAGAGTAGGCTAATGTCCATGCTACTACTTCCCTGGAATAATCATTCCATTACCAACCTAGTCACCTCTCTTTTATGACCTACATGATCTCCATTTTCACTTTTCAGTCACCTCCTAGGTAAACAGCCCATACGTATGTTACGGATGCTATATTTTTCTCCTGTATCTGTCTTCTATCCTACTTATATAGAACTATAAATCGGAACAAAGAGGCATGTTTTTTATGTAGAATGAATCTCTTTTGATTATTAAAAGCATTAAATATGCCATGAATGATGTTGCTGAATAACGGATGCTACACAATTCTGAACGTATGTTTATAGTTGCCTCACTTTCCTGGAAAAATATCACCCCGAAAACATGTATTGAGTATTAAAAATATTTTTTACTTATTAAAATGCATTTTATCGCATAGGTTTAAAACTGGGAATTTTAGATTACCGGCAAATCTTTAAAAAGAGATCTGTACTGACCCGTATTGGATGTAACTGTAATGGATGTAATGTAATTTTATAAAGGAGGTTGTAACAACTACCCTATTTCTATTTGGATAATGATTGACTTCTACGAGAGGAATTCTCCAAAATTACGAATGAGAATGAATATTTATTGAGCAATATTTGCGAATTTATTTTCGAATCATATGGTTCAAATGTATTTGTGCTGTTTAACGATGTTTTACTAGTTAATTTGGAAGAAACTTCGTGAAAATGCTTGTGAAAAAGTTACGTTGCTATTTTTCATTTTTTCTTATAAGTTCGTATTTGAAATCATTGTCCATAAAGTGTTTTTCAAGCTAAATGACAATTTTCATGCTATCTAAGCCAAAATCTAGTCAGCTCATAATTTTAGTCAAAACAAGTAAAGAAAGTGGCGTTCATTTTAATAAAAGAGTTTTGGGCATAGGCTTAATTTTGTATAGACTCGAATATCCACAAAGTCTAATTTAAATCGTTTCAGCTATATTGCCCGTTGTACTATAGCTTTTATAACATCCTGCTCGCTAGCTTGACTGGGAAATTAGATGAGGTATGCCATTACCCGCCGCCTTTAAATAGGAGTCAAAATTACGAGTCGTAATTATTGATAGTTTGACTCTTTATAATCTTTAGATGTGATATTAAGCATTTTTACTGTATCAGATGAGGAGTGAAAATATGAAGAATAATGCTGAAAAACTTACCTGATCATTCATTATTCATGTATTATAGCAGAAATCTAAATTCTTCTCTCAAATGCAAAATATGTGATTAATAAACCAAGAATTAGAAATTTCCTAAAGTAATCCCAACCTAGATATTCGTGTGAAGAAATTATAAAGTGTAATAGTAGCCTTGTTTAAGCAATAAAACCTCTGTGAAAGGTATAAATACGTTAATTTGAATCTAGAACATGATTTTCTCAAAATGCCTGTGATCTACGTTTTTCAAAAATGTTTTGAGCTGAAAACAAATTCTATATTTTCGGAATATTTGTATATTTAACCTTGATTCTTTGACTATACACATTTCAGGTATTATGCCCACACCAATGCATCTGCAGAGTGCCACAATCCTAAGAAAGTGTGACAAATTGCGCACGAGACTGTTAGTTTCCTGTGGCATTTCACGTTGTACCATAGAAAATAACGACGAGCATTACTGCGCAAAGGAGATGATTGGAGGCACTGCAAGTGTGTTTTATACTATCATAATGAATATCAAATGGAGAGACTTACGAATAAAAATTGAGGAAGAGCTGGTGAAAATGTTGTAATAAAAGCTCTGAAGAAGAAAACTTTATGATCTCATTTTGAGACACAACAGCCTCCCAATAGAAGGAAGAATGTATGTGCAGAAATATCTATCAAAATGCGGGAAGGTATACATCCACAAAATATGGGAATGGAGAACTAGAGCAAACAAGAATTCGAATTTGATGAAGCGTCATCGTCAGCAGTCATCAATACAAAGATTGGTTTGCTGCATCTCTTACACTCCACTCTCCTATCCGTCAACCACTTCAATCCATCGTAGTTCTTTACTTTGACCTCCTTCATAGTTGGTCTGTTTTTTTTTGAATTATCGTATTTAAGTCCTAACCATTCTTATTTTGGCATCCAATCAGAACCATTTTCGTTTTTTTTTCTAGCGATGTACTGTGGAGAGTGGGGCAGAAAGAACATCTGATAAGACAAAATTCAAGAGAGGCCTTGATAATAACTTTGTAAGTCAAAACTTATGTCGGCAAATTCATTAAAATTGTTTCGTGGACTTCACAAAGTTTTCTTTTGCTTATAATCAACCAACTCGGCGTAACTTCAAGGACACCACAAACATAGGGCGCACTCAAAAGTTTTTGGACAGTTGTTTACCGTTACGTGCATGTTTTTTGCTACTCCAAGTAGTTTCTCCCTATGACGAAAAGCTATTCTACCTCTAAGGAAGGTAGGAGGAAGGAATAATAATTAAAATGAAATTCGTCAATACCCGTGTCTCTTGGTGTAATTAAAGACACATTTTTTCGGTTTCTTCGAGCGGAGGAGGCTTAGGTGGGAGGTTGAGGCCGACTCGTTGAGCCTTTCCTTGTTGTTTGACAAAAAGATGTCCTATTTCTTATTGATTTTTTTCATCAGTCTTATTTTTTTATAAATTAACTTACTTATTCATTTTCTACTTGTTGATAAGTCTTCCAACGTTTAACAAGAGTAGGGGTCATCCTACAATAAATGAGATGCGTAAATCAGTGCTAACAGCTATTAATAATTCTTATTACCAGTTCACAGACAAGACGCAAGCACTACCTTTTTCGAATGAAAAAACACAAACGTAAACGTATGACACGCCTAGACACCTACAGAATAATCAATTGGGGATGTGTAATTAGGGGTCTTAATGTATAATTAGGGGTCTTAATGTATGAAGGCTACCGATAAAAATTTATAATACTCAATTTTTACCCCAGAATGTATACTTTTCATAAGCTGGTATGCATTGTCGTCCATCCTTTCCTTTCAACATGATTCCACAGGTTTAATCCTCCCTAAAGGTGGAGGACTTCTCGCGCAGAAAATGAAATATAGGTATCTATACCTACCCTTCATAGTGGTTGAGATTGAAAAACACTAGCAATGTACGTTCTCTTGTCCTCGTTCCACTCGCCTTGTCCTCTGCACTGAACCCATAGCTGGCAACGCAATGAAAATGAACTCATCGATACCGTTATCACAATTAGCGTATTACCTGCAATCTATCATTCTCGATAAACACCCGATCGATCGCTACGACGAGTATGGCGCCTTTGTGCATAATATTGAGCCGAAATTACTAAGGCACTGCTGTTTTCTTTATTAAAAGAGAGATAAGGGTCCATAGAACTTGAAAAACTATGGGTGAGATGGTTGAAGAGTGGTGATGTTTTTGTTACTCGACCTTTCTATCATGTATTGATACATGACATGCTTTTAAAAAGGAAGGTGCAAGAATGATTTTTCGTTTATTTTCTGTGTTTTGCACTGGGCACATTAGGTTTATGAACCATTAATTCTATTAACCATAATCAGTCTTGTTTAATATTATTCCACCATGAAACTGGGATCGACATATGACTACCTGAGAAGTAGTTCTTCCAGAGGTTTTAAAATGGCGCCAATTGTCCTCCTGACGGCGAAGTTTGTTTCCCAAAAATAATTAGTGGTCCTTTTATGTGCTTTATTACGTTCTAAGGCAACTTAACTATGAGAAAAGCGGCCAATGGAATATTCGGAAAATTGAATGTTGTCCTCCCAGAAGCACTTTTGCCCCTCTGTGAGATGGTAGATATTATTACAGTGTATGATACACTATTAAGTAGTAAACTAACGAAAATGCTGCTCTTTCCAAACGTATGGACGTAATTTAACTGAGAAGACCAACCTCAACCACTAAATCCGAGAAGTCCTTAAAAGGGTATTTACCTTTGTTTTCTTGTGACATTCCCGATGATAAATTTCACTTTCCATTGTCGTTCTGCCTATCGACCGAATCCAAAATTGGACAGCTTCCACGCCTCTTTATCTGCCTCTCTCATCTCGAACCTTTCATTCCCTTTCGTTCACTTCCGACCGCTAATAAATCTCTCCTCGTGGAAACATTTCATCGGGGATTGTCCCTCGGCGATTCAAAACCCGCCTCACGTTTCGAGTCGAGCCTTTGGGGGGGAGGAATATGGACGCTTTATGCCCGCGATAGCTCGCCGCGCTTTGGGCGCCTCGCGTCCTTCATATGTTTTGGAGATATGACTGTCGCGCGGCGCACGCGTGATTCCCTACCCCAACGCTAGAGAGAGCGAGCGCGGCGCCCATCGCTCGTCAACTTTTCACTCTTCCTTCCTCAGCCGATCGCCCTAAATCGGTTCGATCGGTCCGCTTTTCACGTACCTTCTTCACGAATTTCAGCGACTCTCCCTCGTCCACCTCGAGGACGCGACAAATGTCTCCGTGGAGATTCTCCACCCCCGCCGTAACGCCTCCCTTTCCACACCGCTTGTCTGTATCCTCTTCGGAAGACTGGGGACCCCCGCCCCCTCCTATCACGCCTGTCCTTCCCCATCCCCATGTTCCTCTTCCGTATCCGAATACGCCCCCGTGCCACTGCGATATTCGCGAGCGTGTCGTCCCCCTACCATTCTTTTCCTTTGCCCGTGCGATCGCACGCATTTGTCCACGCGTTTCCTGCTTGGCTCTCATCCTCTCTTCGATGTACGCAACGCCTTCCGTGTGATGAAGTTGGGTTCGGTATATAAGGGGGGTCTTCCGGAGGGATCTTCACTCACAATCCATTGGTTCGTACATCCGAAAGGTTTTAAGACGCTTCGTTCTCCCACTTCGCCCAGGATTATTTTGTGCTGTTTTGCCTAGGAAACATCAAGGATTCCGCCATGATTTGCAAGGTACATTATTGTTATTAACTCAGTTTGATTGCTCACTACAGTCTAGTCTCCTACAGAGGTCTAGTCTCTCTTGTGCACGAGAGTGCATTTTAATTTAATTTTTTTAAGTTATGTAATCCTTATTAAATTTTCTTATCTGGTATATTGAATAACGTTTCTATGTGTAAAACATAATTTCCGAATCTGATCATCCACTCCAATTAAGACTAGTCTTTTACAGAGGTCTGTTCTCGCCGCAGACCAAATTGATTTTAATATAATTTATTTAAGTTGTTTACTCCTACTAAGTATCTCTTCTATTTCCATTCAAAAAAATAATTTTGGTATCTATAAAAACATATTATCTTTTCAATATGAGGTCTCTCTCCCCTGGAGCTTATTATTAGGATGTCTAGACTCTCTTGTTCTGGAGAGGTTGAGTTTTGATTTGAACTTTTGAATTTGTACTCTTCTCCTTGTAATCTATCCAAATCACATTCAGATAAGCAACCTTGATATAAGTAAGAATTCAATAAATTTGTGTTGCGATCTTTCAATCAAAACCGGACTCATTAGAGGTTTAGTCTCTCTTTTCCGGATAGGTGCCTTTTGATTTTATTTTAAGTTACTGTAGTCTCCTAGTTATATTTTCTCTACTCATTTATCATTTTCTTTATTTAAAACAGGGAAGTAATTTTGATTTCTCTCATAGAATTCTCTATAGAATAACCTTTTATTTGCTTAATTCAAGCATTAAATTGCTTCCAAACTTCAATGGCATGTACTCGTTTATTTTGGAGAAGTGAAATTAAATTAGAATTTATTAAAGTGATCGACTCCTTCTATTGTGTTTTTTTTTCATTTTTATGTAGAAAACTAGCTATTAATGAGGGTATAGTAAATTGAATATAATCGTATAAATAGTATCTGTATGTATAGCCTATACGTTAACTATTTGTAGGTCCATGTCGTGGAAGATAGTTTAAATAAATGCTGGCTCTTCCTTATGATAATAAATTAACGTTTTTCCAGCCTTTGCAATGTGAAGAAGTATATCAAAGTTGTATATGACTGTATTTTGCCTTTCTTCGTTTTTATTCTTGAGTGAATAATTTGTCGTGCGTTCAATATGCCTAGGTTATCATCAATGCAAAATCTTTGCTTTAGGAACATTTTCCAGTTACTGAAGAGTTGTAGTGAGTGAGGTTCGTAGATTCATCGGATAAAATTAATAAGTGAGGGAGATGTGTACTGCTAGATAACGGCTCATTGAGTTGAAATACGTAGTAGTGTTTTTGTGTATTGGAAATTATACATTTAATTCACCTCTAGCAATGCCCTAAAAAGGGCATCCTTTTCTTTTGCTCGTTTCTTGCTTTAGAATGCTATGACTGTTGTATTGTATTCTTCTTCATCCGATTAATTATTCCTGTGTTGATGAAACGCGTAGTAAAAAATATATTATGGATATCATAAGAAAAAATCTATTTTACTCCTTTGAGCACTGCCCTAAGGAGTTCCATTTCTTCACTTAAACCCGTTTTCAGTTAAATTATGACATAAAGGAGCAGCATCTGCACCCTATGTCATAATTTTGTCACCTTTTCGGTTATCTTTTCCCCGTACTTGCTGTGTGTTGCATACCGTGAAATCTTTTGCACTCTTCCTGATGTCTCAATCAAACTGGTCTACTACCATACAATTGCTCGTCTAGATCGTCCTGTTGGCCCTCTGCGCCTTGATCTCCACTGCCGAATCTGGCTTCGCTCCGAGGGTCTTAGCTGCCCCTGGTTTCGCCGCACCTGCCGCCTTCGCTGCCCCTGGTTTCGCTGCCCCTGCTCACTTCGCTGCCCCTGCTCACTTCGCTGCTCCCGCTGCCTTCGCTGCCCCTGTCGCCGTTGCCGCCCCAGCAGTTGCCGCCCCTGCAGTCGCCGTCGTCAAACCCTACGCCCCTGCCCAGTACACCTTCGCCTACGGCGTGTCCGATGCCGTGACGGGAGACCGTAAAGCTCAACACGAGACACGCAACGGAGACGTGGTGGTCGGGGCTTACTCTCTCGTGGACGCCGATGGCCTCATCCGCACCGTCAACTACGCCGCGGACCCCATCAACGGATTCAACGCAGTCGTGAGGCGGGAACCCCCTGCAGTCGCCGCCCCCGCCAGGGTATTCCCCGCGCAGGTGGCCGCTTTGCCGGTCAAGCCATTGCTTCGGGCATTTTGATGACACTCCTCATGTCATGGTTTGAGTCTCGCTCACTGGTACCCCTCTAGACAATTTAGTCTATTTATTTCCAAGTTTCCCTGTGCTCTTACTCCACCGTCGAGAACATCATGATGTGCTCCTCAATGTTCGGGATCAGAAGTCTCTGAAGTGTTGAGATTTCGTGCTACCCTTTGGGGGTATATGCGTTATTGAAACCATGGTTGTCCCATTACGGATTCTTACATTCCTTAAATGAGGACAGTAGGGGCTTTTCTGAGTCAAAATCTGGGACATTGCGGGAAATGAATCTCTTTTACATTTCGAACTAATACCTCTTGAATATTTTTAATTTGTGGTTATGACAAATCTTGTGTAAGAGTTATTGAAACTTATATTTGGCTCGACGTCTATAATTACCTTTCCGATCCCTTTCCTTGTAAATACCGTGAGGGTTGACGTGTAATACTGTTATGATGACCGAATTATGTGCAATTTCAAAATTTAGTAGTTAACCTTTGTTATCTTCCGGCGATTCAATGGATTCCAGAGATCGTATGTAAAGTGCTTTCTCTGATTACAGAGGTTGACTAACTTTTAGTCCCAGAATATTGCGTGGTAATTTAGGTCGCCTAGTCGACCTTCCATCTTAGATTTCGGCCGGACTAATGTACTAGAGGTGAAGCAGTACCGTGGGTTTGTTTGCTGTGTGTATATTTGTTAAAGAGTTCCTCAGTGTGTTTCAGAGATCATGTGTTTTTTTTGTGTTTTTTTTTCTATGCTGACAATACTGTTGCCTTACTTCGCCTGGTGAATTGTATCAGTCATTGTTGTAACCAAATTGTATTTATTACTCGCTTTTGTTTTGTAATAAATCGATATGCTTTTTAACCTTTGTATTTATTGCACATATTTTCAAAAATCTCGAAATGAAAGTTTAAAATATGAACTCTGACCCATCTTCATGATAGCCTGGGTTCGTATTGAGGTATCGACTCCCGGAAACGTTTGTGGTACATAACTGACGAAACTTATGTACGGTCTACATTCTACGTTATCTAGATATATAAAAATGGGTGTGGGTATGAATGTACCAGCATAAGTCAAAAACGGCTGAACCCATTGCTCTGTAGTTTAACATGTGGGTAATTGAGCGCATTGGAAATAACAGGCTATGTTAAAATGTCCTTAGGGCCCCTTAACAGCCCCCTAGATTTTACTCCCATAAGGAAAGCATTGGAATCAGTGCAGAGGTTGTGTTTTTTGCTTTCTTAAATTAATTGTACTCATGAAATAGGACCGAATATTAATCTTGGTATACAGCCTTCTTATCTTTAAGCCGGCCCTGAAGTGAAGGTCTTTAAACAGTAAATGGTTAGGAGCGAAAACTATTTGAGAACACTATAGGGAACTCTTTATTCAATTCCAGCCAGAATTTTGGTCTAAAATTGCTTACTTGCATTTTAACTCTGCTCCTGTCTTGATTGTAATGAAGTTCCCATGAAAGTGTTTCTGTCACAAAACCCTCTTAGAATCATTATTTGTAGTAGTTTTGTTTCATTTCCATTAACACCCCTGATTTCAACTGTCTCTAATCTACGCTTAATCGTTTCCTTATTTGGGTCAGAAAGCACATTTCCGAATAGTCATTGCGACTGGCTGTTCTCATAACATTTCATATAAATTTCATAGGCGACAGCTTTTGAAATCATAGTGTCTATCCTTGAAATCTAACTTTGACTCAAGCATATCGTAGATTGTTGAATAAAAACTTATGTATCAGTTATAATTTCAGTACCTCAGCACAGTTTTTCGGAGTTGCATAGAGAAAATACCCTAAGTTTATCCCATATCGATTTTGAAGTAACTGAATTCTTCATGCCATTAAAATGATGGAAGTGCATTGTCTTAAAATATATTTTTAGCAAAATGTCTCTTTAAGTGAGCATTGAAGTTTGACAAATGAGGGAAGTATATAAAGAAGTGTATAAAGGCTCTGGTAGTAAATGATTCTTCGGGTCTGTAACTTCTATAGCCTGCTTAATAACTCAATATCTACCGCTCCTTTTTTTAATTTCCTTCTGTTCATGTTTTAACCTTTCAGGGTTTTATATGAATCATATCTTTTAGTTCCGTGCTCTGAGCATTATACTTTATCCTTTGACCATCTTCGGCACTTTAAATAAGGAAATTGAGTCGAATTACCGTAGTTAATACATTCCAATTTCTTCTCTTATCCTTGGTATTTCTCATTGGTTTACTTTAATTGCTTTTTGTGTGCAAACCATAGGCATCTATCATCTCATTTTGATTTCATACCACTAAGTCTCAATTAGCTGTCGGCTTAAGGCAATTGAAATTATTACAAACCTAAATAAAAACGTTTAACCACTATTTTATTATCATAATCCTTTGAATTATGATCTTTCGTTGACTATATATTGATTATCATTGCTCAATAACAGAGAATTTAAAATAACACCGCATAAGCTGAATTTTCCAAAATTATATGTTTTTTTTTCTTTGCCTATTGCTGTTTCTGGCTTCTTCCACAGTATTTTGTTGATGTGATGTAAAGTTTATTATTTATTTGTTTATTTATTGATGCTTGTTTGGTTGGACATTTGTATTCAAACGATTTATAGGGAAAAGAATCCTTACACGATTTTTCACGGCATCAAGGATATCCTAAATTCAATTTTGCAACAATGAAAAATGTTTTCCATGATTTAGTCTCTTGTCAAATATGCTAATAATAGCAATCAAAGAAATACCACAAGTACTAATATCTTTCTCATTCGTAACTAAACGGAAAAATGAAATACTGTGGATCAGCAGGTAAATGAATTGGCTGATGTGCATTAAAGTTGATGGTGTTCTCAATCATCATTTCTTGGTCCGTCAATTAATTGGATGATTTCCTTACCTATTTTTGCATCGTAGCAGTGTCGCCTCTGCACTTTTTCGTCTACTATTTTTTTCGCGTTGCGTCTCTTTATAACCCCTCAAAACTTCTGCCTCCCTTTACGTCGCCCTGTTCTCTTCCACCTTCCTCTCCGCCTGCCCCACATTCTCCCCTCTATCCCTCTGTTCAGCATACCTTCACCTCACCTTCCTATCTCCATGTTTGCTGCATCCTTGGAATATTCACCACGAACTTCTCTGCATCTACATACTCTCAAGGTCTTTTTAAGAGCGTAAACCGATAATGTTTCGCAAAAGACGTTTGCAATCGTCCAATTTTGCGTGATAGGTTTGGCTGATCCCGTTGGGAAAAATAACTGGCCACTATTTCGTGTGCTAGGACGTAAGCTTTTAACTATTTATTTCAGAGATTTTAATGGATATCAATCGTGCGGTAGTCTAACGTGTTTTTTTTCATAGCAGCGGCACGTTAAAGTGTGAACACTGTGGCGTTTGTTTGCCAAATCTCCGCGGAATGTGCCCAAAATCGTAACATACGAAGAGCCCTGAAAATCTCCAGGCAGATTCAAGTCTAAGATACGACCCGTCGGTGATTGACTGTGCTTTGACGTTTTGCAGAATAAACAAAATTGTATAGTGAATCACGGCGATAGTACGTATTAAAGGAAGCGAGAATTTTAATAATCTTGACAATCGTATTTATCGTGACAACAATTCGTGATATTTTTTTATATTTTCCCAACATTAATTTAAGATTTTCTGTTACAGGCCACAACTGATTTACTATTCTAATTATATCATTAAATGTTACAATTGTTGTATTAACCAAATATATAAATAAGCGATTCAAGGGTGGGCATTAATTGACCCACTCTCGGTCATTTCTCATTTTATAAAATAGCATTTATTCTAATAGTAGATTTTATTTCGACTTTGCATATCATATCCCTATTATTTCATGTTTTTGTTTTTTTTCTGAGTTTAGGGTGAAAGAGACATTTTAAAAATATATTTTACTTTTATTTACTGTGTAGTTATGCGATAACTCTAACACCTCTCAGAGTAAAATTGTAACTCCTGCAGATACGTCCGCAATCCGAACACTTCCGATGCGCTAATTACAAAGTTCGGTGAGGATTAAATGAAAACAACCAACCACTTCATGCATATTGAACCGCCTTCGAATTCTTGATAAAACAAGTTCAACTATTTTATTCTGCTCTATTGAGTAGTCACTACCGCAAACTTTCTCGCTCGTGTGTTACATGTAATAGATTATTTAAGTATTATTTTGGTTGGAGCTGTGAGCCATTGAGTAAAAACTTTAGTAACTTTTCAAGTAAGTTGGGAAAATATTGTTGGACCATACTTCACTTTAGTACATCTGTTTTCACGGTGGAAACCACTATAAATGCAGGAATATTGTAAATAATAGAAGAATTAAATTTTAAAATTTACGCCTTAATGAAAGCATTATTATGAATTGGGTTTTCGGAGCAGAATTCGAAATTCAAGCGAATATCATATCTAATTACGCTTTTTGTTTTACTCGGAGTGATACCTTGATTTATGTAAGCTCACATTATAATAATACGAAACGTATTATTTTGGTTATATGAAACAATCTATGCATATTCAATCGAATTATTTCAAAATATGTCATGCGCCATAAGGCTGAGCGTGAAATAGTATTGAATTGCCAAGAAACAGAATCGGTAACATGCAGTTTTTTCACTTTTATCTATTGATAGAATTAATAGGAAGGGTTAGGACACGGAAGGGAAATATGAAAAGTTAGGACACGTATGCAAAGTTTCACCCAAATCTGTACTTAAGCAAAAATCGCTCCGACCACCTTAAGATGAATCAATAAGATTCGTCATTGTCGTGTACCTACGCCTTCGTCCAGTAAAGTGGGTCTCGTAACTTTCGGGCTATGTAACGTAACAGGCAGGAGTCCTGTCCGTGACTTGGCGCGCTTCATTTGTCATTCAGACGGAGTTTACCTCAAGAAAGCGTCGCTCTCAGATCACGATGCGCTGGAAACCCCGGAACGAAATTGAAAAACGTTTATTTTTTCTCCTTTCACTGTCTTTCTCTACCTGACTCTGTTGATTTTTGGCGATAATTGCTGAGGACTTTCAGGTTTTGGAAACCTGCCCTTCTGATCAGATTTAGGTGGGTATATCGTGGAAGGCCAGAAACTAATATTGGCAGGTTGGTTATGTAGGGAGGCGACCGTCAACTGAGGTCATTAGCGCTCTGCAGGATTGCTAGGTAGACTATTTGCGCCAAGTAGGTGTGATGGCAGGGCAAGGGAAAGATTATTTAGATAATGAAGGAAGCATGGAGAGAAACTCAGTATCGGAATCCGCGTGCTAAGGCTAGGTACACAGTTTAACATCCTAACTGATGAGCGGTGTGCTATATTTGAAAATGTTTCTTGACTTGATTTACTTTCTCTACATTTATATTTCTAATTTTAATAGTAACGTGCAGATTACGTATCGTGGACTCTTTAAATTAGCATAATTATCATGGCTGAGATTTAGAGGAAGAAATTTGTATTTAGACTTCGAGTTAGATAATGCGGAATATCCTTGGCGGTTGGAGCACATAAAACATGAATAAAAGTCATGGAGTACCTTAGTGACATTTTGTCACTCTCACCTAATTGACGAATAAAAGTCACTTTGTTATTATCCGTGCCGCTTTTATACTACCACTCTGTAAAATGTATGGTAATGTAAAAAAGTACAGTGTATTGTATCTGTCACCATGTTGAAGGAAAAACTAATGATTCCGTTACTCCTACTCGGGCACGTTTAACACCCAACCAACCCAGTCGACTAAATTTCTCACCGGTGCGTGTGACGCGTCCACTTTTCCCCGTCTCTGGAATTTATTTCCATTTTGGCCGATGCACTTTTCACCTCGATATTTTATATGCTCGATGCGTTTGTCAGAACGATTTGGCCTGCGGATTAAGTTGTCCTGATTTCATCTCATCAGTTCTGCTCGGGGCGCCGTTTATGTTAAACTGTCAATCTAAACATGGACGGCGGGTTGGGCTTTTGAGGCTGAATGATGTGTCATATGAGCGGCGAAGCGGGCACCTCGTCTTCGATCGCCCCAGAGGCGAGAAGGGCATTCCATAGCGTGCCTTCGTGTGCCATCCAAGGTAAAAAGATCTCGAATAGCGGCGAACGAACTCGCATCTGAAGTGACGTGAGTCTTCCTGATATAATACGCATTTGGTTCGGATCAATCCGTGAAACGGAGCCTTTTAAAGTACATGCGCCGATTGCGAAATAGGTGCCACACTCGTCAAATGAGGCCTCGATATGGCTTGAGGCATCTAGATGCGTCCACTTAGGCGAGATTTCTTGAAGAAATCTTCCGTTTTCATCAAAGAAATGGAGTGAAAGCTGACCGTTTGCTTGGCGTACAAGATTTTACTTTTTGAAACCTAATTGCTCTACAAAAAATGTCACAAAGTGGATTTAGTCAATATCGATAGTGTTGACAAAGCCCATTCAGATATTACCTTTCGGATGATGTAAATTATATTTTTATCGTAGATATGTTACATTTAAATTATAAGCTTTAATTTTGATAAATTGTAAAAAGCAAAGATAATATGGTGGAAAGCGTGGAAAGTAAACTTTACCAAAAAAATACACCTCAAAGTAATATCGGTAGTGAACATCATTTTCGAATCTTGAAAAAAGAATTAATAATAAGCATTTTTATTTATCATGTGAAATTGTATTCGGTAGGTATTTGTCCGATGTGAATATTCATGTTCCGTAGTTATGCTCTGATGAAGATAGGGTTAAAAAGTCTTATTTCGCTCACTACTTGTTTGAAAATAAATAAATTTGGCGGAAATGATTTATTTCTCACAGGAGCATCGTTATCTGAATATTGATGATTAATTAATCATAACTATGGAAATGATTTACTGAAATCATGAAAATACCATATAATTTGCAGTGTTAGAAATAACATTACGGGTAATGTCTTTAGAAACGGTGGGGAATACCACCTATTTAGGTCCACCAAGGCCGGCATTAGTATTTTTTTGAGCAAACTGAGGAGCAATTTTCCCATAAGCAACTTCCTGATTCCAGACTTCGCCTTTTAATATTCTACCTTGGCCAGCGCAAAACCCGGCTCATTTTAGTTTAATCCAAACATGGATTGTATGTTACAAACGTCGTCTAAGCTTGACCTCAATGTCCATGTTATGATAATGCTTCCCTCAGAGAATTATTAGTATCAATAATCATTAAATTCAGCTGACAGATTCTAAGGGCAGCTGACGTGCTCAATTGGTAGCCCACTTTTTAGGATATTGAGAGTTAAGTAAATAAGGTGATTACATCTATAATGTATTATCCTTTGGGATGCAAATGAATGGTATTACTTGTTATGACGTTACGAATACGTCCTAGGCTCCATATCAGAAGCATGCGTGATACCCTTGATGGATACAGTTCTGAATAAAAAATTAATTAAATAATCGGAAGTATCAAATTTGGAGCAATAATGTTGAAATTAGGTGAGGTAAAATTAGTGCTTTTCATTTTTATTCAAAAAGAAGTATTTTCAACTATTGCGTCTCGCCCCAGTTTTCCGGCCATTGAATGTGATAGGAACTACATCTACATCAGCAGATTTAAATCTTACTGTATCAATTTACTTCAAGTGCTGCTGTGAAAACCATACACTGACTTCACTAACGAGAGAGATGAATATTGTTAATTATAACATACAATCAGTTACCTGTTAATCATCTTTATTTTTTAACATATAGTTCACTTTGTTTATGCTGGTTACGTTTATGTTTGGATGAGTTCATTAAATTAGCCTTTTTTCATGGTAGTAGCATTCAAGTAGGTTCTCATCCATTTTGAAAAAGTTTTCAATTCATATTGGGAACCATAGTGTAATAAGGAAATAGAGGAATTACATGAGCCCCTTCATTATGATTTTTTAGAGCGATGCTAATTACAGAAAGATAGCAGTGGAAATCCATATCAACTAATTTCTCTGGCAATATTTTTATCAGATTCACTAATATTGGTAGGGACTTAAATATAATATTTTCGGATGTCAGCCCAAATGGACGCAGTATTAGATATTTACGGATGTCAGAAATTATATTGGCACAAAAGTACCCTTTTAGCCTACTTACGAAAGATATAAAAAGTTTGTGAATGTATAAGGAAATCCATGGTAATAGAACCGAGACATATGAATCATGTGAGATACACTATGACCTCTTGTCCTCTGGTGTATCTTCGGACACGGTTAATAGCAGCCCAGTTCGATAATTAATTAGCTCTCAGATACGATAAATCACGTTTAAATTTGGAATGTAACGTTTCAATGGGTTACATTTCGTAGGCATCGACCATTCAGCATATATTCAAATTCTGACAGAGACGTTAAGTTGATTATGATTTAATGCTATGACAAGATGGAAATTAGTTTCCAGGTACGAGACGCGTCAAGCTTATTCGGGATCATACCTTCTCTATAACAGCATAATATAATTCGAACGTTTGAGCTTACAAACCTATTTTTGGGCTCGTATACCCTTAAAAGTGCCACACTTACGTCCGGCAGATGGATATGAGGTCTTTTAACGGTGCTAGCGTCGGTCACGAAGCCAGTGATGATCCAGGGAGTGGAGCTTGCCGTTCCCAATATGGGGAAAACTCTTCATCGGCTGTCATTTCTGTCATCTTTGGCGTTTCGCTATCCAGGGGCCTTATTTGCATCGCCCGCGAAACCGAGATTAAGCAATTTTTTCGCTCAGCGTATCGCTAAAAACCTCCGCGATCGTCTCCGTCAACTCTTGAAGCGTCGGGGATCTAACCCACATTCTTAATACAGCGAATTCCACGCCATGTCTTCCATCCGTAGATGTGCATTCGATTCAAACCAAGAGCTCCTTAAGCGACTGGTGGATCCTAATAATCCATCCTGGGAAAGATTGATGGTGACGGGCGATAGGATGGGATAGCCAGTCCCTTTCGTTCGTGTACGTCAGGGGTGGCCAATCTTTTCATCAGGCGAGCCAAATTTCAGAAATAATATTTCCTTCCGGGCCACGCACCTAATTCTTTTGTTAATTAAAGTAAACAAGCAAGCGTGCTACAGCTTCGACCACATCGTCGCTTCCCAGTAGGTTAGATCGTCGTAAAACGTGGTTTGATGTAAAATAAACAAGAAAAAGGTATATTTAATTTTTTAAGAAAATAAAACATAACTGAGAATCAAAAATATTTATTATACAATTTAAAAATATTTAAGAGTGAGACATCTGACTTTGTTTTGCAAAACTAAGAGCATAAAAGGTGATCTCGACTGATTTTGTCGCTACACGCAAACAGTTTTCCAAATGAAAATCAGTAATTATATTATTATAAATACCCAGGTTGTTAAATATTTTTCTCTTATGATTTTATATTTATTATGCTTTATTGGTAAAATCAAATGCATATTATTAAATGTTTTGAGAAATGGAACTTAGGTAAGTAAGATATTAAATAAAAGCTTTTTTTGTCTAAGCAATTATATCGGCATTTCGGGGCCCCTGTCAGGTCGGGTGCCCTTTATGGTAAAGACGGTATTTATCATGGCTACTGCATAGATAGCTTTTACATAGCATGTTGACTCTGACTCCGCTCAATTAAATATCTTTTGTTGTGCAGAAATGTTTGTTAAAGTGATTTAATTGATCTTGTCGAAACTGCACTTTGTATTTATCAAACTTATTTGCATGTTTAGTCTTGTAGTGCCGTTTGATGTTATACTCTTTGAAAACAGAAACGGATTTGTTGCATACTAAGCATATGGACTTTTAATTTCCACGAAAAAATAGCTTATAGTCCACCTGTTTGGAAAACTTCTTAATTCTTCTGTGATTCTTCACTTCTTTGGTTCAAGGTCTTCACTAGATAATGTCATGTGAATTTTCTCGAAAATGTGGGACATTTAAAATAACTCAAAATCAATGAATTTTCCAAAAATGCGAGATATTTCAACCAGCTGTACGGGCCGCAACATGACTCCCGGCGGGCCTCATGCGGCCCGCGGGCCTCGTGTTGGCCACCCCTGGTGTACGTGGAGGAGTAGCCGTACTTGAACTCGGGAGTGTTCTATATTTTTTCTCGATTCCAACGACGGAAAAGGTCATTGTTTCCCGTTGCCGCTCTCTTTAGCCTTATCCTTGATTAGTTTCATGCCTCATATGCTTGTTTTTTTTACGAGAAGAAAACTGAAAAAATGAAGAGCGTTCCATACATTTCCAACAGTGTTATGCCGTATTTTACCTGTCATACTAAAAGTAAATTTTTTCGAGTCAACCAAAAATGGTTCAATACCCGAGGACAAAGAGTCATTAATATTTGTTTTTAATTCAGCGTTTACAATACATACTAATACTTCAGAATAGACAATGGCAACATTGACCCGAAGTAAATGTGATATGAAAGTAGGGTATCAATTCATATATGTTTCTTGGGCTAATAATTAGTTTCTTGGGCTAGTATCAAAAGTTATTTTGAAAAACATAAATTGAAAAGAAGGATAAAAATAACATTAAATACCTAAAAGCGATCTGAGGTGAACAAGGATCTGACGAAGACAATAAACGGTAAGCTTATTGAGCGAGTAAATGACAATTATAAGTTTGAAAAACGGCGTAATTTTTAAAATGGGACCTAGACTAATGCGAACGTTTAGTAAAAATATTACTCAATGAAGGAGGAATTTTCGCATTGAAACGTTGTAAAACATAGATGTGGTTGATGGATACTTCGTGGAACTCCATTGTTATTTTTGATGAGGGATATGAGAATTAATAATTAGCATTACACTGTTGTAGATGCACTTATTTTGACTAATTTCGCTACACTTTCGCTACCTTCAGGAATAATTCTAATCCTGAATTGACTTATTTCTGAAGGTATTGAGTGAATTCTGAAGATGCCACAACCTTTTTCAATGGAATTATTGCTTATGATCCCACAGTGTAGCGGACCTTGTCGAAATAAATATATCTAGAACAGCGGATTGCTACGTTTAAATTATCCTCTTCGAATATGTAAATCGATATTACCTGAGATGCTCATCTGCGAGAACGCGTAAATCCAGTATTCAGATAGTTTGTATCTTCTGCCGTAAGACGATCACTACCCAGATTTTTTTTGCTAGCATACTTGTCTGTTCGCCCTTGAATTCCCCGGCCATCTACTTGTCAATCGGGGCTGGTGATAGATTGAGTTTCCGTATGAATCTAGTTAGCCACAGGTGCCCTTACTGGGCATCTTCTAGTCGCATGGAGTCTTCTATTTTGGAATCGCATGCTAACCCAGTTTCTATCATTTGCGCCTTCCTAGCAGCCGCGGGGGTGGAATGCCTGTGCATTTGAGAAGGGGTTTAAAAGGGATCTTCGGAGCCTTGCAGTCATCAGTCACTCACCAGCTCTTCTCCCAGAAGTTTCTAGCAACGCAAGAAGGAATCCAATCAGGATGAGTTATCAGGTAACCGTCGCCTATCTCTTCTTTACTGTGCTTAATTTTGCATTACTTAAACGCATGGCGCTAAGGTTAGAGTTAGCTGCAGTATGCATTCCGCCATCTACCATTTTTGACGTCGAGGGAGTTATTTCAATCTCATACATTGGTGCTATTCCCTGTTAATAATTTCAACTTTTTGTGCTATTATGTCAATAAGATATTGCAATAAAATAATTTTTTTCTCTTACATAAACTTTAACGGCATAATATATAGATGGCATTTGCGCTTTTCATTTTTTGGAATATTATTTTAGTTTATTCATATTTCTTAAATCTTTGTGCATTCTATTTGGCTTGTTACATTAAATATTATTTGGGGTTATAAGGGAGTTGGTATTCCGTTTCCCTGAGTTAGGAATGGCAACGTCGCTAACTTATAGCTATTTTATTAGACTAGTTGGCGGAATGCTTAAGGATAAAGTTAATTTATATCGCGCATATTTTGATCTCAAGAATTCATTACCCAGTTTGACTTGTAAGTGGGTGTACTGACGACACAATTTCTTTATCATTTAAATTCCTTTGCTAGAAAAGTCAAGGCTAGTGGAACGAGTCTATATGCAGATGCGATTAATGCTTGAAGTCAGCGTTCTTCATTCCTGTTAGACTGGCGGACCGGCGAGAATGGGAAAAATATTTCGTGGACCGGCTGACAGCTAAGGTGGAAATAATTACCAGTGTGGATAACGTATTATTTATTAAATCCGATTCTATAAAAATGAAAATTTTAGTTCATGCGACATCTTCTACTTTTTATTTTTGAGAAATTTTGATACGCTTGGCCATAGCGAGGTGGCAGGAAATTTCCATGGACCGTTGGTTGGCGGACCATCAGTTGAAGAACACTGCTTTGAGGTGCATGCTGAAGTTTTGGCACGTAGTTGCGCCCTAAGGTGTACAGATATTCCCGCTTTCCTTATTCTCGGTTCAAAAATGGGATTTGGAAATTTTTGAGATGCGCTATATGTCTTCTCTGTAGTTTTCTCGTCTCGTAACCTGTCGACCTTACAGTTTTCTGAATAGACCGGATTTATTTCATTTTTTTCCCACAGGAAGCGCCGGTATGGAATAAGCTTCGTTTGTTTTACGCTCACGTGAGATTGCACCAGCATTTGAATGCCTTTAAGAGTACAACAATGACCTCTCAAGGAAGGTCTCGAGTAGAGAAAGTGGGACCAGGATATTTCTTTGAAATTAGAGCTAAATGTTAGTATTCCTCCTATGTAAGGCGTTGTTTGTTGATGGAATATAATGAATGTTCTGAAACCTGGCATAAAATTGAGCGGCCCTTTTTCAAATTGTATTAATGCTTCACTGTGAAAAATTGTTCAGACAGACGAAACCAGCTGCTTCCTATAGATTCTGAGCACTCTAACAGTGATTATAGTAGGAAGAGGTTGCCTTGTTAATAGCAAACCGGCCCCTCAAGTTCAAGTTTTAGCTCCATATACTTTAACTTGTATGTTGTGCCTTTTCTTCTTGATTTTGAAGTTTTCAGCTTTTTTTAATTAGTACGATGTAGCTTTCGAAAGTAGAGAAAAAAGAGTTCATCAGTACTGTTATTATAGCATCGAAAAACATCGCTGCTTTTTTCCTCGGCTTGCTCATATTCTACCTATCAGGCTTTGTCTCCTAAGGACATTTTTGGCGATTTATATAATTAGATAGATTTTATTCGTATTAGGGGGGTTTTGGTTAGTATTGAAACTGGAGGAGAGAAGTAGGCATAATGAGCTATTCGGTGAGTTCAAAAGGAATTCATTACCTGTAAAGCACAGTTTTATGAAAGGAACGCTAGAGAAGACCTCACGATGGAAAAGACGGATGTGCCTCATATAAACACCCAACGATTCGCCTAGATAGCAGTTGGTAGGAGGCATAAGGACGTTAGACTTGGTAGAATGGTGACAAAGGCAGTGGCAGAGTGACGATAGGAAAATTGATACATTTATTTGTCGATAGGTGTATCACTCGGTTGGTGATATTTTTATGAATGTCACGGGGGAAATGGGAATTCTTAAAGCTGTCTGTTCAGTAGTGTGCCCTTCTTATTTTGTAGCTTTTGACTCTTCTACAAGTACCTATAGTGCGCAGATAACTTAATATCCTCTCTGTCAACCTGAAAATCGTTTAATGGTAATATTAGGCTACTACTGGTAAACTTTACCACCATATAAGCCGGCCATCGGGTTGAATACCGTTGATATCTGAAGGCTCTTGTTCTTGAAGGAATTCCATCATCTAGTGAAAATTTCTTTGGTTGACAGTTGTTTTTTGACATTCTATTTCCAATAATCGGTTACAGTGCTTCGTGTTTGCCGCTATCCTCGCCATGGTCAACGCAGGATTCATACATCAGCCGGCCTTCAACCTGCAGTCGATTCCAGTGCAGACCCAGACCCTCTCCTTACCCAAAGTATCTTTCGCAGCCGCACCATCCATATCCTACGTTGCCGCCGCTCCCGCACCCGCAATCCAACTCCCTAAGCTGTCCTTCGCCGCACACCCGCAAACCATAACCTACGCCGCTGCTGCGCCCAAATTCTCCTTGGCCGCACCCGCACCAGCCTTGACCTATGCCGCTGCCGCTCCCGTCCTATCCCTGCCGAAAATCTCCCTCGCCGCTCCCAAGATCTCCTTCGCCGCTGCCGCACCTGCTCTGACATACCACGCACCCGCACCCGCGTTGACCTACGCCGCGGCCGCTCCCAAGCTCTCCTTTGCCGCTGCCGCACCCGCTCTGACATACCACGCACCCGCACCCGCGTTGACCTACGCCACGGCCGCTCCCAAGCTCTCCTTTGCCGCTGCCGCACCCGCTCTGAACTACCACGCACCCGCACCCACGTTTACCTACGCCGCGGCCGCACCCAAGATTTCCCTGGCTTCTCTGCCTTCCTTCTCCCTTCCCGCTCCCAAGTATGCATTCTCAGCCCCGCCTGCCCTGACTTACCTTTCCGCCGCACCCAAGATTGCCCTCGCTGCCGCACCCACGGTCGTTGTCGCCAAGGAAGCGGACAAGGCTTCTGCGTACTCCTACTCGTACGAAGTGTCTGATGACCAGAGCGGTGACCACAAAGCCATGCACGAGTCCCGGGACGATGAAGGCAACGTGAGCGGCAGTTACAGCGTGGTGGAGGCTGACGGCAGCACCAGGACGGTGGACTACACGGCTGACGCCATCCACGGGTTCCAGGCCACGGTCCACAAGGAGCCCGCCAAGAAAGCCATGATGATGTCCAGTGACAAGGGACCAGTCATGATGATGATGCAAGAGGAGGCTGCACCGAAGATGAAAATGGTGGTGATGAAGCACCACTAACTCTGTTTAATAGCTAATTTTGTCTAATCTGTTTTGAAAAGTACCTTAAATATTCTGTACCAGTAGGCGTTTTCCGCCATCTGTTTTTCTAGTTATTATTTTTTTACTTTTTCTTCTGTGATGGAGAAGAGAATTTGTTAGCTTGATTAGTTACTCGACCTAGTATTTTTGCATAAAATATTACAGTTATTTAAGCACTAGCCACAGTTGTATTGTGGCCGAAGTGTTTATATCATTAATCATTACTTTGTATTAAAGTCTTCGTTGCATGTAATTCTCATTAGAACTCTGCGAGTTGTGTTTTTGTTATCAGCAGTTTTCTCCTATTTGCATTATATGATTACGCTGAAGAAATTTCAGTTAGATTTTGTATTTTATGAATAAAAACAGTTTTCTTCTTTAACATGTATTTGATTTCCCACGTTAATGACAGTGTTTCCTCCTAAACAAGCGTATGCATAATACCTTAAAGATTGAGAGTTGTATTACCGTTGACCTAAAATGTTTCTAATGGCTCCAAGTGGTGACTAAGTGGTTAATTATCTCCTCAGAAGCATCTCACTCGAGTGTTCTATCTGGCTTAGAGGTACTGTCTGGATAACATGCGCGTATTTAGGAAGTGTTCTACATTTATGTTCATTTGATTTAAAAATGAGTTAACACCGTATGGAGTTCATTCGTTCTTACCCTCACCGTGACCCTCAGCATCAGTTGAAATGGAAGCTGCAATGATTTGAGAGAGATTTTAGGGAAATATTCCTAAATTAATCATTCGCCAACTTTCACAATATACTTACGTGCAGGTAGAATGTGTCTTTGTCAACATTTGACATTCAGTGAGTCGTTACCGAGGTAGAGTAACCAGGATCCCTTATCCATTTAATAACAGCATCCCTTTCCTTTAAAATAACAATCCTTAGAAACGCTATGATAATTGTCTATAACCACTGCTTAAAATCGGCAGCTATATGAAGATGTGCCATGGGAAAAGCTACAAGACCATTTTACCCAGAATTTAATGTTAGGTGAAAGGAGCCATCTGCGAAATTTAAAACTCTGATTTCAGGACATCTTTTGATACACGCACGCTATAATAATGCAAAACATGCTTTATTGCTGGAAAACATAATTAACTGATTCATAGTATCATTTTCAACTACGAAGCAAAAGTGCAAATAGGTGGCTTGAAATCCATGGTATTTCAGGTGTTATATGATCATGGTGTTGTATCTCAAGTCTTTAGAGAATTGTAATTGTTTTTTTAATGATCTGTATTTAAAAAAGATACTAATTTATAAACAGAAAACATTATACATATTTTCTGTTGATACTGTAATATGCGTTGTTAAAAGGATAATTTAGCAATACAGATCTAGATGCTTCTTAATAAAAACCACTCGGGATCGCAAAAGGAGTACTGAATGAAATGTACGCAATGCTTGAATGTCCCAAAATACCTCATTTTCGTTTTTACAAGTCCCCGAAAGAACTCCCTGGGTAAGTTTACAACGAGCGCCACCGAGCAAAATAATGTTTCGGCGGGACTGTCGCCTATGGTCCAGAATGAAATAATATATTTTTGGAGTCTTGGACCATCTAACATCTCATAGAACCTCTGGAATTAATTATTTCCAGCGCCATATCTGTAAAGAGTTTCCTGTATTGACTCAATGGTCTCCTGCGGCACCTTATACGTTTAAGAGTTGGCTTTGATAAAGGTACTGTTGGACTAATTGTTGATCATGTTTCATGTATCACATGTATATCGTCATTTATTACGTTGGGAATTGACTCTATCAGTCTTATGATGTGGAATCAATCTAACAAGGGAGGAAAGTTTGATTTTTGATACCTTAAACATTATAAAATCAATGGTCTGCGAGTTTACTTCGTAGAATGAATGCATTTTAGGCAAAATGAAAACTTGGTTATATTCTACACAATTTTATTAAGAACACGACCGGTTTCGACCCGAATAAAATTGTGTAGAATTGTGTAAAAATCATTTTGCCTAAAAAAACCTTAAACATTGTTTATTTTTTTATTATTTTATTGCCTTTTTAATGTAATTTTGTGGGAACTTCTCTTCGATTTCTTGAGTTGGTGCATAATTTAAAATAAGGAAGTGTCCGTTAAGTGATTCTCAAATGTCATAATTTATATGAGTTTTCCCCTAAAAGTCATATTGTGAGACCATTGTCTTAAAATTTAGATTGAAATAGTAAGATAAAGACGGCGATCGCTCGCCCTTTTCTTAGATATCATTTCTCTTTTTCTTCATATTTCCTCGGATAAGCTTTTCCTTCACCATTAGTGGTACTTGTCAACAGTTCCCATCTGTTATCCTTTTCACATCAACCGGAGGCAGTATGTCTAAGAGCCTATGTCCATTCTGTATTTTTTAAATTCTTTTCATCGTGTTTGTAACGGATTTCCTTCTTCCCATACGATGGGAAGGAATACTTCAGTGATTCACTCCTCGCTCATTTTTCTGTCTCACCGATTTTCATGCCTTTCAATCTCCTTTTGTCTGTGCTGCACTGCACTGCACCGAGACTCTATGGAAGCGTTTCCTTGCGTAGCGAAGATACTAATTTCCAAACAGAGAAACATTGTACATATTTTCTGTTGATACTGTAATTTGCGTAGTTAAAGAGAAAATTTCAAACAAAATAAATTTAGTGGAACATACATAGTTGGTGCTAATTTACCACCTTGTTTCACGCTGATAGGTAAAGGTTATTTAAACATTTGTTTTTTTCATTATCAAACATTTGTTTTTTGATACCTTAAATATTGGTTATTTTTTCATTCTTTCATGGCCCTTTTTATGTAATTTTGTGGGAATTGCTCTTCAATTTCTAGAGTAGGTGCATCATTTAAAAGAAGGAAATGGCTGTCCGTTAAATTAATCTCAAATTTCGTAATTCTTTTGTGTTCCCTCAACTTCACATCGTGAGACTTTTTTCTTATAATTTAATTTGAGATAGTTTGATAAAGACGAAGACTTTACAAGTACACTTCACTTTTCGTATATATCATTTCTGCGTAGCTCTCCATCTTCATACGTCTTCGGATAAGCTTTTAGTTCACCATTAATGGTACCCATCAACAGTACCCATCTGTTACCCTTTTCACATCAGCCGGAGGTAGTTATGTCTAAGAGCCTATGTCCATTCTGTTTTTTTTAATTCTTTTCATTGTGTTTGTAACGGAATTCGTTATTGCCACACGATGGGGAAGACTTCTTTCGTGATTCACTCTTTATCGCTCTTAATCTTCCTCATTTTTCTTTCACACCGATTTTCATGGGTTTCAATCTCCTTTTGTCTGTACTGTCATTGCACTACACCGCTTCTGGTTACTCTCTATAGAAGCGTTTCCTTGCGTTGCTAAGTTTCCAAGAGAATGCTTTATTCTCGGCGGACTACTGTCTGTGTTTATTATTGCCTGCTGGGCGTAGTTCCTTGGTGATAAATTCATTCTTATATTTGTCGCTATTTGTCTCTGTTCAACGCTCATTTTGACGTTGCTGTTCGGACATTTTTTTCACCGAAGATTCAACGGATAATCTATATTTATTTGTATGGTGCCTTTCTTCCTTAAATGTTTTCATGAGTGAGAGTGACCGCGTCAGATAATGGTATAACAATTATAAAAAATTCTTATAATATCTATGAAATAAATGGACTAAACAGCAAAAAATAAATCTCACAACAAATGAAAATTATTTCTTATATTTTCTGGTGGAATATATTTTATGACAAAATAAATTTATTTCATTTACAATTTAGGACATTGCGGAATTAAAAATTTAGGATTGTGGTCGAAGATGGAATTGATAGTGGAAGGAAAATAGAACTGAGGATTGCTGATGTGACATTCCCCTATTAATTGTTGTCTGTCAAATCCAGAATCAATATTTGTACGATGGAAAACTGAAATGAAAAATGTTTGAAATACCTTTTGCTGCGATTGTTTATACAATTAGATCAATCGGAGAAATATTTTATGAATGTGTTTTCTAGCAGGTAACTTTTTTGCCTTTTGATCAGTTCTCTTGTTGGTAGGCCCAGTTAGAATTTTTGTTACACATGCTGTGAGGCTGGCGTTTTATGTTTTTTAGTGTCTTCTCCTATCATTCACCCAATATGGCAACAAATTGGAAAATGAAGCATAAGAAAAAATAGAAAACGTTTTCTCTAGCACGTGAATATATATTTGATATAAAGCTCTGGTCTCAGTTGCGGTAGTCTTTCCGGTATTATTAATGTGTTCATCCTCTTATCCTCTCAGTTTTTCTTTTTTAGAGTTTCTTTAAATATTTTCCCCCTCTCCACGTATTTTTTACGCATCTGAATCATTGTATTTAATCTTCTCAGGAATACTAAAGCGAAAATGGTTGATTTACTCATATACCTATACTAAATTGTGTAATTGTTATCGAGTTCTTCATGAAAATTGTTACCCTTTCATTCCTCAATGATGATTGGTTTCTCCGAGTTAAATTAACATTCATTCTCCTTACCTGCACCCCTTTTTTATTGCGTTAACGTTCTTTGCTATTTCATCCCGAATATTTAATCCCGTTGATTAATTTTATCACTGAAGATTCAAATTAGACGGAAATGTATTCAGTAGGTAGAGGGACTGCATAGAAGTCTTATATGACTGCGAACCCAGAGATGCGAACTTAGTAGACCTGCAAACTTAGATATGGTGAAGGAATAAGAACAATGGAGAATGATGACTTCGGACTGAGGATACTAATATCAGATTTTTTATTATTTGCCCTCAAGTTCTCTCTCAACTCTTCTAGAATGAAAACGCCTGGACCGATTTTTATGCAATTTTCATAAGCATGTAGCTTTTTCTTTCCCCGTTTAGTGATTTAAAGAAAAGTTGAAATTTTTTTTATCTATCTATTCTGTGGTATTGCGGTGTGAGTAGAAAAAGTTCCCGTTTTTATGCCTTTCTTAGCCTTGATGCTACTTCGGGCCAAGGTAGACAGCAGTATTGACAAGGAATTATTAGAGATGAATACAACAATAATGTGATAGTAGATGACATCCTTTCAGAGTTATTGAATCGGAGAATTTCCTAAATAAAGGGAGACGGATATAATTTGAACTAATTCGTTGGATCTACGAGGAGGGAATATGATCAGAGGACTTCATGAACAATTTTATCCCTATTCCGAAAAAGTAGAAAACCTCAGAATGGGAACCAATTAGTTTAATTTTGTACGCGGCAGAAGTCAATAAAACGGGTGAAAATAGAGAATTGCATTAGATTTGAATTTAATAGAGATTGCTTTGGTGATGACCATTAAGGGTTTAGTAATGAGAATGCAACTCGGATTGCTTTTTCGGTGATTAGAGCACTTAAAAGAAATGAGCCTGGTATAATCAAGAATCTGTCGCCTGTTTCACTGATTCGTAAGGTAGTTTTAGCGAAATATTATTTCACGTAGAATTTAGTGAATATGGCCTCATTTCAAAGAAAAAACTCTCATCTTAACATTTATATCAAAATACTGACCCTTTGCCTAACTGCTTTTCGAGAAATTTGCCTAAAAATGTAAGGTGTTTTACATGGGATAAATTACGGCTGTGCGGTCCAGAGAGAGGTCATTGAAAAAATTAGATATTTCTATCTCCTAGATTTCGTCAAAACACTAACGGTGTGTAGTTTTCATGCTTTCTCAACTATTTATAAAATATAATCAGCTACTCACCGCAGTAATTATCACAGAAACGCAGAAGGCGTTTTCACCGTACGGAGTGAAAAAATTAGTAAAGTGTGATGCTGTGATATTTATTCAATTACTGAGAATGTTTGACATATATAACTATATTTTGCGCCATTATTATTACAATATTTAATTCATACTTCTTTCAAATGCTGAAATTCAAAAATAAAATTCGAATATGGTATCCATTATGACTAGGGAAATATCTCACTCAAACCAGCTTAAAAGGCGTTTGACGGAGTGAATTCGGGAAAAGTAATGAGTCCACTCATGAAAATAGGACTAGAGTGGAGCCATAGAATACTAATTCGAACCTTGTATTGTAAACCTAGGAGAATTATGGTGGACAGTTATAGGTCTTGAGGTATGAAAGGTTTCCCGTTGTCACCTTTGATTTATAAAATTAATGCCGTGGAAGTGGTAAGAGAGGCATTGGAACAGATCGATGTGGGAGTGACGCTAGGAAAACGATTGATAATGTCTGTTAGATTCGTTAACGACCCTGTTTGGTTAGTCGAGATCGTCTAAGGAATTGCAGACATTGGTGTAGATAAATTGTAAAGTTAGTGTATGAAATACGGAATACGAATAAACCATAAGAAATACAAGTAAAGAGTATTCTAGGACAGAGCGAATCAAATCATAAAAATAGAAGAGCACAAGCTTGGTTAAGTATTTGAAGGGAAATAGGCATAGTAGTAAAACTCTTTAAAAGATTCTTACGGTAGCGAACGAAGCGTTCTCTAATAGGAGAGAATTAATGACCGTTAAATACGTAATGAATATATATAAAATATTGGGTAAGAGTCTAATATGAAGGCTAGCGTTTTGTGGTGCAGAAGCGAGGGCTTTTCAGGAAAGAGGACGAAATAAGTTATGAAGTGTCTTCTTACGATTTCCTGTATCTGCTACCACGGGTGTGGCGTAGACAGAATTGCTTCAAGACAGACAGACAGTGTGGCTTCTTTTTCTGTTATTCTCCATGCGTGAACCCTTATATTTGACTCCATGTAACATCAGGAAAATGAAAATTTTTGCCTGGAAAGTCTGGAAAAGTCTTGGAATTCCAGCATCGTATAATTCCATGAAGTGTGCTAGTAACATATGTACTTATAATTTGTCATGATTTATACACATCTTTACGTATGTTATGCTACTGAAGTAATTTTATTTATAAAGTTTTGCGCTTGCTTATACAGTTACTTTCGTTCGAAAACAACCGTCAAGAGTGGTTTACTGAATTTTCCGAACTTGAACACGATCGTATTTAATGATTCAAAAGACGCGCTTTCGCTGCTCGCCTCTTCTGGTGGTAGGTTGAACTTAGATGACTCTCTCGCGCGCGTCACCTGCAGCAAGTAGCGCTCTCTGACAGCATTTCGATGAACAAACTGGAGATCAAGAAACAGCTGAGGTGAGGGACTGGATAGAACATAGCAAATTTCAAATCAAATCTATTTCCTCACCCTTGTAAGACTTCCTTCCATTAGGTATGTTTTATATTCATATAAGCCATTAAATGTTTCCAATTTTTAATTGTTTATACTTGTTCGGAATTTTGTGATTTAAAAATATTGCAAAACATAATAATTTAAATGTGCCTGTCGCGTCGGAAATCGTTATTGATGTCTTAAATCGGCATAGATGATTATCAATGAAATGTAAGATCGTAAAAAACTTCGTACTCAAGAAGGCCAACCTAAATATCATGCACATATTCCACAAGCGTTGCGTCTACATTGCTTTGAATTGAGAGTGTTCCTTCTCCAAAGATAGTAAATTGCCACTATTTCTGGCGGAACTTTCGGAGTTCATCGACGTCCAATATTTGTGCTGTTGTACTGCTGATCGTGTCGCTTTTATGTCGTCTACGATTGTAACTTTAATTTTTAGGGTAATAGATATCCAATAGTTGCCAGTAACGATTACGTCTTGGTCCTACAATTGGGCATGGAAGTTTGTGAATAATATAATTTTAACTTGGAGACTTTTCCCTTCCTTGAAAATTAAATAGTAAACTTTTGGCCGTATTACTCTAAGAAGCTGATTTAAACGTATCCTTTTCAAGCAGGTTACTTCCTTACCAATACAAGGAATAGATCGTAGGTCATGTTTATGTTCCAGTGACCGATGTAGATCGATGGTGGCATGTTATAATTTATCTGATTAAATATTGGTGGTTCTGTTGTTTACAGTGCTAGAGTAAAACTACCCTGTAGAATCGTCTTTCACACACTGCTTAATGTTAAACGAAAAGTTTAAGGTGGTGGTTTTTGACTAGGATGTTCGTATCTATGATTGCCTTACGGCAACAAATTGCAAATAAAACGACGTTGGAGCGACTTATAAAATCAATAGCTGATAGTTTTCTTAATTTCCTGTGGTTATGTTACATTATTGAAACCGATAATAGTATTCACAATGAAAAAATGTATTTAATATGTATCAGTGCCTACATAAAACCTTGTGCTGGGAGGTCAATAGCTGACAGTTTTCTTAATTTCCTGTGGTTATGTTACATTATTGAAACCGATAATAGTATTCACAATGAAAAAATGTATTTAATAAGTATCAGTGCCTACATAAAACCTTGTGCTGGGAGGTCAATAGCTGACAGTTTTCTTAATTTCCTGTGGTTATGTTACATTTTTGAAACCGATAATAGTATTCACAATGAAAAAATGTATTTAATATGTATCAGTGCCTACATAAAACCTTGTGCTGGGAGGTCAATAGCTGACAGTTTTCTTAATTTCCTGTGGTTATGTTACATTATTGTAACCGATAATAGTATTCACAATGAAAAAATGTATTTAATATGTATCAGTGCCTACATAAAACCTTGTGCTGGGAGGGAAACAGCTGTTGTCCTTCCTGAAAAGGACATTTTTAATCGATGAGTCAACTTCTTTGAAAATTGTTGGGCATCATTTTCTGGAATGTGCATACGGTGGGACATTTTTGAATAAAGTGCACAAAACAGATATAACATTTTAAGTAAACTTTATTATCTCAAGGTTCTTTATCAAAGATGAAGATTTTCATACTTATACGGATATATCTGATGAATTGTGCTATATCTGCGCGAATGAGCTAGCTCTTTATTGTGTGAGAATAAGGTTTAGCGTTAGAAAATGTAATGGTTTTTCATGTATCCCTTTCAAAAGTCTCTACGAAAGTTTTGTTAAAAGGTAATCTTATCTTAGTGAGACAAATTGATCTAAATGAAAAAAAGGAATCTTCTCTCTGAAAGAAGGATATCTTTGTCTATTGATGCACGCGTTTTCTCTGAAAGACAGAATTTTCTTTTTTATGAATACGTACATTTTTATAGCACAGGTTTCCTTTTTAATTTCAAGTTTGGTAAACGCAAACACCGGTTTTCTAAGATTTTGGGCCCCGTAGGGAAGGTTGGTTGGTCTGTAAGGGGAATATTATTCGGGGAATGGAAGAGGGATGGAGAGAAAACGGACATTGGTATTCTCATAACGTAAGGTGCCATGGGGTCCTCTGCTAATGTCCCATCCGAAGGGCTGAACCACTGTAAATGCTCTCCACATAGAACCACTGTATGAATTTGGATTTCTCTAAAAAATATCCGTCATTCTCAGGATTCCTAGCCCTGTCCTTTGAGATGGGAAGCCAATACTCTAGACACCACACCAACCCTACCGGATCCCTTTTTGGTTGTCCATTGATGGCGGGCATTTCGTTCCAACTACAGGGAAAATATTTAGTTGCATTCAGGTCCAGAACATTCTCTTCATATCAAAGTCGACAACTTAGCCCTGAAGAATGAACGAGGCTATCGAGATAAGTTTGGAGGAGAAGAAGCTAAATCGAGACTCTGGGTAGTACATCAGCCAAATATGGAGACCGCTACTCAGTAGAAGTAAACAGTCGTGGTTACAATTCAAATTCAAACCGCCTTGAACGAGCTGGTCAACCGGTCTGGTTTCCAACCGCCCTTGGCCAGCTATAAAAACCCGGCATGGACCAGCTCGGCAATCAGTCTCACCCCTGATGACGATGAGGGAGTCACTCGTCGAAACGTTAGCATTTAAAAGCCCTACCCGGTGGCAAACCCGAGAAGATTTTACTAGCTTTAATATTGCCTCGCACTATGCTTTTTAATTATGGTTAATGGTTTGGATTGGAAAATACTAAGGCCCAGTTTTATATTAGCTGGTCAAATATTTTTGGTATGAAAACAAGTATGTGTTTGCTCCCCTAGATAATGCTCTCGTCAGATAACCGACAGTCTAATGTGAAATGCAAAACCCGAACTATCAGTTAAAATCATTCACTCTAACCTAAAATTAATAAAAAGGTCATGCCATCTTGTGTTTAACGGTAAAGAGACAAAACTGTGAATAAATGTAAGAAAATGTTAAGAGTACTTGCTCAGAAATATTTTTTGTTCCGCGCACATTTGTTATTTCAAGAAACTATGTTTTGGTTGGCTTTGTTTTATGTGGGCGTTATTTTTCATTCTTACCAGCCGAACGGCGAGAGTCGTTGCTTTCAAATACACCTGATAGTTTTAGCTTAATGTTGCACAAGAACAGCTATAGAACATCGAGTGGAATGCTCTTAGTTTTCCCTCATTCCTGTATCTTTCAACTCTGAATCCTCTTGACCTTTTCTCATGCCGCGTGCGCCATTCGAAAAATCACCCGCAACGCAGCCATCTGTAGCGCGTTACATTATGCCGAGTTCACGAGTGCACGGGGTTTCATGCGATGCCCAGCGGGTAACCGGCATTCTGGGCCCCTCGGAATACGTGCGTGCTATCAGCCCATTCTAATTCCCCCGGAGCCGAGGTGGTTGAAATACAATGTGGAGGGGGCGCCGATGGTCTTCATGCATGGAGGGCAGGACTAGGGGTGTATGGAATAGGAAGTCAACGCCTACTGTGGCCAAAGCATTGAGATTGTTATATTTTCGAAGGTAATCCAGGGTAGTCACTCAACCGTGAATCCATGAAAACCGTGATTTAGCCGTGAATTTTGATAAACGTGAAATATCCATGAATTAACGGTGTATTTCGTGTGTAAACCTATAATTTGTGTACCCGTATTCCCTCACTTGTTCTCTCCAATTTTGAGATGGTACAAAAGTCAGTTTAATTTCGTCCTTCGAATAACTCCTGGGTGGTCTACAATGCACTCACTCTTATACGCTGTGTTGTTCCTTATCATGTAGTTCTGTTCCTATCGACTTTCCTGCATAACAATTTGTAGTCAAAACCTTGAAATTCTTCCCAGCTTTAGGATCTATGTTGAGGAGGTTGAAGAGATTAAAAGAATTGCGTTTTTATCGACCAGTTTACGGTGAGTGACGGATGTATAGTTGAATTCACTCAATCACTCAACGTTTTCGTTTGATTGATAATGTAAATATTTTGAAAAAATGTAGTTTTTCACTCATGATTAATTAAAATAACGGCGCCTAATTGGGACGTAAATGATTTACCTACCGCATGTTTCCTTCGTAGTATGGATTATCATGCTTTACAAAAAATTTCATTTTGAATGACTGTATTTAAATACTAAAAAATCGTGAAACCTTACATAACCGTGCAATAACCTTTATTAAACGAGTGGCCATCATGTAATTTTACTTCAAAATTATACTTCACTTGCGTATAAATGTGTAAAAATATCAGCATTTATTTTATTTTTGTTTGTAATTCGTAAAACTCCATAGGATGTTTGGTAATTTATGAAGCGTTCTGTGGCTGGACGAGGAGCCTTATACGATGTTTTAAAGGTTTTTATTGTTACAACGCATACGAAGGACATAGATTTCCAAACTTCACGTTGAAAGTTGACTAAACTGCCGTTGTAAATTGCATTTTATTTCAAGGCCATAATTATGTTTAAGGAAATGAGGCCCACCTCATTGCGACAATTTTTGGGTAATCAAGATGGACCTTAGACAACGCAAAAATTTATGCTTCCAATTTATTACATCCTCCTTGTTCTCTGCTCATCATTGTGTCTTGGAAGGACTAATCTACTGATGTGATAATAAAACATTCCCAAGAAATATATCAATATGTTGTGATTCTCGATGGATTTCAGAAAACTAGTGTTTGCTGAAACATTATTTTTCTGAAATTCCTCAATATCAACTAACATTAAGGGTCAACTCCCTGTGAAGGCTTCCGCGGCTTAGTGAATTTGAAGATGTTTGTCTTCGGGGTTTCTTTCCGCGTTGGTCCATTGCGACTACAGTTTTGCCGGCGTGGCAGTCGGCTTCTTCAGGTCTGTTAAGTGAAGTTTTACTTCTTTTAAGTCTCACTTCACTAGCCAGAAGAAGCCGACTGCAACGCCGGAGAAACTGTGGTCACAGCACAATGGACCTACGTGAAAAAAACCCGTAAGACAAATCTTCAAAATCAACTAAATATTGTTGAATAATATATCTTTGATTTTTTTAAACACTCTGAAACTTATGCAAATCACATTGATTCTTTCTATTCGTGTCATAAATTGTATAGTGTACAACATATAAATAGATATTTTTTTTACGAGAAAATATAAGTAAATATGCCTAGAATTGAAGATGTTAGTCATACACTTGGCTACTCTGTGATGCTTTTTTAGGTATTTGTGTTTTTCTCTCTATCTGAGTTATTCCACTGAGGAACTAAGCAATATTATTTTTTCTCTCCTCTGAGAGGTTTCTAGCTTTTTATTATTACCGTGGTAGCTGTAAATGTGATTTAAAGTTAACCAGATAAGAAATTTCTCCAATGACCGTAAAATATATGCACCACTCGCAAAAAATCAAACACTTACTGTGTTGGTTTGCTGGAATGGGGACTCCGCAACAGGGACCAACCACAGCCTCTCCACCAGAATACCCTCCTGTGGTGGTTTACGGGAAAGTTATTTCTTCGCCAGGGACCACCACAGACACACACACACAACCCAAACCCACACACACAATTTGGGGCCCTATTGTGTGTGTGAGTGAGTGTTTTGTATGATTGCGTGTTCGGTTGTGTTAATAACTTGGCAGCCTTAGTAGAGTCACTTCAGCTCGTCTAAGGATCCCAGGTTATAACCCAGGAATCCTTAGCTGGGTCCCATTAGCCTACAAAGGATTCCAATTGGGTTGTGTGTATGTCTGTGGTGGTCCCTGGCGAGGAAATAACTTACCCGTAAACCACCACAGGAGGGTATTCTGGTGGAGAGGCTGTGGTTGATCCCTGTTGCGGAGTCCCCATTCCCGCAAACCAACACAGTAAGTGTTTGATTATTTGCGAGTGGTGCATATATTTTACGGCCATTGGAGAAATTTCTTATCTGGTTAATCTATAGAGGCCGTAGAGCTCAACTACCTTGATTTGTGATTTAAGGTACTCAAAAATTTTAACATGATTGAACCTTGGTTAATATTGTCTTTGCGGGTTGTTAATGTTTCTTCTTACGAAGGGTCAAGACCTAAGCTACGGACCCTAGTCTTCATTTTTTACACTTCTTGGCATAAATTAATTGCTCCGCACCTTTAACGTCTGTAATCAATGTACTCATTGTGTATTTATTGTGAAATGATGGCACTTGCTCCTAAAATTTAAACCTCTACTCTATGTGTATGTTTAATTTATTCCATGCTTTGGTTTCGAGTATGTTTTTCCTTCCTCAAATATCCCTACGCTCACTTGTATTCGGTAGATGCAGTCTACCTTCCCTAACTCACTGCCCTTAATGTCCTCACATCATAGTATAAGTTTTACGGAAACTTTCCAGCCACGTTTTCTTTTTCCGTCTCTTTTCCATTTTCAAAATGTATCCATCGAAATAAGCCGCTGGTAATATTCTTCTTTCCTCGTCAATTATTTATTGTTCCCGTTTTATTTCTTGTGTTTACTTGGGAAATTCTCCTATACCTTCAAATTACCTAGGATGTCGTTATTTCTTATTCGATCTCTTGTAGTAGCTCTGCAAAACCTAGGTTACAGTTTCACCTCTACCGCATGTAACCTCTTCTTGCATGCTTTCTTTACTTGCAATGTCGCAGCAAGTTATATGAGGAAAATTCAAAAAGCAAATCCGTAAATTCCATTAAAACTTCAAAAGTAATATTGTTTAGGCATTTTAATAGGTTGTCGAAAGTCGCTTTATAATTTGGTATTAAAGTTTTTTTTCAATTTCTCGTTCTTTCGCCGGCATTTATCTTCGATTAATACCGTATTTTTTCTATATTCGATGCAACTGTGGTTAGACACAACAGCCCGAAGTGGATTTGGGTCTGTCCGGCCCATCACCTAGCTGGCAACCGCCATCGGCCACTGGAAAAATTTGGTGCTTTTTCAATACAGTAGTATCCGTCTGTCTTATCTCCAAAACACGGAGCTTGCATAATAGTACTAAAACAATTCGAAGTGGCTCTTTCACTTCCTTGAGCTCGCATCTAAATCTCGCATTTTTATCTTGCCGTTTTACAGCGATGAAATAAGTAGAAATTAATACGGGAAAAAATTCTTCTGAATCAGGAAACAGTCCACGGCTTCCAAATTCCCGTGGACGTTTTCGGAGGATACAAGGCAACTAGATTTTATGTCCACGTGTGTTGGGTCCATCAGGGTACCGCAAGGGTAAAGAGGGCTCCAAAGAAGGCACAACTCATGATGATGAATCCCATGGTAGCAATTATGCCGTGCGGAGTTACATACGCTTATGTAGATTTTCATCCTTGCCGTTTAACGGTGATGGAATTTTTAGAAATTACTGCATTAAAAAACTACCCAGACCGGTTTTTTTATTGACTTGCTAACTTCGGCCGTTGCTTTACTTTTTTTTTGCATATACTTCAGGGTACTCCAGTTATAAAACCGCCGGGTGATGCCGTTCACTCCTCCAGGGGTAGCGTAGTTAAAGCTTTTAAGGTATTTTCAGCGAGATAGTTCCCTAGTCATAATGGAGACCATTTAGAATTTTATTTTTGGATTTCAGCGTCTATAAGAATTATGAAATAAATATTGTAGTATCAATGGCGCAAAAATATAGTTATATACGACCAAATTTCTTAGTAATTAAATAAATAAAGCTACATAAGTCTCTAACTTGACTTATGTTTTCACGCCGTACGGCTAAAAAGCCTTCAAAACAGCAGGTTTTTTTTCCGATTCTGTAAAAATTACTTCCGTTAGTAGTACATTAATTTTTATAAATAGTACATACAAACTATACAGCGTTAGTTTTTTGCCAAAATTTAGGTGTTGTAAATTCTTATTTTTTCCAATATTCTCCCTCTGGAGCGAACAGCCGTAATCTATCCCATGCAAAACAGCTTTCCTTTTTAGGCAAATTGCTAAAAAAATAGTTCGGTAAGGCGTTAATATTTTGATATAATTGGAAAGATGAGTGTTTTTTCTTTAAAACGAGGCCAAATTCATCAAATTCTAGGTGTAGTGATTTTTCGCTCTAACTTCCTTAACTCTGAAGGGCCCTCGATAGCCGCTCATTTCTCCCTCTCGCCCCTTCCCCACCCCGCAGTCACTCCCTGTATTCTCTTCTCTGGTGTTTGGCGCCTGGGCGCGGCTTCGTGCACGATATGCACCGCACAAAGGCCTTCTCCTTTCTCGGCCATTCCCTATCGCCTTAAAGGTCAGAGTGGTCCTCCTGTCCCTCTCTCCCTTCCATAACGGTTCTTGCTCTCAATCCCACAGCCGCCGATTTCATGTGGGAGATTGGATATGTGTGTCTGTGCTGTGTCTATTGTGGAGGAGATTTTCCTTTCTGTAATACGGTCGGGGGACCAGCGACTCGGTGTCGGGGAAAGGCGTGTCCTTTCCCTCCTCTCTTGGGTGAGAGTAAAGGGATGTTGGTGGGGCATCGTCGGGTCATTTTGAAAGGCGACGATGAGGGCGTCGGTAACAATTCGGAGTGTATCGACTTGCCAAAAAAATACTTTTATCCTACGCTAAGATGACCGTGGGCAACGGCCTGCCACGTTGAAAACACAGGTTTCCCGCGTAGTCATCGAAGTTTAATAACACCCTGGAAGAGAACGTCTTCATTCACCTTGAATTAGTTTGAAAACTTCGGGTAGAAGTACTTCGACACAGGAGAAAAATAATTGAAACGTCTCCAATAAGTAATCGGGGCAACGGACCGCCACCATGGAAACACCAGTTTCCGTTCATTTCCTCCTATTAGTCCGAATGATGTTGCCCCAGTCTGCAAGATGCAGACAGCGCGTGTAAAATTACCATACTCGTCTAAGCACGTAATTATCGGTGACTAAGGTGGCCACCATATGAATTGCTCATTCCAAGGAATTCTTAATTTCATACCATCGTATAGGGTTCTGCTGGTTGGTAGATGCAACTTACTACCTTTATATTTGCTCCGGACCAAGGCTTGTCCCTCCAAATCCTTTGTTGATGTCATTTTCTCATTTCAGTATGCTCGGCAGACCACCAAGGAAGGTCTGTAGGGATTAATATACATCATCTTTGGTCATAACGATTTAAAAATTCTGTGAAACTTACATTCCCGAGAATTGAATGAATTGAAAGAAGTATTATTGCGTGAAGCAGTTGGTTTTCCTATCAATCCCCATTACCGAGTATTTCTCTGTTGAAAGTTATCTATTTTTAGCGATGTTTCCTATTTTTAGCGATGTTTCCTATTTTTAGCGATGTTTCCTATTTTTTTCTTTCTAATATTATTATAATCAACTTTACAATCAAGCGTTTACCCAATTTTTTCATCTCTTAGCGCCGAATTGCGGACATTAGAATTTTTCACATAAGAGCAAGCAACCGTGGGGATGAGAACTCCAGTGGTCTTAAAACTACGTTCCTGACGTGGTTTCTACACCCCTTAAGCACCTCCCCATTCTTTTCTGTTACCCTCTCCAGACTCTTCCTGCATCTCATCTCTCCATTCTCCTGTTTCTTTGTCTAAATTAGTCTATGCCGTGGCCCATGGTTCTCAGCCGTACGGTACAAAACTTCGCATATAGCACTTCAATTACCTATCTATTTCTCTGCTACAGTTCCTCATGCCTATGTAATAAACACTTCTCCTAAATGATGGTTTTATTCCCCTTTGCTGTAATTTTTGGTTTTCCAATTAACTTTTCAGTGTTAATTAGCGTGAGAACACCATGTATCTGTACCGGTTGGCTTGTTCTATCCTTTTCTCTATCGCGACATACCTTTCAAATCTATGCTTAGGAAATTCCGATAGTTTTCTATCATTCCGCAAACTCAATAAAGTGAAATATATATTTCTCTAGCTTTTTATCACTACTGATGCCAGATAATTTCTGTGTGGCAGTAAATCTGTGTATGCGGGGATTAGGTTGGTGTGGTGCTAGAGTGGTGGCTTTACATCGGGATGACCTGGGCTCGAATCCTAGTATTTTTCGGCGAAATCCTTATCCTCACTTGGCTGCTGTGTGAATAGCACTTTTAAGTGTTGTACTCCATACGTCTGAAGGGACAAAAAAACGTTGACTCCTCGGCGCCTTTCGTTAAGAGTGGGTTAATGGCGACACAGGTGTTGTCTTCTCTTCCTCCATTTCTTTGACATTCCGTCGCTCCGCATTTATTTCTCTATAGGTAGAGGTCTTCGCATAAGCAGTCGACTTTTTAAAATCTATTTTGGTAAATTTTTCCATTGGAATATTTGAATTTACGTAAGCATGGAAAAATGTATTCGTGAAGTTTTTACATTATTCGCATGTGGAATCGCAGACCTTGCCATACTTATTCTTTTGCATTTCTATCTGCTATTTTCTGAGTGTATCCCATCTTGAGTTTTCTAAGTAGTGTTCGTTTGAAAAAACTATTACCCTGTAATAGTTATAGAAGTATAACCGGCAAATGCCTTAAATGCTCTATGCATTTGCAATAGACGCTTGATATCTATAGGTCTGCCTGAGTAGCTGGCTAATCAATCTGTACGTGGTACCGCAATAATTATTGCTGTATAGCTATAAATCAGGGAATCATTTATCTGCCCTGCCGCGTACTTATAACTGGACGTTATTATAACTACCCTCCTTATATGTTTCTTTAATATGATGATTGACACACTGTTCCGAGATTGGTGAAATTACGATCATAAAAAAATGTTGTGTTTAAGTCAAGGAGTGGAAGAAGTTTCGAAAGAGAAGATACTTCAAATATATGATAGTCATTTTGTAGCGGTTAGAGATATGCTCTGCCAGACTTTGGGGCAGTCTGAAAGGAGCATTATACGTATGCTATTATCAAATATATTTTTCTATTATAAAATGTTTCTGACCTGGAGGTTTACGTTCTAACGTAACACTAGTCTCAACGTTAAATCAGACATTATACTCTAGTAATTCATTTGAGGCTACTCCTAAAGTGCATTCCGGTGCAATAAAAAAATTAACATTTTATCAGAGAAAACTCTGACTAATTTGATAACAAATGATGTCTCAGGAGTAGCAAACTGATGGACTCGTGTTTTTATGCTTTTGGATTTCGCCACCAAGCAATAAGTTGTGCGTGGGTTTAATTACCAAACTGCAATGAACTACAAAACAAAACGTTTCTTTCAAAATTAGCCAAAAATATTTTTTTAAATACAGCTATTGCTGTCCGAGCTACTTCGAATTTTGTCTGCTTGTTGTAGACTGTCAGAGCTGCAGCTAATTTTAGATCTAACTTCATACGTATTCACCCGAACAAAACTGACTGCTTGTGCATTTTCTAGATGGACAATACTGGATTATCCGCTCATTTTCCTGGATTTACGCAAAAAAGCAGAATATCCGTTTATAATTCTACTGCAAAATTTGATGTCAGCTTCCATAATTTTGGTGCAATGTTTTGAAGTAAAAATGCGATAGAATCTGGCATTTTTATTGATAATGGTGTAAGCAATTGTTGTGTATGCACTCTTTTCTATGAAGCGTCTCTTGTGCTTTAGTGTCTGTGCCTTAAATAATGCTTCGGGTGGCTCGTAAACTCGTTTTATTATTGTTATTATGTCCCTCTAAAGTACATATACGTCCCTCGCATATTGCACCTCAAAATGGCCAACCTTTATTGATGCCGTAACAAATTCAAAATTCAGCTTTTCAGGATCAATTGCCCTGAACTTTTACTGGAAAAGCTTGCACATGAAAATGAGACTGCCCTTTTGAAATAATTATTTTAGTTAAATCAAGGGTATTAAGTTCTAGGTAATTCCATAGTTTTTTCATCATCTCCTTTTGCCTTTTCTAACCGTTACTTCTGAAAATAGTGATAAAGTCTCGGTTGCTTATTGATGATTTTTTTTCAGTGATTTTTTGCCTAGTTTTGCTTTGCGGAAATTTTAAGCCACTTGTTACTTTTGCTTCCCCCGAGTGTAGAACGGTAATTACCTTCAGTTTTTCCTCTGTTTACTATCCTCCTATTATGGCGTGTTTTTTGCTCTCACGGTTATGACTCATTTTTCATATAAGGTCGTAGCACAGCCTAGTGCTAATTGAGCGATGTGTCTCTAATTACAGTTTTCTGCTGTGGTCAACCATTGCCGTTATTTTGACCCTTTCGAATAAAAAGGTCACAAGGCACCTGGATGTGCGCTTAAATAAGTTCAATGGGTAAAAACTTTAAATTTTTAGTTTTGCTCTTCCGTTTATAACTTTTCTCAAATCTGATTGATCTCGAAAGTTTTTTCCGTAAAGGAATTAAATATCTTTTGGCTTCTTCATTCGTTTATTTAACCGTTTTTATGTAATACGTATTCTTACCTTTCTATTTTATTAATGAAAATAAAAGAATTGCTGTTAAAATGTTAGGTACAGCTTCATTATAACTAATGCAATAATTAGTTGAACCGTGGAAATTAAACTGCATATTCACAAAGGCAATTCATTGAACACGGAATGGTTTCAATATTTTTCAGTGTCATATAGTGAGTTACTAAACTTCCGGCGAATTCGGTGCATATGAAAAATGCCCCCTGAACATTATTAAATCCTACTACTGCTTTAACTCTGCGAAACTTGTGCTCTGTCAGTTTTAGTCTAAGTATGCCGATTTAGCCCTTGCTCTTCTGTACAGTGGGTTTGTCACTTCGTTCTTGAAGGAAGGTATGCCCTAGGTATGTGTTATGTTTTTAATACTACTCTTCCGAACACGGCCATATTTATTGGTTTGATTGGTGTTAGTAATATTTAGTAGGAGAGCATACCGACAACTGAGGCAGTTTGACTTAATTGGTTCTTCTGTAAACTTGTTTTTTGGTTGGTCCTTTCAAAAAGACTCCTTCCTTTTGCACTTGCACTTGGGATGCCTTTTCTCATGTCACTAAACTGGTTTGATCATTTGGCATGTGCTCTCTAGGGTACGGCAATGACCTCAGGACCGTCTGAATAAGTATATTTTTCCTCGTGTTCGTTTTGTTGATCAGTCGCACGACTTGCTGTTTCATTTTCCTCCAGTGATTTTTCCCGTTGAAAGTTCCGTGGGCACTAGTCTCACATACGGCTCTTTTAGCTCCACACTCTCCGACTGGTTTTTCTCGCTCTCCAACGCATCAGAGCATATCAATCGTTGGCTCATGAGGAGATTTCTTCGAGACTGCGTGAATCAAAACAGTTGTGAAATTGCACATTTCGTTTGCGTCGTTAAAACCGTCAATATGTTACTCTATTCTGTGATTGCATGTCTAAGCTACTGGGAAGCAAAATTAGATAGCTATATACTAGTATGTATGTTATTCGGCTAATGCATTTCTTGATGAACAAATTTTTCAGAATCCCGTACCAATATCATTGAAGTAATGCATTTTTACTCACTTCCCAAAGTAGCTCGCTTTTAATTCAAAACCTAGGATTGATTGGTACATTAAAAATATCAACGTTTTATTTGATGGGATTTTCCTTTTCCAATTTCCATTTTTCGTGAAAATAGCATTTATGAAACGGAGGCAAATACTATTTTTCCTACATTTTTCCAATTTTTTTTCTGTTAAGACCATTTATATGAGTCTAATATGTGAGAGAAATAGGGTGAAAATATTGGTGAGAAATTGGGATAGGTTTACTCTATTACTCGTATAACAGGTTTTTTTTGTAACGCAAAGGCGGCATCTACTCAATGTCCGATTGAACCGTATTAAGTGGAAACACGCAAAAATACCATTTCGGTTTTAGTTTTTTGACGCCGTAATTTTTCGCGTAATTTCATAAAACACATCTTATTACATTCATTTCAAAGAAAGAGTTTTATATTATTCCATATTAGTACACCAACTACGCTTTGTCATCGTATTCATGCTCTTTTAAAAGAAGATTTACTTTCACTTCCTTTGTAGAGCATGCAAACATTATCCGGATGTAAATTAAAAGGTAAAATTCTGCTGCAACGGTTACTCGCTCAATAAATTATTTATATGTAAAGCAGCACTCGTATTCCCGCTGCTTGAAACGTCCTCATCCCTCGGTCACGATGCTGTTTAATAAAATAACTCAGGACGTCAAAGGCATTCCCTCATCTGTAGTCGGTAAAGGTAAAGTCAAAAGGCTGCTCTTAAAAATAGGCATTTAAGTGTTAGTGGAATATTCGCATCCATGCATGTGGAATACGCATTACATCAAGCGTTATTCTTATGATATTGGGTGCATAATGTATTCCTCTTGGCAAAACCATGCATTTTTATGTATCGGTGAATAAATAATATTATTATTAATAACTTCATAATATGCGCGGCAACATCATCATCGTTAATATATGCCTATCATTTAGAGAAGAGTTTAAGATACAAGACTTACCATGGAAAGTTAGCCTCTGTTAACGTCTGTAGACCCCATGACGCTTGATGTTAAGAGCAGGCGAATGCCGACGCCGGGTTTAACTCCACCCAATTTTCTCCAATCCCCAATAAACACTTCCTTTGCCAAACTACCCACCTGTATTAAATGGTACAAATGACCTCAGTTGTCGATCACCTCCCCAAATAACCAACCAACGAATGGTAACTGAAAAAAGTTACAAGTTATCAGGGATTTTTGAAAGTTTCACCCTTGTTTCACCCACTGCGCATAAAATTCATTGGCCTCATCATGGAAAAAAATCTCTCATCTTTCTAATTACACGAATATATCTGCCGCCTTTCGCCTTAATTTTCAGGATACATGTTTTTAAAAAAACTTTTTTCTGTAGTTTACGGTACGGCTCAATTTTAAACCTCAATTTATGCGTATCTAGTCCATTACTTAGAGGATTAATCATGAAAAATAAAGTTTTCCGTCATTAATATTACTATGTTCACTTAATGTTTTTCGCAAATGGCTACATTTTTACATTAAATGTGGATGTGCTTTCTATTATGACATCAGAAAAATCTCTCTCGAAGCGCCTAAACCCTTAAGGCTCGAGCGCTAAAAGCCCCGCACGTCCTCTTCTGTTTGGAGAGCACGACGCTGGGCGTGACAAGCAGCGGACGGTGTGGTCGATCGAAAGGTCATCTACGTCGCTGACATGACGGCCGAATGTGGCTCAGAGGCGGAATGCGAACGTGCTTTCCCCTAATCCGGTAAGCAGCCCGGTGTGGCAAGGACGACTTCTGGTAAGGCTGGCAGACCGACAGGAAAGAAAACGAAACGTCTCGCGGAGCCATTGGAATGAAATCAGCTGGGATTCATTACCACGGGAGAATATTCATTTTTTTTATCTGAAGGGAGGTGTTCGCATGCTGAGATCCACTTGGAATTGGGAATATTCTTCATCCCTTGCCTACGGAGCGAATTAAGTTCATCATCAGCAGTCATTATTTGGAAAATTGGTTAGCAGAAGCTCTCAACTCCAGTATCTCTTCAAATAACCAATAAATTCTTTTTAACTCCTTATTTAGATGTCCTTCATACTTTTCTTCACATATTTCATCACTGGTAGTTATTTATTAGTTATTTCTACGCACATCTCCTTCCATTACAGTTTTCTGAAGGTTATTATTTTTACTCAAGATAAACTTGCCATTTTGGTATAGGTGGGAAGAGGTATCATCGCAGGTAAAAATATCCCTTGTAACAAAAATGGAACAAACATTACAATTGAAACTTTACATTATTTAAAATCATACTCTCTACATGCTAGGTTAACCTCCGGTTTCTAACTTTAGCAATTTTATTTCCAAATATTCTCATGTTAGTAGGCAAAGGATTTATCTAGGCACTGCTTTCCATCACCTGTTTGCCCCTGTTGATAAGGAGTACTTTGTATAGTTAATATTTTGCTTCCTGTTCTTTACTTTGTGGGCATGGTCATTTGCTCCCAGTAAATGTGAGTTTTTCAATATGCTTCCTTACTCCCATGATTCGTCTACCATAGTTGTTTTTTTGATTTGCATAATTATATTATGACTCTGAATGAGGCATTCAGAGTCATATCTCTATTTTTTCTTTTTCTTGCATGTGCTCGTTTTCTCGCATTAAATGGCCAATTAAATTGTCCCTTACGCCATGCGAGTTCCTTTCCTTAGTCTGGATGATACATAATCTGCATGGTATGTTTCATGGTGGTATTTTGGTGCTCTAATGTTTGCGGTTATGTCACGCTTGCAAACCTAAGACCGTAAATTTAAGAAAAACGTGACACATACTTCCGAAGTTTCATTCGAACCCGCGACCTGTTTTACCTCCTTGGGGTGTTAACAATTAGGCTACTTCCATTATTGTACTACGGCTAGCCTCGGTGATGGCGGGGTAAGGTCGCCATCAAACATGCTAACTGGAAGGTCGCGGGTTCGAGTCCCGCCCGCGAGTTCGAGTTCGAGTGATGAGTTAGAGATGAGAGGATTGAACAGTCTAAATTTAGCTCGAAGATAAAGTCGTCATTATTATTTCTTCTCTGAGTAAACTACACCTGCCAGGATCAGTTGGCTCTGTTACGCGCAAAAAATCCTATTGAGTTTTATTAAACTTAACTAGTAAAATCAACTCACAGACATGGATTCATATAAAAACTGATATAATTCGAATCAATAACACATCTTGATAGTTTCTGTTTGTTTTTGGGAGAATTCCAATTGTTAGTAGTAACAAACTTGTCCTCCATGACAACTCTAATTATTTTCAAATATTAATTTACATTAATATTTCGTACACTAATTTAGTAATGTAAGAGAAACAATTGCACTTTTCCAAAAATTGGTTTATTGCGTACAACGCGTTTCGGCTCACAGAGCCATCATCAGGTACAAACCAATTTGTGGAAAAGTGCAATTGTTTCTCTTACATTATGAAGAACTTCCACGAACTTCCACGATCTGTTGAATTTACTAATTTAGTACTTCAACACTTTCCCTTGTTGATTTTAATATTAACAACTCTTTAAAACTGATTACTTAATGTCTTTCAAAATCGAGACCTTTTAAGAACCCAATACAAGTGATAGACCCAACTTATCACACAAAATCTTCAAACGAGTCCTTGGTAATGGTTTCGTCATTATGTCCGCAACTTGAATTTCGGTTGAAACTTGTTGGATGCCCAGCATGCCTTCTGCTATCTTCTCCCGAACGAAGAAATGTTTAATGACAATATGTTTCGTCCTTTTATGAAATTCTGGATTGTCTGCCGATTTTACTGCTGCTGAATTGTCTACTTCCAAAATTGACCAAAACTTCAGTGGTCTAATATTCTTGAACAGCCGTGTCAGCCAAATCACTTCTTTTGTCGCTTCGCTTGCAACCACAATCTCAGCTTCCGTAGTTGAGGTATCAACCATCGGTTGTCTCTGGCTAATCCAAGATATAGCCCCTCCAGCGTAAGAAACAACTACGCCTGTGGTTAATCTGCCTGTTTTGACACAGCCTCCAAAATCTGCATCACTAAAACATTGTAAAATGCCTTTGATAGGTTTTGAACTATAGGTTATACCCAAATCAATCGTTCCAGCAATGTAGCGAAATGCCCTCTTGACCCTCGCTACGTCTTCTGAGGTAGGATTCTCTAGCTACCTTGAAAGATATCCTACAGTGTACGCCAAATCTGGTCGCGTTCCAATCATTAGGTACATCAATGCACCCACTGCCTCTCGGTAAGAAAATGTCTGCTCCTTCTTCACTTCTTTCCCTGATTCTGTAGTCATTGGACTCTTTCAAAATTGGTGTGGATATCGCCTTGCATTCTGCAAAGTTGAATCTCTCCATCACTTTCATCGCCTGCGCTTTCTGATTGATCTTAATACAAATTTCTTCTTGCTGGATCTGAAGCCCCAAGACATACTCAGCCATCTTTGACGTGACCTTGAATTCTTCATCTAATTCATTCAGAAACCTGTCTAAATATTCTTTATGTGCTGCAGCCACCAATCCATCGTCGGCGTAGAGAATAGTTATGAGTTTTATTCCGTTGTTGTCTTTAAAATACAAGCACGGATCTTCTTCACTCACACTGAACCCCAGCTTCTTTGGGAAACTTCGAAAGCGCTTATTCCAGCATCTTAGAAACTGCTTTAAGCCATAAAAGCTCTTCTTCAAACGACATACCCATCCACTCTTGTCGTCCTACCCCTCTGGTTGACGCATGGATATCTTCTCTTCTAATTCGCCGTATAACAGTGCCGTCGTGACGTCGAATTGTGCTAACTTCATCTTTTCACTCGCAGCAATGCTGAAAATCTTATAGTCCCAATTCTGGCTACTGGACAATAAGTTTTATTGTAATTGACTCCTAGTCGTTGACTTTAGCCCTTGGTAACTAGTCTTTCCTTGTATTTCTCAATGCTTTCATCTGTATTCGTCTTTAATCGAAACACCCTCTTGCAAGGAATCCCTTTAGCTCCTTTCGGCAAAGCCGTTAACTCCCACGTCTGATTCTTCTTGAGTGATGCCATTTCACTGCCCATGTCAACAAAATTTTGTGCACTTATCTAGTACTTCAACAAATCCTTCATGGTTTTCAATGGTTGTTTACGTATATTGTGTCATGGCGTACTGAAAGAATCAAATTTAATTTTTGGCTTCTCCTTCTTAGATACTCAATCTGAAAATCGACTGGAAGCTGCTCTTTACTCTTGTAGTAATTCCAACCTTCCTTTTAATTTATTTTTTTCCCCTACATCCGACACCCCATATCATTTGCCTAGTATACTGAAAGCATGGTCTCTTTCTGCCTCTTTTCTGGTTCATGAGTCCTTTTATTATCAGTTTCTTGGTCCTCTTAAGGTCTAAGTTCTCGGTCTCTATGCATCATTTTCCATTTTACGAACCATGCCCCTAATTTCCGTCATTTTTTCACCATGCTTTTATGTTCTCCCCCAATATCTTTTCATATCTCTACGTCATGTACGCCTTTAAAATTAGTCCGTCCAAAGGGTTCTTGGACTAAGTCGGTGATGTAACGTTTGCAGAGTGATCTGTTCCAACCCTATGACATCATGAGTAATCATGCGATGTTAATTAATATGGCCTCGTTGTTTCGGGTTTACGGTTATAATCCGAGCTTTGCTTTCAATCTATCCCGCGCATGCGCAAAGCGTAGGTAGGAGCTCGTAGCGACTGGCGGCCATTGTAAGGGTGGGCCAAAATTTCCGCGCGAAGTATCTCGCGATTCTGATGTGAAAGCACACTGAATTTGTTGTCAAACAAAAGATCTTGTCACAATCTATCTTAATAATGGAAAACACCTGACGTATACGAGTAAAGTATTTGCTGGTGGCGAATGGAAAAGATGTGATGAAATTTCAAGTAAAATTTAAGGCCCATTCAAAATCACCGAGAAGCTCATCTCTTCGATAAGAGCGTAAAATTAGCCGTCAATCAGTCACGTTGTGTCCATTGCGGAACGGGTGAGACGGCTCCGCGGATCTCATAAAGTCGTCAAGGCGCAAACCAATGCGCTAGCACCTTGACGCCCACTAATTAGTACCCGTTAACGCAAAATCCACGTTCTTATCCCCGACTTTTTCATTCTAATCCATTCAACCATTTTACGTGCTGTCTCATTTCTTTATAGCCTCTTTTGTGTGTATGAAGTATCGTGAGTAGGTAATAGTCCTTCTAGTAATGTTTATTTCTTCGAAATGTTCTTGCTGTTCTTTTAAAATTGCCTTCACACTACCATTCAGATATTCCCCTATTCTTGTACTCTTTCTGGAGCTACTATTGTCTGTTCTCAGAACCTCTTATATTTTGTCCCCATTAACTTTCCCAGGAGAGATTTATATGCTTTAGTAAGAATAATGAATACATTTTCATAATCTGCTCCATGGTTTTATCTAAGATCATTATTTCAAGACTACTATCGCTCCCATGACTCCTCAATTCATTATTTGTCAAAAATGATTTTTTGATATCGCTGCCTGAGGTTTGCAATCCATGCACGAAGAACAGTATTAGCTATCATTTTCAATGCATTTGTGACTGAGAATGAGATGTATATTCGGAAGTAGCCTCATTTTATTGTACTTGCTCTGTTACGTCTGCGATCATTATGTGCTCTTCAAAACTAACTGGGAGCTTTCCACAGTCATATGTCATCCAGACCAGTTTTTAGAGCCAGTTTTCATTTTTTCCTCGTGTCTTAAGTCCCCCAGCTACACTTTTAACACCGTCTGAGGATTTTCCTTTTCAAGTTGTTTCATGGCCAGTCAATTTCTCCTCTTATTGTAAGTTCACCAGGGTTGTGTTCATCTACGTCCGACTGATTACATGTATTTTTATTACTTTTCTTCCTTATTATATTTCTGCAATATATACTATACATCAATTTAAATGGTTCTCTTAATTACTTAATGTAGTCACTCTTTTGGCCTTAACGGTCATACTTTTTTCTATTCCGCAAAAAACAAATTATCTACTTTTCCCATTTGAGGAATTTCTTCGACTTCAAGCACCGTCAAATACTTCTTGTTATTCTTTCCTCTTCATGCTCATTGTTCCTCAAAATTATGTATTTCATTGTATCCTTTTCCTCACCTTATCTTCTAAGTTATTTTGTATCCTCAATTACATTCAGCTTACCGCCGGATGGTGTTCATATTAACTTGTTCAATTTATTTATGACTAGCAGACCTGCTGCCTGCTTTGCAGGTAATCTTTTGGTGTGTTCTTGAGGTGAACAGGGTGTTTTTCCTTTTTTTTGCACTACTCAAGTTTGGGGGAATGGGAAATGTGGCTAAATGAGTGTATATGTTTCCCAAAAATGAAAAAAACATTCAGAATAATTTTTCTTTCTCAAAACAGCAATTGAATTGTAACCTATTTAAGTGAACCCGGGAGTCCCGAGAAAGATAGACTCGCTCTGAAAAAGTGAACCTGGCAGTCCCGAAAAACTTTAGTCCCCGGAATCTAACTAAATTTAAATTCTCAAAAACCACGGTTTTTTGTATTTTTCCTTGCACCACCAACTGCTACCAAATCTATGCAGACAGAGAATCCACATTTGATGCACCAAATCCCATTTCTCTTGCTGAAAACTTAAGAGAGAAATAAACAAAATGGATACAGAATGACTGACTGACTGACTCACATGCTACAAAATTTATGTGTGTGTGTGTATATATATATACACATTTGTATTTACTTATTTAGCCAGACTTTTGTAAAGCTTTTAAATAAAATAATTTGGTACCATTTAGTTATGGGCCTAATATCACAGTCGTTCGTAGTCTGGGAAAATCTTTGTGCGACCTTGTATCACTTTTGGTGGTTCGTTTCTATCCTTTATTCATTATGCTATAATTTATGTCTTTTACGTTGACCTCAAAGCAGAAAATACACCAATACCCCATTTTTTCCATCGTATCTTTCATTGTAAATACTCGCTTTTTTACATTAGGAATGCATTGTGCCAGCTTTAGAAGTGCTGGTCACTTGCGCGTAAGGTGTAAGGTTTTCAGATTAATTATTACACTATTTTCTCTGAGTTAAGAATCATATTTTGTAAATAGAGATATTTTTCTAAGTAGATTATAGGTATATGCTGTCTAGTATTTCTTTATATTCTTGTTTTGGTGGAAAAGAAATTGTTTTGGGGATGCCTCAGGAAATGTGCCTTCGTTCTCAAAATTCAGTTGCAAGAAGATATTATTACGTGCTTTATAATCCGTTAAATGGCATCTCTGCTTGACGTATCTTTCCCACAAAATCCGTCTCACGGGGAGAATTAATTTTAAGGAAGTGGGTCACCTACGTTTCAGGATACATGCATGGTCCGTTATTTTGTGATTATGCAACCTCCTTCAGCTTAAATCCTTTGCAAAGTGAAATCCGCTGGTAAGATCACGCCTGCCGGATACCAGTATGTTACTTTAATTCATGTATTTCTTTGGAATAGAATTATTTTGCCTATCTGCCTCTTCAATCTTTCAGTATTTCTTGTGACTATTATAAAAGAAAATATTTTACAATGCATTTCAACGCATTGACATCCATTTAGTGCCTACTTATTTATAAGCTATCGTACTGATATATAAAAAATGTGGTGATTTCTGTGCTTGGCTGTAACTTAATCGAGCAAAAACCACAGAACCAAATGAGCTCAAATTATGCGTGAACATAGCTGATATACCCAGTTCAAACATAGACCTAATGCTGTTTTGAAAGTTTTCACCAGTTCAAGATTACGGTCATATCCAATTTTTTCCGAGAAGTGCCTATTGTTGGTATGTAAATATTTTCTATATACATGAATTTATTTTTACGAGGAAGAAGGTTTTTGTAAATAAACGTGACTTAAATTTAAGTCTTGAGACTTTTTAAAGTTATCTCTTGGAAACATTGGATTTTTTAAAGATTTTTACCGTTATAATTATTTTATTACTAATATTTGCAGTATGAAATACATAGGCCTAATAGAGGAAAAAGTTATCTTTTTCAAAGATCTGCTTAAGTAAGGGCAATGTTCTCTTTGTGGAAAAACGAATCTCAAGAACCACGATTACAATTGAACGCTGTGAGTAATGACTTTCAGCGTGCTTTAGGAGCCCTGGAGTAGCGTCATGGTTTTTACAGTAGCTTTATTTCAAATATAAGTTCGATATGGACTCAATCGGTACTGGAAAACATCTCGTTCAAACTCACTTAAGGGAAAATATGCTCTAAGTTTATGGTGATATTTTCCACGCCCCCCTGCGAAACTAGAATTTTTTATTTTACTGTGTTAAAAATAAACAACTTCAGCAAAATAGGCACTTTCTTTCTTCAACACATTCTTACAATGCATCGTTAAGAGATGAAATGGGCAATTTCCACTTAGTAAAAAAAACTAAGATGAGAGGTGATAAGTCAGATTATCTTCCTTATGAATATAAGTGAATGAAGAATAAGTCAGATTATCTTCCTTATGAATATAAGTGAAAGAAGAAGTGAACCTTCCTTATGAATGAAGAATAAGATTATCTACTGTATTATTTCTTACTTTTATCCATCCCAGTGAGAATCTACGGTCATTTCTGCCAGTATCATGATAAATATACCTTAGGTTTATCCGTTATGAAATTATCATGGTTAGTATAGATTTTTCAAACATAGGTACTTAGCTAGGTGTGTAGTTCCCAACCTCGTATGAAGTTATGTGCAGTTTGTCTATGAGCACGAAAAAAGAAAAGTTTGTTATTGGGACGAATGTGAAGAAATATTTTTATTTCCATTTACGCATGATGAGAGGCAAAATTCTGTTTTTTTATTATTGTATGGAGTCATCCAGATTAGCACTATTTATTTTTTCAACGGCTCTTCTTTGATTCCCTGCAAAATAAAAGTAAAACTTAGAATCATAAATGAGAGCACACATTCCAAGCTACGCTGGTCAAGATTAATGTGGAAGATTTCCCTTAAAGTGAGGAATTTTAATTGGAATTCTTGTTGTATATGGCCTTCCCGCATTTTCCGTGCTGCATTCAATTTTAAATCGGGAGTTGGAAAATCGCTGGGAAGAATATGATTTCAACTGGCCAGAATTTGACCGTGGTTCTCCCTATTGGAAGTTGAGTGTGCTAACCAGTTACTCTACAATCCCACCCTACCCACATCGAATTATAATCGTGAAAATATATTTTTTCATGGGCGAATATCCGCACGTAATTGCTCTTTAGTAAGTGCACGTAAGTCTGACCACTGAACGTAGTCATCTTTCCAGTTCTCCTCGAATTCTCTCTGGAACTTTGGTTTTGAAATGATCATTTTTGGTGAATTATTCGCATTTGGTCTCTCCAGCGCAATAATATCCATAGCCAAGATTGTATTTTTTGTTTCTAAGGCTCTTCGGTACATACAAATAATTCGTTCAGTCCATGGTGGAAGTTATTGTGCAGTGCTATACCTAGTCTTATGTATTTACTCGCACATATTTCGTGTTCATGTATCATCGGGGTAAGATTTTCTATAAGAATATTGAATCCTTCTTTGCCATGTTCCTTTATCGTCCAATCATCACGTCCATCCTTGACGCATGGTAACGCTAAGGCCTTCAGAATCTGTCATAGGCATTGATGGGCAGCGATTAAGTATTTTCAGTATGTTAGTTGGGTCCATTCTATGTGCATCAAAATATAAGTAATTTATTTTATAGACTTGATTATCACTCTAGCCATGATCCGTATTTAAAAATTTAGGTTTAAATAATATTCTCCGGTATTAATAATTTAATGAAACGCTTAGAACTTCAGCGTGCAAGATTTTATCACAATCAGGGGCCTGTTTATTAAAGGTTCAAATCCATAATTACCAGTCTACATGTTACACAAGTAGGGTTATTACAAGTGCGACTTACATGTGTTTATCAAACGAAGCGGAGGACTTGTGGAGAGTTCACACAAGATTTTACTCGTAAAAATTTTTAACGTCATCCAGTCGATATTTAGATATTATTTGAAGCTTTAAATATATCTCGAGAGTTATTTTTGCTATTTTCTATAACAAAGAGTCATTGCCACTTAGCTTGGTGTCTATAAATGCGTGAATGGAAGATAAACCGTGTTTGCAAATCATAAGACAATGTAGTTTATTCCGTAGCATGAAGTGAATCATGAACTCGAAATTAATGTTATTTATAATTCTTGCATTTCAAGATGTCATGTTGCGCAGTTTTTATCTCAAATAAAAAAGAACGTACGACAGAATAACGTTATATTGGCTAAGGAGGGGAGACTACGTATGCTGACCATCCTTTTTTAATGCCGTATCTTTTGTGTGGTGTAGGAGATCAATTGCTACGCTAATATATCGTGGTTTTTCTTGAATACGCCCCAGTTTCTTCTTATAAATTATTCTTTAAATCAGTAATGTCTGCAAATAATATTATAACACAAGAGAAACCACCCGCCTCCATGATACCGAGTTGGCCTAGTGGGTGGCTTAAGGGTTTTAGAAGTCGAGGATAACTTGGTCCAGCCCATGGTTTTTTTCAAATTTGTTTCCTCCTTTATTAAGATCGGGTCACGAGAGATTTTTCCACCGATGTATCCTCATTATAGGACTTCAGCACACATTTTGTCACTACATTTACCTCTGAAATGAAACTCCAGTTTGGGTACCTAGACGGCAGATAGCTTCACTTGAGGAATGATGGACCGCTTATTTCATAATTTGTCAATCCTGTATGAACTCTCCAATATAACATACACCAACACCAACTGCTTTTGCAACTTTTATTTTCGTAATTCTGAAGACATGAAGACAGTGAACAATGGCATTCTCTCGAAGAAAGCGGGGGTCAGCCCTTGGAGGTGATAATCTAAAACAGTAGAAACAGAGAGAAAAATTACACCAAGAACATTGAACGAAACTAGGGTGTATTCTGGAAAAACCCCGACACATAAGCATAGCAATTGACGTCGTGCATTAAATAAAATATACGATATTCAAAAAGGCTGGTAGCATACGTTGTCTCCCATTGTGAGCACCAAAAGACTGAATACTTCGTAGCGATTTGTCACTTTAGTTGGGAAGCTTATGCTCTGCATATTTACCTCTTTATGTAATAACTAATGACTTGCCACGCACCATAAGAGTATTTTTATGTAGTAATAAGTAATACCAGTAAACTCGTATGAGACTCGCATTTTCAACTCTCCCTCCCCTCCTCATAAAATTATTTGGATCCAATTTGAATTAGAAAAAAATAAATTGCACGATTAAAAGCAACACTCATGTCTCCTGCCGGCAGTAAATCTTTCTTCTTCGTTATTTATTTACATCTCCATGAGGGCGCTCTTGTTTCGTTACTCTTTTATCTAAAAGCTTTTTCTTTTAACTTTAGTTATAAGCAAACAATGGGTTTCAGCGTAAATTGAGTATTTTATGTCAGAAGTCAATAAAAAAATCCTATCTACCTTATACATCACTATAGGCTTTGTGTTAGTTGTAAAAAGGGGATCGCAAGTAATTTCATTTGATTTCCCAGTATTCTTTCCTATTTACCCTCCTCGAAGGACCGGTAGAAATTTTCTTACAAGTTTCAAACGTTTGTAACTTACAAGTCGGTTTGAGAACCAGAATATGTCGTAACCATGGAAAAAATTGTAAATAAGCACTTGTAGCTTGTGAAATGGACTTATATTTTGTGGAGTTGTAAATAGTAGACATATCAGTTTGAGAAACAGAATTTCATAAGCTTCAAGCGAATATACTTGTATTTTTTGGACTTGTAGCTTTAAGAAACAGGCCCCTGGTTTCAACGCTTAGCGTCATCATAATGCCCTGATCTGTGTACCTGAATGATAATAAAGCGTTGGAATTGGTCGCGATTAAAACTTTAACGTGAAAATTTCAAATTTTTCATTTAATAATGAATAGCATCCTCAAAGCTCCATGGTCAATTACCTCTTGCTATTCTCCGTGTTTTAAACGAAGAGATTCCACGTGGCTGGAATAGGTTAATGCCAGGGCCGGCTTTTTCTCATTCCGTCTTTCTTGACTTGAGATACCGATTGCTGCCGATCAGATTTGACGAGACAGGGTGTATTTCACATCAGATGCTTTCCAAAACTTTGGTTCCTCTGTCAGTTCTTTGACGATCACACACAAAATAATTGTTTACTCTTTTTTGACACAATTTTCAAGAAAGGGCGTCGTTGAAAACGTCCTGCTGATTTTAATCCTTAAGGCACTTGAATCAAGTTTGTTTTCCCACGCGCCTGTTTTCTCTTATTTAAATGTCCTCGTGATCCCCGTTGCTCACGCTTTAGGTGCGATCTGTTTCCCGCCGCTGAAGATATTCATCTCTGAGTGGCACTTCTCCTGGGTTCGCGAGAACCTGACTGTTTAAGGGAAATGATTTGCATTCTTTCACTCTGGACCACCTAGGGTCACCTCCACGACGCCAACACCCCTGACAGCTCATGCAGTGAGAGCGTTGAACTTCGGCTGTTTAGAACTTTAGCAATCATCGAAGTATTACACTGCCATGCCCCTATTTCATCAGCCTTTATTATAATGGATGACTGGCAAATTCTTATATTCTTTTCGTGAGTCTTCCCGTCTCCTTGAATTTTCTTTTAATTTTTTTCGTATATTGAGGAAAGTCGCGGAAAACAATTTTGCGCTAGTTTTAGATAAATCATTTTACTTGTTTGGATAGAATTTTGATGGAAAATTATTTTGAAGTAACCTTTGTAACTTTTCAAAATAAAGAAGGACTCTGTGAAATAACATGCGGAAAGATGAACACAGTCAATGGCACAATGGCTAAGGCGCAATTAGTTTATTTTTAACGTAGTTTAAGGGAAAGGGATAAAATAAAGTCCGGTGAAGAAGGCCAAGAGACAATTACGTAAGAAAAACATAAGAGGGATATGTGAAAAAAGAACTTCTTGGTAGTAGAGTAGTTAACGAGGAAAAAGTAAGAATGGAGAGTTGTATTTAACAATTATTAGAATAAAAAGACAAGCAATGATGCTCTTCAGTTACGATTAATTACCTGGTGAACTTTTGACGGTGTTTCCTGTTGGCCGTGCTTATTTCCTTATGGTGAACTCATAAAGAGTAACTCCCAATCAGACCAATCATCGCCTACTCGCTTTGTTCACCGGACTATTGCACCTCTAGCGGTACCGGGAAAGGTCGATCGCACGGTTGTAACGAAGCTGTGACCGTTTAGCTATTTCCTGGATGATAACTATTACTCGCTGAACCTCTCTTGGCAAACCTTGAGAGATTTAACTACCTCGTCGACCGCCGTAATATTTCGTGTCCCTGGGGCGAGCCGATAAACCCGCTCACAACACCTATCCATGTCAATCCCAAATTCCCAAGTGAATGAATTTTTTATTCGATGAAATATGTATTTTTTAGCATTTTTTACAATTCCATTAGCGCAAATTTAGCATTTTAGTCTGAATTTCTTTCATGCCTGTTAGATTCTAAACTTCACTGGTAGGTCTTCACGATTTCATTACTAGCTAAATTACTAGCCTATCTTATATATTTCATTGTACATTAATGTATGTTCATGTACATTTATACATATTTGTATGTTTCTTATGTTTTACGGCATATAGTTGCTTACTCCATGGGGAGTAGGTAGATATAATCGTTGCAAATTGAGTTGAAATTTTAAAAAAATTGGCGGTTGAGACATTCAATTATAATATAATTTTCTTAAATGTAATCTAAGTTTGCTAATTCTAATGGTATAGCAAATTTATTAAAATCTCTTAGTGGATATCAATGTTTTATTTGGTGGAGAAATGATGGGAATAATACTACGTTTTTGTTCATAAATGGTTTATTTTATTTATTTCCTCTATGTATTAAATATTTAGTGGAAGGGGCGATCGGGTTGTTTGGCGGATTGATTAATTTATTTTCTTCCCTGGGACCCGGGTTTTAATCCCTGCAATGTCAAAGATTTTAACTGTAATTCCGATCTCTACTGAGGTGCGCTGTGGACGTAACTTCAAATTTGATTCTCCGACCATGGGATGGGACGATGTGGATCCCTTGGCGTCTTTCGATTAGAGTAGGCTAATTCACTTCACTTTTGACTTGACTTTGAAGATGCCCGAAAGTTATTTATGCGGAATTTATTTTAGATAAGCAACTTTAGGGTATCGTCAAACTCAGCCATAGCCTTTATTTTTTATATTGGTACTTATCATATTGGAAAGAAAAATTCACTATGTTATCTTTATATAAACTATTTTCCATGGAATGGTTCTCGGATATATATGTGACATGAAAATTAACAAATTGCGATTCCTCATTTTTTAATTCATTCGTTTTTCGTTAATTTAAGTTTCATAGAATTTTTGTAATGGTCATTTTTCGTAGATTATCGCAGTTTATTTTATTTTCGATACATTTCTTTTGGTTTTCTGCGATATAATTACTTCTTGAGCAAGTTTCGCCGTGTTATTCTGCCGGATTCGTCAGGCCATATTAAAATATTTGTAATGGTGATACCCGAGGAGGATGTCACGCGCTTTCCTCACTGTTCAGCGCTGTTTTTCCGTTAGGGTCCTGCAGCCCGCCCGGAATACCTCAGTCTCCACCACCACCTCCGTAACTCCTTCGCGAACCCCGATTGCGTTTTGGCGAAATTCTATTTGCATTATCGAAGAGTATCCTCAATGTTTCCCTGTAGGCTAGCCGAGACTCCCTTTCATCTCTTTATTGATCTTCCCTCTGTCTCACGCGCCTCGCTCTGCCGTGAGCAACCCATACCGCTCCCTTGAGCCGCTCGCTCTCTCGGATACCTCGTTAGCTCCCTCTTCCTCGGAATGACCATCTCGACCACCTCCTTCAAACTCCCACACCCTTCATCCGAGTCATAATCCGTGCATCACGAGCCAAAAAGCTTTATATATTTTTTTCCACGCGATTTCCGCGTCCCTTCACTTCATGATTCTCTCCTCCTCTCATCGTGCGATCCTTTCTCGTGCATTTTCGCCAGTGCACTCACTCCTGCTGTTGTTTCCCCCTGGCGGGGAACCTTCGTTTGAAAAGGTGAAGGGATGGACGTGATCGAATGAGCACCCCTTGTCCCCCACCACCACATCCGACACCCCCCTACTTTGATCGCGTTCCGTATAAAGGCGGGACCCACCGATCAGTAAGTTGCATTTCCCCACTTGGTGCTTCCACAGCATAGTTGAGCTTTAAACCAAACTACTGCAATGGCTTGCAAGGTAAGCTTTCGCCCACTGTCGATGATGCTGCTAGTGAAGTACTTGGGTCTGATAATTTTCCCTGGCTTAGAAAAGTTTACTACTGTGGATAGTAAATTCTAGTTCTTACTCCAAGAAATATTCTAATTCATTGACGTTCTTTGGTGCTTGGAGAAGGTTGATAACTCATGTTTAGCATGAGAGCCTTGGGTCTCTTGCGACTTGTGTTTAGCTACAAGGATGCCTTTTAGTTTTCTGTGCAAAACCAGAAAGGAGAAAATGAGCATGAGTTTACGCTTAGGAATATTTCTTTGAGAAAATAAAATATTTTAATTTCATTGTTTGGTGGAGGTTTCAGTCACTTGTTTAGATCATATGGGAAATCATTCGCGCTAAGTTTTTGCTTTCCTATTCCAGATTGGCGTAATACCTCTTTACATAATACATTTATCAGCGCAAGGTCTTAAAAATTCGTTTTCTCCTATTCCCTCTTAGCTGTCTTTATCGAATGCTTAAGTGTACTGTTTTAAGGCTACATTCCTCACTCGAATGTATTTTTGTAACTTTCTGTTTGAAAATGACTGGAAGAGGAATGCACTCTGGGGTACTTCTCGTCTGGTCCGAGTTGTGGTACTATCGCGAAATCTGGAGCGTCAGTAATAAGTTGGGAATCATGGATTTCAATGGAATAACTATGCTGTATACATTTAGAAATGGACAGGTATTTGTAGTTTAGGTTTTTTGTGGTGGCAGGATTACTAGTTTTTCTGCTCAGGGCCTAGGTTTGAATTCCGGCAGTGATGAGGATATTTATGGGAATCCCTATCCTTCCGTGGTTGCTATTTTACAACCACTTCAAGTACTGTACACTGTTCTTTAGATTGGGCATCAAACTGTGGTTTTGCGTCTTTCTCTCCATCCTTTACTGGGTTACTTTCAGGGTTGCTAAATAGTGGAAACCGTGTCAGTTTTCGGTTGCCTCCTCCAATTACTTTTTCTCCTTGATAAAGGACTTTTTCAATGCATTAGTTTGTGCTTTTCTAAAGCTGCGCTCCCCGCTGTGGATCTTGAAATCGCATTGGAGCTATAAAACGAATTAAATTTCCGGGATACATGTACAGTGTAGTGAGAGCTGTAGGTACTGTTTCGGAACCTGGAGCGTTAATATGAAGTTTGTACTCGGTTCGTTTGGAAGTATATATCATAAATTGTGGAATTATATAAAAATAAGTTGCAGACTTGAGTGTTTAGGTGTTCCATTATTACAGTCTTACTTCAGCAATCGAATCTAAGTTAACTCAAAGTACAATTTCGTGGCGGGATGAGAACCCGAGACCTCTGAGTTGCCAGGACTGAGCGTTACAAAACCGGCTTCCGCCATTACCTTTGGGAATTATGTTTTTTCATTGGGTTTTTGAATGCAGAGTATTATCCATGAGTCATGCGTTGTATCCTCATTTATTTCTCTCTCCATCCATCCCTGATAATCCTCTCCGCCACTGGTCTACTTCGTTGCCCCTGATCGACTTCCTTGCCGCTGTTCAACTCCTTCGATTCAACTTCTTCGCCGCCGGCAGTTGATGATCCTGGCGGCCCTCGTCGCTGCCGCCAACGCCGGATACCTCGGGGCCCCGGGAGTGGTGGCCCCCGCCGCCTACGCCCGGCCCCTCCCGTACGCTGCCCCCGCCTACGCCGCCGCCGCCCACGGCGCCTTCGCACATGGCGCTTACGCCCCCGGCGCCTACGCCCCTGGCGCATACGCCCCTGGCGCATACGCCGCCCCCATCGCCAAAGCTGTCGTCCCGGCACCCGACTACTACGACCCCAACCCACAATACTCCTACTCGTACAGCGTGGCCGACGCGTACACCGGTGACAACAAGGCCCAGCACGAGACTCGCAGCGGAGATGTTGTCCAGGGTTCTTACAGCTTGGTTGAACCCGACGGCACCCACCGACAGGTCGACTACACCGCTGACCCCGTCAACGGATTCAACGCCGTCGTCCACCGTGACGGTCCCGGTGTTGTGAAGGCCGCCGTCGCCGCCCCCGTGGTCGCCAAGGCCGTCGCCGCACCCGTTGGGTACCACGCTGGTCACCTGGGGTATGGCGCGCACGGCGCCCTGGGATACGGACACGGGGGCCTCTACCACGGCTGATCTAATTTAATTATCCGCTCCGAGGATCCTCGCTTTAGTAATTGCACATAGGAATGCACAACTCTGTACAAAATGTGGTATATTTTATTTACTGTTGTTTGAATTCCATTAATGTATTCACGCCAGAGCCTAATAAATGTGCTCAAACCTATCACGGATATATTATTCATTTACACCTTCCTTAAATTGATTGAATATTTATGCGTATGCCAAATGTTTTCTTATGGACAGTTTATTCGAGTTCATCAGGAGAAACGATGCGTTTTATTCTTGTTAATAGCCCATATAGCAGTAGAGTATAAGTTTTAGTGAAGTATTAAAAGAACCTTCATTTGTACCTGGTGATCGCAGCCGCCGAAACCGATTTTATCAGTTCTTTCGTTTGAGATATTGTTTATTTCATTTTATTCGTTTTATAGTGGAAACATTCCGCATATTTAATATGCTTCCTACGATTTTCCTTAGAAACTTACTTAGTTATTCACTATCAGAGTAGTTGTTTTTCTTTACGAAATACACGGTGAATGTGTAACGCGGAAAGACTTGAATGTTTCTGAAGTAATCGACACTTAAAATATTTTTTCTATTATTCAGAAACTACTTTTTTATCGAGGGACCCTGTTCCCTACTTGGGTGTCTTCTGGATGGCAATTCAAGTGTAATAATCCTTCTGTTGGGTTATGAATAAACTAATGCCGACGCCGGGTTTCTCTTCACCCTTCCTCCATTCCCCAAATGTTCTCTTACCAACCATCTACATGTCCTTCATTCCCCACGTGATCTCTTACCAACCATCTACATGTCTTTCATTCCCCAAGTGATCTCTTACCAACCATCTACATGTCTTTCATTCCCCAAGTGATCTCTTACCAACATTCTATATGTCCTTCATGGCGTAAATAACCTCAGATGTCTTTCCCAATTAAAAATGACGTTACATAGCCTTGATTTTGGGAATTACCTAATTTTACATACGAGCAAACGCTTCTTGTTTTTTTCGCCCATACTGCAATTTCAGATTTATAGCTGATAATTCGCCAACTCAGGTAAAGATTTAATGTTATATTGAAGAATTTATGTTGATGAAATGTTGGATAGAGTACCTACTAATGTGATAAATTTTATTAAAGACCAACTCTCAAAAAAAAATCTTGTTCTATATTGCATTCCATCAAATATTATTAGTTTAGCGTTTTTTAAGGAAGTAAATTGGAATAAAGGATATATTAGGAAAGGATAAGGAATAAGGAAAGCGTTTATAATGGCGTACTTTACCAGCAAACTAAGTTGAGCGCTCAAATCTGTTACGGGTTGATCCGTTTGAACCATTCTAATTTCGAGTGGCGCAGCGTAGTATGCGCCTCGTCAGATAACGGAACGTTCTCCGAAGAGAAATGATACCCCTCCTGCTTTGTTTTATTTCTTCACGTGGAGTTGGAGAAGCGATTGTAAATATGACGCGGTGCGAGAGTGGCTGTTTGCTTCTGTCAGGGAGGAGATTGAAAGGGTGGAGATGAAGCATGCCCATCGTATTTCTCCGCTTTTTTAGCCCTCTCCCCCCCCTCTCTCTCTCATAAGCGATTCTAAAGACGAGAAGTTGAGACAGCAAGCCGCACGGAAAGATGGAGTGATAACGCACTAAATGGGCTTTTAAATGGCAAGTGTATACGTAAGACCATGGGCCAGGCGAGCTGAGTGTGAGTCTGATTTACATTATATAGCCTGGTAATTGTGTGAATCTTGCCGAAGTGACTTCCATATAGGACTAAGTGGTTGTTTTATCATCATTTGATTTATTTTTGTATTTTTCCCTGGAGAAGATAGACCTTCAATAAGAAATAATAGATGCTGTTACGTCATTTTCCAACGTTTCGCAAATTTATTTTTGCTTCATAAGGGCTATAATTAATGCACAGTATTTATAAGAAAATAAGAATTTATATTTGGTACAATATATCGTTAAATGTGTATGCTGAACGCAGTATACAAGGTATTTGGTAATATATATTTTATAAAATATCAATTTCAAATTACGTTGTACCATGTATAAATTACTAATTCCCTGGTTAACGCCTTCAGCATATATATGTGATGAAATGATGTACCCAGAAAAAATTACTAATTCCTTTCAAATACTTTTAATTAATTACAGAATTTGTAAAACATATTTTTCGAAACGTTAGAAAATGTGGTATAAACATTTGTCTAAGTTTGGTACCTAAATTGGCTGGAAATGGGCGTCCCTATGCCCTTCAACGTCAACCGGCATGTGCATATCGTATCGGAAATTCCACCTTCCGGATATGATTCGTAGAGTCAAGGTCATAGTTTGGGACCGCACAATTTCTATCGTGACCCTACTGTTTTCCTCTGAAAATTCGAAGGTCCTAAACTTTCACCCTTTCAACTGTTTGATTATGCGTTTGAACTTGACAGGCCGCATCGTGTTTGCTTTACAAGCCTGGGAAAGGGCTAAGAACTCCGGGTTCCTTTCCGTCCTTTCACTGTCCTCCTTTCACCTCTGACCCGGCCCCAACGAACCCTTCAGCCCGGTTATAGCTTCGTACGCTGCCAACTCTTGCGGGCTGTGCTGCGTGAAAAATTCAAAGCTCCTTCCTTTCTCCGGAGGTCCCCTCTAGACCGGCTCTAGTCAAAACAAATGAGAAAAACTTAATGGATAATGAGGAACGTGTTTAAACTCGAAACGCTGGTATAGCAAAACTTGATGGCACTCACCAAGCGAGAATTAGAGGTCACTGAGGGTAAATAAGGCGTTGCTCAGGGGGAAAAGTTATGTAAGGACTTCCGAAGAGACCTCCGGAGGAAGATTTGGACACTTAATACCACATCCCCTGTATGCTTTCCTCTCCTGCTTTGCGATATGCTTTTTACAAGTGAGTGCCACCAAGTTTCGCTACTATATCTATGCTACTTCTCACCTTGTTGGAAGCCAGAGGAAACATCATTCAAAATACACGCCGAGAAAGCACCAGATTCGTCTAGTCTTTTTTTTACTCTTTTTGACAATTAACATACCGAAGCTATTGAAGAGTTAAGTTCAGCCTTTAAACTGTTAAAAAATAGCGAAAAGCCTCTTGCTCGACGTGATCACTTATTATCACTTATTGCATCACTAGCCGACGAATGCATAACCAGTTGTATTTAACATACGCATTTTTACAGTGATAGTAGTTTTTCAACTGATAATTCAAATTCTAGCGATTGACACAATTTTGGTGCGAATAGCTAAATGAAAGAAAAGGCTCTTTATTAAATTTGATGTGGTTATCACGAATCCAACCGTAGTTTATCTACAAATCTCATACAGTAGTATAATATAAGTTATCTACTATTTATGAGATCATTTTTATTTAATCTGAGAAAATCAAATTTTAAATATTTTAATGCGCTATAAATTTAATTGCTGACGACAGATAAGCTTTTAAGAAATAATTTCGAATTTAATTTGTCAATATTCTCTCAGTGCTTTAAGGTGCGTGTTGCATTAATTTTATTCGAACTTTATTTACTCACACCACCGATCAGAGAAGGCTTCAAATATTAAATACATATTTTACAATTAGCATTTCACTCAATAAAAATTTCACTACCACTGAAATCGGCAAGTAAACTCACAGCTCAATAAAATATTTTTTCAATTGTTATTCTCGGCTTAAACTACGTTTACCTCAGAAATAGTGCAATTTGCTGATGAATGACGATCAAATGCATGATCAACATATCGAATTTATTAATATGGGGTGCCTTTTCTTTTATATGGTTCTTTGCAGCAAACAGTGTTCAATTTAGGGACATTATTGTCTTCATTTTATTTTCATTAATTTACCAGCCAAATTTTCATATGTTTTCAGTTTTTAGCAAGAACAGAATTTTATGGTAAAAAATGACTTTTTTGTTCAACTATTTCCATCATTAAAATAGAAGGAGAGTAAAGGAGATACTATGGATAATATGGAGAAATAAATGACAAATTAGCGTAAATTCTTCTCGGGATTACCAGTGTTAAATTGGAAAAATGCACAAATTAAAGTACCTAATTAATAAAGGACAATTATTTCTGGATAAAAAGAGTCGTTTCAGGCGTGATATGGTAGAACATCATAAGTAAAGAAAATTGGGAGTTTTCCACGATATAGGCGTGTTCAAACTGGCCAGTTAATTACCTAAATCCGGAAATGTAGGGAGGACGCCATCTTTAAGTGTGTCCAAACTCGTTAGGCAGCATAAGGGAGCGGATTTGGTCCGCCGCGTCAAATTGGTCGCCAAATTTAGGGAACAAGTCCTTCCTAAATCTGCCACCATTTTGAATTTCCCAGAGTTCCGAGTGGTAAAAGGGTAAATTAGTTGTGGAATGAGTGGAATTGCAGTGAATACGGCGGGGAGGTAATTTGTTTTGAATGGAAAGGCGTGAGTTACGAATATATTTAATGAATGATAAATGTTAGATTGGTTTATGTTATAAATTTTATCTTCGGAAGCAACGAACAGACAGAGACTTTCATATTAAGGAGTGAGACAGAATACACAAGTGACATAGCGGGGAAGTATTTTTAGTGTTTACAAATCAGATTTTTTATATTGTCTTGCGAATGTTAGATATTTTTTAAATTAAAATTTCGTGTTTGGGAGTAACGAACCTACTAACCGAACAGTTAAATATTGCTAGGAAGGAGAAGGCGGGTCTAAGTAACAAAAAACTACCACTTCGCGTCTAAATAAAGTCTACAATGTTGAAAGTTTTTAACGAAACTAAAATGTTACTACAATACTAAAGAAACACTCAAAAACGGCATCTATAATAGTTCTTCCCCACAATAGTTAGTCTTCATTTACCCCTTTTACCTACAACTAAATCCTAACACTTCATTTATAGTAAGCAAAAGATAGTTTTATGACTGTAGACGAAGCTCTTGTACCATTAGGAAACTGTACATAGATGTAATTAATATTATTATTTAAGATTTATTTTACATCATGTCCATTGGACATCATTTCGTGCCCTCCATATGGATGTCACTGCATGAACCTTATAGGATCTCATCACATGAACATCCAAAGGATGTCCAATACTAACTGGACAACATGCGGTGGCTGGGTATCACCGCAAACAGACTTAGCTATTAATAATGCACGCAAAAGGAAAGAACAGTACAGGGATAATTTAATTCGAATTGAAGCAATTACCTTCAAGATCACAAATCCAATTAACTGCTGATTCTAACACGAATCGTTATCAGCCATAGCGGCGAAAGTGAATACAAGCTCAATGAATACAAACTAAAAATACGTACTTTAACTGCTAACAGAGAGGGATAAATACACAATCACAAATTTAATACACTGCTCAATCCAACACGAATCGCTATCTACCAAAAGGAAACATTGATGCAAACCACGAACTTAAAAAGATACAAGCACATTGAACAAAAACTATAAGTACGTGCTATACTGTATTCTGTAAGTCACGGAATCTAACTATATAAATCTCAATGTTACGAATTAACCACATAATATAGCGAAACTACGAAAATAATGAGGAAATGTTTTATAATCGCAATCCAATTTCAAACAGCACTAGTCATGAGGGTCATTAGTTCAAAACATTATCGTATTCCGTATTTCCCTTGTCCTTCGTTTGCTTCCAGCTCAGCAGATGACAACCCTTGCGAAGGGCGTCCAAACTCAAGCTCCCTTTCTGTTAGCTGCCCAAAATGTAGGTAGCTAAATCCATGCTCCCTAATCCATAACGAGTTTGGACACGGCTTTAAACTTGAAGACGACCGGTTGAGATGCACTGCATCATCATCAGATGCATCTTTAATTTAATCTCATCAGGTGATTTTTAATCTTTAGTCAACGAAAATTGTTCTGAATTGTGAGTGAGGATATGAGTTTGATGGAAGATGCAAAAGATAGAGCAGAGCAGATTAGTATAATGTAGGGGATGCGTAATAGAGAAGAGGGTATTAGGTTAGCAGGGAGGAGAAAGGAAGAGTCCATGTGAATTGTTTTTTTACATTCCGAAGAAAATTTCAGAGTGCCTCGGAGACATAGCATCAATATATAAAAGTTCATATTCATACCAGTGAGTTTCTTAATTTTGAGAATAACTCTCATTCTATATAATCATGTTGAATAATGAAAATTAGTATTTATTATTTCCATCATCATTTTTAGGCATGAAATACAGTTCCAGCCGACTTTATATGCCTTATGAGCTATCTGCTTAAAGGGTTTAGTTCCCAGCCTCCCTCGTGTTGCCCTGTCATTTCCCGCTAACTCCCATGGATGAAATGCGTGTTCTCATGTCCTTGTAAGTGCGTCAGTCACGTCGGAGAGATTGTGGGTACTTGCACTATCGTCTTGGATGAGAGGGAACAAGTGGGTGTGGTTTTTTTCGTGATTCCCACGCGACATCATTTTATGATTTTTTGAGTGTGCGTCTGGCACTCTGCGCTAATTTATGCCTTGTTTCGCATCGTGAATTATGGAATAGCGTAGATCATCCGTCAATATATATTAGCGTAGCGTGGGCGTCCCTACGAATTACCAAGTTTATAGATTTACACGATATACAAATTTAGGCAGTATGTTCAAAGCGTTGTGAGCAGGGCCATCTTTTACCGTGAATTATTGTTCATGCTTTTTTTCTTGATTTCATATCTTCGTGTCGGGTGCCATATTTAAGGAAACGGAATCGCGTTATTCAAAGCGTTTTGCTACGCAAGAGGAGTGAAAAGAAGTCAGGTAAAGGTTTTCACTGAACCGAATTTAGTCACTCCTTCATTTTGGCCATTATTCTTATAAAGTGACAGAACCGTTACTTAAAAGTTCCTGGAGGTGAGAAAGTGCCTACCTAACTCGGATTAATTAATTCATTGCGTTACCTTGCCAGTTGCTTGGGTTGTGTCGGGAATATAAATGCCTACCGTTGGTAGATGATAAATCCACGTTCCGCAGAATGTGATATCAGAATTTTATAAGAATCCCGGATGAAATTTGGTAACTTCAATTTATTTAGTTAAATTAAATATTTATGGTGGCCCTTTCCCGACCACTCTAATATTCCACCTTGGTTTTTGCAAAAAGATATACTTAGTGACACTGCTGTTAGTACATGGTAAATTATTCCATTAAATTGAGCATTTGTAGCAAAGTCATCCAATTAGTCATCTCCGTTTCAATGACTACAAAGAGTACCCTAAGACACTGGTTAAGGACTGCAAATAGATAGGTAATATTGAGATAGTGACGCTGCTTATTCCAATGGTATTGTTGAGATGCTGGAATTATGACCCAACGTTCTTCTTGTTTAGCAAAAACTCTACTATGGCAAGAGTCACTTAAATACCTTATATGAATGCTAATTCTTTCCTCACGAAGCCATCTGCAACGAATAACCTAGCACGCTCATGCTGGGAGATAAAAATCAGCTTTCTTCGCCTTCCTTCACCACACACCTCTTCGGAATTTCTGTTATGTGACGTCCGGTCGTGGTCATCCATTGGTATGAATCGGAAATGTCCCGCAATATAGGTGTGGACGATTTCTTGGAATTACGCTTTTATACTCTATCGAAACATACCGACTAGCCTGCGGATATAGGGCACCACCTCGCTTCTTGAATTCGTTCGGGGCACGATTCACTTTCACGATGAAATTTCGTGTACTTTCTCGTGCAATCCCACACCTGCACGCTCGCCCTTGCACGTTGAGTGATGTAACATAGTGATGTCGATGGTCACTACACCCTCTCTAGACTCATCGAGGGAGTTTTCTCTAAAATGCTGCGAATAGGACTCCTCCCAAGAATCAAGTGTTAGCCCGTGATCTAATGTGATGAACGGTCATCGTTTGGTAACCAATCAAACCTTGTCTTACTATGTTCTCTAACAAATCCTGTTTATAGCTACTGGGCTGGAAGTTCCTCAATAATTAGCCAAAGCTATTTTACCAGCAACCATTGCAGATTGCCTCTTCAAAGTCAGATAATATGTATTCTTAAATCATTGCTTTTTACGGCTTTAAAAATTGACAACGACGTCTTATTAATAATAAACTAAATAATGATCTAATTATTTGTATTCTCACCCACTGTGTTTGTAATTTCCACCACCTCAGATTGTTCGTAACCCCCACCACCTCACATTGTTTGTCATCACCTATGTACCTTATTGTACAGTGAAAACCATATCAAGTTAAGAAGATGGTCTCAGAAAATAATGTTTGTTTTTTTTCTGCTTACATTACTATGTATTATGATCATAATTTACGTATTTCTCATAGTATCTAATTCCTTTGCTCCTTATTTATCAATGATTTTATCGTGAACAAACGTTTATTTAATCAAATGATCATTCTGAGAATTTGTAGTCATACAAAATATTATTGGAAACATCTGCCAAGTATTGAGTAATGTAACTGATGGTAATCCATGCCCAGGTTATTGTAAGGGCTACCAGAATTTCACGTCATCAAGTTTGTGAAACCTAAGTGCAATGTAAAACTTGAATGGAAACAAAATTTTTTCTTTCATTTTTTTTTCTTCAAATAATACTCTACCAAGAAATTGGCTTAAAATCACCAGTAATGTGACTTTTAATGAGCTTTTTCATTTCGTTTTTATACCTACTTTATTCACTAACTAAGGTAAAAGTACTTGAAACTATTTATTATAGTAGTACTTCAGTGTCACATGCTTCGATGAATAAGTTTATTTCGCACCTACTGCATGACATTTGCAGTAGCAGCAGCAAACGGACAAGGAGGACCACCCCTCCGAAGCAGAGCTAAGTCCGACGATGCTTAAAATACGTGACTGAGTGGTAACCGGTGTTTCCATGGTGACACTTCGTTGGCCATGTCTATAAATATAAAGAAGAATGTTTGTCTATCTGTTTGGTTTTTATACAAATCTACAGTTTTACTCTGATCGAGCTGAAATTTTGCAATAGACTAATAGTTCAAGACATTTGGAAAATTAAAGGCTATTTTAAAAAGATCTCAGGGCCCCACACTGCATCCATATGAGAGAACACTTACGTAGTAAACGATACATATATAAAGGAATTAAATTGACTACACACTTAAGGTGGTTCCACCGTAAAATGACTTAAATGTCATTTTATTCATATTCTGTCTACTTGTAAAAAAAACTTGTCCTCCATCTGATATGAACAACAAAATAATACCTTTCCATGCTATTTTATTATATGATTGAACTTGAAATTGCATTGTGTTCCATGGGGGAATGAGAGAAACACGAGGAAAAATAGTATTTTTCCATAAAATATAAATGCCATTTTCGCGGAAAACTATTTATATGAAGGAAATAATCCAGAGAAATTGAATAAAAATAAAATATAGGTATCTTACCACATTAGTTTTTTAGTTATTAGGGAATTACTGCCGTAATTGAAGTCAAAATGCGGTAATTCGTAGGAAATGACGTTGATGTCGGCTCCAATGGCTAGAAAAAGTGCTAATTTAAAATGCAGTTTTTCATGCATGCATGCATGCAAATGTAAAGTGGAATAATCTGCATTTTTTCTATTTTACTTTTGGTTTTCTGTGGGTAACGCATTCAATCAGCGAAAGCAGGATTATTTGGACAAAATATAAAAAAAGTGGAAATAAGTATTTGTTTTGACCCACACAGTCACGGCGTAACCTCCTTAATTAAATGTGCAAGAATACAATTACTTTGGTGCAGCGAATAGTAATGGTAATAATGCCTATGTTGCTACAACAGACACAGCGTTGTTATTATTGTTTAATACTCAGATGTATTACACGTAGTGGAACCGTCTGCCTCTCATTACGATTGCGAATTGTTTTTTTTAGACCAATTCCCACATCAGAAACGTTGCGAGTTATTTATATATGTTTAAAGGTGTTAAAGTGCAGTTAACTTACATTCACTCATTTTTGGGTTTCCCGGGCATGAAAAAGGACCATCTCTTCGTGCACCTGGAAAACGGTCAGCATGTCTACTACATCGAACACAACGTACAAGATAGGCTACGAACTCCTCAAATGACCACGCTGACAGCATTCTTCAGGCTTTGTGGTTTTCTTATAAAATAAGTTCAATATTTTTTACACCCGTTGAATTCCAGCGGGCACCTTCCGCTAGTTATTTATAATAGGCGATTATGTTCTTTTTCACTCGTGATGGTTTTTAAGCAATCGAATGTATGCTTATATTTCTAACTACACTCGTAAATGAAAGTGAATGAAAGACGTTCTCATCCATCGAGTTATTTAAGCGGCGCAATGCGTTTCACCTCTCTATGGCATAATCGTGAACATCTATCATAAGCATGTGCCCACGGTAATGCCGCATTGTCGTTAAAGAAGTTGTTCAGCGTAAATTAAATGGTTGGGAAGTTCTTATTCTAGTATTTTCAACCACATCAACCACAAAACCACATCAACCACAAAAATTGATAAAATCGCTCTGCTCATTTTCCCATAAACGCGAGCTCTCTATGCATAATTTACTCTGTGGTACAGTGTACACTGAAGGTAGTTTGAGCGTAAGATCACTTCTAGATTTTGAAGAATTTGACCTAATTTTCAAGGAAAAACTGTCTTCTTTACAATTATATAAAAATACTAACTGAAAATACTATCCATGCACAGCCAGGATCTGAACTTGGACCCTCGGGATGGGAGACGATTACTCTAGCTACCACACCAACCTGATCCCCATGAGATTTGAGCCAAGAAATTTCACGCTTTTGTGATTCATTTCAGTAGGTGTCTCCGCTGAAGTTACTGTCTTCACTAGTCCCGCAGTACTGATAATAAATCACCAGGCATTGTGCTATGATATTTCATATTTGATGGGGCTTTGATGAAAAGGAAAGCATTATTTGCGCGAGAAGTGGGTCTTGATTCGTGCGAAGCCCGACGTGTTGTGAGTGGCGTGATTGTCCCCGTTTGCCGTGTCAGCCACAGCACGCGTCGGTTGACCCTATCCTCATAATTCGTCGCCTCATGTGCTCACCGCGCGCCGCCTCTTGTCAGTCACCGCGTAGTTTATGCCGTGATATTTTGGCACTCTCCCTTTTTTATCTAGATCAGTCGTGTCGGGTCCCAATCGATGCCGATCTGAATTGATGCGGATATCAGTGTATCGGTCAGGGCCGGGTGAAGGATTGGGATACCAGGCCAGCCACAATGCTGCTTACGACTCTTTACCGTCATTGTATGCGGTTGGTGTCGGCTCTAATTGACGTTCACTCTCACAAATCGCGTGGTTAGATCTGGAGAATGGTCACCTAAAAGTTTTAAATTCTTTTGAGTTTTTTATGTCCTACGTGGGTAGAATGTAAAATGGTGTTCCATAGATTAAAGGTGAAAATAGTTGGGACAACGCGGTGCGATAGCACAAAATAATATTAAAGCCATTGAAAAAAGTAATTTTCCATATTTAATGAATGGTGCAGGTAATACACTGGATACCCGTACGTCGTAGGCATATGTTACGGAATGATCGTAGTTTCATAACTATTTATCAATAAAAATGCAGATTGAAAATAATTTCCTAGAAAGAGCTGTATTTTTCGGAACATCTATGGAAAAAATGCGTGTGATAACTGCCGAACTATGCATTAAATATTATCTTAAACCAGATTAGCATCTCAGGTAGCTATTACTAAATTTTTGTATAGTAATTAGCGCAACGTTTCCTTTCAAAACGTTTTGTTACGCAAGAAAAGCGATTTTTCTCTGTAAGACCACTAGGATTCATTATACCGTACGTCGGTCCCAAGTTAGCCTTAATGCTTTTAATTATGAATATCTTCTTGTTGTGCTTCAATCAATACCATTTGTTAGAATTAGGACGATGAGGTCAGAAAAATGATTAACGTGGTTGGTAATTCGGGGGAGGCGACGGATAAGTGAGATAATTCATGTCATTTGGAGAGGTAGGTAACTGAGGTTTGGTAGAGAGAATCCAGCCGTCAGGATAAGCTTACTTTCATAATCAAATGTGAATTTAACTTAATTGCGAAAAATGTACACATTAAGTCATTTCTTCTCACTGAATTAAAATTCTTGGGAGTATTTGAGACTTGATATCATTAGTCAATGAAATTATCCCTGAAATAGATTGTTTCTTATTTTATGAAACGTTTTCTATGTAGATACTTTGTTCTAGTAGTCAGTAGATATTTTGTTCTTTATAAATAAGTGAGCAATTTTTCATTTCATGTATGAAATCATTGTGCTCAGGCTCCGGCCAGTGTCATATGCGTGCGTTAAAATTCCTGGAATTTATTGACTTCCAACGATCATTATTCTGTGTCATTTAGACTCAATACTTTTGGCTACTTTCTTCAAAAAGTTATCACAGTGAAATTACGAGATTCATCACTTTATCGAAGTTATTGGCCCTGAAATGATAAAAATATGGTGCTTAAATCCCAACTTAACATGTTAATGTTAATTCAACTACATTTTAAATACTCCAATTGTTCAAATTACCTGAATCACCCAGTTTATATGTTCATTTTGGTTAATTATGTTAGATGTTATTAAGTATTAAATTAATTTGTCGTGATGTTTCATGGAGGGTAACTTCAGAATGTGGCGAAAGATAAGCCTTCCCTATTGTTTAACCTCATATGGCGCTTGAAGAATGGGTATTAAATATATGACATCCCTTTCTTTCCCTGTCTCAAACTTACGCGTGTTCCGCCGAAAGGTCAAATGTCTGCATATTTTTACACCTCACGAATGACAATACAAAGCTCAGACCGGGCGTTTTCTCTTAATTTAAATATTTAGAAAATACGAGTAGGCATATGAGGGGTAAGTAAAAAAAACTAACTTTTTTACGAATGCAAGACATACTGTTGAAGATGCCGGGAAAATGTTTTTCTTTACTTTTACTTACTCCCTCGCTGATGGCTTAAACGGCTATAAATCGTATTAGATTGTTCTTGCAAATATATGTTGTTAATTATATATGTGAGAGGCTTTTTTTAAGAGGGAAAGAAGTTTATTTTTTTACAAATTTATTTTACAAAAATTACACAATAACATACGATCTAATATATTTTTTAATAATCTATTATACAAAAATAAACAAAGTACATCATCGCACGCAAAATATTATTGGTAACAAATTATTACTGGTACTACACATTATTTCATCTCATATAATTTTTGTAGCTGTCTGTTCATCTAGATGGTTAAAAAATTTGAAGTTAGATGGAAAATTACATAGATTATGATATCCAGAATTCAGTGTGACAATTATGAAGAAAGTAGAGAAAATAATAACTATAAAATTTACGTCCAGCTGAGCCAAAGCGGCTTGTCAGCAAGTGTCAATTGTTAAAATTGTTTTCATTTCATTTAATAGTTGTTATACTATAATGTATTCAATATAGTATCTGCTTGAAAATTTCCAGCTTTCCAGCACGAGTGTCTTTTGAACTATTTTTCGTGCCTTCGATTAGTTGGAGAAGAATTATTTTTTTGATATCCGTCAGCTTCATGAATGAAAGGTCGCGTCTATTACTGAAGGAAATTCATGGAAGGCGCAGCACTTCTTTAAGGCGACTTTCTTGATTTTCTGCCATGTAGTTAAGGAAACGTTTCTCCACCTACTTGTGCTTTATTGTGGCACCATTTTTAAGTTCATAGACAATATTTCTTGGGGAGATTAATGTTTCTTTCTAACCTTGAGTAGGCGTTTCTGTTGAAGTGTCTTACTGACCCGAGTACTTTTATCATCATCAGAGATAGTGGCTGAAACTAGGATCTTGGAAAAAATGACAAATGTAATAAATCAATTCCACTCCCGAAATTCTTTGCTTCATGATCTATATCAGGGGTCGGCTAATGTATTTTGTGAAGGGTTAAATAGTAAGTGTTTTAGTTTCCGTGGACCAAGGGCACTCACTATATTTCTATAGATCGTACTTAAATAACAAGCGAAAAACAAGCTTTTACAAAGTTATTGATCGAAGTATACCGTAATAATAAAATAATAGCGGTCTATAAATAATGAAAAAAATGGATTCACATGTTTAAAAAACAACTCTGATAATGGAATGAATGGAGTCTGTATTTTGGGAACACATTTCACCAAACTTGAGTTAAAAGTTAGTACTTCCTTTAGAATTGATTGCAAATTTCTACCATTCTGAACTTTGTCGCTCCGAGATATTCCTGGTGCTCTTTTCCAAAAATTCATTTCCAACGCTATAAGAGCCCCAATTGATTTTCATTTTAATGGCCAGACTTCACTATTATATAATAATAATTATTATTTTATTGCCCCTAAACATGATCCAGAATTACATAATCACTTTGCAAAAATAGTTGACTGGAGCTTTAAGTGACCCCTAAGGCCTGTTGTCAGGGGCACCTTCTGGACAGATGTAATACATGTAACAAAATTATCACTACATATGTGGCAGTGTAAAAGTAAATACAGAAAAATATTCAACAATCAGGGTTTAACCTGCTTAAGAAAGATTTAATATGATTGGTCGATTTAATTTGATGCGGAAAACAATTGACACAAACTACAGGTATAACAAATAGAAATTATCAATAGAATTTTATTTAAAAACACAAGGTTTCCCAAAAGTTTGTTACAACTATTTCTCGAAATTTTCATTAACCAAATTTCTTGCAGTCAATAGCCAAAGTTTAACGTGCTTCAGAAAAGATTTTACATGCTTTATAGATTTGATTGCTTGAGCGAAACAATTAAAAAGTTTGGGCCCCATGAAGATAATACATCGTTTGTACAATGTTACGTACAACGTTTGTTTGGCTTTGGCAAAATGTTGTCATAACTATGGTTTGGTAGGTCCTCTGCTTGTTTTTCTTTGAAATTTTTGTATTCCCCAGAATGCGATTTTTTCCATACAAAATACGATGTTACATATTTTATCCGGTGCCTACCTCTGTCTTTTCACATAGGCAGGCACTACCAAATATTGTTATAAATCCCCGGACATATGATCTAAATTAAGCATATTCCTCAATTCAAATACATTTATTGAATTTAGTGATGTTTCTCGTGAAATTTACCTTTTAGTGTGACAACGCTTTGCAAATTAATCACTTTCATTTGAAGGTTAGGTGTAAGCTCCTCTATTTGACAGTCAAATGGATTTGGAAATATCTAAATGTGTTCTGCACTTGCAAAAAGATATGAAAAATGCTGCTGCAACTTAAGTTTGAGCTCAGAAAATACAAATTTGTGTGGGAATGGATATTTCACTTTCAATTTTTGACAGCAATGTACCAAGCAGATTGAGATGATTTGTGAGTCAACTAATGCCAGTTACCTTTGAAAGGACTTTACCACAGTGTAAGTTTCGCAAATAAGCTCTCTTCTGCCTTGTAATTTTAATTTGAATAATTTTTTATTTTAACAAAATTTGAAATTGTAAAAACCATTCTTAGCTCGCTGGCGGTACAAAAAGAGGTGGTGGGCCGAACTTGACCTAAATCTAATTCCGAAGCGAGCTTTAGGTTGCCGACTTCTGCTCTGTATCAAAATTTAAACCTATGTAGCTAACGAAGATAACACTTATTTTCCGATAAATTAATGAAGAATGAACGGTAGATTTGCGGTAAATTGTATGTAATGAGTATGCATTTCTGCATCGTCATCAGCTTAGGTAACGGTTTTGTATTTTCCATCCATATTTCATTCCACTCAGCGAAGAGAAATAAGTTTCTTCTCTGCCTTTCCAACTGACAAAATGGAACAATTATGATTGAAGAAGGTTTTCTGTTGGAATTTCTACTGAAAACTTAAAAGAAGTGATTACAGCTGATTAAAAATATTTAAATTCAATTTAAAAGTTTAAGCTTAACTTAAAAGCGATCAGAACATAGTCACGCCATAAACTATTGACCATATTTGCTTATTTTGTTTAATACCCTAGTCGCTTGAATGCTTCCCTAATGTGGTGTTACGGTGTTCATAATAGCAATCGAACTTTCGCCTTCATTGGCAAATCAACCAGTCTCTGAGCTCATGAATTCTCGCCTGCTTTTCAAGATAAGTGAAGAGAGAGGTTTGAGCGCGGCTGGGCCCCCGGGGGGGTTCGGAGGACCGAAGCGGTCCCCGCTTAGCAAAAGCGAACTTCCCTTTCTCGCGTTCTTTATTTCCTCTTGGCCGATGCTAAGTCGATGGCCGCGTAAATAGTCGCGGTCTTCCTCACTCCGTGGAAGTGAAGAGTGCATTCAACCGATTCAGCCTCTCCTGCCAGCACCATCGCAAGCCTTGGCCAATTAGTGGAGTGCGCTGTTGTTGCCATAATGCTTAGCAAATGACATTATGAAACATCATTCTGTCAACTGAGAATATTTTTGCCGAAAATCTATAACCAAAGTTGGAAACTCCCCGATCACGACTTGATTGAGTGTTTTTCCTGAATTTTTTTCAAAACTACTCGTATACATTTTAAAAGCTTTTAAAGAATTAAAACCTTCTGTATGAAAATTATTAAATTATTTGTATTGAAATGTAGTTAAATACAACGCATTTAAAAGTAAATACCTACGTATGCAGGTAATTCCTTAATCTGTCTTCTTGAATTGCTTAAATATCAAATGTGTGGCTGGGTTATAAAGTTTTATTCATTTTATGTTGAGCGCCAAAGTATTTCCAATCTTAGAATATTTTACTAAAATCTCAAATATCACATCATTTTGTCTATGCTCGTGAACTGAAACTGGCAATAAGCGTCATTGAGTTGTATGATTTGATATATGTCACTGAATGAGAAGTTATTCATGTAAGTATATTCGTAGTCAAAATATTAAGTGTCGAGAAAATATTGCATGAATGAACTTTTTATGTCATTTTTTTATTTATTTAAATTCAACTGGTATGCTCTCAAGCGACGCAGTAACTAGGATTAAAGGATGAATTAATTATTGAAGAGGGAATCTGGAGGCAAAATGATATGTATTAGTGTCTTTCGGGAAGGATTATTTTAATGAGCAATTTAATTGTTTATTCCATGCTTGGAAAATTTATATCATTATTCCTATATTAATTTAATATGTCGTGTATACAAGATAAAGCAAGGAGTTAGATACGCGTGTAATTGATAATAAAATGTTTCTATTCCAGTTGTTGTAGTTATACTCGGATTGCTTGTTTAGAATCCCTTGGCATTATAAATTTCCAAAATTATTCTCTGTAAATGTTGTTCCGTCTTACCTTTTGAGACAAGGCATCTTGCATAAGTATTAACCGATTACTAAAATATCCTCGAAACGCTCCAATTGCGTCCAGGTAACTGTGATTGTTTTCTCTCTAATAAACATGATTATTCGAGTGTCCTGCGGACGTAACGAAGATTGGGCATATCTGAGTGCGCATACGCTTCGATTACATTAAGCGCAGGCGGAATCGCGTTCTCGCATTACGATCCATAACCTACACCTGTTTTGTGCGGTCGTGCGGTGACGTAAGAGGCAGTCTCACACACCGTGAACTTTAGCCGGGTTCAAGTCGTGACGGAAGTTTGAGTGGACTTTTGTAACCACTCCCCCCTTCGCGAGAACCAACCGCCTCTCCATATCGCTCCATCCCCACACCCTGCCCAGAGGATAAAAGACGGCGTAGCGGACGACGAGATGTAGGAGGCTCGGGATTGGCTGTTAATAGGATTGGCGAGCTAAAGGGTAGAGAAAAAGAGTGTGAAAGCTACGAAGGAGATTGGTTGTAGAGGTGGGTATGCGTAGCAGGTTAGAAGTAATTTGGAGGCGAAAGATGTGCAAAAGGACGATGCGATACGATTGGCAGGATCGGGGGCCTGTCTACATCTACATAGTACCCTGCCAGCTGCGTTGGCAGTGGGTGGCAGAGGGTGGATGTTTACCAAAACATGCTCTGCATTTCATTTTCCATACCTTTTACAAAATTGCATATGACAACGAATTAAGTAGTTATATTTTTGCTCGGCGGAACCAACTGACCTCAATGATTCAGTTTCATTTACACTGAGTGATATTGCTCGGCACTTTCAGAAGGGTTACCGTAAGTTGGAACGAATGTAAATTTTAGTTTAATATAGTGAATAATGGCCTGAATTTCCTCACGATTTCTTACACGCATTTAGGTTTAAATGAGAAAATGGGTGATGCATTGGAAATATGGTATTTTATACCAAATCCTAATGTCGTTTTTACGAAAAGGTAATAAGGAGATAAGTGGGAGCCAAATGAATGTAATCATTAGCCTGTTACGAAAAATAATCTGGGTAAAATGCCTTGATTTAAAAGAAATGGGTAAGTGGCTGAAATGAACTAGTGTTGCTAGAAAAATATCAATTTAAAATATATTCGTGCAATAATCAATGAAATAAGTTCTCTTACATTTGGTTTCCAGTGGCTAGCATACCTATGAAAGTAGTTTTTTTTTGGATTAGCATTGGTGTAGAGGCTAGATTATTTGCTTTGGATCCTTAGTATCCAAATTCGAATCCCCCGAGGAGGTGGAAAGTTTTTAGCAACCAACCTACTTGGGTACTATGTGGAAGTTACTTCAAATGTTGTACTGCATCCGTCGCGTCGGATGGATCGCAAAACCGTGGTCCCCTTGGTGTCTTTCGTTAAAAGTAGGCTAATGTCGACGTCGTATTTCAGTCCGCCCTTCTCCCAGTCTTCAAGTAATCCTTCCTTACTGTTCTCTCTACTTATCCTTCTTAGCGCATATGACCTCATTTGTCGGTCGCCTCCCGAAATAACCAAACTACTTAATTTTATACCCTTGACATTAATAAATGACTAAATCAAAATATTATCATCTTGGCGAAAAAGCTGTAAGTGTTCTATGCGCACTTACAATTGTATATTTTTTTAAACCAGGAGCATGAAAATAAAATACAAAAAAATCTCGCAAAAATTCATACGCTTCGACGGTCAAGCGATCTTTGCCGGTCGTAGAGATATGGTTATTTAATGGGGAAAGGTAGAAAAGGAGAATTGATAACATTTATCTCCAGTATAGAATTTGCACGCAAGATTTTTAAATCAAAATATTACAATGGTGATAACATCTCTTGTTTATTCTAATAGATAAACCTCCATCCATCATTCAACTCTGATTGATCTTGATCTCCAGTTTCATGTACCGCTTATAACCCTACCATGTAGCCAAATTATCTCATCAAGCATAATAACAACGGCACTAATGAAATTTCGGCATTCCATAGCAGCTTTGAATCGCGCAGAGGCGATGGAACCTTCATAGAGTACTACCCTATTGTTTGCACGAGCGTGCCTGAATGTGCCCCTGACGGGTGAGAGGCAATTCTGTGGCTTCCATGTATTTTTAAGCTCCCTGGGAGGTAGGGAGGGGGCTTAAGGGTAGTAGGCGCTTGGAGAGAGAGTTCTGAGGAGGTGAGAGTAGGAGGTTTTGTTCGGCGGCATCTCAACTCCGCCCGGGTGGGTGACGCACCTCCCCGCCGCCGATCCCGGGCACCGCCCGCCCGCCTTAACCATCTTGGGCTCACGGAGCGATTGTGTGCGCGGGTGACAGGGAGTCCCGCTTGTTGTCCCACATTGTTGGAGGAGGGCGCAGGATTGTTGCAGGAGGCGTTAGGGGGCGTTTGAATGTGAGGGGTTGACCTCCACCCCCGGCCATGGCTTAACGATGCTCGACTGGGCTGGATGACTTCACTTGCCAATGCCAATGGAGGGCACAATGATAATAGTAATTTATTTACTCCAAAAAATGTTTATTGCGCAAACTGGTAACAGCAAAGGAGCGGGAGCTTTGTGGTCTCCAAGGACCAGAATCGAGCCACCAGAAAATTACAAAAATGTGTGCCATAAAAATAAATGCAGTAACTGAAACATAAGTGTTGTTACAATGAAAATGCCATCAAAATAAATGTTCAATATTTTCTTGAAAAAAAGCCAGGGGGAAGGAAAACGAACTGTATTACACTTTATGAAGAAATAAACCGTACAATTTTCCACAGAAAGTTTAAATTACTTTCGATTTCATTGATTAAACATCATCTTCCGGCGAAACTTGGTGGAGATTTTTAATGCTCATATTGAAACAATAACTTGGTAAAAATAAAATTCTTTAAAAAAATCCTTGAAAATGGCACTGCGTTGCCGAAACCTGGGTCGGTTTTATTATTAAAGTGTAGATTTTTTACCAAGTGATTGTTTCAATATGAAGACTATGTGTAAGGAGATGTCAGGTGCAATATGACTTCTATCAATTTGCTGATTTGGGATGATTGACGCTGGAGGACCATTTCTGTTTTAAAAAATTTGATAACATGCAACAATGTAAAATTATTGCAAAATACTTAAACGTAATAAATCATTATATCAGCATCCCGTGCAGAAATGAAAAAAAAACACTGCCATGTGTCGCTTTCCGCTAACTGTCAAACACACTGTCACACTGTTATTAGCAATTCTACTAAATATACGGTCAAGTGACGTTCTATGTGTTAGGAGATTTCAGGTGCAATATAACTTCTATCATTCTACTGATTCGGGAATGACGCTGTTTGATCACGAGGACCATCTGTTAAAGTTCAGTTTATATGACATGCAACAATGAAAACTTTTACAAAATTACTAACTCATAATAATTGATTATTTTAGCATCCCGTGCAGACATCAAAAACAGTAACGAAAGAAGCACTGCTCTGTATCGTTATCATATTATTAGTGGGCATATTGGATGGATCAGTTGTGCAGTTAAAACGCCGAATACATATGTATTAGTAGCGGAATCGTCGCGTTACCGTAGTGACTAATTAATAAAAATGCAGTTCAAATAATTCCCGAAATGAAAGCACTGCATTTTCCATAACACTTGTGGAAATATTGCGCGGGATGGTCATGCTAGGTGTGTCATGTTCCGTGTAAAAACAGGCTTCATTTTCGTGCTCGAAGGCGCCTCCTACTCTCTTCTTGAATCTTTGCCCACAGCGCTGCTTGCCCCTGACACTGAGCCCACTCTCCTGACGCGCACATCTCCATCCCTCGGTGCGACGAGTATTTAGAAACCAAAGCCAGCGCCTCGCATATTTCCTTTTACCTGCGAAACGTCCCGACCTCTCGCAGCATCTCAGTCCCCTTTCCCCCTTCTCACCCAACACCTCTCGTGGGAGATATGCGTTGCCTAACCGGGATCCAGGTGCGGCAAAACACACCAGGCCGTCTTGAAGAGTGAACATGACCCCCCGCCCGTCCGTCGCACGAATTCGTGCAGCTCACCTTCGCCGACGCAGGCGGTCTCCTCGCCCCCTGCTCCTCCTCATCTCCTCCCTTCCCTCTCCGCCGCGATAGCATCGCGCGTGCCCGCGAATTCTTATTTACGCTCCTCGTTCGGGCAACCCACTCCCAAGAGGAACGGGTTGTGCGTTTGAACTTCTACGGGTCATATTGATCACGAGGGCACAACTTAAGAACATAATTTTACATATATTGATCACGAGGGCACAACTTAAGAACATAATTTTACATATATTGATCACGAGGGCACAACTTAAGAACATAATTTTACATAAAGGCCGGATCCACAATGAGCACGAGACTCTCAAGGGCATAACTTAACTTAGATGCCGCTTCAAATTGAGCCCTAGAGCAGTGTATTCCAAACTTTTTCGAGCCACATACAGCTTGAACAACCAGTACATACATATTAAAGCTTGGTTCCACAAACCAATGCATAACGGCCGTATGCTTTAAAACCATCGAATTGATGACCAAATCAGGAATATTATGAAAATAAAGTTAAAACAGTTATGATTCAATAAATGTTTCTTTCAAATCCGATGCGTAGATATTTTATTCATTCATCCCAGGGCATGTTTGCATAGTACCGTTTGGTCAGGACACTCCAGTTCCCCCCTGCCTGTCCCTAGTTCATTTTTGCCTCCTTAAATGCACTACTGCCAACGCCCACTTTGGGAATCCACTGCTTTAGAGCATACTACTTTTATAACGTAACGTAAGTTAAAGACCGGTTAACATTTACACGCGAGCATAACTTCACAACGTTAACTAAGATGCCGGTTCAAAATGAGTTCTATAGCAAGAGTTACTTAATAGCGAAGTGTAACTTAAAGGCCGGTTAATGTTAAACACAAGAACATAATTTGAGAACACAGCGTAGCTTGAGAAGCGGATCACATTGGCCTTAAGAGCTATCTCAAGAACATTACTTAAGACATAGGGAATTGATCTTGTGAATCAGATAGAGAGCATTCACGACAGATCTTAAGAACATAACGCTTAAGATGGCTCTTCTCTATTTCTTTAGCTCGTCATTTTTCAACATTGAGGATTGGTGTGGATAAATTCGACTGGTCAACTTAAAGAAATTTTCAATGGTTGGTTAGAAGGCACGGGTTATTGGAGCCGAGGATTAGGATACATTACACTCCTAAGTGTTTTCCTTGCCACCGGCCTCAAATGGTTCCAATTTGACGCTGATAATCGTTTTTTTTATAAGTTTTAAAATTTCGATACATCTGTTGTAAAATGCATTAATTGCTCGCGAAAAATCTCACATAAAGCAACAACCACTATATCTATGTGGCGTGTGTTTATTTAGCCATTTCACTTTCTGCTCGCTTTTTGTACATAGTGTACCCGTAGCTTCAGAATGGCCAACTTAACGTCATGTCTTAAGAGATGAACGATAGTGTGCTCAAAAGGTTCATTGTGAACTCTCTCTGGCTTGCATGAACAAATTCAACCGTCTCAAGTTAAGTTATGAAGTTAATTTTTTATGTTCAGTGCGAAGTGAACTTAAGAATGGAGACCGGAGCTCTCAAGTATGCAGATGGGAATCTTGATGGATGCTTGCTCGCGTCAAAATTGAATTATTCCATCCCGAGCGCTGATGACTTGACAGATTTTCCTTATGTTCGCCCCAGCGTGAAGGGTTAATACGCTGTGATAAGACTTTTTGTGATGCTTATTTGATTGATTGGGACCCATGGGAGAGATTGAAATAGCTGAATCAAAAATGTGCATACCTTAAAATTTTATTGGTATAATCGTGGAATGTAATATGTGATGTTTACTGAACCGAAAAACAGAACGGGTAGTTATTTCTTTACTAGTTTGTATTTCTGGAAATTCTGATGCCAGTGTTTATTCATGAAAGGTGTGATATAGATAGTTTCATATTCTTACAACCCTTCATTTGTCAGTATGGAAGCCTTGTACGGTAATCTTCTTGAAGGATGTATATTTTCTTATTTCGAGCAGGAATATGTTGTGTGTTGTTGAAAAAGGTTTTATTCATCTTCGATCTTATTCCTTGGTATCACCCTGCTTTTTGAGCCCTTATACAAATCCCTTATTTTGTGATCGGGATGTTTTTTTTTCTGTTATCAGTGATTAAAATATAAGATTTATAAGTGAAGACTAAAATCTAAGGCTTAAATCCAAAGGCTTAAAGCATCTCAATCGTGGTCCCGCGTCAAAAAAATAAAGTTTAAAATGCAATTGCGATCAAAAATTAGGTACCTACTCTAGGAGACTAATTTCCGAAGGGTGTAATACACGTCTTTTCATTTTTATTTATTTGCTCTTTTAAATTTTGATGGCAGATATTCAGAATTCAGTGCGTGCAAAGAAATCCATTTCTATGCAAACTCGTTTTATTCTTAGATTGAAGAATTCTGTGGTGCAGCATTAATGCTATAATTTCATGTCTTCTTGAAACATGTGAAGAGAGTTATGGCTTAATTCACGGGCTATTTTGTTTAAATTCTCTTAAATGAAATTCGATTACAGTGGTCGAATTCATCATACGAATGACTAGGCACTTCTAGTCTTCGATGTACATTGTATTACATTGTATGCTTTTGAAAGTCATTTATCACCGCAGTAATGCGATAAAAATAAACTATCGCTCTGAGAGATATATATATTCCAAGCTTTACTTTCTCTTTTCTTTTGAGGTATTTAGCTCATGTCTATCGAATCCCATCTGTTTTACGTCGTGCTTCCTCTAACCACACTCGTCCAATCAAGTATTCCGGTCATTCTGTTTTCCGCAGTAAAGTATCCTCTCTATCTTCATAATCAATCTAATCAAGTGACAACTTTAATAGTTGAGGTTTGATACGTATTAGATTCGACACGAACGATTCCATTGCCCTATTGCCGACTACAGTTTTCGATCTCAAGAGATAGGTGTCTTTAAATTCCATTACTTATGTTTTTTTGCTGATATTTTTTAATTAATTGTTTGGAGGAGGCACATTTAACATTTGGCACATATAACATGTAAATGGCGTTTTGTATCTTGCCCTTTCTGGCTTGGAAAAATGCTCGATTGTCTGCAAACAATGTGCTACTAAGACTCTGAGAACGGTTAATAATTAGTCCTGGCGATACTTCTTTTTACCATTCTCGGATGATGACGTCAATAATTGTATTTTTGTTAAATATCGTTTTTAATATACTGAACCATTTTCATGCCCCTAAAATTTCGGAAATTTTATATACATTTGCAATTTTCGATAATAATTAATGCTCCACTGTAGAGACTGCTTTAATTCATCGAAAATAATTTCTCCTTCTTTGCCCTCTTCGCTTAACATTATCAGATTCACTTTCGCCAGTTGGCAAAGCTCACCTTGAATCCACAACGTAGGCGGATTTATTCTCTCTCGTCTGTATTGAACTTTCCATTTCATATGTTGTACCCAATCCGACCTTACCCGTGCCTTGTTTTCTCCCACGCTGACACGTTACTCATGCCCTGGCAGCTGTTTTAGTACAGTGCACATCGGTGATTCCAGCTTTGGAGTCATTCAGCGCTGTGAAATATTAATAGCCACTTTCGAAAGATAAAATTATTTTGGAGAAATAAGTGCGTATTCCTGACATAATTTTGAGCCACTTCAACTGTGTGACTTCGCTTCGTAATTTTGATCCTTTAACATTTTGACAAAGAATTGTTTGCCGGTTGTTTTTTGCGAACATAGCAAAACTGAATGAACATAGTCTGTTTTCTTTGATTATGTAGTAAGTTATTCTCGTTCTGTTAAAGGTTGGATTCATTGTTGGTGATCAAATAATTTTGGGAAAAGAAATTTGGGGCCTGTATGATTCTTTGGAATATAAATTTCGTCCATGAGAGTAATTTCACCAGGTAATTGATGGCCATCCAAGTCTCATAACGATTTCAGTAATTAACAATCCTTGCGCGTTACGTATAATTATATATATTTTTACATATTTATCATATATAATAACCACCGTCGTGTATATAATTATATATGTTTCAGCAATTCCCATAAGAAATACACGTAAAGCTGATTTCAATGGATTCTAGAGGTCATATAGTTAGTGCCTTCTCTGATTACAGGGGTTGACTTTCTTTTAGTCCCAGAATATTGCGTGGTAATTTAGGTCGCCTAGTCGACCATGCAGCCTAGATTTCGGCCGCACTAATGTACTAGAGGTGAAGCAGTACCGTGGGTTTGTTTTCTGTGTGTATATTTGTTAAAGAGTTCCTCAATGTGTTTCAGAGAGCATGTGTTTTTTTGTGTTTTTTTCTATGCTGACAATACTGTTGCCTTACTTCGCCTGGTGAATTGTATCAGTCATTTTTATAATCAAATTGTATTTATAACTCGCTTTTGTTTTGTTATATATCGATATGCTTTTAAACCTTTTTATTTATCGCACATAGTGTAAAAATCTCGAAATGAAAGTTTAAAATATCAACTCTGACCCATCTTCATTTTGTTTCGGTTTGTATTGAGGGATCGGTTTCTAGAAAAAAATGTGAGGGATGTAACTGACGAAACTAATGTACGGTCTACATTCAACGCTGTCTAGATATATACTAAATGGATTTGGGTATGCATGTTCCGATATAACTAAAAAACGGCTGAACCGATTGCTGTGAAGTATTGCATGTGGGTAATTGTGCGCACTCGGAAGGATTTAGGCAATAAAAAATTTCCTCAGGGTCCTTAACTAGCCCCTATATTTTACTCTCATAGGAAAAGCATTGGAATCAGTCCAGAGTTCACTTTTTTGCTTTTTTAAATCACTTGTAGTCATGATATGGGACTGAAATATTCACTGTTTGTAATTGTTGCATTCAGTTATGTTTTACGTGTCGTTTTTGCTTAAAAATTAGGTTTTCAATCCCAAAATTGTCATTTTTTCTCCCATTTAAACAATGGCACATTTCCTTGGCAACCTGAGCAATTGCTACGCACGAGCCCTGGCAATAAATGGTTTACATTAAATTAAGTGATCAATATTAGCGGATTTCAAAGAGATTTTAGTTTTTGTATTGTATACCCCAACCTTCTGTTTGCGTTTAATGGCTCTTTCAGGGTATCTGCATTTAGCACGTCACATTGATTTTAATAATCGCATACAACGGCTTTCACGTTTTCTCTCTCCCGCTTAATTTTAACGGGCACCCTCATATTTCCCTTATTAGCATTATATATGGCCGCAGTATGTAATCACGTTACCAAACAGTAGATTTGGTATATTTCCGCTTCTGGAATGTCAATAGAATATGCCATTAAACTATCCTTGGAATTAGAACTTACCATTAGTACATTTATTTAACATTTATTTTGCCGAGAAAATGTAACGAAAAAGTGGTGAACTGGAGATAATTAGCTAAATGAAAAATCGCCAGTTGTCTGTGAATAGAAGACATTTAATAATCCTTGAAGTTTGAATGTTATACTGCATTTCGTTTTTTATTTTAACGCCAACATACATACATGCATTTTGCATTATTTATAAGATTATCAATATATGTAAGGGAATTCCTATGAAAACTCATTAGGGGTATTTTTCATACCGAAGTCCCCACATATGGTTAATTACTGACAGATACTACATGCATTTAACTCGTTACATTGATTCTTATACTGATATAAGTAAGGACTTCTCTCGCTGAAATTCAACAGGCAACATCATATTGCCCTCGCTAATATTATTTAGAATTATTTATCTAACCAGATTGTAATAACACCACCATAAACTTGGTCTTTTGTACCATTATTTGTTTCTCTGCTTCAGAAATATATGTAGAGTATGCTATTAAAAATATTATCGAAATTCAACCTCAAATCTCATGTCACGTATAAGCTTTTTTAAGCCGAGAAAATGTAAAACATTAAGCATCGCCCTTGTTCCTCTTTGCATAATGGGTAGCATTAATTCACAGATTCCCGTGCGAAGCTGGGTCCCTCTGCTATTATAATACATATATTATTTTTATTGTGAGAGTTATGCCACCAGGGTTGAATTAATAGGAATCCAAGAGTAAAAATTATTTGACTAATTAAAAAAAAAACTTTTTGAGTGTTCTGTTTTTTCGTGAGAATTTAATAATACATAGTTTGTTGTATATTACTCCTCTGTTTAATTAATGTTTTAATGCTCCGTTGTGAAATGGCTTGTTTGCCCATGTTCCTGGCGGTTGTTGCGTGGGCTTTGAGCCGTTATCCAGAAAAATTAATGAGATTTAAAATTTAAATAGTCCGCAATTTATTCGATGAAACAGAATACAACTGTCAAAAATGGTCAGTTATGTGGCTTATCAGTTTATTAGATTACTGACTGTAGTACTTAGGTACTGAGTGAAAGTCCAGAGTTTCTATTCCAGGTGTAATCCTTTGTACTCTTTTCTCTCGCTTGTTGAACCACTTGTTTTAATCGCTGTTGAAAGTATGACTTTCGTCAATGGGGGTGTATTTTATTTCGGGAACAAAATACTTGGGAAAATCTAAAAATATTGAAAAATAACTAAATGGTAATTAAAGAAGCTGGTAGTTCAATTATTACTATACTCTTGATTTTCAAAAATAAAAGGGATGCTTCAGGATAAAAATAAGTTGTTGCAATGAAATACATACGGCTTTTATTCAGTTGGGCCTCAAATGTGAGCTCCGTAGATCTTTTTCGGCCATACGAGTTGCTACCTAAAGGTTTCGGGAAGTTAATAGTTTTTAAATAAATGCGCACTTTCATTTGGAAATTTTATTTTCTATTTCAAAATAATCCCCATTAGCATCGATCTACATATCAATTTCTCCGGGACTCGAAACTTTTTTGAATTCATCTGAAGTTAGCGTCTAGAGAACCTTCTGCGATCTTCTTGAATTTATTTTACAGAGTTTAAACGCTGTCTTTTGGACGAATCTGTATATAAGGTAAAAGGAAAAAGTCACTCCGTGCAAGATCCGGTAAACAGGTAGTATGTGGTACAGTTACCATGTTGTTCTTGCATTAAAAGTGATTCACACGAGTAAGTCTCGCTGGTTGTCGATGACACGACGGGGAAGAAATTCGCAGTGATAAACCTCGTGGTCAATTCAGTTTCGCGGAATTCATAGGCATGTTCGGTAGGACAACCCTGTCCATCACAAGCGTCATAAATGGATTGCCTTCTGTTCTGAAGCATAACGTCTCGAACTTTCTCGATGTTTTCCACAGTCAAACGGGATAATGGCCGAACTTGAGTCGTTCACAACTCTCTCGTGTTCCTCTTTAAAACGTTTAAACCGCTCCAAAGTCCTTGTTTTACTTCATTTTGCGTTACCATTAGCTTACTATAGTTTTCGGTACGTTTCAGTACGTTTCGTTTCGGTACGTTTTCGCATTTTTGCCTAGTTTTCTCTCAAAACTTAATTCACACCCTTTGTAACTTCGAAATATTTGTAATTTGAAATCCCAATTCCTCTGCGACGCAGTCTTAATGAAACCGCTCTGATTTACAAGAAAATGAGAAAACAGTGATACCGCTTGCCACTCGTACTCCGGTTGGATGTCTTACAATGCTCTCAGCCGTGGATATGTGTGATATAATTGACTACAATTACTACGCGCATAATATTAAAGTTCCCGAAACCCGAACAGCGATTTCCGGAAACGTAACACCTCGTACTTCCAGCATATCCGTAGATCCAGTATATTTTGCATATTCAAATGAAAGTAAAACGATGTTTCTTAATTCCAGACCTTAAGGGTCTTAACTTATCAATCTCAAATATGAAAAGAAAAAAAAACATGTGAGTAACTTAACTTACATGTTTTTTTTTCTTTTCATATTTGAGATTTACGCAGGCAATTGGAGTGCCTAATGCGTAAAGCAATGACGTCCCGCTTATCCTCGATCTCGTGTTGTATCCTGGAAGTAGGTCAAACTCCGGCTTGTTACAATTTATAATCACAAATAATCAGATGATGTGACTCATAAATCGTGGTCATCATCCATGAGGTATATCTTCCAGTTAATTGCAATATTGCTCGCATTCAACAAGGATTGCGAGAAAGCTTTTCCAGCGAAACGTGCCATATGGATGCTTGCGCAACCTAAAATTGTACGAATTTATCGAGACTGCTGCTTTGGTATTTGACCTTTAATGAAGTCGGGTCGTAACTTACTGAGGGTCTTCGTCCCGAATTGAAGAGACATTGTGCTTAAATGCGTGCGAATTCTCTTCATATATTAAGCGCGAGGAAAAAGTAGCCCCAAGTCAAAATATATAATGCCAATGCGAAAATCTTGTTACGGCATTTGTGAGTTAACGTCTGTGCCACTTAAGATTACCTATCATGTTCAGTGAACCTGTTTCTTTAACTTGCTGGATAAGTATGTGTCAGTTACTTTTAGACTATTACTTGGGACGTGCATACGGCTGTAATTCCGTTATTTTCTCCATTCCTCAATAACAATGCATTCGAACGTACACGAATTTATGACGTAAAGCCTGGGAATAAAATGCTGTTTTGAAAATTATTGAACTGAATTAAAAAACTTAAAAATCATTATTGTGGAACATTACTAAGTGAATTTATTTACAATCATCGCGATGTGGTTCCACCATGTGAAGCCTGAGAATTTGATATATAAGTATATACTTACGTAAGACTTCAACTTTGATGTCCTTCATAATTTGTCTGGTATATTCTATCCTTGGTCTCCCTCATTAATGCTTCCCTTAAATTTTTCAACTTGTGTTAAAAGTCTTTTCTCCCCAGCTATTCGTAAGTTATCTCCATTGGTGATTCTCTCCGTCGATATGATCTTCATCATTCTTCGGTAATACCATAGTGGGTTTTATTATTTATTTTACCAGGAAGCCAGTACTGGCATAGTAAATTACTTTTAAAATATACGTACTTCGTTAAAGCAGGTGTCATCACCATTCAATTCTAACTATGCTTTCAGCCGTGCTACCACGTACATTGATTGTGACACCGATGTCTTCGCGCAGCATTTGTTCAGAGACCACACCATGTATTTATTTCAATTTACACGGTATGATTTAAGTTTAAAGTTAATTCTTATTGTCTCTCATCCTTAAGTCCTCTATTGTGTGTGCATAGGAATAGAGCCTGGCATGTGGGAGTGATCCAGTCTCGATCTTCGTAATGTACTCTCATATGACTTCGATTGCGTTTGCCGCTGTTGCGCGGTCCGCCTAATTTATCGCGCTGCCTACGCGTTTCGCCTTCCCCATCGCTTAAGCCATCCGTAAACCAACCCGTAGCATATCCACTCTTACTCGCCGACCGAGTTGAGCTTCTCGATCTAATTGTGAGCTCTTTTGACTGCCTCTACGCCGCGGTTTCAACCGAAGTGTCTCCTATGAACTTCATTGACGAATGCTCGATTGAGAAGCGTAACTACATGGAGAAAAATGAAGACTATCATTAATTATTGAATTTAGAGCGATAGTATACGCAATAAATTAATTGTTATCATTAATTACTATAATTAAGTTATCATATAAATAGTTAGATAAGAGATACATAAGTAGAAAAACATAAAAAAGCTAACTGGGATTACGGAAACTAGCATTAGATAGGGAAGGACGGAGGGCTGAAGTAACCAGTCTTAAGATTAGACGACCAACAAACTTAACGAGAAAGGTTACATTTTGTACTAATGGGAGATTATCATCATCAGCAGGCTTCAATCTCAGTATTGTTTTGCTTCTGATCTCCATTATATTCTCTTTTGAGCTCAACGCTTAATTCCTTCTTATTGCTAACTTTGACTTTCTAATGCTCTGTTTTATATTTCCTGTTTGTAAACCGCGGCATAACGTCTTTTCGTTAACTTGCTGTTCATAACGAGTGTGTTTCGTAAAGCACATCCGTTATTGTTTTGAAAATACATCCGTATTATGTTGGTAAATGTCATGAACTTTGATTGCGAATGGTATGTTGACATAATAAAATTTTAGATGTGTTATCGTGTATCGAATTTATGTTACAATTTTGGCACAAATCATGGAAACATGAGAAAATATCTGGTGTCTTAATGAAATTATTCGAAATATTAATTTATAAAATCTATTGGATTAAAATCTTTAACTATAAATTTTTGAATCACTGCATTTTCTAGTACTTTCATCAGGAAAGTCTTATCAATGTTGGACTTTTTAAAAAAATTGTTCAATTAAGTTGGGCAATGACTGAAAAGGGATAAAAGAGGTAATGCACTTTTAGAATAGGTTCGTTAGGTGCTCCAACTGCTGTGTTCATATTTTTCCGTCTTTCCTAAGACCTTAATCATGATAAACAGATATAGTCCATGCCTATGGCAAGATGCAAACTCGCATTTGCCAAGCCGGTATGTTACCGGCCTAGCTAAAGCGGCCGTCTAGTTTCCTAAGTCGCGTCAGTTTTCCCTGAGTGTTCTCGATATTCTGGAGGTGTTCGTTCTTTTTTATTTCTATCGCCCTCAGGAGTAATTATCAAATACCCCAAGGGTAATACGCAATAGCTTCTCTGTCGATTAGAGATTAAAAATTGCGCGTAAGACAAACTCTCTTGCCACTTCATTTATTAAATCATGCGGAGGTGCGATGGACTTCACTAAAACACTATAACAAGCTTCTGAAACTTATGAAGAGAAATAACTAGCAGAGCACGTAAAAAAATATGCCATTGATGGCATTCAACTGCTCTATGTGATCTAGCGGTCTGAACTCCGTTGATTCGTATACAAATCTTCTTACACTCACCTTGGCGAATAATACTTACTAATATTAAAATTCCTAAGTTAAAAATAGTTTTGATGCTATTTAACTTAACGGCTTAATGCATTTACTGTTTTCTTTTTACTCTGTATGCCCCTGAGCTAACTTGTATTAAAATCTCAGCGTATTATTTTCATTTGTACCATCAATCTCTTTTGAAGTTCTCATCCATCCAGGGAACAAATTTTTTTCCTCTTCATTGACATATTTATGCGATTCAAAAATTAAACCAGTGGTCGAAAATATGGTTGGAATTTTTTTTCCAGTATGAATGTGACGCAATTCATGTTTGGAGTAGGTAGTACATTCTTAGTAAATAAATAAATTTCCCTGGTCTTATCAAGTCTAATGGCGAAATCCATACTTCATCAAATTTAGAACGCCATGATATTCACGCTTATCATCTCTTAAATCGCTTTATCTGAGTTTCAAGCCGAAGATTTTGTGTTCATTTTTGGCCCTCAATATTACGCTACGCTTTCATCCCTGTGTAAACCCGCATCATGCTGCGGTACAGTGTTCGTATCTTGGTTTCTTGTACGCTCTCCCTCTCATAATCAACCAGGATTCTGTTTTATGCGGTCTACCACGGGGGTGAGGAGTGCGCAACTTATAATAAAATAGCTTCACTTGCATCCCAGCAAGGAGTGCGAAACGGCTCATCTTACTAGCGAGGACAAATCCCGGAAGAGCAGACGTGCCGGGTGAATATCCACTGAGAGGAAAAGAAAATGAGAGCGTGGAACGCATGTCTACGTTCTTTTTTTTCTCATCCTCCACTTCGCAACTCGGCATTGGAGATCCCGCGTCCATTTTTCTGTGGACCGGTCGATGGCCAGACAAGTGAATAGCTCGACCGCGAGACGCACGCCGTCTTAAGAGAGGGGACCCGGTTTCAGGAAGCCGCGTTTTCAGCTCCACCTCTCCCTCGTTCGAGTTGCTACGACTCCTACGGCGGCCCTTAGCCCATCTTGCTGCTAATGGGAGTTGACGTTTTGTGGTGAATGTGTCGTCGTTTGGATGTATGCTTGCGATAGACCGGACCATGGTCTGAGGGGGAGCTGTTTTTTGGTTCCTTGCCAAGTGGTATTTCCACGGAGGATATTCATTATACGGAGAATCTGATGTGTGTGGTTGATAGAAAATCGGCATCCCATCGAGAGGGTCTGGATTTGATTCCCGGCAGTGGCTTAGTGGTTTGCGAATATGAAATTAGTTAAGAAGGGTAATTCCCTTTTAATTTTCATCCCAGGAAAAAATCATCAAGTAATGGCTGCAAGCAATATAAAACATTACTACCTCTACACTACGGTAGTCCTGTATCCTCAGTGTCAAACAGGACCTCAGTTGTCAGTTGCCTCCATAATTGACCAACCAATACATTGCACTAAAGAAGGCTTTACTTTGTAAAAGCACTCCATAATTAAGTAATAACCTACCAACTTCTTCACCGATTTATTCAAACTACCGACCATTATTTTGACCGATGTGCCATTTTCTAGGTATTTTTTCAATGTTTCTTTATTCAGTGAATAATCTAATGCTCCCGTTGGAAGTTGCTGTCTTTGTCCAAAAATGCAGCTGGTCCCTTAGTCTCGTCCAGAATACAATGAACAAAAGAGAGCTTTTATTGCCGTCTTTCGTAACCGCACGCGCGAGCGTGGAGTTGACAACTTTTCAAATCCGTTGGTTTCTCTTTCTTTCTTTTGAACGTTTTATGATTCCCTGTTGAAATTTTTTTTAGATTTCTCTCGGCGATTTGATAACAGTATTCATTTGGTGAGTTCGACCTTGGTAAAGGGTGTGGTCCGGTGTGGTCGAATCTTGTTTTCCACTGTTTTATGACGATAAGTTTCGTAATCGCGCCTTTGATTTATACCGTTCACCCCGAAATTATGTAAGTCTTTTTATGAGCATCCCGTAACGTTCTTAATTCCTGTTATTTCATTATAACGGCATCCTAACTGAAGCCCTAAGCTATGATTAATTAAGTAGTCAAGGGTTACCTGCATATTCAGCCGTCATTTAAATATCACTTCTTCAATGGAATTGCTAAGCGTAAGTTATGACATGCAGATCTCTTAATAATATGGCTCAGGTTACTCAGCTTCATCCGATTACGTTAGTGTCGTCACCCAAATTTCTGTTATCGTTTTCTTCCTTCGGAAATTCCCACTAATTCTAACGTTTAAAGGAGCAACTTAAGTTACCCAATCCGATCAGTCATTTTTCGCGCTTTTATTCACCTGTTTAGCATCTAGCATTAAGTTTTATAAGATATAGAGGAATTCTGATTATTTTATGAAATATACTTATTATCTACACTCTGTACCCGACATGCGTTGCAATGCCCATTTTTTTCAAAGTAGGCACATACGTACGAAGCAGACACGTACAGCATAAATGAAGGACGACGGTTTTTTTTGTATTTGCAAAATGAAATACTCTCTCTTGAAGTCCCCATTGATTTCCATACTTTTCATGGCTTTGCCCACAAATCTTTTCTAGGATCCAAATAAGTCCCTAAACGAATTTTAAACTTAGTCCAATGAATTCCTCGTACCTACACAGGAAATCGTAACCCACAATTGATGGCATGAGTTTCTATTCCATGCCTATGCTGCGGTTTCCAAGTAAATTAAATATTCTATTGTTGAAGTAGTGCAAAAATTGTAGATTTTCGAGCTTTAAAATCCAATTTTAGGAAAAGAAAAGTGTATGCGAAAAATCGAATTCAATAATTCAAAACCTTGTTCTTTCAGTTATCTAATGATAAGCATTTAAAAACCAATCATGAGTGTAAGCAATTTCAAAAAAAGCAAACAAAGAGACCGCTGCACCAAATCTGATTCTACGTACAAATATTTTACGTGACTTTTAACACAATTTCTGCCTCACTGATATGAATCTGACCACGCGATATTATGTCTCACTGATAAGATTCTGATGCACGTGATTTAGCAACTCGTAAATGATCTGCGTCGTTGATTCCTTGTCGTTCCTCGCTTCTTTGAGAAGCTCGCGTGTCAACACTCATTTATTGAAATGACTTGCGCTCCACCTGTTGCACAAAAGCTTTAATATTTCAGAAAACTTCGAAGGCGCGCGCACTACAACTCACCTAAGTTTCCCCGGCATACGTTGCAATGCCTCTTTTTCTTTCTAAGTAGGCACACGTATACAAATCAGTCACATTCACATGTGAAAAATAAATGAAAGACAATGATTATTTGTGTATAAAATTAAAGTTGAAAACATTTATTCAAGTACTTTGGGATATACAACATTTTGGGTCTTACCGCCCTCTGCAAAAACATTTTTTTCAGCTGTCCCTATCTCGTGAGCTTGCAATATATAATTGACCATGTGAAAAGCATAGATTTTCCAGAATTAATCCACACACTTAAAGAGATTAACCTTTTGCCTTGTTGATGGTCATTGAGAAGGCAAGGCAAACGGGGAACTGTAGTCGTTTGACTACAACTATCAAATTAGTCACTGAACTTGGACTTTAAATAGTGCAGGAACGAATAGCTATTCATGAAATCGCTGTTAAATGGATATTCACGCCTGGTTGCCAAGGAAATTCCTATTGTTGAAAAGGAATAAAAATTGATGAATTTCTAGATAAAACGCAATACTTGGACTAAAACGAAGCGTTTAAGAAAATTGAATGAAATAATTGAATGCGGCATTCATTTATGCGATAAATAATAACAATTTCTATCCAATATCTTGATGAAAGTAATTTAAACAGCAAATAAAGATACGTCTGCACCGAATTCAATACTTTTCTCATGGGAGTAAATGTTAACAATACTGGGGTAAAAACAACCCCAAATATAATTCAGAAACCTTCGTGGGCAAGGGGCACAACAACTCACCGCAATCGGATGAATGGTATTGGAACGCATAGAACACGAACAGATAAACATTCTTTTTTATATATGTATTTGATGAAAAATATTCTTTTTCTAACACAAGTCTGAAAGAGGCCGGGTTATATTGAATATTGCGTCGGCATTACCTATTTGAACTCTACCTTACCAACATCTATACTTCTTAAGCCATACGAAGTGTGTTTTCAAAACCATCACGTGATTTAAATATTTATTGTCTATGTTGTACTCCAGCGTATGCACAAACAAATTTTTACTTAGTTTGTTGAGATTTTTAGGAAATTTTGAATAAAAAATTGGTCATTTTTAGAATTCATCAGTTTTTACTTATTACCAATGAGAGTGTAAACAATGAACTGTGTATAAACCTGATAGAAGACATGAGAGTTATTTCTTTATTAAGGTAAAATGTTATTTGCTATGCTGAATTATTAAGAAAACTAACACGACATTGCATTTTATTCCTCAAAATAGCGTGTGCTTCTACAAATAATGGCAGTTGAAATATTAGTTGAATTATTCAATTCTTTCCTGGAACTCAGTACCTGAGAATGTGTTCATTTCGGTGGACTTTCCATGTCATTTCATAATACGTTGGCAACTTTCTGTATCCATGTACCTACTCTCTATGTGGCTTATCTTATTTCAAGTGTGATGTCATTATAAGGTTTCCTTGGCCTTTCGTCGAACGTCCAGACCTCAGTTCTGATTTCTTCCATGAGACGGCTCGATGTGGCTGGATCTTTAGCGGTGGTTTATTCAGTGAGCGAGATGAAGGTCTTCTGTTTGTGTAGGCACTGCCATTAATCAATCTACCGATCGCGAAGACCACCTTGGAAAATATGAACCACTTAATGGATGGATCCGCTACTTTCGGCCTCTTTTTTGCCCCTCTCTTCGACCTCCCACGCCTGCTTAAGAAATCGCAAAACCAGCAGCAGGTCCGAATTTCTTCCTTTTTTTCTGCACGAAACACGAAACCCACTACTTGGAAATAACGAGTCAGATTAATAGGGCGGGTGTGTCCTTTATCAAGAATTTGCCCTCAAGAAAAAGGGCATGACGCCAGTGGCTGGGTAGCTTAAATTCCAATTCGGCTATGTGTTTACCTACTTCTCTGAAATTATGGGTGATCCATGATTAATTACGTGTTATTTTTTGAAGCGAACGTTTCTTTTTCGCAGTAGGTACTTGTGGTATTTTTCAGGTTGGCTCATGTTGGTTCATAGTCTAATTTTTCAGTGATTATCTTGAACAGTAATTTAATAAGCAGTGTGCTGAATAGCTTATTAAGCGTATTTTAGTTGTGCCCGCCTCTTGCTGGTCTGTAAGCGAAATAAAGGATTTTGGGATACAATTGGGATGTACAATTATCAAACTTTTCAATTGCTTGGGTTAATGTGTTTCACCCTGCAGCCACGAGTGTGCAATTTAGGACTCAGACCACCGGAGGTTATATATGACCGCAACAACGAGGTAGAGTCCTGCATGACCTTCACTTTTTTCACACGTCCTCAAATTCTTAAGCGGGAAAATGCTTTTTTACTGCTCAAAACAGGCAATAAGTTTTCGTTACATTCATGTATACTGTCCATACAGCACCATGACGAACGAATGTACCATGACGAACGAAACTCGTCGAGTTTAACATAGACGGTAGGCTACAGGGCAGGTCAATTAGTGGGGTCAATAATTATGTGTTGCCAGTTAGTAATTTAGCTAAGAATACTCCGAATATAGGGTCCAATAATAGCTTAATTGAAGACGGCAATCTTGAAATTACCCCGAATCGCATAAACAATAATCATGAAGCATTAGTCGTTGCAGTAGTTAACTGCCGTAGTTTAAAAAATAAGATTCCAGAATTTCACCACCTTATTCATAGCACGGAGTGTAACGTCATTATTGGCACAGAAAGTTGGCTGACGGACGATATTTCTGATAGTGAAATTTTTCCTAAATCATTCAATGTTTACAGAAAAGATAGGTCCAACCGAACCGGAGGCGGAGTATTTATAGCTGTAAAAAAAACCATAGTCAGCCGAGCGGAAACCGTCCCAGATACCAGCATAGAATCTGTATGGTGCTCTATTAGATGCCCTAAATCAAAAACAATATTCGTGTGCGCATACTACAGGCCACCTAACACCGACGTCACCTCAATTTTTGAACTCGAAGCACAAATAAAGAACATCACATCCAGGAAAACCGAAAGAAATTTAATCATAGGTGGAGATTTCAATACGCCCTCTATAGATTGGAGGACCTACAGTTACATATCAGGAGGAAGAGACAAAGATATATGCGAGTCCCTGCTGCACACGTTCTCATCAAATGCCCTACATCAGATAGCTACGACGCCTAACAGAGGGGACAACATTCTTGATTTATTGGCAACAAATATACCGCAACAAGTAATAAAGGTAAACACTGTTGAGGGCATTAGTGACCATAGGGTAGTTACCGCAAAGTTCTCTTTGAGTATCATTAAAAGTTTTAAACAAAGAAGAAAATTCTACATTTTTAAAAAAGCCGATTTCAATGCGTTTAAGAGTCATCTAAAAAATTCTCTTCCCGAATTCCAGGAATCAAGCTTAAAGTTAGACACGGAGGGTAGTTGGAAAGCTTTTATTTCGATCGTACATTCAGGGATCAGAAAATACATTCCAAGTAAAGTAAAAAAAGAAGGCAGCAAACCAAGATGGTACAATGCAGAAGTGAGAAAATCGTTAAGACGTCAGAGAGTATGCCACGCCAAGATGAAAAAACTCCGTAGAGATTTGTCCACTAGTGATCAAAATTTAATAATTGAAAAATACAAATTGTCTAGAGCCACTACAAAGGAAGCCTTTCGGAATGCATTCATGGATTTTAAAAGAAAAACATTAGGATAACAATTACAGGACAACCCAAAGGCATTTTGGTCATACGTAAGGGAAGTTCAAGGCAATAGATCAACAGTTATTCCACTACGAAACGAAAATGGCGAATTATTAACAAGCAGCTCGGACAAGGCCAACTTATTAAATTCCTACTTTCAAAGTGTGTTCACCAAGTCATCGCAGATTACATCCGCAAAGTTAAATGATCACTTCCAGCAAAAGATGCCGCCTATCGATATTTGCACTCAAGGAATAGAAAACTTGCTAAAATCTTTAAGTCCAAATAAATCCCCAGGTCCTGAAGAAATTCCTGCCCGTGTGTATAGAGAATTAGCTTGTGAAATAGCACCCTACTTGCAGAATATATTTAGTAAATCCATCAACGAACACAAAGTACCCATGGACTGGAAAATTGCAAATGTCACTCCCATATTCAAAAGCGGTGATAAGGAACAGCCATCGAACTACAGACCGATATCTCTCACATCTATCTCTTGCAAAGTCCTTGAACATATAATTGTTAGTTCAGTTATGAGACACCTCGATATAGAAAACTTGTTAACAAAAACACAACACGGATTCAGAAAGGGAAGATCTTGCGAAACTCAATTAGCACTTTTTGCTCACGATATTTTAGTCTCGGGTGAACATAACGCTCCAGTTGATGCAATTTTTCTTGACTTTAAAAAGGCATTTGATAAAGTTTCCCACAGTAAGCTACTCATGAAATTAAAATCCTACGGTTTAGACGACGACGTAATTTCCTGGATTAGAGAATTCTTAAGTAATCGCGTGCAAAGGGTTGTGTTAGATGGCGCTATCTCTAATGAAGTAAAAGTCACGTCGGGTGTACCACAGGGAAGTGTCATAGGCCCGCTTCTGTTCCTTTTGTACATAAACGACATCGGTGATAAAGTTGACAGTAAGCTTAGATTATTTGCTGACGACGCAGTGATGTATAGAGAAATTCGTAGCTTTAATGACAAGGAAGCGCTAACTAAGGACCTCGAGGCAATACAAGAGTGGTGCGATGCGTGGCAGCTAGAATTAAACCTGAAAAAATGCGTTGTTGTGAATTTTTGGAAACGGAAAAACGCTCCTTGTAACAGCTATTGCATAAACAACATAAAATTAGAGACCGTAGAATCCGTTAAGTACCTCGGAGTTAAACTGACTAATGATCTATCGTGGAGTAAACATATTCGAGAAATTACCGGTCAAGCTAATCGTAAATTGGGATTTGTTAAAAGAGTACTTGGCAAGTGCGACGATAAAGTTAGGGAAATCAGCTACTTCTCCCTCGTTAGACCCCACTTAGAATATGCCGCCAGTATTTGGGATCCTTATGAGATAGGCTTGGAAACTGAGTTAGAACGCGTGCAGCGAAGATCGGCAAGATATGTTAAAGGCCGTTATGATAATCTCGTTAGTGTTACTGACCTTTTGCAGCAACTGGGATGGGAAAAGCTTTCAGACCGTCGATTAAAATTTAGGCAAAATCTATTATGTAAGTTCCAAACCGGTCTATTCTCTGACGACGTTGATAATATTTTACGAAATCCGACATACTACGGTAGATCAGATCATGAGAGTAAAATTAGGGAACTAGACTGCAGAACGGATAGATTTAAGATGTCATTTTTCCCACGAACGATAAGGGACCATAATAGCTGCCATGAGACTTTTATCTAGGTTTGTCGTTAGGTAGTATAGCTCTTAGTAGTGGTAGTACTCCTAATACTTGAATCCTTATCTGTTACCTAGTACATACTAACAGCACGCCTTGCATGTTTTCTACATGGGTCTTGAGTCCCTGTCCATCTGTGTAGTTGTAGAATGCATGTATATTGAGGTCACTCTCCATTTTGATGACATTTGTAGTGTAGTGTTGCATGCTTGTGAGGCTTCGCCTCATGACAAGCATTAGCGATTTATGCTGATGCATAATTAGTCGTAGTTACACTAACTTTAGGATATAGTGTAATTTATGTTGGTGATTAATCACCCCCTGCCACACACCCCTGAGGTGGCTTGCAGGGTATTTTGTAGATGTAGATGTAGATGAATGGTATTAAAGATGTTGTTCCGAGAAACATGGGTGGCGTCATTCCGTGGTTTTAAGATTTAATTTTACACTATATTGGGTTGTTTTTAATGAACATAAAAACATAATTAAAGAACTTGAGCAAGTGAGTTAGGTTATAGAAAGTTTTCAACACGCTTTGAAAATATAATGCGTATGATAGCCCTCGTTCATTTTTAATCCTTTAATGCTAAGTGTGCCGAATTTGGCAGTTATATCTGGAGTCATCGCAGCTTATTTGCGTACACCCAATGTTCAGCACATGTAAAAAAACAAAATTTATAAAACGAAGTTCGAAAAAAATACTTGATTAAGTTTAAATAATTTTTCTATAGCCTCCATTATTTAATGATAATGAAAAAAAATCCTTTCTCTATTATTTTTTTACAATTCACCCTATATGGGTTAAGATGCGTCGTTCAATTTGATAGCCATTAAGAAGAGCGATTTATTAATAGAATTGATCGAATAGAAGCTATCTTGACGGAAGTGACGAGAAAGTGAAATACTGAAGTAAACACGTTGTTTCAGTCGTAGTTGCATCTTAATAAGAGTTCTCCAGTAACCGCATCCACACTGCAAAGGGGATCGTACATTTAAAGCTTTCCAAATGGAAACCAATTCATGGCGTGGAATAGGTATTATTCTTTGACACTGCAGAAGGAAAAATCTCCATAGTCAGCTTCAGGGAAGAGACTATGGAGATGACTCTAACCAAAGTATAAGTTACGTTATGTCCATAAGATACACCCTTGTGCTGAAAGCGACCTGTGCATAAGTACTAATGGATTTAGAAATTCGATGTTAAAGTGATGAGCCTAATATCTATTTATATCGTGTATCATTTCGTATTAGGGACAGTAGTATCGTCATCTCTATCTACTAGTCAACTATCGTCATTACTACCTCTGGTGACAATTACGCTTGTGTCCTCAAGGCCGAACGTAATTGTCCATGCTATCTCTTGGTTAGTTGTAGAAGGTTGTCAGAGATTAACCTGCTCCACTATCCCGTTTAAAAAAGAATTGGTCACCAGGGTGTGACGAGAGCTGCAGAGCAACGGCTTCCGAGCTCATGTCCTGGTTCTGGAACGCTTGCCGACCTTACTCCGCCGAAATGGCTGCATTGCTACGAAATATGTTTTTTTATAGACCCAATTTAATGTGGATGGAGGAAGGCGTCGGCACTCTTGAAATATTTTTAAGCTACCTGAAAGATAATTAGGAGAGAGTGGATGTCCACCAATCAAGAACTGAATTAGGTACTGTTTAAGAATTTGACAATGCATAGTTGTTAATGAGTATTATTGGGTTCTGAAATTTGGATACATGCGCAGAGGTATGTGCAATTGAGAAAAGAGAATTAGGCTTTCGATTTGTGTTGGTAGTAATGATTAATAGAGAAAAAAAGATCAGTGCTAAAATGGGATGCACTGGGTAGCACACCTTTTGAGAAACTTACCTCTCTATTATTAATGACAGATAATCTAAGGGAAAAAGAGTCATTTTAAACTGTCCGATCACTATCCTAAGCTTATGTTTTTGTGCTAATCGACTTTAGTATGGCGTATTTAACCCAAGATTTTCGACGGTGGCAAAAAATATTGTCACTTCTAAGATGAAAGGTTGTCATATTGTATCGTAATATTTCACTTATAGTTCCTGTGTTTTTGCATGAGAGGAGAGAATTTATTACTTTAGTAAAATGTTGCGTTTAAAGCTAAATTAAATTATGCCGAATACACGAATCTGTTTGCCTTGAACAGTCCGTTTTAACTAGCGTATTCATTTATAATTTGGTTTGGATACTTAACTCTAAGAACTATTTTATTTTGCTATCCAAATGTGCTGTGACCTAAATAACATTTCTGGTATTTAAGGACCCTTTTCCATTTTTTATGTTGATATTAAATTGCCATTGTTTAGTTTTTTGTTTACTTATTTTTATTACTTAAGCGCCTTAATTTTTTGTAAAATCGAACGTCAAAATGTTTAAATGATATCCATAAAGAGATAGGCGCCTTTAGACAGACTTTGATACTGATGCAAATCTATGGAAACAACCAGTATCCAGCAGTACCTTTTTGAACTTTTGGGTCACCATTGCCTCTTCCATGGTATGTTATTTAAATATAGTTACTCCTCCTCGGATAGCTCGATATATAAGTCATAAGATACCTGTCAGATATAGATTGTATTTGGAAAGTAGCTATTTCTTTCTCTCGCACTCTGAAGTTTTATATGAGTAATTAATATGTAGCCAGTGCGCAACATTCAGTCAGAGGTGGTATTAGAACGTGCCCCTTGACTTACCATGCCTACTCTTTCCTTCCATTAACACCGCTCCGATGCTGTCCTTCAACTCAGTGTCTGGGAGTTCCAATGACATTACTGCCAACATTTAGATATTGTTCCTTCCATCGTATAACTTTCTATCACTGCTCTGCATTAGTAGTGGGCACGATGATATCTTTGGCCAATACAAATTGCTTGTATTCTTCAGTCTGCCGTGATTTAGTGCTTTCTTCCTCGAAAGCTGTTCCATTGTGTTTTAAGCTGCTCTTTTGTTCTATTGTGCGTGCGTTCCACCATATGTCTAGACAGATGGTGTATGTTTCAGAACTGTTTTCATCCGTTCACGGCTCAACATTGTCACCGTTCATTTTCGGTAAGTAAGTTACGTGATTGTGATTGTTGGTTATTTTGTAATCTCACCATTTTAATGACTCTTTGCGGGAAGGTGGGAGATCCGTTTCGCTCTCTTAATGATCGGCTCACGAACAGTTCGTGAATTGTCGAAGATTTTGACGGTAGCGCTATCTGTTGCCGATCACGTCTACTATGACGAAGGCTCGAATAAACAAACGAGTGCCTGGAAACGGCGACCGCTTTCTTCTATTTGTAAACAAATGCAATATATTTTTGGGCAGCTTTAGATAACACTACCTTATATTGTACTAAATCTATCATTCTACTTCAGGATAATCTTTGAATTCTTCAAAAGACTCTCTACTAGCTTGTAACATAGACTCTCTCATATTAGGAATTGATAACAAATTTTAAGTTTCTTGCATAGAAGCATAATCTTCGTCAGATAATATCACAGCATTGTTACGTTTTCCTTTTATATATATATATGGGTTCATGTGTTTTGTGAGTTTCACCAATTAGTTTAAATAATTTTGATCTTGCGATAGTTTCTGAATAAATAAACATAGTATATACCTCATAGAATATGAACACTAAAAATACCACTTTACGTACACTCTAAACGCAATTTTTTAGTGAGCGTTCATGGAAAAAAAAGCTAAAGTACAAAACGTCGATTAGCGACAAGGCGTAAGCCAAGAAGCAATCTAACCTCACAACTCTCAAAAAGCGAGGAGCTACATTATTAGCGACAAAATAATCCAAGAATAATTCACACCAAATTACCAAAAGAAAGGCACACGAAAACAAAGGTGTCAGCAACATTGTTTGGGAAATATTGATACGAAATATATACACAGATAATTGAAGCTAATAATAAAATAAGCTTTTCAAACAAAGCATACCGTCCAGTGTCCAATAAATTGCAGTTGAAAGTGCTGAAGTTCTTCACGTTGTGCAAATTCCAACAACACAACTTTAAATCGTTAGTATTTTTCGCGCTATTGCTTTTTTTCCAACACAACTTCAAGTGGAAACGATGGTGGCTCCATTTTACGTTCCTTAATGACAGGTGAGATGGAACTAATAGCAGGCGGAGGCAGATGAAACGGATCAGAGCGGATGAATCAAATAAAAGTCCAGCACATGACCGGCAGTTCACCGATTGAGAGCCGAAGATGGTCACACCGCCTGGGTGGCGGAGTTGAACTACGAAAAAATTACATTTAATGTCACTTAAGTGAGATTACAAAAAAATCCCCCAGGCTATCTGTGAGGGCTCAGTGGAGATTCGCCGTATTTTTCTTGTGATAATTGCAATGCGCCTTGTTCCTCCAAATGCCCAGCTGCAGTGTTTATGAAAAGTCTGCATGGGAATTTTTTGAAGCGGAAATGAAAAAATTGAGTTATTCTTGGCCAACCTAAAATCGAAATCCAGGATACCTTCCTCTGGTGTAATTATTCTTTCGGCTCACTTTATCTGCCGTAACGTGATGGAATTGCCTCATCATTATTATCAGTTTAGGCTCCCTCGGAATATATTTCTTCAGATAATTTATTTAAGTAAAATCCAGGCTTATTTACGTCGCAACACCCTTCGATGATGATCCCCTGGTCACTTTGATCGGAGGAAGAACCAAATACGATGATGGGTGAAAACTTTATTTCGAGATTTTAAATTTTTGCTATAACACAATGCTTCTTAAGCTGTAGTCTTTTTTAAGCTCAACCTCCTGAAACCGTAGTCTAAAAAGTCAGCTGATCTAGTTGCCCAGGTCGGTGACATGCCTGCATGACAATTCGCACTCGGGCATCGCATCAGGCAAGATTGTCGCTTGTATTTTTTAAAAATTAAGGCCTGATGGTTAGGCAGTGCGATAGACTGTTAGTAGCTGGAGGGCCAAAAGCCAAGTCCTCCGTTCAGAATTCCTCTTCTAGTGAAAAGCAACTTTTTACACCTCATCTATGACCCTGATTAAGCGAGATGACCTCGTAATTTCCCTGAGTAGACATCCACGGAGGATATGTGGCGGCAAGGGTGTGGGAAGTCTTCTTGGAAGGCGGTGTGTTTGGTGGGGCTTGGTGGGGGAGGAGGAACCGGGCGGACTAGTGCCCCCGGGACGGCGAAAGTGCATTTTATCGACCTCGCTCTCTCATTACACGTCCTCCTTCACCCTCCAAGCCCTTTCTCACCTCTGCATCTTCCTAAAATCGTGTTTTAAATCGTATCTCCTTCTCTCCTTACGTCCTTCCCGCCGGCGTCTTATCTGCCTTTCGGTAGCCCTTCATGTGGAGGATTTCTCGGATGAGAGATTCCTTTTCTTTTCTTCTTTTTTTCTATATTTCCTCTCATTCTCAGCGTCCTTAAGCCGTGCGCACACTGTGCTTCTTGTCGTGTGTCGAGCGTGGGAAAGTATTTTCGGGGAAATCGACCGAAAAGAGTTGTCGCCATGATGACGTCCTCCCGATTTGTTGAGCGGACTTATGTGCGTTGTGTAGTGATTTGTATTCGGTTTTTATGGAAATCTGTATGTAGGATATAGTGGGGATATTTCTTGTCATTTATTTATTTCTTAATTTTTTTGTTTCAGATTCCGACGTTGCTTTACATTCTATATATCATCCTCCACTTAATTTTACTGTGCTTGAAAATGTGTTTATGGGACTTTAATTCGGGTATACTTAAGTCAGAAGTAAGAAAAACGCCTGTGCTATATTTTCGTAAAAATATTCTGTCATAAAAAAATCTTAAAGATTCGTCTTGACTGGGAGAAAAACTCCGTCCGTGTGTTTTTTATCAGAATCAGAGTGTGTATCGTATTAATCCATTGGATTTGTCATTATCATGGGCATTGTTCCGAAAACATTTATTTTACATTTTATTCGCATCATCCTGAAAACAGCCTCAAAGGCCTTTTACTTCATGCATTTTAATGGTTAGCAATGAAAAAATACACTTAACCATGCGGTGGGGGGCGAAAATCATACCCAGATGGTATTTGAACCCCCGAATATTGGGTTGGCTGGCTAGAACTTTGTCCCGCGCCGCCACCAGGGCCAGCATATTCTCACAATAATTGCCCTTGCTAAGTCGGTATTTATGGTGACTGTGGGATACTGTAATGTTTATCTTATAGAATTAACTCTCAATTTTGTCTGTGCTCAATCGCTCATTCAATTCATAGGTACTATTACTTGGACCGCTTACTTGATATTTCCTTATTTGCAGAGAGTTTTATTTATTACTTATATTTTTTAACCATGGATTTCCATGCATGAACTGATAGCCATAATTTAATCGAATCGAATTTGGCAAAAAACTTGGGTTACTCGGTTGGTAGCCTTTCATTTTGCTGGTACATCAGTATTGCCAGTATGCTAGACCATTAAGTCATCTCCGGAAGAAAGTAGTTCGAGATGGTTTTTAAAATTTCTATCTGCAATCTACTTCTCAGACAGTGAACAAAATCACTTGCATCACTTAGAACCTGAACAATCATATTAGGTTAAAACGGGGCTGCTGTGGTAGTGTTTTATGTATTTTTAAAATTTGTACCGGTTACCTTTGAAGAAAAATTTTTTAAATATCCACAATGGTAAAATATACCTTATGAAATTACAAAGTGGAAAGTGTATTGATATCGAAGCAAGTTACTCGATGAAAAAGCTGCCATTATAGGTAATATCCCTCTCAATGTGAATACCAGTTCCTAAGCGAGAAGACAGCTTTTGTCGTAATATTTTTTAAAAGCACCCACCACGTTATGGAAATGCTCTATTTCTTTGAACCGTATACATCACGAAACTAAAATGAAACGACGACAGGTGAATTAATTACGGCGTCATAATTCTTCTGCGAAAAACGTGAATGAAATTTAACCCAATAGTTTTCCGCTCATTTTGGGGGCCGCAATGTATCGCCCCAGGACGTCTGGAATCAACGAAATACCTTTCGACACGGACCACTTCTTCCGCCCTCCCAAATCCTTGGCTGCGTTCGCAAGCAGAACGACTCGTCACCTATCGCTCGTTGCGTGAATCTTGTTGGGTCATTTTCTGCCTCTACGGCTCCTCCATCTATTCGCGAGATGAGGAGAGGGGACCGAGGCGATTGCAGACGTCTCCGCAGATCAAAGCCGCTCGAGTAAAAGTCGACTGGAGGAAATCTGTCGAAACTCGATCCGTGTCGAGTCATCGCCCGTTTTCCTCCTTCCTTACTACCCTTGCGGAATGTTTACGCTCGCGTCCTGCCCAGCCAATCAATTCCGATTACTAGCAGCTCCTTCTAGCTTAACAATGACGGTTTTTGCGCTTTCACGAATGGCTTTCCGGCTACCTTTCATTTAGGTTTCTTCATAACGAATGGTGTGCCAGGGGGATTTTGATATGTTTTCAGTAATAACAGCCAATGTGGATTTAGAAATGCCTTTTTTCTGTAAATGTGTACAGGAATCGTCGATCAAACTAATATTTAAAAAATGGATATTTGCCCCGCATTGGTCGCCATTTATGTAATGTAAAAAAATGATGGTTGCCCCTCGCTAGAAGCCATTTAAATGATTTATCTACATTATTACCTTTGTCCGTGGTATTACCTTAAATAACGCTAGCTAGATTGGAAGCTAGCTCAGTTTTTGCTTTACTCCCACACTATATTTATTAAACAGTAGAGCATGAGACTTAAATGTTTTTACGCATATACCTTATTTATCCGAATATAAGCCGCACTCGAATATAAGCCGAACCCCGTTTTTGGGGACTCAAACAGGGAAAAAGGTTAATGCGGGAATTCTAGCCGCACCATTTTTAGTGCATCCCGTACTGCATACAGCGTTAGGCATTGGAATTTTATAACTGTTTTTACATTACCTATGTACCTAACTGTGACACAATGTTACCTATATTATTCTTTAATATATGTATAAATTGTGCACCAGTTTGACCTTCAGCGTTATTTATTACTTTCCCCGAGGCTTAGACGAGTTTCGCTGGGGCGTCCGCGTGAATCCGAATGGCTAATTTGCTCAACTCGGTCATTTTTACGATTTTCTAAGAAAGTTCTTGAATTTAAGCCGCACCTCGAATATAAGCCGCGAAAAAAGTGCGGCTTATATTCGGAGAAATACGGTAACACTAATTTATTAGATAGTACATTAAATAGCACTTTCCCCTTCTCTAATCATGTCTTCATTCTTCTCGGCTCATTGATAAAGCCATATCACTTCTGTGCGCACTTAAGCCATTCCACTTTACAAAATATATAATACACTCACTTGTCAAAATAATCACTTTTTCACTCATCAAAGCAGAGAAACATAAGATATGTACATACATCAACCAACTCTGGTAACACACAGGTACTACCGCAGTTCCTTGCCGCGATCCTCCATGGTCACTCTTTTTTCTCTCACTCAAAAGGCGTAAGGTGGCCGCTCTAACTTGCGTTCCTGCTCCGGAGTCCACGCTGCTCCCAAATTAATCTGCATATCCTAGTGAGCTACTCTGTTTTACTCCTCCAGCGGGTTTTATTCTGTCACCGATATCTTCAGTATTCGAAACGAATCTTCTCCGCGTGGATTACCCCGTCCCACTAAAATTCTTTATATCAATCCCGCCGTTACTATGAGTTGATTGTCCGGTATTATTGCCCTGCTTTTCCTATTCGCTTGTTATGTTTTACCCGATCCTGATTATTGCATACTCGCCACGTTCCCGTTCTCAACATGCACAATATGGCGTACTTTTCCGTCCTCTTCAATCCAAAATAACAATAGTCTAGGCTGTTATGTTACAAAACCTTTCGGTATAGAAAATTAAAATATCTATTTGATGCGATCAAATTCATAATGGCTGCTCTGAGGAGACGATCATTAACCGGAGTTATTGTGGGCACCATGGTGAGTAGACGGGTGACTAAGGATTTTTTGGTTTAAATGAATAAGGGTGGAGAAAAATCCGGCGTCGGCTTTAGCCAACGATAGGCGCCAAAGGTTCCACGGTTTTACGAATCATCCGACGGACGAAGTACCTCACCAAAAGTTGTCATCAAGAAGGGATCAGGAATTTTCTCAAGATATCTCCACGTCTGCCGGGAATCGAATCTTGGGTCTCGGGATGAGATACCATTACTCTAGCCACCACATTAATCTCATCCCCCATCGTAATCACTCTGTTCTAGTGAAAAACGTTACTGATTCGAGAGTTTGCGTGCATTCGAATTGTTAGTAAGCAGCGTGTCAATCATTTATTTTTGTATTAAATTTTGTTTCATAGAAAATAATACTTGGGCCCTGCAATGCATTAAGAGCCATCAATTCTTGGAGAAAAGCTGCTTCCCTGTGTTTCTTTCAGAATCCGATAAATTATCAAACACGACCCATTAGATGAATTCTGATTTCCAGATTTTTGCAATCAATTTCAAATTTATAGTTTTAAATTACTTAAAATTTGTTTCCCATACAATTCTGATTCTTCTGTCGATAGAAAGGTGACAACGTGTGACTATTCTCTTCTCCTGGATGTTACGGATCTGCGATTTGCTCGGTGATCGTGGGCTTAACTGGGAATTCTACGTCCCTTACGCCCTACTTTCCTTCAAAATTTGCGGGATGCTTACAGTCCTCCCTTTCTAGCCAATCAATTGCAATTACTAGCGCTTGAATACGCATTCACGAATGATTTTTCAATTTGCGTTTAGTGAAATTTCTGCATAATTTAGGACTTTGGAAGACTTCTGGTAAATTGGATAGGTTGCAGTGAATTATAAACGATTTGAAAGACAGAAATGCTTTTCCGCTAGCTATTAATACCATTCATCGGTTAAAACATGTGTTGACCAAAACTAAATACACGGGTTGGATGGATTGAAAAACAGTAGCAATGAGATATTTTACTGATTCAGAAGTTAATTGATGGCGAACAGAACCCAAAAGACGGATTATAATGAATGCTTTTGTGTCCCGTTTCGAATCGTTACTACCTTACGAGGTTGATACTCCTGATAAATTAATGTGTGACTTAATGCATGACTCTCTACTTTCTCCCACCTTAAAAATGGGTTTCGGACTGTATTCATGGTCTAGGAAATTGCTGCAGTAGCTTGTTTGCTGGAATCACCAAGTTAGTATGAGACTTCCACCTGTACATAGTATTACCCTGCACGCCGCCGCGCAGCGGGGGTATGTTTGGTGCATCTCTCTCTCTGAAATATGAGCAATGCAATAATGTAGGTCCAAGTGATGTCATCGTGACTTCAAGTTCAGCGTTTTTTTAAGGAAATACTATTTTTTTCCAAAAACAACATAATGGGGTGAAGTCACCTTTTTTACTTGAATCTTATACGGGAAAGACCACTAGTCGTTTTGTAGTTACTCGCGGCATAGTGTAGTGAGGAGATTTTCAATTTATTGGAATAAATTCGCCATGCAGGGTGTTGTGTTTTGAGTGGAAATACGTATATCAACTTATATAGCTAGTGAAAATAGGAATGATTATTTGTTTATCATTCTTCATAGCTTTAAAATAAAGTGGTGCCCGTCTCCTGTTTCCTTGGCGTATATTGAGTCACAGATGCCGCAATCAAATGAGTAATCCTCACGAATGGTGAATACGTTCATTAAAGTATGGCAGATTTCTTTTGCAATACTGCAAGTGTACCATCAGTTAGAGTGCTGCTTGTCGCAAGCATCTTTGCCTATTGTAACGTAATTCGCTTTTCACTCAACGCCGTTCACCACGCCTCTCTCAGAATTGAAATATAGGTCACCCGCTCGTGCTTCGAAGAGTCTTCAACCAAAGACCTAATTGCTTTCTTGCCTCGCCGCGTAAGGTGCATCATGCGTGGATTGTAAATAAAAAATATACGCCTGTGAATACCGTTTGCCTGTACGGCCATAATAGACATCCTTGGTCTCGTTACCGCACTGATTCTCCATCCGTGCGCCAAAGGGCGTCATGATCTGGAAAGAAAGTCACGCAGCATCAACCGGACTTCCATCCTCTGTTATTTCCTCGTCTCCTCCTCGAAAACGTATTTTTACTTCGCATCTCCCTTATGCCTCTGCGCGGGCACCTACCTAAGCGATCAACCCAACAGCCGCCCACCACTACCTATTGAAAGCCGCTATTACAGTGGCATATTTCTGGGGGAATGTAAACGCAAATAGGTTAGCTTATCTAAATTGGTGCTACATGAGCGTAAGAAGTAGAAATATGATAAATATTCATTGCGAGTATAATATTTTCGTTGCTTATTTTACCCGGTGGTTTTGTCGTTTTCTTAAGGAAATCGATAGTCGTGATGACTCTAATATTTTCTTCTTGTTACGCCCCCCAATCAAGGAAATATAATTGCTGCTCATGTTTTTGAGGGAATGGTAGTTATGTCAGATAGATTGGAGGCTACTTTATTGCTGAAAAAAGTTTATATCATAGCCGTGACCTTTGTTTATTATTATGTACTAGGTTTTATAAGGTGCCCGTGGCGCCCACTTATTCAAGGAAGATATTGAAGTTAAATGACACTTGATATCATGAGTTTATTCTCAGCACTAAATAAATTACATTCTTTCCGTTTATTTTCGAGAGAAATCAACGAACAGTTGTCCATGTGAAAATACTGCTGTTTGGAGCTGAAGTCTAACGTGGTCAAACGACTGACCTTGCGACTTGATGATTGTAATCGCATATCCCGGAATCACTGGAAATTGTCGTTGTCGCAAGGTGAAAGGTAGCGTTGTCTGAGTGGGAGCCAAATCAGAAATGATTCTCGCTTCTATGAAATTTCTTGCCAGCAGTTGAATGATGGCATTTTAAAATTTAAGTGACTGTGGCTCCATCTTAAGCGTTCCTGAGTCAGTGAGTGTGTTACAAGGGCTTTGCTTATATAGGTGATGCTATCCTTCTATCCTTTAATTGTCTTATACACTCTAACATTTTTGTCCCAAATTCATCAAGGTATTGTGCAAGGTATCACAAGGTGTGGTGGTGTGGCAATAGTAGCTTCCCATTTCGAGGGGCCTTGAACAACGGCAGTGGCAGAGATACTTGAGTAGAATTTCGTTCCTCATTTGATTGTTCTATGGAGAGCCCATGAATACATTCTATATTAATGGGAGAGCGTTTTAAGTGCAGTTGATTCGCCGTAAGTTTGGTATATCGTAAACATTTGGACCCCGTGGCGACTCTTTATAGGAGTAGGCCGATTCCGATTTTCTCTCCACCGTTCGTCGATTCCCCAAATTAGTCTCTCCCCAAACAACCTTTCCCATCTGCTCTCGATGGCGCAAATGACCTCAGTTGTCGGTTAACTCCCCAAATAGCCGACAAAAATTTCGAGGGAAGAATTGAAATGAGAATTTGTTTACTGAGCCATTTTTCACGTTTTACTCCTGATTTATTTGGTCACTGTAATGGTAAATGCCCGCAGCTTCAATTCCCATTCGTTGCACTAGCTTAGTTGGAGCTTATAGCGTATAATCTCATAACTTCTGAAATATAGCATAGAGGCCAGCGTCATTGCTCTCCTGCTGTCATCTTTCCCGCGCCGTCTTCTATCGGCTTCGTGTCGAGGAGCGCGGATTAAGAAATCCTCTTTTTTCCCACTTATAAAAGAGGTGGACGACATTTGAAAGTTAACATTTTTTTCCATTCCAGATCGTGAAGAATCGGTTTTCTCGTTTGAAATGCGGCTCGTGATACCGTTCCTTGGTTTCGCGTTGAGTGTCCGGGATTTTTATGGATGTGAGATATTCAGAATTTCCTCCCCTCACTTCCCAGACTTTCTTCTCTCCTTCTACCTTTTTAAAGGGCAAAACAGAAATGTTGAACATGTTCTTGTTTCCTTACGGGCGATAAATGAAGTTTTTTTGTGAAGAGGGTTTATGAATAGAATCTATATAATGGTTTTGAGCCCCAAATATGATGACGGCCCCAATCTAGAGCAGCTGAACGGTTTCAACAAGAAAGGTGTTGTAATATACCGTATTATGCATGAGATAACCTCATTTGATTTATTTGTATAAATATATATTTGTGAGCTATAAATATACATTATAAATATTACTAATTAAATTATATAACTTTTAGTGAACATATTAATATTCAGCCCGATTTCTTTGCTCTCTAATAGCAGTTCCGTCTTTAATTAATCATAATAATCAAGCATATTAAATAAAAGTAATTGATGTCAGTTTAATTAAGTGTATCACTCTTCTTTCTATTTATCGCCAATTCAGCTTACGCAATTTTTCACCAGCTTAAGTTTTATTTTGTGAGTATGTGTTATCAATGTATATCTCGTTCAAAAGTGCTTTAAATACCCATCACTTTTGAAATTATTTTGGTTTACAGCAAAAGTCAAATAGTTTTAAGTTACTCTAATATAAATAATTATGTTTTATGATGTGACTGCTGTTTTTTTTAAAGTGTCATTCGCAAATGTATAATCTAAATCTAATTTCTAAAAGAAATAAATTGTAGTGGTGATTTTTGTTGTTCAAGTTATTTTGGAAACAGTAAATTTGATATTCCTGGTTACATTCGAGCATACAGCCGCAGTTATACGATTGGGGAAAAGGATTATTGTTATTAGTATATTTTTGGTTTATCAACTTTTTAATATTTTGGTGAAATTTCTATTTATAAAATATTTATATTTATTCTATGAAACCTATTTTTAAACAAGGATTAGATGCCCTTTTATATTAGGTGTTCATTTTTCCCTTGCGTAGCAATCGTTAAGCTCGTGAAACCCAAAGAATTTGGCGGCATTTTTGTCTTTCCAGAGGAATCTGTTCTGTAATCGATAGTCCACGATTTTTCTTGTGTTTGTAATCAATTTTTATACCTCCGTCGTAAGAATATTTTTTTAGAACTAATTTTCTTGAATATTTAAGATAAGTATGTCAGGTCAAGGTGAAGCTAATACATATGTAGAAATGGGTAGCATTAAATTTATTGATGTGGGTTTTTAATTTTATGATTGATTTGAAGGCGAATTTGGAAGTCAATTAATTTTTTTTTAATTTCTTGATTTTGGCTCTAAAGTATTCACCGATATATATTTGGCTTCATATGTCGCATTTTGATAATCACCACGGTTTCTTTTTTTATTTTTTGTCATAGTTCATGGAGATGAGAAAAAAATAGAAGTTAAAATCATTAGGTTAGTGACATCACTCGTACAAAATTCTTATGCCCAACTTTTTTTGTGTTTATTCATGAATGCCGTGAATTAACTTGTTAGCAGCATAGTCACGAGAAACGAAGGGAGTTGACTACGGTATAAATTTAAAGAATTTACTCATGAGTTTGAGGGCATTTTACTGGGCTTAGCCAGGAGGAACGTATGGACTGAATCCAACTCCTTTTTGGCTTCTAAGGGTAATCATTGAGAAAATCAAAAATGCCTAGCGCAAAAATTTCCTTATAATTTTTCATCAGCCACCTACGCCAAGGACGGAGGTTTTTTCCGGGTGTGCCTTGCGATTCGCACTTTCGGGTTTATTACTGGTGGAGAGGCTTTTATCGCAGATACGCTACCCTAATACAAGTGAGAAGTTTGCAAAACATTTCTTTATAATTTTCCCTTCGCGTCGTCCTCGCTTACGGCAATCGCATGTGAACGCAAAATGTGTTTTACGATGTATGCCGTTTTTTGCTTCATCAACGAGAAAAGGAGTAAGTATTTCTAATAATGGGTTGACGACATCATCGTTGTTTTCCTTTAATTATTTTTCATCGTACATCAGCATTTCATTAGCTTATTTCATTTATGTTTTATTGTGACGGTCAATTTCTTCAGTGAATTTTCTAGTCATAGCGATTGCAATAATGACATGGTACGCAGTCGCGCGCACGGGTACGAAGATATACACAGAAGACGGTGAAATTCGCCAGGACAAAATCGTGTGACTTGACCGGGATTCGAGCCCGGATCTCTCAAGGGAGAGAGTGGGAGATCCGGGATCTAATCTCGGGCATGTCAAATTATTTTTTCATGGCGTATTTCTCTGCCTTCGGTGTATTTCTTCAGTGAAATTTCTATGTACCAGGATTGCATTCCTTTGTATTTTTCTCCTAGTAATGTTATGTTTTTAAGGAAAAATGGTTTACCTGGCAGTTTGTGTGAAACTCGGAGCAGGCTTAGTGTTGTGCTTCAAATTTTTAGAAAGGACTAAGTGTTAAGGAGTCGAATGGTAAATTTTCTGCCACCAAAAATATGAATGTTGATTTAAATCAATGATGTTTTTTATCTTCTGTACTTTTCGCGAAGCTATTCCCGTTTTTCGGAGCTTAATAATAATTTCATACGAATATGTCACTAAGAAAATATCATAATACAGAGTTTTTCACAAACACACGTGTTAATACATTAGTCTTTTTCAAAAATATTGCTTGTTTTAAAATATGAACGTTTATAAGGTTGAATTTGCTAAGTACATTCACTATTATCAATATACTGTTGTAATGCTGGCTAAAAATTATTATATATTGTATTTTTTATTTTAATTAGGAGAGCTGCATTCCTCTATCCATCTTACTAGGTAGCGGAGAACGAAAGAACCAGTTAAATTCTTAATCCTTTGATTCAAATAGGTAAAATCGGATGTTAAAGTGCTCTATTATTTTTTCGTCTCATCTAATCGATTCCCTGCAAAAGCATCTCTTTATGCTCTCCTTCCTTATGAGCAAGACCTTGAAATGCGTTAACTCATTCATCGAATGCATGCTATAGGTTGCGCAAAGGAATCTTATTTATATCCGCCTGAATGATATCTTAGAAGCCTGCGGAAGAATACGGTGAATTTGGAGCAAGGATACGCGTTCATTTTCCCACTTCAACCTCAATGCAATTGATTAAACTGAATTAATTTTACTTGTCTGCTTGCTTTTTCTTTTTTTATAGCTGATGTATTTAGGCGTAGTATTATCGTTTTCGAGTCCTTTCACACTAGCGGTAACTGAACAATTGTATCTTATTTCCTTGCTTGATATTTTATTCAAATATGTTGTTAAATTTCAAGACGCGTCTTTATGAGTGGTGCATGCTAATAAAATGCCTGCTACCGTAAGAGCCTAAGTTTTATGTTGATTAGAACTATCTTGTCGGTATATATTGCAACCAAAAAAGTCTTATTGTTTTGTCGTTGAATTTCCCTGAAGACAGATGTCCAATACTTTAGAACTTACTTCTAATGAGCATAAAAGGAATTCAAGACGAAGTACTTTTTTATATTCTGTTGCTCTCAGTCGTTCGTTTTTGAACTTGTTCCAGCGTGTGGTGATACTCTCAATAATTTGACAGTTTTGAAACTTCCTTTCCCAGTATTTCGCCTTTTAAAAGGATTGAAATGTCCGTAAGTTGTATGAGTCAATTTACACATATATAAAGCAGCATAAAAAATACTTATATTCATAATAAAGTAATTTATTCGAAGGAATACGAGTATTTCTTTATGTGTTATATTGGTACTTTCTTGTGTAACTTGATTCAAAGATGAGCTCTTTTCCAAATAATTCTAAATCATTCAAATCAGTAGCATGAAATCATTATATTATTTTTATCATTATTGACTGTGATTATTCATACTTGAAATAATATACTTTGTGATTTTCTACAGTTTATACTGTAGAAACTTTAGAAAACTGCAAAGCGCTGTATTCCAATTATGAATATTGACTGTAAAAACTGCCAAAAATGTGTGAAAAAGTGAAGCAAAAAACAGTAGAAATTATTATTGGCTTTATTTATTTAAAATTTGTTCCAATTGTTTGTAAAGTTCTTATTTTTTTAAACTGGAATTTAGTTTATATCAATCAAAGTGTTTGGAATTCGTAGTAGTTCGACAGCCTTTATGGTTCGGAGGTTGTCGAACTATCGACTGAGTGTCGCACTTATTTGACAAAGCTGCGACTAGCGCCCTAAGTCTGTAGAGAGATTCTATCTCTGATTCAGAAAAAAACCTGTTTTCAATCTTCGTTTCCAACTGGATTCCCTGTATTGCATCTAACGAGTGGTGATTAATGACTCTTCTTCTTCAGGAAGGATGAAATATAAATTCATTAGTTGCTTTCCAATCAATTACCTAGTTCGAAAGAAGCGTAGGTATTTCGCCTGCACGACCTTTATTCTCTGGGCTCGTTTTACCTGAAGATGTTGGAATGAACATATTTCCCTCCGATACGCCCGCACCTCATCGTGATTGGTGTGATGGGGCCTCGCCCCAATAGTCGATGGGCCGGTTAGAGGCGTGTGATATTTGCGAGGCGGCGCCAAACACCTCAGCATTTCGGGCATTGAAGTCTCCACGCCTGTTCAAGTCTCCTGGGACGCGTTTTGTCTTTTAAGCGCCACGGTCTTGCGGGTTGGGTTGTGCAATGTTTCGATATATCGATATACTATATCAGCGGTCGGAAAACTGTGACTTACGAACCACATCCTGCTCTTTGATTTGGTTCATGGGCTAGTGTCACGGAGATTCGGATAGAATGACGGTAGATCTTAGCCATTTCGCATGCCTGTGACAGAGATGGGGAAATTGCCTGGTCACACCTTGCCCTAGGAAATGCGGGACGTCTGCAGTGGCGCTATTGCATAAAGAAGTTGAACAGACGACAAGTATTTCTACAGTATTAGACATTCAAGGTGGACCCCCGATATATAATAATCAGCTATCATAGTTTCAATTATCATTAGCTATCATTTTTACAACTTTTAAAGGATTTTATTCTGACAAAGGCCAAATTTTCCTTATTAAAATGTATATAAATAGGATTATAACATTTAATTTTATTACTTATAATGTTTATCAATTGTAAACATATATTTGTACCTGGAATAGTTTATAAATTGTTTTGACAAAGAGATTTGTCTCTTCCGTCGTGAAAGTTCGCCGAAGCCTCTGCTGCATTCGTAAGATATTTTATTCTATGAGCGACTGGGACTCAGTATTCATTGCTTAACTAAAATTAATTAGTAATTATATGCGATACCATACGATATCATGATATTTGTCATCATTCCATGAGTGGCATGTAGCTATACGATTTGATATGCTTAATGCGTTTCATTTGTAACATTACAAAACGTCATTCTCATTCTGTTGTTGATGTACTATGATTTACAAAACGATGAGGTGTCGAGCGATGATTTGTATCTTGCAAAATGTGGTATCGTTCCATATGCGGCATGCCATAGTCCATATTGCAATATATATCGATATTCAATCCATCGAATCTTTTACAGCTCACAATATTCATCACTGCACGTAATTGGAATTCGAATATTGAACAGATTTCTCGGGAATCGTCCTTCTTCCAGCCAGTTAATGGCTGTTAAGCCCGGATCATTCGGATCCCCTGCGTTTCTTTCCATACCTCCTGCGTGATCCCCGCAGAGGGCCGTCACAACGAGAGATGGCTCTCGAAAGACTGTGGATGTGATTTGTGTGGCTGGCGAGGCCGTAAAGTTTTTTTTCGTCAAAAGGCGACGCCTTTGGGTGAATGTTTGCAGGCGGTTGGGAAGGATTTTTCTGGAAGGTGGGCGTCGCGGCCCGTGATGGGAGATGAGCGAAGATCGCATGGACGAAAATGAGATAACCCACACTTTATGGATCGGCGTGATTTAAAAAAAAAAGATTCCGGCCCGAGGATCCCTATAAATCCAGGTCGGAGCGTCGAGTTTCTAGTTATGTCTGTCTCTTGGATGCTCTCCATAGCTATTATAGGCGTTATTACATAATGCAACGTGTGAGATCATTAAGCCTCAGATAAAGTTTAGGAGCCATTATGTCAGCGAAGCTTTCTCTTGTATCTTTATTATCTTTATTCTATGATAGAAATATTGCATAAGTGTAATAGAATTACTTTTCTTTTTGGCCGCTGTAGATTGACCTCTTGGTTTCTAATTGCCTAGGAACAATATTGTGATAACATTGTAGTAAATATGTATGCATGCATGCGTGCGATGTTTTGCTTCCAGGTTTTCCCTCACATTATAGCTTATGTTAAAAAAGCATTTGAACGGAATTAATCGGGCTATTGTTTCACTTCAACCTCTTAAAAAGCAAGTTGGTATAAGTTTCATTAAATGAACTTCTTAGATTCTTGTTTTTGCATGTCGCAATTTGGAAGAAATGTCGGAATTCACTGGAGAAAAGGTTATAAAGGAAAAGGCCATATTAAAGAAAATGGGAGAAAAATATTTTTCATCTGCATTTTACAACATCCATTTTAATTAGCAATGTTAAAACGGACTCAAAAACGTTTTTAACTGGCCAAAGCCTGTCTTAAAATGCTGATTTTTTATTTTGATGGAATTTTCCATGGAACTTTAACAATGCAACTGCTTTTATAGTTTATGCTATACATTTTTTCGTAATTTTCAGTTGGCTCTATTCACAGGGTGGCGATCGTCAGGGAAAACCGGAAAATCCTGGAATTGTCAGGGAATTTTGAATTTCTGGAAATGTCAGGGAAAAGTCAGGGAATTCTCGTAAGAGTCAGGGATAAACTGGGATAGGAAATTCTCGTTATTTTTCTACCATTACGTTTATCGCCAGTCTTTCTCACCCTTAATTTCACCAAATAAAACTAATGTCCATCACTGACGTGCATGGAATATGCCCCATCAATTCATGGGACATTCAGTTGTGACTCTTATTAGTTGTGAATCTTAGTTATTTAGTTGTGAATCAGATGTACAATATATCTCTTTTGCATATCCTTATTGCGATATTTAACTAGTAGTGTTAAAATTCATGATCACAATGTATTACGCTCATCACAAGGAATCCGAAGCTATGTTGTTCGGAAAATTTTACCTCGCGTTTTTTTTTTTAACTTCCGTGACATTAAAATGGTAATACAAGAACGATCTCACGCGTAAACAAAATCTTACGCAAGATCATCTTCGATTCCCGTACCCCCCTTCGTGAGACAGTAAGAAGAGCCTCCCTCCCCTCCCCACCTTTCACACTCGACGTAATTGTTGAATGGCCACCATAGCTCCCTCTCGAAGCAATTTAGTCACGTCACAAACCACATTAAATATGATATTCCTGAATATGATACTGCCGTCGCTAATTGCCTCCTGTCTTCGCTCCCCCAAATGGTGCGCTTACATTTTGTTTGTTTATCCAAATGTTTTTGCATTACAATATTGATTACAACAATCTTGCAACCAAGGGGTTATAACCACGTTCATCAAATTGTTATTCGCTTCTGAATGTCACTCGAACCATCCCATTTTGGATCCAGTCCTACAACTTGGCTTTGGTTTGTATTTTTCGCACACCTTAGTGATACCGGTGATGGAGTCCGCCAGTAAATTAGCCATTAACTTTCCCTTCGATGCCTTTTCATTAATCCTCAACTTCCCAGAACTACCACGATGCGAATATAATTTGGATGAGAGTTTAACTTAGGAAGGTTTAATATATTTTTTTCATTAGGAAGTACTGGTAGCTTTTAATGTATTGATTTCAGCTTTTAACATTTTCTGAGTTTTGACAAAAATTTAATTCAGCAGAAATAAAATATTCCAATAATAGGTGACTTTTTGGCGATTGGTCAGGGAAATTAGTAAATCCATCAGGGAATAGTCAGGGAAAAGTCAGGGAATTTAAAAATTGGATATTAGTAGCCACCCTGATTCAGGTCTCATAACCTTGGAGACTACCTAAATCTCCCGTTAATCTGTGTGTACTCATAATTGTAAAGAGTAGTGTGTAAATGGAAGTAAAAGAAATATTACTATTATTACGAGCCCATTACACCCTGGTAATCTTAACCTTATTTTAACCCGTTGTTAATCTTATCGACCTCAAAATTTGATATAAGGAAGTAATATAGAGTTTATGTGATGAAATTAAAATCAGCTATATGATAAAATAAAATCAGCTATCAAATAATATGTTATAGATAATTTTTTGACAAATTGATGTAAATGCTGTGTTGTTGTTTTGTTGTTTGACCATCGTATATATTATTTAGTCATGAAGATGGAATAATAAAATTCCGAAACGTCCGCAAAGAATGGCTGATTTTAATTTCATGACCTTAACTCTATATTACTTCCTTATACTTGTTAAAAACTCCTCTTCCTTCTTTCCTTTTGCGTTGGCCATGTGTGTTTTCTAAAACGTAATTCTCAGGCAACAGGATTCAGGCGTTGGATGCAAAACGCTTAATGATAAATATTGCCATTTTTATTAATTGCTTGCTATCATCAAATTAGTAGAAGTAATATTGCTGAAAGAATGAGTTAAGCGTTAACCTTCCGGAAGGCGCGCTATATTCCTTATCATGACCGGAAGCGCTGTTTACAAAGTAAACATTTCTTCACTGATCTAGAATTAAGTTTATTATCAAAATAATTACAGTGCTTGGAATCAATATTGCAAGAATATATATTTAAAAACAACTAAAAAACAAAAATACAATAAATTGAAACAGATTTTGTGCATTGTCCTTCGTTTCTGCAGTCCGATGCACTCGTCACAAATTTAATAAAACAAAAAATAATAACATGATATTTGTTGGGAATTTACGTTATTGTATAAATATTCCAATATGATAACTATTTTTATATGAATAATATAATATGAATTAAACCTCATAAACATCCTATTTATAAAATATAAAGCACTTACGTTGCTGCCTTATCCATGCCCACGAGCAGGCGCGCTGTTTACGTCGTTCTCAACGGGCGATATTCTCTGTCTCTAACTCGATTCACGTTGAGCAGAGACAGAATACTTCACTCTGCCACCGGCATAAATTGGAGGAAAAAAGGCTACTACAGGATGATGGTTCTAAAAGATTACATTGTTTTTCATAGATTTACCGACCGTAAATCGAAAACTGTTTACTTTGTAAACGGCCCGCCGGAAGGTTAATAAGAAAGATTACTCTCCAAAAAATCCTTTGTATCGTGATATGAGAATTGGGGTTTTGACTTTATGGAATCAGTAACATGATGTGACACGAAATATCCTTTGAGTTCTAATAATGTCTGTCTATGGTTTTCATTTGTCAGAAAAGTCACATGTTTTCAATTAAGACATTGGAAATGTCTGGGGGACCATTCTTGCATTAAATTTTCGAAAATGCCCTATATATATTTAGTTTTGTTATTTCTGGCCAGGTAGAAAATATCTTTCAGTCACTCAGTGTTGAATGCAGGGAGATAGGACAATATTAAATCTTGGCGAATGAAGTTATTAAATAGCTCAGTATTTTTTTCTTTATTTTTTTTCATTAGGTGATGATAATGACTCATATGATAGAGTACCTATGTGTCATGTCAGGTGTGTCAGGAAAGTCACATGTTTTAAATTAAGACGTTGGAGATGTCTGGGGGACAATTCTTGCATTAAATTTTCTAAAATACCCTATACATTATTAGTTTTAATATTTCTGACCAGGTAGAAAATACGTTTCAGTCACCCAGTCATGAATTCAGAGAAATAGGAAAACAATAAATCTTGGTGAATAAAGTTATTAAATCGCGCGAGTTTTTTATTTATTTTTTTTCATTAAAATGTTGATGATAATTCATATGAAAGAGTAAATGTCATTTCCCATGTGTGGTGTTATCCCGTTGAAAACCTGAATTATTTTCATCCCTGCGGTATTTCATTCAAGCTTAATTTCCGTATTCAAGCTTTTTCAAAACTTTTGCAATGGAAATGTGTGCCTACGTCTTACACCTACGACCGTTTTTAGAGAAGACGTTACTTTAAAAAATTCCAGCACTTCTCTTTGAATATCCGTTGACTTTTACACGTGCATGAATGCGCATAATATGTGCGTCTTGAGGAAAGAAGACTTCTTAAAGAACCAGTGAATATTTATTTCTTGCATCTAATATGCTAATGGTGGGATTATTTAGCTTTCATTGTTTTGTTGCTGTGGAGCTTGTGATCAAGATATACATCGTCTTGTTTTCCACCTCTCGGTTACCTCTGACAGCTGACTGAAAAACCCGTATTTAGAAACTCAATGGGGTTTCTTTCCTGGATATTTTATTTTATCAGTGTCTTTCGTCTAAATGCCAAACCAAATAAGCCACTAACCAAGCACTAGTCATTCTTTCCGACTTTTATCTTGGTTATTTTATCTGACAGCGGTATCACTGACTCAACGATCACATTCAATACCTGTAGTAAATAAAAGATGCATCAATTCTAAATGCATCGGAACCTCAGATCAGCAATCTATATAACCTGATGCAATGCTCTTTACATCTACTTGCTGGTATTTTTCTTACGCCGTTAAGATCTCTTGCGACGTCAGGTAAAGCTTTTATAAACCTTGTGATCACCTCTACTGAATTATTGATCATGCGTCCCAAGTCTCCCAGAAGCTTTTTACATGGAATAGAAATATTTTTGGCATTCTATTACACAAAGAGTGCTCGCTCACGAGTCGAATGTGAATTCTCCTTTTCGTGGTAAACCGAAAGTTTATCCACAAGTATGTGTTCTCTTTCCGAAGAAGTGATGCGAGTGCATTTTCCCCAGGCCTTTCTGATAGTCTCCCTCGTGCAATACGGACAAACGTGTGACTATAATCCATTTCGCTGTACTAGTTTTGCTAGGCCTTGAGGGAGTGTCAGGGCTGAGTGTCCGTCTGGTAGCAGAGAAGTGAATAAATTGCTTTGGGTGAATTTCCCCTTCAATAGAATGCTCTTCGTGGAACTTAACTCTCTGACGATCCCGACTGCTATTTCTCCGAACGCACGAATTCAGCGCATATGCATATTGGATTTTAAATGAATACTCTTTTAAGTGATTTAGGTATGACACTCTACCCGGATATTCTTGTGACCATTTTTCTAGAGAAAAGGTGAAGTATTTGTAAGTGCCCTGCGTGTTCTCGTAACTACCGTTGGCTTCTGTTATATATCCTTAATAGTACCTTTATAAAAATGTAATGGTGTCTGTCTGTCTGTTGCTCCGTCTGGACCTATTGAGTTGATTGAGTTTGAGTTGAGTACTGGACCAATTGAGCTGAAATTTGGCATGTAGGTAGAAAATATATCAGGTTGTAACTTAGGTTATATCAAAAAGCCTTCAGGGACCCGAAGGCCCCTCTGGTGGTCCATGCTAAGCATTGGGTTCGGTGCAGTGGTTTCTTTTTTTTGCTTTTTAAAAGCACTTTCACTCCAGATAGAGGGATTTTTTCTATCGGATGGCTGAATAAATGAAATTTATAATTATTTCAATCGATTTTATTTTACGCTTTGTATATGTCTGAAAATCATGTTTTAGCTGAAAACTCTCATATATTTCTCTGAAATCAACACTAGCATATTTCCTTGACAACCAATGATTTGATTTTCAAAGGATATTCACGCCTCAATCATTTGAATGTCGCGTTTTTCTGTAGGTCTATGATAGCACGTAGAAAGAAAATCTGTATAAGAGGGGCCCAGAGTCCCAAGGACCCCATGATAGATTGCTTTGGGGAGCAGTCGATAAATTCACTGCATATTTACAAGTTTACTCTTCAATATCTATTCTCAAAGTAGCTTTCATTGGGGTACTGCATGTATATGAGAGAACACTTACGTAGTTAACGAGACACATAAAGGAATTAAATAGACTACAGACGCAATAAAATATGCAGGAATACTTACGTGCAGCGAATAGTTGTGTTAATAATGCTTCTGTTGCTACAACAACCAGCGTTGTTTATTATCGTTTATTACTCAGATGTAAAACACGTAGTGGAACCGTCTGCCTCTCATTATAATTGCGAACTGTTTTTTCACCAATATCAATTTCATAAACGTTACGACTTATTTATTTATGTTTAAAAGTATTAACGTGCAGTTAGCTTAGATTCACTCATTTTTGGGTATCCCGTGCATGAAAGTTGACCAACAGTCATTCATCCCTCCGTTCATCTGGAAAACGGTCAGCGTGTCTACTACAACGAACACTACATACAAGATAGGTTACGAACTCCTCAAATGACAACGCTGGCAGTATTCTTCAGGCTTTGTGGTTTTCTTATAAAATAAGTTCAATGTTTTTCACACCCGTTGAATTTCAACGGGTACCTTCCGCTAGTTGTAGAATAATTACGAATTGAAACCGCTAGTCGAGTAATGATTGGTGTTTTAAGTGAATATGAAAAAAATAGCATCGATGTTGACTGAATTAGGAGTATTCTGAGTTACATTGTTGGAGAAGTGGATATCGATACCACGGCCTGACCCTTGCGAATTTAAAACTCCTTTGTCCTAAAAGTATGTTTATAAGCTGAGCCATTGCCATGGCTAATGGTTGCGATTCCACCTCATCGCAGAAATAAGATAAAAGATAAAATCAAAATTCAAATCACTAACGGGCATAAAGACATTGGACGAATCATTTACGAACCAAATGAAAAAATAATATGGAATTACCAGTTTCATGGCATGATCTGGAGAAAACAGCTTGACGTGATGCCAAGCTGTAAAGGCACTTCTTCTCTTAAGATCTCTATTGTCTCCTTGACCTCCCGGGAATGCATGTAATAGGTGTACATAAATTTCAATTTCAAATTAGGGAAGCCGTCGTTGAGTCCAAATTCATTGGAGAAAAAATTATGCATTAGATCTTGCCCTTAAAATTAACATCCAGATGATTTCTCTTCTCGACCTCTATTTATTAGTTTTTTCATCTAGAGATTAGATATATTATGAATGATTATTGTTAATACTCCTTTTGATTATTGTTAATACTCCTTGTTTCGTATATTTAGTATACTTCCTCAGGGCTGTATCAAGATTAATTATACATCTATACAATATTCAGCAATATTCAAGGTTTACATATTATAGTTTATAAAGTTAGATAATATCAGTTCATTAAAATTAGATAAGATATATGTCTATATGTTTTCTCAAAAACCTTCCATCTACGCATGTCTTCATCAATAAATATGTATGTATTTCCTCATTTCTTCTTTTTGGTTTTGTATCTATTTAATTTTTTTATTATAGCCCTTAGTGAAACGTGTAATCCATTTTCTCAAATTGGACTGATGAAGTCTCTTGCCATCATATTTTTAAAACAGCCTTCTCATTCCTAAATGCGCGTTAAGTCATCTAATGTGTGCGTTTACGCTTCATCATGTAGGTATTGTTAAGTAGCATTGCCTTTTGTGCACGGTTCGTTTGGATTGCATTGCTCTCACATTTTGATTTTCTTCATCGTTGATATTACTGAGTAATTAGGAATAATTTGTTAAAATCAAAGATGTAATTTCCCATTTTTTATTATGAGCACGTTAAAAATTGCACAATTGCTTGCCACAATCTGAGTTTGAGAATTTATATCGCATGTCTGAAGTTAATACCGTATTTGAAATTCGTCGACCAGGCGTTCATGATGAAAACTTACATTGGCAGCACCGGGATTCGATCCCGGACCTCCTAATTACCGATCAGGATTGGTAGCCAGTTATGCTACTTTATGACACAATTGTGTCATTTTATATAATAGTGAAACTCCGAGGATGTCCCTTGCTATTGTGGTTGGAAAAGATGATCATAAATAGTAGGATATCGTTGGATTAGTTTGCATACTACCACTCTTTATTTTTACGTTTCATTGCCTGCTCTTAGGAGGCGCTTGATATGACTCATTCATGTAAGAGTTGTTAAGTTAGTTTATGTTGCAAGTGCCGCATAAAAAGATCATTGTGTTTTAATGAATCGGCTCGGTCAATGAGAATAAATCGTCTCTGCTTCATGGATCACACATATTTCTCAACGATTCTCTGTTGCCTTCCTCCATCACCCCTCCGGAGTAGACTAACTGTTGCCATAGACGTTGGGTGGTTATGAGAGGAATGGGGAGTGATTTATATCCTATTTTAATGTGTCATAGGAGGCATATGCAGTGGGTGACTCCATTTCTCACTTTCGCAAGCAAACAAAAGCGTGATATTATGAGCCTGAGTAATGATTTCGTGGCTCTTTGCCAACTCCCGATTTTGTATATACCTACACCGAAGTGATGAAATTTTCATTGAAAAAAATCGTCATGTATCATCATTCGATATCCGAATTTCATATATTTGGTATAGATACCTATATCTTTGCACCAGTGCGCATGAATACCAGCCAAATCATTTGAGCATTATCAGGAATATTGGTTCTTCTTTCTGTTAACTTAATATTTTCTCCTCCGGGCTCATCAACTTTATCTTTTGCTCAACATAGCTTCAAGGTAATCTCAAGTTGAGCATTGTATGCGAAAAATGCTATGGGAATGTAGTTGCTTCTGATTTTAACCATATTTCACCGAATGAAAGAACCCAGATCCTCGTATTTGAACTCATAAATTGGAAGTTTTAGCTTTTGTTGAAATAACTGCCATGTTTTATTAATTTCCTTTTGTTAGAATCAAATCAGTGAGCAAAAATTTCCTCAATTTGTTTATTAAAACTAATTTAGGATTTTCTGGCCAAAAAAACAGTCTTCTTCGTTTCAATGTATGTCAAAATGTCGCTTTGTGTCTGCAAAACTGTCTAAGCTAAATTTTTATTTTGCTTGAACTTGTAACTAACAGTTGGAGTTCATTTCGAGTATAGTCCTTAGCAATTCCTTTCATACCGTTATGCATTTTCTGATATATAGATAATGAAGAGTACCAATTAAATTGAATTGGTCAAATTTGCGAATTCGCTTTGACTTCGATTCGAATTCGGATCGATATTTATATATTGCGCCGAGTGTTTTAGCCAGTTACGCTATTGAGGCATCATCCTTCATTATGAGTTTTCGCACATAGTGCACTTGCAGGTGACTCCGTAAAGGCATTACCGTGTCTAGTCCCGGTATCTTCAAAATTTATTGGTGGGATTTAATGTATTTTAATTTAAAATATATTTCCATTGTCCAGTTGTATGTTTTACGCTTCGTTCTGTTATTATTTGCAGAGCATAGTTTTTGCCTCGTTGGTGGACGACATGCTTCTGTATTCAACGAATAATCGTGAATAAATAATGTGATGACTAAGTCTCGTTGATTGCAGTGTCGCACAGCTTCTCGTTAAATTCCTTCTGTACTTTCCCAATGTGCCCCACTGACCTTTGCGGTAAGAAGCACTCATCCGATACATTCCGATCCCTAACAGATATAAATGCGTATCGCTCGCTCGAGTGAATACCATCACCACAGGTGATAAAACGATCGGTTTGACGAGTTAGCTTCTCTCTGTACCTTTGGAGATAGTTTTTCTCTTTCAATAGAGAGTGCGGAAAACGTTCAACTTTCTTAAATAGAGTAACATTTATAGAGGCATTGAAAACATCTACGATTCCCGGGAAGCTAATCGCCTCTCACCCTTGTTGAAATTAAGAATTGACGTCAATGCGTAATTATTTTCCACACGATGTTAAAACGCAGGTCGTGAATCATATTTACCTGAGCTGAAGTCGGCGATGTTCTAGAAAATAATCTCATCAAGTAAATCTGTTGGTCCTTATCTAAGTTCGAAGTCTTCAAATACCTTTGTTTTTTCCATTCTTATTTTGAACTGCACCCATAAATGTCACTCGATCTTATAGCGTCAGCTACTGAAATTTGTATGGTACCAATATATTATGTGTTGGATTGATAGATGCCTTTTAATTGTGACTTTAGAAGGAGTTTTTTTAAGGAGGATTAGCTATCAGTAAAATACTTCATACCATTGAAAGATGTGTGATCACCTTATCGTAAAACGTATTTGTGGATGTGTGTGTGTGTGTGATGTTAAGTGTAGAAATAAATTTTCCTTGTGTACCCAGCTTCGTACTTTTCGAATTATATACTTTCTCTCGGGTTATGTCATGCCTGCCTACTGAAATGTGTGGAGTTTACTTCTTTATTTATCATATTCAATTACCTTAAGGCCTTGGTTATTGTTCCATTCAACTTTATATCGTTAAAGCTCACAGTCAAATTATCTTTTATCTATGAAACTTCTTCCCCAAAACATGTGTAGTAAGCTACTGAAACAAATTTTTGCACTCTTCGCGAATATCAAGTCATTGACTCCGAGTTTATCTAAAAACTTAATAGCTGAACAATTTTTCCTCGCGGTTTTCCCGTAACAAATATTTCCATCGGAAACTAATTGCTTCTACTACTAATTATTTTCTCGGCATTTCAACATTGTTGTTTCCCATTCATTTGTTATTATTCACAGTATTTACGTTAGTGCAATGAGTTACCCACGAATGTGCCCTTATTATGGTTGTTATGGCTGTGCATGGAAACTGTCTCTTGTGTATTCCCACAAAATTATTGTTATGCCCTCCAGTTTTAAGCTAACATAATTGTGATGAGACTCATTATTTCTCGAATTTCAGAAGCTATTTATTGAAAGAGAGAAGAAAAATAGATATTTTAAGTATCCGTTTACCATAGTCAATTATTCGGTTTGTGGTATAAACTAATGAAATTTATTCAGGTAGTATCATTATCTAAGGAATCATTCTGTTACTTTCACCCGGCGTTCTTATATACTATGGCTGCACATTTAGTTTGTCGTAGTTTTTCAGTGTTATTGTATTAAAACAGGAAACTACTTGTTCAGTAATAATGTACTAAAACGCTATGTGGAATTGAAAGCATATTTAATGTTATAGTCTTTCAACAAAGTTGCCCCGGAATTTGTCAACTTATTCCAGGACTTAGTTAATTGCTCCAATTTCAAATTGTTAGCAACTTAGATGTCCATATGGTCCTTTACATATCTGTGCCCATCGAATTTCCCCGGAGTGTATCATCGTGTATTAACCACATCCGCTTAAGGGGAAATCCATGCATCCTCTGCCCTTACCTGCGCCGAGTTTCAACTTTTTTTATTGCTTCAATGCCTCTTGGTAACCGTTTCGGATATCTTCCCCGACCTTGGCTGTGGATATTACCTTTAGAGGCAAACCTTATTTTTTACAATAATATCCTCGTCGGCCACCTGCTTTCAAAATGCTGTTTCGGCCGAATTTTCTTGTTCTTTTCCTCCTCCTTCGGCTCCTCCGCTACTCCTTCGCGGATCCTCCGCTGCCAAGGGTAAACGTGAGATTCCTTCATGGATGAGTCGTTTAGAAAGGGAATGCTGCCAAGGACGCGAGCGTAAGTGGTCCGAGAAATGCGAAATAATCCATTTCCTTCCTTTTGCTTCGGCTAAAAAAAGTGGAGAGCCGACTTTCCCGTTCCTCTAAAACTTGGGTAATCCATTAGCAGCGGCTCACCCTTAGCTGTTCTGGGGACGTGTTTATTGGTCTACTTTGATTTATCTTTTTTATTCCCCCGGTCCACATTTTATAGGTTTTATTGCAGGTTTTGGAACTTCTTTTGGCCCTCTTGAAGAGTTATTAACTCAATTGGATTGAGAAGACTACCATTTATGAGTATTAGCTCGTGTTTCTGCTGGTGAGATGCAATACTTGGTAGCGACTAAATTCTTAAGTTATATATTTATTTTATTTTGTCTTTCTCTGACTCAAACAAGGCTAATGTGCGATACTGGTCCCATTCCTTAATCGCCAATTAAATCGCGGTCTTTTCATAAAGTTTAAAATTATCTCATAATATTTTACTGCTCAAAAATATTTTTTTTGGAAAAGCTATTTTACCACTTACTCTATGGGGGCTATGGGCTATGATTAAATCTAGCTTCCGCGGTGGTATGTACGTTTTAGAACAGACCATCAGAAAACCTTGCTCTTAATTTTAACGTATTATGGTAATTTCTTTATTGGTCCACATACTAAGGTTTTCCATAATAGAAATAAAATAGTATTTTTTTAAAATATGATGTTCCACCCGGTGTTGTGCTTGAATTAATCTTATCTTTTGTATGCGGGGGAATGAAGGGTGGTTAAGGATATAAATACCACTTTTTTATACTTATCTTCTAGCACTCGGGAAAAGTAGCTATTTCTTTCTTTATCTTAATACTTAGGTTTTATTATGCAAGTCATTAAAAATATTTTTATTGTACAATAGTCACTATAACACAGGCTAGCGTTTGGCAACTATATTTAGCATAGCACTTCGTTTCATAATTTTTTAGCTGTCATACATTGCCGGTGCACGAGATATTTTTCATTGAAATTTAATTTAATTAATTTTTATATTAGCTGTAGTCTTTACTTTTAAGACTCGTTAAGGTCTATGTTGTTCCATGTTCCCACTAAAATAAATTTTGAATAAAAAATTTAAAATACATTTTCATTCCTGTTTAACCACCCCAACGTAGAGTATTTAACCTCTTCTGCTGTGACTATCCAATTCATTGCATAAGCAAACTACGAACTATGCTCATTCCGGTGAAATACTGGTCCCAAATCAGTCATTCAGTTATTAATTTGTCGTTTGCCCATCTTTTCTTACAAAGTGCCTTTCTAATCATAGGCTAGCGGAGTCAGGATTAAAATAATTTGGACCCGTTTAATCCGCCTCGGGTTTTTACGCTCGCCATAGCATCCGTCCCCAAGGGAGAAATTCCCTTCCGAGCAAATGCCGTGAAACTTTCGACTCCTCTATGTTTACGTAACGCCCAGACAATAAGTCAATCTGTCAACTGGAGGTCTCTGCTCGCTCTTTAGATCGCAATCTGCGGGAAATTGGGAGAGGCGAGGTCCGCTCAGGGAGGGGAGAGGATTTTCGCCTACGACGTCGAAAAATACCCCGCCCCGACCTGGAGGACAGAAATATTTATGCCGGGCGAAAAAAATAATTACCATAAGTCGTGGCACATCTGTGCGAAGGGATAGAAGGAGCGCAGAATGAGGAAAGATTAAATGAAGCGAGGTGGGCTCTCACTAAAATATGAGCATGTACAGTAACTTTCAAAAGTCTTTTCCAAAGTGCAGAGGTTTCCCATTTTAATTATTCTTTCTGGAAATATTATTTTGCTATATTGACAGATGCTACATAATTAAATATGCCACGTGGTTTCCGTATTCAATATAACTCTATCCTAATGTATCTGCATTGCCAGGTGATATAACATCTGCTCAGAGCTTTTTTTTCTTAGACACAACTAATTACTATCATTTGAGAAAAAATCAAACCAAAATGAATGCATCGGTGATATAATGAAGAAGCCACCAAAACGAGGAAAAGAATTAGAGTTTCGCAAAATTACTTCCGCATGACTATGCATAGCAACACACGAGTGGAAGATCTAAGGCGTATACCATTTACATTATCCCTTTAGTATACTTATAAGTACATTTTCTACCGGTTTGGGCAGTTGTTGTTCTTATCTTCCATATCAATACCTCTTTATCCCATCTATATTTCCCCCTTCAGTTTAACATACTCCCTATCTTCCTTCATTCCGTCTCAAATTCCTATCGTTTTTCTCAGTCTACCCCGCTTTCCCATCATCCTTCCTCCAATAACGGTCTCCTGCAACACCAAGCCTCTGATCACCTGTTTCAACTACCTGCTCTACTTCGTCCTAATTTCCCTCAGCAACCCTCTATCCTCCGTAGCTTAAATAGTACTCTTTCATTTGACTTCTTCTCCAACCATTGAAAATTCTATATTCGTATCCGCACCCACATCTCAAAAGTTTGCGACGTATTCTCATTCTATCTTTATAGGGTCCACGTTTCGCCTTCATGATATATACCAAATTCCTTTTGGCTATATTCTTATCTATTGATCTGAGTTCATGCTATTAGTTCTCCCGTGTTAATGAACGTCTTATTTGATAACGCTCAACTTCTCGCGATTTGCGTAATACTCGCGACAGCACAGAATGCTGCATGTAGGCGATGCCCAAGAAACTATACTTAACTAACTCTAATATGATTGATGGGCAAATATTCTGCTGTCAGTCTTGATGAGCAGTAAAATATGAGGTTTATAATGGATACCTTAGCCTGCTTTGAAACTTACGATGCGAATTTAATGTCAGCTTTCCAACAACCAAGGAGTATTAGTAGTTAGAGTACATCTTTGAAGAAAGAATTAATTTCTCTCAGGAAATTTTTTTATTTTCTTCCGCTGCCATTAGCAGCTGCGCTGTAACTGTCCCAGAATCTTACTTCTCCTTCCTTGGAGCGCTGAAGTCATATAACACACATCTATCCCCTACTACTGTCTATTCCCTAAAAGCTGTCTTTAGTGCGTTTGACGAGATGTTTTTTCCCCATCATGAAGAAAGGAGGGATTAGAATGAGATAGAAAAGAGACAAAACTTTGTCTCTTTAAGAAAATATGTTTTCAATATTGAACCATTTTGTCATTTTTTTTGTCATGATCGTGTATGATTTGAGGGAAAAATGAATTCTTGTACGGGCCTCTACAGCTAAGTAGTTTGATTGCGCACCAGCCTGGTTGCAGCATCGTATTCTTCTTCGGGTATAGGCATTGTGCCTACCGTAGCCTTAGATTCTTAGTATTGAGGTTGCGATATATTTTTAATTGTTGAAGTTTCTTATCTAAGCCGTCGAATTTTTGTGCGAGTCCGTCCGACAATGTTTCATTCTGTCGCTTCTTTCTGACTTGTAGAGAGGAGAATGAAGTCAAGTTCTCTGGAAATGATAGTTTTGGTCGCCTCTTCAGATTTTAGGGGATTTTTGAATGCCCCTTAGGTATGCGAAGTGCTCAGGCACTAAGTCTTACAGCCGAGTTTTTTTCTGGGGATTCCAAAAAGGAATTTAGCGTGTGGGAAGGGACTTGACGAAAGCGGAAAAATAAAAAGAATAAAACAACGGGAAGGAAAGAGAAAAAAAATGGCCAAGCGCCCGGTTACCAAACACCTGACTTTTTATAGGTTGTGTTTCATTTGGGTGAGGTGGGGAGGAAGAGGAGACCGACCCAAAGCAGTCTGTCCGGTGGTGACCCACTTTAATTCGGCTCCGACGGCCGAGGAAGGAGTCGCATCCGTCCCAGGACTGCCCTCCATTCTAGCACCCACCCTATCCTCCCCCTCCCTGCAACCCCTCTCTATTTTCCTCCCTCCTTCCCTCCCTAGCCTCCCTAACTGGATCGCTCTACACCAGATCAGTTCTCCATCCGTCGCTTTGTGACGTCGTCGTTGCATCTTTTGCGAACCACGTTTCTTCTTCTACCGTTGCAATTCATCATTACGATTACAATGAACAAAACATTTATTTGAACAGTCCGGTTCTGGGATAAGGTTATGGTTCTACGGACTTTCCTCTTTTCTATTTTATGTAGAGTGTTAACTTGACCCAAGAACCCAAGAACCCATATAGATTGAATATGGAAAGTACAGTCCGGTTCTAGGGGAAAGGTTTCAGTTCTACGTACTACCCTCTTTTTCATTTTATGTAGGGTGTTAACTTGGCCAAAGAACCCTCCTCTTCATAAAGGACGAATGTGCAATGTGGAAAACATCGTTGATTGATCGTTAAACAGAGTTACGCGATCTTGTTAGTTGAATGGATGACAACGGAATTGCAGAAGTAGCTGGAGATATTTACATTGGGTTAATGAAACATTGAAAGACCACGATAGAGATTATAATGATTGTTTCACCATTGACTAAGAGGTACAAGTAGCGAAAAAAACATGGATAAAGCTTAGGGGAAGGAGAAGAAGAAAATGTATATGCAAATTCTTAACATATTGAATTTTTACGAATCACTTAGCTTCTAATTCGGTCGTATTCCGTGCTATTCACACGCCTTTCTTTGCGGGCGTATTTATGCTAGGTTTTTTTAGTTGAAGGTAAAATCAAAAACTCATCTTTCCCGCGAAGCAATACATCTGTCTCAATTTTTAACACCGATTTAGCTATTTAGTGTGATTTTGTGAAGCATAACGAAGATAGCACGTGTATTGCCGATGTCAATTTTTCGTTTCCGGGTTGTAAAACATCCACATGCCGAGGATAAGCGTCTAGACTAAATTCTATATTTTTGTCCTTTTTAACGTACCTACATGCCTACCGAACAAACCTTCTGTGTATTCACGTTATAACGTCTTATATTTGTTTATCTACTGTTAATATTCTGAGGCTAAAGGATTTGTTTAATTATGGACTCATTATCGCCGTATATAATAAAGACTCCTATTTATTTATCTCGCCATGCTTTTCTCGCGGCGCTTATTGCCGCTTTACCTCATCCTCTTGTCTTCGGCTCCGTTGAGAGCAGCGGAGAATCTCCAGGAAGAAATGGGCGTGACTCGTTGGTTGGGCTCTCGGGGCTTAAAAGGGGCAATTATTTCCCGCTCCTAAAGTTTGTGCGACAAAATTGCCTTGTTAAAACTCGTCCTCCCAGTTGAAAGAGTTTATCTTCTAAAACAACCTTAATTAAGTGGAATTAAGTTGCCTCCCTTCGATTTTCAGTAGGCTTACGCCTTGAAATGTATGGTTTAGCCAGATATTAGGGTAAAATTTCGGTGTAAAATAAGTCTTTTAGATTATTATATCGTAGCTATCGGGTCTCTTTCTGGAAAAGCATTCGCACGTCTATCTATGACAACCACATTCCGTATAAGTTAATATAGATAAATTTTCGTAAATATAAATGTATAAATATAAACGAGCGATTGAAGAAATCATTTTTAGTAAAATATAGAATTTTGGGCGATGGTACCGTTTCATAGTTTAACACGACTTAATCAATAATAATATTCTCAACAATTTTAGCATGCATACGCCTACAAGTTGCATTTTACTCTAAATATTTGGCTTCAACGTTTTTCATTCCTATTCATCCCCATTTCAAGAGCTGTCTCATACTCTATATGTAGGAGCTGATGCGCTATCATAAACCATAACTTTGGAATTATTCGCTCCATTAAGCTATGCTTTCCTTGCTTTTCAAGGTTCTTTAAAAAAGGCTCGTATATGTTCTTAAGTAAATAGAGTTAGGGGTTGAGAGAAAGATCCTTAGTGCTGCCCCCACAAGAAATTAACGGATAAATAGGAATGGAAAAATCGTGTAATGTTTAAGGCTGTACAATATGGTGATGTATTGGTGCCATGATAATAATCGTCTACATGCACGATTGTTATCGACGTCTCGGTAGGGCCGATAAGGATCGAAATATTGATTTTATGGTAGTTTTTCCGAGAACGATAATCTCTTTAATGTTTTGCTAGACTCATTATTATTGCTCGACATGCCCGGTAATATCCGTCACTTTAGTGTGCTGTCCCCGTCAAGTTAATTTTTCATTGGGAAAGATTTTCAAAGTAGGCGTGAAGTGTACTCTTTATAGGCCTCGGTTGTGATTTATAAAGAGCATGGTGTGAACGATTGTATAGCGTCTTCCTACGTCAGCAAAATCGTGTAATGCAAAAAAGTGTGTCTAGATAGAAACAGTATGTCTAGATTAATTCTTTCATTAGTTAAGGCCTTCAAATCACAAATTCCATGACAATTAACGAAAAGATAATTGCTGGGAAAACTGTGGTTTCGTAAACGACCTTCCTCTATATGTATATATGGCCCTTTTTTCCGTCTATGCTATGGGGCAGTGGCCCAATTAGCGGGAGGTAAGTGGGTTGGGGCGTTTTTATTTGTGGCGGCCCATAGGGGGAGCGCCCGAGTTTCGCAACACCTTGAGCGCGGTCCACATGCCCGACGAAGCAAACCCTTCCGGTGAGGAGACTCTCGATGTCCGCTCATGCGTGTAAACGGGCGCATCCCTCGTCTCCTCTTTCACTCTCACTTTCTTTTCACCCCTTTCTCCCCCCTCCATTTCCCCTTTCCACCATATCTCAAATCTTCCCTTTCTGCAGGTACACCACATCCTCCTCCCCTCGACTCCTCCCCCGGTGACTCAGGTTAGCTTGAAAATTGCATTGCACTCAGGGGAGGTAAGTAACTTCGTGGATCGCTGGTTACATTTTAGTAACAAAAATTTGCACTTTTCCATTAGTTATTACTTCATGCGACCTTTTGAATCGGTTTCACCTTGATATGTCATAATGAAGCACAGAAATGGCAATTTTCCACTAGATAAGATTTAATACGACCATGGTTTCGATGTACTGCGTCATCATCAAATATATGGTATATACACAAAAACAGATAGGGTATATATACAAAATTTTACAGATATTTGCAAATTTTGCATAAATACGCGATCTTTTTGTGTATGTACCTGATTATGATGTAGTGCATCGAAACCATGGTCATATTTAATCTTATCTAGTGTAAAATTGCCATTTTTGTGCTTCAATATGCTGAACTTCCACCATATCACGCCTAATGCTTCTCTTTTTGATAAGTCATCTTCATGCAAAGTCTGTATTTGTTGCTTAAAGTATGTTAGGTCCAAAAATTGGTTAAATTCATTGCATGTGCTCGGGTGGCCGTTGTGTGGCTGCTAATTTTTCCTAAGTACTTACCGGTTGATACAGGCTTATTGATGGTTTAGTACAACTTCATCTCTGGACGGCGAGGACGAGGTATTCATTTTTGTGCCTTTGTTGCAATTGGACGAATTTATTATTGCTTTGGGTAAAAATTGGCATGTTCTCGACTGGAATATAGCACACTTCACACAAAAGTATGCGAACCTCAGAGCATGTGCGTATAGAATGTCAACAATATTAAAGGTAACCTTAATAAATGTTTTTGCAACTAGCTAAAATTTTCAAACTCCGTTTTCTCAAAACTATGGTTTCAAACATAACACAATCTACGCAATAAACACAGATATATCAAGGTGAAACCGGTCGCAGATATTAAGTGAAAAATTACTAAGTTTTGTTATTACAATGGATATCAGTCACTTATACGAAATCTCGCCAGAAACTATGAAATTGATCCGTGCAAAATCGGAAATATTTGCGGCGTTGCATGTAAAAAATTAAGTTGTATCGAGCGTATACCAGCATGATTATTTGATGAAAAATTGAAAGAAAGATGCTTCTTTGTAGTTGACAGTCTCGGGCTTAGCGATATGGAAAACCTTCATGGTAGGAATTAATTAAAGGCAAAACAGAAACACTGCAATGTTCACATTGCTTTATTTAAACGGCCATGGTTTCGTTACAAAGCAACATTCTGATGATGGTGTAGCTTTGCAACGAAATCTTGGCCGTGGATAATAAAGTAGTGTGGAAATTGCATTGTTTCAACAAAATATTTCACTCAATGAAAAATATATACCTAAATACTTATACAACTTTTCAAGTGGTTTTGTGAACAGTTTGAAGCTTGTTGACGCTTTTGGAATGTTTTAAGCTCTTCTCGATGGAAACCTGTTGGAAATATATTCACCTTTGGTCGATGGATCCTTACCACGAGGCGTAAAGGTTAATTTGGGATACTCATGCCGAATTTCAACTCTCTACAGAGCGTATTTTGAAATTTATTTGACGCCGTAGGACTTTGAAGTGTACAGATTTGCGTCGAAACAGCCTCCTGTCTAAGGAACTATGTGGAGATATGGAATGTTCAGGCAAGAGGAACATTATGATACATGTGTGCATATAGTTTAACGTCGATTTTAGTGTGCCGCTGTGATTTTGAAAATGCCGAACTAAATGTCATATGCACGCTTCGTCCGCCTCGTATGGGATACTGATTTGTGATCATGCGGTGACATTCTCCTGTGCTCCGGAGAAAATTTATAAAAGCACTATATGCCGGTCTGTGGTGCTCGTAAAAATGATGCTGGTTCTCTTGATCTTTATGAATGATCTTTCTAGAGTGGTCGCATAACTCACGTTAGGCGAGCTTATGCCCCGACTGTTGATTTGAAGAGAAAGTACCGAGTCGAGTTATATTTTGAACGAATAATTTGCGCGACGGTGCGTGGGTGGTTTTACTGAGTGTTTTGCGCCTGTTTCAAATGGGTGACGAAGTATGACTTGAATATTGGACTCATGTTTTTTTCTAAGCAAGTGAACTTCCTTGTTAGACATGCCTGACTGTTAGATAATTACCGCGTGCAGTAAAAGATGCATTTTAAGCCTCTTAAGGATTTTTTTGCGGGCTTAAAACTGAATTTTCTTTATTAGACGTAGATAAGGTTCATTTTTGGTTTATCCATTTGCAATATTCCGATCCCAGGCTACATGTCACGCCTTTTTAAAAATTGAATGCTGGTAATAAAACCTAACATTTCGGAGTTCGTCCGGGTTTACGAAATCCTCGCTACTAGTGCGTGATGAGTGTCTGATCAGACTGAGATGTGCGCTTCTTCGAATATTTGGTGGCATTTGGCGTGAAATTATCATACCTGACAAATTAGGGACCTAAATATGAGTATGCGGTTTTCATGATATTTTTAGCTCGCTAAGACTAAGACTATCTAAATTTCACCAGTATGATTTATGTTTTGGCTGATTTTATGGCATTTTTATGATCTGTCCGGTATCTTTAAAAATAATTGCCTGTTCTTAGGTACTCTGCGACTGTTAAATATTATTCCAATTATAAAGTCCAATATTGATTTGGTTTGCAAAAGAAGAGCAATAAGAGACTGGAGTGACGAGGTATGGCTTATACCGTTAATTAATGCCAGCTACCAGCTGTCATTGCTTAAATTCACATTACTGAACAGAGAAGCGTTTGACGTTGACCTCATGCTCCATTTTGACGATTCTTGAATTATTCATGAGTGCTCCTTTATGTGAACTGGTTCATTTTCATCGTTTCAATGACTTCATTTACCATTGTCCTCAGCTGTTATCTTCAACTCGAGGCCCTGCGGTAGATTGAGCAGTTAGTCACCCAAACGTAGAAATTGACAGCTAACCCGGTGACAGTCCCGTCAAGAGCTCCCCGTAATATTTCAAAACGAAAAACCTGAATCTTCCGTCTCAATTAAGTTAATCTCTTGGTACCCCCATTCTTATCTTCGAGGAGGGAATTTGTGTGGATATGAGTATGATTCAATCGGAGCCATTGAGTGAAATCGGAAAAGAAAACCGTGGTGAAAGTAGTTTAAGATCATTTATACTGCCCACCCAATTATTATACCTTCGACAATAGCGTCATCATGCGGCGTATATCAATTTTCGTGGTACTCGTTCGTGTGTGGAAAGTGCTGGCCGGAGATTTGAACGGGCGGAGGGGGATTGAGTGAAGAGGTAGACGGTAGTCTTCGACGTGAGTGAAATTAACGGCGATATACTTATTTTTCCCCTCTGTTATATTGTAATCCATTCGATAGCTTAAAAGGAAACTCTCGGGGCTACTCTATAAATTTTAATCCAGTTTCGCAGGTGTTGTGTTGCATAATCCAAAGGTACTGAGGAGAGAGAGGAAATAGCTTATGGGGGCTAAAATATATTTTTCGTATTCTTAAAAATTTTATGTTGAAACTTGTAGAGCTATTATTTAGTAGTATATTGTAATTCCGTGGCATTCTATGGTGTAAACAAATATTTGATGTAAATTCTCATCTGAAATTTCCCGATGATTAAATATAAAAAAAAGTTGTTCTTAGCTTTAAGTGTAAACGTTTCCAGCTTTATACTCAGATTTTGTAATAGATACGTTGATACCTGATTTACATGTTAGTTACATTTAAGAATTTTTCAGCTATTTCATCAGTTTTCTGAAGGTAATGTGTTGACAGTTTGTGTATGAATTGTATTTTTGATACATGTTGAATAATCCTAGTACATCGATGTAGGTGTCTTGTGCTCTGATACTTCTGAACTTTACATAATTCTCTAGGTACATCCTCGCCAAAGATTGGGCCCTCGGGAGCCTCTTAATTTAAAATGTTTGAACTTGTTTTATTCTTGCTCTATTGATAGTTTAATAAGTCAGTCATTGACGAATGACTCTAACTATTCCTAATATTCACATAATTTGACCCTATCGTGAGCCTAGTATATTTTTAAATTTGATGGTGCATCGGCACCACTATACAGTTTTCGGGTTTAAAACTTGCGTCAGACATAGATGTTGAGTTTGTTTTTGAGTTTGAGCCTCAATTTAACCTAGCTACTGTAGTATGTACCTAGAAACCCAAGTCTTCTAATAGGACCTTATTTTGAGGCTGAAATTACTTTGTGAAATTAGCTCATACATAAGAGCAACTTTTACTCTCTTAGCCCTTGGCCGTGGTCTTATTTTCCAACCAGTCGCAAGAATACCTGCTTCCTATTTCATTCTCCCATACTGACCCGGCGTAAAAAAGAAATGACACCTGCTGACCGGGGCTCTCGCCAAATGCAAACAAGAGCCAATAATGAACGCTCACGGGCTCACTGTTTGACTGCTGCTCATAATAATTTGCATGTATGATTTATTCAAATAGTTCTTCGAAATCGCTTTTCCCCTCCATCGAGATAAGTAAAAAAATATACATTCCTTTCTCTCTTATCCCACGGCCGTGCTCCTGATGCTGCCTCCGTTGCTAGTGACTCGTCGAAACCGCCCGTGGCGAAGTTTGGGATGTTTGCTTAGCATAGACTGCCATCGGAGGGAGACTTTCTTTCGGAAACTTTCCCTTCTTCATTTCCACTGAACGGGACTTTTCCCCTGTCAACCTCGCCTAACCTCTTCGGCGACCCAAACTGTCCGCATATCTGACTTCCTTCCGATGTCGCCGGCTTAGCAGCCGCGCGTCTAGTTCCGGTCTCACCAGTTCATCGGAGAGGTTCGCTCCGCGGCCGGTGGCATTTTAATCGGAGATGGAGACCGACCCCTGAGCTGCGTTTTCCATGCGTCCGATCTAGCGTTGTTCCAGACTGCGTACTCTATCGGAAGCGAAATCGCGGCACCATTGACATCATAGAGTTCCTCATCCTATAGCTTTCTTCGGTGATCTTATGGTATGTCTAATCTCGCGACCGTCCTTATCCGTTCCTTCCTCGAGCCCCTAATTCACTAACGATTGACCCATTGCCGTAGATATGTCTTCAGAAGGACTTTACGAGTTACAATGTATTCTGACTCTTAATAGCTACGAGCATTTCTACACATTTTTGCCTGCGTCATAATGCTGGTCACAAGCGTCATATGATCGTTATTATGCTGTACAATTTATTTTGTGTATTTTCGCAGAGGACAGAAAAAAATTTAAAATCCGTTGAACTATTTGTAAAACTTCAATCGATAGACGCTTGATCCCACCCTGGCAGCTGCGTTTACGGCGCATTCGTCGTTCACCTATTAAATATTTCATTAAAAAATCATACTCAAAAGTATTTGAGGTTCCCTAAAAACAATTGGGTCATTCAACTGATGTGCCGAAAATGCTTTGAATCAGTTTCCCCCTCGATAGAAGTGCAGTTATGGTGAGCCCCTTGTACTTGACTTCATTCGCTACCTCTATGTCCACACCTATCCTTTTTATAGGTAGTTCGCAAGATGTTGTGCGAGAGTGAAATAATATCTTCCATGTTGTCTTAACATCGTATCAGGGTACAAAAATCGACCATACGCTCTGATTACGTGCTGACAAAGAGATCCACGGAATCACGGAGGAAAATTGTCCCGCTGCGACGGCGGTGACCAGTTGGCCGCACGATCGTTGTGGAACCTCGCGTGGGTCGGAGTCGCGTGACCGAATGGCCGACTGTCTTCGGCGAGCGGGCATCGCGGGAGGCGTGGCCGCGACAGCGGGAGGAGCCGGACTCTGGTGTGTAGTGTGGACGTGCTTCCCCCGGCTTCCCCGGGACCCTTCGTGTGGAAGACCATGTGGAAAACTGGTTCGCGACCCCAAGAAAGGAAAAGTGGTGTGTGTTGGGGATTGTGTGTGGGGGTGGGCCGGCAGACGCCAAGCATGCGGACGATCCGTTAGGAAAGGGGTTTTTCATAGGTGGATAGATGGATATTTGATGGTAGCCGGTTACACCCCGTGCCGTTATTAAATTATTAATTAAGGATGACTCTGTATAGTCCACATTGGTTACAACCATCTCATTTTGCAACTTTACGCGGATTATGCTACTTTATTATAAAGATTAATAAATTAGTTGAATTAATGGTAGTAGATTGATAGAATTTTAGTATCCTCTTTCACATAACTTTTCTCATCATTAAAATACCGAGGATATGTATTTCAGACTTAAGAAAGTGACGAATACTAAGTGTGTACCAACAATTATGTACCCGAAGCATAGAATTAAGTCAAATAAACAACTCTCCTGTAGTAGAAATATATACAATGCGGAAAGTTAAAATTGACAATATTATTATATGTTCCATCATTGTTTTTTAGCATTGTAAACCACGCGTTATAGAAAGTGCGATATTAAACTGAATAGAATAATATATACATTTCTGGGGATGTCAAGGATTTTAGGCTTTGACGGGAATCACTCGTGTAGCTTTTCCCAGTCGTTTTATGGGAAATCCCGGTCGTTCCACGTAACCCTCCCGTGGGAAAAACGGAAAATAATATAAATGTCAACCGGTGATACTTCTACGACGTCGGCGGCTTCTTTTGTAGGCATTCCTTGCTATTTTTTCCCAAATTCATCTCAGACTGCTGGAAAGTTTTTTTACATTATGGTTGCGCTGAGAATTCATATTAAGTATTGATGACCGATGAGAAGAGCAGAAGAATAATATTTAAACTTTATACATTTAGAACATCCTACATATTTGTAATGAATTATCATTTGGTAAATCAGATTGTAACTTGGTGAATGGAAAAACTAGGATTTAAGTAAGTCCTTCCGAACGTGAAGTAAGCAAGGGTTATTGAAATTCTGGATTGATGCAGGTGAACGAAGTTTGATTCTAACGTGGACGAGATTAGTTGGCTGTCTAAATGTATCTGAATATTCCACCATCCATATAAAATAAGGGATATATTCAGCATAAGCAATTCAGTCCTAAGATTGGTTGACTCTAGCCGTACTCTCTTCTTTGTCCCTTGCTAATATTTGTTCCGATAACTATTATGTTTAAATGTGGCAGATGGATACGGTTTTGGTGGTCTTAAATACATTTTTATCCGTTGCTCGCTTCCTGACCACAGCAGAGTCAAGGCAAAACACATGATTCGCGATGCATCAAAATAGGCATTTACTTATAGAGCACTTTTTTCATTCATTAAATCATAAAAGGGACTGGTGTCCTAACTCCCCTGCGGCGGCTTGCTTCGTGTGTGTGTCATCTATGTCGCATCCACGAGATGTCCCTGCGAGAGCTAGCTCGCGGCCCTTTACCCTTGGAGGGCGACAAAAAGGGGCGGGGCCCTTTTGCTCCCGCGTAGTGGGGCAGTGTTGAGTTGGTCGGCTAAGACCACCAACACCATCTCCACAGTTGGCTAAAAACGAGAGTGTTAAAGAGTGGGAGGGGGGTGGCGTTTAAGGGGGCGGAGAGGTGGACGTCGGTGAGTCGGGAAGGCGATGAGAGTTTGTGTTCTCGCCGGGCAGAGGTGGGGCCGAGAAGGGGCGTTACACATATGCGTAGGGTGGGGTTGAGGAAGGGACACTCATCGCAAACGAGGGTAACCCCTCTCCTCAGCCGTCGGGGAGATATTGTGCGTTGCTTGGGGGGTGAGGGGAGGAGGGCTTTTCCCTGAGGAGCGGAGAGGGAAGGAGGGATGAGAGGGCGAGTCCAGAAGGGTAGAAGTGCCCCGACCCGCCCTTGCCCCCCGACCGAGTGCGTGCAGATATATAAGGCGGCCAAGCCACGGCAGAGGACATCAAACAGTTGGATCTCCTCCTGTAGAGCACACAAGTAACCAGACATGGCATTCAAGGTACGCTACCGAAGTCAAAGTATTTTTCTTCTCTGGTCTCATCCACGTTCTCTCGACCACGTCCAGGATTATCAACCTCGGTTTTTCTTTTCAATACGTAATCTCGACCGCATCTTTGGGAATTACAGATTACGTGTGGTATAGATTCTAAATTAGCCTTAATTTATCTTGACTGTTCCTTTCGTAGCAATGCTCCAGAGCCATGACATTCCTTTTAGCCTGTTTGATCCATTTTCAAATACGATTCCTTACTCAGGAAAAAAATTTTGTGCATTTTTATGCCCTCCCATAGTTGTGCGTTATACTAAAAAAACGTTCTAATTTCCATTGTTCGTGAATTTCGCATTTCGGAATCACCGATGTTTGTTTTGATTCTTGGTTCTAATTTTGTCACACTGTTTTTTAACGTTGTTCCTGTTAAGTAAGATCTATATTTCTCCACTTCGCCTATGCAGTTCATTTTCAAAAATTATTCCCGAATTTATTACTTTTACAGTTTAATGTATTTTGAAGACCCCGCAAGGCTATGCGATGTATTTTTCTGGGGAAACGTATTCATTATAAGAGCCCCTTTTTCGTGACTTTAGCTTGACAAAGGTGGGTATACCAAATCTAACAATATGAACAGGTGTTTAGTCGAATATCTTTCTTTAATCTCAGTTATTTCTATAAAACCACTTGTACCTAGTAATCTACGACCTATTTAATTGAGCAAAATTCCACTAGTTGTCACTCGCATCAATGGAATTACCCAAAATTTGGAACTGGGATTTTTACGTACCTGAGGCTTGTCCAACTATGATTTATCTGTTTCATAGCAGCTTATTTCTTGGAATGCCCGCTGTTTTCATTTGATACAGCTTTTGACTAAATTGATTCCTTTCGGTGTGGTATTCCTGATATTTTGATATGTTTTCGGTCCTCTTGCATTCATTTTCATTTGCCTCACTCCTTGGTTAAATATTCTTTTGTATTTTGAATTCTCTGCATAATTATATTTACGAAAGTCCCTTTAAAGGCGAGATATTTGCCTCTTTTCTTGTTTTTTTTCTTTTACTACCTCGCAAGTACGTCGTAGGGCGTTCAATAAAAGATAAAACGAGCTCTCATTCATCAGGTATATAATTTCGACGTTTTGTTTGAATCCAAAACGTTTCTTTCATTCACAGAGAACGACTTTGTCATTTGGGACCTAGATCAATAATTAAAATAATCATTTATTGATTAAGCCATAACTTATTTTTGTATTTTGCTCTGTTGATGCATGTTTTTATAGAAGATATCATTCGAAATGTAGTGACGTACTTTACCGTGCTATTTCGAGAAGGTTTATTTCTGATTTGTTTACTTAGGAACATTATTTAGGCTGCGTATAAAGTCTGTTTTTAATATGTGATAGTCTCTTTTAAAAGTAGTATTATGATACCAGGAACATATTTAGTTAGGGTAGAATTTTCTGCATTTTCTAATTTAATTAATCTCATCACCGGAATGGAATGTTCAGCTCGTCGCCTTCGCCGCCCTCCTGGCCGTTGCCCGCGCCGGAATCGCCCCCGGAGTGGCCACCTACGCTGCCGCACCCGCAGTGTACGGAGCCTACGCCGCACCTGCCTACGCCCACGCCGCCTATGCCGCACCCGCCTACGCCCACGCCGCTCCCCTCGCCTACGCCGCACCCGTTGCCGCCAAGACCGTCGTCGCCGCACCCGCCATCAAGGCCGTCGACACCGACTACGACCCTCATCCCCAGTACTCCTACTCCTACGACATCCAGGACGCTCTGACCGGAGACTCCAAGAGCCAGACCGAGAGCCGTGACGGAGATGTCGTCCAGGGACAGTACAGCCTCATCGAACCCGACGGCACCCGCCGCACCGTCGACTACACCGCTGACCCCGTCAACGGATTCAACGCAGTCGTCCACAAGGAGCCCGCTGTCGTCAAGGCCGCCGTCGCCGCACCCATCATCAAGGCCGCCCCCACCGTCGTGAGGACCGCCGTCGCTGCCCCCGTCGCCTACCACGCCGCCCCCGCCGTGGCTGCCTACCACCACGCCCCCGCCGTCGCTGCCTACCACGCCGCCCCCGTGGCCGCGTACGCCCGCTATGCCGCTCCCTATGCTAGGGCTTATGCCGCACCCGCCATCGCCCACACCGCCTACGCCGCACCCGCCATCGCCCACACCACCTACGCCGCACCCGCCATCGCCCACGCCGCTCCCCTCGCCTACGGCGCCCCCGCGTACGCCGCACGTTATGCCACCTACGGTGCCCCCGCGTACGCCGCACGCTACGCCACCTACGGTGCACCCGCTTACGGCCACGCCTATGCCGCACCCCTGACCAAGACCATCGCCGCACCCGCCGTCGCTGCCTACGCCGCACCCATCGGCAACGCCTACCACACATCCTTCTCCGGTCCCTTCGCCCACTACGCTTACTAAGCAAGCGTAGCTACCTAGGACTCTTTTAAATAGTGTTTTTTACTCCAAATTTCCACCCAACCCACCCACCTCCAACCAAACATTCGAACCTTCTTCCATCTAAGTTCCTTCCTTTCCGCGGATAGTGCTCATGAGGTGACCGTCCAAATGGTACTGTGGAAATGTGATCTTAGTACATCTTACTTCTGTGCCATCTTCGTATATAATATATTTATTTATTCGTTGTACGAATAAAAGGAATAAATAAGTACGAATATCTAAAAACATGTTTTTTTATTTTCCTCTTCCATGCTGTCGTAATTTCCTTGCTGCACTTTTAGAATATTTTTCCTCCTGCATAAAATGCAGTTATATTGTAGATATGAGTTTCCAGTGAGAGATTTTGTTCGTAATTTTATTCCTGTAATCCTTGTTGTTAAATCCTATATAATTCGTGAAGAATGAAATATTTCTGCCGACTTAATCATATCAGTAGGTAAAACTAAGTATTGTGGGAGGGTATTCCCAATATTCCGTCGTATTACATTTTTATAACAGTGCTTTGCATCGATCACCAGGTATCAGCTCATATCCAGCTGATTTGTTCGTTCTATTAGCATATCTTGGCATTGTGTTTAAATCTTGATTGATCAATATTATATTATTAAGACTTAAATTTAATATGCATTTCAAAAAATTCTTTAAGTCGGAAAAATAATTAAATTTGCGAGCATACGTCGGAAAATGCTTTAATTAGGAATGGAGTAGAAAATGAGAAGCATGCGTCGGTCTTTTTATTTTCTTAATTCAAATGACAAGAACTAGCTGGAATTTCAAATCTTATAAGAGAATGGTTGATTTCCTGAATTCTAATGAAAATGCATTTCATTGCAGTAGTTACTTTTTTAAGTCGATAGAATGGTGGTGCTTTTCATATTTTATATAATATATATGTATTTCGGTTAATATTGATAAAAGGTAGTTGTTGCTCTTTTGCTACGATATCCTTGAATCCCGGTATACAATTCCTCTTATTTATGATCATATAAGCATATTTATTCATTGTAGAATAATGCAAACGACTTGTAACTTCCCTCAGTACGGTCTGTCTATTATAACCATTAATCCTTTTTCATTTCTTAATACACAGCCATCATTTTAGGCCTCGGCTTATAAAATATTTTCTAGCGTGTCTTAACATTTTTCCTACAAAATTATTATTCACTCTTGCGTCATTATTGCATTTTAGTAACATATTAGCTAACCAGATTCCCCAAATTATTTCACTGTTTCAAAATATGTGAATGCCAGTGCTTAAAATACTCAATATGGGTGAAAGGATATATGGCTTTGGTAAGGACCACCGTGAGCTAATGCCTAATGCTGAATGGGGGATTATAATTCGAATGCTTTTTCGATATTACTATTGAAATGAAATTTGCAAAGGTTTTCATAGGGATTTACGGAGTTGCTTCGAAACATTAAGGCCTAATAACCAAATGACTAATCGTAGAAAGTTGCATTTTTTTCTGTTTCCGCAAAACGACCTCTGCCGTCATTTCATCCATCGATCAAAGGCCCGTGGTTCGATTCCCGGTGAAGACTGATATTGCTTCAAAGTATTTTCTGAATCTACATACTGTGGTATTTCTGGCAGAGGTGGGCATCTTAACAAAAGTCTTTTTAGGCATCGTATAGAATGTATCGGGAAGAAGAGTGAGAAAGCGATGGATGAAATGACGTCAAGGCCATTATGGGAAGGTTGCCCGTCCATTCAACTGTAGACTCCTATATCTCTGGAAATTTGAGGAATCTTGTAGAGATGATTTGCAAATTATCATTTGTCATGGTCCCCTTCACGATGAAGTAAAAAGCGAAAATCGTGATAAACACCCATTGTGCATTGTTGAAATAAGGATCTTCTCTCTGCTTCATTAACATGATCTCAAGCTTTTACCTCGTTCGTAACTAAGAAAACAATATAATATCATCTTCTACGTGAAGATCATTGATAGAATATTGTAAGCTGGATCCTAAGTGTATTATATGTTTTTAATATGACATAATTATTGTATCGTGTATGAGATACCTCTGCAGGAAAAATAATGAGAGATCTACTGGCTGGAGTTATTCGCCTTAGAATACAAGTTAGAAGAAGAACATATAACTTTCTGATTATATTACAAAGAATATTCTATGTTATTTCATTTTAAAGTTCAATGAGAAATGAGTGTTCCGTTCGCTTTTAAAGTTTTTAACTATGTAATTTGATTCGCAAATATATAGGCTCTCCATATTCAATTAATTTACGGTGAATAATTACCTTGTCCATTTCCATATACATGGAATATAACTTAAGTTCTTTTTGCGATCTTTTACACGCTTCTGATTTTTCCTCCATCTACCCCGCGATGGGTGTATGGAGCTCACTTAGTTGTCATGAGTTTTAATACTACCTTGAGTTCAGGTAATGTGTTGCCTCGAAATTTAGGCCTTAATTTGGGAAAATGAACACTATGTCATGAAAAATTCCAACGCATGAGTTGTCTTCGATACTTGTCTTCTGCTCTCGCTTTCTATGACAGATGCGTACTTTATCGCTGAAATGATGCCATACACGTAGCTGTCTTTCAGTTTTGAGTGAGATATAAGCTTATATTCTCTCTATTGATCAAAAAAGCAGTATTCATTATGGAAATTCTATATATGTGCTGAAAATTGTAACTCAATGAAGAATAATTAGTTTAACATTATTTTAAACCCGAAATTAATATTTTTTTATTCTGATGATTGTGATTCTCATCACGGAACCATGACAAAAATCAAACATCAGAATTCGCGTGAAGGGATAAACAAATGAATGAACAAATTATGATTTTTTTATGGATATACTTTTCCCTACTGATTCAATAAAAAATAGCTTTCCTGATTCTATCGGAATTCGGAATAAAAAAAAATTTTAATAACCATGGTTTAAACATCTAGAGGAAATTCCTCAGTAGATACTTTGGCGAAGAACCTCGACTCTACTTCTTCGTCTTCCTGTTTTCAATGGCATATTAATGTAAAGGATTTGCTTAGGGAAATTTTTATCTGTATTTTGGAAAACAATTAATCCAAAAGGTGGTATTTTAAGGAGAGCGATTGAACTGCGGGAATTTAGAACGAGATGCTAAATTATTTATATTCACAAAAATCAGCATTGCATTTGTCCAAAAGAATTAATCATAAGGTAAAAGTGGCTGGTTTCCTGGTTCATTAATGTCCGCATTTTCAAACAAAGGAGGGAACAGCACTATGATAAGGTAACTGAAATTTGGTTTTTGTGGTAAGATGTAATTTGTGGGCAAGGGATACTCAAACGTGGCGTGCGAAAAGGGTGATTTCCTGGCATTGCGCTATTAGTTATTTTTTTAAATACCTTACTTCCATAAAATCATGTAAATTACTTTCAAATGAGTTAGCTCAGAGGTTCACTAACGAACTCTTACCCTTCCAATCAGAGGAGTTAATTTCTGCGCACTGGACAAACACGATGTCAAGAAGGAAGCTAAAGAACCTCGAAATATTATCTATTTCAGGATTTCATTTCCCTTTTGAAATTCTACTTATAATATATATCATTTTGTGAAAAAATCAATTGATGTTTATCTCCTTTCAAATGAAATAGATGCCCATTTGTCTCATAAGTTGAATAATTTTGAGGATATCGGGACTAGTTGAATGATGAACTCTAAAAAAGGATTTTAGTCTTTTATTAATATTATTCGATAATGATTGCTATTTTTCTATAATTTTGTTCATATTATTCACTCGTCTTTTATTAATATTATTGCGGAGGTCAGACGATAACAGGGCTTTAATTACGCCTCCAAGTCATAGGCAAGTTTTCTAATATTTCCTGGCGCTTATGATGATTGCTTTTTTGCTTTCTACATTTAAAGCAATATAAGTATATTTAAATCGGTAGAATTATTATAAAACTGTTGATGTCCGTATTTAAATTCATACTGTTTTTTTTGTAATTTTCAATCAATCTTTACAGTCACAAATATAGTGGGAATTTCATCACCGAGGAAAATATTTCGTGATCATGCTCGTTGATGATCTGTTTAAAATAAAAGCGCGCTGGTGCTGGAGCTTGGAAGTATGTCATGTTGGCTCTTTGGCGAGTCTCGATTAGTGCTGCCACCGTTTGTGGTGTGTACGAAAGTCGTACTCACACGGGAGCAGAACGGTGTGTGTGCGCCAAAGACGAGAATGTACCGGAGGCTTGGACCGCTTTAACATTTAGGGTTATAGACTTCAAGATAGGTAGGACCAAATATAAGGAGGTGCTGTTTATCCTCATAGGCGATGGACTTGTTGCCATCACATTAAGGAAAATGGAAGTTGGTATTATCACATGTAAAAATAATAGTTTGTTAATTCAGTATTTAGCATGGTATTCTCCCATTTTTTCATCAATGAAATATTGAATGACCTTCTTATCATAAAAAAATTGCATTAGCGTCTAGCCGCGTTCAATTTCGTATTAGTTCATGTACTCCATACCCGTGTTCTTGGCCAAAGCTTGCACGCAAAATTCGTGAACGGAGTGATGAGAATTTTCTTCGTTATTTCGAGTTGCTTTTTATGGCAAGTCACATTTTACAGCTACAAAACTCGCCTCAAACTATTATTTTCTATTATTTTGTGGTGCTGAACACCAATGATACTGTTTTATCATTCGTCTGTATAGTGATAGATTTCAATGACACTTATGGCACCTAGCGTGGATTGGTTTCCTGGTTTACGCCTCCTGAAAAATTCTCCTCATTTAGATGGCATGGCACTGATGTTTTTGTAAATAATATTGTATTTATATCACGTAAAGAGATCACTTCTATGCGTGAGAAATGTTCTTCACTGTTTTATATGTCCAATATTGCACTAGGTGATAGAGTTTTGTAAGAAGACCAGATGCCCCCTTGTTGTAACCATCGAATTATTTTTTTTCATTGAGCTGTCGTTCACCCCATGTACCCTAACATATTCCCCCGATCATTTTGAAGATTTTCGTAGACGATATCATTATTTCCTCCAAGAACGAGGAAGAGTATCCGCAATCCTGGGAAATCCCAGGAAGATGAGTTTTATTATAGTCCCATAGTAACCGATTCCGAAGGTTTCTTTCTCAGAGCTGGTAACCCGTCAGTCCAGTTCGGCAACCTGAGAAGTAATAATTAACCACCGACTTTTCTGTGAAAATTATTGTTAAAATGAGCCAAGATTTCCGTCAGGAACCAAGAGAGTTGTGAAAATCGGAATTTCTCCTCCGAAGACATCACCGCTTCGCGTTGCAAACGCTGATTATGTATTCAATAATGAAACTCCTCACTATCAAGATTCTTCCAACATTTGACTTAGTGGATGCCGGAAACTTAAGTCTTTGATAGAACTAAGCTGTTACCGTTTCTCAATAATAAATCCGTGCCTTGAAATTACGCTGCATTTTTAGATGCATGGTCGTAATGATAGACTTTCACATTTGAGTCTCTGTATCAGAGGGAAGATAACTCACAATGCCACCAATGGTCGGTCTGCACTCCCGGAAGGTTGAGAAAGTCGCAAAATGAATCAACCTGGAAAAACTGCAGATTATTTTTGTTTTACAGGTTGCGTTTTTAACCGCGTAAGTCGTGACAAAAGGTGTTTGCCTTTGATATTTCCCGAGTTGAGTGATACTTACAACCGCTTATGCTGATTTTGTATGAGTGGTTGAGTAAATGCGGATCCCTTAGAGTGTCAGAAGTTCAATGTGACTAGCGCCAGTTCATTAACGTTAAGGTGTTAACGATAAGCGTCAAAAAAATGCATGCGTCCAAATTTTCCTTTACTCTTTATAAGTGCAAAAAACATTCAAAACTTGCGGGCATTAACGTGCGGCTCGTAAAAACTTATTTAAAGTTTCAACATAGTGTTTTTGCTTATGTTTTGTCAAAATTAAAGATTTCAAATGAAAAAAAATGCCTATTATAGTACAGAGGTCAATGGATTTTCACTTTGAGACGTCATTTCGGTAAAATATACAGTGCGTAGAAAGAGTCTGTCACTCTTATTATTGCATGCATATCGACCGTCAACCATTTGTAATATCAAGACACCATATCACCTATCCATATTGCGTGTTAGTAAGAATATTTCTTATAAGACTAATTACAAACTCTGTTCTCTTAATTGTGATCGAAAGAGTCGGAGAAATCTGTATGGACAATACTTGTGTAAATACAATAGTTGGTTGGGAAAAATATAGGGAAGGAAAATAAGCAAATGTTTCAGGCTCTAGGCTTTCTCTCAGCGTTAGGAAATATGAGAATTGTTCGCAGCTGCTGTGATTCTAGCAAAATGATTTTCTTTGCCAATATTTGTCGTCAACTGTCTTGTAACATACATCTGCTTTCAACCTTTGGGGCCCTCGCAAGGGTGTGTTGAAGGGTGGGTTAGTACATCATTCATAAAAATTAAGAGTACTGGGAAGAGGTATTTTAGGAGCAAAAGAATGCTCATTGGGAAATGTCGTGTTTGATATTGTCTGTCTGATCTTATTGTTGTGGTATATGATGAGTGGGAATTCACATGCGGCCTTCTGGCAGAAACATTTCTAGTTACTTGCATGCATAGTTGAGGTCTTCAGTTATTATGCCTTATCAATGAGAAATATTAATTTAAAAATTGCCATATTAATATGCATTGTGCTATAATAGACTTGTTTAGGGAATTCTTTCTTGGGACTAAGTAAAAACAGTATTTAATGCACGCCTACCTACCCATCCATTTCGTGCTAGCCATAGTCAAAAGAGCTTAATGCTCGATGATAGGCCTAGGAAACCGACTCTGTCTCAACAGTTTCCTCCTGACTGCCCTTTTCTTGCACACCTCTTTCGCTTCAGCCACGTGCATGAGTTTTTTCGTACGCTCTCCTGCTCCTAAGATCCTTTAACATTCCTCCTTTTAACCTCATCAGTCTCTTTCACCACATTCATCCATTAATTTATCGGTTTACCCCGTCCAAAACATGACCAAACCAAGGAAGCGCTGTCCATTCATGTCCATTAGTGGAGAATCTATTCCACATTCCTCCATAACCCACTCATTCCAAACTTTTAATTTTATCGTAAACTTTCCTTCTTTCCTATCTATCTTTCTATCTGGGAGGAAACTATCTTTCCTCCTAATCTTATCGCAAACACTTCTCAGATAAACCTTACGCGTATGCTTATCCTGGCATTTTCAAAGTTCTCAAACTATGCTATACGATAAAGTGTGTCTATACGTTAATTAATATTTCTTTGAATGGTGTGGTAATGTTACAGAAAACCCTTGTCTTCCCGAGATGTGTATCGGCCTAGCATTTGTCCGAGGGCTATAGAGAAACCGGCAGGCTTCATAATCCCGCGTTCATCTATCACAGTTTTTTTCTGCTTGGCCGCGGAAGCGTTACCGCGCCGTATAACGGATCGGTCGGTCATTTCATCCTGGCAGGCGCGAGAGGTTCTGCGGGCAGGGCGTCGATGGAAAAAACTGGTCGCGGGCAGGCCGGGCTCTCCGCCCGCCACCCACTCGGTCCCTCCCGATTGACCGCCCATCCTCCTGGCCCGCTGCCCATCCCATCTCCTCCCGTTGTCCTACGCTCAGAAAACCACCTGTCATGCCAGTTACGGTGGGATAGCGTGGAGTGGCGTGCAGGAAAAACAGTGAAAGTGCTCTCCACGTACACTGGGCTCTTGGGGCCGAGTTTATTATGTCGCTTTTGGAGGAATTGTGTGTTTTTTATGTTCGTAAATCCCCGGCCGGACCGGAATCCACTTCGCGCTTTTTTATTGTCCTCGAAGTGCATATGGTTTCGTGGTTCGCGCGCACTTTGTCGGTGAATTCTTGGATCGTCTCCGCAAGAAGAGAAAATCATTGAGTCATCTTAACTATTATTCCGGTGTATGATCATAGTTTCGAATTATGATGCGGTACTATTAGTTTGCTTACTTTGTGAGGAAAGTGTTGAAAGCTATGGGTTATTTGGTTTTCTAATATTTATTTTTATTGATACATTATTCATAAAGGATAAACATTTAACCTCTAAAAATGATATATAGGTTTACGCATTTTCTCCAAGGAAATAGGTCATTTGCGGGATTAAATGTTTATATTTTATTGATCAATGGAATTTAGTTATAGGTTTCATAAGGTATCATTGTCAGGAGAATACAATGTGGATCATTTTCTAATTTACAATCGAATTGAATTTATAAAATATGTTTATGGATCTAATTGAATTTCGGATTTGTTGTATTGAATTCTAATTGAATAAAATCTATATTATATCAGTTAACTTTGTAGTCGTTAGTAATAATGAATAAACCTCGCTTATGTGCATAGGTCTGGCTTCTGGCTGGCGAAAAACAGCTTTGTTTGGTTCAGTGTATGAGGATTCGATTGCTCCGATTTGAATTTGTCTTCATTTGAATTGTAATGGAATATTTTCAGATTTAGATAGAACCCGAAGATTTGGCTCAACTATTTTTGGATTTTAATCTTGCGATTATTATGATCCCCAGTCATGTCGATAGTTACGTGTGCATCGAGTAATTTACAAAACATATTCCTTCTGCGTAGTATGTCCCAATAAAACAAGTAATGAATTTTTTCTTAACCTTCGGGTGCGTGGTAATGGATCCACCACTTGCCCAACATCCCTTCAGAGATTTACAGGGTACCCTGTCGATGTAGATTAAGATTAGTTTGTTAACAGTGGGTTGTGTTGGGTTGAGTTTGCTTTTCCAACTAAACCTCTAACTGTTGGAAGTTCACGGTAGAGGATACATTCTAAAATCTTGAGCATTTTAAATTTGCGTTCAAAGAGGCTTCATCGGGTATATTAACCATGGATTTTCCTATCCTTAGCCACTTCCCCAACGCAAATTCTGTGCTCTAATGCTGGAAGAACTATGGAGATTTTGTCAATAGAATATTCAATAGATAAATCAGGCCATGATTGCAACTCGAAAGCTGATAGTTGAGTGGTATTTTTTCCTTTGTTTTCATGGACTTTAGTTGGCGTGCACTTCCACGAGAGCTCTAATGACTGGAACTCTTGGCAAGGATGTGAAATATAGATTATCTTAGGGTCTGGTATATAGTATTGGTATAGAGTGGCATTATAGTATAGCAGTGAAACTTTAACAAAGGGGAGAGAGGACGATAATATATGGGAAGTTTTTAAGATGTGGGTATGCAGAGCGATTGATAACTTTCAAGGGACTAAAAGGAAGACAAGGGTAATAGTATTAGGCGTGATATGAGAGGACGTGAGACTGTTAGTTTTGATTACGAGGGGCAAATGGTCAGAGGCTTGATCGATGTTGAAGACCTGGAACTTGATGCTGGAAATCGAGGATGAGAAAGGAATAGGATTGGAATGCAAGATGCGATGAGGATGGGTCAGAAATATCTCTGCTGGAGAGAGAATTAGTTTGAGGAATATGATGTTTTAAGGCATGTTAACGAAACGGAAACAGAATATAAATTAATCTAAAACTTTCAGTGCATTATTATCAACTTAAGTTATGATGCGGTATGCATCGAGTCATGACATTAAATGAAGAAGTCAAAGAAATGATGTTAAGAAATTGTCATTTATAGATAACACCATCGCGGAATTGAAAGTATATACTTCTTGGAATACTATTTTGACCATTTCCAAAAGATTTAATGGCCTGTAACATGCAGTGAGATAAATAGGCTATTTAGGTACGATTTCTTAAATTTTTCAATTTTCGTCGGATAAGAAGTGAATGCTTGTGTTCATTGTATATTTTGTCGCTTTATTATGACCATTTCAAAGTGTGGGTGTAATAAATACCTTATTTAGACTTGGATTATGATATAACTATGATATACTAGCCATGTGCCAAGGTGACTGCTATCGTGTGACTACTATTCACTCGGATTTATGTGGTAAAAATATGAAGGAGCAGGACGCATGAGCCAACATTTCCCCCTTTGAATGCCAAAAGGGGGATACGAATTGGAATCCGGTTTGGTTCCGGTGCGATTTTTCTTTCAACCATTAGGGTATTTTTTTTCCTTCCCTCACGCTTCCACCGCTAATCGTGGGGCTTCAATAAATGCCGTCGGTCATCGATTGATTCCGAACCGATTGGTTTCTCCGCTCGGGAAGTAGGAGTTGGATGTGATGTAAGCGCTTTCCGCGAAACTCAGTAGCCTGAGCGCGTAAAGATTCCTTTGAGGCCCGTATAATTCAATCGTCTACTTGTGGCCCAGGTTGCATCAGTGGCGGGAATTATTTAGAGAGGGAGTTAGGGATAACGGAGGAATGGGCCTTCCTCGGAATAGGTGTGCCTCCGAGAACTGTTCGGTGATTCATTTTAAAATGGGCCTGTCAATGCCGGAAAGAAGAGAAACCGCCTCGTGGTTTTTCACTGTTGGTTTTTCTGCGTAGCAGCTCTCGCAAAGGCTGGCGGACGATGAAAAAGCAGAGCGCTACATCACGGAGGAGTAAGTATATTGGAAGGGGTATAGGCATAGCGAAACTTGGTGGCACTTGCCAGCGGAGCGTTTAAGGCCACTGAGAACGAATTCAGCGTTGATGAGCGGTTTAAGTTCCCGAAGGGCTCAGTTGGGGACTTGTAGAGAGAAAACCAAAGGATCTTTATCCCTCCTCTCTTTTATGATCCCTGACGTAATTTGCTGTACGGTCGAGTGCCACCAAGTTTTTCTACACCTATACGTCTACATATTACCCTAGGCTTGTGCGATGAGTCGATTAATCGAAGTCATCGACGATGATTTTAGTCATCGCGGTGCGAGGACTGCAATCGATGACGATGAATGTCATCGACCATCGATGAGGAGGATCGATATCTTTATGTCACTAATTTTCTTCTTTTTCCATTCATTTGAACGCCTTAGATCTAAAATGTATAAAGTACAAGCACCCCAGCTATTGCGTCTGTAGGACGATGGCAGGGCCCCAGTGGGATGTTTGGAATTCATGTAGTAGACGATACAGAAGTAGCGATCACGTTCAATCACAGTTAATACGCAGTAGCAGTGGTAGCATTGTATTCGTTGGTTGCACTGGTGCAGTTGGTAGCAGCGGTAGCAGCCTGAGCTAAATCGGCTAAATTCACCGAATTCACAGTCACAGTGATTTCGATTATTTAGTCACAGGCTGTGATTGCTACTTTTCGGTGATTCAATCACAGCGATATATCGCTTATCACTGCTGCACAGTTCATCGAGATTCATCGATCATCGTAATTCATCGATCATCGGCATTCATCGATCATCGATATTCATCTATGGGCATCGATCATCGTGTACACTCGAAGTTTTTTCATCGAAAATCGATGATCAAAATCGGTCATCGCAGAAGCCTATATTACCCTGTGAGGCGTGTGACAGGGAGAGTAGGGACACCAGCTGTTAAAAGGAGGGAGCAGGGAAAAGGAATTGGAAAATGTTAAGGACAAAAGTCAACTTAATGTTTGCGTAATGCCTTTGTAACTTACTCTCTTTTTCAGCCGTAGCCACCGACGTCGTCTGAAAAGACAGAATTTTTTTACGTGTTAGTTTGGCTCTTCAATGTCTCTTAATTTGCCGCTTTTCTCTTCTATAAATTTGTGGGTTTAAAATGATATCCACTGTGTCACCCTAAGACTGGGGTGATATATGAATTTTTCATGTTATCTTAACCTAGCGTGTATCGTTAACCAAGTCTCCTTGGCTCCAGATCTAGAGATTGGGGGTGCTTCACCTCGCGTAGTTCAACCTTAGATAGACTATTAAACCTAGGGTAGTGAGATGAGACGCAGGTGAAGTCAGGAGAGGCGGTGAAAAAGTCTGATTTCTTATCGGTATACGCATCTTATCGGTGGACATATTGCGGGCAGGATAGTCTTAAGTAAACACAGGCACACAGTTGTTGCCATCATTCATCCGCGGTTACTGGGTTTGAGGAAATAGATCCTTCAAGGCCTTAAATGATTTCCACTGAGTATCTGCTATGAGCTTGTGATGGCTGTACTTCTTTGTTTTGAATAATGAACTGGTACTCTTTGTCATTCAATTATTTAAATCATGAAGTGGTACCTTTAGTTTTTCCGTTCCGCCACTCCTCGTTTGTCGGGTATTTCAAATTGAGTTCATTTCAAGCTAAAGCGCGCTAATCAGAAATTAGTTCCGGAACATAACGCTGTATACCCCGGATTATTTTCTGGCATACCGTTAAGAGATCTTAATCTTAACAAAAAATGGACATTTAAACGGATTGTATCCATAATAGAGGGCTTTCTTTAAGATCGGAGTTATTTTTTTTCTACCGCCCTTCTTTTAATGGCAGTACCTGATAGAGAGCAGATAATGTAATTCAAAGGTTTAATTTTACGAAATTATCATAATTCTAGGAAAAACAGCACACTTCGTTGAAAGATTGCTACCAGTGAACAGAATGTGTGACATAGATATTGGAAGGGCCATGGAAGAGCTATTGACAATGAGTTAGGAGGAGCTACAGACTCGGAGGCTACGTGCAAATCTATGCTAACCAGATATTTTCAGATCATACGAATTTTAGGCTGACGCGTTGGATATTATTTTAGCCTTGACTGCATCTTTAGAGCAAGCATACATCTCAAAATAAGAGAGGTACGTAGGTGGCCATATAGACATTACAATTCATTCTTCCCGCACTCTATTATGACGACAGAAACAACAGCGAGCTAATAATACACCTACGCGAACGTCTCATTCCACCCCATTCCTTTTCAATTGCCGGTTTTCTTATCATTTCCTTTAGCTCTTACCTCACGCCATTTGGCAGTTCGCTGAGTAGCATGAAAAGTATCGCAACGACGGGCTTGCATTTAATTGCAAAGCTGTTAATACAGCTTTGGAAGGGCAATTTTTCATATTATTGGTTCAATTTCTGGCATACATTCTCATTTGTGGCCTCTGCAGTTGGCTTTTCACTAAAGAATGAAGCTAATTCATTCACTCAATCCAGTTAACATTTTCTTTGGCACTTGACGTCACAGAACATCTTTCAACTTCAACTAATAGCACGCTATCTTTCGCTCAAGGTCTCGGTGAAAGCTGTTTATTATAGCAGCCATATGACGTGACTGTCTTTCCATTTCTCCCTTTCCTTGGTTTGACCCAAAATACGTAAAAATATTCATGTTTTCTATCACAGTGGTTCTTGGGTGTTGACTTCTTAATTTACGATCATTTTCTTTAATTAGTATTTTTTAAGGTGCGAGGATTCAAAGGGCGAGAAGAATTCAATTAGCAGCAGCGGCAGCGCCCGAAGGCGTAACGCCCTATTCCGATTTTTTTCGTTTTCGTAAGCATGCTCGCCTCAAACCTGTTTAGACACATTAAAAGTGCCTGTTATACATTATGCCGTTTTCTGTAATTCCAGTGTACCGAAAGATTTTCACGCATCGACGACCTGGAGCTTTTCTGGCGACAAAATGGTGTTCTTTTTTCTTTCCCGATGCTTAAACAGTCCCGTTTTGATTTCTCACGACTTAAAATCGAGGTTTCCTTTGATCAATTTATACGTATTTCTTACACCGCTATCCAGCCAGCATCTGTGGATCACTGCATGTAGAAAGACGTCTTAAGAGTGGCTAAAGACCGCAGGAGCTCATTAAAGGGTCCAGTTTGACTTGATTTACCTGCTGTTTAGCGTAAGAAGTATCGGTATACTACATATAAGTTGTCAGTCAAAAATTTTTAATGTAAATTTAATCTGATAGGCATGATGGACTTATTAATGGCTTATGGCTTAGAGCGTCTGAGCCATGCTTTTATGAGTATTATTGGTTCCCATATTAATGACATTGCTGTACATATTTCTGAGAATATTTGGCCTTATAATTTCAATCTTCTCTGCTGGAAATAAAGTAAAGATAATAGTTGTTACCTTAATAAATCCAGTTTTCTGTTGAGTAGTTCTTTTCATGCTATGTACACTAGGGTGTGGCTTATTTTTTTCTCAGATTTTCAATTTCAACTTCTCAAATTATGCTATGGGATAAAGAAAGAATATCCTAAAAAATCGGGTCGATTAGTTAACATTTATAGGTCGCTCAAGAGGCATAAATGTAGTGACGTTGAATTTTCACAATTGGAGAAAAGAAACATGATTTCTAGGGGTAACGCGCCAAGTTACAGTCATTTAAGATCAAAATTCACTCCATTTTGACGTATTTTTTCCACGAATAAAATATTTTTGTGGGAGTAACTACTGCTGCGCGCCGCACACATAACGCCGCGCCGGGTGCGCGCAGGCCGCAGTCAGCTGATTCCTCGTCCTGTGCCCTTCATTCCCTACGCCCCCCTCGCGCCTTCCCGAGCTAGGGTCAAGGGAGCCATTTCCCGTGCGTGACAATTTTACAGACTACTAATGATATATATATATATATATATATAATATACTATCCTTAAAGGACCCACTTTTAGCTCTAATTTATGCATTTGTATGCAATCATTTACTTGGAAAAAGATTCTTGTGAGCGATGCTTCAGGTGTACTGCACACGGCGTGATCCTAGCAGCCATATCATGGAAACCGGTAGACTTTAAAATACATGCACTTTTATGTATTTGTCGTCAAATAAATGAGAATACTGCTTAGCATTGAAAACTTTCTACATTTTAAACTGGCGAATTAGTACATCAGACATTAATGATTCACAGAAAAACTTTCATCGTTTTATATTGTCACAAATTCATCATGACATGAGTAAAACATACTACGAAAACATATTACTGTCACAATTCCAGACGATATTGCTCTTTAACGGTGGACTTACGCGAGTCTTTGATAGTTTATTCATAGTCAGCAGCGACGAGAAGCAAATGCTGGAAATATTCTTCTTTAGACGTAATACTCTAGTTAAAAGTGTGCATCAACTTGATAGCGCGCTCAGCATGATCGTTAACCACGCGCAAAACCTTCACTTTATCTTGACTGCCTCTGTAGTCGCTGTTTTTAGGCCATGTCATAGGGTCGCCTTCCAAAAAATCTTGAGGAATACTATGCACTTGAAAGAAAGACACACTATTGACCGTGACAAAATATGCCAGCACTAACTAATTACACTCTTCTAAATTCAGCGGTAGTCTTTTAGGAGGGCCTGATACGCCCTCTTTGTGTTTTAAGCTGTATACATATTTTTTGTTCAAATGCACTTACATTGTCATAAAAAAAATGAAAGTGCAGACGATTGTTCGCTTGGATACCACAAGTGCTCGCTCAATTTCTTTAGGGCAATGGATGCGGTTGTACTGTCAATGCTCCTATGCTCTTTTAATCGAGTAATTAGCTCCAAATCATTTTTTGGTGCGCCTGGAGCATCAGTGGCTAGGTACCATGGTAAAATATAAACAGAAAAAATGAAAATTTTAACAGTTAGAATTCCCTTGATTTCTCCTTCTATGAAATAAACTGATTTCTAAAAATCCATATTTTAATTAGTAGATTGCTTTTGACATCCATCTAGCCCTATGGAAAGCTCCGGGAGCTCTAAACTTTATGCCTTGGGTGGGGCATCCGCCAATAGTATAACGATTGAAAGGTTAAAAAGCTCCAAATAAACATCTGTTGGTTGACTAGCCTGTAAATGTATTTAAAAAGTGAAATAATGTATGTCCTAAACCTGAAGTAATGTTGAATGACTTCCGCCGCGTTGTTTGTCTTCAAATGACGACAGTTTCGTCCTCGTTCCAGAGGACCATCTACAAGTCGAAGTGATTCCGTTGTACGAAACTGTCGTCATTTGAAGGCAAACAACGCGGTGGAACTCCTGAAGCCATCCAACATTACATCATCATGAAACACGGAGGAAGCCTACGTCAGAATGTCCTAAACCTGTTTTAAAACGGCAATGTAAGGTAATTTATAGTTACACTCAGTGCTCTATTTTATTGCAAGCTAAATCAAGAATCTTATTTTAGGGAAACAGTCGGCTGCAGTTCCAGAGACGCCGATTAGGTACTACACTAGACCTACGTGTCGTAACAGAAATCGTTGCTTACTCAAACAAGAGAAGAGACTTGACTCTTGATCTAAAGTGCACCACACTGTTCGAAATTGGACTAAGATATGATGTGAATAAGGGGAAGGGCTGTAAGGAGACGTGAAACTTGTAAATTTGTGTACAAAGTAGCATCGACTTACCCTTCCCATTGACTCCCTCAATGTATAGTGTGTTGCAACTTAGCAACCTAATTGCTAACAACATAGTACTATGACATTTTTCCTGTTCATTGTTCATGTTTGATGTTCTATGTGCAGTATATCCCGAAGTATCGCTCACAAGAATCTTTTTCCAAGTAAATGATTACGCACGCATCATAAATTAGAATTAAAGTCGGTCCTGTTAGGATAGTAACTATAATTATATCACTAGCAGTCTGTAAAATTGTCACGCACGTGAAATGGCTCCCTTGACCCTAGGTGGGGAAGGCGCGAGGGGCGCGGGACGAGGAATCAGCTGACTGCGGCCCGCGCGCACCCGGCGCGGCGTTATGTGTGGGGCGCGCGGCAGTAGCCCCCGCAAAAATATTTTATTTGTCGAAGACAGTTGCACATACGTAAAAATGGAGTGAATTTTAATTCTAAAGGGCTGTCACTTGGCGCGTTACCCCTAGAAATAGTTTTTTTTTCTCCAATCGGGATAATTGAACGTCACTACATTTATGCCTTTTGAGCGATCTCTAAATGTTAAATAATTGAGCCAAATTTTTTAGGATATCCTTTCTTTACCTCTTAGCATAATTTGAGAGGTTGAAATTGAAAATCCGAGAAAAAATAAAAAATATGCCATACCCTAATGTACACATTCGAGAGTACTTACCAATAATTGTTATAGGAAAGTCAAATGCAAAATTAAAATTTGCTTTCATATAATATTCATTTTGCCACTCTCATGGTGGATGCTCTCAATTTCTATTTACAGTCACTGCACCAATGTTGGTGTAGCTTATAATGTGTAATATCATAACCTTTTTGGTTTTTCTGGAGGCATTTCAGTGCGTGTTTTGAAGTAGCATCATTTGTTCTGTCTGGGGTGAAGCGATGCATTGCGCGAATGAATATAAACAGTCCTGGCAAAAGAGAAGATTTTATTTTGAAGGAGAGTTGGCTGTAAATGATGTAACGGCTATTAAATTTGTCGTAGTAGTAGGTATATGGGCAGCAGAGATAACGGCGAGAGGGAGACGGAGGAAATTTTTGCAGGCAGTAAATTTCGGAGATGAAAATTTCATATTAATGCGGGGCTATTTTTTTCTATCAGTCATGCATTTTCGCAGTAAACCAAGCTTGAAGTATGCTATTTGGACTGCACATTTATCCGTGTACCACACTGCGTAAGGATGAGCCTTGTGTGAAAGCGCTTGTGCGTGACGTTGCGGGCGAGTCTCCTGGACCGGAATTCTGAAACCTCCCCAGTCGGTTGCGCAACCTTGTACACGATCCATCGCCGTTTGATAGCCGTATGCTCCGGTTTATAGTGATCGTTTTTTTTTTAACCCGTGGCATTTTTATCCTTGGGAATCTCTTTTACGATGCATCCCGTCGCATCTGGTTCTGCCTTCTTCCCATTTCCAGTCGCCGATCTTCATTCCCTCCCTTCACTTTTCCGGATTGCCGTCAAAAACATCTCTGAGCCTGTGCATTCTCACTATGCACGTGTCAATGTGTTTGGATTGTGAAGAGGAAAATTTTTTCTCTAAAGCTAAATTAACGTCTATCTGGGTATGTTATTTTCAGAAATGGTAAGATTACCGAAAAAAGTAGCTGGTCGTAGTTGTTGTTAGTTTTCTAAATTTTTAACGTGTTACAATTATCAATTACATTTTTCGGAGGCATTGAGTTACAGTTATAAAACAGACACTGTTAATAAGACTTGACATTGGATCGAGTTAAGTACGAAACGAAAAGACTTGATGTGCTATTTCTGAACTATATTTTAAACTAAAGGATATTTATTCATTCTCATTGTCAGTGTAACACAAACTCTCACAGCTAAACGTGCATAATTATTTCACGAAATCAATGCAGAGTTTAGACCTCAGGTGGCTACAAGAAAGAAAAGCTTTTTGACTCTTAAAGTATACCTCTTTAGCTAATGAGTAAACTTGCTGATTTTTCTTTCAAAGATGTGCCTTAGTTAAGATGTACCATGAAATTATTACCTTTTTCCAGGTGAAATAATGCCTTGGTGGTGAATTGGAACAAAAATCACATAGTCTACGTTTCTTAGAAGGGGTCATTACTTTTAAAAATATGCGTGAAATTAATTCAAAATCAATCCTAAAAATTTAGCAAAACATTGCATGAATAGGTATAGGAAATACTTACAATAATACATGCTGCAAACTATACCCTAACTGTGTCATCATAGTAGGTATTCCTAGCATGCAGAGTGTAATAATTTTTTAAATGGACGAATGAGCATTGTACGTAACCTCGCACACGGTTGCAAGATATAACACCACAGTGTGTAAATTTGCTATGATAAAAAAAATTGTATTGGCTAACATTATACCATTAGATAAACTCTCCTGATCAGATTCTGTTGTGTTTCTACCTCGACACTTATTGGATATAATGCTTCTTGTCCATTGCATGCATGTATAAAATGATCAGTAAATCTGAAAGGGATACGGAACATAACCCAACGATTGGAAATACACGAAAGCTGCAGAATATTTTGAAAAGTAGTTCCATACTGTCTTCTCACCGCGACCTTGAGTAGAACTTAAAGAAAAGTAATACCTGATTAATGTAATTTGTTAAAAGGTTTTGTAAATCTTTTCTTATCATGGATTTCCGTTCATACTATCAGACAATTCGAATGGTTATAAAACATTTTAACTCCTGATTTGTAAACCAGGGATTGTTTTTAATGGAAAAATCCAGATTACTACTAAATACAGTCAATTTATCACATGTAGGGTCTCAAAAGGCGTTTTCTTCCTCCAAAGATAATCGCAATTCATCATCCTGCCTCTTAAGCGGTCAATGTCAATGTCACACTGCGCCTTTAGAATAAAGGAAACGAGTTCTTGGTGACGAGTTGCCGCCGGGACGTAATGGCAAACATTGCCAAGTTAACATCATTCGTTAAAAGATTGATTCTCAGTTATACAATAAACAGCCTCTATAGTAATTGACGTGTTATTTAGTTCCATAAAATATTTTTCTGTAACTTCTGTTCGTTTTTTATGTTGGAAATTTAGAATTTTTTTCGGCCCCATATGTCACACCATATGAGACCCGACCATTGCTGTGTGAAGAGCATCCTTAGGTTTGAACGTGTGACAGGCGTTTATGGTTATACATATATTTACTTATCACTTAAAATAAGAGAAAATGGAAAGCATCAAATTTGTATGCCAAACAGAGAGAGGGGTATTTGGAAAGGCACTTCAAAATCCGAGAGGTTTAGCATTGGGTCCGGAGAGAACGTATGGCATCTGTCGACCTTTTTGGTGAATTGAAGGACAAATTAAGTGAACTGTGCGATTCGAAGCTGCCGCGGGACATTCGGGGTTTTAAAACGCTGCGCACGATCTCGCCGCGGTGTTACAGGTACCATGTTACTCCGAAAATTTATATATAAAACATTCTTCAACCCGGAAGATCATTTTAATCGGTGAAGGCTAAGTCCGCAAAAAATTACGAAGTCAAAGGCGCCTGAACTTGGAATATAATTAGCAGGACTTGGAGGTCATTTTCTCAGTTTCATTTGCATTTTCTTCAGGAAATATCTTTTGTACAGAAAATCATGCGGCGTTGGTTTAACTGTGCGTACTTACTTCATCGTTATCCTACCTCATCGTTATTGTTATTAGAATTAATGCTAATGGATGTATCTACTTCCATGACTGTTTTACCCCACAATTGCCACTATTAGTGGGTTATAAAAATAATATTGAATTGTTATAAAGTTAGCAGACGGTTAAAATATTTATACACATTACATTCCAATCCCATAATTTATCCAGATCAAGTTGACCAGCCAGATCCTTAAAAACCTTTCTTGCCATGCTGCTAAGTCGATCAGATTCGTGGCCTTGCCAGGATTTGAAGCCGGGCTCAATTCTCTCTTATCTGGGTAACCACGTCATCCTCGCGAAATTTATGCCCTAAAAATACTCTTTTTGGTTTAGTAAGCGTATCATACTCCTCACCTTGGCTCAGTGTTCATCGGTCTTATTTGTATGGAACCCTTCTTTTTACGTAGAAGTGAAATTTAGCCTACTTAATTTTCTTCTATTTTTCAATGGCACCCTACGATGACTATTTCCCGGTATTTTAAGCATTTACTCTTTTCTCTCCTGTTTCCCCAATAGATACCTGATCGCCTTTCTTTGTACCTTCTTCGATGATTTAACCTTCGATGATGAATACTTTGAACCTTCTTCCTTTTAGTGGCACTTATTTCCCAGTGTTCGGTGTATTTTATTTTACGATAGAATCAGAAGATGGGAAAGTTATGAGCGTCAGTTTTCAGGTGTTTTAACTGAATTTCAACGCTCGACTGAGTCTCCGAAACCTCTACCCAACGGACAAACTCGCCTCACAGTAGGATTTCAGGCTTTCAGGCTTTGATGCTCGACTCGAGCATCGAAAAGTTGGCCGTCATGGACCTAAATAACCCGGTGTAATCCCCGAAAGATCGCTGACATACGCCTCGCAGTGATTATTTAAATTCCGTATTTTTTGCTTATACCAGTTCCTCATTCATTATTCAATGAATTTATATCATATGCTTATATTATATTAATATTCAATGGTTTACAACTGAGTCTATTGCCACTGTCCTGTTTCTGAAATTGGTTACTTAAAGACTGTTATAAATTTCCTTCCAAGACTATGCTAAGAGTGGATGTTGTGTTATCTTTTCAGACATTTTTCTTGGTCTGTTGCATCGCATCAAGGAATGACTGCTTAACACCGAAAGATTCTTTCTGAAGTTAAACGCCAGAACGGAAGTTTTGAATGTAATATTTGTGCGGCATATTATAACGAATTGTAATGGAGATAAAAAGCCCACATCCGCCGCTGTGCGCTCTCAAATTGAAAGTGACGGAAAACATTAAATACGTTATCCCATTGTCTTAATTCATATCCTTTAATTTAAATATGCTCAACTAGGTATATACTACTTCCCATTGGTTACCTCCGAAGTGATTGTTATTCTCTACCCTCATTACGAATATTACCTCTAAACCAAAATTTCTTTCTCCTATTTTATAAATATCACCGGTGCTCTAAAAGTAGCGCATACCCTAGGCATTCCCTGAAAATAACATTACCCATTTTCGATTCTTCTTGGATAAATATGTGCTACAAGTGATAAGGCTATTGCAAGGTCTAACTTAAAGGAATTTCGTGAACCTCACGGTAATGACGCCATCCATGCCAGAGGCTTAATCCAAACCCGTGACTTGTGGTTGCTCCTGTGATGCGTTACTATTCTGGCTTATTTCGAATCTCGTGCATATCCCATCTCTCTACCATCTGCATCTGACCTCAAATGAAGTACATAAGTAAATAAGTGCGTCGTCTCAAAGATTTAACCGCATGAATCTGAACTCCTGTGATTAGTAACAGATCGTTGTAGTAGGTACAAATTTTATGCACTCGTGAAATTTTAAGATTGTTTTCAAAGTGAAATATAATCCAAAGGAAAAAGTATGGATTTTACTCGTTAATGATCAGTTGTTCGTCCAAAATTATCATCATATACCCTGGCATCAATCGGTTCAGTACTATCACAAATCCTTGCCCAGGGTAGCAAAACAGAAGGAATGGGGTAATCCAAACTCTTCAGATTACTCATATTACATTGCACCGACCAAGGCTTTGCTCAGTGGATAGCCTCCTTCAGAAAAAACGTAGGACTAGACCTAGAGGACTGATAAAGTCAATGAAATTAGGGCTTTATAGATATAAAACTCTAGTATAAAAAATTAGCATTCTTGCAGTCTTCTTTTACGAAAATTTTGTAACCAGGTGTTTTCATTTTGTAGCAATAATTCCTGTTCCTTTACATTTTTTGTGTGCTTCCCTTTGAAAGTTATGTGCTTAAACATGCGTTTACAAGTTAAGAACATCTATTGAGTCAATGTAATCGGATGGGATTTTGAAAGAGCGAGATGGTAACGCTCTCTAACCTTTGAAACATGTAATATGAGCTACGTTCGTAGAGGATGATAAGCCCTAGATTTTCTGGCTTTATTTTTATGCGAGTTTGGTCTCATAGGTGCCTCAATGGAATGCACTTGGGTTGAATGAGTTAGTATTTATTATAGAAATGCGTGCATTCGCTAGGCAAGAGCAGGTTTTGAAAAAGTGTAGCGAAATAGCACTTGTTCTTGAGAGGATTTTTATTTGCCTTCTCATCTTACCGTTGGAGGTCATTCTTTCTACTTGCTGGCGCTGAGCACATCTTCTCTTGTGCTTAAGGACAGGAGGATGCTAGAGAAACTGTGCTAAACATCCTTGCCTTTGAATGTCAGTCCCATAAAATCCCTTTCAGCCCCTAGTGCTCCCCTCTACTGGAAATATCTTTGCTGGGCGTTGGAAAGGTTTCAGCTGTCAAACGAGTGATTTGATCCTTCAAGGCTTTAGGTACTTCTGTGCTTAGGCACATTCTGGACCAATGACAGAATCCATTTCGTTGCTAAGAATAAAATTAGTTAGAAGCGCAGCTTAGCGAGAGTTTTTTTTGCTTCCACACCGGTTCTGGGAAAATTGTAAGTACGGACGGACCCAGGAAAATCCCCTTTCGAACGCTTTTCGCGTGGGGCTTTTCTCTTTCGGGATAGTTTTCATGTAGCAGTTTTCATATTATGAAATGCTGTTGAACTGGGAAAATTAGCCTTGTGGCCAGTACCGCGAGGTATAGTTTATTATATTTTAAGTTATGCTACATGCTTGGTGGCGAAATGCAATCTCTTGTACTCACATTATTATCTCACTTCACTCAAAAAGATTTCACATTTGAAAAAAAGAATTGCTTAAAAATATATCGATGTATACCATCCCATGCAGAGTTGTTTAATGAAAAAGATTTTCTCTATGTTTCTTTTGTGCGTACTTATCTATACGTAAAACTTCTACCACCAGAAGTAACTATTGACATTTAAGTGTGATGAACTATTGGGACTTAGAGTAGAAGCTTTACCAAGTGCAGCGTGTAATAGTGCATTGACACCAGGATCCGTTTCGTTGCTGAAAAGATACTACGTTGAAAGTTCAAATTAGTGACAATTTCTTCCTGCAAAATGGTTGTACGAAATTTATAAGTTCCGAGTGGGGACCCTCTCAAGATGATTACCGTTCAACCTTATCTCGTCTTAGGCCTTTCCTCCTCGGGATGGTTTTCTTGGAGCAACAATTAATTTCGTGCATGCTATCTGTTTTTAATGATGCTGTTAGGCTATGTACTTGATGGCAACATTCTTTACCTTATACACAAATGCACAAGTTTAGGAATCTACGAAAAAAATAAATGTGGTATTTTGTGTTTACTTGAGAACTACTTCAGTATTTTTGTAATGCTAGCTGTTGGTTGGGAATGATTTAAAGCCATCACCAGGTAACCCGCTTCATTGAGCTTCTTATTTTAAATTTGGAGAGTTTTCTTGCATTTATTCGTTATTATTGCAGTGCCATACGTTATACCACTGTCATCAGATGTAAATATTTAATTCAAGGTTGACACATTAGGAAGGAGAAAATTAGAGCAATGCAAATAGAAAAACCATCTGTCAGCAAGGTAAAACGTATAAGAATCAACCCAAAGTCTTGGTATCATGCAAACATTACTTTGCAAGATTTTATATTAAAGTCATATTTTGTCTTTTGCTCTCTACTTTCTTGTTAGTTTGTTGGTTTTTGTTAGTTATTATCGGTGGTGACAGACATCTAAGGTCATTTTAACCTTTAAATTTTGGGAAGGAAAATTTGTCGAGAGAATGCAGAGTTAAGAGAATCCTGGCGTCGGTATTAGCCTGCTCTTAACTAAAAGCTTCAAAGGGTCCGCAGTTTAACATCCCATCCAACGGACAAAGTACTGTACTCTTACTCTATTCATGGTACCCAGTTAGGAATCGGAGCTCCTCTGAAAAATATTCGCCACTGCAGGGATTTCAGTCGAGGCCACTCTAGCCACTGCACTTTATCAATCACTACTTTTATTTGGAATTTACGTTTGTTTGCTCAGAAAAATATCAGTAGAAGACGTATATCACTCGCGTAGAATTTAGTCCCAGTTTCTCTTTGTAAAATCCTGCTTATGGAATGGCGCTAGACTTTTGTTGTACTACATTTCAGGTTCAGATGAGATCATTTTTTAGTAGACGACAGTATTTCACATACTGCTAATTTCCGAGGTGTGTACACCATATTGTTAAGCAAACAGCCTCGAACTCTCTCACATTCGTCATTCGCTTTTTTCCCCAAGGCGAACAGGGTAAGAAAAACGAATAAAACTAATGTGTTCTTTGCCTGCCTTCTAGTGCCCTTATCCGTATGACGGATAAACTCATGCCTGGTATAGCACAACTCTATTTATCATCTCTTCATCTAGGTACTTATTAGTGTTACTTGGCCCGACGCTGACTATGACAGCCGGTAATCTCTCCATTCTCTTTAACATGGGAAAGAAATCTCTCGACGCCAAAAATACAATCCGGCACCTCCCAGCTTATTCCGCGGACACACTTTGATTGATAACATGTGTCGTAAATAATACTCCAAGCATAAATCATTGAGATGAAGATATTTTTTTACATCCAATTGGGCCGCATTAACTAAATTAATTCACATCGTAAACAACTCACTTGGAAATTATTTGGCAATTCCTTTTCTTTTTTTTCCTTCCGCCTGGAAGAAAAAAATCTTTTATCTTTTGCGTGTGTGGTTTTTCCTCCATAATTCTTAAAGTTTATGGCACTGCCCCATGGAGACAGAAGGTAGTCGTGGGACTGACGTGAAAATGAACCGCTTTTTTCGTTGCAATGTCGAATGAGTCCCTTGCAAGCGGGGCGGCGCTGTCGCCTTCAAATTCGGGTTAGTTGCGACACACTCAAATAAATTACAACCCTAGCCGCTCCAACTTGGAGTTCAATTAGGACTTTTTTCGGTTTCATTTGCAATGGATTCGAGCAAATCTAAAGGAATGCAGCCCTCACTGGGCGCTCTATAATGGAGTACGGTCGCCATACAAAATTTTATGCAACTTTTGTTTCATTCTCTACGCACGTACTCCTATGTTACCTTCACGAATAGCCGGGTGGTTTTGAGTTGGAATGGTAATCGCCCTGATATTTAGCTTCCAACTGCAGGTTACGCTTCGAATTCCTGGATAGATCTGGAAACGATCGGGTATATTCACGAAAGAAACTTTCGAATTCTAGGAAAAGCTTTGAAAACCAAAACTTGATTGATTTTTAATGCCTGTGACGGCTTTCAGAATACTTTTTTTTAACGCCACCGGTTCTTAATATAGTAGTTACGCCATAAATTTGCTGCATTATGAAAATAAAAACTCTGATTCTATGCTTTTATACGGTTATAGATACATCCAAATTGTTCGTATTCGACGATAGGTGATAAGCAAAATAGCACTACTGAGTTCCTGTGTAAAATTTAGTGCTGGGAATATTGCGAGAGAATAGTTAAGAAGTGTCCTCTTTTTTTCTGAGGAGCATTATCAGATTGATAACTTAATAATAAAACATTTGAGTGATTATTGATAAGGCGAGAAGTTATAACTATGGTTATGATTGCGAAATTAGATGTTATTATTTTATATTTCCATGTTATTTTGAATGTAATTAGAGTATAACGTCTATTATAAAGTAGTAGTTATGATCAATAATTTCGTCACTCTTTATCACTTACAAATTCTAGTGTAATATTTTATACAGAGAGCATCAGATATATTATTTGGACTTCAAAATACAATGGAAATTGCAGTAGGAATATTCAAATGATATTATTAAGGTACTCGTCAAAATATCTGAGATAGTTTCACCTACCTCTAAGAAGCGTCCTATTTCTATCCTTAAGGATACCAATGCATCGGAATTGAGTCTAGTAATTGGTCAGGGTCACTATGCCTGCTTTGAGGTATTGTTTCAGCTACCAATAGTACTTCATGTTTTAGCGCATCTCTTGCCGCTGTATATGGAGGGTATAAATTAAGGCTCCGGAAAAAATTGCAATAGCTTTGTAGTTCCCTGAAAAGGTGGGCATCGTGATTCGGCAGGAGAATAAATTTTCCTCGGGTGAAACTCACAAAATGCGTGATGCCCTGGCAGGCATTTCTCAACTTATCCGGCCCCATCGTCTACCGGAGGATCTCATTAAAAATACTTGATTAGTGGACTTTTAGCGTTAATGGAATATCTCTTTGAAATATCATGTGCTCGTCTAACCTTTACGTCCAACGTTGGTCACCTCCGCTTTGCCTAATTGAATAATTGTGTTATTTATGGGGAGGCATTTTGTAATTGCATCGTGCCTAGACACGCATGCCAGGTCGGTATCACGCTATGTTTTCAGCTGGGTTTAATTATTTAATCGCCGTGGCTCGCCATAGAAATATGCATTGTAATTTCGATTGAATGGCATGTTTGAAACGGTGGAAGAATATACTAATCGGAAAAATGCAATGCAATATCATGTCCTCCGTCGGTAACGTCTTATGCTCCGTTTTTTATGCTTTGGGTTTTGCGTTGCACGTGTTGCCACAGCGGCGTGCGTCGCCCACAGAGCACGTTTCCATGCTTAGTACTGCGCTTTCGGTAATGCCGATTATATGGGGATCACTCATTAGTCGAGGTCCATCCGGGGAGATAAGTTTGCTGCTTCCCTTCACTCCTTCCCCTTCTCTGCCAACTGCTCTATCCATTCGTAATTCTTTAGTTTAAGGTAGTTTGAGCGAGATAGTTCCCTAGTTATATCGAGACCATATTCGAATTTCAGTTTTTTTATTTCATCATCTGTAAGAAGTACGACGAATAAATGCTTAAATGTTAATGGCGCCAAAATATAGATATTTATGAGAAAAACTCTCAGTAAAAAGCTCTCAGTAATTATAAATACATGTCTCTAACTTGACTAATTTTTTCACGCCGTAAAGTGAAAACGCCTTCACAGCAGAAGGTTTTTTAGTGATTCTGTAAATATTACTGCGATTTGTAATCGATTAATATTTATAAATAGTTAAGAAAACATACAAACTACACACCGGTAGTTTTTTTGACGAAATCTAGGTGTTATAAATTCCTAATTTTTTCAATTTTCTCCCTATGGAGCGCACAGCCGTAATCAATCCCATGTAAAATAACGTATATTTTTACGCAAATTACTCGAAAAGTAGTTCTGCAAAGGGTTGATATTTTGATATTTTTGGAAAGATGGGAGTTTTATCTCTAAAATGAAGTCAAATTCATCAAATTCTTGGTGAAGCGATATTTCGCTCAAACTACCTTATCATCCTTCAGAGTGATTAACTCCATCTTTTCTCTTTCTCAGTACTTGATACCATTTAATTTTTCCTTCAATTTTATTTTCCAGCATGCTTTACTGCGTAATCATCCCTGCTCCCCTACTCTTCGCAGTACTTCGTCATTGGTGATGCTTTCCATTCATTTGATTTTCATCTTTTTTCTATGAAACGGCATATTCTTTGTCTCCAATCTTCTGTGCTGTTGCTTTTAACTTGCAAGCTCCACTGCCATGTGAGACCATACTCCACGCATACTTTAACGAAAGTTTCTTTAATTTAAGACTTGTGTTACTAGCTATTATTAGTTCCTTCTGTTGATAGAATGTCCCTTTTGCCAAGGGTACTCTGCTCACTCTTTCTTGCTTCTTTCTCGACTGGTACTCCCTACTTCCCAGTTAGCAAAATTAGTTCACCTGTTTCCTTTTTATTGAGCAAGTCTAATGGTGTTTTTCTCTTCTTCATTTCCTCCACAAGGAATTATATTGGTTTTCATTGCATTGATTATCTCGCTTAAGTAAAGCATAATTTTTCGTGCAATTCAATATCGTAATGTATTTTCTCAGTTTCCAAATCACTGCGAATATATAAGTATATGGTATTCAGTCACGCGTAAGGGTGAAAGAGGCAATACCCAAATGGGGATGAAATTCGCCATGAATTAACGTAAAAATCATATGATTTGACCGGGATTCGAAACTTCCAAGTGCCGGTCAGCTTAAACTACCAAACCAGCTTAATTAATTACTACGTGTTACAACGGGGTTTATACGAACTAGATTGTCTTGTCTCCAGTCCACATCGTAGCACAAGAGACGTGGTTGTGCTTTATAAGCCACAGTTGCGAGGGAATAATCCAACGTTCTCCCTTTAAAAGGGCTGACCACTGACAATATCCAAATCACTGCTAGTGCACAAAAGATATGGCATGCAGCAATGTGCACAGGGGTAAAGATGTGCACCAAGGGGGATGAAATTGTTCATTTACACAATATTTTGCAGCTCTATTCTACACTTTCGCATCTGATGGGCGTTTACGAAGACCGTTTGTGCTATCTCTTTCTCTTGTCATCGTCCACCCCTTTCACTTTACATTCCCCGTCGTTTACTGGGCAACATCAGCAACGGTACTTACCCCGTCGCTTCTGGATCATTCTCGATTTTCAACTCCCCTTCGTGCCTACTCTCCTTCCTCACAAGTGGTGTTGAAAAAGCGAAAGCACCGTCCGTCCGTCCCCTCCAACCCCTGCCCTACTCCTCGCCCTCTCCCCCTAGCTTCCCCTCAACTGGCGCGAGACTTGAATATCTCGATTGCTCCGTGATAACGTTGAGGTTGGTCAGCAAGCGGGCGCCTCGTTTGCCTTGCCTATGCCGACTGCTAATTGGAACTATCGCGACGGTAATATGACGGGCGGGCCGAAAAAAAAATGTATTCTCTTCGCGCTCGGAATTGGCCCGTGTTGCAGAATTTATTGTTTCAGCGTCATTTATTCCTTCCATTATGGGTAGGTTTTGGTGGGTCATTGCTACTCTCTTATTATCCAATACCTTGGAAATAATTTGGACTCCCTGTTTTGCAAAATAAAATTCTATTCATAGAAATGTTTGGATTGATTACATGTTGTTTAGTTTGACAAAGAGTGGATAACATTTCTCCCAACACAAATGTAAATGCAAATTTCTCTCAGAAATGCCTATAGTTTAAATTACTAATGTAATTATTGTTTAACATAATTGTTATTATGAAAATGACATTGAAAATAATTGCTTTCATTACGGTTCAAGTACGCACGGCATAAAACTCTCCAGGTCAATTATCTATCCTGATATATCGTGACAGAATTGTATAAATAGCTCAGAAGTGTTGGAAAATAAAGTCCCTTCTCTCTAAGACCTATCCCAGAATCAGCATGAAAATTTCATTTTCTGGGCCGCCCGTCTTATTTGTTTCTAGTCCTGTTCAGTTAGCTATGTCAGGGCTACTTGATTCACTATTTTATGCATGAGTCGATTCCAAAGATTTTGATGTCTTAAGGCTTATTCTAGTTTTTGTTCGGGGTAATGTTATTTATAAATTTTAAAAGTACATATCCTTGGCAAAATACATTCCTCGTGCTTCTTCTAATGTGAGAGTCAATCATCAGTTGTGTTTACGTCCCGAGAGAACCTTCATTATAGCTTTCTGATAATTTTGTTCTCTTATCTAACACATTAAATATTTGCGATTATATTTTCACTACTATAAATTTCAGAGCTCCGATGCACACTTCTTTGGTCAGCTTACTAATGAGTAATTTTCCTTAATAACTTCTGTGATTGTTAACATGTTGTTAGTACATATTTCACTGAAGATATCTTTAGCACTCTTTTAACTTCACTGCACATCTTTCGCGAAATGTCCGATAGTAGTTCTGACTACATATACGAAAGCAATACAAATACTATCGCTTTTCTTAGAAAGTTTATTATATTACAGTTAAAGCCTTTGTACAAGTATATTTGTATCCCCTTTATATTGTGAATGCGCTTATAATGCTATTGGATACCGCGCCCTATCTGACCTTAACAGTCGTTCTCACGGTAATAATCGCATGTGCCCTCCCCTTTCTTCAGTTCTCTCTTTCATGCCTGACGCAAGAAAGGTTTAAGTTTTCAAAACCCGAGTTTTGCTATAAATTTTATTTTAATTCAGTGTGTCATGCAAATATTAAGGTCTAATAATCCAATTTCCTTCGATACTATAAATACACGTACGAATAAATTGAAAGATTAATGTTACATAAATACTGCGAGTTACTGGAGTATAATTGCCCATGAAAGAGAGCGGCACGTCTCGTTTAGAGATCAACTTTCCTCTTGGTTAACCTTTCTGAAATATAGATTATCCTTTTCCAGATTGCAGATATCTCCTTATAGCATTTACCGTTCGCGATAGCCATCGTGAACTTCTCTATATGTCGTGTGCACGGGAGGAGTGAAACTCCATCCTACTTCTTAAGGCTCCCATTTCTGAAGTTACTGACCCTCCCTACTTACTTGGTACTCTCTACTTACGTGATACTTACACATCTCGTTTATATAATGTTGAATTCCATGCGTGGATTGCTCATTATAGGAAGATGATTCTTTATGTATCTCAAGGTTAAATATTTAAGGTAAAATTACTTAGCTACATCTCATCCATCATATTTTTTTAACCCGGAGATAGGTTCACCGCTAACGACCATTCCTTCCCATTCTTTGCTAACTCTCATGGAACTTAATAGTGTACTTTTCCATCAGCCATATTATATATTTCGTGTATATTTCTTTAATCCTTCTCAACATACCTTCCTTTTTGTTTTGGCCTCTATGATGTATCTTCTGGATTCGCTTTGTAACTTTTCATAATATTTTCTATCCAAAGAGTTGTTCATTGCAAACCACTCCTTCGTATACTGAGGCAACTGTCTTGAGCTGTACTAATCGAGACGTTGCAACCATAGGCCCGTTAATTAAGTCAAAGCCTAATTCCAATCCTATTCCCAATCCAATTAAGTCAAATCCTAATCCCAAACTCCCAAGGTATCAGATATATTTTTTAGCTTTTTGTCTGATTTTTGATTCGAGGAATTTCACTGCAGTCCTCCATTTCTTTCAATCTTTAATCTCTCTCATGCTAAATGCCCATGCTCAAGGTCTTAGACACTGACGCATCCTTGCCTCTATCTTTCTTGATTTGGTCCGGGCATCGGTCTCTTGTTTCTGTCTGCAGAGTTTTCTATTCTGCTCTCTATAATATCTTCTCATAAAATGCAAAGTTGAAAACGTGCAAATATGACGAATTACGCTGAATAATTCAAATTTGCCACAGCAAATATACACTTCGTTAAAATTTCCAATGTGTAAATTCAATTTTAAAATAGTTAAAAGTGTTTGAACATGACCTATCTGTATTTTTAGCTATATTTGGCAGCAGTTAAAATTGTTTTCTTGTTCTTCATTTGGCATATTCACAAACTTTACATTTATGTCCTGATGCCTCTCAAGAAGTCGTTATTCTTTAGATTAGATTGTTATATCCGTCTGATTTTGTTCAGTATGCTGATTTAATTTTCTAATCTTCTGTTTACTTCCTCGTTTATTCATTCGCTTGATCTTTAGCAGCTGCCTCCAACATCAAGTTCCGAAAGTCTCTATTTTATCGCCATTTTACAGTTGTTTAAGACTGATCTGAGTATAGACACGCTCGGCACGAATGCTTTTGGTATTATGTATTTGTGGTGAAGAAAAAGGGATTAAAGTGATTCGTGATCGGATCACAGGGTGGAGATCGGTGTATATGGTGAGTCATCCTTTCCCTTGATAGAGGGGTGTAGCGGAACGATCGAATTTTAGAAAATTGAACTACCTTCGGCAGGTAAAAAAACTACCCTCTCATTGGAGACCCACAACACCAAATTTTAGCGAATAAATCCTGCTATATCTCTCCCTCCTTGATCGACCTTGATTTTCGAACCTATATTTTGGGATGCGCTGATGAACTGCGGTAAATTGCCCTGCTCTTCACCTGGCGATTACACCAGAGGGCATTCTTAACGCATCTTGACTCTTTGCTGATCATCCGGATGATGTGGTTGTTGGTTTGTGAATTAATTTCTACAAGAAAAATAAATTATAGCCTGTGAAAACTACGGTATTTGACTAGAATGTCGGTTTGTTCATTGATGATACTTATAGCCTTCCTAGTATCAAGTTCATTTTACAGGTAGCATTTCCTCGAGCTGTAGAATGAATGGATTGATGTGCTGTCCAAATTATGTCGTGTAAAGTAGAGTCACTCGTGGAGTGACTTCAGGGGACAAACGCATGAGTGGCTTCAGGGGAAATATCACCTGCTCTAATTTGGTAAAGTCTCCCTCGCAATTTATAGTATTCACATGCATCATCCACCAAATCTGTTTTTCATGCATCATTCCATCCAATTCATGCATTTATCATGCATCATTCCTCTGAAGTAGAATCGCAAGTAATAGTCGAGAAAGCTAAACATCGTTGCGTATGTATAGCGTACTCGTAAATACGGATGTCTTCTTTGTGTAACCATTCCAATCAATGATCAACTAATGCCTCTTTCACAAATACCATTTGAAGCTGTTTTCATTATTAATCTCCCTCACTGTTGCTGTTTCTTTCGTGACTGTCCTAATTGATGCCGCTTCATTGTACGCAGTGAGCTGTCCCTTGTAAAAACGCCTGATTGAAGTAGTAACAATAGGCATCGGAGAAGGGGGAACGGCGTAAAAATTCACATTTGGCGCGATGAGCGGCAGCGAATGCGTTGAAAATAATCAGGGAAAAAAGAGTGTCCTAGATGAATCACGAACTTCCTACCTACTAGTGCACGGCTTTCCTGGCCAGTAGGTACGCAGACCAATACTCTGCCCAGGAATTCAAGTCTATAGGCAATTTTTTGACGATCTATAGAAACAAGATGTTGTTTGCCATTATGTTTTATTCAAAATGGCCCACCGTAGGTGAAGCTTATTTCACAGTTGACATGGTGGTCATGGATAGATCATATAAACTACCTCAACGCGTGACAAGCAGACCTGCACTACATTTCCTGGTTTAGCGCCGTTCCCAATCCAGAAGACAATTCCTCCGGCGATTCTCAACGTATTGGGGAAGGGGGGAGGGGCATTTATTTTCCCTGTTCCATATGTTGTTTCTGAGAAATAATATTTTTGCAGAAAATCGAGCTGATTTGTTTTGACTATGCGAGTTCTTATCAGCTTCACCCGGATTTGAAATTTAGCCCTCTACTATTCAACTGAATGCAATGAAAAATAAATCACGGTGTCATCATATATTATCCAGCGCCAATATTTTTCATCCCTCCTGCAACCATCGTTTTCCCCTCTTCAGTTCTCAATGTCCTGAAATATTTTTCCAATAGTTCATAGCGCGCCCTCTTAGATTTTATTAATTTATCATTATTGGATATACTTTGCTGAAGTAGATGTTGAATTTTATCCTCCTCGCTGACCTTGTATTTTTTATGATCGTGTTTATATCTTAGAATATATAATGCCGTATAGTTATTCACATTCAATAGGAAGCCTTCATGTTTGAGTGCTGCTCTTCAATCTTCTTCTTTGCCGTTCCGTGCGATTTATTAGACCTATTAATTCTTTTGACGACCGACATACGGATTTGGCTTTTTCCCAGCTGGAGGAGTCTCGGGAAACGCTTGTAGGCGATAATTCAGCTGAAGCCTCTTCAATGCTCTAAATGTGGGAACATGCGTGTATGACGCTTCCAGTCTGTTCTTGAAAATAAATTGCCACTCGCTAAAATGCATTCTCTCATCTAAAAGGGAAGCTGAATCGTGGTTTTATCTGAGAAACGCTACTCTATTTTTTATGGCCTCATATGTTTTTTTATCATCCCCCTTGCGAAAACTAAATTTATATCCTTTCATATTTACACGGATCTTGAAAGATTTTTTTACCTCATCATCTCTTCACATTGAGTCCATTCTTCGGTCTACCTTTAGTTCTCACCATTAGCACTTAAGAAGGTCACTTAAATGCATTCAGTAATTTTGCAATGTAAGTTGAATTGGTTATGAAATGTTGGTGAAGTCATCTGATTCAAGGTCGTATTTAGCTGTAATTACTTTCCAGGTTCATATATAAATGCTAGAATTAAAAAAAATCACTTGCTATGAAGAACTTTGAGGCATTCCATGCAGATTACTAGTACTTCCATGCTAAAATATTATGGCTGAATGGCATACCGTCGAGCTCTGTTTTAATTTAGTTTTTAAAAGCCAAGTAGTTTGCTCTCCACAGAAATCAACTTATAAACAAACAAAATTATAAAATGACGCCTTTTTTCTACTAATTTTCTTTATAAGGAATATCAAATATATCTCTTCATTGAGAATTTCCTATTTCTATGCCTCGCAGTTCAAGTAAAATGAAATATTTCACATTATAAATATTACTTACGTTAACTTGACATATTTTCCTTTTATTCTTAAAGTAATCATTGTTTTTATTCGTGCAGGTATCTGTCAGCAACGTAGTTACGAAATTAATACTAAAAAATTGAAAAGTTTCTTTTTCAATCATTTTCATTGTTATTTAGTAGGTGGATTGTACCATCCACATAAGTAATGTATTATTGTATTACATAAGTATTTAGGAAAAAGTATCTCACATCGGGAATCAAACCCTTCGACTTTCTGGACCGATGCGCGGACCACGACGTTACTTTTTTTCTTATTTCCAAAGTCAAGTTGTCAGGGAATCTACATAAGGTAGCTATTGTGCGCCACAACGCACAGTGGTCCGGATCCGAAAAAAGGCGGACAAAAGTCATTCTTTCGACTTTCTTGAAACTCACTTTAAATATGCAGTTCTTGTAGTAAACTGTCCGGGGTATCATACCGCACACTTAGTTTTGCATATAACGCTTTGTTTAGTTCAATAAATTGCTTCAAAGTAGAGCTAATTTTAGTTAAACCGCGCTCTTTTAATTTTTTCGAAAAATACACATTTTTAACATTTTTTTTGCTCTATTTCGTATTAAAAATTGGTAAAATAACTGTGGACTATACTTATATGGACACTTTACCATAATAAAAACTAGGTTTCAATCTTGTAGTCATTGTGATGATCGCTGAAGGAGTTCTTCAAGAAAAACCATTTTTTCTCGCAAATTTCGCATAAACGTTGGATTATAAAAAGAGTGACACCGAGTGACACGGAGATTCTTATAGTGGCAAGAGTGAGTTATATTAGAAAGATATAAGTAAAGGATTTAGCTGCAAATATTTGCAAATAAGTGAATGACAACGACTTATATGAGACTCTGCCGCGGACGTAAACGTCGGAACTAGACTCGCGAGCTTCGTCACAGAGGAGACACATTGTGAAATACGTCTTTTCCAATGTTTTATTGATAAAGATTTTAAAAACGAAGAAGTTTACTATGTTTTTATCTATTATATTCTGTTCTTGGCCGAATTTACTCTAGAAAGAGCGAGAGAATGAATTTCAGACTGCGATACTAAGCGAAATTGTGACGCTGGAAGAGGAGGAAAATATTTTCTTCGATCGCTTCTCAGTATGATTCCCATGGAATTTTGTTAATCATTGGAAGTATATAAGACTGGTTGTATGCACTGCTGCTGGGAAAACCCACCTCTGGCTGTCCCTTTCCTCAAAGCCTAAGTGACAGGAGACCCGTTACCCGCACACGTGCCGGACCCAAGGGTAGTGGGTAAGGTCCTTTGTAATAAGTCGGGATATTTTACTATCCCTAATTAGCGCACCACCCAACTTGTGTTTATTGCCTCAAGGTGGTTTCATTGACCTGCAAGTGAAGTTGCACGTGTTAACACTTGTGGTATTTACCCTCCAGGTGCATCTTTCCAGATGGGTTTTATTGGACGGCTGCCGCTGGTATGCATTTTCGCACACAATGAAGGCATTGCATATTTCTCTTTATGCGATCCAAAAACCCTCCTGGTTATCCTCGGGGGTAGACCCAGGTTCTTGGGGGTGACGGTAACTCCTCTTCTTAACCTCCTCAATGCTTCAGTCGAAACATTTTGTTGCTCTTCAGTTGCTCCTTTTCTATCGATGTGTACACATGCCAGTTCTTAGTCGTTGGGTCCTCGGCTGGCAATAGTTATCGTGATGTGAAGTGATCTCTGAAGTAAATGTTAGTGTTGTGATAATTCGGAATAGTGTTGTGATTCAATGATTTTTTTGTTCCTGGCCGCCACAGCGATAAGGATAATTAATCAGGTATGTCATTTCTCTTTTATTTCCGTTTTTGAAGTTGATCTAATACGAGGTACCACACTAAAGTTTACATTGTTTTGCTACCGCTCAAACTCCTAACTTTCTAGAATAGAGAATATTTTTCAGTATTTAACGAACCAATGGTTCTAATTTTTAACTCACAGCTATGTCGTTAACATTTACACGGAAGCAACTGCACGATAAAATGCAGGAGAAAAAAAGAAAGTCAATGGACGACCGGAAAAGTAATTTGACGGGATTTCTTGAGGATTGCCTACATTTACACGGAGATGAGCACGCAAAAAATGACCTCAAAAATTTTTTGAAAGAAAATTTTTTTGTTGGTTACGAGAAAAGATGGCGAGCTTGCTCTCGAACGAACTCTTTTTTTGTACAGAGGTGTGCGACTTGGTTGGATCAAATCGTTGATTTTCCTGATGTTGTGTATCGTAACCTTCCAAGCACCTCAGGTTCGTATTTTCCCTGTGTTTTCATTGTGATATGACATCTCTTGAGCTATTGTCTAAGTAATAAGCCTTTTTTATCAGGTATATCTCAGAAAAGAAAGGGTAGGCCAAAGAAACAATTTTCGGATGTCACTATCCGGTCAAAAAGAAGGAAAACTACATTCCTTAGAGAAAGTACTTCCCCTGCAGAACAGTCTTTTGCTACAGCCATGAAGCTTAGAGAGAAAGGACATGGCGCAGAAGCGTCTCTAGTGAAAGAGGCTACGATGACCACCCCTACACGGGCCAAACGAATATTGAAAAAGTGGAAGCGGGAAGAGAAGCCCCTCTCTACTATGTCCTCTGATGACGGTTTAGCATTAGTCGTCAATTCAAATCTGACAAAAAAACAGTATTTGCAGATAAGAAACGCAGCAAGATATCATGGCCATGATTTGTATCCATCATATCATTCTATTTTGAATGCCAAAAAGACTACTTATCCGGATGGTATTGAAAACGCAGAGAAGAAATGTGAAGTTAAACTGCAATCCTTGTTGCACCACACTTGCTCGAGGCTACTACAATTTTTGCCGATATTTTCAGGTAGTTATTTAAATGTGTGTTAATTTATATAAATATATAATTTTTTAAATTTGTGAGTGGAATGTGAATTATGAGTGGTTCTACATGCCACCCACAGTACATAAAGTTCTGCTGCATGGTGCAGATGTCAATGAGTCAGCTCTTCTTCCAATTGGAGAGCTTTCGGAGGAGGCCCAGGAATCGCGGAATAGGGATATAAGAAATTATCGTGAGCATCACGCAAGAAAAATTTCAAGATTCCACACGAATGAGGACGTTTTCCGTAGACTAATCCTGACCTCTGATCCATTCCTCAGTAGGTACATTAGGTGCTGAATTAAATAAATACCGTGGCCTAAAAGATCTGCCTAAAGAGGTCCGTGAGCTCTTGCAAGTATATCCTGACTCAGCGAGTGAATACGAGGAAGAGGAGTGGAATTCAGGAGAATCAGATTTGGAATTATATACATTGTAAATTTAATAAGATACTAAGTATTTTTCATTAAAATAAATGAGTTCATTTGTACTTAAAACTGTTTTCATATTTATTTAATAATTACTTAGTTTTTAGTTTCAGCGGCACTACCTCTGCTAGCTGATAATCGCAATCAGTTTAACGTTAGAAACATTTCCCCCAACTGCCTTACATTCACCCATTTAAAAAAAATTATTTATTAATTTAAAGGTCTAGAAGTCATATTATACAAATACTTTATATATATTTGCATATTTAATAATAACAGGCGTTTTCTATGGAGTATCCTCATTATCGGTTAATTTATCATTAAAATTCTCAATATCTTCTTAAATAATTATTTTTTGTTAAAAATAACAGCAGAAATGAACTAAGCGCGTCTTAAAACATATAAATGACAATTTTCAAAGTAATCCGACAAAAATCTGATTTTTGTCCCTCTTTTTCGCGATCCGGACCACTGTGCAACGGTCCGTCAAGTACGTCACTCTTTAACCCTTTCAATACTAACGGGAAACATTAGTTCCAGCAAGTGTCTCTGTTTTAAATTATTAATGCACCCAGTAGGAACGAAAAGAAATACACTTATTTTATTTCCATCATGCATATAAAAAAGCAGTCTTTAAAGAGTTCATGCATGGCTATATTTTGAGGAAGCCACAGTGCATAAGGATAGGTCGTATAAATTATCCCAATATGTGGCAAGCGGTCCTTTTATAATTTCTGGTCTTATGTAAGTAATTTTGACCTTCCGTGATGAACAGCAAACATTAACTTGTAAATTAACAGCGGAAAAAGTGACGTTGCTAAACTTGAACAGACATAATAAAACCGGACCTTAGTTCTTTTTCACAAATTTATACTTAATCGGCCTACGTGTTTCACCATACTTTGACATAACTCTGTGTACGTTTTCCACAAGATTATGTCACTGTGAAGTGCGTCGTGCCTGTTAAATATGTTTATAGAAGACAATTAAGTGTTTTATCCATCATGAATATCGACGACAACTTCCACCAGGTCAAGCCTAGAGCAGTTATATTTACTGACTAAAAGACTTTTCTTGACCCGGAATTGAACCGCACACCTTCCCATTTTCCCGAAAGGAAAGGTTTTTGAACCACGGGTCGTCACCATGCCAATCTTTGGTTCGATTCTCGTTCCAAGAAACATTATTACCTTTGGCAATTTCGAAAAATTGGCTGCTCTGTGTGCATGTTGAATTCAATTAAAACGTTCTGCTATGTCATAAGACTATTTTAAGAGTTTTTTTGTCCAAGAGTTGAACTTTCTTATACCTATGGCTATGTTACTAGAAATGTTTTTCCTAAGACTCCATATTTCTTTAGATTAACCTTTGCTTCCACGGAATGTTTTTATTTGAAACTATCTCATTTTGCCCATCACGAATTAGAAGGGACCGTCAGGAAGGGACCGTTCCCTTCCTTATTCTTATAGTTCCGCAAAATATTTCAAATTGACCTCTGTTCCAAGTTTTGAATAGCGTGCGTCATCCTCTCTCTTATCTTTTCTGTGGAAATCGGAAGTCGTGACTCACAGGAAACGCACGAGAGCTAGATGGTCACTAAATATATTTCCAACCTGCGCAAGGTTAATCCATGTCACGTTTGAAATACAGTGAGATTGACCTTTTGAGAAAACCATTTCCACTTCTGATACGATTTAACGTTCCTGGATAATGATTTTTTGATCGTGATTTGAGGTTCTCATGCGGTCAGGTGGTAGCACACCCTAACCGTGGGATACTCGCAATATTACTTCTCAGGATACACGGTGCGAGATTGGCGACTCAGTCGAGACTCAATCAACTGGCCAATTTATTTAAACAAATTCTGACGATTCTCACTGGGACGGTTGTCCTACGTGTGTTATTATTTTCAGTTACTTCGTTTTTATCACGCGTACCAGTGAATTCTCATGTTTGGTGGACTCTAGCAATTATGCAAGACCCTGCATATTTTTTATGTGTGATTTCCCTTTTGCAGATTTCTAATAATGCCTTTTGATTGTAGTAAGATGTTTTTTCTCTAAATTAAACATTTTTTCATGTAAAATAATTTAATTGGAACCACTTCTGTTTCATAAGGCGATTCAGAAAATCTAGTTTTGCGTGAAGTTTAATAGTGAGCAGGAACAATTATGTGAGATTGACATTAATTAAAAACTAAATATTGAAATGATAAAAGGAACTTTTACCGTTAGAAGCAGGAATGGAAATCAAATATTGATTTAGGAAAAGTATTGCTTGCTCTTGTGAAATGAAATCTGTAACTTAGTAATTCCACATAAACTTTATTAACTACCGTTAATAAAATTTATATGTCGTTTTTAAGGTCGTGTCGTGTTTCAGGTCGTTAATAAATGTGGAATTACTAAGTTACAGCTTTCATTTCACAATGTGAAGCAAGTTCCACAAAGTTTCGCCCAACACAACCAGTCTGATTATTGCTTGCCCCTGGGTGTACGATTTTGAAGCCTGTCTTTTCACAATAGCATCCGTTATTCATAATTTTCGGTGGTAGTTTCTCGTGTAGCGTAAAATAAAACGATTTTTAAATTAATTAATTCATTAATTATTTTTGAGCGAAAAAATAAATTTTAACTTGAAAAGTCATTTCAGTGCAATATTAACCCATTGAAACCCTTTGTTTTCAGCGTAATGAATGCATAACATATCGTACACTACATCGCCGATTTCTCAATTGATGAGGCTTCACTTCTCTTCACAGCTATCGTGGATAGTGGTTCTGGCCTTCTCATTGAATCCATGGAGGCCGCACTCACTTTCACTGGTTAGAGGATGAGCATCGCTAAGTAAATAACGCTCTTGTTTTGAAGTTCGCGTCAGGATCACACATCGCGCACCGTATTCATCACGACCCTCCCACTCATCTACCGACTTTTAATGACCGCCACGGTAGTCGTAAGTTCCATCTTTTACAACCACCCGAGCGGCGCTTCGTGATCGGCTCAATTATATTTTTCCCCCCTTAACGAGACATCATGCCGCATTTGACTGCCGACGATGAGTGATGCTTCACGGACCGTTAAGAGAACGCCTCGCTCGCGCGCGGAATCTCACGGCTAGCGCAGCATCTTCTCGCTCCGCCCTCTCGTCGAGAAAGGTGGAAAAGCAAGCTGCAAGCGTTTCAGTATCCCCGCCCCGAGGGGCAGAACGCGAGCCTTTTTTGATTTGTGTCGCGGGTCTTTCTAAAAGAAAACGTCCTCCTCCCTCATCGGCGCCCCCGTCCGTGTTTGAGGGCCCCCGCTCTCAATCGTTGCGAGATTAATCGTATCCGCCCCTGTTGGCCTTTTCGGCACCCTTGTGAAACTCTTTTTCGACTTTTTTTTTCAAATCCGTGTCGATATGGTGCCCAAATGGAAATGAAGGGGAGCAGGAGAACGTGCTGGATATGAGGCGTAGTGAGAAATATTATTGGGCTGTGCGATATTGCGATATATCGAATGAGATATGCGGTACTCGCAATATTACATTCCGATCACGCCATTCCCTTTCGGGGAAGGTAAAGTCAAAGGACTGAGTTATTGTTGCTAAACTTTGGAAAATGGTTTTCTTTTAATGATTCCCTGCATAATATTCTATTATTGCATACCTCTATCGCTTCTATTACATTAATGGATTGCTTAATATACGCTCGCCTGCTCTTAAGTATCCTTATATCCCTACTCTTTAAGTCTTTTTTCCAACACATTTACCAGTGACTTTCATTGTTTACCCCTATATTCTCAAAAGCATTCACTCCTTTCCTATAAGTCTGATTTATTCGAATATCATCCATTCTCTCAAAAGCACACGAATTTATATGTATGCCCATTACTGGAGCATCCATTCCTAATTATTTCATGACTCACTCAGTCCTTGTCCTTTCCATTTTACTTTGGTCGCAATCACTTCTCAGACACCCTATTCATTATCTATTTAGCCTACTCTTTGGCTTATGCTGAAATACCCAGGTTTTGCTGCCTCATAATAACGTCGGAAGGATAATGCTTTACTACACTACGATTTTCGCATCCCTAGACGAACACAATATTGCCAAAGCATCGCAAAAATATATAGGCATGGCTAAGTAAAATAATAGGAAAAATATGTATGTAAATGATAATAATTTTAACATGTCTGCTTCATAAATATTCTTGCTTTCCTTTATTCTTGCTTTAGGTGTGATGTTTATGACCTGTTGGGTGAAAATTGAAATTTCATGGTATGGTTAAAGTATTTGACTGATGAAAGACTTAAGTAACCCCAGAGTGGATCAGCCTTAGGGTTTCTCAAAATGTATATTAATATGCTTTGTGATTCTGTTACGTTATATGAGTGAAAATTATCTTTCCATCTTATTTTTATATTGGCTATAAAGCCGGTATCCAACGGTGTATATTTAATACACAAAATTTGGCCAAATGAATTTGAGTATCATGTGGCAGGTTGGAAAATTTAAACTGATTACAGTAATTTTATTGATTGATGACTTGGAAAAATATCGCATAAAAATATCGCATTGTCCTCTAATTTTACCTGTCGCACGATAGTCAAACCTGCTGGATCAAATTTATGCCAAAATGTTTGACCGTGGGGTATTGTCACAAAATATGCGTTGTTACGCGATACTATTCGATATGAAATAAATCGCATATTTGTATTGACTGTGATATTGGTCCGCCAGGTTATTCAATACTACCCCTTCTTATATGCAATACCGTGCGATCATCAATTTGTTGCAAAATAATGTGATATTATACCTTTCTGTATATTGCGAGATGCGAATCACTGCTTTGCAATATCATATGAAAAGCGTTTACAGCAACTTTTGATATTTATTGTGATTTGCATTGGGCTATGGGGAGCATCCACTAGCGATATCATGAAATATAGAGCGTCCTCTTTCGATGCAAGATTCATATTTTAATTTGATATAATAATTTGCAACGTCATGAATCGAATTGTCTGGAGTATAGATGGGCTGATTCTTCATCCAAAATTATGGGGTGGAGGTAAAACTCTTTCCTCATATGTTATTCAACCATAATTTGCGAGTGATATGGTGCTTGCACCCAGATATGTATGCTGCTCAAAGACTGAAAAATGGAGGAAAACATCTCCATATTGAAGCAAGAATTTTATGTACGCATCTGACCGGGACATGCGTTGCCGTTATGTTATCCGTTATGCGCGTCAAGTTATCAAGCGATATTGAGAAAGCTTTCGTTCTCAGGACCTTCATGTCGATAGCTTTAACTCAGAGATTTTTTTGCAACCGCTGAAAATCAAATCGGGCGGAGTGAAATTTTATTCCATAGAAGTTCGTTTAATCTTCTGCATTTTTAATCAATTAAATAAAAATGAAACTCCCCAAGTTTTTGCATCGAACCTGGGACATACTGGTAGGATCTGGAATTTTACAGTGTTTTTTCCCATTGAAAACCCGTGAAAAATTAAGCTAAGTTGTCACAGGAATTGAGGGTCTCAATTGGTAGGTATGTTACTGTAATTGCATTTCATCTTTGAACCCAGTGCATCCTTCTGTTAATATTATTGTACCTTTGGTGTTTGACTGCATAAAAGGGAGCAATCAGGCGAGATGTTGTGGAATATGAACATAATAAGAACTTAGAAGATGCAATTTTCCACGGATAAAAATTTTAATTCGACCCGGGTTTCGATGCACTGCATCATCATCAGGTACATAAATTTGGAAATTAAGGTACTTGTATATACAAGAGAAGGTGGGTGAGGGAGATTAGGAAAGTGGAGGGTTAGGAGTGGGGAAGGGGAAACATTTCAAGGGGGGAGGGAGTTTTATTTACACAATAATATCGTTAACATTTTAAATTTGAAAAAACCAAATATTCGTTGAGGTGATGTCCCGCGACGCGTCGAGGGAAAAGGGGAAAGGGACAAGCATTGGAAAAATAGACATCTTGTCACTGGTTACTGGGGAATTTTTTGGTGTACACAACAGTAGAAGACACTATGTATAAAACCAAAAGGGTTCTTTGTGGAGTGTCCCACGGCGTGTGGTCAGTCTTCGTGATGCCCGACCAATATGCTCGACCAATATGCCCCCATACAACAACGGGAAAGGTGTGGGGGGGGGGAAGTCAGAGCACAGGGAAATTTTACACACTTAGTTGCAGGATGCACTCCCTTCCCCCTTGAAATATTTTCCCCTGCTCCACTCCCTCCCTCCACTTTCCTAACCTCCCTCACCCACATTCTCTTGTATATGTACCTTGATTTCCAAATTTATGTACCTGATGATGATGCAGTGCATCGAAACCCGGGTCGAATTAAAATTTTTATCTGTGAAAAATTGCATCTTCTAAGTTCTTATTATTTTGACTGCATACTTTGGTTAGAATTACTGCCATTGACTGAGTGCCTTAAGATAGGGATACATTAGCCCATCATACTTTTGTCTCATGCTCATATTATCCAAATATTTAGAAACAAAATAAATGGGATTCTTCAGACTATGGTTACCACTGCGCATTTACATGTTGTCTGGTATGAAATTTTTATTATTTCAAATTTCATAAAATTTGCTTTGAGTTTCCGTTGAAATGGAAAACATTTATGATTCTTAGAGTAACAAAATTAAAATAGCATCTCCGCCATCGTATTGTATGACAAGTATAAAAGAAGCATAAAATCTGCAAAAAATAATTCGCGTTGCGGAAATGAAAATGCTATCTTTAAACATTTTTGTGAACATGTGGGCCAAAGTAATTTCTTGTTTCGACATGCTTTATGTAGTAATAATAATAATAAATTATTGCGAAGAGGGGTAGTAGAGTTAAATGGGTATATTTTTTTTAAGTGTTCAAGACTTCCACGGGGGTGTGGGTTATTTGCTCCTTTGCCTTCCCCAGCATCTGCCCTTGGAGATGTGGAGAAGACTGGAGGAGTACAATTATCATAAATCCGGGAGTTTCTCTCGTATCCGACGGATGAGCGGAGCTCGGGCGAATCCCTGCTGCCAACCCAATGCCGCTCCCGCCCGTAATGTGTGCCCACGGGAAGACCTTGTTCCATCTCCATCGAACCTCCTCCTACTCTTCCTTTGGCTTTACAGCCGCCGCCACCTCAGCCTCGCATTCTTCTTTTTTCCTCTCCCACAACCTTCCCTCCTCTCTTGTATGTGGGCGTTGGTTTACACGTACGAAAGGGAATCTTCTCGAAAACGCCGTGTGTTTTTTTCGGCTGCAGGGTAGGATAGGAAAGGAGGAGCCCTCAAAATAGAGCCATGAGTGCTCCTCTAAGGTTTCATGCTGAATGAAGGTGACACTCAGAACTATCAATATTCTTTGGGGAAGGATTGAGACTTTGAGTCTCTTCTTCATCCTGATTTTCATCAAATGCGTTTGCAGATGTATTTAATGGTTGTTTAAAAACAGTTCAATCTGTTCAACTGGAGAATAATTGAGCCGAAATGGGACTCCGTTTCTTTGTGTTAAAAACAAAATTATTATAATTTATAAATAGAGGATGATAATAATCATCAACCTGGAAAATAACTATATGTTCTTGTGAAGATCTATGTTATAAAACCAGTCGTAAAAACATCTTTCTTCATGTCGGTTATTTGCGGTGTTTGTGAGCAGTAAACTATTCTAGAAAAAGCTCTGTGTTGTGGAGAGATAGGATAGCCATGTATCCGTCCTCAAGTGTAACCATGAAGGCCCCTAAAAGTTTAATTGGGGAGGGAAGTGGCGCTCACAATCAAATATGGATGAAGGTCTTTCTTTTTGGGACGGGGTTGAGTCATGTGAAACACAAAAAGTTAATTATTTGTAATTTAAGTATTAAAGTATTATTTAAATTAAGTATTTATTCAAAAAATTCTAAGTATTTGTAATAGTCACTCGGAGGTTGAGTGCAAAGGGTTTGAAAATCTATTTAATGCGCATAATATCAATGCCACTGGCTTCGCAAGTAATCCTAAAAAGCTTACTAAAAGATGAATATGTTATATATAATAATATATATGCCCGAAATATATTTTTTCATCTGATTTGTTTTTCTTTATTTTCTGTTTTATTTGAACGTTCTTCTTCTTATTGTGGTATTTTAGTCCCCTGAATATGTATGTGAAATACATTTATGAATATCTGTATGTGGAAAGGAACTAACCTAAATGTCAATCAATTTCTACACTCATTGTTCATAATTCTTAAATTCCTTTTTTCATCCGATAGTATTGGCGAATAATAAAAACAAGCCCTGCAAAATATGTCGTGTATAAAAATAATAGAGCATATCTTTTAGTAAGATTGAGGCCTAAAGTTTGTGTGAAGATTGGCACCAGAGGGATTACAAGGTATTATTTATATTATGCAGTGTATGAAATGACGAATATGTATAAATATTTTTACGCCAGGGCGCATTTTAAAAAGTAATTTTACTATAATATTAGGGTAAATATTTCTTATTAGATGTAAGATCATTATTCAGGAAAAAAGTGCACCTGTGTGAAACTTTTAGCGTTTTGGCCTTTTATGTTCGCAAAAACTCTAAAGGAAAACGTATCAAAAGGTTGATGCGTGAAAAAACCGCGGAATTGACTGATAGGGAGTTAATGGTTGACCACTTGGATTGTTATGAATCTCAGTGCTGTGAGGTCTGCGGCCAGGGATGGAGGGATGTATGGTACTGGTGGGAGAGGGAAACGGGATCGCATCGAATGCCTGAACTTTAAAACGGGTGACCTCCCCCGACCCTCGGCGAGAAAATAAAATAAAAATAGCGGCAGAGAGATAGAGAAGGAACACCCTCTCCACCTACGCGCCCGAAACACATAGCCACACTCCTCTCTTTCCCCTTCTTTTCGCTCTTCCGATCCATTCTCCTCCGCGGAAGATAATTCCCAACGTAGACTCCTCCCTCCCACCCTCCCTCTTGAAGCCTTTCCCGCGACCTCGCCACACCTTCGCATCCTTATGAAGTTATTCTTTTTTTTCCTTCTTTTTAATTCCATCGCATCCTCTCTCTCTCTCTCTTTTTCTCTTTGCTTCTCACGCCCTTTCAGTTATTGGCGTCCGATCCCTCGGTGAGCGCTTTACGTTGCTCCATTAAAAGATCGCAGACGGGGTGGGGGGGAAGTCGGGCTATCTTCCCTCCGGGGCTCTTTGGGATGGGTGAGAGGGGAATCTCAAAGGAGAAGGATGTCTTGGGTTCTCGGGGTCGAATAAACTATTCCATATCTCCCCACTTCTCTTCCCTCACTCCCCCGTCGTCTTCATTTTCGTCATCGGTGCATTTCAACCGGGGTGGGACTATGAAAAGGGTAGGGTGTATATAAGGGAGGTGTATCCCAGAGCAGGTACATCAGATCGACGGGAACCAGCAAGTAAAGACGTTCAGGAACATGGCTCTCAAGGTGAGTTCTCGTCGACACTCCGTTGTCGACTGGTTTTGATTATATTAGCAGGCGCTAGTAGGTCGGCCTGTACCTCCAGGGAAGTTTTGCATCCACAGAGTCGTTGATTCTTGTTATTTACTACTAAAAATAGTATCTGTAGTATTCTGCAGCTTTTCATTAGTTTTTTATCTGAAGATACTGAAGCCCTCCATTTCTTCATATGCAAGGCAATGTCTTGAAGAACGATTTGATGTTTTCCCGGTGAATAATGTTGGTGAATTGCTCTCGGGCTTACGACCGGGTCAAGCTCTTCATTTCTGCCAACGTTTCGACGGAATACTTTTCCAACGAAACGTCGGCATAAATGGGGAGCCTGTCCCGGTCGCAAGCCCGAGAGCAATTCACCGCCATTACTCGCCGGGAAATCATCCCAGTAGATGTTTTTTTATCAGCGCAACTGAAAGTTCTAGCTTTTTTCTTCCACGCATGGTGGATGTCTTATCATTCACCTTTTGATTTTTTCTCATATAAAGATTTGTAGCTTGTACCCCTCCTTGCTTCATATTCAACGATCTCTTCCACTACATCTCTCAAGAAAATTTTTATCCGTGTAACGGTTGGGTCAAGCTGTTTCTTTCTGCGCATGCCGTCTGTGATAGCACTTTTAGTGATTTTTCAACCCGAAATTATATCCACTACTGCACTCCATTTTTTCCTATTTTACTCTGTCTTATACCATGATAGTTTTCTCTTTTTACACATTCATCATGACTTGGTTTCTTGGCCTTCCCCGCCAGGCCTTCCCTTCTATTTTTCCCGATAGTATATGTCGGACGGAAACCAGGAGATATAGCAGTTAAGTAACATGGCTCTCATGGTGAGTTATTTTAGGCTCCTATACATACGCAAACTACATCTGAGCGATCTCACCAGCTGATCCGTTGTCATCTCTTTGGTAGGTATTAGATCGGCTATAATTTAGATTATGCATTTTACATTTGAATCTTTTACTTTAATTTCAATCAACATTTTTTTTATATGTAGACGCCATCGGCACCCGCTCAATGAGATCCTTCAGCTCTTCCAAATACTTTGCTCGTTCAATGCAGCCTATGAATACCAAACCTATGAATGAATAAGTTGGGGAAAATTTACTTTTGCTTCTAAGTAAAAGCTGTAGATTTTGTCAAGTAAACATTTATTGTCATAATTCTACATGAAAAATCATTTGATTGGAAAATATAAAACGGTTCTTTTCTTCGCGCAGCATTCACGTGAATTACTGCGCAAGGTATCTTTGATATTCTACAGATTTCCATTAATTTATCTATCCAAACTTACTACATGCTTCTATCTTCCCTATACAACGCTCTTATGCTCAGTATCGTTCGGAAATATTTGCTCTCCTTGAATTGTTGACACCGGCCGTATCTTTTCATTATATTTTCAATCTGAAGATAGTTTCACTCCAGTTCTTAATTTCTTCCTATTAGGCGTATACTCCTTTGTAGAGCATCATGTAGAGTTTGTTAGCTATTGTAGAACCATTTCATATAGTTATTTACTACCATGCAAGGTATCTGTGATATTCTTTAGCTTTTAAATTGTTTTCAATTTGAACTCTGGTTTAGTCCATCCCCCTATTCCTTTCTGTTCAACGATTACACTCGTGAACTGTATCTTCCCAGAATTTTTGCATCCCAGACACCACCAACTGTACTAATTTCCAGTCATTCAGCGAATTTTTGACTGTTTTCAATTTGAAATTATCTGAAATCTGAAATACCCCTTCAATCCTTCCAGTTCAAACTCTCTATACCCTGAGTGCATTCAATTCCAGCATCACTTTTGATTTGATCCATGTATTTGTCTTTAGGTCTCCATGCAGAGCCTCTAATGTGTTTACGCCACCTATAAATATAAAGTTTCATTTTTATTTCTTCTTAAAAACTCGTGCTGTTGACGATAAGTTTCGCCTTTTAAATTTACATTGCGCTGAAACAGCGTTTTGAAGGGAATCCATTGCTCCTTGGTATTCCGTTATTTAAAATCTCCTCTTTGTTCATCAGACGGATCATATATCACGTGATGTGACCATATTTAACGCCCACAATACTATAGCTTGATCAAAAGTGTTGTACATTGTATTGTAATGAAAATAATAACTCATATACGTGCCTACTAATTCATTTGAATCGCAAAGTAGATATTTTTGAAATCAAAAGCGATATATTTCGCTCTTTCATGTATGCTAATGGATCCAGCCTTCGTGTCACGTCAGATACAGGCTTCTTATAAAGAACTGTTCTAGAATTTATATTCATTATTCTCATTTACCCTCTTGCGTTGTTTCTAGGTTATGTTAAAATCGAAGGCTCAGTAATCGTTGGCTTCGTCATCAACATAATTTTACCTTCTTGAAATGAAGATAACATACAAGTTATGCCTTTTCTACTTTATCGTGAAACAAATAGGAAATAGTTTTTTGCCAAGTTGTTATCCAAATTTTCGAAATCCTCCTCCTATATCTATGACCTCCCGTGACTTTTTACAATATTTGAATGAAGATCAAGTCGTTGTTCGTAAGTCACCACTGCTGAGACATTAATCTTTGCTTATCATTCCTTTTGTGTACGCCTTTTATCGTTGAAAGGAAAGAACCTTGGTGGGAAATACTGAGGACAATTTTATATTACTTCTAGAATGTAAGATGTTTTAACTTTATACCAGTGAAATGCTATGAAATCGTATTTTCTGCGGGTTAAAAATTCAAGTGTGCTGAATTTCTATGAGTGCCTAGTATTGAAAATATTCCATTTCTTTTTCATATTAATATTTTTCTGAAAGTATCTTCTAGTCTGCGTGTAGTATAATATATTTTATAATTTCTTTTGTAGACAGGAGTCATTGCTATAGTTTAGGTTCTAAATAGGTTATATTTTCTCCTATTATTTTATACTTTACCTTCTTTAACTGATGTCCAGATTGATCACTGTATTCGGAAGAGTTTACAAAATATTATGGCTAGACATTCTTGCAATTGGGTGTAGTGATATGAAATTGTTTAAATGTTAATTTTCGTCGGAACATTTCCCAGATTACTTGGTGATGAAATGCAAATTAAAAATTAATTTTCACATTGCCCTCCCATTACTTTTTTAATCGTTATAACATCTTTCTTTGCACTTTTAAGAGTTAAGAGTTGCATTTTTATAATTTCAAAGCGATAGGGTTGAAAACTCTACTATTAGACTTGTTAATGTCCGTCGTTGTAAAGGGTAGGCAAACTATTCTACCTAAGTGACTTGCTACGCCGTAATCCTTTTTGCTACGGTCACAGGATACTTAGGTTTTGTAGTATTTTCACACAGCTCTGGTCTCTAGGCATTTAATGGATTAATGAAGGTCATTAGTCTAGTAGTTAATTTCTAATAGTCGGAAATAGTTACCGAAACCTACATGCCAATAATGTTTTGCTCTCCTCCAATTCTAGTTGCCCCCTTTTGAATGCCATTTGATAATTATTATGTTTCATTCACTTTTGGAAGCATTTATTCCTTCACCTTGTAATTATCTTTTCGTTTCCCCTGCCATGTTGCAATATCTGCTGTGTTCTTAAAGTAGTCTCAGTAATGCCTTAAGTAATAGATTCAACTGCTATCAAATTAATGTCGGTGATCAATATTTAAAGTTCCATTTGGAACGCATTGTATGATTTTTGAAAAATAATTTTTTACTCTTGTTTCTTAACGTACTTTTTGAAAGTTAGAGCGTTAATCACTTCCTGGAGCCATTTTATTTTGGCCTGAACTTTAAAGCGCGCAAGTTTTTAATCACTTCCTTGAAACGTTTTCTTGGGACCAGATCTATAAATGGCCATTTTAAACTTATCGCGCGTTAAAATCTCCTCCAGTCTTATCTTTCATAAATAGCATGTGAGATGCTATTCGCCTGTGGAAGTTATAGTCTCCGTATTATGTAACGAGCAGGAATGCAGTTTAATTACAGAATACATAAGTGCTATTCGTTCTATTCGATTAAAGCGTAACATATTTCGGATCGGGGAAAAGTATTTGCTTCGATGTTCGGTATGTGATTAGCCTTGTCGTCCGAGATCGGGGTTTATCTGCGCCAATAAGGATCGCTGTTTAGGCTGGGTATCTTATAGGTTTAGTCAGAATCTCTGACTTAATTTGCGCTCATGAATTAGGCATGTTATATAACCCATCCTGGAATATTCTTGGGTGCTGGATAGGCCTGTCCAGCAACAGTGGATGAACGAATTACTGTATATTAAAGAGGGTAAAATATGGATAGCATGGGGTAACAAAGCAGAATCTGAAATACGGTATGAATTATGGAAGAAGAAAATATGGGCGAAAAGTAAATGGAGCTGAGAAGGTGCTTAGAAGACGGAGGACAAGAAGTAAGTGTGACTACGAAGTGTTATAGAAGTGAAAACGGGTAAACTAGGGCAGCATTTTTCCGAAGACGGATCAATTGGTAGAACATAAAGTAATGATTGAATGTGATGATCAGGGGTGTATCGTTTAAACCTGCTTCGGCAGGTCATTACGCTTACAACACTGACTCTCACTTGCAGAAAGGGCCAGCAGTGCTTGGGATGCATAGGACGATCACCCTTCCAAACTTGAGCATAGCCCAACTGTGTTTTGCTTTGGTGATAGAGAGAGAACCGGTACATCCATCGTTGTAGGTCGTTGCATGATTTAATGGGTACTGGGTTTGATGTGTGTTTTCATTGTATTAACATTTCCTTCCACAAAACTCTGTCGACATCCACAGTTTGTGCTCGCCGCCGCCGTGATGGCAATCGCCGCCGAAGCCGCCTTGCTCGGCCCCACCGTCCACCCCAGGGCTCACCAATACGCCGGCGGCTACACCGGACCCCTGGCCGCACCTTATGCAGACTACGACCCGAACCCTCAGTATACCTTCTCGTACAGCGTGGCCGACGCTTACACCGGTGACACCAAGGACCAGCAGGAGACCCGCAACGGTGACGTCGTCCACGGCAGCTACAGCCTCGTGGAACCGGACGGCAACCGCCGCACCGTCGAGTACACCGCGGATCCCGTCGCGGGCTTCAACGCGGTCGTCCACAACACCCACAAGGTGGCCGTCAGCACCGCGGGTGCCTACGCCGCTGGTCCTGCCGCGGTTCCCGCCGCACCACTGGCCTACCGTCCTGCTGCCGTCCCGGCCGCCTACGCCGCACCCGTCCTGGCCAAGCCGTACGTCGCCGCACCCATCAGGCCGTACGCTCACGCACCCATCAGGCCGTACGCTCACGCACCCATCAGGCCGTACGCTCACGCACCCATCAGGCCGTACGCTGCCGCACCCTACGCCGCTGCACCCTATGCCGCCGCACCCTACGCGGCCCGGCCATACGCCGCTCCAGCTTACCCAGCCGCCCACTACGGCAATGCCTTCGCCTCTACCCATTTCTCCTCCCCGCATGCTGCCTACTCCCACTAGATCGGGCACGTTGTGATGGTCGCCCGCAGCTGTCAGGCGACGCCTCTGAGAGAAATCGGCCCGAGTCGGCCCTTGTCCGATATCCCTCACGCGCCGTCCACTTTGAGCCTCACCGCTGATGTCTTCTCCTAATCATAATCCGCATTCGGACTAGTGAGTTACATTTTTTTTCGTTCGCCTCGTCGTGTGTTCCCGGAAGGAAAATCCCTTTGCCCCAGTTCGTGGACTTTTTTGGGGAGGTGAGTGCATGAGTCACGAAGAAGACTTGCAACTATCGGTTCCAAATGATTTTAAACTTCCGGAAGTGATGTGAGGCTCATCGCCGGCATTGTCAACGCATCAGTGCTCTTGTCAGTGGGTTTACAAATATAGTGGCATATTACTGCTGCGGTCGGCTTTATCAAGTATCTCTGAATGGATCCAGTTACCGTTTGTATTTTTTCATAGTACAAATCACTTAACTTCTGTTGTATTGATAACTGAAATAAAGTTTCCTTGCATTCAAAAGAGTTGTTTTTTTTAGGTTTTTCCTTTGCATCAAACTTTGCTGAATATTTACTTGACATCCCCATTCTATTTACATATTAAACTATTTATGCAACATTATGTGTTACTGTGTGTTAAGTAATTCAGCCGTAGTTCGTCACGTTCCTTTGAATTACAGTTCCAATTCTTAGTTTTATATTCATAATCATTTGAAACGAAATCCTTCGGTAAGTTTCACGTACAATTGTCACCTTGAAAATGGCACTCAATGCTGAAACCTTGGTCGGCTATTACAAATGTGTGTGACATTTTCCTAGTCTTTCCATTTCAAAATGAATATACCAACTTATCCTCAAAGTGACGTCTAATATTGTTTTTTGTGTTTTACTTATTCTGATGCATTCTTTTCATGGATTTTTTCACGATTTCCCTTATTTACTTTGATCAATTATTTGAGTTGCGTGTGTGATATTCCAATGAATTTTCCTGTTAATTTCGAATCAGCTATAAAGCTGTCTTTGACGCCAATTTTTGCTTTTACAATGCACAATTGCACATGCAATTGGAAAGATACTATCAACAATCTTCGTAATCGATGTAAAGCGATAAGCTAACTCGTACATGACATGCCGTTTATGATTGCATTCTTATATTCTGTAGATTTTTCATGAAGATCATGATTCTGTACCAGCAGTTGCATGATATTTTGTTTGGGAAAGCTGCGTTAAATTTTCTGTTATTGCTGCTCTACTTGCGAAAGAATTTCTATATTAAAGTATTGGTAAACGCTTATATTAGATTAATGGGATCATATCCCGTTATAAACGAAGTGAGTCCCATTTTGCTGAGTTGTAAGTCTCCATCTTACTTGGCTTGAATTGCGACGTTCAACCAGCCTAAAAATTTATGTCTGATTTAAAAAAAGTAGATTTTCCCACACGATATTATATACAATAAAATCCTTGAGCCACATTTGCGCTTCATTTGCATAATGTATGCAAGGCCAGGATTTTAGATACATGCCAGCACATTAACATCACAATCCATAGTGAGATATTAATTATATACGCAGTCCGCACGTTCTGACGTGGGTTAGCTGAGAGTTTTCCTGTTTTGAGGCAGTAAAATATAATAACTGCTCGTTTGAAAGGCTTAGATTTCCAGGTTCAATGCCTTGGTGCATAGTAGTTGGGTCTCATCAATTTAATTTCGCCAGAAAATGCTCTTATTTCAGAATGGATTAATAAATACAGTGAAATAATCCGTGTCCTTTGATTTAGCAATCCTGATTACTGTTAATGTCCTGGGCACAATGCAGTTGGCAAGTTGTAACTGAAAAATCATTTTATTCTCTATGTGAATGTTTGTTGTGAGAACAAATAAACCTTCAAGAACATTTAATTCGGTGCCTTCCTTTCCCTCGTAATCGTTCCATTTGTTATGCCTCGCCCAGCGCTTTCCCCTTGCCTAATCTCCGCTGGCTTTCTTATCGCGTTGCATAATTCGTCTCCTTGTCTGTACTCCTTGCCCTACTCTCGCACTCTCTCTGATCTTTTCCTGTCAACTTTCCACACACTTTCTTCCTCCCGTTTTGTATTAAGGTGCCCATCTGATGCCGCACCGATGACATTATTTCGGCCCGGCTATATCTCTGAATTGTTCCGGGTTTTATTGCAAAGCGCGCTGGCTTCCTTCATCCAAGATTATTTCTTGATCTAAATATTTTATTATTCTCTAGTTGATGAATTTTATGGCATTTGTATTATAAAATCGTATACCGTCATATTAGCCTTTATCAAATTCAGAAAACTCATCGTACGAAACCAAATCAAGAAATATAATTTCTTTTAACCGTCATACATTGGTTGAATTATAATTGTGTCTTTATTTTGTCGTAATTTTTGTCTCTGAATACACCCTCTTAATGATGAAGACCATTATTTTCCTTTTACATTTCACTCAATGGATTATCCTGAAGTATTCTGGAAACCTCTCCATAGATATTCTCGTGCTACTTACTCATTCCCAGGGACTTATACCCAAAGTAGTATTTTGCATTGCCAGTTGCAACTTTTCTCCATTTATTCTGTTTTTTTGTAACCTCCTAGGTATGCCTCATTTTGCTAATTATTATAATTATTTCGATCTTTTCTTGGCCTTAATGGGGATCTTCTTCGTTTTGGGTTACGCTTTCAGATTTTTTTAAATCTTGCCCTATTCATAGCATCTAGTAACATGGCTTGACCAACTCAACCTCCTACTTTCGGCTTCTGGAACTCTGTTCAGATCCTTTTTTTCTCTCCCTTGCATTTAGTTCTCTATGTGACAAGAAACTACTGCCGTCTGTTCAACCTTTGTAATGGAAGTTCACTGTCGCTCTAAAAAGGAACAAACTATTTACCGAAACATATATCGCGTGCTGCACTAATGCACTATACCTCAAACATTTTCATCTATTTCAGTCGTGTATTGAAAATATGGAAACGCGGACTTGATATTTTACCATCTCAGAAATCCATATTTTTTATCTTTTGGATTATAAGTATTTTTTACACTTTAATGTTGAAAACCCTCTAAAATATGTTACAAAACTTGGAAGTGTTTTTGCATGTTTTCGCATCTTGAAAAAAGAGCTTTATCGCGGTTGTAGAGTATTTGCGGCGACGTAATGGAAAGTGTCACCGAATTATCGCGTATACTGATTTTATAACAATTATTGCAACTTTTTCCTGATTATGCTCCTTACTCCTAAGGTTACGCATTTAGCGTGGGTAATCGTTTCACACGCGTGCTGCGTTTCAATTGTGCTCGTTCTCGCGGAGTTAAAATGTTGAAGGAGAAACTATATTTTTTACTCACTAAGGTTTCATAAAGTAAAACCTTTAGGTATTATTCATTGTTACATAAACACGGTACACGGATATGGAATCCTCAAGGAAAAACAGATATTTTCTAGCTGGAGAAAGTGCAAAGGAAGGCAGCTATGTATGTTTTAGGCAGGCACAAAAGATGTGACAGTGTCACAGCCATGCTGGGGTATCTGGGTTGGAAACCTTTGAAATTAAGGAGGAACATAAATAGGTTATGCGGGATATACAAATCAATTACAAAAGAACGGGCTGGGGATGAAATAAATCAAAGGCCGAACTCACCCTGCTACATAGGAAGGAATGACCACAAATACAAAATTAGATGTAGAAAGCAGAAAATGGATATTTTGAAGCATTTTTTTCTAAATAGAGGTGAAATGGAGTGGAATGAGTTACCTGGAGTAATTTTTGAGATCTTTCCCGCTAATGTTAAAATTTAAAAATATAAGTGTTCCTCGATTCTATAATGGTTTATTTGGAAGTGTTTTGAAAATTGCATGTATATATTCGAATGTTTATTTTAATGTTACCACCAGGCGATCACGTACTTGTAATGTTTTGTAATAAATAAGTTAAAAAATTAAATTAAAATTATGGTATACCATCATCATCATAGGGTATACCAGGGTATATGACATCATCAGTATATCCTTATGGTGACATACCCTAATGGTGTCATAAAGTGCCGTCATGGCCGAGTGTGAAAATGTTTCAGTGTTTTTCTCTTTTTCCTCTTTTGAAGATGGATTCGTTTAGGAAGTGTGTCTAGTGATGTTCTAAAATTTCTTTCGATTATCTTAATTGTTGAACGTGAATGCGCTAAAATGACAAGGTTTGTTTCAAGAAACGCGTATGGTTTAATTTACTTCTTTTATTTAGAAATTCTACATGAGTTATTATTTCTGTCAAATGTCGCTCTCGAAAATTGCTTCCGATTTTCACTTCCCAAATTTCCCCATAACCGTAATTTTCATTCATCTTTAGATTTCTTGCTCGAAGTATTCTTATTATTTTACCATCACGGCGTTTCAGACTTCCCTTTAACCCAGAACTGTTCTTTTAGATTACGTACCCAGTCATTAAAAGAGGGAGAGCTGTATAGCTAGGCGAAATCCAGTCTCCTTGAACTGGTTCGGCGAAATGAAACGTGTTTTCTTTCCACTTGTGAGTATAGACTTGTGAGTATATCTACCGATAGTGGCTATGCCGTACGCATATAATAATAGTCGTAAGTTAAATAACTGCTAAAAATGTGGCAGTGAAAACCAGTCATTGAACAATGGTAAAATATACTCCTAGGGAGATGGAGTATTCAAAGATTAAGTGCAACAAATTCAAGCTTTATATAATGGAAAAAATCCATATTAAATCACATACAATTTGTACTTTTCCACAGAACGTTTAATACTCCAACGCATTTCAACTCACGCATTTCTGTCTTGTACCTGAAGATGACTCTGTGAGTTTAAACGCTTTGTAGTATTAAAATATGACGTAAAAGTGCAAATTGTGTGTGATTTAATATTCAAAGAATAAAATGTCCGATCATTCTTTGTGCCTCGCTGGCATGTGGTGGAGTGGTAAGCAAGACAGCGATGCGAAAAATCCTGTCAGCACATGATATTCGCCCGTGGTGAATGAATGTATTCAAGTGGATGAATGATGTATTCAAGATTTCTGATATGGTACCGAAATAAGAAGCCTTGCCCAGTGTGCAAAACAATGTGTGAAAGTCTAAATAAGACAAATATTCCAGCGTTAGAATTCGAAATAGGTATCCCTAAATGGTATGCGAGATGGCAGTGGGTCAAAACAATGGAAATGAAGTGAATTTCCTCTCACAGCCCAAACCTGTTGATTGACGCTTAGGAGTCGAATATTAAAGACCCTCTAAATTTGAACTTTGCCGAAATCCGAGAAAAATTGCCATCTCAACTGGTGTCTGGGGTTTTACTAAAAATAATAAAAAAATCTTGAGTGAGTAATTCCCTGATTTAGGAAAAAGATGTTGCCGTTATTCGTTGAGGTCTCTCGGGTCTTGGGTTAATTCACGCGCGCATTAAATTCTTACGCAAAACCTACAGAAGAACGCTTTCACGACTTTTATTCAGACTGGCGTTTTTAGTCCCTGTTCCTTGCGATTTCTTTCCTATGAAGTATATTTCATTAATATAAATATTCATCATTTTTGTTATAATTTTGTCTTCAATATACCTATGCATAGCGAAAATGGAATTTTTTCCTATAAAATATACTTTTAATGCATATTCTTTATAGCGTGCTCAGATGTGAGCTGCCCAGCAGCAAGACGCTGGTTGACCGCATGCATATATGTAACGACCGACTGCTTCAGTCATTTACGTGAGTTGAAATGTGATATGATTGTATGGCAGCGAAAGCGTGTCATACCCTCATTTTGATCCAGATGACTCGTGAGTTTTGACTCGCCAGGAATGTAGAGCTTAAAGTTTTGCAAAGGAACCGAATACATACAGATGTGTGCTTGTTACAACACAAGAGCTCGTTCGCGCTGTGTTGGGGCGACGTCAGATGCGGAGTCCATCCGTTCACAAGTCCTTCGCCGACCTTGCGTGGAAATGACCGCCGATTCCGGCCACCGAAAGCAGAAAGACTCCTTTCTCCGCAGATCGCCGTCTACGTGCAGCTATTCCCTTTCCATTCGGACTTATTAGGGCGACTTCACAATCGCTCGCGACTCCTCCCGTTCGAGAGCAGTTTATGTAACCCTTAAACTGGATAGCCACCCAAGGGATCTTTTCGATGTTTTACGTGAATTTGTAGACAGAGGAAGCGTGGAACAATTTAAACCAAGCCTATTCTCTACGAGCTGTTTCCGCTTAAGGTTTTCGTAGGGTTTCATAATTTCATGGGTTTTAGTGTAATTCTGTTTCAGAGTATATGTCTAGATCATTGTTATTTATTAAAATGAAGGGCTTCAGCCTGCCCCAATGGAAACGCAGGTTCCCGCTCTTACACCGAAGTGAGCATTGTTGGGTTAAGCTCCAATTCTGAGTGGTGATCCTCCTATTCTTCCGAGTGCTGTTGCTCCCGCCTTCAATTTGCTGACAGTAGGTGCGGAATGACCTTAGCCTTCGAACACGATAAATTGAAATACTACGTTTTACCTACCGAGTTATTATGCTGCTTTGGTTGTTAAGTAATTATTGAATAATGTGTCACGTCTATTAATAACTGCCTCTTGTAATCCTAGATCAATGATTTCCAGCTGCTAGCTATCGTGCCGTATCTTGCAGTAGATGCGGTATATTATTATTTCAAAACGTATTGTAAATTCACATATGACGCTTGTTATATATTCTTCATCGTAGATCAAATATTTTCAGTATTTAGATAGCATTCCTATCCATCAAAGGATATGAAACATTTTCTATCCGGTGACAATGTACTAACGCTTCAGTTTTACGTCCCACTCAACGGGTGGCGTGTTGCAGCTGCAGAGATTTGCACAAAGATCTTAAGTATCAATATAGAACGGAGTTTCACTGAAATGTCTCCACCACTGCCTGTAATCACGTTCTAACCGTGGTGCTATTCCCAACGAGAAGGCTGCGCCTTAGTGCCTATATATTTGGCGCGTCATGAGGTGGAGGGAATACTTTACCTTAGATGCTATATACTGGGAGTCTAAAAAGGGATCGCGATGTCGCTTTTAATTATCCGCTCTGGCTGTATTTTCGTATCATAGCATTACAATTGTATTTATGTGCTCTAAGTACTATCGTTACGGTCCAAACTAAGATCTCAATCTTGAGGATAACTATACGCCTGTGTTCGAGATGGGATTTGAGCAAACTTTTTTCATTTGCAAGCCCGTTGTGTTACCTACCTGCCCGCTATAGCCGGCATATTTGCGTGTTTTATTGTTGGTATGGACTTGATGCACTAGAAAGCAAAAAAACTTACATGTATTGTCCGCGAACTACCGTAGGTGTTCATTGTTAATCGAAGATGCTCATGCTTCTGTCGCTCACAAAATTTTCTAAAATGTTCCTTGGATACTATTCTAGTATTATGGCATCCAGAATTTGATGATTTTTCATTTACATCATTGCATTTAGTAATTTAGATGTTACATTTAGTAACATCTTTATATTGGCATTTACTCTCCTTGTTTTGGAGATATTTTGCCATTTACCGTAATATTCACAAACTTTACAATATTTATCAGCTTAAAACTCTCAAACTTTTTAATCCTTCACTATTTTAGTTTGTGTCGTTGTTTTATTTTGGACGATCTAAAAACTTTTCCTTGCACAATTTTACGACGAGATAGACTAAATTTACGCTGAAAACGAAATTATAATTTTGTGCTTTTAATCTTTCGTTTTTTGAATGATTTATTCGGATATCTCTTATAATTTCTGAGTTGCAAATGTGTTTTTCATGTACACAAATTCGTTGCATCGCCGCCAGCTCCATCCGTACCGAATTATAAGACGTTTAAGGTGAAAACCACCATCTTCGACCCGAAAACCGTTTTGATCGATGCATGTAGAAATTACTGAGTCTAATGGCGTGTAAGATCCACACGTCAGTTTGAGGGGATCACTTCCTTTCCATGTGCCCCCTGTGGTCGTAGTAAGTTATCAGGTACCCAGGAAATCCCACACAACGTGTGTTTAGTGATGCTATTACTGTTCTTCTTTATTTAACTGCACTTAACTTTTTTTAAATTTGTTTTTACTGCGTTTAGTGGAATTTTAAAATTCATCGCAATTCCTTAAAGCCATGACAAAACATTATGGGCATTCGTGTATTACTGTGCGATTTATGACGTGAGCGTGCTAATTGTTATCGCCTCGTGGGTCGCATTAGCATTTAAAAGTGCAGCTGGGCTGGTTGTGAAGTTGCACGAATCGTTCGATGGTATTGTTCCGTCATTGTTTATGTCGTGTAAATCTTAAGAAAAAGCCATCTAGGAGAGCATTAAAAGCTTTTGCGTGTCTATCGCTGTGGAGCGATTACACTTCTTTACGATTTTATTTTGAAATCTTTTGCTACGTGAGTTCTTCTGATACACAGAATTTATTTTCTTTCGCCATAAAAACAGCTCATGGTAGCTAGTTGGTTATACGATACGATATGCTTTATAAAATGTAGCTAAGTTGTTTGCCGGCCAGCTAATTAGTATATTGTGGGTTCCAGTATCCTTCTGATAATTCATTAGTTGAATCAGAGACCAGATCCCCAACAAGGAAAGTAATTACCATCATGTTATGTGCAAGATAAAGCAAAGTGGTGCCTTACCATACCCAAATCGGTGATTTTAAACTGCGTCGTTAGTCATACTCGATCATTTGGTCCAGCTTGTTATTTCTTTTGCGCGTAAATTAAAGGAAAATCTGAATAACGTTCGTTATCACAAGCCTTGAAAAATAGTTTGGGTGTTTGAAGCGGGAAAATGAAGGTATATAATTTTACTCAACTCAAATAAGTTTATTTCAGGGATTAGTTCTATTGGTCCTATCTTGTTAAAAAAATTAAACCCTAGTCTGCAAACCTCATACCCGCGATTGATTCGAATTCGGTGAAGGTATTTTTAATAAACAATCGGTTGATATTTCGATAATTAATGACCTTATGCTCGAGGCCCAAAAAATCGTTTCATTTTGATGGATAAACTTGAATCTATTTTTAGTATGACTACGTGTACGAGAACGTAATGCACTTCTTTCGTACCATACTGTCAAATCAATGAGAATCTTTCATAATTCTAATGTCTCTTAATTTAAGGTGAAGGGATGATTATAAGGGATGTTAGAGAGGCGAACGCGATTGTGCTTAAAGATCACAGTCATAATCCATCTCTCTTTTTATCGCGGAAATGCTCTACTCTGAGCTAAGTGCTCCGTCGAAACACGTCGGTGTCATAACCAATTCCCCAGTGCATAATAATATCTTCTCGCCTGCGAGCTGTTCTCTGCCGATTTGTGGACGGCCGCCCGCGTGGTAATATATTATTCCTATCCGTCGAGGTTTTAGACGAGGCATCCGTGGCTTGCATGCACGCGGCTTGTGTCACTCATCCTCTCCGCTTTCGTGAATCAGTTTCTTTCCCGTGGTGACGGTTTTATTATTACACTCTTCGCGAGCTGAACTTTCGCATTTTGGTATTAATTTCACATGCTTACCTGTGGTTGTTTGTTCTCTACAATGGTGAAAATGTTCTACATAAGGAGGATATGTATGTTATGTTCTAATATTTTTGAAAACCAAATTATGAAACTTATTCTTACTGGATGAAAAAGTTTTTAATTCCAAAATTTTAATATATCAATGTTTGATTTAATTCCATTTTACTCTTTTCAACTGCTGGTACACCTCTGAGAAATGCTTCCAAAAAATATGCCACATTGTTTTTAAACCTCCATCATCTATTTGCCAATTTTATCGGTACTAAGTCGTTTGTTCTGTCTTTTGCATTTTCTTAACTATCCAGTGGTTCCATAAAGCATTCCGTCGGTAATTTGTATTTTTTCCCTGTCACCATATGAATAAAAGACTATAATTGGTTACCCGGTGCTTTAACATAACCAAATTTCATTTGTTGATAACCGTCTACGAGTCACTTCTCATTTAGGTACGCGACAGTCATTTCATTGGTTCCAAGAGTTTCGCAGAAGTCCTTGGCAAGGATATCAATTAGTATAGACAGGATTAATTGTATTTTTATAAGTATTATTTTAAGAGTTATACACATACTATTGACCATGTTCTTGGGTCCTAAGTGAAAATGGCGTGATTTTGCGTTTTATAATATTTCTTCCGTCATAGCTTCGTTTTAGTCTTTCGCTTTCGAGTTATTACACTCTTCAACTGTCATAATTCCGGGGATTTGAATTAATTTAACTTTAAGTGGTACTAAATGACTGCCTCCTCAACGTATCACTAATATTCATTTCTGCCTACTCGTTACATGCTCTATTCCTCTTAGAAACATCACATCTGCTTAAGTTTCTGCCTAGTTAATTTACCAAGTTAAGTGATCACGTTAATTTAGCGTTTATTTTTTTCTGTAAACCGGCGTCAAGACACAAATGTGCGAACATCTCTCCCTCTGCTGACCGGAGGCGAGTCCACGGCGTGCGACTCGCCTCCGGTCGCGTGCCCTGGAATTGAGGTCAGTCGGTGTCATATGACGATTCGGAGTGCTCGATGCCTTCCTCATGGTGGAAGGGGGCGTGGCCCGTAATCTACCACCACTGCCGAATTCTTGCGACTTTTTTCTCACCACGGCCAGTTGAAGCGTGCAGACAAGTCGCGCGGCTCATGTCTCTCCATTCCATGGGTGGTGGGAGGTCTCTGGCGCAATCAGGACGAAAATCGATATCGATAAACTTTCTCGTTGGAGTTGGCGCGCTGATCCGAGCGAGGAAAATCATGATATGGTATCGATGTACAGTACATTCTCGGATTTATCCGAGTTCATAAGAATTTCTTGCATTGATCAGTTCAGCAGTACATCTTTCTTGTTCTGTCGCTTCTATCAGCTATGGAGACATATGGCATGGTAAACTATGGCAAATGAGTACAAATTCCCATAGGGTAATGGGTCTGGGCAAGGAATCGAACCGTGGAACTTCAGATTTCTTGTCCAATGCGCGGATGGCCAACACACCATGCTACTAAGAACTCCCTGATCTGAAGTTACTTTTTGGATTATCTGTATGAACCAGGGATAAGATAACGGTCCCTTTTTTCTCGTTAACGTTATCGTTATCCAAAACGCTCCTCAGGTAGACTGTGCCACTATATCTCCCCGTTTGAAAATTGAAAACTTATCAGAGTTCATCCTTCGTGACCTATGTCTAATTTTGTGAGGTTGACCAGTTTTACCGATTGAATTCAGCTTTTACATTCCTTTACTTAAATCATTCCAGTATTTATCCCCGTTGATGATTTTGAATATGGCACGCTATCTTTGTAGTGTCCTTCTATTTTCCAGCGAAGTTCAATTTAATGTCCTGAATGTTACACTAATTTTTCCTGTCTTCCTAATACATATATGGTAGCCTTCCTTTGAGCCATTTCAATTTATTGGAGTTCGTCCGCTATCCGCACCCTAAATCTTTGTTGAAATATGTGCCAACATATGTACAGATCACAATCAAGATCAGATCGATTCAAATTAATATTGTATTCTCTTTCCAGACCTTTTTTCCATTGAAAAATGCAAAATGTTTGCATTTTTAATATTTATTTCCATATCGTTTGATTTTACCCTGATTAACTTTTGCCTTACTAATATCATCTTGCATTGCATCACAGTCAATGACGGAGTAAATTTGCCTGTATACTATTTAGTCATCGGCGGATAGATTTTTTTGAGTAATCCAATTACCATAGAAATGACAAGAGGACCAAGCATACTCCCCTGAGGAACCCTGGAACTGACAGTAGTTTCGGTGGATATTTACTGACCAACGCGAATGCACTGCTATCTACATTGCAGGACGACTTCCGTCCATTGTGATACCCTGTTATCAATATTGAGTTTCGCTAGTTTTCCTAAAATTTGCCTTTGAGAACCTTTTCGAAGGCTCTGGGAATTTCAAGTGCTGCTGCATCGACGTCTTTGCCTTTGTCCTCAAAATCTGATACATTCTGGCATAGACAAAGTAACTTGTTCGCAAAAATATCCCTTGCAAAAGCCATATTGTATTTTCAATAGCCAGCAGCAGTTATGCAAATGTTTTGCTACAATAGGCTTCATTATTTTACATGCTGCAGAGATGGTACCAACGGGGAGAGAGTTCTCAATTGTAAATTTATTCCCACCATTAAAAAGAATAATTTCAAGTGACGTGGAAGATGGTCCAGGACCGAATTTAGAAAGTAGCTGAGGGACCATGACGCCTAACAGCAACAAAAGATTTGAGAAAGAAAAAGAAGAGTGGAAGATGGTTGTCAGTTATCGTGTGATTGCCTCTAAACCTAGTTTAAGTTTGCCTTCAGATTTGTTGCTTTGTAATGTCCTGATATACTGTGTGGACGCCGTCTGAGGGAGTTAAGCCATGAGTTGACACTGTCCTTCAACTTCTCGCCGGCAAACCTCAGTGACCCTACACTTTTTTGCATTAAAAAAATGATTTCATGGCACAAAGCAGAGCTTTATGGAGGATGATCAAACGACCTCCATTTAGAAACTAGCCTGTAGTCTTTATGTGCTTTGTGCCTGGAGGAGTTCTACGACGAGGGTATTAAATAGCTCATTCACCGATATGACTGGTGCGTTCATATTGCCGGAAAATATGTTAATAGTAAATTCAAGTCACTTAAAAAATCAATCCTCAATAATTGTGGGTGTTTTTTGAAATTTCGAAAGGAGCTTACTTTCCGAAACGCCCTCGTAACTTGCAAGAATTCCACGAAGTTCTGCGATGCATATGTATATGTCCGGAGCTTGTTGGTAGGAGAATGCAAGTATTTCTCATAGCATGGCGAGGCTACGTTGGAGATTTTTTTTGTGTGGATGCCGAAACGTTTCTTTCTTGATTAATTCATTCCTTCAAGACGGTGTGTGGCTCTCTCGGCACCTCGGCGAGCGAGCGAAGGGAACTGCCCGAGGCGGCACGATTCCGTAGTTCTCTTTTGAAGACAGCGGCGCATTGTACCGCGAGGCAGGGTGCGTGTCCCTACTCTAGATCGGCAGGAATGCGGTTCGGGATTTAATATCACCCATACAACTGTGTGTGCGTTGTGGATAGACGAGAGTGTTTGCGGTGAGCTTTTTGTATGCAAAAAAGTAGCTTAAACCAGCAAATTTCGCTTAATTATCCAGTAATTTAAACCATGAAAACGTGAAAACTTATATGAAATTTGTGAAAAATGTGCAATCCGTTTATTTTGAAGGCACATCGACTGATCGATTGATTTCTTGCCTTGTTATGCTGTTATATGTAATTAATGCCTTGTTAACTACCAATGTTCTCTGTTTTTTGTGTTAAAATTCATGGAAAGTTCAAGTCATCTGTGTAATTTATTAAAAATGTTGGCTAATTAGCAATATTTGTACCGCATACCCGGTGTATTTACTGCTAAATAAAAATGATTTTGTGCTAAAAAAAACTCAGCTTCCCCTTCCGATTCCTCACAGAATTATTGCACCCAAATACTTCGCAATAAGACATTGCCAGGGATTCCGGGCACGAGGTGTAGATGAACGAGAGTTAACTCTCAAGTTCAATCACTTCAAATACGCTAAAATCTCACAATGGCTGAAAACAGCTATGGCATGCAATCCTAGTGACATCGCAGACTTGGACAAAAGCGCATCGGAGCGCGTCGACAGATGCGCAACGACCTACCTTGTATTTGTAATACCATGGTATTAGAGACGCTAGAGGCATCCTTGCAAATAAGAAAAAAGAATTTTTTTATTTTAAAGATGTTTCAATTTACTCGAGGAAGGAAAATATTTGTGAATAACCTAGTTTTCTACAATCTATTTCAAATAGGTAATATTAGATCTGAGTTGTCGGTAACTCCTAGGAGTCTTCATAATGTCCAGAATGAAATTAGGTATAGCGATTTGAGTACAAAATAGCTATCGGCAGTAGGTACATACAATATGGACCGTGTGAGAAACTTTGACCCCCAGGGGATTTCCTGCTGCCCCCTAACATTGATAAATTATGAGTAAATAGCAATTACGGTCCATTAAGTTATATGAATTGGAAGATGAAGACAAACATTTTTGTTTCCGATTTTTTTCGAAATTTCCCTTCCACATTTCCGAGTTTCCTAATTCGAGGCAACTATATAGGTTGTTTTTTTATTTTCATTTCGAAATTTCGTTGCCAGTGAGATAACTTGTCTAAAGTGAACCTGCTGTGTCATTCGTGAAAATTATCGAGTGCGGCGAAGCATGACATGCGCATTTGTGAGATCTCATTTTACGGTAACATTTAGTCTTTATACTTGGATTTTAAGGGAAACTGTTTTCAGCAACACTACATTGTGTTTTTGGTTATAAGTGAGTATTCTCAGCGTAAGTGACACTTTCCTCAGTAAATGTATTTGTTTTGCAAATAAATTTACATTTGTTTTGCAAATACATACTGAGAATAACCTGAAAACGTACTTGTACTGCAAAATAAAATGCTTTCCATTTTTATTTTCCCATTCAAGTGCTAAGGAATCATAAAATGAAGACTTAGAGTTTGGTGGATGCTCTACATAATTTTCAACACTTGATAATGATATAATACATCGATAATTATCGTAACATTAAATGATATTTAAGTTTAAAACTACTAGCAATTCCGTTACGCCCTCTACGATGCTTAATCAGTATTCAGGAAGTTCCTAAGATTTCATATAAACATATATGCAGTACCAGCCCCGCTAAATTCTCTCCGTAAATGGCTATTCAGGCTCTGCTGTGGCAACCGTTATTCAAAATTTTACACTGCATAAAGCGAGTCTATGTTTATGTATCTATGTTTTGGCAATTATTTGTGGACGCGAGTCTGTCTTTGTGGTATCAGTAGTATTCGTTACATCAGGATGAAGGCATTTGTCACGTGATTATGTATTTTAACTGCCATATTTCGTTTGCACCAAAGCCGCAGCTAATAGTGCCGGCTTTTATCTTTTATTAATCTCCTTATGAGGCTCCTATTGAAAGGTGATTCATTCCGAACGGTCGTTGCACTTTGGGAATCTGCGGCGAAACCTGCTTGAATGGCCCCAGGGGATGTATACGTCTGGAGAGGAAAATGCGAAGCTCGGAGTCTAGACTTGCCCGCAGTCCATCCAAATCGTTGGAGCTCTCTAGTTTATTTTATTTCCTGTCCGAAACCAACGTCTGAGTCATCAATTTCCTATGGAAATAGTTAAGTTTATTGTGTTTATTATTTGTTATGGTGTTACACTCGCTATGTACTAAGAAAATGGCAGCGAAATGCAGTAGGATCAACGAGCGGCCCAGAAATAATCATGTCTTCCTTGTTATGCTGCATCTGATTCTGGGTTCTCTTTTCAAAGACAAAATATTTCATTCAATTGTCACTCAGCCATGTTTTACTATCAACTTGACTTTGGAACAATTACCTGTTCAATTAAAAATGAACTAGAAAAGTAACCGCACTTTATAAATCAGTGATGTCTATAAAAAATCTGAAATTTACGGTATAACAGTAGTCTTCATCTTCCTCTTCTCTTTTCTGGTGTAAGATGTAACAATCCTTCAAAATTGTAATGAAAGAAACAGAAAAAATAAGGCTAAAGATAAATGACACGAAACGGATCACATATATTTTACTGTAAGTCCAAATGAAATTATAGGTCCTCTACAAATAGATGGGCACGAATTTGAAAAAGTAGATACTTTCGAATGCGTCGGAGTAATTACATCAAATGATAATACAGAAGGATCAGATACATAAAAAGATTAAATATATCAAATAGATGCTTGTATGAATGCAACAGAATTCTATCTTTGAAATCACTGTCACACAAAACAAAAATTACACTGTGCAAAACAATAATTTTCACCGTACTGCTATACGGTACCGAGACGTGAAAACTGAGTAAGAGTGAGGAGAAAAAGATTAGTGTTTGAAATTAACATATTACGGAAAGTCTACGTACCCACATATGAACAAGGAAATTGAAGAAGAAAGTATAATGGGGAAATCAGAGACATAATAGTCGATATAATTAGTGAGATTAAGTGCAGAATAATCAGATGGGCTAGGTACATACTGAGAAATGAGGAGGGATTTGGGCTGGAGGAGGTATTGCAAATAAATCCAGAAGGAAGACGACCCCGGGGAAAACCTCGACAGAGCTGACGGAGTCAGGTTAAGACCGAATTGAAGTAGGTTGGAGCTGCAGAAGAACACCGATCCAGATGGAGGGGATATGTTGGTGCGGTTAAATATCAACTCAGATATAGATGGTCCTGAGAGTAAATAAAGTAGTCTATATTTCAGTGCAAATAGGTGGGAATACCGAAATTATTATTATTTTTATGTATTTAATCCATGGAGTCTGCCTAGACATAGGCTATAGGTTTGCATGTTTTCATGGTAGCCGTTCATTCTTTTATGGTGCCGCTTATACTTGTACAACCATAATTACAATTTAATTTCAATCTAGTGTGAGCTTGTTTATGGAGTAATTTATGTAGTGCATTTAAAAGTGTCAATCGTTTCTTTATGCAAAAGAGGAGCCACACACATGTTACCCATTATACGAGGGCCGTTTTTTTCAACCTCCGATAGGCTATAAATGAAAGACAAGTTCATGTAAAACAATCATTACCAAAAGTTTGGTACATTTACGGTTACTTTTCAATATTATCACCGAATAGATTAAGACATTTAACATATCTGTGAACAAGTTTTCCAATGCCCTCTTCAAAAAATGTTGCCGCCAGTGAATTAAAATGAGCATTGACGTTGTTTTGAAGATCTTCATTGGTTTGGAAGCGCTTCCCTCCTAGCCATGTCTTCAGCTCAGGAAAAAGATGAAAGTCACTGGGTGCTAGGTCAGGACTATGCGGCGGATGATCGAAAATGTCCCATTGAAATTGGTCGAGGAGCCGTTGAGTTGCACCAGCAGTGTGTGGACGAGCATTGTTATGGATCAGAACGGTTCACACTTGGCGGGAGAATCAATGATGGCGTCCATGTTTACGTGGTTGTAGTGGAACGCAAACTGACGCTTTGATGTCGACAATGGCGGAGTGTGTAGTGCGAGAGTTGCGCAGTTGCCTACAGCACATTCCCGCTTTCTGCCGCTCGCGTGGCATCCATACTGGGTGATCGGAGGTTGAAAAAAAAACGGCCCTCGTATATCTGGAATCGCTTTTAAAGAGGCGATGGGAACTAGAGTTAATATGTTCTCGCGGGAAAGGATTATCTGAACGTGCTCATCAACTTTCTTTAAATACGACCATTAGAGGAGTCCTTCATGGGAATATCCTTCACTCGTAGCTTTGAGGCAATCTGGCGAAAAGATGTTGACTTGACCCAGCGTGAAATTTGATGCATTGTTCTGTCTTCGCGATGAACACATTCTTCACATCCCATAAGCCCTTTTAAATGTCCCAAAGTTAATTCAGTCCCGTGTGTTGTTTGGCTTCTTGTGATGGTAACTCCCCACTGAGGTTATTTGCGTATTTAAATATATGTGAGTTGTTTTGTAATTAAGGATTATTTGAGGACCACAACATGGGCGGAAAGAAACCTTGCGTTGGCGTTAGCCTTCCTCTAACGAAAGGAAGAGGTCGGCAGTTTAACAATCCATCTGGCGAACGAAGTGCTTGCGTTTGAAGTGCTCTCCACCTTGCTCCTAAGTAAGGATCGGGATTCCGGTGAAAATTCTGGTATTCATACTCGAATCCTCGGGATGGGAGTCCAGTATTTAAGCCGCTCTCAATCCAAATGCCGTTGATTTCGTAACTATTTGACTGTCGTTGGCTCATAAACATGAAGAGAAAAAAGTCACTATCATAAGTAAGACGTTACGAGTGAGCAAAAATCTTTTTCAGTACATATCATGCTTAAGCTGAACTACCTGCGTGTAGTGGCTGTCCGAAAATGTCATGATAGAGTTGTTTACCTGCTAATCTGCGTTTATCGCTCCAGGTGCGTTAAGCTAAAATATACGATGTGAATTACAAGTCACATTATTTGCTATTGAATGTTTCTTTTTCTGCATTAAAGCTCATATGACACCGGCTTTGGGTGTATTTATTCAGTATTTGGCTGGTGTTAACCTTATCACAAACTTGAATATTCCTATTGTAATCATTGATTTCTGGCTTTTTTTCTCTTTTAAAAACGTTTGCATGTGCTAATTTGCAAGTTTTAATTTCCACATGCATCAGTGTTCTTTTGAAGGCCAAATAATTAGTGAATTGAAAATTTGTTTAGATTCATCGTTGGTGCCTGTAACGAAGGATAATTTGACCGAAACCCATTCCTTGAAGCCTTTACTATTGCGAAACCGCACTCCTTGACTCTTTTCCCTTCTTTCAAAACCGTCTGCTATCATGTCCCGGGCAGCGCAACCTCATATAAAATTTGGCAAGACGTCCATCCCTTCCCCGGATTCATTTCCGAAAATTTTAAGCATGCGGTCCACTCTGATTGAGCAAGCAAACAATGGTCCCGCTCCAAATATATCCAACTCGACGACACAAAAGCTCAGAGCAGCGGCGAGGTGTGTTGTGGGTCTCGCCCTTCAGCCTCCTCAGCACCCGCTTCAAATGTGCACGCCACTTTCTCACAGGGACCTGAAACTGAGCCACTGCCTCGCTCAATAGAGGCGTTGTCCCGTTGGGTGACGCGCGGAATCCACCCCCGCCACACCCGCCATCTACCGCCCCTACGCGTCAACAATTGCCCCCCGCACCAGATCCACCCTTAAGGCGGTTCCAACGTAAGATGACTTAAATGACATTTTACTATAATTTTAATACACTCTGTCAACTTTTAGAATAACTTGTACTCTATCTGATATAAACAAGAAAATGTTTCCTCTCCACGTTATTTTATTCTTTAATTGAACTGGAAATTCCATGGTGTTGAATGGGAGAAACAAGGGGGAAAATAGTATTTTCCCACACAACATAAATGCCATTTTTCAGAAAACTAGGTATATGAAGCAAAACATCCCTATAAATAAAATAAAAATAAAATATAGACATCTTACCACATTATTTTGTGAGTTATTGGCCAATTACTACGATATTTGCAGTCAAAAGGCGGTAATTCCACAGAAATGGCGTAGCAGTAAGCTCATATGGCTGAAAAAGTGTTCATTCAAAAATAAATTTGCGGAATGATCTTCATATTTTTTACCTTAATTTTGATTTTTAATAGGTAACGAGTGCCATCGCCGAAAGCAGAATTTTTAAACCAAATATGTAAACAAAAAGGAAGAATTTATCATCAGTTTGGACTCACACAGTCGCGGTGAGACCTCCTTAAGACCAAGTTGTATTTTCCCAGACACCTCACCCACCCCTCTCATCCCGCGAGACGAATTCCAAAAAAATAACGAAATCAGTTTCGCAAATGCGTTTTTTGGAAGCGTTCCTCCTGCGCAGTTTGGGTGACGACACGCCCGTCTCCTCCGCCTCCCATTCCTATGGAAATTAAAGAAAATGAAGCAGCGGCGATGGGCATTTGGCGAGGATTCTCTCACGCAGCGCCCAAGAGGAGTGTGAGCATTCATTGGGCTTGGCTCACGCGAGTATATGCGAGTGTCATGAACGCTGAATGATCTCGGATTCCCATGGATGCCCGTGGACGAAAGAATTCTTTTGTGCCTTTCCATCCTCGACCTTACACTCCTCACATCTTCAAGATCATCATGGATTAGCTTAGAAATTTTGTGGATGGAGCCTTGTAGCAAGGATAGCTCACAAGAAATAAGTGAAGAAATACATAAATTATGCAATCGGTCAAATTGAGGGGATCCGTTATGCAGTATTTGTATGCTCATGTATGTTGTACAAAAAATGAATTCACGGACGAACTGTGTTTTTAAAATAACATCACCTTATCTTGATAGAATATAGACCTCTATCAGAGTTTTTACGCATGGTAACTCAATTTTTTAACTTATTACCGTATCAGAATATCGAGGTAGAGAAGTCCTGGTTTCATTTTTCTAAATGCTTTATATTTGTAGCTTAGAAATTGAAGTATTCCTGGTCTGTAAAGCGAATTTCGTGTTTTTCCTGTTTTAAATTTTAACTATTTTCCTAAATTTAAGATCTCAGTTTCCTTAGACATCGAAATGTGATTTGATTCATTATATTATTTTAATGATACACTCAAAGTCTATCCTTTGCGTTGACTAAGGCCTTCTGCTGCAGTCCATTTTATGTTTACCCATGCTAAGGAAAGTAAACAATCATTATTTTATATAGTAGTGCTATAAATAATTTGAGAGATATCTTGAAGATTTTTTCTTTCATTATTAAGAAAAACTACTCAGAAAGAAAATGTTTTTTGCTATTTTTCATATTCGGTCAACTTACGTGCAAATTTGCCACGTTGAATGTTCATCGTTTAAAAAAAGTTGGTGTGCTTAAGACCACACGGGAGAAGAGTAAACTTCTATGGCGATATTCTGATAAATATAATATATAAAAATACTATGGAAAGTATTTTGGGTATAAAAGAAATACATACAGCATCAGCACTGCGCGCTCTTCCGCGCTCTGCTGTAGCTAATACACATATACCTACTATATTACTATATGCATAGCCGAGCGTGACGTGAGAAAAAGAGCGTGACGTTCAGGAGCGTGACGCCCAGAATCCGATTTACCGCCTGCAGAATTTTCTGTGCGTGGTGCGTGCCTATAGAAGTTTACACTTCACAAACACTTTGCTATTGTGCACCAAGCCACTGTCTGTTCTCTAAATCTCTGCCCGTTGTGACGGTAATTTCACCTCCTAGCTCCTCCTTTCCATAATATCCACCGTTGTTTCTCCTGCCAATGACTTCACGATAACCGCCAAGTCTCAAGTCACGACGGGATGTAGGCGGGCCATCTCCCGCTTTGTTTTGCTTTTGGCGTCCCGACGGAAGTTTATCCGGCAAACTGGTTCCGCGGTCGCTTTCGTGAACGGGCGTGACACACTCTCATGGCGTTATACCTATCTTCTGGATGATCCGGCGGGCTCATTCAACGCCCTAAGCTTCGGAGGACGTATTCTAGGTGTAGTGATTCCTTATGATGATATGCATTCTTTCAGGTTGCCTTAAACATATTGTTGCAAATTTTATTTTTTCGCGTTACAATGCTCCAGCCATGATATTTACATTCTTCATAGCGTGTATGATTCAGTCTTATTCTTATGGATTAGTAATTTAGCAATTGAAAGAAGGTTAATATGAAATTGAACATTTTTGAGGCTTTTGTCGTGTTGACAATAGACGTTTTATTTTACAGACATACAAATTTCGATATTGTATATAGCTTTTTCATGGCAATGCTCTTCACTTACACTTACGTTAAGTATATGCACTGCATGTTGCGCAGACGCATAAAAAAATTTATTTGACACATTTTCATGTGCAAATATCAATATTCCTTATTTTTAGATACCACTCTTAAGAATACATACTTCCATATATTGAACGAACAGCCCATCAGCAGCTACTAGATAAGCTACCCGTGATTATCTACATATATTAATTTTGTAGCGTGTCAGTCAGTCAGTCAGTCATTCTGTATCCTTTTTGTTTATTTCTCTCTCAAGTTTTGAGCTAGAGAAATGAGGTTTGATGCATTAAATGTGGATTCTCTGCCTGTATGATTTGGTAGTAGTTTTGGATTTTTAGCAGTTGGTGGTGCAAAGAAAAATTAAAAAAACTGTGTTTTTTGAGAGTTTAAATTTAGTTAGATTCCGGGGACTAAAGTTTTTCGGGACTCCTGGGTTCACATTTTGAGAGCGATCCTATCTTTCTCAGGACTTCTGGGTTCACTTAGTTATTAAACTCATCATCCGTAAAAACTGAATAACACAATTGTTTTTCTGTTTTGGGGAAGTAAAATTGCCAGTGAGGCACCTAAAACAATGCAATGTGCAAAAAAGTTTTTTAGTCCAAAATGTTTACTTATGTTTCAAAAACTATTGTCAATGTTTTTTTTCATTTTTGGGAAACATATACACTCATTTATCCACATTTCTCACTGCTTCCACTTGAGTAGTGCAAAAAAAGGAAAAACACCAAGTTCTCCTCAAGAGCACACCAGACAAAGACTACCTGCAAAGCAGGCAGCAGATCTGCTAGTCATTACATTTAATGCAATTTAATTATGATGCCCGGAAACACCCTCCTTCGCGCCGAGTTACGCATTTACATTGCATTTGATATTTTCCACAAGCCACTAATTTTTAAATAGAATTTGGTTTATGAAATATGCCCACTTGTAAAGGTTCATCACTAACTAATTGCTGATGACACCATCTCCTACTGAGGCAGTCAGTCACATGCGGCTGATTTCAATGGAAAGTAATGGCAATGACATTACGTCTTCTTTAACGCCAGTCTGGTAGCGCATCGAGGGCGAATCAATTAGTCATGCTGGTTAAACGCTCGTTAATGATTTGTTGGCAGAAAAAGAAGCAGTAGATATAAGTGAAAAACCTTGCTATTTTCACGTGATTTTCCATGCGAGCGAATTGCATTTAGCAATTTATCATCTTCTCCTTTCGAAAATGGCATTGATTCTCATTACACCTGCGTCGTGGATGCACTGCGCTTATTCCCGACCCCTGTGGCGTAAGTTAAGTCGTAAGTTAGTCTTCATCATGTGGAGGTGCCTTCGAAGTCTCTCGTTATTTCCATGCATAAAATAGTTAAGTGAATGCCTGATTACCGTGTGGAAGATGCTTTTGGAAAGTATTTCCAGTAGAGTCTGCTTTTATGCCGCCGGAAAACTGGTTGCGAGTATAATCTATTCTCTTTTTTACTACTACTACTACGAAGAACCCATAGCCGTCTCCTTATTCATTTAAATATTCAATCGCCTACGTCGTGACAGAAAAGATGCTGTTTCGGTTAACAGTTGAGCTATAAGGAAAAAATAGTCCTCGCCCGCTCTTCATGCATACTATGTTTGCCAAGTTCGGGTTTGGGTTATGAGTTTGCATCGCTGGCATCCGTGTTCGTGTAGTATCGTGAACTGGATTTAAATATGGAAAAAATGAGATTGAATTTTTATCAAGATCTCCCAGTCTCATATGTTATGTAACATCTCACGTAGGATATATATGTAATTAGTTCGCTATCGAGTGACCACTGACGGAAGCGTCAAATTAAATTTGTTTTAAATGTGTCATAATGTCCTTTGGTTCCCCAGCGACAAAGGATTAGCAATTAATCCCTTACCAGAAGTCTGTTCATTAACTTTGTGCGAAGTTAAGTTCAGATAAGTTAATAAGAACTATGACGATGCAATTTTCCACATAAAAATGTTTTTAATCGACCCGGGTTTCGATGCACTGCATCATCAACACCTGATGATGATGCAGTGCATCAAAACCCGGGTCGATTAAAAACATTTTTATGTGGAAAATTGCATCGTCATAGTTCTTATTATGTTCAGATTCCACAACATCTCGCCCGATTCCTTCCTTTTTGTTCAGATAAGTTTTTATTACGCCAATTATTATTGATGAAGCTTGAGAATGTAATTGTGATGGCATCGGGTCTGAAGTTAAATCGGTTAACTAAGTGAAAGGGTATTAAAATAAAGCAATTTGAGGGTGTGTGGTGATCTAAAACCAGATTGTCGGGGGACAGATCCCCAACAGATGCATGGAACTATGGTTGTTATATATTCTATATAGGTATCTGTTTTATTTAATTGCTCAATTTCCATTATAACGTATGCTAATGCTTACTCTAAATGATAGAGTTATTTATAAATAGTTGGATAATATTTCGGGTATTCGGAATTTCCCCGCATTGTTTTACATGTTGGCGTAGGGCTTATAAGCCCTTGTTTCTGAAGTTGCGAGTTATAATCATGCCTTTGTATCTTTTTGTAACCGGCTATTCTGTTTGTATTCGTATAAATAAATGAAATTTCCCACAAGTGTCATAGGCTGTGGGTAAATTGTGAATAGCAATATTAATATGCAGTTGGTGTGTATTCATCATGACTTTCCAAAAATAATATTCTGAGAATATAAGTGATTTGCGGCGTCGATTGTGTATTTGCTCAGCGCGAAAGCTTTAGAACGAAAATATTCGACATTCGATTTCATTACTAATCTAATCACTTAATAGCATATTCTCCATGTCCATGGAATTTCTCCTCGATAATTATGGATAGTAATCGTATCTAAAAGGGACTACTGATAAATGTATTTATCTAGGCTTTCGTCGCGTCTAATCAATGTATTTTCTAGTTTGAACAAAAGTTGTCCTTAAACTACTCAGTTTCCCATTATCCATGAAAAATGGGGCTCAAAACCCTTGTAAAAGTATTAACCGTAATTAGAAATAGACACTCATTTTGTTCTCCTTCAGTTATAACTTCAAATTCTGCTTTAATCTTTCTTTCATACCCGTTTGGAAATAATTTCCACTGCGACAATGGGTGGAGTGTTAAAATGGGAACTTTTCATCAAACAAATCTCACTTCTTTATATAAATAAGGGTACTTGATTAACATTTAGTGCCTCAAGACGCAATAGTTGACTGTACGTTGTTCAAAATGCATTTCTGTGGTTTATTTGTTTATAAATTGTGATTTTATACGTGAGGAAATAAACGTTTCCTTGTGAAAAAAGATTATTATAACTTGACCATACATTTTTTAACTATCTATTTTCCTCTTACCTCGATTTTACGAATTTATTGACAGATGTTTTTTACATCATACTTGATTTTTTCAGGTTTTAGCAGCCTACTTCACTTTTTTATAATAAAGTCATAAGGCATACGTGGTTTTTGACGATGTACGTAGAGTCTTTCACCATTGCTAATTTAAATATTTTTTCTTGCATGACGAGAGTCTTAATGGCTGGCTCTTAAAAGAGACACTAAGTTCTTTTAATGAGCGATTGCGTTAATTTTGTATCGCTTGCCATCTGGCATTGCTTGGGATAATCCAGAGGCCTCCAATAATGACTCGCTTGCTAGAGAGTTACGATAGAAAGTGACTGAGGGCTAAGGGGTTTGTTGTTATACAAGATACTCACTTGAGTAATTTTCCCATATTGCGAATATTGGTTGTATGTAGCTGCAATATATTCCTAAACAGCCGTATTAATTAATACTTAATAGTCGTATAGGTATTATTTATATTTTTAATAAAATGTTTTCTCTTATTCTATCTCACATTCATTTCCACCGTAGATCCTTTTCACTCCTCAAAACTTAATTGCTATAGTTAATTATTAGCTTTAGAACGCAATTTTGATGGAAAAAGTTTACTTCTTTTTTTAACGTGACCGAAATACCGAGAATATTACGGCTAACTATTTCGCATAAATTACTTTTATTAATTATATATGCACCGGGTAATATGTATTTATTTTGTACAGCGAAAATTATATTGAAATACTACTGTGACAGATTAAGCAAAACAGCATAAATTACAGTATAATTTGTTTTGTTTTTTTGGCTTCAAGCAGATGTTCCCTTTCCGAACGTGAGACCGTCTTCAGGTCCTTTGAAGGCTTGCCATGAGTGGTTGGAGTCACACACATATGCCAATGCGTTGGGTGGGCCGGAAGGGATTGTTACACGTTAGCCATTGCAGAACGGAAAGTGGCTACCCAGCCGTTGCGACATCGCAATTGAATGGGTTCAGTTTCGCAGGAAACCGTTATTTCGACTAATTTTTGAAGAGCGTGAAAAACCTCGACGCTCGCACAAAAAAAACAGCCGAGCAAATCGCCCTTTTCTCATTTATATCCGGAGATTATATTTAGAATCGCATTGTGGAGCCCACAAGGCATTCAGAGATTAGGAGAGAAATCCAAGTCTTGATGTTTGTTCCCACTCGCTTCAGCCTTCTAAAATTTGAAAAAGCCTCTTATTTGGAATTGTATAGGAAATTCGACCCCCGTGGGAAAGTAGCCGTTTCATGACCTCTTTTCCACCACATTGCATAATCTCTGGGTTTGAAACTTCGTCCTTCGTGCTAAGAAGAGAGCTGCATTTTAGAAATGATCTTACTCTGCCTTCTTCTCTATTAATTTAAAGCATACGATTCGCTGTACATCTTAGCACTATTGAATGTCATTTTCTTATATTCAGCTTAACGTAATCCTCCGAATGAAACGCTATGGTCTAACGTTTTATCTGCTGTTGGTTTGATCGTGCGGGTGGTTCTTCATTGCCAAGGCCTTTGCCGTGCATTCTGATGGGAAGATGTTCCGCATTCCACTTGCATCAACTCCGGTCTTTCACAGTGGCCTTCGCCAAGGCCTCGAAGTACTTTCATTTACGGAACATTCTTTGTTTTAAACCATTGAAAGTATCAGTGTAGCCAGCAATTAGCCCATTTTGTTTATTTAATAATTCCTAGCTTTCGATTATTCCATGCCTTCATGACAAATACTTTAAGTATTTTACGAAAACTGCTCGAATTGACGAAATAAAATATTCACGATTTATTAATAAATATAAAAGAGTGGTCAATGAATTGAAGGAACAATAGGCCTTAAAAGTCAGATATGCGCATCCGAGGGACTTTTGACTCCGTATTACCTGTGATAACTATGAGGTAGTTTCTATTATTTGATTTAGTGTGTTTTTCTGAAATTAACCAGAAAAATAAAGCTATACTATTTAATGCGCTAATAATAAGTCGTTTTGATTTCGAAAGTGTTTGCTTACATGTGTCTCATTCTCACCTGTTTTTAAACTTTGGCCTTTCGTGTGTTATTTTAAAATGTTGGCTTATGTTTTAGTGGACAAGTGCTTTGTGCTCTTTTTGAAAGAGATGATAACTACAGCTCTTGCTTTTATTTGTTAGTCCTGGGAGAACTATATAAAATTGCTGTTTTCCATTCCTCTTCTATTCCGGCATCATCAAAATCCTTGGGCTTGTTTTATTTGCCATTTTGATTTTGTATTGTTTAGCGTTGAAATATGTCCATAAGGAAAATGATTCATTGGCTAATTTTGTAATCAAACGCTTAAGAAGTACTGGGATGTCCATATCTCCTGTTAAAAAGAAATTAATTTCGAGCAACTTAGAAAAATAATAAATATGGCGTGGAGTTCCAAAAAGTAAGACTATTTTTATTTTACACTATCGAGAAAGTCTTTTGGAAATTGAAAGCTGGACGCTGATTTAGCCTTTAAAACTGTCAATGGTGGCTTAATTGTAGACTAGGCGAGATCACGATGGTCCATCTCAAACTTAAGTGGTTTCTCTTGCGTCCGAAGGATACATATCACCACCGAATTAACATCTTCTCCGTGACACAAGATTTACGTTCTGTGACGCTCCTCGATTTCCGCCTTCGCCTGCAAATGTCCAGTATACCATTCAGCTTCGCGGACCGGTCGTAAAAAAATATGAGGACATTAAGGAGGTTCCCGCGTGACTGAGGCAAAAGAAATAAAATTAAATGCCATGTATTCGTTATTGCATGTCTCAAAGTACTGCTTTGAAAATTAAATGCCCAGCTACTGGAATGCATAAATCAGATTCAAAATATGCACAGTATCCCACAAATAAATATGTTTAATAAATGCTTTTTCCTGCACCAGTAGCCAAATTCAGCTACATTCGTATCGAACAAGCGTAATTTTCCTTCATTAACTGCAGTAATTTATCAATAAATTGTACGTTAAGATAGTTAGGCACATTGATTTTGTACTCGGTAACTATCGTAGAAAAAATTGCTTCTTTAATTGGTTTTTCGCAAACATGACACATTTATAAAGAGAAAAACACGTTTTTTTGTGGTAAACGTTGATGCCAAGTTATATGAAGTTTAATCGTTGGAAATTAAGGCCGTAAAGGGGGCGAAAAGCTGATAGTTGCAACTTGTGTAACTTAGGGCATGATGTGCCATGGTATTTAGCAGAGTTACGTGGAATGATAAGGGAAGGATTATTAGGCAAATAGAAAAGCGTGAAGGGAGACTTGGCGTCGGCAGGAGCCAATCTTTAACGTAAGATGCCAAGGGGTTCTTAGTTAAATGTCCTATATGACCGACAGAGTACTATACTTAAAGTGCTCTCCACATTACAGGCATAAAGGGATCGGAGTTGCTACGTAAAATATTCGCCCCTTCCGGTTTGAGGCAGGCCTCTCCGGATTCGAAGTCTGTACTTCATCCGCTACACCCCAACATGAGCTCCAAAGGGTAATTAATGCATAAAATGATTCCTGCTTCATTTCCTCCCCTAGACTTTATTTTACTAATATAATTATATTCATAATGCTATATATAACTAAAAAATATGAAGAGGAGGAGATATTTAATATATCTAATTTTTATGTTGGTTAAACATTAAAAATATAAATTAATTAATAATGAGTGAGTAAGAGTGTGGAGAATCACCCTAACTGGTTGGCTGAGAGAATATATGTAATGCTCAGGGAAACGGTGAATGAGAAAAGACCGAAGGAAAATCTCCGCACTTGCGGATACCGAGCCCAGGTTCTTGGGATGGAAAGCCAGCCACGGCGCGCCTATCGATTGATGGGATCGTTTATCGAGGTGCAAGCGCGCACAGAGCAAATGGACACGCCTAACGGTGTTGTACTCCTATATCCCGCATTGCCATCCCCATCCATTCACGCGAACACACGCAGCTACGAGAACGCACCTCTTTTCACCGCGCCCATCTCCTTCTCTTCCAATCTCAGCTCAGTCTCTCTCGCCTTCGCATTAAACACTTTCAGTCACGCCCCCCGCCCCATCGTACAGTCCGCGTCCAAACTCCTTTCACTGCCTCATTACGTTCGCCCGCAGTTAACAGTGTGTGATCGTCCTACTTCCTCCCTTCCTCCGTGCCTTCCTTCACTCCTCGCCTTCAGCCGTCCGCTTTTAGGGTGCTCCAGTGAGGACTCGACGGATGCCACAAGAAATTCTCCGCCCCTCTCTTGTACGAACGCCTTAAACTTTGCTATACCTCCTCTTCCGCACCGACTGTTCTTTTGCAAGGCCTCTTATTTGGTTCAGGTTGTGCTCAATACTATGCTCCAACTCCAAGTGCTCATCTTACTCTGTAGATTTATTCCTCTTGCAGAATGAAGTTACAGCAGTTTATCTGTAATCCGAGCTTCGAAGTACGAGGTTTCGTATTATATTGCGGCTGTACAAAGCCAATTTTGCACATGCAAAAGAACGTCTGAATCCTGCAAACAGTCGATTTCCTAATGAAAGACAATCCACAGAAATATTTTATACCAGCCGTGTCAAAAAATGAAGTACGGCAAAACATAGAAATATCGCACTTTTTTGCAATTTATTTTTGCCCTTAAGCCATCCTTATTATTCGATTCTTACCTCGCATGCCTACATATTTCAGAGGAGGTAATCCCTCCATCGGAATCCTGGAAATTTCTCGGCTGCTCAAAAATTATCATAAAATGTAACTATTGTTTCTATTTCTTCTGAATACATTGATCCATTATTTAATAAATTACTTAATGTCTATTTTACCAAAGTTTCGAATTTATATTTCTGCTTCTTCAGGGCAGGGAGAGAGAGTTACTTCTGATTTTTATTGTACAATAATGGCTTTGTTGGAGCCCTGAAGAAGAATAGATGGTAAAACGTTGGAAAAAGAAAAATAAAGTAATTTCTTAATTAATGGATCTATATCTCCAGAATTAATATAAACAATTATTATATGAAAATAAGAGGTCATGAAAAGGAATCATCTGGTTTATCATAAAAACTGATTTTTGTTTATATGTTTTTGTATTCAATATTCATGATGCAAATATTACGTCTTACTGTAAACTGTTTATATGGATGAAGACAGACTAAAGATTCGTTGCTATTAAATCGATATTTTGCATAAAATGATAAAAATAGAGCACATTTGGATTTACTTAGGGAATTCCAATCAAATACGATTAACGATTGAGTGTCCCTCTGCATACATGTTCATCAACGATGGCCAATGGGTTCAGGATACTTGCTCCTGCATCCGTATTTAAAATAAAAACGGTTCATTAGGCATTATATCCTTGAAATGATTACTTGCTCTGTTTTTTGTAAGTAGCAATCTAGACGGAAAATTGCGAAAACAGTGGTAGGATTGAAGAGGGTTGAAAACATTTTCACAAGTGAATTGGATATACTGGCTGGAAGAGCAGAAAAGTCGTTGGTTAAGGGAGCCGGGCTTAAATGCCAAATCATTAGTAGTGCAGTGAAGTGACTCGTGAAAAGCTGCTGCATGTTTATCACCCTTTCAAGATGTCGTTTATTTGTTACTTGGAAGAACCAATCAATTTTGAAGGAAATGCTTTATCATTAGTCTAGACAAAATACCTGAAAGAAATTCTTGGCATATTTCATTTCATTGTACAATATACTTTATGTGTCATAAACCATTTCTTCTTGCTTAGTGTGGAGTTTTATTCCAAAATGCCAGCTTTATGAAAGACATTTTTAGCATATATTATAAGCCGAAGTGGCCAAAACACATTAAAACTATCTTATGGTGCATTAAATCAATGTCGATATACTCTTACTCTTGTTTCTTAGTTTGTGATTATATGTTTTTTTCGTTTAATCATTGGCATATTAACGTCAGCATTGTAGGATAATTTATGTTCCTCTCGCGTTTTGTTTTCTCGGTATTATATATTGATTATAATCAAATTTCTTCCATAAATATCGTTAAACTCTTATAATTTGGATTTCACTAATTCAGGACTATACCCTTCGAAATGTGCTTGAAGAGTTATACCCTTTTTTAAACCTGCGAAGTGGAAAGTGGAGGAGAATGCATGATTGAGACACATACTGTGCGAGTAGTATCCTGATAACAGTAATGGAAAAATTTCCGAGGAAGAGGAAGGATGGAATAAAAAAAGGTAATTATAAGTGCCGGAAAAATAAAAGACAGAGGAGTGCACTGGTTGGCGGAAAGGAAAATGAATTGAAGTTCTGCAACAAACTAACTATTTGATTGACGACTGTGAACATGATGAAGATGTGTCCTATCCCATTCTATCAAATAGACCTGCGATTTGGATACATTTTGGTCGTCACATCGACAGCTATTGGGTATTCAATGTATGCATATGTAAAAGAAAAGTCGCCTACAAGCCAACCTGCAGTTCAAATAAACGGGTAAAGTAAGAAACGAGGAAGTGTGTAGGGAATGGAAGAGAAGAAAATCATTTGGCGAATGCCAAGGTACTGAAGATCCAGTTGGGTTGGCCACACCCTGAGACACAGTGAACTCGTAAGGAGCACGAGAGGATGGAAAATGAGAGGGAAAGTCCCGCGAGGGATGGGAAGGGGAAATACGTTAGACGGATAAATCGACAAATGAAACAGAAGAGATATCTGGGCGTAAAGGAATTATCAGGGTATTGAGAAGATTGAAGGACTGCAGTGAACCAGTCTTTGGATTGAACGAATTGTGCTGATCCATTCGCGGACGGCAATCGCTGTACGACAGTGGTCTGAATTTGGAAAAAGCTGGCCAATATTCCCTGTAATCCCTTCTCCGGAAGTAAAAACGTCTCATGGTCACGCATTGCTGATTTTTGATGTGAATTCGCCGCTCAAAAACCAAAATGCGAAGACTTAAAGTTGGAAAATCTCGCAAAAGACGTCCACCTTCGATTTTCTCTGAAAATCTCAGAAAACATTGCAGAACTTCTTCAATGAATTTAGACCTGTTTCGTTTCAATGAACAAAAAAATTAAGTAAATCAATGTTTGGATGAAAAAATATGTTTTCTTCCCTGGAGACCTCACGTGTCTTGATTATAAAAAAATGAAGTTTCCTTTCCTCTGCGAGAGACTTCCTCAGGGTTGATTATTTGCGTGTGAGAATTTTAATGGGGAATCCCAACAGTGGAATCCACCTTATAACGAATATACACCACGAAAGGTTTAAATAAACTAAGGCTTGAATGACTCTTGGTCATCTAGTGATGCGGTGATCTAATTGTAATGTCGAATATCCGCCCCACAGTCGCCGAAGTGTCGCTTGCTTCTCCCACCCTCCCACTAGCCTCACGCCAACCTCACCCTCCCACGCCTCCTCCGCGGCGCTCCCGTCGAAATTCCCACCCCCACTCACCCGCCCTCTCAGGTCGTCATTTCCTTCTCCTTCCGACCGTCGCAACCTCCATACCCTCCCGCAACTGGAGTGAGTGGTGTGAGAAACACCGCCTTAACCCGCTAAGCAGCGTGCTCTGCTTTTTTCTCTCTCTCTCCCGGTGCTTTTTTCGTCTTATTGGGTCACATGTGAGAGCAGTTCCTCCGCTTAATCCTGCGCCGCGTGCCCCCCGGGCCCATGGCCGCAAACCTCGGGAGGGTTTTCTAGTATAAAAGCGAGAGTCACCCCCAGGAGAAGTATCACTCATCAACCGGAGACCGTGCGAGGAAGTTAAGAAGGAAGCCCGACCACTGCGTAGCATAAAACCATTGCGATGGCTTTCGTCAGAGTAAGTGGTCTTCCTTCTATGCGTGCCCCAATGGATTACTACCAGCGGACAGTATTTTAGTATCGCTTCAAAAAGGGTTGTGAGGCAAGGGTGTTATCCGGAGGAGGGATGAGCCTCCTCCCGAAGGATCGCCTGAACACGTGTGCATTTTTGTCGCGGATCTGCTATCTTATTTGACGGTTTTTCGAATCGCCGGGAGTTTGTGGCTATCCTGACTTCTTTCCATCGTGATATTGAGTGGGGGCCAATTTAAAAAGCGATTTTTTTATTCATTCAGAGGGCTTAACTTCGTGTTTCTGTCCAACGCTCTCAGCTCCAGTCATACTTAACGTTTCTGCAAATTTACTCAATGAAGGAATAGCATAAAGCAACTTTTAATAAATTTATCGTTACTTTATTTCAGCATCATATTAGCCAGGGATCATAGCAATTTTGAGAAAAGTTTTCAATTTATTTCTTTATATTACATAGGACTTCCAGCCCTCGTTCCAGCTATTCTAGCTATAGTGATGCCTCTTTGTTTTAGCGGAGTGACTGGTTGGAGGGATAAATTCTCCAAAGAGTACTAGCTTTCCTTCATCCATTCATTGTTTCGTGCGAATATATCATATTAAGTTTTTAAAAAGTATTATTTTTAAACAATTTTGTAAGGCTTAACTATTTCCCAATGAACTATTCCAGCTTTTGTAATGCGTTCAAATTTTTGAGATTTTATATATCGGAGGAAATACTTGGTCTAAAGTAATTACTCCATTCTGTCATTTTTTTTAGGACAGAACTAATTTTGAATAAAAAACAATGTATTTATTCTTTAACTTCTGATAAGACCTACGTTTGGCTCTAGTCATGGTTTTATAGTTTGGCGAGTGTTTTTCCGAATTTTGCGAAAATATTTTAGAACCGTTTCGTAAATACTTCGGGTCTTCTCTGCTTTTGTAATTCTAGCAATCATTAAAGGCATGATTTATCTTAAGTTAAAAATTAATCCTTCTATTTGGCTAAAAATGTCTTAAATGCTTTTGAATCCGCTGGTTTAATCTAACCCCTTATTTTTGGACTGCATCTTCGGAATTGAACTCAGACATTTCAGCGATTTGCTCTTTCATTGTGATGCTTGCTTTCTCTCAGGTCTTGACCTTCGCTGCCCTTGTGGCGCTCACTCAAGCCATTTCCGTCCCCGTACATCATGGTTATGCTGCTTACGCACCGAGAGTATTAGCTGCCCCTGCTTATGCCCCTGCCCGCGTCGCCTATGCTGCCCCTGCTCGAGTCGCCTACGCCGCCCCTGCCTACGCCGCCCCTGCCTACGCCGCCCATGCTTATGCAGCCCCTGCATACGCCCACGCAGCCCCAGCCTACGCCCACGCTGGGCCAGTTGTCGCTCATGCTGCTCCAGTTGTCGCCCATGCTGCTCCAGTGGCCTACGCTGCCCCCGTCGCCAAGGCTGTCGTCGCTGCACCCTACTCCGTTCCTCAGTACTCTTTCTCTTACGGAGTCAATGACCCCCACACTGGTGACCAAAAAAGCCAGCACGAAACCCGCCAAGGAGACGTCGTCCAGGGTTCCTACAGCCTGGTTGAACCCGACGGCACCCACCGTCAGGTCGACTACACCGCCGACCCGGTCAACGGATTCAACGCTGTCGTCCACCGAGGACCCGCCGTCGTCAAGGCTGCCGTTGCCGCACCCGCCGTGGCCTACGCCGCACCCGTCAGGGCAGCATACGCCGCACCCGCTTTCGCAAAAGTGGCCGCGCCCGTGGCTTACGCCGCTCCCGTCAGGGCAGCGTACGCGGCACCCGCTGCTCACTATGCCGCCCCCGCATACTATCACTAAGCACCCCATCCCAGAAGCATCTATTTATCCCCTCGAGAATGCTTTAGCCATATCATTGATGAGAGTTGCAATGTGAAAGCATTGGCATACTTCGCACCTTAACTCCCGGAAGAGTCTTAGGAATATAGCTCACAGCAGTGCACCCCATTGTTTTCATGCCTTGTACGGGCTACCCACGGGAGATCCTTGACATGGGTGTAACTTGAACTTCATGGAGCCCATGGGCCATCTCGTGTGGCCTCCAAGGGCTAGGCTTGAAGAAGAAGTTGCAGATTGCGTGAACTCCAAAATGTGTGGAGGTACTTACCTCTTGTACTCATCTCGCCCTTCCATTACCTTACCTCCTTGTACATTTTCCCTTGCGTGCCACCTATGGGCTTCATGTTTGAAGTCTAGTTTGTATATTTATCTTATGAAATAAAGAAAGTATACGAAATGTGTTTCTATTTATTTGAAAAAACCTTAAATATCAAAGTATTGCATACTTTAACCCCCTGCTTAAATTTCGTTGAACAATTTTTATCGCTGTGTTTTTTTTTTGTTTTCGGGAGACTTCAACAATCGTAGTATTTGACGCCTCTTAAAATGAAAAATGAAAAATTAGATATAAATAATAAATATGACCATTAATTACACGAACTCAACAGTAAAAACTTCTTTTTGATAAACCCATGTACTCAAGCGTTTTTCCTTTATTTTTGTCCATATTTTTAACTATTTCCATAAATTCTTAGCCGCTTATTTTCTGTCAACATACCGAGGCTTTTTAGTTCATTCTCTTCAATTACATCGCTATTACGCTTCAATTATATCAGTGTCTGAATTGTATGTTACTAAGTAGTTACATAAGTGTATGGCAGTGTCCTTATTTAGATTTTGCTCCCATTTCCCAGTTTATACCTTGGTAGGGGTTCATTTAAACTCTTGCAACACCCTTTTAATCCATCACACTCCTTTTTCCATTGTTAGGGGTTGATTATTCCACAGTGCAGGGATAGAAATCTGTGACGCTTCTACGCTACAAAAATCCCGCTCAACTCTGCCTTCTCGACCCCTTATCGCCCCTCCTAAATCTGCATCGTTCATTGTTCCCCGGCCGCCTAGCTTTTTCACGTCCTGTACATGGAAACCGTCCGGGTATCTAATTTTTTAATCCTTTCTCACCCTTCTCCAATTCTGGACACAAGTTGCAAAACGTGTCGGCAAAGGCGAGCGTCCTTCCCTAAAATGTCCTCCCCTTCCACGCTTTGCTTTCCCTCCAGCGGCTACCGTTAGTCACTCAAAAACCGTTCGTCGTATTACCGCCACCTCAACGAATTGGATGTTCTCCCCGCAATCCTTCCCGTCATGCATTTCGCATGCTTAATACGCCCCGGTCTGCCGCCTCTTCCACGGCTCTCCCAACGCTGGTGGAGTCGTAAGGGTCACGTTCCGTCCGCGTCGCTCCTCCAGTAGCTCGCACCACGAATGAATGCTTTACCCCCCTATCCGTCGTTGTTTCACTCTCGCCCCCGCCCAAAGATTACTAACCCCCCGCCCCACCGGGCAGCGCTGCCCGGGGCGCGTGCCCCGCGTAGTTAAATAAGGCGGGAGTCCGGTGTGGGTAGCTGCATGGTGGGAGGAAGTGAAAGGACTTTCGCTTTTCCCGCGCGAATATGGTGGTGACGAAATCTCCTCGTTTCTCATCGCTCTCCTTTTGTGTTCACTCGCATTGATAAGCATGCATTAAACTTGTATGCATCGTCGTTTTTTGTTTTCTTCCTGCCTGTCTCTTTTATCTCCCGCCCTTAAGCTCCTTTCCTTTCCTGAGTTTTAAGGCAGTTGGAGTGAGATAGTTCAACATAGTCATGATAGAGACCATATTCGAATTTTATTTTTTTATTTCAGCGTCTGTAAGAAGTATGACGTAAATATTGTAACATTAATGGTGCAAAAATATAGTTATATGAGACAAAAATTCTCAGTAATTAAAGAAATATATCGACTTAAGTCTCTAACTTGACTCATTTTTTGACGCCGTACGCCTAAAAAGCCTTCAAAACAGCAGGTTTTTTGCAATCCCGTAAAATTTACAGTGGTGAGTAATTCATTAATTTTTATAAACAGTTGAGAAAACATAGAACTACACACCGTTAGTTTTTTGACGAAATCTAGATGTTAGAAATTCCTAATTTTTTCAATATTCTCCCTCTGGAGCGCACAGCCGTAATCTATCCCATCCAAAGAAAGCTTATATTTTTAAGCAAATTGCTCGAAAAGTAGCTCGGCAATGGGTTAATATTTTGGTATAAATAAATAGATGGGAGTTTTTTCTTTAAAATGACGTCAAATTCTAGGTGAATTGATTTATCGCTCAAACTACTAACTATTTTCTACTTATCTCTTGATTAAAGCCAACGTGGTTACTTTCATAAGATATAAATATGTAGAAAATTTTATCATAACTATTAATATTTGATGATGTCACTATTTAGTTTACTTTTGCCGTTCTATATTCGAGTTATGGTTGATGTCGCTCCTCTTTTTCATTACAAGAATGACCAAACAAAAAATAATCTATACTCAATGTTATGAATTCTACCAGCTTGAGCCGTTTTGTCGGTCAGTATGTTGACACGAAGACGGTTGAGATGCTTTTGTGATGACTACGCAAATTTTTTTATTCTTATTGACATCTGGAGCAGAATCTATACAATTAACTGTCTCATCTTAACACGACTACGAAATCTATTAATACATAGGTTTATCTGTTTTGAACTCAAGAGTAGTATGCGTCCGTGGTCGGTGCACGGTCGTCCTTCATTCTCCGCTCGCTTCATCCCTCTCCAAATACTATATTACTAAAATGTGGAGCTGCAACCATAAAATTGATTAAATGCCTTTTTTTCATATACCATGCTTTTAACAGAAAGACCTGTTCTCTATCTAATAACGCAAATCAAATCCAATCTTTCCACGAGTTAAAGTTTATTGCGCAAAGACTAAAAGGCAAAAATGGTGACGCGGCAGAAAACCCGTAATCCCTCCGAAAAAGGTTAATCCTCCGAAAAAGATTTGTAATGTAGGAAAATTTGTGTTATTCGATCATGTATTAGTAAAATATGGGAAAGCTTGTTTTGTAATCGAATTTTTCCGGGAAATTAAATATTTCGCTTAAGGAAGTTTCGAAGCAAAACGAAGTTCACATTTTTTTCACATAAGCAAAATCCAACTTTTTCACTGTATATGTTTTGTAAAATGAACTTGAAATTACATGTAGGCACATATCGGCGACAGTAAAGACTTGGAAATATGTATTTCTTTCAATTTTATGCAAATTCAAATGTGTCCCAAAGATGTACAAGAAGCTAGTTTTTCTAGGAAATCAAATTATCTCCGCATTAGGTTTTGCTTTATTAGCGAATTACCGCATCTATTGAATTCAAAATTCTTTATTTCATTATAAAATTCGCTGCTGTCATCTTCTCGGGCTGGTTTCCATTGACTAATCTGCAAATGCTGTATGTTACTTATTCATTCTGCTGATAAAGGCATAATATTTGTGAAGGAAATATTTTTTTCTGACTAAGACAACGAAAAGGTGTGAATTTTCATGGACTGTGAGTCACCGCGTGCCGTCGCGAAGGTATCTCCTTAATGTCCACCGCAGCTTTTACTTTCGCTCTCACATTTACGATCGCATTCAGGCATCGGCCGGGTGGAGCTCGTGTTCGCTTGGAGACTCGAAGAGACTCTGCTTTCTGGTGGTTTGAAATTGAGTAGGTGTAAAGGCAATTGCGGAGGTATTGCATTTCGTTAGTGGAGGATAGGTTTATTGAACTGAGTATTGAACCAGAGATCTCATCTTTCCGACCCAATACGCAGACGGCTAAGCTATCCAGGGTCCTTGCTGATCTGGGAGAATTAGGTAGCGTAATGAACTGTGCATTGGTCCGGAATAGGTGCAGTTTCGAGGTTCGATTACTGGCGAGGAAACGTTTATCCGATGGAGATTTCCTAAGCATTGGCAACCAATCATCCAGGACGATTAAAAATCCTTCTTTGGACGGCTTATCATGCGTGCTGATAAATTATAGAATCTATCCTAGTGGCCAATGGCTTCTTTTAAGCAAAGCTGTGCCTTATGATTGTTTACCTTGATGTACTTTGGTGTCACTCAACTGATAGTTTCCATAAATCCACCAGAAACTCCCTTTGGAAACCTTAATCCTGCGTAGAGTAGTATTTCTCGTTGACTCGGGAAAATGTATGTCCATGGTTCGATATCCTATCGAGTAAACCTTTTGCCCTCGGGCAAGATCCAGCACTCTCTTTGCCGTTTATCGCGCAAGTGGAAAATATATTGGTCTGGAGGAGCCATTGCCCATTCGCGCTTAGGCCAGAAAAGGGGCACAAGGTAGGGACAGGCCACGCGTAGTCGGTACAATGGGTGCTTAAAGAGATTTAGAGAAAACCTAAAACTTTGTAAAACTTATTGACATTGTTAACGTTTTCCTGCTGCGAACAGGTTTAACGCTGGCAGGTATAATGTGTGAGGTTTACGAGTTATTCATTTGAATTCTCAAAACCCCGAATCAACTTTTTGTGAAGGTAAATTAACATGGGAAGAGAGCGCGAGCTATTGATAGCATGATTGGGTTTAAATAAACAGGTATAAATCAGTGTATTATGAGTACGACTCAATTTGGAACGAGGGGCGGATTAGTGGCTTGGTTGGGGTCCTTGCTTCCAGAATGAAGGGCGGATTTAATTCAAAATTTTTAATAGGCATTTTAACTCATGCATGGATGCTTAAAGGAGAGTTCTCATATGAAAGAAGCACCGTGGCTGTTTTAGTCTCTTATTTTATTAAGATCTAGGAAATTCCGGAGCTGGGCTTCTATTCTCCCCTCCGCCCAACGAAATACTCCTATACTAACACTTTTCCTTCAGATTTACTGGGGCAATACGTGCGGAATTGACGTTAATCACGTTGATATAATGTATTGCGGAATAATAAACTAGAAAGTTTGAAACATTTATTTATAGGATTATTGTATGCTGTGTGACTTTAACATTCTGTTTTTTGCGACATCAATTGGAATCCCTAAGGTGACATAAAATATATTTTACGATTAATAATAAGCCATAGACTGTGGCGAATTCAATGGTGGATCTCGCCTCATGAATAAAATGAGATGCTTCCTCCGTCTTCTCCCAACCTTTTTCAGTTGAAACAAATACGTAAAGCAAACCTGGGGCTCAGTGCTTGATTTTCGCACGTGCGCTGTTCAGAGTACGAGTTATAAGGCATACATGTGACTGAGCATTCATCCGACGGTTTTAATTACTTACACACTCTCCGCAGTTGGGAGACCTGGGCTTGGCGGTGATCGGACATATTTCGGTTGCTTTCGAGATATGCGACTTCGGAACTAGATGATTTGAACGAGACTGAAAATATTTTACAGGGGAAGTCCGGCATCCTCAGCAACGAAATCTTCATGACAAGCTGAAGTAGAAATTGTGTCGTTATAACTTCATGCAGATATGTTTTAAGCTAGCCATGAAATAATGTTTGTGTTAAGATTAGGATTAATGGATTTAAATTATTTTGTTTCAAATAAAAGTTATTTTTATAAGTACGTACGTGTTTTTTGACGAATTAGCTAATTCAAGTCTATTTGTTCGCATCAGCCTTGATATATGAAATGTATTTTGCATTAATTTTGACAAATATATTATTCAACATTTTGATTAATCATAAGACTTGATATATGAAGTGTATTTTGCATTAATTTTGACGCATAATTATTGAACCTTTTGAGTAATCATCAAGGTGCAATATTTTTAGCGATGGCAGTCACATTTACCAATATGACCTTAGTTTGATACAATTAATTGCAGTTCGTATGTGAACGTTAGCGCCATTATTGGATAGGTCCTAATTTTATATTGCTACTTATCGTACGTTATCGTTTTCATACAATGGTGAATAGTCTCTTATTTTAATATTCCTATATTTATTAAGAGATCTCAACCTTGAGTTGCTAAGGATATGTTACAAAGGTTTCGTGAGAAATCTTATCTTAAAATGTCTTCTAGTGCACTAAAATGCGAGCTATCACAGCATGAGCTAGATACCGACCTCGCCCAGTAGATGCAATCACTCTAGTCACACCGAAATCTGGGGCAAGCACTCACATGCCCTCGGCGGTCTGTGAATTGTGCTCCTAACGGCTTGATTACCATTACTAGTTATTGTAGAATAGTTCTTGTTCAATTTGGCCAACTTGAAGTAAATGTGGAAATGATCCCAATATGTGTAACCAATGTTTAGTCTCGACATCAAGTGTTCTCTTTATGCAAAAATTTGTAATTCCCTTTGTTACTAGGAAGCAGAGTTGAAAGTCAAAATCCCATATACACACACATATCTCAGTCACGCCAATCCCGATCGGTGTAGGCAAAGTCAAAGAAATTATTTATTGATGTTAGGACTAGGGAGTGACTCTCTTTTAATAAATTCCACCTTAATGCCCAATCCTTGCAAACCTCTTTCGCTTCTCTTACATTTATATGCACTGCTTCTTACACTTGCTCCTATTTTTAAGACTCCTGCTCCGATTGAGAGTCTGTTCCACCACTTTTACCCATGACTTTCTTGGTTCACCCCTACCTCTGATAACCATTCCCTACTTTGTCATATATCTGTTTCGTTTTTCGGCTTTCATCTATTGTCATAGCATGGCCTAACTAACGAAGCATACTCCTTTTGTATATTTTTGTTGCCCAAATTTCCATTACGGGAGCATCCAACTCTCATTATTTCATGATACAATTATTCATAGTCCTTTTCATCCTACTTTTGCCGCATATACTTCTCAGATACCCCATTTCAACTGAATTTAGCCTACTCTAATGCTACTCCTGGTATACCCAGATTTCGGTGCTAAGTAATAACGTCCAGTGGAGAAAACTTTACTCTGCAATATTCGCTCTTCAGGGCAATCATTTCTTGATATCTTCCACATGCTACCTGCAACTTTCAATGCTTCTGTTAGCTGTATATTTGTAGAGTCAACCGATTTTCTGACCGACCGTCAAAGCTCTTATTTTGAAAATAATGTTGGCCCTAAATCGTTGTACCTTACACAGAGATTAGGCAACAATCAGTCCCGTTGTATCTTGTAAACGTCGCGTAAAATGGCTGCATTATAATTTGCCAACTGTTAAAGTGTGATAATTTAGTTCAGATTGAATTTTAATCGTTTTTACTTCTTGAGTTTGGGAGTGATTGTGAGTATAATTTCGAAAAAAAATAGTCAACCTCTGTAACTAAACGTTCCCTTTATTATCTTTAAATTAACTGCGCTTGCGTGCCACAAACGATGTAAATTTGAACCTTTCAATGGACTATTAATGATGACTTACGAACATGAACTATCCTTTGCACATATTGTTCATTTACGGAATGTAAAAATGGGTTTAATACTGAGTAACGAGCATTAGTAAAAGGTATAACACGACTGTCAATTTCCGGTGAAGCTTGTGGAATAATTGCACCTCCAAGCCATCTTCATTCAAGAGAATTTCTGAGGGGGCTTATACGAGTCAGATTTCACTGCCTTCATTCGAGTTTCAATCACATTAGGTGTGGACTTACTTTAAAAATACTTATAAAATTATTATTCATTGGTATTCAGCTAATCAAAGTACATTCAAGTAATCTAAAAGGGGCAAAAAATTGGAATAATTCTATTTTCAGTTTTAAATGAACGGACATTATGGACCTTGAGTTTAAAGTCATCGGATAAGCTGCCAATTTGTGTATTTTACTATGGCTTAACGTGACTGTTTCTGGAGGTACAGTCTAGATAGTAACGAGTAAGTCTTTTGATTTCACGCCACCATAAACTGAATAGACCAATTAGTATAAATGTTAATACTCCGAACTTTCCTTTCATTTCACTGAATCGCGATTCACATTGTTTACAGTAGCGTCCTTGGATAAAATTCTTATGACCTTTCAACTTGGCTTAAACGCGTGTATGAGCCTCGTGTTCTTAACCCGAAGAGAGGAAAGCGGCCGGGAGAGGAGGAGTTGGCCGACGAAGTGTCATCATCGCCGTCTTCATCATCCGACGAGAGGCCTTCCTCGACCTTAACCGTGACACGAAGCGCGGTGACCTCGATATCCTCTTCTTCTTCTGATGCTGCTGTGGCGGTCGGGAATCCACTTTTTCTCTGCGGGGGCGTCTCCCGACTTTAAAATGATAAACTCCTCACACTCCTCCTACTCAGTCCGTCCGCCCGCACACATTCATAAAGAGTCTCTTCTTTTCTAAAGAGGGAAAGGCCAGTTTCACTTTCATTCAAGGCCCCTCATGTGGTTCATCCTCGTTTTCCGTCCTGCGATCCCATCTCAGTTTCAGGTAGCTCAGCGGGATTTTTCTCCGACCATAGAAAAGACCCTATTCAAATTATTTTTAGCATTTCAAGCTGTTGTAAGAAATTTGGAGCAAATATAGTAATGCCTACCTATGATGTAAGAGTTTTGTTTTTATTGCTGTACTTCTCAGTTATAAACTAAGTGTACATATTTGAAGCTTTAACTTGACTAAATTGTATCGCGCCGTACGCTATAAGGACTTTCATAACCGAAGTTTTTTTGTCGATTTTATGAAATGTTTCACCGTGATAGTAAATTTATACTTTTCAATAATTATGAAAATACTTAAAATAAACACCGTGAATTTTCTGAGGCGATCTTTGCGTCAATACTTGGCCATTTTTTATGTTTCTTTGTTGAAATATATTGCAATGTGGAATAATTTTCTTTTGATTAATCGAGAAAACATGCTTACTATTTGTGCTACAGAACTTCCACATTTTTTAAAACTCCTCTCTGAAGTGATATCCCTTGGAAAACGGTTTCTTTTTTCCGGCAGTGTCACGGCAATTAGTGCGAAAAATTGACTTCTATTTTGGTATATTTAGAATGATAAGAAAAATATTTTCATTTAGAGTGAGGTAAAATTCTTTGAATTGTATATATGTAGTGGTATCTCCTCGTACTACCTTAACTCCCATCTTTTGTCACTGTTCCTTGAAATATGTTGAAGTTTATGATCTACATTATTGCACTCATGCCTGCAAGTGTTTTTTGTGTATTTTCTTTGTGAACCATTGTTGCATAGCAGTGTGTATGTATACATGCGTCATTTGCGGTTTAATGTAGCCATTCTGAGACGTAGGAGGGAATGTACCGTAGTATCTTTCTTTCTTTTACGCTAACCGTAGACGCTGAATAGTAATAATTGTCATTTTCACGACAAAATTGCAGTTAACTAAACCACAATTTTCACTTACATTTGGACTCTATATACCATCTCTGATGGAATACTTGGCAGAATGTTGTATGATGAATGTAATTGATTATTATTTTAAGATTTTGTCGAAATTAGTTATTATAAATAGATGATTCCATCAACTCTTTCTCTGTATATAGTTATGTATGATCGGAATGCGTTTATGATTAGTTGGGCTTTTTGTGTTATTCTGTGTTCAAGGTCGTGTTCAGTCTTTGATAATACCCTAGTTTTTATTAGTGAATTTCTGGTTAATATTTGCACTTTTCCGTTTGTATTTATTCTAAGGGTTTAAGATGGGCTAGCTTTCAAAAAGTAGGCTTACGTGTTCGTTATTTCGGGCAGACACATCGGTACATGATGGGGAGTTAGGATCACTAGGTTATCGTAGGCCACCATTGCTACCCTGAATATTATGCAATCTACAGCTTGCTCATGACGCATTCACGGTAGGAATGCCAATGCGTTTATTTGTGCCACTACGGGCTCTCAGAGAAAATGATTCTTAGAAATGGCCGGGATAGTCCAGCGAATTTGCCAAGATTTGATTCCGAAACTCTTCAGCTGGCAACTGATCACTCTATCTATGAGGCTATCAAGCAGTTAGATGGTGGATACTTAAATAATGTATACACTTCCACCAAGTTTCGCGGTGCCTATAATACATCAATGGAATATGTTTTAAATAGAAAGTGGGAGATGGAAGATCATCTAAAACTATTATTTCTAATTCTTATCAGCGTAATTAATTTGAAGAATTTTTTTTAGAGCGCGCATTTAAAGAATTTATAAGACCGCACTTTACTATCTACAGGTAATTTCACGCATTTCAAAACTTTTCTTGTAAGATAATTTATTTTTAATGAAATTAGATTCTAATATTGAGATTTAACTGTGAGATAATCATCCTGATTCGATGGAATGTGGTTGGCCTGCGGCCATATCACGCTATGCAATCCTTGGGTACGTGTGAATGATGGTCGAGACCTGACCAGCATTCGAGTTCGTTCAGAATTCCGTCTGTGATGCGACGCAGTGATTCTCTTTTCGTTGGAAGAATTTTAATGCATTATCCCTGGTTATTTACCGCTGAATCATAATTGGACGTATTAGGAATATTTAACGTTTTTGGATTGGAATACTTGTTTTCTCAATTCCAGGATTGTTGTGTTGGATTCGGAAATGTTTGAAATAGAACTGTCTCCAATTAATGCATGAGAATTTTTATTATACATACTAAATTTAAAACTGCTTGCTGCTGATTTTACTGCTAAACCGTTACCATAGCCCAAGTCGTATTTCATTATTTGATACCCCTATACGATGTTCCTAATACGATTTTGTGTCATCTATTGAGAACTTGGTATTCTTTAACAGAAAGATATTTGTGTATATTTTATAATGCTTGGTTTTAAATAATTAGTATCCTCAACACGTAAACCTCTTCAAGAAGTTGTTCATTCATCATCATACACGAGTAAAGGTAATGTTAAAAAATTGATATAGGTACCATTTTGCAAAATACTTTGTTTTTGGGGTCATTATTGAAAAATCGCAGTTCAGGAAAACACCAGTGGATACAGTGGCACATACAGAGAGAGGATATGTGATGGAAAATACTCATCTCAGGTACAACTTATATGAGCATACCTTTACGGCCTTAGATAAAAAATACGCCGCATTTCTTTTCTTAAAATTCTTTATTTATTCATCTATAATATTTTATACCCTTCAAAGTATTACCCATCAGATAAATCACATTTTTGCCAGCGCTTTTTCCAATCTACAAAGAACTCCCGGAACGTAATTATCAGTTTGGCTTGTAGCTCCTTCAGCGATTCTGTCATTTTCTCCTTATTGTTGGCAACACGTCGTCCTTTCATGGTTTTTAAAATCTTATGGAGTAGGAAGAAGTCGCAGGGGGCCATGTCCGGCGGATAAGGAGGGTGAGGCATCAAAACGGTGTTGTTTTTCGCCAAAAATTCACGAACAAGCAGTGAAGTATGAGCAGTTTCATTTTCGTAGTGCAATTGCCCACAATTTTACTACGATTAATTTGTCCACAATTATGGCATTTTCTTCGGATCGAGTCGTCCAAACGGTGTAAATCCTCCAGTTGTACTCCTTATTGACCGTGCGGCCTAGTGGCATGAACTCACTATGGCACACTATGCCGTTGAAATTGAAGAAAACAGTGAACAGAACCTTCACATTCGATCGAAGTAGACGACCCTCTTGGAAAAGTTTGTACCGCTTTGAAATGCTTGTTTTATGCATAGATGACTCGCCAGAAGCAACATTTAACATTTCAGATTTGGTGCTGCACCTTTTTCATTTCTTATAACGACATTTAATGAAAAGTCTTTGTTCCATTTTTTCCATAAGTGAAAATTCGCCGAGTGCACCGAAAAGTACCTAAGGCTTACATGTAGCCTTTTCGATAGCCAACAATAAAGTAAGCAACCAATATGGTGGCAACAGACGCCAGGGACAAGTGTATCAGCATAGCGGCAAAAAATTGTGGCAATGGAACTTGTACAACCGGCGAAATTCCGAAATCCGCGTATTTGTTATCAAATCTCGTACATACTGTGAAAAATAATAATATTCATGGTTGAAGGCATTACTTTTTGGAATCTTGTCTTGAATCCGACATGACGAAAAAATACATCTTAGTATATTCCACTCAAAAGTTGGTTTATTACCGACCCAGGTTTCGACTGCACAGTAATCATTATCATTGAGCCTTGATACCTTGATGAGGACCTTGATAGTGATTGCTGTGCAGTCAAAACCTGGATCGGTTATAAACCAATTTTTGAGTGGAACATACTAAGATAAATGTTTTCGTCATGTCAATAATAATAATTATGAAATATTAGGAAAATAAAAAATTGTTTGCTCAAAGTGCAACGACAATGACTCATTACGGTGAGTGGTGAATTTTTTTTGTGAACACGTTCATTTAAAGGAAGTCTTCATCTTATCGTTGACAATCTTGCATATACTTTCAAAAGGTACGAGCGTCGTGAAGCCGCGCATGATTCCCGCCGATCTTTGGATGTGAAATTCCGCTCTCAGTGAATGGATCTGTTCCGAGAAACTTGCATCCCCCATCAGGCCGATGCACGATGATATTAACCCTCTTGAATAACGCTCGCTTTCGCAACCATTGGCGGCTGCACCTGAGCACCACCGCACCCTAGTGCATGTGAAAGAATAAGGTGGCCTGTCCGAAGGCGTTGGGGAACGCGGAACATCGAGACCTTTGGGCGTTTCTCTTCGTAGGAGTTATAAGATTTAATCCGCGAAAGAGAGAGAGACGTGGTCGAAGATAAAACGGTCATCGTTACTGTACCATGTTTGAATCTTAGGCAGCGTGTGAATTTGTGCATCGCGTACGTCCGCGTTCCAGTCTACGTTCACAAGTCGAAACTATGATCCAGGCTATATTTAGGACAATTTTGGGACTTCAAATACGCAGATGTCAAAGATGATGTAAATGGTCACCGAACTGTTTTTAGAGTGATTGATGGTTCACTTACCTCATCTATTAAGCATAATAATCGTAGTGATGGCATAGCTATTATAAATAACACGGATACTGGCAAAATAGTTCAGGCCGTTTAAATTTTTTTTCCATCTAATAAGTTTCGGTTTAGTTGTTAGATTACCGTAGGTTACCGTAGTTTTAGTTGTTAGGATAACATAGGTTACCGTAGCTTTGGAAGGCCCAGATTATAGAAAGAGGAACAGCTCTTGATTCGCGAGCCAAAATGTTTTTTGGCGATACTCGAACACTGTCACTCTTTCAAACTCAAACACGGGTAGGTATTTTACAAACGCATTCTAAATACACCACATGTAAATTCGCGACACGTGCCATCTGCTTCGTCATAATGAATCGGTATGACTGATTCTGTCGGTACAAATTAATCATTAGCATTGCCACATACTTGCCCGCATCGGCCCCTCGCGGTCGTAAATTTAGTCGTAAAGCTGAGATCGTCTTGTCACTTCCTCAATTTGAGGGAAAATAAGCCGGTGTGCCATTCCAAAACCAGCTGGAGAAGATGAGAGTTACTATCTTTTCGTTGGTTTTGTTTAAAAATTCTGCTTGTACTGATGGTATGCTTTAGCTAGTGCAAATAAACGCATTAAATCAGCTGATAAGGCGACGAATATATATTTTTTTATCAATACTTGGTTTTTATTTTGAATGACCACTGTCTGCATCCCAAGGATTTGACTACGGCCCCATAACTATTGATCTTTCACGTTTTACTTTGAAAAAATCTCCATGATTTACTAACTGCTCAAAAAGTACTTTTGATGCCTTCATATTATTATTATTTACTTTTTTGATCTATTTGCTTCTTATATATTTTTCGCTAAATGGTTGTGCAGGCTAAAAATGTAGTTTTCTCCAGCTACACCAGTATTACCTCAGTTTAGGGTATAAATGAGGTTAAATTTGATAAAAACTTCTTTCTCCAGGTCTTCTACCTCACTTTCTTTTAAGCCCATGTAAAATCAAGTTTAATTTGTGAAAAAAGACTGCCAATATTTGATATTTTGACGTTATCAAATAAAATACAGTGTTTGTATTAGTTTCGATAATGTGATTGAATCACGTTAATGTCATTTAAATGGTAGAACTTCATTAATTTGAATTGGAAGATCGGCTTGGGTCAATCTAGTGGCTAATAAACTACACCGCATAAAAAAGTAATAATCGCATGGACTATGTCAGTTAGGATGAGTCGTAGAGTTGAATAAATATAGAAGAGAGAGAAGGAATATGAAATAAGACATGAATATAGGAGAAATGGAGCATGCATATCTATCTCTCTCGTTCTGCTTCACAGACACTGTGCTAACTGCGAATGTCTCCTTACCGTGTGGCACTGAACCCAAGAAATACGGGGAAACACGTGAAAGTTTAGATAGTTTTTGTAAAACATGGTAAAAAATATATCGAAATCGATGAAATATCGACGTTGTCCTGGGCGCATGTCCATAATAACCTCGTTTTAATTGTACACAGTCGTTGCTTTGCTGTCAATTCATTATCTATGACACTGCCTTTAGGCCGGTAATTTGGATTTTTAACGGTCTGGAATGTTCCAAATGACCGCGTCTTCGATTCATTAACAAATCTACTTCTGCCGCTCTTGGGACTTGGCGGATGAGAAGGGGTGAATGTGGGGGTGTGCTTTTCATTTTTGGGCCAAAACTCATAAATTTAAAAATAAAATGAAACGTAGCAGTTCTTTTGTTTTTATAGAGGAAAAAAACGTGGTAGGTTGTCGGTTGCAATGTATAACATGGTGAAATCCTCGTAAAGAGTTTTCATACAAGTTCCACGATCATATTAACACATTTTGAGTATATTATCTATGTTACATTACTTTATTAAAAGCTTGTATCTCCTTCTCGTTTAAATTATGATCTTATTCTTTCATTGCTTCAATAAAGAAGCATTAAGCAAACAATTATAATTGTGTTAAAAATATATATAGACTCATGATCTCTTCTGATATCAGGAAGAAAAATTTTAACGAAAAATAACAACCGGGTCAATTTTAAGTCTTAATGCATTAAATAGGTTTAATTTTTAAATTTCGCTATGTATTTATCACAAGAACATTCTCTCTGCATTCTTATTCGTTAGGAGTAGTCTTCATTCTGTTATTGTGAGAATAGGAAATCGATTTCTCCGGCCTCAGTGGCGGTGGAGTTGAGCCCTCACCTGCCATCACAAGGGTTGCGGGTTCGAAACCCTCCTTGGCGGAATTTTCACCACTCAGGGCGTTTTTTTGTATTCGATCATTTTTTATACGTTGATGACGATTGAGTTTATGTAATGTACGTTATTGTTTAATGTCAAATCTGTGTGAATTAAATAAAATATAAATAGGGACTACACGAGGTGAATTGTCGCGTCCTTTTTATGCTTCACGAGTCACCTCTGATAGGTCTGCTTCTTGAAGCTTTTTTAACATTTCCCGTTATAGTGTTAGGGGTGAGCTAGCTGTGGTATTTGGGAGCTGCAACAAGTCAGAAAGTGAAAGACGGGGATTCTGTCCATTGCCCATCAAGTATTGGCTCCCTATAAGTCTTTAAAATCTTCAAAATGAATTATAGTTAATTCATGAGAAATTTAAATATTTATAAAATCGTTGACAAGCGAAGAATACATGCCCCATTGTATTTTATTCATACTTAACCCTAAATTTCACGCATTAAGACTAACATGTATCAGAAATGCACATCTTTTGAGATAAATATTGTCTTGTGATACTTACCTTCTCTTATTTTGAGTATTAATGAAATAAAAGTTAAAGGAATATAGAATGGGATGCGTTTCTTACAGATGTTCTTCACAGCACGTTCTGAGTGGACACTCTGTTTTGAATTGGGTACAATAAAAGGATTTAGTTGCTCGTAAACATGGACATCCGCACAGACGGTGTGGGGTGAGACCCTTTGGCGAGTTCGAGCGACGACGACGCCTCGAAAGTGAAAGCCTTTGCAAAAGGGGTCGGATTGCCCCCAAGGTGTGTTCCCCCCGCCCTACCCCCCCGGGGGGAGAGGGGAGTGTATGAGGTTGGGAAGAGGAAGAGAAACGTTACGTCCGAAGTCACCGCAACACTTGCGTCGGGAATTGGATAACACGTTTTATGAAACCGCCTCTCCGGTAACTCCTCCGCAGACCTGGGGAGTGAGGCGAAGGTACCCCCGCATAACATATGCCCAGATGGGCTCCGTCTCTCAGGAGGGGAATTCCCAATGGCTAAGCCTTACCACGCAGCCCTCTCCGCCCCTCCAAGTCCGGCACTCTCCTATTTGTCTATCCCCCAAGTCTAGTTCACTCAACCAACGTTCCGACCGGCGCGTCGCGTCGCACAGTGGGCTGAAATCGAAAAAAAACTGGCCAAAATTCAAATAATGCTTTTTTTTCTGTCTGGAAGTTGAAACTTTGCACGGTCACTCCCAATGGAATGTTTCATATAATATCACGTTCCATTTTCTATTGTTTTTACTTGTTAACAATTAGCAGCGGCTCCAAGTTCAACAATTTTCGTGAAAATCTCCAGTTTTCGATTTTCTATGAAATCCTCCGGTTTCAAACTATTAAAAAACCCCTTGATGTTAACATATAGTATAAAAATCTAACTCACTCCATTAAACAAGTCATTGTCTTTAATTAAGTGTAAGTAGTATGTCATTTGCAGTATATTTGAATTTTGTATAAAACAAAATGTCGGACAATGTTTTTACCTATTTGTTTAAGTTAATTTATTCACCGATAGACACCGAGTTATTTATACACAATATTGATCAAAGCTTTCAAAATGTGATTCAGAAGAGAATTTTTGCGTCCATTCGCGTCCCCGAATACAAGATCGAATTTTCGATGACGCGGCCGAGTCGGCTCTGCCCGTCGTGCGCCAGAGGGGACGCGTCGAGTTATTTGATACGCTTCTGACATATAGTGGTTGCAATTGCAACTTGGAATTATATATCTATTTTAAGAAACCTCTACAGATATTGTAACCAAAGAATTACGGGAAAAACCTAGCGTATTTACGCACATGAGTAGCCACAGGACTACAACTGGCTTCGTTGGGCTTATAACTAAAACTTAACACTATGGTTGCATGCTCTACTTCATAGAAGAGGTTGTTACTTTCTACGTAGAAACTGAGTTAGTTAGCTTTATTTACTCTAATTCCATTTTATTTATTGGAATATGAAATCACCTGCTATTTTGTTGATACTCCTCTAAGACAAATAACATGAACGCATGCATTTTGATTTTTAGTGCATACTGGACATTTTTCTGTCGGGCGTAAAACCATTTATTCAAATATAAAGTACTTTTTGCAATTGTGAATCTTTCTAAGTTAAAATGAACCCTTCCCCTTAAACACTATTGTGGCCTAATTTACCTTCTTTCTCACAGCTTCCTTAATTGTTGCAGTAATTTAAGTCCTCCTCTTCACTAGTGTACAAAATCTACTTCTTCCTTCTTGTCATCTACAATAAGAAGGTTCTTTACTTCCATCGCCATCATTTGTTTATTCTGCGACAAATGTTTAACGTTGGAAATAAAGGGATCTAAAGAAGGAGTCTTTGGAAAAGATCCTCGTTAGTGGCCACTCTTGAGATTTTCCTGATAAAATGTTCACGAAACCTCCTGGTGCCCCAACGTCTGGACTCTAATGCCTCTTCCAATAAATGCCCCAGCGGAAGTATTGCCTCTTTACCTATGTCAGCTCCATGAATTAGCACCTTATGGGCAGTTGGTGGCATGTAGAACCAAGAATATAATTGTACGAAATGTACAGATGTTGCTCAGAAGTAATTATTTAAGGCCGTTTCATTGAGTGGCATTGTATATTGGCTCTTTGTTAAATTTATTGTGTTAATCATTGCCAAAGTCTCTTCTTCTGACATCTCAGACTGGGCAATGTTCGGTCTCTTCCAATTATGAAGCACTCTTTGCCCTTGTCGGCGTGGTCGTGATTATTTCTTTAAGCAGCTTAGAGGTCGCTTCATCTCCCTTCCTACCTTAAAATGCTGCGAATGAGAGCATATCTGCGGAGTAAGAAGATCGTAGACTTCCTGTTTTCCTTCTTTTTGATCGATCGCTGGGTACATAAAAATGTTTTCCCGACGTCTAGCTTTACCTAGTAAATTAAAATTTGAATTAAGCAATTCGTGCTCTGGAGACGAAATAAGGAGACTAGTAATGAACTAAAAATTCCTCGAAAATACTTACGGGAAGGCGTTGAAGTACTCGGTAAGTATTGTAGCACAATATCCGGGAAATCAATGACGGCGTTTAACCATTTCCAATACCGTTTCAATAACCGTTCATCGTTCCTACTACTCGCTTCCCACCTCATCAGGAAATGCCCAAAAAAGCTGTGACCTTGGTAAAGTTGGAGATTGCCTATCGCGTCTTTACATCCTTCCAAGCAAAACTTTCTGATTAGGGAACCCACTATATATTTCTTCTTATCAGTGAATGAATTGTGTCGAACCTTCATCATTTTTTTATGAAGCAAAATATGTGTAATTTCGGTGTGTGTCATTATTTTATACGGAAATAACAATAAGCGTGCACACGGTAACAATAATTTCACAGTAGGAAAAGATAAATTTTTTACGATAACTTTGAGCTATCTAATTACTGATGCATGGACTGGAAATATCAAAGACGAATAGAAAATGTTAAATCTACAAATTCACGCCGAAATTACGGTGGGAAAGGAAGTATTGGGCTATCGTCAATTATCGCCTAAATACCAAAACAGAAACCGAAATGTATTTGTCTATTCGTATTTTGCAAAACCTACCTATTAAAAAGTGGCTACTGGCGAAAATATCCCCTCCTCCTTGGCAAGATGCGCTGTCCTCACGCTTCACCAAAATAACGCTGAAGAAGTCAATAGTTTCCTTGAACCATACGGTCTCGACAACACAGACACAAGTGCACTTCTGCACGAACTAACCAAAACTGAATTCATATGGACCTTTCGAGCCAGCCATCATATTCTTCCTCCAAAAGTAACCCTCATAGACCGCACGAGGTCTCACAGGGTCATAAAACGACCCTTTTCGCGGGGCCTTAATGACCGAGAAGCCGTACACGCGGGACCCTACCTTCTTAGTTTAAGGGTGGCATGCGACATTGGCTGCTAATAGCTGGTAAAGCATTTATTTGATATTTGGTTCCTGTAATCGAAAAAGACCTCACGTATCTTTCAAGACGGCCAAATCATAGAGTAGCGTAGAGATTTGGCTTGAAAAGTTAGGGTTACCGTCTACATTGTTAACGAAAAAACTGGCCTAAATGCCTGCCACTAAGGCTTGCAGCTACTCATGTGCGTAAATACGCTAGGTTTTTCCCGTAATTCTTTGGTTACAATATCTGTAGAGGTTTCTTAAAATAGATATATAATTCCAAGTTGCAATTGCAACCACTATATGTCAGAAGCGTATCAAATAACTCGACGCGTCCCCTCTGGCGCACGACGGGCAGAGCCGACTCGGCCGCGTCATCGAAAATTCGATCTTGTATTCGGGGACGCGAATGGACGCAAAAATTCTCTTCTGAATCACATTTTGAAAGCTTTGATCAATATTGTGTATAAATAACTCGGTGTCTATCGGTGAATAAATTAACTTTTTTAATGAATTAACTTAAACAAATAGGTAAAAACATTGTCCGACATTTTGTTTTACATAAAATTCAAATATACTGCAAATGACATACTACTTACACTTAATTAAAGACAATGACTTGTTTAATGGAGTGAGTTAGATTTGTATTCTATTTGTTAATATCAAGGGGTTCTGTAATAGTTTGAAATCGGAGGATTTCGTAGAAAATCGAAAACTGGAGTTTTTCACGAAAATTGTTAAATTTTGAGCCGCTGCTAATTGTTAACAAGTAAAAACAATAGAAAATAGAATGTGACATCATATGCAACAGTCAATTGGGAGTGACCGTGCAAAGTTTCTAATTCCAGACAGAAAAAAAGCACTTTTTGAATTTTGGCCAGCTTTTTTCGATTTCAGCCCACTGTGCGTCAAGACGAATCGAAATCGAATTTATTTTATTCCAAAGATTTTGCCACAATAGCCTTAAAAAGTCTTCATTTAATACTTTGATTAAATATCTCGGTGTCCATATTTTGAAACGAATTTTCGCCATTTCGCAATTCGCCATTTTGTGGTAGTATAGAACACAAAAATCAACAATAACCCCTGAAACTTGTGCCTAGAACAAGGAAAGTACCATTTTGGCTAATGGTAATGATTTTTATTTAATAGAAATCCTTCCTAAATCCACTCTCTGCTTAAATTTTGAGATTTTCGAAGAAAAATTAAAACGGCCGTTTTCTTCGCAAATTGGTCATGTTTGATCCTACGTATCTTTGCCACGAGTGAGAACTATTTAAAAATAAATTACCATTATAAAATTAGCAATCATTTTTGTGCATGCATGCCAAGTGTCAAGTCTTTATCTCGAAAAAAAGCAATATTTTTATTTTTGTCCAGCAATTTTCGATTTCCGACCACTGTGCGTCGTGCCGTGAGCACTATTCGTCTTCTGGAGAAGAGGAATAATCCGGCACGATAGTACGATGAAAATGGTAGGGTTGCTTAATTAGTCACGATCTAATGACCATGACCAAGAGTGGGGACTCGAACTTAATCTGAGAAATTGCTCGGCAGTACATTTCTTGCGGAGGTCGTCCAACCATCCCCATGTATATGCTGTGGATGGTGTTAACATAAAGGCGACAGATGAAGTGAAGTATCTGGGAGTTACGATAACCTCGAACCTATCGTGGGGAGCACATATAAGAAATATTTGTGGCAGAGCTCTGAAGAAGCTAGGATTCGTCAAGCGTATTGTGGGAAGATTTTCAGATGAAAAAGTAAAAGAGAGGTGCTATTTCGCACTCGTCCGGCCACACCTTGAATATGCAGCAAGCATATGGGATCCGGTGCAGAAAGACTTAATCCGGGAACTTAATAAAATACAAAGGAAAGCTGCGCGATTTGTCAAAAACCACTACGGGCGTACAGACAGCGTTACACAGATGTTAAACGAATTAGGCTGGGAGCCGTTAGAGACTCGGATGCTGCGCGCTAGGCATAGATTGCTTGAGCAATTAATCTTAATCTTTAAGAGCGACACGGAGAACATCATATTAGAACCCCACTATATTTCTAGGTCCGACAGAAACGATAAATTAAGAGAGATATTTTGCCGAACAGATAGGTATGGGAATTCGTTTTTCCCCCTAACAATAATAATAATAATAATAAGGCGTAATTTCATTAGAGCGTTTCATTTTTATTTGTAAACGGCTGGTGTCCTAACACCCCCCGCCACACGCCTATTGAGGCGGCTGTCGGGCTAGTATGTAGATGTAATGTTTTTGTTGAATAATATTGAAGTACCGTGATGACGTATCTAAACACGTCATCCGGCAATAATTAAACAGAAAAGCATTGCAATTTGTTAAACGTTACTTGACGAATGTCATACGTGAATCATGTTGGATTGATCATCAGGCTTCTTTTGTTATTTTTTATACGGGTAATTTATATCATTGTAGTTACATTTTGAAAGGTCTTTCTTTCAGAAGAAATGGCCATTTTCTTTAAAGACTAGAAGAGGGTGTCCGTTGAAATTCAACGGGAAGAAAAAATTAAAATGGGTGCATAGGATTATAAAAATCCTTTCATTTACAACCCGTTAACCATGATGAGAAAATTCGATGTTGTGATTTCCACAACTTTTCCTTAAAGTTGTGGAAATCACAAAGTTGGTTTTTGGCTCATCATGGATGTCCATCATTTCCACGAGGTCAGGCCTGATATCATCAGTTTTACCACCCGTTAATTTCAGTTACTGTCAGTATTTAACATTTGCAGTCATTAATTTATTCCTTAATTAGTTCAGAGTGAATATGAATATACGGAATCTCGGCTTCAACAATTAGCATGGTCGTTATAGGGACGATGACTCAAAAACGCAACAATTCTGCCAAATATCGATACATTTTATTAAAACTTTCACAATTTCGATCGGAAAACAACATTCGGTTTTATAAATAAGAATCTCTAATCTATTTTCTTTCTTTTAGTACCTCTCCCGATTTCGTACGACTTTTATTTCTCATTAAATTTGCGAATGAAAAAAGGTCTGAACGAAAGCAAACATCAGCTTTACGTGTTTTTCTTATGGAAGTCATTGAAAAAACATTGAAATACATAATGAAATTAGCACATTTTACCATATTTTACATAAAACATGCGTTCGGCATTTTTTCTGAAATCAGCTCATCATGACGATTAATTTGAGTCTAAGGTGATGGGTGTCCGACACCTGGAAGTGGCGATAAACATTACGAACATATCCAAACAAACACTCACACATAGGCGCATTGAGAATGATGTTAAGGCGCTCTCTTTTTCTCGAAGGAATGCCGTACTCTATGACCCTGTATTTGCAATTAATTATTGCTTTCAAAATATTTTTAATTCAATGCATTTATCTCTTCTAGTTCTTGTGCCCGTAAATTGTGTTGATTGTCTCTATATATTTCTTTTCTCTTTCTTTTCTAGGTGAGTTGCAAAGCCCCATATGGTGGTTGCTGTCCAGAGGTGATACTGCTGAGAATGTGTGGTAATGTATTAAAATTACTGCTCTTATGGTGACTATGTATTCCTGAGGAATTTTAGTGAGTCTTTTGTTTTTACAGGTTGTTCATTTTTAATGTGATATTTGCGGAAGAAAATAACATAGAAGAACCTCAAGTTATCATTTTTGGTAAACACGAGCTCCCAGTAAACTCATATTCGATTATTTTTAATTATATCAAGAGTTTGGTACATGTATTTATTATGAAAATAAGTACCTAGCTAACCTCTAGTATTTTGCAACTACGTAGTATTTTATGTACATGTTATTTTTTCCCTATCATATTTAATGGCGTACTCATCGGCTGTAAAAAAAGCCTGGTTCTAGATTAATAATAGTCAAAATGCTCTACCTTCGCCTAATTCTTTAAGCTTCCTCATTATTTTATTTAAACTTCATAACCTCACCCGAAACGACGCATCTTATAAAGGTACTTTTCGCGCCGTAAGATTTACCTCCCGTAAGACTAGCTATAATCATTAAAATTTTTGATTCTCCTATATATCTTCCCGTGTTATTGTCTATTGTTGTGGCTTCATCCAGCCTAGAGATCACCAGAAACAATTCGTTTCGCGTAATTACTCGCCGTCTGTGACGCTGAAAAAATAATAATGTAACTTTGATAGCATATTTTTTATCAGTTGGAGATGAAATTCATCGGCGTTTTCAAGTTTATCACCTAGAAATTTATTACTTTTATGCGTACTATAACTTCAATTTTAATGCAAATGTATTTAAGGACATTCAGCTGAGAGGCAGTTCAACTTTTCGTCTAATTGATTTATGTTGTTCTATATTACCCCTATTTTTACAGGGTTTTTTATTAATGCAGAAAGTAATTGACGAGTATTTATCGTTTCTTTATCAATTTCTCCAAGATATTTCTCTTTTAGATGTCTCTTTCGTAATATAATAATATGTTCGTCTTAAATATTTCTTATTCATTTTTTTTGCCCTTCAGTGTTATCACCATCGAAGGACAGCCCTATATCGCGAATACTTCTTGCGTTAAAATCTATTTTGAGATACATAATGACTTGGTCAATACTGCGTTTTTAGTAATTTACCCTTTAATGTTCAATAAACATGAATGATTCGCACGGTGTGAGTTCGGAATGGATTTCCTTTCCTAAGTACCAATGTATATAGAAATGAGGAATTCCTGGATATCCACCACTTCACATTAAAAGATCGGCTATTGCAGAAATCGCGTGAGGGAATGACGATTGAGATGTCTCCACGCGTCAAGGATATCCCCATCGATGCATACAAAAGACACACAGCAGGTGAAAGCCGTATGGTTTCAATGATTACGGTCTGAAAATGTAGTTGGCTATCGTACACTAGTGACTCAAGTGGCATGCGGGACCCAGTTTCTGAAGCTGGTCGTCTTTCCCAGAGGTTTTAACTAGCTCAAGACGACAAAGTAAATTAATTCAACGCCTGCCACTACTTTTATGAACATGAGCGTCATTTTATGCTGGTCTATCTTAATAAATGCCCAAACACGGTAGAAGAGAGTATTTGCACAGCAACGGAAAGAGTAGCTAATGTATTTCTAGATTTCAGATGTTTTAGAATTAAGCAGTCATCGATTTAACATTGACTCAGAGATGATTCCATTCATCCTTTAGCTGAGCAAACTCTATTTTTTCAAAACATTTTACCCTTTGAAGTTACAAGAGGTCTTTGTTACCTTTGAAGTTACAGTGATTTCTGAATGCTGAGTTGAATGTACATATCTTTTAATTTTTAGTACGTCAACTTGAGTCTTATTTCACCAAAGTTAAAATTAATTAATTTAAGATTAAATAGGTATATACACCTGTTAGCACAATTATTTCGAGCATTATTATAAAGCATTATTTCGAGGGATCAAAGAAATTGGTTATAAACCGCAATCATCAATTATTATGCTATAAATTCCCAGTCATGAATTCAAACTAATATCTCGTATACTGAAAAGGACGTCAGATAATTATCTGTTAGCCTAAAATAAAATAAATCTCTGTTCAAAAATTAATAAATAAATTCAAATAAATAAATTCAAGGGAATTCCAATTCCATAGGAAAAATGTGAGATAAATAGGAATTAGCATTCTTCTGTCATATAAAAATATCGTGTACCCAAAAACATGATAAATAACGCTAATTTTTTAATGAAATGAAAAGTGTACCAGAATGCAGGAACCAAACCAACTCATCTAATGAGTTATAAGCGGATTATTTAAATTGCAGCAGAATAAAATAAGAAATTTCAATAGAAATAATTGTGGTGTCGAAATATTGTGGAGCAAAGATATTGTTTTAAATACATAATTTCCAAACGATTTGCCAACTTAATTTCTTACTTTTGATGTCCCTACGATAGGCATGTTATCAGTTAAAAGAGAATGTTTTCAGTAAAACGATCGATCAGGTGAAATACATCTTTTGTTCCGACTCATACATTGACAGGAAAGAATTGGAGTTGCATAGGATATATGGAAATTTATTCCGTCAAATATACAAACGTCGTGTTTACAAAAAAAAACAAAAAAAAGAAGCGTAATATTTCAGAAAATAAAACGTTAACACAAAAATGTCACCAGTCCATTTTATCTTTTGATTTATTTGCGAGTTTATGAAATAAACTGAGGAATGATGCGTTAATTAAGGTGGCTGGAGCGGTAATCGTGAATCATTAAGTGACTGTTTTAATGATTTTTCAAGTAAATTTCAAAAGAATTCTTGGAAATTATTTCATTTAAGTACATCTGTTTATATGTTGGAAATCATCATGCACGCAGTAATGTGATTGATGTATGAATTATATTCATATTGAAACAATGACTTGGTATAAATCCACACTTTAAAAATAAAACCGACCCAGGTTTCGGCAACTCAGTGTCATTTTCAAGGTACGGAATCGTGTGGTGGCCGAGTACACGATATATTTGTCTGGTGAAACTGGACGCAAATTCAAAGGCCGAGTGAAAGAACAGAGAAACTGTTTTGCAAATGGGAATGATATTTTTTTTATCAATTCTAATTTGCGAGAGCTTATATACAATATCCCTCAATTTCCTGAAATTCAGTGCTATCTTTAATAGCGTCCTCTTAGCAATCCATGCCTTTTGAAGAATGTGTATTGGGTGAATCGCCCAAAAGGAGTTAATAGTGAAATTAATTTTATCCCTTTCTTACTTATTTATTTAGCAAAAAAAATTAGAAAGAATAGTTCGACGAGATCTCAATAAATTCCATAAGAAATAAAACTCAATACTTAGTATATATGGTGATTAAACTACTTGAAACATGCCGAAAGTTTTTATTGAAGCGTGGGAGTTAAAATTTAAATTAAAATTAAATAAAAATGTCCTCTAAAAATGCAAATTTTAACTAGGTAAACAATATGCTTAGAAATGTTGCTTAGAAAGTACCTACTTCTTTGAAGAAAGCACTGTTTAATACTATAAAAGTATAATTTTTTCCTTAGCATGAGTGGCAGTGGATTGAGCGAAGCGAGGCAAGTCGATGGTTTGAACCGCAATTGGCGACCAAGAGATATAGCCCCCTAGTTGTTGCTTTAAAATAATTAAGTATTGCAACGACAAATAAATATCACTCCAAAATATTGGCTCGTGAATTTGTTACTTTTTGCTGAAAACCCTCGGGGAAACACATGGAAAGTACTTGTTCAAGTTCTGCGGTAGTATTTTTCCAATATTATGACTCACATAGCGACAGGCAAACCTTAACTTGTAGCTAATTGTAACGTTTTGTAATTATATTAAATATTAAATTCCGATAAACCTCACAGTTTTTCAACGATTGGAAAGAATGTGCCTGATTGAATAGTTCGTCTTTTTTTATCGAACTGTGAGTCACTTAGATCTTATCTAAAAAATCACGTAGGGGCCAATCTCGTTTAAACATAACCGTTACTCAACTGGCTTAGCATGACGCAACAGAATCGATAATTTTCACAGACAAAGCAAGGCGAAATGCGTGGCCAAGGTCATAGGGAAGTGGGTATGGAGGGAGAGAATGTGTCCCTTATTAACAATCCATCCCGCGTGGATGGGCTAACCTTTGCCAGGAAAAAAAAGGAACGTTATCGATGACAACGACTTTGAAAAGCGATGCGAAGAAACAAACGCCGTGTCCGAAGATTTCTGTCACCAGTTAACCACAACTTGATGCGCAGACGTGCGACCCGCAAGAAGCCGTATGAAGTTGGAAAAAAGGAGCCAAGACGAAGGAAAAAAATCAATGGAAACGTATCTATGTGTTTCCACTGCACAAGACTTAAATTCCATTAAATTCATATTCTGGCTACTTAAACAGGAATGAGTACTCTGTATGATATGAGCACCAAAATTCTACCTTTCTACGCAATTATTCGGTAATTGATCTTGAAATATTATTGCGTCAAATGCAAAAATGGGTGATATATATGGAGACAAATATTATCTCTCTCCATAATTGAAACTCTATTTTTGCTCATAATACTGTTTGTAGGAAGAGTACTCTGCGTGGGAATAAAATGGTAATAAAGTTAAGGCGGCAATCCATCTAATTACATGAAATATTAGGAATTAAGTACAAGAACGAGTCAAAATGCGTTGGTTCAATAGAAATGACGCTACACTCGGCTACTTTGATGGCTCCTTTCCGTGTTCATTAAAAATATATTCGTGGAATAATTTAGAAATTTTTAATTAAATTTTGTTCCCTTTTAGATAAGGATTATCTTCGTTAAATCAGTATTTTTAACCATGGACAGGTAAATGTGAAAATCTGTGGGACGCCAAAATATATCACAGTGAAAGTGAGCAGTAAGAGTATTACTCAGTCCATATGTATATGCATAAAGAAAGCAAACATCGTCAAACAATGTCTGTCTAATCAACTAAAATATCTTTTTTACAATTTCGATAGTAAAAACTTTTCACATGGCTGTAAAACATGTTAAGAGATCAATGTCGTTGGAAGAACTTGTTGTTTCTTAAGAAACAGAAAGCAAACTCACAACAGCTAATAATCGAGCAAGTACCACTTTTTATGTAAGAGTAAATACTTTTAGAGAGTTGGTGGAAAATACAGATTGGTCTATTGTATTAGAGAATACAGCCTCTCAGGTGTGTGGAACAATGTTGGAATTACTTCTTAAGTGTCTCGAGTCTTCAACATTTGTTGGCCGCGGGAGGTCAACACAATTTTAATTAAAACCTTGTATGACAGATAAGTTGCAGCGTACTATTAACAGAAACGATTATTTGCAAAAAAGAGTAGAAAGCACCCTAATAATCATAATCTAAGGTTAGAACTGGAAAGAAATAAACGTCGAAACAGTTTGCGAATTGCCTGTAATAAAAACTTCCAAATGCTCCGTGGTAATACTAAAGAGCAATTGAATCTTACTAAAAGAGATGACTGGTGAAACAAAAGCAGAACATGATGATATAGAATTAACGGTTTGTGGTAACAATATTAAAAATTCCAATACATTAAAAATAAAACTGATGATATCATGCTTGACATGGTGGAAATGATGGATATCCATGCTCATAAAAACCAACTTAGTAATTTCCACAAACTTTTCACAAACAAAGAAAGGTTGTGGAAATTTAAAAGTTGGGTTTTTCTCAACATGGATATCCTAATATATTGGTAGATGAATTTAATATAACTTATATTTAATTATAATAAATTGGTAGATGAATTTAAAAAAGGTAATGTATTTTTTTCTGTGTTTTTTGAATCAGCAAATCGTATTCTGAAGTTGTTTCCGCATCATCAGTGTAAAACCTTTGCAAATCAGCAAGTATATTGGAATTCATATTCAAGGAGCTTGCGACTTCGGATGAAATATTACATTTGGTGAAGCTTCTTAAGCCAAATAAAGCATCTGGATATGATAGATTAGAATGTTTGTAGTGGGGGCCTTCGACAGGAGCCCGGGCAATTAGATCTTCTTAGTTCATTGTGCCAACCCCATGCCTGTCTGTTACATGCAGACAGGGGACAAGAAATGTACGGTGCGCCATGGTGAAGATATATACGGTCACCCATTCAGCTACGTCCGGACCCAACATTGCTTAACTTCGATGATCTTACGGGAACCGGTGTGTCAATGTGTGCTTAACTTCGGTGATCTTACTGGAACCGGTGTGTCAATGGGCTAGGCCCTTGCCCATCTGGATATGATAATATGACATCCAATTTGTTAAAAGGTGTAATTGACAACATGGTGTCTCTTTTTGCATACGTATATGTATAATCTAAGTTTATTATGAGGTGAATTTCCTGATCCATTAAAAAAAATATGTAGTTATACCCCTGTTTAAAAGGCGATTAGTTTCAAGTACCAAAAAAGAGTACTAGATAAATTTTTAAAATTTTCGCATTTTAAAATTTTTAACCAGCGTATTTTTTTTTAGCAATAATCAAAACAGGTTTAAAGTCGGACATGGAACAGAATATGCCCTGCATGATGGTAGCATATAGTGCCATTAATTCCAACAGGGACGAAGCTGGTTTATACATAATGTTAAGAAAACATTTGATTTGCAGTCACATTCGATTCTTTTAATGAAATTAATGAATGCTGGTATTTGTGGTATCACTCTTGACTGGTTTAAAAAGTATTGTTCTCGACGATCACAATTTTTGAGAATAAACAGTTTTATTAGCGAAGAAAAATGGACACTAACAGTGTATACGAGAGAATTTGTGGTCAAGAGTGTGCAGATCTACATTTCAGGGGTAAAGGGGCAAGTACCCTCCACGACGAAGGTCAACGATGTCTCATCCTCAACACATCACATGGCATCGACCGTTGACCCTAAGCTCATCCTAACGAGGTGGCAGGGCTCACAGCGAGTAAAAGCTTTGCTATTTTATTTTAAGAAAAAATAATATATTATGAGGCGGCGGTGAGCGAGTTACTGGCATAAATACTCTTAGATAAAAGCGTTCTTATTCATTATTTAATAAAATTATTTGAAAAGTCAGAAAACGTTGTAAAGCCTCATACAACGTTTTAATCCACTTTATCTACATTCCTAAAGGAGAATTAATCATGAGATACCAATACCTAAAGCAATTACCAGGAGAGCATCCATATTTTAACTAAAATTATTTTGCCTCAAGTCAAGTTGAGTAACACAGAATCAGAGCCCTAGAGTTAACCGAAAGATGGCCTATTTAATATCGTTTGAAGGACTTCGAGTGATGGGGAGGGAGTATTTTTTGACATTACGTGAAACCGATGCAAAGAATGAGTTTCAAGGCAGGGTGGTACGCTAATATTTGTATTCCTATCTGTGAATGTGAGATATCGAACAGGAAAAATGCCTAGCAATAGAATTAATTTCAACGTAATTGATTCTTCTCGGTGGCTATTCGTATTACTCCTTTGTGCGCCAGTAAATATCGGTGTAGATCACTACACGCTCATTCAAATAATTCTGGAATGAGGATCTAACACTTTCCTGGCGAATAATATGAGTTGTAAACTCTTCTCGGGCTTTCCACTGGTTTAAACTATTCATAATTGCCGACGTTTCGAGACACGACCCGTCACTCATTCTCATGGCAATAATGTCGCAAATTTTAAATTTCAGCCAGATTAAGTACTAAGGCTAGGTGTTTTTTGATAGATTGAAGCGCTATCAGGAGAAGGGAAATAGTTTTTTAACGCCGATAACACCCGTAAAAACAAACTTTTTCCAAGTTTGGGTGAGACAAATGAGGAAATTAAACGAAACACATGTATGATCAATACCATAGACCAATACCATTATCAGACTTATAATCAACAGCTGAACAAAATCAACCTGATCTATAATGTCCTTAGGACGACCTTTTGAATAATCCCTTACGATGAATACGAGATGAAGTGTCTTGTTTGAATTATTTAATAGGAGTTCCAAGAACCGCACGCCTTTTACTTTAAATAGTTGTCTTCGTGCCGCTGTCCAAGTAATGCACTTTCCCCGCTTTATATCCGAATAAAATTTGGCACTAGAAAGTGTAAGGCATTCGGTTTTCTGAAATTCTCCTTTGGTTGCGCATCTCGTTAATTATTCCTGGTGAAAGTTTTAGACCGGAACGTCGACTACCGCATCGGCACTGGCCATCATCTTTTGGGTCACTCGAGCAGCTAGTGATTGCCCTGCATCTTATTAAATCCGCATGTTTTGTTTTACACCTGAGAATTACCCCACAAACTTAGTGGTTCTTTTTATGGAAAATTTTTATTAGCTCGTGAAACCTTTTCCTTGCATATCAGCGTGGATATTAAATTTCAATGTTAGACTTTTAATCGTGCGCTATGAGGAAAAGGGCGCATTCGTCGGAGGAAATTTGCTCAAATTTTAAAATGTGGAACATGAAAATTTTGTCATTTTCATGCTTAAAAATAATAGATATGCCTAAAAATTATGGGGCCAATGAAAATCTGAGAATAGAATGACATCAATTAATCTGACTGATTTCTACATCCTATTTAGATACCACCTTCCTCACCACCTCCTTAGATCACCTCCTTACCACCTCCTGAGATCACCTCCTTACCACCTCCTGAATTATTGCAGGTTCTTTGTGAATCACCGTGTATAGAAAATCCATCACAAATGAGACATTCCATGATAATTTCTCCACAAAAGAATAATATTTCATAACCATGTATACAAAATATTGTTCTGCAAGGTATGTCGATTTCATAATAGAGCGGTATGAGTACCGGAAGAATGTTTGAGCAATAAAAGTGCAAATGTTTGAAGATATCTGGTGATTAAAGTGAAGATTTAGTCTTTTAATATTTCATGTTATATTTATTTTGAGCAATTTCCTAAAATATTGCCTATATTCCGAGTATTGCCTATAAATGATAACAACATGGAAAAAACTTTATTTTGGTATTCGTATTGATTTATTCTTTTCATTGAAGTAATATAAGGTTGAAGATGACATAGAAGTAAGATGACATAGGATCACATTTCCACCTAACCATTTGGATTATGACCACTTGAAACAATTTCTTTCTAAGAGCAGTAGCTTACGCTTTTTGCTGTAGATAAAAATTTCTTGGCAAATCGGTAGTGAAACCTGCAATGCTAAGGGTATGTTACGGAAACAGGTTTAATGAAAGAGTTTGAGCTTTAGAGAGGACAGGTTTAAACATTTATCAGTTCCTCTTCTCATTTTTTAACATATATCGCGGAAAATGCTACCTTCTACCAACAGTTATCAGTTGACAGAGGGTAGGACTGCTTGGCGGGGATTGGGAAGAAATTTCGATTCTTTACGTTTAATTTCTCATCATAGTGGGCGAAAAGACCGCAGAATGTTCTGTGGTAAGAGTTACCGATTAAAAGGCCTCGACTGCGGTTCTATTTTACTTATTAAACATTTAAGTTTTCTCAAAATAGATGAATTCATTGTTTGGTAAAAGTTTCTTTGTAACTGTCAGAAGTTGTTAATGGCCGGTGTTCGATTTGGTAAGTTCCGTTTGCGAAGAATCGGCATACGCGGATGTAGGGGTCTTGCCCTTGCATCATAGACCTAGCGCCGGGTCCAGCGTGGGGTATGTTGAACAGCATGTCGATGGGGGCGGCGACATTAGCCTCGACGACCTCCGGCTGGCCTTGTTGGACTGCGTTGAATCCGATGACTGGGTCGGCGATGTAGTCGACGTTGCGCCGATTTCCGTCGGCTTCGATGAGGATGTACTCTCCAATGACTTCATTTCCGCCGCGGTGGTCTATCGTTCCCTTTGAGTCTTCGGTCAGAGTATCCTGAATGCCAGAGGGGTGCTGGGGATGAGGGTCAGGATAGCTGTTCACGACAGGTACGTATCCGGACCATACCACGGCCAGGAGTGTGGCGAATGTGACGAGCTGAGCGTTCCAAATACAAGATAAATTAGTTCATGTGGAAATGTGGTGCCGGAATAGTTGCATTTCCTGAGATCGGACGAGTAATTTACCGTGAAGTTTATTTTCAACCCACTTGTGGTTTTCTGCTTAGCTTCTGGAGCAGTGCTTCCCTAACTTTTAATAATGGTGACACCCTTTGAACCATGAAAGCCATAAGTACATATTGAAAATTGCACATTGATGCTACTACGCGACACTTAGTTTGGAAAGCACTGCTCTAGAGTGGTAGTGAATAGAAATAGGTACCTCTCGATTTAGCATAACATTGTTTAACTAATTTCAAAAGTTTTCTTTGAGGAGAGGATACAACTCGCCGTAAAAATGCGTTCTAAGTATGAGTTAGTCCTTGAGGAAATTACAACTATTACATTTAACAATGTAGAAATATAGCTTATGATATTATTAAACTGTATATTGGCTAATCAAATTTAGAGTTATTTTTTAATTAAATGAAGGAAAAAAATCAATTTTCAATTGAGTCCTATGAATGTGTTCAAAGACGGTCATATATAAAAATATATAAAGTTTCGATCGCCAGTGCCACCACCTTCTTCATTGCGTAAATCATGCTCCTCTTCAGAATAAATCCGAGTTAGCCATCGAAATTTTAGCTTCTGAATTGCCGATCCGGTGGAAATCTCATGAAGAATTCACTCGTGCAATATGCCTGATTGCATCCCAATTATACCCTATTATATTCCGTATTAACTCGAATATAATGCTACTCCGAATATAATCATTAGTAATAATCAATCCGAAGATTGGTTTGCAGCAAAATATAAGTCAAATAAACCCGAATATAATTCAAGCCTGAAAATTATGCAACCCCGAATATAATGACACCCCGAATAAAATGCGACCCTAACTATAATGCGATTCCGATTATAATTCGACGCCGAATATAGTGCGACCCCGAATTTAATGCGAACCCAAGTATTCTGACGTGAGAGTTAGAAAGAAGGGAAAACCATTTGGTTTCCCTTCTTTAATTTGAACGATTTTCAATTTTTTCCTCTAGCCGTATGTGGCCTCTAATGTACATTGCAGCATACTACTATGTGCGCCCAATTTATTTACAATCACAGCCATATTTCAATGCGCTGGAACGCGGCGGAGGCAATCAATACGTACTTTTGTTAAATACGGACGCTCGTTACTAGTACTCGTATATAGCGCGACTGACTGCCAAAGGTTTTTGTTGAATAATAAAACATCCCTGATAAACGGACTATGAAGTTTATATGAAAAGGTGAAATTCACTAAAAAGGGACCATGAACGTCTCTTTTTAGAAAAATTATATGAATTTGTACCAGAGGACTTGAAAAGGCGCATACTTTATTAGCTGATTGATTTAGCAATCATATTTAACAATGGACGTAATTAACCAAATGGAATTTTTAATTGATGTTAACCATTTGTAGCAATGTGGTGAATGGATTTTTAAGGGTGTGGTGGTGGATAGCAATCCTAGCCCAACAAAGACGGAGCTAGTGATATACACGGTTGAAAACTCAAAAGAAAAACTCATGTCGGATAATCCTGAGATACGCAGGCTTTTTGCATTGAGAAAAATTTCACCAATATTAGTCGATTTTACGTGACTGGCCAAATAATCCCGTTTTAATCAACTATGAAAGGTCCCACCTATTACGCGATATACCTAAACGCGATACTAAAACTCATCTAGTAATCTATTAGCTTATAGAATAAGTTATATTCTGTAGAGTACGAATACATAATTCCAAACTTCCCCTTAGATAGTTAAAAAAATTACTTTTTTCGAATTCCAACTTTTGTCAATTTAGGACCACAGTGACCCGTGGCATTGGTACTCTACCTTGAATTCCATGTCTGGTTTCTTGTGTTCTCTACAGGAGTGGACCCAAATGTTTGATGTCCTAAACCGTGTCTTGGCCGTTATATATACTAAATAAACAATACACCAATATGTACGCAAGCACTCGGAGATAATGAAATGGTGGCTTTGCATATATTTACAAGCTGTGACGATATTGCTGTTGGGCACTCTAAAGTATCAGTTGAAGTTAATGGAAAAATAAATTTGATAAGGTGACTGATTTGTGCGCTAGCACTTCATTTTTTCGCGTATTTTTAGTTTGATACCACACTCATTTGTCAATTTGCGCCAAATTCTTGCGGTAGTCCAACTATTATCGCAACCGGAGGACTCGATGATATATGAAATTCTGTGCTTCGAGCCATATGTCAAAGCCTAATCTGAACGGAAAACTGGATTGTTATTCGCAGCAACTCCTAAGGCTTCAGAGTGGAAAAGGAAGGAAACTCACAAGTTCATAACTGGTTCCCCAATGGCCAGGATCAAGTTCTCATTCCTTTTGACATTGAATGGGGGGTCATGGTCAAGCCTGATTTTCCCGCCCATATCTTTGTTTCCATTTCCTTTCGGTAAAGTAAACGAGGAATTGATACGCCAATATTTTTACGCAGTAAAAACGCATGAGACTTACAAATGAATCAAACGATTAGCTGAGAAAAGAACGCAGTAGGCAGATACGCCTAGGGCCGTAGGGTGGTCCAAAAATATCAAAATTCTTCAAATCTTTCACTCTGCCCCCCAATTCGATCGATTCCAAATGACCAGTTAACTCTTTGTGCAAAATATTAGCTCAATACGTTCGCTAGGGGCCGTTCCCCTCGCAGTATGTTTTTAGCGTGAACACCATTGAAGCGTATAGGGTAGGTTACTTGAATGTAATCATTCTCAACTTTGGAAACCCCTGAGGCCTGTTTCTCAAAGCTACAATTCCACGAGTTACAAGCTAATTGACTTGTAACATGTGAAATTCAGATTCTCGAATGCACAAGTTTACTATATACAAGTACACAAGTTATATGTCCATTTCACATGTTGCAAGTTCTTATATTCACATGTGTTTCCATGGTTACGAAACATTCTAATTCTCAAACTGACTTGTAAGGTACAAGTTTTTGTAAATTGTAAGGAAATTTCTACTAATCCTCCGAGGTAAGTAAATCGAAAAGAAAAACTGGGAAAACAATTGAAAAGCAACTTGCGATCTCCTTTTCTCAACTAATACAAATCCTATAGCGATTAATAAGGTTTAAAAAAGAGAGGTAATAAAATAGATTTAGGTAGGTAGTATTTTTTTACTGACTTCTGACATTGTATGTTCAGTTTACGTTGAAGCACATTGTTTATGATTTTAGTTAAAATAAAAATCTTTTAGACAAATGCGTAGCGAAACAAAATCGGAGATTTTGTAAATAAATAGCGTATAAGATTCTCCAGAGTGGAGCCAGTGAGTATTGCCAGCGAGGAGACAAATATGTTGATTTTAATCGTGCAATGTATAAAATATTTCCTTTAATAAATAATAAACAATTTTGGGTCGGAGGAAAGGTGGAATATGTGAAAGATTTGCACGGGTTTACTTGGATTACTTATTACTATTTCGCAATATCCTTATCATATCATTTCAAGTCATTATTTTATACATGATGAGGTAAAAATGCAGGGCATAAGTTTCCCAACTAAAATGACAAATCGCTTCGAAATATTCAGCGTTTAAGGTACTCACAAGGGGAGATTACGTACTTTATCCAGCCATTTTGAATGCCGTATTTATTGTGTCTTGCAGGAGGCCAATTGCTACGCTAATGTGTCGTGTTTTTTTATGAATACGCCCTAGATTTGTTCCATTTTCTTGCTATGGCGTTTTTCTGTATTTCTACTGTTTTCATTACGATTATCATCCCAAAGGGTGAAACTTGCTTCCTACGAGAGCAGGAAATTAATGAGGAAATAATGACTTTTGTCGACAATATTGTTTTATTTTTTGAGAATATATTTGCTCTGAGGTTTTTGGATGGATTAAACTAAGTCCCTGTCACTGCGTCTGTTATTTACTAATCCTAAACTTCGTTTCTCTTCTAGCACTTTTATTCCAAAATTATTAAAGGTAGTTTCCTATTCGTACCTCGGAAATTCAATTTCCAAATGTCATCGTTCGCTGCCATCAGAATGTAGTAATTCTTCTGCAACACAAAACATACGGCATTTAGAAAGGCTGGTCAACGCACGTAGTGTCCCCGATTCAAACAATATGACGTTTCGTACGCACTTTTATATGCTTGATAAATGCTGCATAAAATGACATCTTGACATACAAGAATTATAAATATCTAACGTTCATTTCCAGCTCATGTTTGACTTCATGCGACGGAATAAACGACTTTTTCATATGATACACAAGTTCTTCCGATGACTCGTCCTCGCTTGGGATATTTTAAGGTAAACTGTGAACTAAAAATACGGTTTATCATGCATTCACGCATTTATAGACACCAATCGACGTGGCACTGACTCTTGGTTACAAAAGATGGCAATAGAAACTCAAAATACATTGAAAGCTTCAAATAATTGCCGAATATGGACTGGATGACGTTCGCCATTTTCACTTGTAATATCTTTGTTTACTTGTGGAGAATTCACAAATCCTCTGTTCTCGTTTGAGAAATACTTGTAAGGTGCACTTGTACGAATCCGACTTGTAACCTAGTTGGTTTATTTTGGGATTCGGAGGTATAATTGCAAGGATACTTTGTATCAGTCATTAACCTGAGCAATGAACATATTGTCAATGGGGATGTACTTTTTTGTCTTTCGAGTTCCTACATCTTTTCTACTGTTTCCTACTGTTTTCTTTTGCTTATGTCTTAAGCACTACCATATAAATCTGTCTTCCAATCTCCCCCAATCCCAGTATAGACTGAGTCATTTCAATGCGACACGAAAAATAACATCTTTGCTTCATAACAGTCGTAGAAGACCAACGCGCTCGACGATTGGTGATTTCGCAGGACTATGACCACGTAAATATTACGTACAACGTAAGCTAGTAGCTTGCGTAAAGAGTTTTCTAGTCATTTGGTATGAACATGGGGGGCGGCGTGAAAACTCTGAAGGCTTTTGATATTTTTTGGACCACCTTTTGCTACCTCTTACCAGTCTTTGGATTTACGACTGCTGGTGATAATTAGTTTTCGATTGTAAGTTGATCGCTCTTTTTCTTATGATTGTACAAGTGTTTGCGCTAGGAAACCACTTTTTTACAGCTCTGTTAAAGCATATTTCCTTCGTGAGGTTAAGCAGTTTGATCTACGGAGGTAATGTCATTTTTTTCTTTTTTGTACCAATGTCATTTCATACTGTTTCTATTTCATATTTTCCCATACCTTTTCGATTTCTCAACAAAATCTCATAGCATATCATTGAGAATGGTAAGATGATGAAAAAGTGGAAAAGAGGAACGATGATATCTTAGGTAATTCAAGCTAAATTAATGCACTTCCAGGCATTGAAACCCTCATTCTCGTTCTTCTATCATACTCTACTTATATATTTCCCTTAGTATACAATGTAGATGATCTTAGATTTGCATCGACTAAAGTTTCGTGATAGACTCCGCGATTGAGAGGATGTCGCGGCCAAATAACTTCATTCTATCATACCATTATTCTATAAAATCAATGGTCTTCGAGTTTACTTCGTAGAATGAATGCATTTTAACTAAAATACCATTATCCTGTTGCGTAGAAGGTACACCGAAAAACTTACATTGATTCAGCAATCTAATTTCCAATGTGCCTTGTTTTACTGTCAAAAGTATGGCGCAGACAGACACGCATCGAGAGCACGCTTCTTGAGTAATACCCAGAATATCAGATGCTTTTTTCTCATGTCTAGCTCTATTAGTAAACATTTTATCAAAGCCATCACCTCTTTAAACTAGTATGTAATTCTCGTTTTCGTAAGTCTGTACGATATTGCGATTCATTGACTACGATATGCCGGAAATGCCGCATTTCAGCATTGATCGTCCGGGTTTTGCGATAAATTTTCATACGTTGTAATTCTATATGAGGTAGTATCACGTACAGCGCGATACAAAGCCATTTTTTGTGATACAATGCAATTGAATGTCATGCTACGAAATACAATTCGATGCGTTATATAGCGTAAGCGATATAGTGTCCTGTGATATGTTATGCATTGAATCTTATGCGACGCAAAATTTACTTTATGTTAAAAGAAAACAGTTGGAAACAACGAAGCGCCTGTTTCGAGGAGTACACTGAGGTCATATGGTGAGGTTTCCTTTTTTTTAGTAAGCGTGCTGGTCATTGTACTTTAAATTTCGCAATAAGATTCTTATAGCAGCACGGTATCCAAAACAAAAATATCTACCGGGAATCTCAGTATATGTTGATGTTAGTAATACGCCATATGTGCTCGTATACAAATTGTTAGCATATTCGACGCCAATAAAGGTCGTTGCATAAGTTTTAATATTTGGTAAGGGTAATAAAAACACTAACGTCTTGCGTTGATACGAAATCTTTACAATTTATAAGGCATTAACGTGAATTTTGGTGGCAAACTACTATATATTTGGTCTTTTAGCCATAATTTAGTTCAATTCTCGCCGTTATTGGTGCATTTTTACATTTCCAAGTCATTAAGTTGCTCGTCCTGCGTTGAATTGCTCATTGATTCCCATGCTCTACCAGTGTGAGACTGAGTATCTTTTCTGGACTCGAACTCAGTCCAGTGTTCTGGAATTGTCGATTGTTCTAGGTAGTTGTAAGACAAAATCATTCCATCGACCAAATTTCTTACCAGCTGAATGAACCTAAATATTTACTTACATCAGTCAGTAAATGTGCACTAACCCAGATTTAGCTTTATACAAGGTGAGTAGAAAATTATTTTCCATGGAGGGACATGGAGACGGCGCTGTGACTAAGAGCGAGGGTTGCCAACTGCAAGAACTTCTCTACTCGGTGAATTTGAATAGGCACCCTTTTTTCCGTTATTGCGGAGTTTGAGCTGTAATATAAATTATAACAGATTGCTTAATATTAATTTAAGACATTTTTCGCCTATTATTAATTCCAATCATTATATTCTTCATATTAAAAAATATTGGTTTTATGTATAAAAATTAAATCCAAGGATTACATTCGGAACTGAAAGAGACTCTGTTCCTCTGACATCCGATGAGCGTACTACTGCCCATTAAAAAAGTCTAGTCCCTCGAGTTTAGGAAGCTGTATCTTCAAGTAGGGTTAACCGATTCTTACGAAACAGAAAGTATGTGGTAGAATGATCATTCCTACGTTAATCGTTGATTTTTAAAACATTTTCCTCGTAGTAGTAGTTTCTCGTATACACAAAAATTGAATATGTCGACGAATATTCGTTTTATGTTCTACAAAAACTCATCAATATTCTATTTATTTGTTATAATAAACATTTTCCAAGGGAATGTGCATGACTGATGGAATATCTGTGTAAAGGAAGTGCATATTTAAACTTTATTGTTTCATAAATGACACGTCCGGAGAAATTGATCTGAAACCTTGAGTCCGGGGAAAAATCGCTTCAACAGGAGTCGCCGGATCAAAATGCCCCAGTTGTTAGCCACGGTGGGTGCCGGCCGCGACGGCCGTCTTAACAACGCTCGACGGGTTCCTCGAGGTCGCCGAAGCTGTGAATACGGCGGTTTCCTTCTTCATGGACGACAGTGAAAGATTTATGGACGGCACATTCGCTCACGGAGTCACCGGTCGTACCCTGGATTACGTCGGAGTTGGCATCCTTGGCGACGGGTGCGGAGATGTCGGGGGATATAACTCCATCACAGATGATAACCAGGAGGGCGGCGAAGACAGCCAACTAAAAAAATCCATTTCACCAAACATGAATGAAATTAGAACACTTGGAAATTTAAAATTTGACAAAATGTACCTCCTATTATGGAAATGTAACTGTAAAGCAAACAAACATTGATCATTATTAATATGAAGCTCTGACAAAATAATTTTAAAGAATCTTTGGTTATGGTGAGACGACCGACAACTTAGTCCATGTGCATATCTGCTGACAGATGAGTATTGGTGAAAAAAGTGTTGTTTTTGGAATGGAGAAAGGATGGAGAAAAACCCGGCATTAGCCTACTCTCAACGAAATATGTCTAGTGTCTACAATTTAGACCCAGCTGACAGACTGAGTGCTCTTCGCATAGTGCCTTAGAAGGATCGGAATTCCACTGACAAAAGAATATCCCAAATTGCCTGGATTTTAATCTAGGGTCTACGGATGAAATATCATTTCTCTAGTCACCGGAGTATTCTAATATCGGCCGAAAGAACGATCTACCGTAAACATTTAGGAAGAGAAAACCACACAAAAATTCTATCGTGCGATTGTGTCTCTTCAATGCTAGTTTAGATTTTTGCATTATTACTAAGGTATTGCAGTAGTTTCTATGCATTCAAATGAATTTCAAATAAATCGTAGCGATTCAAGAGCATAGCAAAGAGTATCAGGTAGTTTCTGTGCGTAGGTATATTTGGATCTGGTGTACCCTGAGTTCTCTCATCTCTCCAAACGAAAGTACGTACACTTTTGCCCTTCTTCTCTCATTTGTGTTCTATTTCCAACTTTACTTAAAGTAAAATGGAAACTTGAAAATACATCTTTACTCCACCTAAGCACTTCATGTTGGCATGTTCATTTAGAATGAAAACATATGAATAGGTACTTATCAAATTAAGTATTTTTTGCATACATTATGGTAGAATTGAAGGATATGAGTAACATTGGTGAAGGGAGAAAGAGGGAGACCCTTTTTTCTTATATCCGTCCTCACTTCTTATCTCCCCGTATGCTCACTGTGACCATAGATGTTTCCCCCATATATTGGTCCACCATTCCTTCCCTTTCTGGTAAGTTCTCCTTTGTATTACGTCTTGTCTCACAGCCTTCGGATGTGTTACGAGTGCAGGGAGCAGTGTCCTGTGCTACTTCGATAAAAAGTGTAAAAACGTTGTGCGTCGCAGTCTCCCTCTATCGTTCCGTGGTGACTATTCTCTGCTTTGGTGTACTTTACACTTCCTTCATGACCAGCGTTTAACTGAATTTGTATGACTCGTTGGGAATGGAGATCGCAGATGAAGGTATACCCTATGTCAGTTTCCGCAATGGAAAATAATTGTCTCATAATGTGATGATAGAGTTGCATGATACAAGCAAGATTTATGATAAACGTATTCAACTGGCTCTTAGTTTATCTTTAAATTTAAATTGGTTGGTTTTTTATTTTTAAAAAATCAACCCTTGTCCTGTGCCAAACAATACTTAAGAAACAAACGTTAATGTGGAATTACTAACAATATTTTTACTATTAAAAATAGATCAGTCGTGTTGGCTAATATGCGTCAATTTTCCCTGGACTATGGGATTAAGTAGTTAGGATACTAGGCATATGAAACACCTGAAAATGAAAAAAACTTTTATAAAAACAATACTTTAAAACAAGCATGCTTACACCCATGTAAACGTGTTTCATTGTATTCTTGTAAATAAACGCCTAATTTTTCAAACTTATTCCACTAAATACATTAATTTTTCGTGAACCAAAGGATGATATGAATTTGCGAGCAATTTTTTGTCTGCATAAAATGGGAAAGTCGCGTGTTGTGGTACATGTGTCGTACTGTGCCTGAACTGTGCGATGAAGTCCTTAAGATGTCAATATCCACTGTTAAATCCCTGTCAGTGATAATGCTACAAAACAAACACGCTTGATTGCTTATGCTTTCAAGTCCTTGGAGTTGTTTAACCTCGATCGTTTGCATTATATTTCTTATTAAGTAAACGGAAATTTTAATTGCTTTTATCTTTAGTCCGTTTGAAATTGAATTATCTCGTTCCGCAGTAGTATTATGGGCTTTGTTTCTTATATGTGTGATATATTACTATACGATCAGTAACCAATATCTATTATCTTTGTAACTAATAAAAAAAACTTCTTACTTAAAAATGCATTACTTTTTAATCATGATTTATTTAGTATCTTTCCTGTTAAAAACGAAAGTTTCCATTCATTATACTGCGTAAAAAAGTTTCAATTCAGAAATGAAATTGGTATTGACAACACTTTTAGGGTATATAAACTGGGACAGTCGTGTGCATGATAATTGGCGTCTCATTTTCTCTTAAATCTATAATTATATCCTTACGCTATGAAATCAAAAATTATTGTAAAAATCTCTGGTGCTTGAAAAACTTCGGAATAAATAATATTTCTAACTGTATTGAACATAATAAATTGAATGGTTTGAGGCGTAACTTTGTGAAATTGCTTCATATCGGAATGAAAAAAACTTTGTAAATTTCACATGAGTAAGTTTAATACGACTGATGAAACTGATAGATGAAACTGGTCGTATTAAACTTACTCATGTGAAATTTACAAAGTTTTTTTTCATTCCGGTATTGAACATATTTAATTGTTTTTAAGCAAATATTTCCAACCTTGATGATGTCGTTAATCGAAAGTTAATTTGGAAGATCGGACAATATTTTTGTCTATTTAATATGGAACGGTCACTCGTTGTGTAATATGCGTCGCACTGTCCCTGAACCGTGTAATAAAATCGTTACGCAGGACCGCTTCCGTTTTTGATTCGGCTGTTATGAAACCACGAAGACGCGCTCTGGATTGCGTCACCGAACCTCGGATGGCGTCCGCTTATCGACTCCTAAATTTCTAACGCGGAAGAGTGTTTCGCTCGCGTCCGACCGAGTATTTCGGCAGCGCACGGGGACACTGACAAGCATTCCCCGACTGCGCGTTGCGGGCCGAAAAAAATCACTGGGCCGATTGCCCTCCCGCCTCGTGCTTTCCTCACCCCGATGGCGACGCGGCTGGAGAAGCGTGCCAACAAGGGTGGATGAATAAGACCGTGTTGCGTCGGGGATGAAATCTTTCCAGGTTGGGACATCTTCATCTCGTCGTTTTGGGTCAGCCGAGTGAAGATGGTGCGGGAGGGGACTGGAACGAAGGCCGGGGGTGGAGTCGTGGTGGGGGGCTTTGAAGGGAAATGGTCTTCACATCACGCCCTGCGTCACCCCCGCCAAGCGTTACGCCCCCTCCGCCCGCCTTCCCGGCGGAAGGTTGGGGAATGCCCGACGACCCAGCCCCACTTTGGTGTGGGTCTGTGGATGGCCACTGGAGTGGGGTTGTTGCGTACCACTGGACAATGCGAAGAGCATTGACGCTCCTGCCCAATGCGTCTTCTTAAACAATTCAATCGGCCTCCCCTCTTGTCTCTTGGTGTAACTCCGTCTCCCGATCCCCATCCTCTCCGTCTTGCCCGATGCTCCCCTCCACCGTTCCTTTGTTCTCCGATCGGATGGAAATTTGTCATCTTCGGGGTGTTGCATTGGTATAAATACCCGAGGGTGTCACTGGTCAAAGCACATTCAGTTGTTGGTCGTTCCAGCGTCTTGTACCAGGAGAACACACGAGCAGTAGAAGAGGCAACCAAACCAAATCATCAGAAATGGCTTCCCTACAAGTGAGTATGCCGTTACGATGTTTATTTCTGAGCATACTTTGCCCAGGTCAATATTTACTGTAGTATATACTACGGTAAATATCTTTTCTGGCAAATCTATGCCGTTCCTGCTGTGATTTTTAAACCATCTGACTTCAACTTTCTAAGCTAACACATCTTTTAGTCTAACTTTCTTTTTTTTCAATTTTAAACAGTAACTAACATTCTGTATTACTTTCTGTACTATTCTCGGCGAAAAATTCTATCATAGATGAAACCTTTGTAGACTGAGATTTAAGATACTTTTTACTTTTTTTAAATAACTCCTACTTTAATTCTGAGCATTAATTAATCACACTTTAATCCCTTCCACCCATTCACTTTCTATGTACTCTACTTTTTCTCCTCAACTGTGAGTCTTCCTGATTATTATTCAGAGGATATAGCGCCTTCAACTAGTGGGTATTATTCAGCAAAGCGTAGAGCCTTTCAGTTTCTTTTGTTCTCGCTTACCATACTTGCCAACGCTCTTCCTGATTCCGTTAATGAAGCATAGAATTAGTCTTGGAATTCGTGTTGAACGGACGCTCGTAACTACTCTCACCCAGTATCCATTCTTCGACTCCCGTGCATTTCAATATATTTCGGAGAATCCTAAGGAGGCCTTGGAAGTTGGTTTTAAAAACACCGATAACATTTCATCTTAGCGTCTATTTGATTTTGTTGAAAATGTTGGTTATTTTAGAAAAATAATTTCCCTTCGCTAAATTCTCCGACATCTTAGATTTTAATCTGATTCTCAATTTCACGTGAACGCCTCAATGGAGCAGTATATTCTTTCCTTCAAACGGCCAATATGTTCTCCTCGGATCTAGACGACAAGGTATGACTCATAATCCATGGATACTCTTGGAACATTGAACATGGATAATTCTTTAATTCAAGTCTAAGAGTAAAGATGCTTGTGAATACTCTAATAACGAGTAGCATCCAACACTTTATACTAAGAAATTCTTTTTTACTTTACTAAACATAATTCGCTAAACATTTCAAGTACTGCTAGTTTGGAATTAAATATTTTACGGTGGCTTGACATACGGAGCAAAGAAGTATAGGAACGCTTATTTGCATTGGGTTCTTGTGCTTTAAAAACGCATCCTCTGGTAGTTTTCCTGTACCCACTAGTATGAAAGTGAATATTTCCCCATGCCTTGAAGTGCAGTGTAGAATAGTACTAATTCGCTAATTTGTTTCAAATTCTCGTTCTATAATAGTCTTCTGATATTACCTTCACCACTAATGAATAGCACTTTGAATCCCCCCAGGTTTTCTGTCTCGCCTTCGTGGCCCTCTTCGGCTTGGCCCGCGCTGGTGCACCAGTTGTAGCCGCACCCGTCGCTGCCGCCTACGCCTACCCTACGGCATACTCGCAATACGCTGCTGCACCCGCATTCGCCGCTCCCCTAGCCGCCAGATACGTCGCCTCTCCCTACGCTGCTAGGTACGCTGTTGCTGCCCCAGCCGCCCCTGTTGCCGTCGCTCCGGCAGCCGCCAGATACGTCGCTGCTCCCGCGACATACACCCCATTCGCCAGATATGCCGCATACGCTGCCCCCGCTGCATACGCTGCCCCGGCTGCATACGCTGCCCCGGCTGCATACGCCGCCCCAGCTGCATACGCCGCCCCGGTGGCTGCCAGATACGCCTTTGCCGCTCCGGCTGCAGTTGCTGCCCCAGTCGTCGCCGCCCCCGCCGCTAGGTTTGTCGCCGCTCCAGCTGCAGTCGCCGCTCCACTCGTCGCCGCCCCCGCCGCTAGGGTAGTCGCTGCCCCTGCTGTCGCAGCTGCTCCAGTCGTTGCCGCCAAGGTGGTCGACCGCGAGGACGATGCCTATCCCCAGTACACCTTCGCCTACGACGTCAACGATTCCATCACCGGCGACTCCAAGGCCCAGGAAGAGACCCGCGACGGTGACATCGTCAGGGGATCCTACAGCCTGATCGAACCCGACGGCAGCCGCCGCACCGTCAACTACTACGCCGACCCAATCAACGGATTCAACGCCGTTGTCCAGCGCGATGTTGATGTCGTGGCCGTTGCCCCCGCAAGGGTTGCCGTCGCCGCCCCCGCCAAGGTGGTCGCCGTCTAAGAACGTCTTTGCCCAGTTTTCCCTGCCCCTTTCTGCCCCCGAATCCAGCCCCACTTAACCCGAGATTAAGACGGACGCCCCCACACGATCCCATCAAGGTCCTTGGTGATAGCTGCTAATGGTTATATTGGACCGAAGAGGAGAACTCCTTACGGTTCCCCCATCAGTTCTGGCTACTGTACATAATCCTCTTCCATACATTTTTTACCCCCTCTTTCTTCTATGGAAGATTCTCCATACCCCTTACAGAAATAGGTCTCACCTCCTCTTTTCTACGCCACCAATCGCATCCTTTTACAGCTTGCCAATATCCAAACTATGCTGATGAATTTTTGCTCAACAAGCGTGTAGGTTTTTAGTGACGATGGTAGTTCTCCTAGTGCGGCTGCTTTTTCCGTAGCCGTAGAGGGGTTCAGCGGACCACAACTGTCTCATTTGGGTGTGGTCAACAAAGTGGAAGCCATTCGTCGTTCGTTTATTGTATATTCTAAGTCGACTGTATGAAAACATTATCCATCCTCACCGAGTTGACATTCGGTGACGGGATAGGATATGTGCGAAGTACATGGTGTCGTGCGTGTTTTGATGGAGATTATGTGTTGTGAGTGGTGAATTTTACCACGTGTCTACATTCTACTTATTCTTGCTGTACATCTCATAGTCGAACTTTTATAAATGTTTGCCATTTCTGTTTTTCCACCCTATGAACTTTTTTCCCTTTCCTTCCCAATTCCTTTGTTTGCCACTTAACAGAAAAATGGGATATCGCCAATGGATGACATTCTAAATAACATGGAAAATAAAGTTTTTTATGATGCATTAAATAAGGTATACTCATTTGAAACACCCTTCCTTGTTTATTCCTCAAGGCCACAGCAAATACCCGGCATAATTTCTATGCTGATTGGTAAATAAACTGAGCCAAATATTCTTAGATTCCCGCATGATACATCCTCACAATTTTCAGTTTTTTATTATATAATAAGGGAAAGCGTTGTAGATTTTATTGAATTATTCGAATTTAGCCAAGCTTCTCGCTTATTTTGATTAATACGGCATTAATACTCGAACAGTCATGCCAGCATTTTACGCGGCTTTGTAAAGAATAATAATTTCTCAAAAGAGTTTCTGCATAGCCAATCGTATATGTCTTCTCATCGAAGGCGCCATATTTGGAGATCTCCGTGCCATAAAGTTTCAACACAGTTATCCTAGCAGTTCTAGGCTCCTTTAGAAAATAACGAAAGAATTTCTCATGATGCACATTTTGCTTTTTAGAAGTTTTAATGATCTTTAAAAGCATTTATTATTCTATTAATATTAAAATTAATTAAGAGTCATTTCTTTCTTTGATAAGATGGTCGCGGTTGGTAGAGCTCCGGGCTGGCAACTCAAAGGCCACGGGATCGAATCCCCTCTTGGAGTCCTTCACGAATGTTGAGTTTGTTTTAGGATTAGGGTCTTAGGTTAGACGATGGGATATGAACTAAGCATTTCGAGCTTCTTAAATCCCAATCTTTCACTGTACGGCATTAATACAGCTTCAAAAGGTTGGCATGATATGTGTTATACACTGACATGCTGGCATGATATGTGTACCACATTGACATGTTAGCATAATATGCGTACTCTTCTTGCACGTTGGCCTCCCTTCCAACATGTCCGTCTAGTAGGTATGTGATGCAACGGAGAGTTAAAACTCAAGACAAAATCCTGAGGGATTGGGAAAATAAGTGAAGACGCCCTAAAATCACCTGCCAAACTTGAAATATTCCTCGCCGCACGTCCGTGGCAATTGCCCCATCTTACCTCTCGTTGCCCAACTGAATTGATGATTTTTTTTCGATGGAGTAACTAGGATTCATCGTTTCATCCCCATTACGTGGCCCACGTTGTCCACCCACCCCGCCGATGACCCTCCCTACGCCCCGGATGGGACCTCAACGGCCCCACCCCCTCAGATGTCCAACTGCCATAAGGGTTGAGCAACAATTCCTTAGGCTTCCGCCGTCTTCGGCCGGTAGCATCGTCCCTTCGACGTGAAAATGCGGCCTACCGATTTGATTAGTCCGGTCACGGATCAAGCGTGCCCACTGCGCGCGTGTTTGAATCAACGTTCGTCCCACTTGGCCGCGTGGCCAGTACACAAATGCGGATACCTCACACTCCGTCCCCGCTTGGAAACCAGTGACTCTCTTTCTCTCCGAAACCATGCTTTCGTCATTCTCAAGTCTGCAATCGAGGGAGATACATCAATTTCAAAATTTGTTTTTTTTTACACTTGAGTTAATAAACCGAGGGGAAAATAGTGGACGAGTCATTGAAAAGGTGCGTCGGCTACCCCTGGGTCATTACCTGTAGGTAATTTTGTACCCACATCTCTGGTCTATGACTGTGTTAGGTGTGATTCCCATACAAGCATGCTACACATTCTCTCAGAATGCTCTCTATACCGATATGCCTGGAGGCTCGCAATACTTTTGCAGCTTTTAAAAGAAGCGCAGTCATGTGACAATATTTAGAGATGTTCTCTAAACGTACATTAGATAAGTAAACGTAGTTATTTCCTGAAGATTCAACAGCCTAGCGAAACTAGTTGAAGGAATAAACATATTATTCTGTTGAAAGCAAAGTTTTCAATTTGAAGTTTTTCACAATTCACAATACAATTCCACAAATTTTTGCCCTCGACCATCGTTCACACCTAATTTTCGAGTCTCGAATTCAAGTCAATATCGCTAAATATTGTTTTATATCTGAACTTTTTTTAATCTCTAAAATTACTCTTCAATTACGAGCCTCTGGCGTATACCTCGGTGCACGTAGAGAGTATGCTGTGAAAATATGCTGTGTGCTCGGATGGGAACCACACTTATCAAACGGTTCCTTCTATTCGGTTGAAGAGGGGCGAGTTTATATGAGGCAAAGACTACCGACACCTTGTGCCTGCAAATGTTTTCTTGCAGTGAGGTATTTTTGTGGCTGAAATGGATGCTCAGATAGGGAATATGTGACCAAAAACATGAGTAATCATCAATCCAGAGATGGGTTTGCTGCAGCTCTTCAGTATATTTACTTTTCCGCAAAACACTTTGTCCCTCCTGGTTCTTCATTAAAGCATTCTTCATAATTTTCCTGATGTATTCTATCCTTGGTCTTCTTACATACTACTTCTCAATCTTTGTTCTTTCCAATATAGGTTTTAGAAGGTTGTTATTCTTCGGAATGTTTCCAATAAATTTGACTCAATTTTTTACATTTCTCCTCATTAGTTTATGCCAATTTTTTTAAGTTAAGAATACTTCAAATGAAAAACTTCGCATTCCACACTTCATATTATTCTTTCATCACTTCAATTCGCGTTGTTACTCTGTAGCATCTTCAGTATATCAACTAAATGAATTAAAATTATTTCCTAAAAATTCAACAGTCTAGAAAAACTAGTTGAAGGAACAAACATTATTTTGTTGAAAGCAAAGTTTTTTATTTGAATTGTTTCGAAATTCACAATGCAACTCCACGAACTTTTGGCGTCGACGATCGTTCTCACCGAATTTACTATTTCCCCGTGAGCTCACTTGATTAGGTGATTAAAAGTAATCTTAAAATTGGCAACATTTTGCCTTATCACGTTTGTTTTCCATAATTAATAAATTACCTCTTTTGTGGTACCTGTAGCGTATTTTCATGCACATGTCTTAATGTTCATTTTATCCATATGCTTTGAAATCTGCCTATACCAATCGTTACACGTGACAGCTTTGGTTTAAATTCAATAAAATTAACTTAACTCTGTTTGTTTCAGCGCAAAAATATAATACCTTACAGGGTTGTGGAACAGTGTAAGAGTACTACTGCTTTCTACTCAAACCGTGTGGACTCAGACCGCAACTAGTAAATTATACGGCAAGAGCTACGGCTTCATATTAATAACAAGTTGTTATGAGCTTTATAAAATCGTCATTTGCATGACATATAATCGTTTTATGTATAATCATCAGTAATTAACGTTGACGTATGAGCTTGTGTATGAATTTTTTGGTAGCTAAAATCGTTTCGTGCATCAAGTACATTATTGCAGGATTTTAGAGACATATATTCAATCTATTCCAGTTTAAATATTCCAACCAGCCTTACTTCACCAAATAAGTCAGCAATTCATAATACAAGCCAGACGAATTACGTTTGTTGCCATCTTCTACTCCTGAGTCGTGTTACTATGATTTAATTGATTTTTTCTCAGGGACAGTAGAGGCATTCCATAATGAACGGTGGCTCCTGAGTTACGGTTTGACTTGTATCCAAATGCTTTTCTCTTGTCTTACGGAGGAAATTTAAAATGCCTTATTTCTTGGAATCTTCGAATAACCCGTCGTTATCTGATTTGAAACGAAGTTATTACAAGTTCTAAATTTTATTTGAATTCCTATGGACTTATTGTTAGTTTATCCATAATAAAAAGGACAAAGTTTGTTGTTTCCTCCTATTTGTTGTCCGAATGGCACGACGCGTACTTCGCCACGCGCTGACAGAATCTCATAATAATGACACAGTGTGGCGAAAACGACTTCCCGTTGGGATGATAACTATTTTGGAAACAACCACGGATTAATATACAGGATAGGAATGTCAACAAAGAAATGCGTTCCCTTAGTGTACGGTTTCCTTCCTCCGCCGCAAGTTGTCGCTAGCATCGAGCGCTGCTAGCTTTTAAGCGTTGCACTGAAAGAATCTAATTTAAAGAGATGTAGAAATGACAATATGATTCCCATAAATTTGAAACTCATACATAGTATACCTTATCCACTCGTACTAATATTTCAATTTTCATCCACCGCGATTAAATGAATTTTACTTAAGAAAGCGTGGGTGATAACTGCATAAATCTTGCAACAATATTTGCATTTTTTTTTAAAAATATGGTGATGGTTTTGAAATTATCGCAGCTCCTTTCATTATAATTCAGAGAAGCGTTTGGGCATAGCTATGTTCGGTTCTTATTCGCTAGAAGTTTGATTTCGCTATAAGATTCGCACATTGATACGTATAATTAGCCGTTAGCAGGCGCACCAATTTTGGTGACGTTTATAGGTGCGCACGGAGGTTAGCGGTATCCCTAAAAATCAAAGTAATTTTAACAACAGGGGATAATACCAACGGAATGACATTTTATTTTTCATATTTAATATCACATCACCAGCAAATTCTGGTAAAAAAAAGCATTTTACCTAGTAAATTGCAACTATTTAAATTCGAACCTTTACGGAAAAGTTGACAGGCGCTTATTGGAATTAAATTTAAACCAACGTAACGCCAATTAGAAGTGTAATACCTAATCAGAACATAATCATGAGTTTTGTTTTGAACATGCGAGATAGTTTGTTACATTACTGTGATAAATAATATCTTTTTATCAATTTAAGAACCTCATACTTTGAGGCATTTCACCGCTATACCTTCACAGCACTTTGATGACATTAATACACTATTCAAGCATTGTAGCAATATTATACATTCATAAGTTAATAATAATGCATAAATTATTCAAAATACGTAAAAGCATTTACTCGTTATGCTAATGACTTGCATATTTAACATTTCAAGCCAATTCAGATATGTCAGATAATTCCTACGGGAATACAGACAGAAAATATGCTTTTTCAGCATAGTCCCTTCCCTGCCTAATAACAAAAATTCTTGTATGCTATTTCAATGAAGTTTAAGGACACACAAAAATAAAATGCACGCTTTTCACTTTTTTGCCTCAGAAACTATGCAAGGGTAGAGATAAAGGAAAAAAGGCCGAGGATATCAGGATTTATTTTACACTTGTACAGTATCATTCTTCAATACAGCTGGAGCATTCCAACAAATCAGGGATAAGAATCATGAGATTAAAAAAGTTAAAAGTAGTCAATATTTTATATTATTCAGGTACGTATACATTATGAAGAGAATATTTTTTCGATTTTTTTTAGAAGAGAATAATACTTTGCTTTAAGTGTTGCACGACCTATACATACAAATATAACGAAAAATATGAAAGACAAAAATTACTGCCATTGTAAACATTATTCAGCTGAATAAGTTTACAGTGATTAAATATTAGTATTGTGTTGCTTATTAAGTAAGTTATTTGTCATTTTCATCCTGGCAGATGGGTAATAATCTGAAGTAGGCGTTCAAATGATGAGACAAGGAAATGCATGATTTAGAGAAGTATTGATTTTATTTTACTGTACCACACAAAACATTTAATAGTGCCTTTTTCACGTTATTTCTCTCATTTGTTGAATTTAAAATGTAATACAGCATTTTAAATTGTATCATGTGCCGTGAAAATGAGAGGAATTTTGGCAGACTGATTTTTAAAATAAAGTCAGGATTTATTCTTTTTATTACTGCTGCCTAGGTCTCATCAAAATGAAATAATGTAAAATTTGTGTTATCACATCTGTCCCATGCTTTTCACAGGGAAATGTAAACAATGCCTTGTCCAAAAATAACTCTAATGTTCTTGAATAGCAATCTGGAAGCATAATATTGCTCATTAGGATATGCTTCACTTGCCTCAGCATAATGTAAAGGTCACCATGCGGCTACTACTAGACTACATTGCCAGTTTGCTTGTCCACTGCTTCCCATTTACGAATCACATCACTTGATTCGAAGTGTTTTTCGCGAACTTCAGTTTTCCTCAACCCTACACGAGGCATCACTCTTTCCCATTTTTCAAACTACTCCTCACTTCGTGGCAGTGAAAATGAGGGAATTTTTTCCTTAGCACTTCTGTATCCCGAATCACACCCGGACACAAAACAAGTCCTTGATCTGTAATTCGGTGAATTATCTTCTCGACGTTCTCGGCCATAAATACAGGAGATATCTCTGGCTCCATCCATTTCTACATTCATTTACGTGGATGATGCATAATAGAAATACGATGAATCATTATGTATGGCTATATATACGTTAAGTACAACTAAGTAATATGGTTGTAATCTTTATATATATAAAAGTCAATGTATGTATGTATGTATGTATGTATGTATGTATGTATGTATGTTCCACATCTCCTCCTAAACCACAGGACCGATTTTGATGAAATTTGGAACACGAGTTTGTCACTGATAGACAACAAACACTGTAGGGTTCAATTAACCGAAACCCTATTTTTTCAGGGTTAAGGGTGTGATCCTTAGTAATATATAAAAATGTTATGGTCTCTGTCTGTCTGTTGCTCCATCACGCAAAAACTACTGGACCGATTGAGCTGAAATTTTGCATGTAGATAGAATAAATATCTGGTTGTAACATATGCTATATCAAAAAGCCCTCAGGGCCCCCAAAAGCCCCCGAGGGTCACCCCTGGTGGTCCATGCTAAGCATTGAGTTCGGTGCAGTGGTTTCATTCTTTGCTTTTTAAAAGTACTTTCACTCAAGATATAGGCCTGGGATTTTTCTTATCGGATGGCTGAATAAAGGAAGTTTCTAATTTTATCAATCGATTTTCTTCTACCCCCCGAAGTTGCCTGAAATTCATCTTTTCAGCTGAAAAATCTCACATTTTTATCTGAAATCAACAATAACATATTTCCTTGACAACCATAGATTTGATTTTCAAAGGGCATTGAAATATCACGTTTTCCTGCTGGCCCATGATAGTACGTAGAAAGCAAATCCGTATAAGAAGGGCCCAGAGTCCCAAGGGCCCCATGATAGATTGCTTCAGGGGTTAATCGATAAATTCAATGCATATTTACAACAAGTATACTCTTCAACGTCTTTCTCAAAGTAGTTCTCAAAGGGGCATCGCATGTACTATATGAGATAACACTTACGTAGTAAACAATACACATAAAGGAAATTAATTGATTACACACACAATTATATGTGCAAGAATATTTAAAAGCAGCGAATTTCAATGGTAATAATGCCTCTGTTGCTACAACAAACACGGCGTTGTTTATTATCGTTTAATACTCAGATGTATTGCACGTAGAGAAACCGTCTGCCTCTAATTACCATTGCGAACTGTTTTTTAGACCAATTCCCACATCATTAACGTCATGAGTTATTTATATGTTTAAAAGTGTAAAAGTGCAGTTAACTTAGGTACATTCACTCAATCATCAAGTTAACAATTCAAGACTCTCGCTCGCCGCTGTGTTTCCCCTCCTTGGACTTAAAAATATATCAATCCACATGCCTAATAAAAACAGAGTAACCTTTCCAATAAATCTTCTAAAGCAAAAGGAATGTCTTCTTTGCAAGAAAATGAGTCCTTGCAATAAAAACGACCAAAGTTAGACTTGGATGCTCAAAGACATGCCCACCAGCGATCTCATGATAATCTCCCCGTGGTGTTTCTCGGGTTACGCTAAGATCCGCACAAATTTCATCCTTACCCAACATACGGACGGGTAACCAGCTCTAAATCTGGTTCAAATACAGACCCATATGTTTCGAACCTTCAATCTGTTTTAAGATGGCGGAAATTTTAATGACGTCACTACATGCTTCTTACCCGAAAGAAGAACGGAACTTCTGCGCAATTAACGACATCCGTGCATGAAAATCGACAAGTGCACTAAGAATCACCATATATTTTTTATTTAGCAACCGAAACCAATGATTATGGCTATGCCGAAGGCTCAGTCCGGGTGATGGAGGATTCATTGGTCAAATAAACATGGCTTCTTCTGCCATTACTCCTCTTGACGTTATCAACTGCTGGATTTTACCCCTCTGTCCAATCCTGATTAATATACTCAACACACATATCAACGTTGGATAGTGCAACTGAATTAAGTCATGAAATGCAAATATATTTTTGTACACAAGGAAAGCGATCAAGCTGTTAATCACTCAGAAGATGGCCCAAGAGAACCGTAGGGACGAGGTGACCATCTATCAACCTGGGTGCTGTTTAAGTAGTAATGAGTCTGTATGGCCGATTTTTGGGTTTCCCGTGCATGAAAGTGGACCAATAGTCACTCATCTCTCCGTGCACCTGAAAAGCGGTCAGCGTGTCTGCTACAACGAACTCAACAAACAAGATAGGTTACGAACTCCTCGAATGACCACGCATACAGTTTTTCTTCAAGCTTTGCGGTTTTCTTATAAAATAAGTTTCAAGTTTTTCACACCCGTTGAATTTCAACGGGTACCTTCCGCTCGTACATAATAAAACGAAGCTGAAGCCTGTTGTGACCACACTACATCACACTATGGTAATATGCAACTAACTGTATGTATTATTCTAGTTCTCATTGACAAAAACAACTCACAATGGCAATAGTGCAAGAGTTCAAAATGTTTCCTTGCTTCTAAACACAGACGAAATCACGCTAACTGGCCGCTAAATAAAGAATGAATTCGTTACTAACCGATGTTTTAACATGCAAGAGATGCATCCAGGAAAATTTCTAGCAGCGCTAGGTAGTAGCGACAACTGGGGCGGAATTCTGTACATGTCGACCGACGGCTGTCTGTGTCGGGCGCTACCGATGGTCGTCGCTTGCACCGACAACCGAGCGATTCTCGGCACGAGACGTACCGTCACCTGTCGATGCAAGCGACGATTTGCTGACGTCATGCATTTGTCGGTCGCAAACTGGCATCTGCGCGAGAGGCTAAATATTTCGTATTGAAGTTTTGCAAAATAACAGAGAGTATATTGTAGTATAAGTTCTCGAAAAGGTGAGCATGCTATTTAAGTCAACCGATGTGCATTACATCCTCAATAAAAATATTTTAATCGCACTCCTAAAGGAATTATTTTGTTTTGTCTAAGGCGCGGATGATTACTATGGACACGGCGTAAGAACACGGCGCTTTCCGGCGAATTTCTGTGTTTTTAACTTTACGTTCGAGCAATTATAATTTACACAGTTTGTTTTACTTTTTAATTTGAGTGATATTTGAAGAAGTATCGCAGGGTGATATATTTTTTAACTACAAATGATTTAAAACATACTATTCTTGGACTTCAAATGTGAATAGTGGTCTTGAATGCTGTGCAACGTAATTTTGGAAGATAGTTTCTATCGCACGTCTTTTTTGGTTTTAAGCTGTGGCGATTATCCCATTGGAGCATTTAATTTCAAGTTTTAAATAAAGTTATCATTATTAGGTTTCAATGTACAAGAAACAACAGTGTCATTTTTGGTGATAAATATAACCGAAGGTTTTGCGTGTGTTTTGGCTGCGTGTATGTTACATTATGGCATGCCAGTGATTACAAGCGTTATTTATGTGCTACGATGGATTGCGTGTGAAAGTGGAGATATTTTTACGTAAATTTGTTGACTTTATCTCTTTAAATAATGTGTTATGACATGAATAGTATTCAAAGTGTAAAAAATACGTAGTAAGTGTTGGAGAAGACGTACCTAACAGGAATCAGTTCGTTGTCTCTACTATTGACTAAATTAAGATGCGGAATCTATATTGAATTGAAGTCACGTTGGTGACTAGGTGGATTGTTCTAGTCTTTTAATTATCTGGCTACGTCCCAGTGAATGGATAGTGCAGTGTAGTGCAGTGCAGTGCACTGCACTACACTGCACTATCCATTATTCTTAATGTATTCCAACAGTAATAGTGCAGTGTATCATTATTCTTCATTCAGTGAATTTTGCCACCCCAAGTTTCATCTATTAATTTTTTTGCATTGTTGTGTCCAATATGATTTTGTTGAAATAAGTAATTAATCCGTCTATATTGTGGTGGTGGCGAAACACTGAAACCGTACACGAATGGTACGCTTTCGCTAGAAGGCGATTGCAGGGAGCTTCAGGGAGCTGGAAACAACGAAGTTAGTTCTTATCATTAAGGATAAATATCGTTTCCATCTTGTTAGGCCTGATTCTATCAACGTTGCTATTTTCTAACGCATATTGACAGAAGAGAGTTAGATGGCGTATTGACGCACGAAAGTGAAGCTTGTTTTTTGCGAAAAATGATCCAACTAGAATGGCTATTGCGCGCAATTTATCCATACATTTTATGAATAATTTAGTGCTTTGATATAAGTTATTTCCATCTTTCATATTTCTAGGTGAATAAATACGATACCGTGACAATTCCGCTACGAAAAATTACCTTTTGTTCTCGGCGTATTAACTGCACAACTGATCCATTCAATATGGCCGATTGCGCACTATAATGACTTCTGTATTATCTGTGCTATCGAACTGTATGGTTTCATCTTTTCCTCTCTTAACTATATAGTTTCTTAATTATTTATGGAAGCGACTGTCATGTATGGGGAATTTAAATTTCATGAATTACGCATTACATGGATCGCATCTAAATGTTTGTTTCTCTTCTCAGGGTCCCCAAAGAACGTTACTGGAAACTTTCGAAGCACGAGAATTGCTCCCGCATGCGACTCAAGCTGTGTCCAAACCTTGACTTCAGCCTCCACACAGAGGCCAGCAACCTGCGCGATAATTCTGGTGAGTACATAGACCATAGCTGGAGCAAGTGATTAGTTTAACGTTTATAATGATAGAGTGTTGAACATTATCGTCCTTGACTTACTAAACGCAGCAAGGTTAAGGAATGTAACTGTTGAACTGGAATGTAGATGAACCATTAAAGCTTATCCAGCTCACGTCCTTTTTCAGGAAAATATCATTTATCTGTTTCACTGCACTCATTTAAAACAGATGCAAATTTTGATGCTTACATTTTAAACCAACCCTTTAGAGTTCGGCGCTTCCTTTCGTTGCGTTGAAGATTGGATTAAGTGAAAATTACGACATGCGGAGAATGTTATTCCGAAGGTGCATAGAAACAGAATTTTCTCGGGTGTTCCATCGGGTAATAGGCTCCATATCTGCCGACGTTTCGAAGAACGACTTATTCTTCATCATTAGGGCTTCTGAATGCCGTCAAATTTGGTTGCTATACATATCAAATAATTGGTATCAGGTGTCATCTTTTTGGTTTACTTGTCTGATTGCTATTGGAACGCATGGACCGCTTAATCAAAGAGGTCATTGAGATCCGCCTTGAACCAAGAAATTCCAATGGAGACACTGTATTTCACTTGAGTTGTCCCTGGAATCCTATTATCAAGTGCATCAAAAATTGTAAGGGGAAACGAGAAAATTCAATCAAAAGACACCTTATCTCAATAGTTTGGTGTAAATAACAGCCGAATGTGATCGAAATGTCTGCAGATATTGAGCTTAGTACCCGGTGGAACAACCGAGAAAATTTTCTCCATTTGATACACCGAGAAAATTTTTCGATCTTTTATTGCACGGAAACCATATTTTTCCCTTCGTTAACCCCTAAGAATTACTTTAAATATGTTGTGGTGCTTTCCAGTGGCTACAAAAGCCACCGGGAAGCACCATAACATTATTAAGCCACCTATATTTATTTTACCCCTGGCTATGCACCGCCCGCAGTAGCGTTCACGTCGCCCCGGACAAAAAGACAAATTGCCGCCTCGTTAAACATATATCTACCTTTTAAAAACATGAAAAAACATCATACAGTTTTAAATTACAAAATATTTACAAAAGATAAAAAATTTAAGATAAAAAATATTTACAAAATATACATGCAACATAAAATTGACGAAACATTACTTCAAAACAGTAAAAAGTACCTTACCTAGCAACAAATTTTTAACTAGATGTATTTTAATACTATTAAAAAAATTTATTTGTGCAGAATCAAACAAAGAAAACTCAGAGAGCAGCTCGACTATTTTTTAAAGTTACCGTTAAAATGTTCAAACAGCTGGTCGCTTGTACCTTGAAGAGCCAGACAACTTTTATCAAGCATTTTAGTGATGGCTACGATTTTAGAAGCACCTCGTACAAATGGTTTATTTCAGCATTAATAGTTCTTTGAGCAGCCGCATCTATAGTTTTACTACTCTTAAACCTTAGACTCAGTTCTAGCAATGATTTTTGGGCCTGCATATGACTTTTAGAAATTTTATGGTCTTTTTATGTTTCAACTAGGTATGTCCAACTTTTAAAACCCTCTTTTGAAAGGGGACTAACCACACAGCGGAAAAGTTTACAGTAAAAGCAGTTTGCAGTTTTTTTTAAATAGAGTACACTAGCCAGTCTCTTACAACTTGTTCTCCATGCTTAAAATTCGCGAATAATAATTTTCATCAAATTTTCGACCAGTGTAATTGGAAGGATTTTAATTATCAATGGCTTTGGTGGTGATGGCATTGGCTTAGGTGGACCTTGCCTTACCATAAAACTTCTTTCGGCATATCCACAATTATCTGTGCTTAAAGTTTGCACAGCGCTTTCCGTAGGTGCCAGGTTGGTGTTAATTTTTATAATGCTTTAATTTGGTGGCGGAGTTGTGCCAGTTCCAGTTGATTAAGAAATATCGTCCATTTTTTTGTGATCATCACTCAATAACCATTCCGTGTTTTCTTTTGTTACCGGATTTGATGTTGGATTCTTGGAGTCGTCTTTTGTTTAGGTACCACCAGACGTACTTCGTAAATAATTCTTTAAAGCACCTGCTAGTTTTTGATTTTGGATTTCCTTTTCCAGCCTTCGTCTTTTATACTGATAACCAAACAGCTTTCTTTGTCCGACGTCAGAAATTCCAAAACAGACTGATATCTCAACTTAAGACATATAACATAAAAAATAAAAATGGTGAAAATGAAGATTTACCCTCCCTAAAAAAGCTAAAATCGTATCACACGATGTAGAATTAGTTCTCTGGTCTTAAATAACGAGTTGGTAAAAAAAGATGTTTTGCCCTGTTCTATGAACACCTATCGCTTAAAAGTTTAGATATTTTAGCAAAATAACTTTAAATTCATAAATAAATTAAATGTTAATTGTATTTAAAAATACATTTATAATAATTTTAAAAAATTGTGTATATCTAACTAAACAGCTCAATATCTTTATAGTATACTTTCCTTTAAAAATTAACAAATCACACAACTATAAAATTGCCAAATATTTTCCTATAAACTCAATCAGCTTCTACATAATATAAATTTGTACTTGTTATCACCGCGGACGTATTTTGAAGAATATTATCACTGTGTAACGACACCGCCCTTGTATAATTAGAGGTAATGAACAAGTCAATGCAATTCTTTCCTATTCGTGTTTCAAAAAAGCTCATACAGCTGTTCTATGCGGTGCGCGACATAGATGCGTAGCCTTTGTTTTGTTATTATTTTGTAACATTGCAACGCACGATTTAGGCCATTCTAATCATTACGTGTAGGAGGATAGGTCCCGCAAGGGTACGGAGGAAAAGTTGAGCGAAACCTGGCCTCGGCTTAGCCTATTCGAAAGAAATGGCGCCTGTGAATGTACACAGTTTTTAACGTCCCTCCCGTTGGACTGATTACTTGAACTGTTCTCTTCATTGGATCCACGTAGAAATTGGGATCCCATTGAAAACTCTCCTCTATTGTTGGGGTTCGAACCCGGGCGTTTGGTATGAGAGGCCAATTTCCTTTATCCACGACATCAGCCCGTAACTTTCGAAAAAAAAAAGTTGACTATTTTTTATGTCCAACACTTATCTTATGATCTGATAAAATTGCAAATTGTAAGACATCCTAAAATCACTCGGTTAATTGTGTTATTAATAAGATAACGTGTAATATGCTACACATGGCTGTTTTCCTCGAATTACAACCGAGTACTGATGGAGGCAGAGTAACTTCTTTTCAGGCACCACCAGTTATCACCAACATTCATAACACTTGTTTTTAACTTATTTTGCATTGCTAATTTGTGTTCAACGGATAAATAATATAAGTATATGCCTCATATATTTTGCCCCCATCAATTACGCTACTCCAATAATTGCGCGTAGTGCTTCCTTGACTGTAGCCGTATCTCCAGTGATCAAATTGCGTGCCCCTACGGCACAAGCGTCTTTTTAGCTGAAGCAATTTTGTGCTCGTTGCGCGTTGAACTTCCCCCGTCCCGTGTCACGCTGCTTCCTGTGAAGGTGAAAGATTCCCTTGTTTCAATTTCTCTCCTCGTAGCGCCCTGAGCGCAATGTCTGCCATCACCTCTCTTCCGCATTCTTGTATTTTAATTCCAATTGATTTTCTCTTTACTTCCTCTAAGCACCTGAGCCTTATGTTCTAGAATGACCGTAGGGCTTGTCCATACTCGACTGAAAATGCAGTATTATGTGGGTAACGAAGTAGGTTTATATCGTACTCATTCAACCTAAATTACTTTAAACTAAATTATGGTGCTTTTTTATCCATTTCTTTTATATGTTGTGTTCATAGCCTTACTGAGATTAGAAACATTTTTGTCAGACTTCATTATGCATTTTGGTGGCTATTTTCTTCGTTTTTTAAATCCTAATGGTAGCAGAATGGTGGAAATGCTTCTGTCGTTGTACCTAATTTTCTCCAATATTTTTCTATAATTTGAACATCGCAGTACTTGCTTACGTTTTCAAAGAGTCACTGATAGCTCATAAGTTGACTTAATGACAAGAATGTTTTTTCCACCACTATTCTTTCGTAGCTTGTGATCTTTCTTTGCTCTACTGTTTTTCTTCAGCCGTTATTACTTTTCCAGTATGTTCATGCTTTCCTTTCATCCTTTAATTAATGTATCTTGTAAGTATTTTGGACCCATGATGCTACACATGAGCGCAACTTGACTAGCGAATCCTTGCTTATCGAATCTTCCCGCCATTGTTTTATCTGTCACTGTCACAAATCATACGAATGCCAAAATTTTGTTTATTAAAGTTACACTCAAAATTTTGGTTCTCACTTTCTGGTGGGTGACTATCTTGAAACAGTAGGTTTTCCGCGAAGAGCGGTCTATGGCTTTGGAAACAAATTAGTGTAGCTTGTTCTGAACTCAAGTAATTTTTATCGTTTGCACTTTCAATTTTCAGTATTTCTTTAGGGTGTCAACGTTAATAAATAGTTCCACTCTGTCATGTGTGCCAACGAATGAAATTTTTTCACTGATGGCATGTCGTAGCTACTATAAATCAAGTGTTGAATACCCAATACGCAGGTTGATCTCTAAACGGACCAGCATGTTAGTGAAGTGGGGTCTACATTGAACCTAGATTTTCTCTGGAAACACGTGACTTAAGATGCAGGGTGAGCATTTTTGGTGACTCAGCGTTTTGCCTCGCGTTGCAGCGGTCATTGAGTTGCATTCAGCGGCAGTTGCAGCGGCTATTCAGGTCAAGGAATGAAAGCATTAAAACATTTTTAATTTTTTTCATTGCTTAAACTGAATTGATTACAATAATTTTATTAATAATGACTTTTTTGTTGAAAATTAAGCGTTTCATCTGAATCAACCTTATTTACATTTTTCAGAGTGGTTTAACATAATGCCATAGGGATATGCATGTATAGTTCTCTATTTTGCTACAAATATTATTTCCAATGACTAATTTGCTGCATTAATTCGATAAAAAAATTTTACACGACTAATAACTATGCTAAAAATTTTCCGGTTTCAAATGGGTATTTTGTTAAATTGCCAGTGGAGACAAAAATGGCCCCCAGGAGAAAACATTTTTTTTAATTATATAAAACTAAAATAAATACTCCGCTTCGCACGAAAGAATTAGCCTAAAATAATCTAGTGAAAAAACGTGAGTGTGATGAACACAACTTCGGGCGCAAAAACAAACGAAATAAAAGCGTTAGATCATATATGGCCCCATTTGACCTTTTTCAAGGTGTTATCGACGAAGACACTATTTTCAAGACTACTTTTTCAATCTGAGGTGGCGTGACAACGGTGGCATTTCTATTGGTGCAGACCGTCGATAATTGAATTAATTTTATGATGACTGTAAAGCTGACACAATTCGGTCTTCATTTTTTACTATTTGATTTCATGAAAAAAATGCTAATATTTCTAGATCATTGTGATTGCGAATGATATGATAATATTTGACACACTGTGTAACTGACTGACTACAACTGACCGGAAATCAGGAGATCTGGGCTCGATTTACTCAAATTAATTCGAAAATTGGAAACAATTCAAATTATTTTTTCATGGCGAATTTCACTCTCTTTGGTGTATACTCCTTCTTTCAGCTTTTCGCATACGAGACAGTGTTTTTACCCGGTAAAAAATAACATTCAGGCTCTCTCACGCATATTCACCGTTAAGATCTCGTATTTTGCATTTTAATTTTTAAAAGAAAATCAACATTACGGGAAGGTAGAATTTTGCTTTTATCAGATGGTGGATACGTTAGCCTAGTAGTCACTCGGATAAAACAAGGTGACATAAATTAAATTTTCGGAGGAATCGCTTTAACCACGGCATATGCTGATCACTGTTGTGTAATTATTATTTTATTTTTACGATCATTTACATTTCTGACCACTTCATTAACGGATGTAATGGATACCCAATTTTATTCGTATCCTTACAAGTGTCGTTGCTGGAAATTTTTCTTTATGAGTTGAATAGGTCAAGGTGAGACTCACCTCAAACTACGCCTCAGAACATAAATTAGGATGGGAAAGTCACTTTCCTTGTGTCATCTATACTCTCAAGGTGCGGTTGTGAAATTTGAGTAACATCGTGAGAATTTTTCTCCCATCCCATGAAGAAACGATCGGGTGATCTACTGCCCTGTAACCGAACTCTATTCCCATTTAGTTACATTGCTGACCATCATCTAATGTCAAGTCAACGTCAAATTGTCTGCTCTACAGATGTCTTGCATTAAATCAAATGGAGGGAATTGATTATCATCTGCATTAAGCCTACGCTCAAGTATCAACAGTCCAAAGGCTGGTGAATAGGGTTACTGTTATCAGGCCTCGCGTTAGCCGTCCGATGCCTTATTCGGTTTAAGTTTCTTCCGAGAGCAAATCTTGCAAGTCACTTGAGTTTTATATGGCGGAGAAATGCTGAAGTTATCAAAACATATTCTGAAAACGCTTCCAGTGTTACACTTAAAATAATAACTAGTTTTACTCTTTCGACTATTCGTGTGTAAAATATTTACTCAGTGATTTTAATCTATTAATAGCTCTAAAATGAAAATATTTTCATTTTCTTCGCCGTACGTAGGCAGGATGAATATAAGCACCCAAGTACGGCTGTTATAGGATTCTACCCCATGGATGGTGACTTCTAAGAACTTCTCTTTTCTATTGCGTTATCATCCTTGATCGACCCCAAGAATGTAACATCTAGTTCCTTGAACCCTAAAACTTTTCCTCAGGATTTAGGAAGCCTTGATAGTGAAGTAGTCTGCGCATTGGCTCGACAAGCCAAAGGTCCGTGGTTTGTTTCCCGGTGGAGGTGGAATTTTTTTCTCACTGTAATTTCTGAAATTTTATTATTAAATGAGTTTCACATTATTCTCTCATCCGTTCATCCCTCAAGGTTTTAGTCCGGTTGTCAGTAACTAAACCCTAGGCCCGATAAGAAGGAAAGGGATCCACGCATACTTTTTAGAGTGCCGTACAATCTTCATTACTTTCATTTGGAGGCTTAGGCCTCGGCCACGATACGAGCGGCGGGTGGCAGAGCGACAGAGCGGCAACGTTGAGTTTTATGTTTCTAATGTTTGACTTGGAAAACGCTCGAACACAGCCCTGATAGACGTGAGTGGCATGGCTAGGTTCCGCTCGCCGTCAATCCCAGGCATTAAATTTTTCTTGTGCCACTCTGCCGTCCTACTCATTCTGTGGCAAAATTTAGGCCGAAAACGTTTTGTCAAATGGCAGTACTGCCAGTTCTGCTTCTGAACTAATCTTTGGTTGAATCACCGCTCGAATCGTAGCCACTACCGCCCGGCCCTTCTGCCGCTCTGCCACCCGCCGCCTGCCACTCATATAGTGACCGAGGCTTTATAGCAGATAAGCTTCAATCTGTCTTGGTCGATGGCCACCTCTGTTGACCACTATTACCTACCCTGTGAACACTCGTTCTTCTAGAGCGGCTTTCAGTATTCTAAAGCCCCATATTCCTAGCCCCGTCCACCTAGTTCACTTCCCTCTAATTAAAAACCCCTGCACCTTCGTTTCTTCCCCGCATTTGCCACCACGTGCATGTTCGCATTACTTTCTTTCCAGCGTTGGTCGAATTTTTGGCGGTGACCGGTATTCGAGGTCATTTGCGCCAGACAGAGTGGTGGATAGGATGGTTTAAGGAAAGGATTCGGGGAATGGAGGAAGGGAGGAGAGAAACCCGGCGTCGAAATCAGCCTGCTCTTCACGTAAGGAGTCCAGTTTGGCTGTTCTGTATGTTCTCGGAATTTCCGAGCCTCGAAAGTGACGAAATTTTGACGTCACTGCCTCTAAAATTTCAAACAGGTCCATTTAGGTCTGTTGGAAGGGCATTAACCACTGCCTCAGCTTAATCCCTTGGGGTGTGCTTTCCTCTTTGTCTCCTGAAGAAGCAGTGGACTTCCTCTACGCTGTCCTCGAGAGTGTCACAAAAGATTTTGTCCCGATTGCCAAGCCCAAAACGAAAAAATTCCCCTTCTGGTTTAAATCAGATACAAACCACATTCTAGCTAACAAGAACCGTGCTTGTTATCTTTACAGATCATTTCCTAATGCTCATACTCGTCGCTCCTTTTCCGACCTACGCCGCTACTCCAAAACCTTGATCCGTCGTGATTATGAAGAGTATGCCCAAAGCCTATCCGCATCCGTTACTTCCAATCCCAAAAAATTCTGGTCTTTTGTCAATCGTCGACGTAATCGTCCTCGTATTCCTGATACCGTTTCATGTAATCATCTCAGTGCCGTGGCTTCAGATAGGCCTAATCTATTCCAATTCTTTTCTGAATGTCTGAAACCTGCATCTAGTGTCCCCATCAACCATGATCACGAGCTCTTTCCAAATACCAATCACTGCCTCTCCCAAATACAGACTGATCCTCGGGAAGTTTATACATATCTTTGCAGGATTTCTCCTCATCGTTCTCCCGGTCCCGATGGTCTCAGCCCTGTATTTATTCGTAATTGTGCTTCCTCTCTCGCATTACCCTTATACTTACTATTCAATCGTTGCTTTTCTCTTGGTGTTTTTCCACCACAGTTTAAATCTGCTAACATCATTCCTATACTCAAATCTGGTTCAAAAAATGATGTCTCCAATTACCCCATCTCTCTACTTCCAATTCTTTCATCAGTCTGCGAGAGAATTATTCTTAACCGACTTTATTATTTCACGTCCCCTTCTCTAACCACCAGTCAACACGGTTTCCTTCCAGGGCGATCATGCCTAACCAATTTATCAGTTTTCCAACACCATGCTGTCGACTCAATATCCAAAAAAGCCCAGCTTGATATCATATTTCTTGACTTCTCGAAAGCCTTCGATTCTCTCAACCACAGCCTCCTCATTCATAAGCTCAGTTATAGGTTTAACATCCATGGTAATTTTCTCAGCCTCTTATCCACCTTCCTTAGTGAAAGAACCCAGCGCGTAATTATTTCTGGCAACTCATCTTCTTGGTCTTCTGTAACCTCAGGAGTTGCTCAATGCAGCGTCCTGGGACCATATTTATTTAATCTTTACATTGATGACTTAGCCTCCCTAGTTCACACCTCACAAGCCCGCATGCTGCTATACGCTGATGATTGTAAAGTTTTTAAAACCTTCCACGCCCCAAATGACTGTCGCGAACTACAGAATGCTCTAAATATAATCTCCCATTGGTGCTCTACCTGGAAGTTAAACTTAAATAAAAGCAAGTGCAATGCCATGTCAATTCACCTTAAAAAATATGGGAATGGCAGTGGTAGTAGTCGAAGTACTTCTCGTGTTCCGGCAACCACGGTCATTTCCCACTAACTATCTGCTGCTGCCAGACAGGGACAACAGAACTTTGACTGAGTAGGAGGGCCCCGAATTTCTATACTTAACATATGTACGTACTTCAGGGTTATGACTAACTTCAACGTAAGCAACTTATGGTGATTCCACCATAAAGTTACCTAAATATCATTAGATGTAAGTATATATATTCAGAGTACTTCTATAAATAGTGTCCTCTGTTTGAAATAACCAATAAAATCCTACATTTCCACTTCATTTTTTTCGTATAACAAATTTGATATTACAGGGCGTAGATGAGTGATGCATGGGGGAAAATATTATTTTTCTATCTAATAAAAAAGCTATTTTCGCTTATAAAACTTCAAAAAAAGCATATTTCCCCAGGAAATGAATTTATAAAAAAATTAAGCCAAGAATTCTGCTTAGTTATTGGCAATTGTGAATTACAGGAACCAAAGGCAAAATGCGTTTGTTCATTGAATCATGAAACGACACACCACTTCACTTCAGTGGTCTGCTATGGTTGGAAATAGAGCTTATAATTATAACTATATTCGGTAAATTAACTGCATATCGTGTATCGTATTTTTTTCAAATAGCTAAGTCTTGTCATCAGTAAAAGCAATGTTTTTTAAACAATGCAATAAAAGGTGGAATTCTGTATTTGCTTAGACCCACACTGTTCCGGTGGAACCTTATTAACTTAGATGATCCTCCGACCCTCTCCCTCTTTAACTGACATCTTTCCATTGTAGCTGGCTTTTGCCCCTCTGACGAGGATGCCCTATGTGATGGTTCCTTACAGATTTTACATGGGATTTTGAGATTCAAACTTATATTTATTTATTTCATTTATCATCATCCTGAAAACAGCCTTGAGGGCCTTTTATATCTGGCATTGTAACTTTACAACAAATGGACAAGCACTGACAACCATGCCCTGGAAGATAAAAAATCCTCCCCAGACAGGACTTGAACCCACGACCTTCGGGTTAGCAGGTGAGGACGTTATCCTGCCACCACAGAGGCCAGCTTATTTCGAGGGGGATATTCTTTCTTGGATGGTTGTAGATATCATTCTTGGGCCTGAAAATATTCCTTTTTAACTTATTCTTTACCGAATTTTCTATTTCTAATGTTTCGGTGTCCTCCTTTTATCTCCCACTGAATTACTCATAGCCATCTCTGTGCTCATTCCGATGGGTGAAATTTCTGCTTTGTTAAGTTTATTTGTGACTTAATTGTGTATATTTTTCTTGGTTGAAATTTTTGGATTTACTGAACTCTTAACTTCTAAAATAGTATTCAGCTTTGGTTTATATTAATGAGCATAATTTGGCATGAAAATTTTAATATTACTCATTGCTTTCATAGATGTGCCATTTTAAAGGCATACCTTAAATTCAGAAGTTTGCTCTATCTGACTTATTTGGCTAATTTAATAATAATTTGACTTCATTTGAAGAAAAATGGCTGTATATAACCGTCATTCACAAGTTTTTCAAGCTATTTCTTGTGTATATACATATATGTACAAGACAAAGTCAAAAAGTGTTTTACAAAGGATGATATGCATGAGTAATGGAGTTAAGAAGTGAATTTCATTTTTTGAAAGAGCGCGTTGTGGTGCAAATTGTGGGAAAACTGCAAAATGTATAGTCTAAATTTGGGGTTCTGCATATGTCGGGAACAGGAATTTGAATGGGACTTTGTAAACGTGGTGTAAATTGCGGGAAAACGTAATTTCCGATAACGCAAATACGAGGTTTCACTGTATATATGTTCCAAATGTCATCCTCATGTTTGTTTTACACAAAACTTTCCTTTACTTAAAGCCCTCTCCCTTGAACTTGATACATTTCATTGGGCAAGGGCCTATGGTTTTTTATTTGAAACATGCATGCCTTTTACAGCTTTACATGAACTAACTATGTGTTATTAGCGAACGTGAAATTTCCATTCAATGCCAAAAGTGTCTGTAATTTGATATTGCCCTTACGGTATGCAATCTGCTTAAGTGGTTTGACGTGTACTCTTTTTCACTTTCCGTGTTTATCAATGGTTTATGAATCAGCATGATTTTATTAATTTTTTTATATATTTGCTGTGTTGCCATCATTTTAGATGGCCACATACCTTATTTATTGATATCCTTTGGTAACGTTTCTGGTACTATTCTTATAATAAAAAGTGACAATTCCTGGACTGTGGCCCTGTCAATTCATATACTATTCATGTAATGTTTTGGTAACAATTTAATGCATGATACTTCCACAGACTATATCTTCCTTATATGTAAATTGCAGTTTGCAGTATACATACCATATGTAACCACCCCAATAATTGCTTATTTATATCTCATTGGCTTCTTGTTAATCAAACCTGTTATTACATTTCGTTTTAGATGTGGGTTAGTCCACAGTAAGTTATATGGATTAATGATTGCATACTTCATTCCTTGAAAACTTAAATAATGAGTAACCCCATATATGCTTAATACACATTCCCTTATCATCTTTGATAATATTTCAATAAATTTTTGAGTGTAAAGCTACTTTTTATTTGCTATTACTTAACCATGACAATGTAGTATATAACAAAATGATTCCTTATCTAGTATTTTATTAAATTATTGTTCCCTTTTGAATTGTTTGTGCAGCCAATATAAAAAGAAATAGTGTGGGTGAGTATAGAACTGTTTCTTGCTTGCTAAGTATGTTCTACTTCTGCCATAGGAGATTATTAAAAATTTATATTGATCAGCTTTGCTAAAGATATATACCTAACGCTGTTTCATTAGTGCCTTATATTATTGCTAGGTATGAATTTTAAAACTGAAACCCTTGAAAAGCAGTATACTCTTCTGGCATAAACTTTATTATATTTGTTTCATATTAGGTATTTGCCAGAATTTCCCCTATTTTTTATGAAATGGAGTCCGCAGTGCTGTCTCAGTTGCCCCTCCACTTGCTCTACTACATGTAGACCATTGTATGTAGATGTTCAATAACCTATGCTATCTGATTTACGTGTCCAAATCATATGTATATGTGAATGTTTTTCAAATATTGCATGTTTAAATTATAATGCTGCTAGTTATTTTTGTTCAGATCTAAAAAATCCTCTGTGACTACATCTGCTACTGTATTAACTTGACCCTTTTAGGACCCATAGAATTTTTAAAATGAGGTTAATCAGCTAATGTGCGATGGTGCCATCAAAGTCACTACTTGCTCTATCCCACCTCCATGAAGTTGGTTAACTAGGGAACATATGTGAACTGTATTGTTATAATTTAAAAAAATCATTTAAATCACAGCAGCTAGAAAAAAATGTTAAATGATTCACCTTGATCCATAGGCGTATCTAGAAGCATCTGAGGGGGAGGGGATCACAACCACTGAAGGAGGGGTATGGGAGTATGTATGGGAGTATGGGGGGTGTTCCATACCCCCATGTTAACTTTTTTATCAATGGGGGGGGGGGCGTTACAACCCCCAAACCCCCCCCCCTGGATACGCCTATGCCTTGATCAATGGTGTGGTTTGTATTCTTCCACTGAATTTACTGACTTTTTTATCAATGCGTGCTATTGTATTACGTGCTATGGTATTGTACAGCAGCTTGTTTGCACTTGTCGATTAATTGTAAATATTTTATGCCTGCTGGGAGATTATTCATCCCTGCATCCAGAAAATTGTTTATTCATCAGTTATTAAATTCTTTTTTGTAGATGGATTGCAAAAAATTGCTTATGTTTATTTCAACACTTATTTCACATTATCCTTTCGGAGGTGTTGCACTACTCCACCATGCGTTTGAGGTGATACTTCACTTCAATGATTTTACTGAGTATGGTTCCAGTATACTAAATTCTAGTCATCTATTGATCTTAATATCACATTTTTTGCTAGGTTGGTGAAAAATTTCCTGCACAGGGGGTGGGATATTGTTGGAACTGTCATGGTTGTCAATTATATCTGGAGCTGAGAGGCAGGCCTATAATTTGTGGGGATGAGTGGAGAGAAAGTAGCTTTGCATGCAATTTTCCCTGAGTCGAATAAATTGCAGTAAGTGTAGCCTAGACTCCCAGCAAGTCAATTGCTATCAGATCTCAATAGTGTCGAAAAGCTAATGTAAATTTTCATAATATCATTGCTAACATGCCTGGAAAAGGATCATTAATGTGTTTTAAATTACTTCTCAGTCGCCGTTAATGGGCATCTAATGTTAAGGAGATGTAATTCTCTCAGGATTCTAACTGGTTAAGAGTTGGCTTCATGCCTACATTTTGACAGCTAACTTCACTGTCGAAACGTAGGTATGGAGCCAAATTTAACCGGTTAGAATTCATAGAGAATTTCATTTATCTACGCTGTTCACCGGGAAAACCTGAAGTCATTTAATGTGAAGTACATTGGGATTTATTATTCTTATGAGGAGATAGTACTCTGGACTTGCTGTGGTAATAACATTAGTAGAATCACCAGTCTAGGAGAATATGAATGTAAAAATAGTAATATGGAATAACCGTCTCTCTCAATTGAGATTGGAAACAAGATCCTTCGGTGTCACATAGTTAATGAAATCACTAATGCTATATTTATGTATGTAGATTTGAATCCCAGCCCTTATGAATTTTTTTTTTACTTTTTTATGAATTTTTCACATCCCTTTAGAAATATAAAATGAGAAATACAACTTTAGAGCTGAAAATGTGATCAACTTTTCACTTCTCAAAGGCTAATTATATCCCTTACATTAATGTCACATAACTTTTTTTGCTACACCTGATTTGTGTAATCATCAATACTGTACTTAGCGTGTTCTACATGCTTGATAGATTGATTCCAATGACCTGAGTTTCTGAGTTTTCAATTGCCAGGATGGGTGACAAGAATTCACACGGATGACATCCCTCACTCGATGACTATCTCTGCTGCTGTCTGCCCTGAGTCAGAGGAAGAGGGCACCACCGATGAGGATCTTCGCTCACTTTCAGATTTTGAGTAAGTTCCCTGTAAACACATAATACTGCCTATGTACAATGGCAGCACTCTACAGCAGCTCTTCTACTCTGTCAAAATTTAAATTCTTACCATCGTGTACAACTTTTTCTAGTCTTGAAGGAGTCAAAGAAAGTGGCAAGGAGAAAATGGTGATTTCACAAGACTGTGATTTAGTCACACTAATGTCAGTTGTGAAAGGCCGTCTGGAAGTTACTACAGCTCATATTGCCTTTACTGATCTCAGCCCAGTTAAAGAAGATGTGGAAAGACAGGATTTCAAAGTGAGTACCCAATTTTATTACCTGGGTAATCTATTTATACATGAAATAAAGATAATAATTCATATAGTAAGCATTTAAATTAAAATAAAATTAGCATATTGTTGACTTATTTCGCTTTATAAGCAAGTAGCTTTTAACATTATCATAGAGTCTTTGTATGAGGTGTCTGCATCATATATTAAAATACTATGCAATCATTTTCCAGTTGTCTATTTCAAGGCTAAAAGATATGTATACAAGGAGGTATAACTTGAGAAGAAGTGCCATTGAGTTCTTTTTGACTGATCAGACTAATTACTTCCTGAACTTTGACACAAAGGTAAGATTGATAAATATGTCTACATGAAGTTTATGGTTATTTAAAGTGCATATTTTTTCAATTTCTAGTAAACATATTGTTTAGTTTTTATAAAAACACTGCATAGTGTAGTATCTGAATAAATGCTGCTGATATGCTACTGCCACTTATAAATTCGAAGATTCACTCTGTAGCATCAGGCTGCTTACTCGTCAACGCAATACTTATTTTTTATTATCTTATTAGGTAATGCTTCTATTTGTAACAGAACAGCTCTTCCAGCTTCCCGTCTCTTTCATTCCCCCCAATCCAACCCATTTTTTCATCAACAACCCATTAATAACCAAAACATTTCAACAATCAATAAAACATTTCCACACTAAAATAAATTAAAACATTTAAACAAAAATTACACTAAATTAAAACACAATCAAAGCAAAAATTGAAAAGTAAATTTCAAATGTTACAACTCCTTAGTATCCCTCTTCATCTTCATTGGTCATTCAATCCTAAGGTTGGATGACTGCAGTGTTCCATCCTTCCCCATCAAATGCTAATTCCCTTACTCCCTGATAATTCTTCTTATTTACTTCCCTCTTAATTGGGGTATGTATTTATCCCTTGGCCTTCCTCTTGGGATTTCTCCCTCAATTTTTCCTTCAATTATATTCTTCACAAAACCCATTGTGCCTCAGGGTGTGCCAAATCCATCTGGTTCTTGTGGCATTTTGTATGCACCCCCTCCCCCTTTTTATCTCATACAACCCCTGGAGGAGGAAGGATTCCAGACATCCGGGTCACTCTGACCAAGGCACAAAGGCTGTGATCCTGTGTGAGCTGGAGTCAGAAAACAGCTCCTGTTCCTCCAATTGAAAACTTCTACCCCATCTATTACCCATCCCATTATTTCCTCCCCGCCAAGGCTACCAATTGCATATATCCTCAACTCACCCATTCCACTTCGATCTAGCCAACAAACCCCCTCCTCAGCTGATTTACCACTTTACCACTGAGAACGCTCTCTGTCCAGACAAGACGGCAAGCAAGAGACATTGTTGGGAACCTGTGGCATTCAGTCAATTTACTTAGAGAGAGCTCAACCTTTTGCACTTATATAATATTGTCATTTCTGAGTAGAATCTCGCATAATGGTCGCTTAGCCCTTGACTTGTTGGTTTGTAATTTGGTTGGTTTTGTGTGAGATACATCTGCTGGTTCAGTTATTGATTGATAATACTTGTTTTATATTGAATTTCCTCATTTATCTCACCCAAGCTAAAAAAAGAGTTTGTTCTAGACGGGCGTTATCGGTGAGAAAATTAATTCCTTCTCCCAATACACTTCGTTCTTCATTTCTGCATAGTGATCCATATGGACTTTTCCTCTTCTACTAATCTGTAAACTTCTTCATTTCTTATTTTATCCATCTGTTTGATATTCATCATCCTCCTCAGCAGCCTCTCCTTTCACCTCCAACACCACCGTAGTATCCTGTGGGATTATATTTTGGGGGAATTCTCCTGCATTCAAGGGACTATTTTCTCTTCAAAAGTTGGACTGTCTGTTTGGTCTTCAGGAAAACCACTTTTTAAACTCACTCACTCTCACTCAGTGATTCAACCCGAAGGATGGTTTGGATAGTTGAGGGTAGAGCTCACCCCGGACTAAGCCACAGGCGTGTGAATTTCACACATTCAGGGTAGGGGGGCCAGTTCCTTTCCCTGGGCCACATCGCACTCCCGAGGATTTTCTTTGTTCGGGGGCATCCAAAGGCTTCACCCGGATTTGAACCCGGGACCCTTCGATCAGTAGCCAAGCGCTCTACCCACTAGGCCACCACGCTCCCCCCCACTTTTTAAACTGTGATCATTTTAATCATCCTCCCATTTTACATTTTTCCGTCTGTCATATTTAATGGGAAGCATCCCAACTATTTCTTAGGGAATGTTGCTTAGTATAACTACCATTCCAGAACCAGAAACAACAAGTCATTGAAATCCCAAGCCCTCTCGCAGTGCCAATGTAATGTGCTATATTCAATTTCAAAAATGGTAAACCATCCCTCCGACCATATGAAACTCCTTTTGCAGGGTGAAAATATAATTTGAAAATTAGCCTTTGCAAAAAAATCATACTATGATGTAAAGGAATTCTTTAGTGATTAACTTTGATTCTGACTGGTATACATGAATCAAGTGGTATATAATTTTGATACTTGCTGTAATGTATGTGCTTTTACCCCTCTGCTATTTGACATGTTCCATGTTTCTTGACTCATGAACTAATGATGATTTTTACGATTGATTAAATTGATATAAAATTAACGAGTTGTGCCGTTTCTTTGGTACTTCAATATGTGCATGTGTGTAGAAGCAATTTTGTAAAGAAAGATTGATTTTGTACTTGGAGCAGGTTGATCATTCTGTATTCCATCGATCCATCATTTTGTTCAAATCTTATAAATTTGGTTGAAAAAAGGCAAAACTCATTTCGTATGTTTTTTCCATCTCACAATTACTTTAACCCTTCAACAATGAGCGACATAGTCACTATGTTGGGCATGAACTTCACATGTCATTGAGCGACGTAGTGACTACGTCGCGGCGATTCCATTTAAATCTCCTCTGACCTACGAGATGGGACTCATTTAAATCTCCTCCAGGCTTGAAGGGTTAAAAGTAGCCAGAAATTCTTTTTTTCAAATTTTGTAGTTCTAAGGCTGTGATAAATAAAATATTCAATTGATTTTGAAGTAACTTCTCATCACTACTTTCCATAGGTTCGCAATAAAGTCTACTCAAGCATACTTAGCCTGCGACCTCCAAATCTCTCAACTCATCATGCAAGATCTCCAGCAGATTTGCTCAAAGCATCTGGACTCACACAAAAATGGGTAGCTCGAGAAATCAACAACTTTGACTATCTTATGCAGGTAAATTTGAAATGATAAGTGAATTGCCCTCTACTTTATCCAGTAAAATGACGCAAATTCTTTAATTTTTATTGAAAATATGTTACAAAGATTTGTATCTTTATGAAGTGCTTATTGTGTGGCGGAATGTTCTAAAAAATTTTATATCTGTTCTAGTTGAACACAATTGCTGGGAGGACATACAATGACCTCTCACAGTATCCAGTTTTTCCTTGGGTGTTAGCTGATTATACTTCAGAGCAACTCGATTTGGATAATCCTGATTCTTTCAGAAATCTGTCAAAACCAATTGGAGTTGTTAACCCCAAAAATGAAGAGGAAGTTAAAGCAAAATATGACAGCTTTGAGGATCCATCAGGTGACTATGTGTTGAATAACCTTCAGGGTAATTTAATGATTTAGTTTGCTTAAATGTAGTTTACTATGGACCCGGGAGCCGAAACAAACGACTGTCACCTTATCCAGAGTATTCTTGAACCTCTCTGAAGGCTTTTCTTGAACATTTACATCATGAACTCACCTTTCCCTCCTCCTCCTGGTGATGTTATCTGTGTGAAGAACAAAGCAATGTAATCCTTTTTCAATGCTCACCTTTAAGATGAAAAATCTGGAAATGTTATATTGCATTAGTATTTATGTATTGCATGAAATATTTCCATAGGAAAAAAAGAGATGAAATCACCTCTTCTGTGATTTTTTTGCAATAGACATAAACTTTGGTGCATCCAAGTTTAGGATTTATATGTAGTCGATTGAAGTCACTCTAAATTAAATGCAAGATATTTCATTACAGGCACCATTGCCAAGTTTCACTATGGCACTCACTACTCAAACTCAGCTGGGGTTCTCCACTATTTAGTCAGAGTTGAGCCATTCACTACTCTTCATATAGAGCTGCAAAGTGGAAGGTATGTTTTTAAAATAGTTTATTTTTCTCAATGTATTTTATAACCACAATTCTTTTGGCAAACCAAGATCTCCTTTAGTCACAACTTCTCATCTGTTGATAACTTTTATTTTTGACAATTAGGGCTGGTTTCCTAAATGCAGTTCTGTTATCTTTATTTTATTAAGGTAACGTTTTTTTATTCCCAGATTTGATGTAGCTGATCGCCAGTTCCATTCTATCCCACAAACATGGAAACTATTGATGGATAACCCAAATGATGTAAAGGAACTAATACCAGAGTTTTTCTACATGCCAGAATTCCTTACTAATCATAATGGGTAAGATTAATCGATTAAGATATTGTCAAACAATAATTTTTCAGTAAATTTTTCAATTCTTTTAGCTCACAATGCATGCAAAGCAAAAGCATAATTTTAGGTGGAGTGATATAAAAGTATTTTTCTACATGTGCATACTACCCTGAGAGCTTCCAAGGGTGTTTGGAAGTAGGTGTTAGGTACCATCCATGAAGAAGGGACTAGGGGTATGGAATTGGAGATGGGGAAGGACAAATAGTCATATTTCTAGGATTCTTCACCATTTATGACTACTTTCAAAACTTTTCATCATTCATAGTGCAGTCAAGATGATCTGAGACAGCTAAAACCCTGTTCACTCATGCTGTGATCGTGCTGGTCACCCAAAAATCGTTTTGCAATGAACTTGGTAGAAAGGTATCTGATACCCTTATCTTCTGTAAGAATTGAGTGAAATGCTCTTTGACTAATGTTAAGCTCTCCAGATAACTTGTGATTGTGATTATACTATTTTCTCTCATAACTGAATGAACTTTGATGTACATGTATCTCATTTTAGCTAGTAATGGGTCTTTTTGAACATCCTAAGTCTTTGCACTTGTAGGTATCACCAAGCTTTGGCAAAATCTGATAAGTACATATTCTTTCCTCATCATTCTCTCCCTCTCTCTCAATGCTCTCCCCATCCATCTTGACCTTTTACATTATCTCAGGGTTCCCATTCATCCTTTTCTTCTAGACAGTCCTATATATACATTATAATTTTAGGAGCTAATTCCAAAAGTTCCACTTCGTTTTAAGGAAAAATTGGATTTTATTCCATTTTTAGTACCAGTTTCTACTGCAATGCTCAACAGGTCCATACATTTCATGAAAAATTTTCTGATAAAATATTTCTTGATCATTAATCTTTTATGAAATTAAATTTTATGTCAATTAATGAACATAGTCAGTATTCAATTGGAAGTCCACCATGCATAATGGCTTTATTTTTGGTTTTCATAAATTTTTATATTTCCTCTTTTGTATAAATTTTCCATGACTTTTTAATAAAGAATTTGCCCCCAATTTTAGCCATCATTAAATGTCCCCAATTTTAGATAAATATTGTGTGATCCCTATTAACCCATTAATCCCCCCAATTGGCTATCGCCTAGGTAGACGATTCAGTCCTGACCAAGACATTGATAAGGGCAAACCATGCCCATTAATTTTCTCATTATGAGGCTGTGACTTCTTGCACTTCCACATTTGCGACATATGCCTTTTTTGTAGACAATTCCCAGGGACGAAATTTTCATGAAAAATGAAAATTTGTTTATCAGTTTTTCTTAAATAATCGAAGTTTCCCTTTGCTGGAGCATTAGTATTTTTATACTTTCGGTGAGACGAAAGTATTTGTAAATGATTGAATAATAATTTTTTAAGTACTACCTCTAGTAGGTATGCAACCACATATATCAAATTTGCCGATAGCTTTTGTGAGGATAATTTTTATTTTACTTGCTTTTCAAGACCAGTGATGCGTAGATTCGGAAGACAAATATTTTTTAATGCTCTTGAATCATCTTTCTATAAGTTATTCCCAAAAAAATCAATAAAAAACTTGAACGAATTTATCTCTCTTTTATCCTGTGGTATATGCAACCACGCCCAGTACAAATTCAAATGCCGAACTTTGGAATCTGTCTAGTAAAGTTTCTTGGGCTTTAAATGGAAAATATCCTCCCACTTGACCTCTTCTGTGTATGAAGGCTCTCAAGATTATTGAGTGTATTCACCATCGGTTTTTTCAGCCAAGTGTTTGTTGAGCATTCCGGCAATTCATGGCATCCATGATGCCTTGACAGCAATGCCGCTGCCTATGGGTCATTCCATATGAAATCAACTTCATAAAAATTGTTTTGTCAATAATCAATGATATTTGTTTCATACTGCACCCTCATTATCCCCTTAGCTCAGAGTTTTTGATTCAAGAAGAGTGTTATTAGTCAGTAACTCAAATTGGTTCTTTTGTTATTCTGTAAGATTTTATGAACAGAATTCATGTCAAACTAATTTTCATTCTATGATCAAGATAGTTTCATACTATTCCTCAATTGTCCCCTATTTTTTTATATTTAAGGTTTGATCTAGGCCACTTACAGGGATCTAAGGAGCGGATTAATGATGTCACACTGCCAAAATGGGCTTCTAATCCAGTGGACTTCATTCATAAACACAGAGATGCATTGGTAAGTTGGTAAATTTTGTGACCTCTGTTTATAAAGAAGAAATGTTAGCCCTTGGTTTGGCTAGTGATTGGAGTATTTTGTTTCCAATGAAAATGGAATACATACATATTTTACTGGCCTTTCCATTAGATTCTAACTACACATTGTAAAACAGAAGAATCCAGTTTTTATTTTCTTATACATAGTTATAAATATTAATTAGTTTTGAGTGATGCTGAAAAATTTACAGCATAAGCAGGGCTTAATTTCTGAGTGTAGAAATAATGAAGCAGCAGGGGGGTATGGAATTGACATAGCTTGATGGAATAAGCTAAGAAAAGGTTCCAGAGCTACTCTCCATTATTGCGCAAGAAGTACCAGAGAAACACTCTGAGCTACTCCAGCTGAAATTTAGCCCTGAGCATGAGTAAATGAGGATAGCTATACTATTTTATATACTGCTAGAACCACATTAAGGTCTTAAAAGTATGTATGTTTTGTATTTTTCATGAAACTGCACAAGAGACTTGTTTCTTTCTACAGTGCACACTTATAGGTACTTCTTCCAGCCCATATTACCCTGGAGTTTGGTCAAACTGGCAGTGCAGCAGATATTCCATGTTTTCTTATGGTGTTGTCAATACACAAAATGTGGTTTATAGTAATTTTAGAAAATTTTACAGGAAAGATGGCTATTTAAACGTTTTGAAAGACTTTTGAAAAGAAAGTCATCCAGGCATCCTAAAGGTTTGGTGTAGAAACGTATCGGGGCAACGGCCTGCAGTGATGGAAACACCAGTTCCCGATTAGTCACTGAAGTTAAGCATCATTGGGCTCAGCTTGAGTTTGGAGGGGGTGATCCTCCGATTTGTCCAAGTGCTGTTGCCCCTGTCTGCACTTGGCAGACAGTATGTGCGAAATGACCTTAGCCGTTGAAGCACGTTAAACAAAAATGCTAGAAACTTATATTGGTTTTTGAATGGCATTGCATTGTCCTAGAGTTTAATGACTTGGGTTAACCTGTAAGATACAAGCATTGTATATGTTAGATGTTGAAGCGTCTTCAACTGAAATCTTCTAAACAACTATGTATAAAGAAGCATATGTTTTACTCATCTGCCCTTAAAACCATACCAAGAGTTTTTTTCCCAATGGCTCTTTCAAAACATCCTGATTTTGTAGAAGAGGGACATTTCTATTCACTGATAGCCTAAGGGAAATGATCTTTAACCAACAGTTTTTAGGTGAGAAATTAATGTGTGGTGGTTTATGTTATTTTTTCAAAGAAGCAGTTCTTCTAAAAGATCTTTTTACCACGAGGCCAATTTTTTCATCAAAAATTATTTTACTTGCCTTTGATAATCTTTTTCAATAAGCACTCTTCTTGTGATTTTAGGAATCTGAGTATGTCTCAGCTCATCTGCATGAATGGATTGACTTGATATTTGGCTGCAAACAGAAGGGACCAAAAGCTGTTGAAGCCTTAAATGTCTTTTACTACTGCAGGTAAGATTATCGAATAAATAATGAAAAGGTATCATCAACTAGCTTGCATGATATGAAAAGCTAAGACCTCAAGATTGTTGGTGGACAGCCTTAAAACGATCTAAACTATTTCATTTTTAATTTTGTTCTCAAGCATATCAACATTAATAACTATCACCCTAGGTGAACTAGTCTCTCTTTAATTTCTATGATTTATGTTATTTTTGAAGTCCACAATACCTTTTCCATGTCATTCGTTTCTTTCATTTGTGGTATAGATATTAACTGGGTACATATCTAAATAAAAAAATTTTTTACAGCTATGAGGGAGCTGTGGATTTAGATGCCATTGCCAATTCATTTGAAAGAGAAGCAGTTGAAGGTATGATTAACAACTTTGGACAGACACCATCTCAGCTTTTGCATAGCCCTCATCCCAAAAGAATGGCTCTTGGAGAGGCATTGCATAAGATGCTGACGCGGCGAGCTGACCTTTCTCTGCACCTGGAGCGAATTTGTTCTATCTCTGTCCTGGTAAGTAAATTTTATAGAAAACTATGAAGAGGAAAAAGATTAAATACCTTGCACAGATACACTGGAGAAATTTGATTTATTGAGTCAACATTTTTCACTGCACTGCAGCATCATCAGGACTGAGCACAAGATAACCAATTCTGAATATATAGTCACATGGGGAGGGAGGAAGGAAGGGTAAGGAGGGTGGGGGTTAGGGGATGACGGCGTTGCATGAAACTTGGGTATGCAGGAGGGAGGGAGAGAGTTGGAGGTGGGGGTGAGGGAAGGGGTGGGGATTTTGGGATGAGCGTGGGTCTGAGGAGAGGAGGGGGTGGGGGAGAGGATGACTGACCAAAGGTGCAGGGTGGGTTTGTCTGGGATTAACTGTGGGAGGTTGAGGAGTGGGGAATGGAAGGGAAAAACGTGGTCATTAGTGTTGTATTCCTTTCTCCTCATGGCCAATATGATGTTCGGGCAGACTGGGAGAAGCCTGAGGACCCAAGCAGCCGCGCACAAAAAGGACTACGATAAGAAGGAGGGTAAGTCACAGTTCGTGGCTCACCTCCTGGCAGGACATCAGGCTGACTTCATCCCGGAAATGACACATAAGGAGAGCAAGGGGACCAGAATGTATATTTTGGAACAATTGGACATCACATCGGCCGTGAGGAGAAAGGAACGCATCACTTAAGACCACTCCTCGACCTTCCACAGTTAATCCCAAACAAACCCTCCCAGCACCTTCAGTCAGTCATCCTCTCCCCCACCCCCTCCTCTCCTCAGACCCACACTAATCCCAAAATCCCCGCCCCTTCCCTCACCCCCACCTCCAACTCCCTTCCTCCTTGCCATTCCTTCCTCCCTCCCCATGTGACTATATATTCAGAATTGGTTATCTTATGCTCAGTCCTGATGATGATGCAGGGCAGTGAAACATGTTGACTCAAGAAATCAAATTTCTCCAGTGGATCTGTGCAAGGTATTTAATCTTTTTCCTATAGTGGAATTGCACAAACTATCGGCCGCCACCAATTGCTTCAGAAAACCATGAGAGTGACTCATAATTATCCATCATAACCCTGAAAATTAATTAATAAATATTATACTAGGAAGAGTTGGTAAATTTAATCGGAAGAGGAACTAATCAAGAAAAATGAACCATAACTTTTGGAATCCCTGCACTTGACACTCACATCTGCTACCTCTGGCTTGTCCATCCAGAATCTTTTTAATTTTTGTTTTTTGGTAAAAATTTCTGTAAAAGGTTCTAATAAGCCAGTTAGGTAAATTTTTCTTTACCATATTTGTTATTTCTGCTATTCATAAACGTGTTAGGATCACAGAAAGTTGATATAATTTTATGTAAAAAGTTTGTCTGATTTTACTTTACTACTTTTGAAGTTCAGTAACATTTGTTTGTTAAATATTCTTTCCCATCTGTTTTATTTTTATTTTTAAGTGCAACATTTCATATATTTTGCATTCAAGGTATCAAATGAAAATGACCCACTTGTATTCATGAGCACACCAAGGTCTCCACCACGTGGCAGCTTTTTACAAACAACTCTTCCAGACAATGTGGTTACTGTAACTCGATCTGGTATTATTGGAGTACATTCTTGGGTTCCTCATGGCACATCAAGCAGCAATTTGAACTTTAGTTTGGATATTGACCCTTCCATCAATAGCAACAAGTAAGTTCCTTCAGTGATCTATGATAACCTATTACATATATTACTTGGTAATTGATAAATTTGCTAATGACCTTAGTCGTCGAAGCACCCAAATCACCCAAATACTACTACTACTAATTGATAAATTATGAATATTATTAGTTTCTTCTGTGAATGATGTAAATGAACTGGAAATTATCCCTCGTATGGTAGTAGATTTATTTTTAAACATGAATTCATTGTTCTCTAAGATTTTATTGACTGAGTCAATACAAAAATGTGCAAATAGAAAACTGTTGTTGAGTAAATACATAGATGAACAATTCTAGTTATTACTTTAAACCCATTTTGCTGAAACTGAAAAGAGTGATTATACTAATGTATTTTTGGAATCATTAGATATAGGAGGAAACTTCCGAGTACTTTCCACCCTGGATTGGCATTGAGAAGCCAAATGTTTGCTGTTTCTCATGATGGGAAATTGCTGTATAGTGTTGGCCATTGGGATTCTAGTCTTCACGTGTACAGTCTCTCAAGAAATAAAACCATTGCTCATGCAATTCGTCACTTTGGTAAGTACATATCAGCAATTAAAATATAAATTTAATTTGGAAAGTCATGTTATCTATTCAAATCAAAATTCATACATGCTATAAGTTTAATGTTCTTCATAATGGACGTTGATTAGGTATTCCAAATTTTGGGATTGCCGCTGCGTGGTTTCATCTTAGGGACAATATTTTGCCGGATCTCCCGCAGACTTATTCAGGTGAATGTAACCTGAAGAAGTCTGCAGGAGAGCCGGCAAAATATTGTCCCTAAGATGAAACCACATGGCAGGAACCCCGAAAATAGGAATAATCAACGTCCATCCAAGCCCCACGGAAATCTACGTCAGAACTGTTTTTCATAGTTTTTGATGAGAGAACAGTTATTGGATTACTTCAAAAGATGCACAAGATGCCTGTCTCATTTCTCATGCATTTTTCACATAGATTATTTTTGCTGAACAAAGTGTATTGTGCCATCTCCATTTTTCTTCATAATCATATCTCAAATGCCTTATTACTGTCCAAAATATCAAGATAATGGCTTCACAGTGTATTATTTGTGGTGAGTTATCAAAATAGTGAGCAAACACATTTATAATATAGAAGTATTGACCATTCCTTTTTTTCATAGATTTAGTAACCTGTGTTGCACTTGATGAATGTGGATCCTACCTCATCACTGGCTCTCGTGACACTACATGTGTGGTTTGGGACATAAGTGGTTTTGGTGCTGGTGGGAACATGGGTACAGGATCCAGCAGTGCAGTAGACATTGGAACTGGTGGCCCGTTTGGTGGGGGTAGTGGCTCAAGCATGGGCCAAAGCTCGGGCATTAGTGGTGCGGCATTGGTCCCAGTTCATGCATTACATGGCCATGATGCTCCGGTCTCCTGTGTAGCCATCTTAACTCAGTTAGATATTGCTGCTTCTGGCTCTGAAGTGAGTTTTCCTATTTGTTTACCTCTAGTTAATGTGTTCCTTCAAATTATAATAAAATGAGCATATGGAAGCTGCAGAAAATAAACTGAAGTTATCTTTTATGAAAATGTTGTGAATTCATGTTAATTCAATGATGGGGTGGTTTTTTCTTGACCCAAACAAGCTAATTTATTCTGGGGATCACTCCATGGGCCCTAAAAATGATAACATTTATTCTCTATGGACTCATTCTTTCAGTTTAAAATTTATGATATTAAAATGACATCCCTCTCAATCAAGTTACTGTGCAATGGAGATAATTTGGATCACTTTTAGGTTTTTTTTAATAAACAGACTCAATGAATGCATGATCTATCATTTTGGGATAAAACATATTCTTAGCAACAGTTAAATTTTATTGAAGCTATATTTAATGGTTAATTTTTGTTTAAATGTCACTATAAATTTCATTAATTAATTTAAATTGTGATGTTAAGTATTACCTGTACTGGGTATCTTTTCTTCACATATTCATTCCCAATTATTTTTAATTGGGAGAATGAGGTAATGTAAAGATATCCTAGAGTTCCTTCATAATTTCATTCTGTGGGACTCATGATGTTGTTTAGTGGAGCAAATCAGCCAGATGGCTGTGCAATTCTTTTACCATTCAGTATTCTTCTCCGTCTATTGAAGCATAGCACATTCTTATGCTTGCAATTCCCTATCTGACTGACAATGGGCAAAAAAATGTCATTTCAATTTGGTGAAAAATATCCCCTCAAGGTTCAAAGTTATCAAATCTTATACCTATGTCATCAGAGATCTGATTGCCTTCCTGACTCAAGGAAAGCAGTTTGTAGAACAATTGAATCAGTTGTGAGTGAGTTAATTAGACAACTACAGTTTTTATTTTGTGGCTCAGTATTTTTCAAAGCAATTTAGCTGTCCACAATTATACCGTGGTTCTAACAATGAGTGATACATTGCATGGACTGCAAGTTGATTTAATTATTTACCTAGCAATCTGTGTATGTCTTGGGTAACAGCTCACAGTCATGGGAAAGTATTGTGACAGTCATTGGACTTTACTGGGATTTGAACTTGGATCTCTCAATTGCCAGTTAGGAGTGTTAGCCAGTTACCCCTCCAAGACATCATTGTTCAAGTTGAATTCCGTGGAGAAATTCTGGTTCTTCAGTTTCAAGACCTGCAATTCAATCAATATCTCTTTTTTTCTAGGATGGCACTGTTAATGTGTACACCATTCAAGAGGGCCAGTACATAAGGACCTTCCCTCAACTTGAGTGCATTGAAAATTTAAGCCAAGAAATTATACACGTAGCAATTTCTAACCATGGTCACATAGCATTTGCTTCTAGAGAAAAGGTAAAAACATATTATTAACTTTTGGTGAAAATATCGGCAAGTACATATTGAATCATTCTCAGATATCCCTGTGCAATACTATTTATTTCATTTCAGGGATCATACTCCCTTCATGTTTTTACTGTAAATGGTCATCATCTTGGCTCGGAGCCCGTCCCTGGCAGAGTTACAGGACTAACTATCATAGGAGGAAGCCAGAACTACAAACAGCATTTGGTTACCACAGATGATGCTGGTGATTTGACCTTTAGGAGTCTTATAAGGTAGATGAAATTTTAGCATTCAACTAGTTTCTCTCTTATAATACATATATGCTCATACCCATAGGCGTATCTAGAAGTATCTGAAGGGGGAAGTCACCATTCCCCCCCTTCTGAAAGGGGGGGAATGGTGGCGGCTGGTGCAGAAGATCAGCAATGTGCTGCGCCCTTACCCTTGCCCCTACACAGCCCCCCTCCTCCCCTCTCACCCCCACCCCCAAAATGAAATGCGTGGAAATGTCGAATTTACTCACTCAGTGACGAAAAATGAAGTCCATACGCCGCTCCTTCCTGCCACAGAATTTGTCAATCACCCTGGCATTGAACCCTTGCGTGGTGGAGACCATCTTCTTCTCAATGGAGAGCATTGCCACTGGTGCACTTAGCCGTTCCTGTGACATGGTGTTCCATAGGAAGGTCTTAATCTGTTTTAGCGATGAGAAACACCTCTCAGGCTCCAATGTTGCCATTGGTGTTGTTATTAATATTCTCAGAATCTTCCTTATTTGGCAGAAGGTGCCTTGCAGATTGTTGTTAATTATGAACTGCAATAGTGGCACTGCTCCTGCTATATTCTTAAAATCTGGCCTACAATACAAAACTGATAGTTCTGTTTTGAGTCTCTTTTTTCCAGAATGTTGTAGGCCCTGACTGTTATATCTAATTCTTTATCTGGAAACTGTTTCGAACATAGTTTGAAATTTGTGGATTTTAAAAGTTTCGCAGCTTCTTAATGATTCAAGGAATGGAAACGTTCTCGTGTAATTCTGTCTCATACTTCTTTGGCATCAGTACGTTGACATGATACATTTCTGCGTTTGTTTTCTGCTCCACATAATTCTTGAGGATTAACGCCAATATTTTCTGTCAAGTCCCTTATTCTGTTGACTTCATGAATGATTTTCTAAACAGTAGGTTTAACTTTCACAACATCAGCTGTTCTTGATTGTAGCTGACTGTAGAGGATATCCACATATGGCACTAATTTATGGAAAAATTCGAGCCAGAAGATGAATCCCTTGTCTTCTAAAATGTGCCGAAGTCTGTTTGCTTCAAGGCAAGTTTTATTTGACGTGGTTTTCTCTTAGTTTAGCAAGCAATCAAATAATGAGTTCTTATATTCAAATAAGGTGTTAACAGTGCATGACTTGAAATTCCACCTGGTTGCTGATCCTCTTGGAATTCTCCGAGATGCTACAGCATCTAATGGAGACGTTTTCTGCAGCAATCTTGGAAAAAAGGCAGGGAACGCTGACATATTTGCGAAAAAACCCTGGCCGAATGATGTTTTGTGAGGCAACGAGTTCCATTATTAAATTAAGTTGGTGAGCGTAACAATGGATGTAATGAGTGTTGGGATAGAAGGCTTTTATCTTTGCTTGCACTCCTCCTGTACCACCACTCATTACTGAGGCACCATCATACCTCTGTGTAATGACAATATGCAGAGTGTCCTTAAACATGCCGGCAATTTCATGTAATATAAATGATGAAAGAGGATTCATACTTTGACCATCTGGTAAAAAAAAAACCAAAATCGCTCATAAGGAACACCTTTCTTCACATAAAGAAACACCAACACCGACTGCATCTGCTCAGAAACATCGGTAGTCTCATCAGCCATGACACGTAATCTGGTTGTTTTATTTCCTCTGCTATAAATTCTCTGCAGATTTCTAGCATGCAATCCAAAAGTTCATTTTGGATGGTTTTCGAGGTCCCCTTGAAAACATTATTGGACTCTATATGCTCCATCACTGCACTATGTATACTGGAAACTAAATCTACTTGGCCTAAGAACATACCAGGATTATCGGAAGTATCACTTTCGTTGTAGCCCCTCAAAGCTAACTCAAAAGCTCCACAAAACTTTATGCAATCAATTATTCTTGAGAGTACATACCTGTTTTTTTCCACTTGTTGGTTGTGCTGTTTGTGCCTTTCTTTTTCTTCGTGGTAAGCTCGACCTAATAATGTTGCTATGTTAACAGTACCTAGAGTGCTCAGATTTAAAGCATTAATAATATGTCTTTCACTGTCGTTGTATTTTTTTATTAAAGCATTAAGGTGTCCAAGATCTCGAACACCAACTGTTCCCCAAGAGTCACTATCGCCAAAGAGCAAACACGGAAAACAAAAAAGGGCATTCCTTATTTTGCATCCACACACCCAATCATGCTCGTACACTTTCTTGTTAAATTTTCTAATGTACTTGGTTTTGTTTGAAGAAGCACTCTGAGTGATAACCAAGTCCAGGGCGGGTCTTCCTAATTCTTTAACTTTAATTTTTTCTTCCAAAGTTCTGGTAGAAAATGGACTACCCAACAGTATTTCCACAGAGTTGTCCATGTTGAACTGGAACTAAATACGCAGAACAAGCAACGCTCACACCTTTAACTTAATCGATCATTCAAAAATACACGCGGAACTTGCACCAGACCACGGTCGTGTAAACTAGACAGTAGACACCAGACTGATCCACAGAACAAGTAACTGACCGCACAAAAATTTTCATTGTTACCAAAAAAGGTAAATACGCAAACTAAAGATGTACCGCAAGATGAGATTAGTATTTTCCCCTGGTCATGTTCGGAAAATTCTAGATTTTTTTATTAGAAAATAGGAAAGTATCAAAATCTAAGCCCATTATCAGTATAAATATTATAACTTGACTAAAAAGTAGCAACAGAGTACATAAGTTGGGAACCCTTCTAGCAGGTAAACATGTGGCTCCGTCTTTCCCAAGCCGCGCAAACTATTTGATCTTACATTGTCTTTACAAAGTCAAGTATGACAAGCGCTGTCACTCTGTGTCCAAAAGAAGAAATGGTCCCCGCTTGGACTACTGAAGGGGTAGGCGGGTAGCGCTGTCCGATGTACAGCACGCAATTTACGTAGCTCGCGCATGCGCAAAACTGCATTTTCTACTTGATGAGAAGAACCACTCCGAATTTTTGCTGGCTGTGAACTTGCCAGCACACGCCGCGTGCTACCCATCGTACGAAGGGGAGTCGGGGAGTTCTGAATACTTCTCCGTGTTCAACGGATGAGTAAAGCAAGCACGCTCAGATTGTATTCAGAAAGGATCCTAGATGTCTTATTTTCAAATATTTAATGTTAGCATGCGTTAACCACATCATTTTTACGTTTTTTTAATCAATGGGGTGGGGGGTTACAACCCCCAAAACCCCCCCTGGATACGCCTATGCTCACACCAATGCACTGTGAAATGATTCAATGTACCTGAATTTTTTTTCTGAAAATGCCATGGGATGTTACTCAAATGCAGCTGTCATCTCAAGATGTATTATAAAAATCTTTAAGTTCCATAGCTATGAAACCTTAGCTCTAACCCTTTTGCTACTGGGAATTAATTTCTGCATTCAGCATGAGGAAAAAGGTCAACCTGTGTTGTAAGGGGTCCACATTATACTACTCTCTTGCCTGTGTTGAACGAGAAGCTATGAGAAAAGTAAGGATCATTTCTCACAGACACAGTGTTTGGGAAAAATTGAGAATGCTACTGATGGAGGGTTCATGAATTTTAAAATTATAGAGAAATAATTATGTTATTGAAGTCTGTTTGGGTTCTCCACCAGTTCAAACTACATATGCATTTCTGTCAACGTTTTGATGTATGAGTCATCATATGAGGGCATGCCCTGATGTCGATGGAAGACTTGCACATCGAAACGTTGGCAGAATTTGACCCGGTGGAGAACCTGAACAGAGTTCACTAACAGCCTATGCCAGGAAAGCATTAGGAATAATTATTACGGCCTGCTTTGGTAGATTGAAGGTTTTCTCATGGTGATTTGATGATGCAGAGATGGTTTGATGTGTATATAGCATTTTATGGCTCAATTTCTCTTGCATTGAAATGAAAATATTTTTGGATAGATTTGGATTAAATAATAGCTTGCTCCAAATACATGTCTGTTTTGATGGAGCAAGTGACCCAAGCAGTGTCGGCTCAAGCTGTTTTTCAATTGTGAGCAAAGTATTATTTCTCTGCCCCTAACAAACACTTTGTCAATGATGATTTAATTAACTGACTGTGAACAAAAATGCTTTTGAAAAAATTGTTCTTACGTAGTTTATTGTGCTCCATAATTAAGTTAGATATGAGTTTCAGTCACTTGGATGGTACTAGGTTTACTGAAGAAGGTCATATTGGATGGAAATATGTGCTGGGAGCTAGTATTATTTTCCGATTTTCATACTTTCTGTCCCTTTATCACATTCAATAATAAGTCACAGGCAGGTTGTCCCTACAACCGGAGGCTTGTTGCTTTTGCCCATGCTGCCCACCCCTTGGGCAGGCCTTGCTTCCAAGCTTGTGTTGCTAGGTGTTATTGATTCATCTTTAGATAGAATGTCTTCTTTATTGTGCAATTCTACTCACTACAGCAGACTCTCGTAAGGACATTCCTTGATAGCACGTTTTCCTCATTTGGACATTCATTTCCTCAGGTTCGTGTCACAGTACATGTAAATAACTATGGTTAGCTCATTTTGGTTACCTCTTTAGCACGTTAAGAGGAGGACCAAACCAAATTTGTGATTGGAAATAACTGTCTCGTAGGTTAATCAGACCATGGATAAATCTCAAGAGGCTTACTTCTCGCATTAAAAAAGATCATTATCGCTTACAATAATATTTAATAGGCATATTATGGTAAAAAAATGTTTCTGAAGTAAGAAAAAATTAATCTCAAACATTAGAATCACCTATTCAACGCTTGAAAAGGTCCCCACATGTAGCGCATTTTATTTCGATATTAGTTTGTTTTATCGTTGTCGCCTATGAAATCAACACTGTGAGAGCCACAGTGCACGTGATCTTCATCTTTGTACTTTGTGATCAAGGAGATATTAAAAGTGGGAATCTAGTGCTTAGAATCAGCCATGGAAAAGCATGTGGTGAAAAGACAAATATCGACGATTGAAAAACTCAACCTTAAATAATTAAGTACGCATCAATGTTAGGTATCCTACGTATTTTCTTGGGAGGCAAAATAGGTGGAAAAGAAACTATTTTTACAATAAATGATCACCAGCTATCTATGGCATGAGCTAAAAGGAGCGGCAGGATAACATTCCCCTGATAGTTATGCAACAAACTAATACATATTTTGATTTTCCATGGAATGCCTACCCTGTTCTGCATGTTTTCCTGATTACCACATTCAGAATCCCAGGTCCCTTCAAGAACGTGCTAATGAGAATCCACTGTACCCCTATCTTTTCTATTTCTTTCACCACTATTGATTCTACCTCTAAATACTACTTTCTCAAGTTTTTTTATGCCCAAGTACATAGCTTAAGTTTAGAAGGATGGTGCATGTGGCTTTTCCCTCCTTTTCGGACCTCTTAAATCAGTGGTGCTTAAATCTTATTCAATATTTCTGTCCCCTAAAGTGGTCCATTCACTTAAGTTTTCATGAGTTGCAATATTTATAAAGAATCGTTGTCACTAAAATTTCCTTCATTAAAAAAATCCTCCTTTTTTGTTAATTCAGGTTGAAGCCAGTGTTTGAACTTCCTCTTCACATACCCATTGAGTCAGTGGCAGTAACAAATGGAAACACCCATCTACTTGTTCCCACCAGAGATGGACATTTAATAGTAGTTGGATTAACACCTGTGTCATCATAAGTTAAATAGATATTTTAAAAAAACTGCATGTGTTGAAGTTTAGCACCGTAGGTCAAATGGCTGTACTAGAGTCAGGTGTTTGTTGAATAGGCTTAAATTATGGAAATGGACACTTCACTGAGTGGCGTGAGTTTTTATTGATCCTCCAAAGTCTGATTCTGTGTATTTAGATGCCATTTCATATTTTTATAGTTTTTCCTTGTGAGACAAGGAGAAATTATTAGATATATACATATATCATGGTTGCTACCATGAGTAAATACAGCTAACTATTATTTGATGAACAATGACTGATTGCTCCTGATTTCATAGCATATCATTTGATATGTGTTGAGTGAGAAGAATTTTTATGAAAAATTTCTGCTGAACCACATTCTTATTGACCATGGTTTTGATGAAAGAGATGCAAAACCAGCTCTATTGTTTCAGTCATAATTTTTTCTCATGGAAATTTATGGACATTACATCTTAGTGTTTCTCATGTGATCAAGAGTTTTCTAGGAGTGGAATTTATATAAGTATCATCATTTCAAGAATGATTTATGTTAATTCTGGCATACTTAGTTACCAAATAATGTTGCCTAAATAACATTAAAAGTATATTTCTAACCAATAGGTCAGATTGTCCTATTCATAAAAAATATGTAGTGCTATGACATTTTTATGCTATCTTTTCACAGTGTAAGGTCTAGTGCCAAGGCTCATCTTGCAGAAATGTTAATAGTGATGCCAACTATTAATTTTTGCAGAGTTATACTCATTGAAGGCCTAATTATGGTTTCTAATACATTACTTATATTGGCCAATATTTAATGGTAAGGTTTTGAGTATTTGGTATTTTTTAAGACATGCTTCATTCAATATTGAATAGCATATGCTATGTGCTGAGCAAGATTTTTTTTACAAACTCTGCCTTCGCCATAACCTGTATATATACCTCTAAATTTAAAACATATTTTTGAACGTTTAGTGAACTTCTTTATATGAATTTTGTGCCATAGTAATTTATCTCTCCAATGAATTGGACATCTGAAGCTTACAAATTGCCATAACATGCCATAAGGGGGATACTCAATTATGTATAATTGTTCTTCTAAATTATATTTACTTTTATTTTCGAGCATTGTTGAAGTTGAGTGGAAACATTCCATTAACCTGTTATTTTATTTCCTTTTTTAAAACAATGCTAAATTTTGCTCGTTAGGGGTGTTGGATACCCATTTAGTTCAAATGTGTAAATAAATCATTATCATCTGAGAAGGTTACCAGATGTGATGGAGACAATTATCCTACTAGCCATTTATTTTAAGAAGAGAGTGCATTTATTGGTCTGATGGAAGGGAATCAATAAAATCTGTGTTGCTCTGGACTTTATCCATGCATGCTCTCCCTCCTAATTTCCTGAAAATTTTCATTTTGGATGAGACGACATTGTTTCAATACCGAGGGATTGGACATGATGTTTCTTTCCAATCATTAGTGCTGGAAAGTTCAGTGACATGAGACATTTTTGCATAAGTTAAATGGGCAAATTAACATAGATTTTCTGGAAAATTTACTTAAACCATATAATATTCCAAATTCATAATTATGTATTTAACCTGAATATGTTACTATAGAAACCCAATTATCATATAATAGTGCATCAGCCAATTGTTTAACTCCGGCTACTTTTTAGCTGAGCTATTTTCAGCATGACTATATGTTTTTGTTTCTGCCTACACTCTAGTTAATCTGTCCATGGGTCCCATTTGTAATCTACAAAATTATGGGCATGATTAGTATGTACCAATTTGTTGAGGTCACCTTCAGTTCTTTTAATATCATCCGCTTTGATGATATTAAAAGAATTCCTCTGAGATCCAACACCCTTAATAATATGTAGGTATAGGATATGAGCATGTTTGTCTAGCAAGGGATATGTTGTTCCAATTAACTTAAACATCATGATTTAAAACTGATATAGGATTATTAAAAATAATTTTTGCTGGATGGTGTATAGGTGCCATAGAATTTTCCTGAAGTAGCTATCCCTGCAATCTTTATGTTTGAACATAGTAGTTACTTTGAAAGGTATATATATTTATTTATATGTAAATTTGTTCGTAGCAATTATATCAAAGTTTTTATTTCTTCCTACTTTCGTCTTTGTAGATTATCTCATCAGCCATGTTGTGTACATATGTTGGGTTAAAGTTGGGTTTGGTTCAAAGAAGTAATTTTGTGTTTCTTTCTCTTGACCTCAAAAATATTTTTAAATGATCAAAACATATACCTAATGCATTTTAAGTTGGGCTTTAGGAAACATCAGTATAAGTAACACTCGGCCAGTTTCCTTCAAAGTTGATGATTTTAACAGTTTTTGTTGTTAGTGACAGAAAAGATTTTTGCTAACAGAATAACTGAAATTAATGATTGCCACTATTATATATGATGGTATGAGTTAGAAATAAATTCTTTTGAATTATTAAATGGGTTGTGAATTTATAAGAAAATAGCTGGCAATGTGTTTAATTTTACTCAACACAGTAAAATAGAAAACAATGAGAAAACTGGCTTTGTTCATCCATAAAGTGTTAATTCAAAGTGCCGTTAAGCATAACAGTTTTATCAATTTAAACTTATTGGTAGGCAAGGTAAAAGATAAAAAAGTACATAATTTGGACAACCTTCATAATTCGTGCAATGTAATACCTGTTTTAATTTGACTTGTATGAGTGATTACCTCTTTTTTTCTTTTTCAAACTTTGCTGCAGAAAATTTACTACTTAAGAGCAAAAATGCAATTAACCCTTTTATCATTGGGAGATCAACATACTTTCTGTAGTCTTTATAAATTTTATGCCATATTTGCATTGATTATTTGTGATTAGGGGCTGTCCATAAATGACGTCCACATGATTGGGGGGAAAGGGGGGTCACCACCTTGTGACAATGTGTGACAGGGGGGAGGGGGGGGGGGCTATGCTTCTTCATGTGACTTCCACACTTCCACTGTCTATTATGCCTTAATTTACTCAGACTGTGGAGGGGGGGGTAGAAGTTTTTTCATTTTTGTGACATCATTAACCCTTAGGCTGCGGGAAACGTGCATGTACGAGTGTACCGGGAACTGCGGAGAGAACGTTCTTGTACGTTTGACCCTTTCTGTCTACCTGCTCCCTCAGTCCTTTCATATTTTTATGACCCAAACTTATTCTTTCCAGCGGTGGACATCTAGGAATCCACCCTTTTTACCCAAACCACTCCCTTCCCACGCTCTTTAGGGATCGCATACCACCGAAATGATGTGCGACCCTTTCTTCCGATTGTTCGCTCAAGAGGCTACGGTTGTCTCAAAAGTTAGTTGTCTTATGCTCGCACCCGGCTCAATTATCAACGGATTTTTTTGGTGTTTGGTATCAAATAAAACAGAAAGTTGCCGGAAAATATATTGTCATATTTGTTTTCAACAATTACGCCTATAAACAAATTTTCAAAATTAGTTCCAAGTTCCACTAATCCCTCGACAAGTTCCGGTGCCCACTCCCTGGGATCCCGAGAAAAGGGTCGGGAGGGGATTAACATGGGTCATATAACTGCCCGGCCTCGGCCTGTGGGAAGGATGGACAGGCTCCGTCCGAATAGACATTTGCCGCACAGGGTGGATGAAATGCGCTCTAGCTGCCGCAGCTTAAGGGTTAAAGGGCTGGTGACACTATTTGTGACCAACTGTGACAAGGGGGGGGGGGGTCTAGTTTGGCCCAAAATTGTGTGACATCATTTATGGACAGCCCCTTACACCTGTTTGAAATCAAGTTCTGCATGTCTTAAAATTCCACTCTTTGGTCCAATGGAGCTTTTGTTTAATGAACTTTATGCCACGAAAAATTTTCGAGGGTCTTCAATATTATCAAAAATATGTTGGGCTAATCTCATAAAACTTAATTTAGTATGATTCAGTGGAAATGTAACCTCATCTAAAAGTTTTCATATTCATCAGTTTGTTGATAGTTTTTGTCTGACATGTTAAGATTGGCATATATTTTTCTTCGGACTGTGATAACATGAGTTTTTGTATTTATGTTATTTAATTTTTATTTATAAGTATTTTCCAATTTTATCCTTTTTTATCTCTTAGTATGCATGCTTACATTCTTTTTTGTTATCTCCTTATTAGAAGAAAATATATCTTAGTGAAATTTATCAACAATATGTGAAGGCAGTGCTGAAATGTATTGTTGCAGATAGTTCTTTGTTAATTCTTTTATATAATTAATTTCAGTTTTAGTGAAGAATTATCAATTTTCAATACCATCTTTTTTTTGATCATTTTTATTAGCTCAAATGACATATCTATGTGTTTGCTTGGATGTACAGCCATGTATGTCCAAATTTAAATTTGATGTTTTTCTTTGCTCATTATTGGATGAAAGAATTACCGTATTTGACGGCATATAAGACGCACCCCCATTTCAGAAGGGCACACTCAAGAAAAGTGACCGTTAGCCAGTGGAAGGTCATACCTTCACATATAAGACCCTGGGGTGATTTTTTAGCCTGAATTAAAAAATATTTCCCTAATTTTCTGGCAAATATATTTTGGGGCTAATGTAATATTCTGTTTTCCTTTTTTTAATCCTTGAAACAGCTTTACATATTTTCCCATTAGCAATTAGTTTATTATCTATTTCAAATGAGTTATGAGTATGCATCTAAAACTCACCTATTCCACAAATCTTTCCATTTTATAATATGAACTTTTAATTTGCTCATGCATCTGTTGGTCAACAATCTGAGTGTAGTTATGTGCATATTTAGATTGATGAGGAATGAAATGGAATGAGTATTCCTCAGGGCTGATTAAAACTCTCTGATGTGTCAAAGAACTTAATTTTGCTATAGTGGCCAATGGAATTGGCATTTAATTGAAGAAAAATTTTACCCAGAGAATGTTCTTGCAAGAATTGTCTAACTTTCACGTAGTGTAACCAGCAGATCGGACTCATGTAGGATATCTTAATAAGCATATAAGTAATTTGAGTTTTAAGTACATGATTATTACAAACATTGTAGAAAACATAATTCAATTTATAAACTCAATTAACACGTTCAGGACCGAGGACGCATACGCTGCGTCCTGGCGTGCGCCCGCCAGGACCCGCGGATGCAGCGTGTGCGTCCGCAGGTCCTGAAGTGTGTTAAAGAAGTGTGTTTAACCCTTAGGCTGCGGGAAACGTACATGTACGTGTGTACTGGGAACTGCGGAGAGAACGTTCTTGTACGTTTACCCTTTCTGTCTACCGTCTCCCTCAGTCCTTTCATATTTTTATGACCCGAACTCTTTCTTTCCAGCGGTGGACATCTGGGAATCCACCCTTTTTACCCAAACCACACCCTTCCCTCTCTCTTTAGGAATCGCATTCCACCGAAATGAGGTGCGACCTTTCTTCCGATTGTTCACTCAAGAGACTACGGTTGTCTCAAAAATTAGTTGTCTTATGCTCGCGCCCGGCTCAATTAGCAAAGGATTTTTTTGGTGTTTGGTATCAAACAAACTAAACAGAAAGTTGCTAGAAAAAATATTTTCGTATTTGTTTTCAACATTTACGCCTATAAACAATTTTTCAAAATTTATTCCAAGTCCCAAGTTCCGGTGCCCACCCCCTGGTATCCCGAGAAAAGGGTCTGGAGGGGATTACATGGGTCATATAACTGCCCGGCCTCGGCCCGTGGGAAGGATGGACAGGCTCCGTCCGAATAGATAGTTGCCGCACACGGTGGACGAAATGCGCTCTACCTGCAGCAGCTTAAGGGTTAAATGCCGTATTAAATTTTTTCTTATTTTGGCCCCTGGGGATAGGTATCCATATTCAGGGTGGTCCTGAAAGTGTTAAGCATCAATTCTTATGTAATTTTCTATTAAGATTAAAGATGAAAAATTATTTAAACTAGATGTCTTAAATATCAGCTAAGGCTACAATCAAGGTTTCCAAATTTCTGACATTCTGAAGCTTGCAGAAATCCTGACCTCTTCAGAATTTTCAAATTTATCATTTTTATTATATTCCCTTAGATCATCAGTAGTAATTACTATAACACCCACGCAGCACACAAATGTTCGCGGAACTTTACGCAAACGTTCGATTTGAACCGAGGGAATGTAATGGAAACTAACTGCAAGAACATTCCCAAATGGTTCCCATGTCACCCAACCAGAACGTTCCGCAGACGTTTGACCCGTCCACGTTCCCATTTCGTTGCAATGTTGCTCTGCCTGAACATCTCAGGTAAAAATTCCTGCCTTGAAACTAAACTAAAAATGACGTCTGTAATAAAACTCCCTTGCCCACAACACTGAAACTATCTTGTCCACTCCCTTACCCTCTCTACTGAGTCTTCCCTGCTCTCTCAAAAATAAAAAATTATAATTTAAATATTATGATTGTAACCATTATGTTATGATATGCCTGCATACAATGAATTATCCTATCTAACATCTACCTATCAACATTGCATCATTCTTGCTTAATCACATACCCTACGAATCAACATGCATAATCTCGCACCCGAATTCAAAATTCCCACGTCTAGAAAGTCTTATATATGTGACCACTTCAGAGGAATAAAATGACTTCGAGAACTAATTTTTAAATGGCAATTCTGTGATAGTTTGAGGAAATACTATCTAATCACGATAACAGTTATCAGGCATTAATTAATTGAAACCAATATTGCCTCATAGTATGAATATATATGCAATATTACTGAGAATAAACAAGATTTTTTTTCCAATTCCCACTCGTATGTTAACATTTCAATCAAGACATAACTAACTTGAGGAAATGTTGAATGAAGAAAATTGCTAAATGTACCAATAAACACAGAAATAATATAAATTATAACGGAAATTAATTACGCAAAGCTCCCAGTGAAGTGTTTACTGGCTGAACTAAAGTGTATCCGATTCGCTTGCAAGACTTGCAAGCTTCCCATTTCTGCCAAAATTTTGATATAGATGCGATAGATGGTGCTGCTATATACCGAGTGTCAAAGGTTCGAATCATGCTGTTCCCCGAACGTTCTATAGCAACGTACATGCAACGTAAATGTAAAGGACGGCCAGCGAACATTCCGCGAACGTTCGCGTTCTGCGTGGGCAGTTGCTGTTAATTCATGGCAAGTTGTAGTGAGGGCAGAGCAACTGGTGAATTTGACCAGGGTCTGAGCAGTCTTTTCCAGGTCCCTAGGTGCTCCTGATACTAAATTTAATGTGACAAGTCAGAATATAGAGGTTGACCAACATTTCATAACTGGAGCATCTCTTGTTCTAGATCGGCAGATTATTTTGGCTAGGTTTCTGTTTTACATATTTGAGGGTTTTCCTAAATTTAAACAATATTATTATCAATATTGAGTTCAGGGATTTTATGACATCCTGACCCTCTTTTCTTAGGATTCACAAATGAAAAATCTGGGATATTCCAGGGATGAGGCACCTGTGTTCCCACGTCGAAACACAGGTTGCATTCTTGCTCATTTGAAGCTTGATTACTGAGATGTTTTTTGTATTACTATCAAAGAAGTGAAGTGTTCACCTTTAGAAATTCACTCAGTGGGTTATTTATAGCTTAGAATAGAAGACCAAATGATGGGTAAATTCAAAGTGTGAAATTATAAAGTTGTCCACATTATATGGCAATATAGGCTTAATTGTTAAGGGTTAATGGATATAGGATCACGGAAGTATTTTGTATGTATCAAGCCCTGGTGTGAGGTGAAGTTTGTGGTAGGGATGTACTACTTTTTAGAAACACATTTGAACCTAGATATTTGAAATAAGAGGGAATGTAACATTACTACACGAGTCCTTAGGCTCTGAGGTGGAATAATAAAGGTAGATTATCAAAATTTTTTGTGTACCAGTAGATAGCATACACCCTTATACTTACAAAATTGATGCCACATCTAGCATCTTATGGTATTCTTTTTCATTATTCTTGCTGTAAATAAATGTCATCTTACAGTATATAAAATTAATTACTATTGCTGAGCAGTAGAATTGGCGGGAGTATATGAATCAGTTGTATTATGGAGTGGAGGCCCAATAATGCGCTATGAAAAATGAAAATCCTTTTTAGTTCATATTTATGGTGGCTTCTTTATGGTACTAATGGTGAATGACTTTATTATTCCATATTCTGTCCCGTAAACTTTTTAAGACTTTTGTGAAAACAGTTTATTCTTGTCTTAACTTGGCTGTGAAGTTAATCCAATACTTTAGGCCTGTAATCCTAATGAAAAAGCATTTTACTCTTTTTCAGGCAGTATTGCTTTGAATTTTGGTATTCTTTCATTATTTTACCAATAATCTACTTGAAAGGTCATCCAGGAAACACTTTTAAATTTCATAGAATGTGCCATTTTAATATTTTTATTCTGTCATTTCTTTCGACATATTCCTAATAAATTAATAGAGATAATATTAGCATAATATTTTGACTGGCATAGACCTGAAAACCCAGTGTGCAATTGTGCTTAAGTCTTGAAAGAAATGGTCCACATTGGTTATGAAGAAATTGAATGATCACAATAATGAATTATGTACCACTCATGGTGAATTAAGCAGCCTATAAGCAGAATTTATTTTGATTACTATGTACCTTCAAATCCTTCACGTAGAGTACCTCCCTAGAGGTTTGTTCTGATCAGGAAACTTTGGAACAAAATAATAAATTTTATGTAATCCTTGAAAACCCATTACCATAAATTACCCAGATAAAAAGCCTTAGAGAGCAATAGTATTCCGTCAATTATCATATTTCCACTCCCGCATGACACACCATGCTACTGTGATTTTTTGGGATAGATTTTAGAAGAAAATTATACTAACAAACTGTTGATGTTAGCAATTTATAGGAATAAAATGGAACTGCTAATTTCCCTAAATATCAACAGAATAAAATTTATTCATCGTAGAATCCCAGAAACATATGATTGTCGGAGAGCATACCTTTAGCTTGGTAGTGCAATGCAGTCTGCAGTGAAAGTAGAGAGATGGGTACCTCCCATTGCAACGAAAAATCAGATGCATGAAAACGTAGTTTTGATGCTGGACAATTAAAGAATGCAATTACAAGCGAAAAAAGAAGTGTGTCTTATCGACCAGGAAATACAGTTAGGTATTCATTGATGAGAAGTTTGACTAATTTTTATTACTTTAAGCTAAAAATACTGCAAAAGAATCCATTTGATAGATTTTATGGCAATTTTTGTCCATAAACGTAATTGTTAGGAAATGAAATCATGAAACTTGCAACTGTTGCAAAATGATAAAAATGCACTATCATGCTCAGAAGGTTTGTCTTTTATCCCTAATTCAATAGCTATTCAAATTCATTCATAATGCTGATGAGTAGGTATATATTTTTAATATTTCACAAAATAAGCTTCTAAGGCCCAGTTTTATCCTGGTTAAATATTTTCTTAGTATGAAACCTGAAGTTAACATATTCTCTCATCGATAATGTTCTAGTCAGATAACCAACAGTCTGAAAAAAAGCTGCTCTCAGTTAACATCAAATTAGTGACGAGGCTATTTCATGTTGTGGTTTGTATTTAGCAGGCATTTTAACAACTGGTCTTAATGCTCTCATACTTTCCTTTCATCATCTTTGCACCGTCACATTATGTTTTGCTATAGAACTATTCGCCTTCTTCAGGGTTAATTTCATCGCATTCCTTAAAGTTAAAGAATAATTTGTTGACATTATCATAATGTAATGATATTGATGCAAGCAACGTTTTAGGTGTTTTTACAGATTAATATTCATTGGATTAAATCTCCATGAATGGCCTTAGTATTTGAAATAGTTTTATAGTTGTTCTATCTAAGTTTTTAACCACATTTTTTGCCAGAGTTTTACTAATCTTTTGTGGCTGCATTTTACCCTGTGAATAATTTATAGATATATATTATTTTTAATTGGTTTTCACTTTTTGAATAATGTTCATGATGTGTTGCCTTCATAAAATTAGGATCCCAATGCAGTTTGACAGAATTTAGCTTTTAGGTTTAGGTGAAAGTAGGGTAGGTCCTATTAGATTTGTGCTATTAAAGCTGTAATTGTGAACGTGTCTTATATTTTCCATGAAATGGTTGAGATACATTGGATTTAATTCGTGTGGCAACATATTAAGTGTACAGTGGAGTAATGAAAGAGGCAGGCTTTAATGTATAGATCTTCATTGTTTAGAAATTGTATTCTTACGAGTTCATTTTCCAAAGAGTAGGTACTCTCCAGGTAATTTCTCTGGAAGGTGTTTAGATGGTGTTTACTCATTGCTTCAGTTAATGCAATATGACATTAGGACAATTCATTCCAGTCGCCTATGTTTTTTTCTCCTAAACTCTTAGTTATGCCTTTGAAAAGTTGAAATATGTGATTTCACTGTGTTTTTTTTTCAAACATTTTTTCACATGCTTAGTTTAATGTATGCTTTGTAAATAAAAGTTCTCAGTTTCATGAAACATGGACATATAATCTAACATGTGAAAATATTTGAGAAATATAGGTCTTACAAGTAATTGATGAAATTGATGCAGAGTTAACATATTAGTACACGTAAATTAGTCCAAACTAATAGCACATTGAATTCCCTGGTCAAAACTTCTAATGTTCGCTGGAAACCTGATATTTTCCCAGACATGAACTATCTCTCAGCTTTAGCTGAAGATATGTATCTTAGCTGTATTTTTCAATTGTAATTATTACTTTAGTTTTCAAACTTTGTGGAGGAAATACTTGAACCTCAGTTTTGGCTAGCTTACAAAGCATCACTCTTCAAATGCTATCCATACAAATCTTATCTAACGCTTGAATTCATCTTAAACAGTTGAAGTTGAGCTGTTTAAATGTTGAAAAATTATTATCATCGATATATAAATTATGATAAAATGAATTTATGAAATGGAAAAATTTTAAGATGTAGGTACACTTAAATCACCCTCCAAGAAATCTATTGTAAAATAATTTTCATTTTGAATTAGCTCGATTTGCCATTTTTGAGGAGCAAGGATGCTGAAACATTCTAGTAAGAAATGGTATCTTAATTCAAATCAAGTAAATACACAGTGATAACTTACAGTTTTGAAGAAATGTGAATACTTACATTTGAAATTGAACACTAAATGAGGGATGAACTGAAACATTGAAGTCAAGCATTGCACATGTGCCTATCATTAAATTTCAATGTTTTGAAGAATAATGTTTGATGCAATAGGTAACCCATGAAAATGTGATTTTGAAAACATTTGTAATTGGCATATTAATTTTTACAATTGGAATTCAATGTCTTGAGAGTGAATGGACTTGTTTTAATAAATTTTCTTGTTTTTGTCTTTCCTGTTTATTGTCCTTGTCGTTATTATGATTGCACTGAAGTTGACTGTAATTTTGTATGTAAATATTTGCATAAAACTTGCATTCATAGTAATCATGTTATATTTTTATAAGTCCATTGTAACTACATGTACCAAGTTATTAAAAATGTTTTATAAATGTTAATTCAGGGAAATTTCCAAGTGCCGTTGAAATTGTAGTCATGTTGAAGTGTGAAATAGATTTATTTAGTTATTCCCTACTTGAATGATGTTGTGAACATATTTCTAAAATGTTTTGGAGTTGTTGACTGGAGTCATATAGTTGTGATCTTCTCATACTTGCATTGCAATCTATTCATAACCCTCTGGTATAATAGATGAGAGGGGTTGTTAAAGTGTTCAAAGTTGATAGTCATTAATATGTACCTACCATATTTATGTTATTTAAATAATGTTGATATGGTTAAACATTTGTATAGTAAATAATAAATACCTAAAAATGCATGCCATATATTTGTCTCATTTGTGCATTGAATGGAAAATTATTCATTTCGTATACATTTTGATTTAAATGTTAAAACAAGGTGAGATATCTCCGGATCCTGTTTTTTAAATGTAGTTTTGAGGACACATTCCACGGCGGTACATCTTGTGGAGGTCGTCCAACTATCCCCATGTATATGCTGTGGGCGGCATCCCTATCCCCATGGCATGACTATCCCCATGGCATGACTATCCCCATGTATATGCGACAGATGAAGTGAAGTATCTAGGAGTTACGATAACTTTGAACCTATCGTGGGGAACACATATAAGAAATATTTGTGGCAGAGCTCTGAAGAAGCTAGGATTCGTCAAGCGTATTGTGGGAAGATTCTCAGATGAAAAAGTAAAAGAGAGGTGCTATTTTGCACTCGTCCGGCCACACCTTGAATATGCAGCGAGCATATTGGATCCGGTGCAGAAAGACTTAAACCGGGAACTTAATAAAATACAGAGGAAAGCTGCACGATTCGTCAAAAACAGCTACGGGCATACAGACAGCGTTACACAGATGTTAAACGAATTAGGCTGGGAGCCGCTAGAGACTTGGAGGCTGCGCACTAGGCATAGATTGCTTGAGCAATTGAGAATAGATATCTTTCAGAGCGACACGGAGAACATCATATTAGAACCCCACTATATTTCCAGGTCCAACAGAAACAATAAATTAAGAGAGATATTTTGCCGAACGGATAGGTATGGGAATTCGTTTTTCCCCCCAACAATAAGGGACTTTAATAAATGCTAGGCATAATTTCATTAGAGCGAAATGTTTCCTTTTTATATGTAAATGGCTGGTGTCCTAACACCCCCTGCCACATGCCTATTGAGGCGGCTTGCGGGGTAGTATGTAGAAGTAGATGTAGATTCCATGAATTTGGGGAAAAAGGTTGGTGGGAAGGCTAGAGTTCTGGCTTTCCTCAATTGGGGAAATTAATCCCATTAATGGGTTCAAGTCCCAGTGGCGGTGGAGATTTCCCAGTAGAATTTTCCATACTGAGTGTCATGTGGAGATCACTTTAAATGTATATTTAGTCTCTGCTTTTGGGTGTTCCTCCACGTAGTGTCTTCTTACGACAATTGTTTCTCCAGCCATCCTGATGGCATCTTCAGTTTTGAAGTGATGATGCAAATTTTGGTCCGTCTTTTACAGTCAAGTCCAGTCCATTGTAATGTCCTGATTGACAGACTAGTTTCCATTGTTTTCTGCTCTCCTGAAGATTTTCCTCCTGGTGCTGGGCAGATTGTACACGTCCTGCCGGTTGCAGCTGTTTGGGTGTTTTTCTATTTTGATGTTCTCCAGAATTGATCTGGAGTAATATAGTCTCTCGTTGCACAACACCATAGGGTTGTTGAAGTCTATTCTGTGGCTAGGCTCTGACCAAACACGTGCCAATATGGCGTAGAGACGGAACTGTTTATTAGGTCCTTTTCATTACCATATCCTTACTGTAGCCATTTTTCTGCAGCACGTTGAAGAGGTGTCGTTTCTCTTCCATGAGGGAGTCCTTGTCCGACATAATGATTCCGGATGAATCAGAGTTTTGAGCGATCAAGCTTTCTGTATGAGGTGGCGGTGAGAAGAAGTGTTCAGGTAACGGTTCGTATGTGTATTTTTCCTGTAGACCAATTGCCCCAGGCTGCCGTCTTGCCTCTTGTGAACTAGAACATCCAGGAATGGAAGTCGTCCGTTCGCCTAAGTCTCCATGGTGAACTAGATTTTAGGGTGTTGTGCATTCAGGTACTCCAGGATAGGCAGAACTCCTCAAGGTCTGAGTGCTAAGCTTAATCTTTTCTTTGGGAGGAATTTAAAATCTCTCTAAAAGTTGATGTTCATGAATGTTATGGTCTTGCACTATTTTTTGTGTTATTTTTATGCAACTTTTGCAAGAAAGACGATGATGAAAAAATCGTTCTGAAAAGTAGACTTCCCTTAGTGGAAAAACTTCCTTGAACCACACCTGCTGTCATTCCCAAAATCGTCCCCCACGCGTTTGTCACCAGCTTCAGCGAGGGCTGTACGATGTCCGCTAATCTGTTCAAGATGGTTGGGAAGCACCCACCGTCCCATTTTCCACGTTGGGCTCTCAGTCGAGGGGGCTGTTGTGTTTGAAGGCTCGCAAATTCTTATTGACCTCGGCTCGACTAAACCTTATAGTTGTGATGTCGTGGGATCCCGGCCGGACGAAGAGCTGTCTTGCACTCGACAGTCAAATAGAAAGGAACGAGGATGTCGTAGTAGGTAAGGATGGTCTACATGCGCGGAGTTACATGGAACTGAATATAGAATGATTTTAAGTTTGCTCAGTGTATTATCTGAGGGAAAGTTTATCGGCTGTTCTTCCCGGTTGAGGGGCATCTTCTCTGCCAACGTCTCAAAGAACAACTCGCTCTTCATTCTCAGGGCTTCTGAATGAAGCAAAAGGCCTGAGGATGATGAGCGAGTTGTTCTTGTCGGAGGAGATGGAGCCCCTCACCCGGTGGAACACCCGAGAAACCTTTCCCCATATGAAGATAAAACTCTGCTATTTCGAAATAATTACGTATTTAACGGAGGATTTGCATTTGCCTCCTCGCACGTTTCCCGTGTCAATGCGTTTTGACGTCTACTGCGGGCAAGGGCCTAGCCACGTTGAAACACCGGTTCCCATCAGAACACCGAAGTTAAGCAACGTTGGGCCCGGACGGTGGTTGGATGGGTGACCCTCCTCCATACCTCGACCAGGCATGGATGGAGAGATGATACTCCCTCCATACCTATACCGGGAGGCCGGAGTGAGACCCAGACCGGGCCGGTTGGAGGGATGACATCCTCTATACCTGGTACTGGGGTGAGGCAGGGGGAGGCCAATCCTCCATACCTCTACCGAGGTGCTCTTGTCCCCTGTCTGCAAGTGGCAGACAGGCATGGGGTTGGCACAATTGACCAAGAAAGGGTCTAAGTGCCCGGGCTCCTGACGAAGGCCCCCCCAACAACAATCTAAGACGTCTACTGAAGCGAAGTCGCTTACAAATGATTGCGCTCATGGAAATTAGTGGCTTCAGTTTTGACGTCGAAGGCGATGAATACGATAGCAGGCAATCGGGTGTGCACTGTACAGTGTACACCCGATTGTCTGCTGTACAGCTCTCGCGAAAGCTTATGGCGTTCGGATGCGCAGAAGAAGACGTCGTGGAGGGGTAAAGTTTGGTGAAAGGGGTAAGGGAAAAAGGACGTAGGGAAAAGCGAAGACATGGCATTTGTGCCATGCATGAGTACATTAAAAAAAATGGAATTTTTATGACATGTACTACAACACAAACGCCGCGCATCTGAACGCCATGAGCTTGCGCGAGAGCTGTATATCCCTCCGCATGGCGTAAAGCAAAGGAAATTCTCCATTTCACTCGGGATCTCCTTCTGACAAGCGCAGAGCGGAACGCACTTGACGGGCCAAGCTCGCCGGGTGTGGCGCAAGACTGTCATGCGAGAGCTTGGCAGTCTCGTCACCCCCGAACCGAGCGGGTAAGCGCGCATGCTGTTTTGATTTTGGACTTTCAGGGAGAATTGGACAGCAGGGAAGGCCACTCACTTTTCACAAGATACGCAGCGAAACCGGATCAACCCCGTTGAACGTGCTTCCGCCCGAAATCGTCAAGAAAACCGAATTAGCGTATTTTCGTTTGCGTTGGCCACCACCGGCAACTCAAATTTCGACGGCGGAGCACGAGTGAGAAGCAATGGCGAGTAGGTATTCGTGACGAGAGTAGTGCTGGATCAACAAGGACTCAATGGTTTGCCTCTACCTATCTTCGAGGCCTTTTGTGATCCTTTCTCAGCAAAACTCAACGACTTAGGGCCAGTCATGCGGTCATTCTTCTCCGCAGTGGACGTTGAGGATTGCACAGTTTCGTGAGGAGCTTGAGGAAAGTGTCCAAGGTAAGTAGTACGAGTTTTTAATGTGAATATTTTCATGCCCTGTTTTTATACCGTATTGAAATACCCCATTGTAGGTAGTAGTAGTAAGTAGGGTCTAGCGTATTTTGGCATAGGATGCGAATTGCTGCATGGGAAACCACAGCTCCTGGCAGTGCGATACGCGAGGAAAGCAGTTGAAGTTGGCCATGAAGGAGAATAGGGGAGGGGTGAGCAAGTCGTAGGTGTGGGAGCCAAACCAATTGGTCAGCATAATGAAACGAAAACAGAACAAGCCAAAAATTTGGCAATGTTTAGGCTCCCATCATCACGGTATTTTATCGTCCCGAGCGTAAAATTGAAATCGTGAATGAGCCAGTGCAACACCATTTCATTGGAATCATAGGCGAGCGCACAGTGGGTGCCATGGGTGCCACGGCACCCCCAAATAAATGTAGGAGGTGCGCCAAAATTTGGATGGAAAACTTGGGAGGCGGCGAGACCTGCTGAAAAGAACTGGAAAAACAAACCAAATTTAAAAGTTTTAAAGGTCTGATTTTATTTTTTTTAATGTAATGAGACTACTCAGACTATCATTTGCATGTGCTTCCTTGATATAGGGCACGGAGCCCGATTGTGGGCTAGAAAAACGAGAAGTAGTATAGTATACTAAAACCATTATTCTGATATAGCTGATTACAAAAAGTTTTCCCCATTTTTTTAATCGAATTTTCTTCCCTATAGTTACTCTGATTTTGTTCCATAAAAATTAACTAACTTGCTAGTTAAGATATTCAATTCAAATATTATCAAAACTTTATTTATTTTCAGTTTTTAAGTGTATTTTTAAGACATGCCTTATCATAGCATCGAAAATTAAAGCAGAAATGTATAAATACCTGTATAGATTTTTTGTTTTACACAAATATTGGGGCCTTCTAATTTTGTTGCGGGAGTTGCTTTATGGAACTGGCATTCCTCCGAGCACTTGGGGCTAAGACTTATGGTTACGGTCATGGGCAAAAGGCGGCATTTTTATTGTTGGCACCCCCAATAGCAAAATCCTACGCACGCCTATGATTGGAATCAAAGGTACCCTTTCCCTGGAACAGGTCGGTCATCGGCACATAACGCTTTCATCCACAATGGGCCCTTGATTTTCCTTTCAAGACATGTCTCCTGCGCTGGTGCCACGAGCTTGGGTTTTCCCTGTACAGTGGCAGCGAAACTTGGTGGTAGTTGAAAGATCTAAGGCTTACCCGGTGTGTATCGATATTGGTGGTTTTTCGGGTTTCCGACCGGGTCAAACTCTCCATTTCTGCCGACGTTTTGATGAACGAGTGGTTAATCATCCTCGGGGAATGATACGATTGGTGGTAGTTGCCTGCGTGAATTGTGACGCAAGGGAGGGGAAGGCGTGGGTGAATGGGTTTGGCGGAGGATGGAGGAGAACACTTGGTAACCAGCGCTGCCAACCTATGTGGACTAAACTAAATAGGGCGAGAAATTGTGAACAATACGTTGCACGATAATGTTTACAAACCTAACGAAGCTGCATCAACATGCGCACTGAGCAAGTTTGTGGGCAATGGGCCCTCTTCCACAAAAAAGGGTCTCTAGCGGAACTACCACCATTTTTCACTGCTCCTGCGAATAGGATAGTGTGCATTGATGTATTAAATCTTCTTTCGATCCTTTGTGTGCAGGGATATGAAATGGGGTGAAATCTGAAAGCATCTGTAATAAGACCAGTTCGCTTGGAAGCAGGTGCGGCCTACTCGTCATTGGTGAGTTAAGTATTCCTTTTCCTTAATTTTTTTCACTTAATACGGCCTGATTTGGGCTGTATGATTCAACTTCATGCCCTTGGGCATGTGTGTGTTGTCAATAACAGTACTGTGACGTGGAGGGACAACTTAGCGAATACCAATTTAAAATTGGTGGGGTACACAAGCGCCTCGGATGTTTTATCAACAAGAGCTGATTTTCAGACCAACTGTTTTCCTATCCAAAAAAATGGACGATAATGTGTCCTTCAGCGATCGTCGATAGAGGTACGAGTTTAGGCATGAACTTCCACTGTTAAAATGATCACGGCTTCCTAAATAAATTAATAAATATGAACTTTAAATAAGCAGGTAAAATTAGGATTCAGCAAACTTTGGACCGTGTTCGATTTTCTGCATTATATAGTTAATAGAAGGACTATGTTGAGAGCTTCTACAGACTCAGGGGTGACACAGAGTTGGTATATAAATTTAAACCTGTAACCAATGGAAGCGACAAAATAAGAGATACACTGTCGAACCTCTTACCACACACTTAAGTGTCTACAAAAATAATGGGGCAATTCACTAAGACTATGAATATGTAATTTACTTTCGTCCTTCCCCTTCTCAAATTCCTTTTCTCTCGCTTTATCCCTAACTGGTGTTCTAACATCCCCTGCCACACGTGCTTGCGCACGCTCGCAGTGGAGGACAAAAACTTTCATTTTATCGGAGGGAACATCTGTCCCAACCGCCTCTATCATTATTTTAGTGGAGGGAAACCCGGTGATGACTAGGTACTCTAAAAGTCTCTCTCTTGCGGCCTGTGCGGCTGCGTGCCTCACCGTAAAACGGCGGAGAATGACGCGAAATAGTCCTATAATAATGTTCAATTTTTAATGCTAGGGGCTATTTTTAAGCACTTCCATTGAATACGCCTTTTTACCAAGCTCACTGAATTTATTATAGGAGTATATACTGTTTTCGTTAGTTAGTTTCGAGAGAATACTGTTTTCGTGGCCTAATTACAGATGGCTATGAATGACCATATCTAGAGAAAATTTTATTTAAATCGCTTATCGAAAATACTAAACTAAACACAGACTCACAATCAGAATAACTCCCTTCTTCCTCTAAAAAATCATAAATCTGTATCTATGTACATAATGTACTACCCTGCGAGCCGCCACAGGCACGTGTGGTGGGGGGCGAGGGATGGCAATCAAAACGAAACGAATATGTTTAGTTTCGACCCGGAGTGAAATGAAAATAGGAGGTTCACGTATCGTTTTATCTCAGTACGAAATGATATGCACAGGGGAGTTTAGTTTCGAACTAGAACGAAACGTTACTCTCGGGAACGAAAAGAAACTGTTCGCAACTCCTTTTCTCGTAGTTAAGATTCAACCTCAAAAGTGGAGTGGAGGGGGAAAAGAGGCGATAGTTTCAATGCATCTATAAGTAATTTAATCGAAAGAGATGAGGTTAAAACATTGAGTGTTACTATTTATCTATCTTCATCGTAGTATTACTAAATACTATGCATGAAATGTACAGGAATGTCCTACTAGATCTATTGTCGGCGCTCGCTAAACCAAGATTGTAAACCGCATTATTTAGCCGAGACTACTGACAACCTTAGCGCGAGACAGGATATGCACGATTATTTATTTATTTATTTACCAATATCCCGAAAACATCTCGTAATGACCTCTTACGTCGGGTGATGTAACATTAACAACATACGAGCACAAACACTCATGTCCTGGGTGGAGAAAAATCCATCCAGGCGGGACTCGAACCCGCGACCCTCGGATTAGCAGGCGAGGACGTTACCCCTTCGCCACCGAGGACAATGTTTCTGGGCGTTTGTTATGAATAACCTTTAGGTACAGGCACTTTGCCTGAGTGCTTTGCTCACGAATGAAAAATAGAATTAAGACTATGTGCAAACATAAATAGCAATAATCGTAGGACCGGTAGGTAAAACAAACCTGATTATGAGGCTCGCTTAAATTCTTCCATATCCCAGTGCACGAAGTTTAACTTAAGCACGATCACTGCACAGACAAGTGAATACACGCGTCAGTTAAGTCAATCATTACCATTCCACGTGTGGTGCGAAACTAAACCGTGCGAAGATGAAGCACATGTTCCCACCGGTGTGAAACTTAATTCGTGTTTGGTTTCGTTCCGGGGCATTTGTTCAGTTTCGACCCGGAGTAGTTTCGACTCCTATTTCCTTTCGTCTTTGAGTTTAGCTCCTCGGGTTTCATTCCATTTAGTTTCGCTTCTGCATTTCGCTCCGAACAATGAAACTATTGAAAATATACTGGTTTTGACTTTCGTTTCGATTGCCATCCCTGGGCGTTAGGGCACAAGCTATGGATAAAGCGAGAGAAAAGGTCTTTGAGGAGGGAAAGGACGAAAGTAAATTACATATTCATAGTCTTAGTGAATTACCCCATAGAGGTTCGACAGTGGTATCTCTCTTATTTTGTCACTTCTGAAAGCGAGTTAAGGAATTGAGGATAGAGCCAACCTGTGGAGCACTAAGATGAATATAGGCAAGGAGATGAGTTCCCTCCCATTGATTTTTTCAAAAAGATTTTGAATGTAGCAACCAACCCGAAAATCACATTATTTAGGGTAAGCTGTGTGTATTTAGAGTCTTCACCTGATTTGAACACATGATGCTGTAGTTCAGCGGTTGCAACCTGAGATACGCGTACCCGTAGGGGTACATACTTTTTGGTTAAGGGTACAAAGCAAAGTCAATTAATGGTGGAAGTAAGTTAAAGTAATCGGATACATACAAATCATGAGCTCTTTTTCATTTAATGGGGCACAATGAAGAGAAATGGGCCGTTAAGGGATACATAAGCCGAAAAAATTTTTGAACTGCTGGTCTAATTCATCGTCCTAGGATGTACCGGCTTTTTTCCACTGGCCATCTTCTTACTGCAGTCAGTGTAATTTAATAATTAAGTTTTATTGATTTTCACTCTTTAATTACAAAATGACACTCACAAATGGTAATGGGTGCCAACTCCCAAGGAAAGTCCCCTTGGAAATCAAGATTGAGATATCTCATGGGTGTCAAATTGACACTCTGCTCGAAGGTATGTTTTCAGGTGGCTCGATCACGCCCCTCTGGACTGTTTTCTTCCCCCGAAAAGAATCAAGAGCCGTTGTTGACCACAATATTGAGGATTTTCTCAGAAAAGTATCCTGTGTCAAAATGAAGAAGTCCATAATCGGGAAGCTTGTTTGTTCATCAATGAGATACTTCTGTTCCTGGATTTTTCTTCATTTGTCGTCTCAGCTTACTCCGCTACGAAACTCTGGTTGTAACACTCCATTCTTCCTTCTGTTTTTGTATCTTGATTGCTGAAAACATGAAATATTGTGTTAAAGTTTAACTTAGTTGATAAGTTTTAAAATATTTAAGTGGTAAAAGTAGCTTACTTTAAGTAACGTAAAGTAGCATATTTAATGTGCTTCTTTACGTAAATTTAAGTTTTCTACTTTACGTGTAGGTAACTATTAAAGCATGTACGTAAAGCAATTTGAGACCGTCTATGCAGTTTGCTGGATTTGTATGCATAATTTTTTTATTTGCTGCCACCACAGAAATAAATTACGCTCTTATAAATCCGTATATTTATTTCGTATTACAGTGTTTTCCAGTCTTGTATGTTATATTATATAACTATTTTATGGGAGAACTCTTTTCCTCTACAAAACTGGTTTGATATTTCTATCCACAACACATGATAATTTGTTGAGGATATATCTTGAGTTTTTTTAAATTAATAAAACGAGGACTTCGCATCATTAACTGCATAGTTAATCATTGTTCTTCATGGTGGTTATGTAGAAAATAAAATGTCAAATATTATCAACATCCCATATATATGGCCTATACATGCTTTTTGTGAAAAAGTTGCTACTTACCTTGTCCAAACTTTTTGTCTTCCATTACTAGTCCATACTTTTTCCATATTTAAATTGCATGAGAAAAAATGAGGAATTTCCTTAGGTGCAGCCACGACAAGTGCGCATATTCCACCAACTATGGAGAGGCTTCCAAATGCAGTCAAAGGTACCTGAGCACCATAAATAGCCTGCAAAATTAAATTCACGCATGAAAAGACAACTATAGATAAGAGAGAGCTGTAATTTTCCATGGTTGATATTTCACTATTTTTAACTTCTAATATATATAGGGTATAGTTTTGATCATCTGAGTCACGATTTACCGAGAAGTATTTAATATTATCCGAAGGACCGATGTTGTTTTTGCTGCAGCAAGCCAGTTCAGCTCATGAAAATTAACGCCAGAATCCAGCAATGGGTATAATATGTATTTTAACCCGTTTCATACAATATTAGATCCAGCACACGTTCGAGGGTACTCGTGAGTAAGGTATCTTTCTAGCATCGTGCGATACAGGACTTCAATTCTGGCTAACAAGCATTTTCACTCCTATGGCTGTAATTAATTGGCACCTCTCGTCAAAAGTACACAAAAATTACTGTGTTGGTTGTGCTGACTTACAACCTTGTGTTGCAAGTGCCTACTCCCTTCAGTTCGCTGAAGATGGCCGAAATACGCATATCCGACGTACACACTCGTATTTTCCTGTCTTTGTGTCGATCTTTGACTGCGCTCATTTGGAGCTGAGTTCTCCCAGAAGTTGGGCCCGTTTGGGTGCGTGAGTGATTCTTTGAGTTCCAGGCATCCTTAGCGGGGTTCCATCAGCCCTAGTGAAGGATCCCAATTTGATTTGAGTGTGTGTGGTCGATTATTGTGTCGAGTGGTGTGGTGAATGATTACTCTAGTCGTCACTAACACCGCAACCAACCCCTTGCAATGAATTGCATTTTGAACTTGACTTGAATCGTTGCATAACATTTTACGCCTGTGTCATCCATTATATTTCGCATTTTATTTTTCTTCCCGTATTTCATACGAGATTGCTAGAAATGAGATGATCACAATTTTCATGTAGCAAAGCTACGTAGCGACGATGTAGATGTTACCCATATCATCGACGTGGAGCCTTACATAGCATTTCGATGTACTAAGTTTTCCGAGGCAAAGTTCTGTACCTACTTCTTTCTTCCTTCGTGGAATTCCATAAGTTGAAAAGGAAATGGTCAAAATTAATTTTTCAGGTAGCAAAGTTACGTAGCGGCAACGTAGACGTTACGTATACCATCTAAGGCATTGAAGAGTTACATATTTCCTCTTCAAATTCATTCTCTGACTTTCCGATGCATTCCTTTCTCTCAATTGTACTCATTTAATTCAAGATCAAGGTTAAAAATACGAATCAAGTTTTTCCATGAATTAATGTTTACGTAGCATCCACGCATATGCTACGAATACATGCTAAGCGATATAAACGGTCCCTACTGCTATCTAAAGACTGCGTAACGCTACGTAGGTGTTCTGTTTGTGTTATCGTTGGAATTCGCGGCATAAAACTTTACCCTTACGAAGTCACAAACTGAAATGTGGCTGATCATGGAAAATATCATTATTGTCGTAACTTATATTCCCTCACAATCCTTCCGTATTATCCCAGTGTATCCAAAGCGACCTCAGTCAACATTACGTCGGATAATCGAGACTTCGTAGTAATAAAAATTTTAATGTTCAGTTTTCTAGTTGACTGATATATTTTTATTTTAACGAGTTAAAAACCTTAAAAAGTATGCTGGTAAATGAAGTGTACATTTAAAAAGAGCATTACCTTAACTTTATTCCTTTTTGGGATCATAGAAATTTCCTAAAGTCTAGCACAGTTGCAGATCCATAAAAATGGACATCCAACTAATTTATTTTGGCAATTACTAGTCTTGCATGGATTTCTCTCCCATTGACACTCTCTCACAATCTCTGATGCGTGCTCTCTCGTTACTAGGCTCCTAAGATCTTCTTTGAAATATCATGCCACATTTACAAATACATTTAAATTCCAATTGACAGCAGTTTATAATTTGATTGAACTAAGCTCAAAATAAGATAGAGATAAGCAATAAAAATCAGACTAGATGAGAAAAACAGTCCTTCAGCATGCATATCAGGTATGAACCTCTTCATGCAATACTATAACCTTAGTAAAACTTTGGCCTTCTCAGTGCCTTTCACGCAGCGCAGAGTGATGTCGATGTCGGGTTCCTCTCCGTCCGCCAATCTGTATTCAGTGGCGCAAATTGTTCTCAGGTGCCAATATCAACGACTAAGGTAATAATCATTTTTAAGGTAGCTGGAGCGGTAATCGTGGGTCATTCAGTGTAAATTTAATAATATTTTAAGTGAGTAAAAAATTCTTGGATCACATTAATCATGCATTGGAACTCACCATGCAGGTAGTAATGGAAATAATACAAAAATTATATATTACATGTTTTCCTTAGTTAAAGGTTGATATGACCAGAGATTTGGATGCGGTATTCGAAATTTAGACGAATTTATATTGAAATATGTTGTTTTCGAATATTGGATTCGGCGTGACACCTTGATATTTGTTAGCAACAATTATAATGATGAGAAATTTATTATTTTGCATTAATAAGAAAATCTGTGTATACCTAAGCAAACGAATATTACTAAAAACATGCCATGTGCCATAAAAGCTACGTGTTAAAATAGCATTGAACAGCCAAAAACCAAGTCGGATTGATGCATTTTTTTCACTTTTATTTATAAACTAGCTGAATTACCCAGCGTTGCTCGGGATCGCACTTTCTTTATTATCTTGCATTCAGGTATCCGATAAAATAAATTTTAACTCTTCATCTTGAGTGAAAGTAGTTTTAAAAAGCAAAAAACTAAACCATTGCACAAAACCCAATGCTTAGCATTCCTAATCAGCTTAACTAAGCAAAATGAATTTTAAATGCGTTAAAAAGCCAAATCTGTTTTTTAAGGAAACATGCTATTGTTGATTTCAGATAAAAATGTGCATTTTTAGCTAAAAACTCGATTTTAAGACCAATACGAATTGGAAAAGATAATTGACTGAAAGAATTACAAACATCATTCTTTCAGCCATTTGATAAAAAAGTCCTAACCCTCTTGAGCGGAAGTAATTTTAAAAAGCAAAAACTGAAACCACTGCAAAAAAACCCAATGCGTAGCGTAGACCACCAAAGGGCTCCTTTTTTGGACCTTATGGTGCCCTGAGATCTTTTTAAAATAGTCTCCAATTTTTCTCCTGTCTTGAACTATTAGTCAGCAAAATTTCAGTAATATCGGAGTAAAACTGTAGGTTTGTATAAAAGACAGACAGGCAAACATTCTTTATATATATATATATATATATATATATATATATAATTTTATATATATATAATTATATATATATATATATATAAATTATATATATATATATATAATACACCAGTGTCACTAGCTGTGACGCACTAAATAAAATAAAACACTAAGAAAGAACACTCATACGAGAAAGGTTTTCTCGTGTGAGTGTTCTTTCTTAGTGTTTTATTTTATTTAGTGCGTCACAGCTAGTGACACTGGTGTATTATTATATTGTGCTACGCGTATCTTTTCCTAAGAAACTATATATATATATATATATATATATATATATATATATATATATATTTATAAATATCACTTATGAGAACACATATACAAAGTTTCACGCAAATATTTACGTAAACAAAAATCACTCCAATTACCTTAAAGGATAAATTCAATCGTAAATCTTTTCTCTGTTGCACTCCTACAATAATGTAAGAAATAAAAATCAAAGTCGGCTCTGAATGATGTTTTTATCTTGAAATATGTGTGATTTGATAATACAGTGAATCTTCTTAAAACGGACACTTCTAACTTCCGGACAGAATTCGAATCTCGGAGTGAGTTGCGCGCAACTTTGCTTGGCCACACTCGGATACAGACACTCCAACTTAAGAGCGTGGACAACGTTAGGAAATACATTTTTCCATGGCGAGCATATTTTGGTGGATTTCTTCTTATCACCATAACTCTTTATACATTTGTTTAGTGTCCTATAGAAACATTAAATTTTCGTGACATTGTTTATTTGATATAACTCTTTTTAATTATAATTTCAAAAACGCCCTTTGGAAAGTATTGAATTCCTTTCAGAATTTAATACAACACGTTCATTCACGAGGTAGGATGCATGTATCAATGTGCTTGTTAAACGTCTAAACGTAAGTGCATCTCTCATAAAAGGATATTTTCTTGTGGCTCAATTCTGTCCATGGGATATTAGGTTTTACTGTAATTAAGATTTGCTATGCAAAATGTCCAGGTACCTACATATGTGATAAAAGTTTTATAACTCCCCTGTTTACAAAAAAGCTGCAGCAGCGCTGCACAAGGATATCAAGGTTGCACGCATTGCACGCGCAACTCGCGTTGGAGGAAGCGCTGCCGCAACGTCTCTGCAGCGATATTTTGGAGCGCGCTGCCAAAACGTGCTGCTGCAGCGCATCAACAGCGCATGTGCATTGCATGCCAGCAACGCCCTGCTGATGCGCTACCAGCGCATGTTCGTGAAGCATGTAGCCACCGCTGAAAGAACATGGGCTCTTTCACTCCTCCCTTAACACGATGCTAAGAGTGGGTAGAATTGTTAGTGATAATATATTTTCAGGCACCTGTTTTATCATATATATATCGAGATGATTTAAAATAAGTTGAAAAGATAACTATGGATGTAGAGTACGAAATGAAGTTCTCAGATTGGAACACGCAGTTTTATGAGCCTTCCGTAATTATTGGTGTCAGTTCCAATGTCCACAATTTGTCGGATAAAAAAATTATCCATAGGGCAAACCGCTCGCATTAGGAGCTACATCAGATACAGAGAGCCACGATATATTTCGCGCCTTGTTTGAATTGAATGTGTTGTTCAAATGAATAAGAGATGGCGCTGGCTACCGTTGATATCCCAGATGAACTGTAGATTGTTGTTGCGCAGAGTGCAACTTTTATTGAATAGTTTTACATCACGTATTTATATATTAGAAACTATTGCTTTACCACGAGGCACAATACATGTCATCGTAGCTTTCATGATAAGCCATTAGAAAGTACATATCTTTGGCTCTCGACATACGCAGCCGTGCAAGACAGTAAAATCCATGAGCCATATTTATGATTTCAGGGTCTCTACTACCGAATCTTTAAGGCAAGAAAGCCATAAAATCAGAGCATGCAAATTTTGCTATAGGGAAGAAAATAAAAACTATGGATAGGTTATACTAACCAAGATTCCAATAAATGGTGCAAAAGACAGGCAAATTCTTGCGAAAGTGACTGTCGACAAAGAAGCCATCTTTTGCTTGTCCGTGGAGACCATTTCTGAAGAAGACACTTGAAGCAGCGTTAGAGAGCAGGCTATAGCAATTCTGTCAATCATTGCTAATCCAACAAGAGCCCACTGGTGCCACCAGTCGTGGTCAATCGGCTGTAATTTTCCTTCTACCGAATCTAAAATGTAAATTTTAGTTCAATTACGAAAAACATACTTTAATGATAGTTGTTACGGAATGAACGAGTATTAAACTTTGGCATTTTTAAGATGAATGCTCACTGAACTCATGTGAGACTGTAAAATGGGGATATGAGAAGTATGAAGTCTCAATTTATAGAGTACAGCCAACCTCGGTTTGTACATATGTGGATATTATATCACCTGGAGTGGAATGTCAGTTTCATGCTTTAGAATTCTTGTAAAGGGAAAATGTTTTGACTCCCTATTTCTTTAAAAAAATAACTTTTGACCCAACTATAGGCAGACTACTATAGACCCTCATACTGTCTCTTTGCAACTCTCAAGTGCCACTTATGAGCATAACCGAATCATAATAAGGCAGTAGTGTTCAGTTGGGAAAATAAATATTTTAAGTTGCCAATCCCAGATTTCCAAATGTAGTAATTTTAGTATCTAAATCTTGTTTTGCTACATGCTGAGTTTTTATACCATACATAATATACACATAGTAGGTATGCTTTAGTCGACTAAAGGAAGTGTTTTCATGAAAATTATGAGTCCGTTTTTCTGAATACAGTTAATTTATATTTTTAGCATAGTGTGCTTACGTAATTTATAGTGTAATTTGGACTTGATTGTGTAATAAATAATTATGGAACGTGATATAGGGTAAAGATGCAAGAGGAATTCGATTTTTAATTTTATTATCATTTTAAAGACTTTGAATAAAAAAAATAATTACTTATTGTTATTTACTCATTTATTTCGTTCATACAAATTAAATCAAAATAAAAATGAGGTTATATATTAGTGATAGAGTTGGAAGTGGGAGAGGGAAAACACGAGAAGATTAAGGCAAAAAAAAACAGAAATAATGTGTAGTGGCTTCAATTAAAATAATTTACACTCAAACTTTGAGCACTTACCCAAACGAAGGAGCCAGGAGGACATACAGCTGATTCCTCCCGTCAACAGAATCATTCCCAAGTATTTCCATTTATTTTTCCTGGCAAATAGCATTAAAATAGCTCCAATTGTTACTCCCACAATTTCAGCCAAGCCTGAATTGTAGTAAATGGAGGAAGAATGTTTACCCGCAGGGTATTACCACAGCCTATAGACTGTGGTATTACTCTGCGCTGAAATACATGATACCTTATGTTCAACGCACAGTCTCCAAAGTTTCTCTTGAATTTCCCATTGGCTCAGGAAGTTGTATAGTGAACACCGAAATTGTTTTGTTTTGATGCACAAAATTGAATTGAAAAGGGCATATTTTTATATGAATTCACTGTATTAGTTTCTTAGTATATTCGTTAAATATAATTTTGCAGCATTTGTAGCAGAGGCCAAAAACAAATAATAATTCCATTTGGGTTCTCTTTATTGGTAAATCGAAAGTAAGCTTTATATTGTTTTTCGAAAATTGTATGATGAACAAATACTGAAAATTTTATTCCAAAATCTTTACATAATCTTCCAGCAATTTTTTTGCTTATAATGACAAGGACAGGTTAATAACAAATAGTAATGCAACTGTCATCGTTCTAATGCTAATTGAATACATTGTAAAGTGATATGGATTTAGAGAAGTGTGTTGGTCCTTAAAATTTATTTGAAGGAATAGGTAGGTGATGTTCATTAATGGTCCGAACTGTCTATTTTAAAGTTAAAGTCGCATTTTATTATCTATGAAATCCATACGTTGTTTTATAGCTTCTGGATGTGATTAGTTTAGTTGATGATACTAAGGAAGTTCCGCCATCCTTTCTTATTCGTGAATCAACCAAAAGAGTAGGTTATGGTGCTGAAAAGGTGACAATTAATATTCTCACATAAACTACCTTGTGGATTTATGTAAAATTTAGAACCTGTTTAAGCTTTTTAACCATCGTGTATACTTTATACTTTTCTCAAACTCAAAGGATAAAGAAAGTAGTAAAGTTGACCCTCGCTAATTCGGACTATATGGGGCGTGGGGTTGTCCGGATTGGACTTATTCTGGATTATCAGGAAACATACAAAAGCAACACTTTTTTGACTTAACCTCTGTCAGCGACGACTTTAAATGAATGTCCATACGACGTGAGGTTCTCCTGAGTAAAAATGGTGGGTTTAACATGACAGTCATACGTAAATGACTACGAGATACAAAAATGCGCTCCATTCTGGGCAAATAAAGCCAACTGTTACGATTACAAATATATTTGTACAAAATAACCGTGACGTGTTCATAGTTGCCGTGGATACAGTATTATTTCTATGTCCTCGCAATTTGTAGCATACAAACTAAATTTATAGGTAAAGCCTATGAATGAAATTAATGCCATATGACTTTGGACTTGTGAGTCAATCATTCGATGATTATGTGTCAGTAGCGTACCAACGCGGTAGAGGTGTTACTGAACGCCCAACAGTTAGCGTCCCGACTCCGCCACACGATCGAAATCCGACATCATTTTCGTTGTCGCCTAAGACTGCAAATTTTCGTTTTCACTCTCCATGAAGTTTTTGATAAGTTCGAGTGATTATCGATTACTATCCGCACTCCAGGAGATATCACGCGCAAATTTCGCTCCCGCATGACGAACTCGCGTCCCTCGCTGTTGTTTGCCGACTTGTACGGTGTACACAAACACGTAAATCGTTTTATAGGAATCCGGTTTAAGTGACAAGTCAACGATATTCAATGAAAATTAGTTTAAGGTGATAATTTTTGATGATGCGGTAGTAATTCCATCTCAGTACCCCTTTGTAAACCATTCACATTAAACCCCGCGGCGGTGGTTTGTCCGTGTGTGTGGATCTGGGTTGTCCGGGTCGGAATCAGCGAGGGTCTATTGTACTACTTACACTCTTCCTGCACAATCGCAGCGCTATCATTTGAATATTTTCCAATCATTGCGATTGCACAACTGGTATGGTACGCAGTCACGCGTACTGGTGCGAAGGTGTACACAAAAGAGTGTGAAATTCGTCGTGAAAAAAACCATGTGACTTGACCGGGATACCAACCCGGATCTCCCAATTGCCGGTCAGGTGTGTTCTAACACACCTGACCGGCTGGACCGGCAATTGGGAGATCCGGGTTCGAATCCCGGTCAATTTTAACGATTTTTTCAAGAAGAATTTCACCCTCTTTGGTGTACATCATTTGAGTAATATATTTACTGTGCGTGCCTTATTTTCAAATAGTTTTATACACACTGTATCATTAAAAAAAGAAAAAATATTTAAGTGAAACTCACCAGCTATGACAGTGTTGAGGAAAAGATTGCTGCCAAGATTTTTCACGTTTAGCAATGCTCCATAATATGTTACTACAGTTGTGGCCCATAATAAATGAAATGCCACCATTTTGAAAAATGCAGGTCCTTCAAACAATCCAACCCAGTTGAGCCACGTGGATTTTTTACCAGGTTTTCTACCCGAAGTTTAAAAAAAAGATATTTCATTAATATTTTGTAACTATGATAACACAACAATCAAAATCTGCTTCAAAAAAGAAAGAAATTGGCAGGTTCCACAGGTATTTCCTGCCAATGTCTTTCGTTTTTGAACAATCATATTTCGCTTGATACCATTGAAAATCTTCTTCCCTATAGATTTTTATTTTCCAACTCTTATCAGTTCCAAAAGAATTTTAATCGGAATATGGGCAGAATGGTTTCGCTGAATGTATTATTTTTTCAGAAAAAGATAAATTTCATAGTGCCATGTCCTTCACTTAATGGATGAATTTAAATAATAAAATATTGTTGTGTGTCACTACAACCCTGGAAGCTTGACAGATATGGTTTGAGGCTAGGAAACAGCATTTATTATACATTTTAAGTACAATGTGCTTCATTTCATAGCAATGCAGTACAGATACCCTAAGTACTGGTGATTATTGTGGCCCAGTGTGTACATGCACCATGACATCTAAGGATCAAATACTGGTGAAACCTCAGAACTTCATTGATTGTCATAAATTAATGTCAAATTTTGAACCCACAAACAGTGGCTTTGCAAATTTGCTTTCTGATGGACCAATATTGGTGGGTGATATTTGATCATGTTCTATTCTTTGACTAGTCACTTGCGGAAATGTCCAGCGTTGCCTAAAACTAGTATGAGAACATACATATTCAGAATGCAATATGTTACCAAATACTTAGCTCTTCAGTCTTTGTTAAGAATTCTAACCTCAGGAAATGGCAGTATCATGAAATTTATATGCTTAAGCTACTTATAAATATATTGATGAAAGCAGTCCAAAAATAATAAACGGACGCCTAATATGCAAGCAGTCACCAGCGTGACTTAAAACAATTCACAAACCAAACCAATCTTCTAACCAAAGGTTAGATTCATAGGTGAGGTTTATTATTCATAGATTCACCAAGTACTAAGTACTTTGCTCAACGGCAGGTTGAAATTCACACATCAGGGTATTAGTTGCAAAAAAAACCATTCCATAGTCCGCAAGTGGTTTCCTAGAAATAATATGGTGCTCAGAAAAATCACAGAGCTTGGGTTTAGCGTTTAGCGTTTCCAGAATGCTCGCCCGATTTCAAACCAGGAATAAACCAATCCTAATCGGCCACCACAACATCTCTCTAGTACTCTCTAAAAATCTTCGAGTGAAGTATCACTCCGATAGAGTGAGATTTCCCTCCACTTCGAGACAAAACTGCTCCCCTCCTCGTATCGAGTGGAACGTTACTCGAGGCTTCGAGTCAAAGATTCACTCGAAGATTCATTCGAAGCGCCGAGTGATTGTTCTTCCGTTATGCTTTTGCGAGTAAAATATTGCGAAAAAATATATTTAAAGGGTAATGCGATGGTGAAAACAAAATTTCTGAATATGTAAGTGAATATGGCTATGAAAAAAAGAAGAAAATATTTCCCCAGCAGAGGACCGAACACCGTACCTCACCACCTTGACCTATAAGCCTGAGATCGATTTCACAAATTATGAGACATCGAGTGAGAAAGCTTCTTTTCCATTAGTGTATTTTGCCTCACGTGCAAGGAGCAAAAATGGTTTAGCTACAGGCAGGGCAAAGCTCAATAAACTATAAGAAATGAAATTGAGGAATCAAGGATACTTGGATGTTCCCACGTAATCTACGTAATCCCCATTGCGCACTAAGTACGACAATGCTTCATTTTTGGCTTTGTTGAAAAATGGGTATTTCATTGAACTTGGTGGAAACTGTGATATAATCCTGTGGATAATGACCCTTTTTGGACATTGTTTAAGAAATAGACTTTGATATTCCACATTTTTATCAGCAACCCCTATTCTCTCGCGTTATTCTCAAGGCTTTAAATGTATAATAAATAAGGACATGAAATTTATACCCTTGGCAAGCTCACATTTGTACTTGTACGAACCTAAAAATGGGGGTTAGGGGGGTTAGAGAAATAGGAGTTGGGTTGAAGGATAAAGTTGAAAGAAAAAGACTGGCAATTTTCCACAAGAATAAAGTTTTACTCGACCGGTTTCGGTGTACAACACCATCATCAGGTCACAACCTGATGATGGTGTTGTGCCAATACCTGATGATGGTGTTGTACACCGAAACCGGTCGAGTAAAACTTTATTCTTGTGGAAAATTGCCAGTCTTTTTCTTTCATGATGTTATTCCACCAAATCAAGCCTGAAACAACAACTTTTAAGGATAAAGGTCTTAAAGATAAGGGAATGTTTAAGTGGATGAGGATAAAATGGACTAAAGATGAAGATTAATTAATATTTGGTCTGGGAGGTGGTATAGGTACGTGATATAGAGGTGAGTGAAATGATGGTTTAAGTCATTTTACAATTTCGTGCCAACAACCTGTGAATTAGTCAAAATTTCAAAATTTTCCAGTAAATCCAGCTTTCCACCTTTGTCAGTAGCATATTAAATCATAAACTTAAAATCAGAAACGTGTTTAAAAATACATGAATTATTTGCACTGACTGACGTTTTTTTCTGTTTCTGAACACTGTCTTGTAGTAAATTACACAAGTTAAACTGCCAAACCATTCAAGTTTGATTATTTTTTTTTAGATTGGTTTGTTGGTTATTTCAGGAAGGCGTCCGACAACTAAGGTAATTTTTATCGTTCAGTACCCGTGAGTTTTTTTCGTTTGGGAGGGATTATCTGAGGAATGTGAGGAGGGTGGAGAAAGACCCGGTGTAAGCATCAGCCTAATCTTAACGTGAAGCGCCAAGGGATCAACAGTTTTAACGTCTTACCTAACGGAAGTAGCACCACACCTGAAGTGTTCACCATATGACATGGCGGCCATGCAGGTATTGAGATTCTAGTGACAAATCTTCGACACTACCGGGATTAGAACGCGGGACATCGGGAATGGAAGCCAAGTACTCTAGCCACCACACCAACCCGAGACCATGGTTTTTTCAATCCATCCCAAATATCGTGGTCAAATGATTCGCAGAACTGAGTGACAATTGCCTGCGTAGAGCATAACGTCAGGAAGTTGGGAAGCATACCATGGTGGTGGGGCAGGGGAAGTGTGGGGGAGGACCCCTTCGACTTTATTATATTAAATATCTATAAATTATTAAATAACAGTTAAATTCCGCAAATGAAGATACATTAGAACCTTGCGTTACGAGTAACTTGGCTTGCGGGGGTTTTGCAAGGCGAGCGAAAACTTATAAAAGTTTTAACTTGCTCAACGAGCGAGATATCACAACACGAGTAATACACGAAGGCTTTGTTTGCTGAGCGCCACGCGATCACAGCTGATCCAATGAAGGAGGCGGCATCGTCGGCTTTGTGGCATGGTGGGCTTGATGCGCTGGTAGGCTCAGAACTGGCAAGAACAGAATTGCTAGTTGTTGATTTGGATCCTTCCATTTGGATTCTAGCAGAAAATCTACGCCCCATTTTTGCTAAATAAAATGAAGAAACTTCATCCAAGGGGCTGGTATTGAATAGATAGCATAAAGAATATAATGTTTTTATTTCTCTTCATACATTTACATATGCAATTTTGTATCGTGGGACATCAACCGAGTTTCTATCATTTATTAAGGGAAAATTTTCTTTGAGATGCGAGTGCTTACAAGCACGTTTTTGGAACAATTTATCCTCGCAAGTTTTACAGTAATGTGCGTGTTAAAAATCAATGCTAATTTGTGGCTTTCAGAAAACTTTATATAACGCCAAAGAATAATTAAAAAACTATATTATGCAGATTTTACATAATCTAAAATATATCTTATGTAGAAGAATGCTGGTTTGGTTCCAATTCCCGCATAAATACCCCTAGATTTTCCCTACTTGTTGAGAACCCCTGCTTTAGAGGTATCTGCGGGAGACCCCCTCGATCTCATTGACGTACCCTTCGCCCTCTATGTATCAAAATATATCCGCCGAAGTGTGCCTCGAAGTTAGAATGAAGGCTTTTCGGGTCTTCCACCGGGTCAGGTAACGCCGGGCAGGAGGGCCTCATGGTGCTGTGATACCACCTTCCGTGATATGTAGGTGGTTGGAACGATTTCTGTCTACGTATAGATTTGCGTAGAACTGTGCCAATTTATTCATAAGATATCTGTAGAAAAACATTGAAAACATTGCATTTTTCTCGTTTCGTTGTTTTGGAAATTCAATGCTATTTTAGCATGTAGCCTTACGTGATATATTTCTTAATAATTCGATTACATATGTACACTAACAGAATTTCTTACAAACGTGAAATAATACATTTCATATAATTATAATGGTTCCTAACAAATACGAAGGTGTCATGGCGAGTCAAAAATTCGAAAAAATATATTTAAATATAATGTTCGCCTAAATTTTGAGCACCGCGTCGAAAAATCAAGTAACAAAGTGCTTAAATGACGCCCAAAAACGTCAAATATAGTTCTTTAATCATGTCTACCACTGCATGTATGATGAGTTTCGCTACATAAGCAGATGTACTCAGATGAAATGTCACCCTAGAATTTGTTTTCAACCTACTTGAAAAAGTATTCAAATGTGCCCTAAATTACCCAAGGTCACCGCTCCAGCAATCTTAAACTCCCTAACCACCACGATATATGTATTGGTGGTAACCCAGTGGTGTCCTAGCTGATAGATCTTGATCGTGATACCCGTGTACATTTCACTTGTGATATCTAATGGGCTCCAAATGGAAGGTCCACGATTTATGGGCGAGGCGGTGCGAACGGTGGGGTTCAAGTTTGAACATCAATTTGAGGCTCTCAATGCCACTTCCCCCGGTTCACTGCGAAATTTGTCTGCCTAACTGAATGGAAGAATCCCATCTATAGTTCGCAGTGTCTTTTCAAAAGCGGTCGATATCGATATAAACGCGTGCGAAACTGCATGAAATTTTCTACGCACTCGACAACTTTTCCTCTAGGCCAAAAATGTCGCATCGGGCAATATCTACGCCGACACAATCCCATGTTAGCCGCCGCTAGGGTGTGTGGCAGGACATGTAAGAACACCAGAGCTAGTGCCAGAGGTTTATAATGTAACTGTGCGAATTATACGTATCAAGTGATATTGTACGTAATGTAACCAGATTTATGTCGCGATTAAAAGGATACCCTCGAGCTAAAGTTGGAGAAATATAATATTGAAATAATATATTTTATTCCACTCATGAAAGTTATCAATTTTAGCTGAGATTTCATCAATTAATCGATGAAATTTAGTTACCTCAGACGAAATCCTGTTTTTGGGTTACCATTAGGATTTAATTTACATAGGCAGAGGATTGTGAAAATACATGCTTTTCAATAACATTTTTGTTAAACTGATTAGGTGATTTTCAATTTTTGTGCGGTCATATCCTGAAGCAATTAATCATCTTCTGGAAAATTGACAGTGAAAAGTATATAACTATTGTTTATTAGAAGTCTAAGTAGCATTTTAGCCATACTCACATGAAAATTGTTCTCACCGGATTTTTACAAGAATCTATAAGCAAAAAGGTACATAGAGTAAACAAATATGTAAGTACAACATATTTTGAGAAAATGTTTACAGAAATCTTTTGAGTAAAAAATCAACTTAATCATGACATATAGGTCTTGTTTCAACTTCTATAGCAATCTTTTTATCTCTCTCTCTGCCTTGGCCATATTATTTGGATGCGAACGAAATAATTTTGGCCCCGCCTCTGTGAGATAGTCGAAAAATGTTGATCTTTACCATTCGTATTTCAAGTCCCAAATTAATCTCATAGAATTTGTTTTGGGTTTTGCCTATTCACCGCTACGTTTATAGCATACTCTAAGAACTTTATAATTAAATACCTTTGAATGAAGAAATGAAAATGAAGAAGTGTAAAATATGGCAACGATGGTCTTCATGTCACTCAATACCCAACGATTGAAAGGCCTGCAAAGTGCATCTAGCCAAGAAAAGGGTAGGGAAGTAGGGACATGACGAAGGGACGAAATCAAGATGGGTTTTGTTACATTAGTGCCTCGTCTTATTTCTGCTATACTTGTGGATGGAGCATGGAAAGAGGAAATTTCTCACACTTATATGTTAAACAGTAGGGAAACGAGATGGTGCGTTGGCTGGAGTACTGTCTTCTTATCCCGAGGGTCTGAGATTGAGTTCTGGCAGTGGCGGAGATTTTACAGTGGAGTCCGATCCATACCTGGGTGACATGTGGAGAACACTTCAAGTATAGAACTCCGTCCTTCGGATGCTATGTTAATATGCTGACCTCTTGGCACCTTTCGCTGATAGTAGGGTAATGCCGATGCCGGGTTCATCTCCTACCTTACTTCATCTACTCTTACCAGTCTACCTACCTGTCCTCAATGGCACAAATTACCTCAGATGTCGGTCGCCATCCCCAAAGTATTCAGCCAATTTAACAGTGAATTCCTGTTAGTTGCCTTTATTTTTGTATATATTAAGTCAGTTTTGGCGAGATAGTTCCCAGGTCATAATGGAGACCATATTCGAATTTTATTTTTTAATTTAAGCATCTGGAGGAAGCATGAAGTAAATCATACTAATATATAAAAATTGAATGGTGTCTGTCTGTCCGTCTGTCTGTTGCTCAATCACGCAAACACTACTGAACCGATTGAGCTGAAATTTTGTATGTAGTTAGAAAATGTATTGGGATGAAACATAGGCTATATTAAAAATCCGTCAGAGCCCCCAAAGGCCCCCCTGGGGGTCCCTTGTGGTCCATGCTAAGCATTGGGTTCGGTGCAGTGGTTTTATTTTTTGCTTTTAAAAACTAATTTCACTCAAGATAGAGGGCTGGAATTTGTATTATGATAATAACTGCGTAAATATAGAGTTACAAATTGTAATTAAGTAAATATAACCACATAAGTTTCTAACTTGACTCATTTTTTCACGCCATGCGGTGACATTGCCCTTTCAATAGAAGGTTTTTTTGCGATTCTGTAGGTAGTACTGCGGTGAGTTATAGATTCATTTTTATAAATAGTTGAGAAAACATGCGAACTACACACCGTTAGTTTTTTTAACGAAATCTAGGTGTCAGAAGTTCCTAATGTGTTCAATATTCTCCCTCTGGAGCGCACAGCCGTAATCTATCCCATGTAAACCAGCTTCTTTTTTAAAGCAAATTGCTCGACAAATGGTTCGCCCAGGGATAATATTTTGATTTAAAAAAAGATTGGAAGATTTTTCTTTAAAATTACGCCTAAGTCATCAAATTTTAGGTGAATAGATTTATCGCTCCAACTACTTCAAGTGAAGTTTGGAGCTGAAAAGTATGAGTTAACATAAAATCTGAGTGGATTGAATTCTCATTGAAACTTTTATTACGCGCTTTCCAGCTCAGTCGTTCATATAGCTCTAGAGCACTCTTTTAACGCGTTGCAGTTTTAACAAAGCGCGCGGATTTCTTTTTTATTTTGTACAGTTCAGTTATTATGTAGGGTATGGTATGTGTTGGAACTTTTTAGTTTGTAAATTATCAAAACAAGGACATGTATTTATAGTCGACTTACTTTGAGTCCTGAAGAACAGGTGTGTCGTGCAGCTTGAGAGGGTTGGAATACTCTTCTGGGAATGGCTGGTGATTAACTTCAGCGATTCTTCTCAAAATCGTTTCAGCTTCTTCATATCTTCCATTTTCCATTAGCCAGCGCGGCGATTCAGGTAAATAGCTGTGCATATCAAGTTTACCAAAAAATAAATTATTTTATTAGTCTATGTCATCTGTATAGCTGGCAAATTCACTAGGTATTTTCAATACATCATTTCAAATCAGGCGCACATGCAAAAGAATCATTAAAATAGATATTCCACGAAGCATACTCACAAGTAAGCGACTAGAAGCAAAATTGTTGTTGGTACTGATATTGCAATTTGCAATAAACGCCAAGATGTTTTTCCAAAGAGGAGAGAGAGTCCTGGCAAACTCATGACTCCAAATGACCAGAAAACTTCATAAAATGCACAAGTTAAAATCCTGCTTTTTCCCAAAGTTATGTCTCTACCTGTTTTCCTCGTGGAAAATAAATCATTCGCAAAAATTAAAAGTCAACCAATTCATCTACAATTACATATACAAAATACCCTGCACGCCACCTCAAGGGTGTGTGGCAGGGAGTGAGTAGTCACCAATATGCATGACACTATATCCTATTAACTATGACTAGCATTTTGTAACCTTAAAAGGTGAGTAGTCTAAAAATAGTTTAAGCTAAATAAAAACTCATTTTTCTGGCAAATAAGTACGGGTAAATATTTTTTATGTATGTATGATGGATGTGCTCGTGTTGATTGACCTAAAAGGGACCTGAATGAGGGATATAATGGTACTTATTGAATATATTTGAAACTCCGGAGAGGATAGAAGTCGGAAAAATTACAAGTTGGGGACCTATTGAGAAAATTCTTGATACCAACCACGTGGGATCAGGGAAGTAAGAACTACAGGGAATAAATAGGGTGGCTTTGGATAGGTGAGGATTTAGGTTGCAGTTACACAATATTAGGATTGAAAGAATGATGACGATTATATTTTTAAGACTGTGAAGAGCTTAGAAATGATAGACATAGCACCTAGATGTATCTTAAGAGGGAACCTTTGGGGAAGAACAGATATATTAGAAAGAGAACTATTTCCATAACTCCATCCATGTAGGTGATTGTTGTTTGTCCACCTCTTGTCTAGGGTCCGTTTTTATGATGTCTGGTAATGTTCAACTCCAGGATAACGTATCATTTTCTCGAACTTAAGGCCAAATAACAATGCCAAGTAAAAGATCGTATTTTATATATTACATCAGACTGTTGGATAGTTGACGTGAGCGTTAATAATGGGAGAAAGTATGAAATTTGGTTTACGTCCCGATAAAATAGTTAAGCAGAGGTTATAAAACAGGGCCTAAATTTTAATTATATATTGCAGGATTATTAGTTATGATATAAATTGTTATTTACGCTCTGTCTACCAAAATATGCATGAAAATATATCAGTTACGAAATCTGATAAGACATTATTTGCTATGCTAGTTGATATTTGGTAATTTTTACTACTGGTAATATTATCATTAAGTCAAATGCTTACATATCATATATCCTGCCGTAAACATGAATGCACATCCAAATGCTGCCGCGAACCTCATCGTGATATTCAATTCAAAGAGGGGCACGAATGCATTTGCAGAGCCAATTACTATTTGAATGACTGCTCCATACAGCAGCACGCATCGAGGCCCCACCCTATGAATAGAAATAAGCACACAAGAGAATTTTCAAACAAGATTCAAGTTTTATTCAAGGAATAAACATCACTTGCATTAATATTTTGCCACGACACTTATCAAAAAACAGTTTCGGAGCCAGCGTGGAGTTTTTCAGTTGGGGTCGTGCATAAACCACGTTACCGTTTTCGGTGATTTTTTTTTACTCACTTCCCCCCCCCCCTTTGTTGACAACTGTAGCACTTTTCCCAATCCCCCCCCCCCGACATCCCGACATGTAGCGTTATCTCTACAAATGAAACTTTCAATTCAAAAATATTTTCCCAATTGTTGAGTACGTTTATTTTTAGGGATAGGTTGAAATAAGAAAAATATAGTAGTCGAACTAAATTTAATAGAACTATCTCAATTGTAACAAGTAATATTTATTTTTAAATTTAAAAAATCAACCATGAATCACGGCGCAAGGTACCTACTCATCTACTCTGTTCTCTCCCCTTCCCACATTTCTGACTGCTGCCTTGAAAATTGTTGTCACGAGGTCGCAAACCCGTGAGAAGGTTAAAATGTAAGCATTTTGATAGTATGAAGACTTGCAACATTCTAGAGGCAACGATTCTGTTACATTGAGTTAAAGCACGTGTCTCCAAACTTTTCAGCCCGAGGGCCACATTAACTATCAAACAGCAGTTCGGGGGCCGACTGCACACTCGAGGTCAAAATAAAAAAGAATCAATACATAGATGTTGTTTTTTATTATTTATTTAATATTATTTTATTCAGTTATTATTTAATAACACATTGATACACTAGATATGAACACCTGTATTAGTGGGAATGGTGAAATTGTTTCCTGGATGCCAAAATAGCAGGCATTTCTGGCTTTAGATTTGATGTCCCTAACATCAACAGTGACATGAAATTATCATCGGAAACGTTTGTTCTCAAATTTTTCTTCACGTATTTCATTCTTGAAAATGTTTGTTCACACATTATGTTGTTCCAAAGATTGAAATATTCCTTGATTCAAAAGTTTTGACATTAGGAAAGTTTTCCTTGGGCAAAATTTGGTAAACACCCACCAGTCTTTCTTTGAACTTGTCCCTAAGGAGATCATTTGCTTGCAACTCAATGACCTCCAGCTGCAGTTCATCTGGGCAACTGGCCACATCCGCTTCAAATGGGTTTTGAAACAGTCTCACTTCTTCTGCCTTTGAATCCAAGTTAGAAAAACGCTGCTTAAATTGCAGCTGGAGGTATTTGATGATCTCGCATGCAAATGACGTGGGGAAGTCAGCTTTTGCTTCAGCCATGAAGACCTTGCACTGCTGAAAGTGCGTCATGTTGTTGGCCTGTACTTGTTCCAAAAACAAGACAAGTATGGATCTGAAGGCCTTTAGGTGGGTGTATGGATCAGAAACTAGATTTTCCTCTCCTTGTAGTTTTAGATTCAGAAAATTTAACTAGTTATGTCAGCAGCAAAGGCCAATTTCCATACCCACTCTTCATCAGACAGTAATGGCTGTGGCTTGCCTTTACTTTCCAGGAAGTCACCAATTTCCTTTATTAACTTAAATACTCTGCTCAGAACTTTCTCACAACTTAGCCATCTTACTGCTGTGTACTATGGTAAATCTTGCGATTATATGTCTGCATCTTTCAAAATGTCTACATCTGCATCTACATACTACCCCGCAAGCCGCCTCAATAGGCGTGTGGCGGGGGGTGTTAGGGCACCAGCCGTTTACATATATAAAGGAAACGCTATAATGATATTACGCCTAGCATTTATTGAAGTCCCTTATTGTTCGGGGGAAAAACGAATTCCCATACCTATCCGTTCGGCAAAATATCTCTCTTAATTTATCGTTTCTGTCGGACCTGGAAATATAGTGGGGTTCTAATATGATGTTCTCTGTGTCATTCTGAAAGATATCTGTTCTCAATTGTTCAAGCAATCTATGCCTAGCGCGCAGCCTCCGAGTCTCCAGCGGCTCCCAGCCTAATTCGTTTAACATCTGTATAACGCTGTCTGTACGCCCGTAGCTGTTTTTGACGAATCGCGCAGCTTTCCTTTGTATTTTATTAAGTTCCCGGATTAAGTCTTTCTGCACCGGATCCCATATGCTCGCTGCATATTCAAGGTGTGGCCGGACGAGTGCGAAATAGCACCTCTCTTTTACTTTTTCATCCGAAAATCTTCCCACAATGCGCTTGACGAATCATAGCTTCTTCAGAGCTCTGCCACAGATATTACCGTATAAACTCGTGTAAGAGGCGCACCTTTTTTCCCAGGATTCGCAGCCGAAAATGAGGGTGCGCCTCTTACACGAATCTGTCCGTTGCAAAATTCCGTCACCCGAGTTTGAAGGCTAATATTTCAGAGATGGCTATATCGATTTTAAAATGAAGTACATAAAATTAAAGCTTGTTTATTTCTGCGTTTATTAATGGTGTACAAAACATTTTACCGTTTATATCGATTTCAGTGTGTGCTTAAAAACAGAATTTTAGCGCATTTTCCCGGGTACCGGACGGATGCATCGCATTTACGGCTTCGTAATAACAACACGGATCAAGATATCAAAATTTCCTTTACAAATATTGTATCAAAGATCTTTCCTAACAGCTATACGAAGTTTCATATTATTTAATGCATTCGTATTGTAGTTATAGATGCAAATGCACGGATCCGTTATTTTCCGTTCCGCGAATCCCTGAAAACCGCCGTTTAGACCTTCTTCAAGCTCTCGAGTTCATCATCATGAATCCACTTATAAAATCTTAAAGGAATTCGTTGGTTAATCAATATCAATTAACATTTATTTCGGAAAAAGAGCGTGTTCAACTGCCAGGAGCATGCACGGAAGAGAAAGGGTAAGGCGCGCGCTGTTGCCCAGTCAGAGGGCTATCCGTAAGGCGCGCGAGGGAGTCTACTACAGGCATTACCTGCGGGGGAAAACAAGTTGTCTTTTCTCTGTGCATGAGTCATTTGGACTCGGTAAATAGTGGCATAAAGGGTGACGCGGCGTTCGGGCACGCGGGCGTTCCTCCGCGTTGTCTTGTAGAGGAACGCCCGAAAGCCGTTACCAATATGGAGAAACGCCGCGGAAACATCAGATCCAAGTGAATACTTACCTCCGGGGTCTATATATTCCTATGAAAAATGCCGCGTAAATTATATGAGAATATCGCAAGCGGAAGGCTTTGAAAATGGCCGAAAGTTCGCAGTTAGGCCGCAAAACCTCGCAATAGAAGAAAAAAAATTCAAAATTTTTTCTTCAACTTCGACGCATAAAAAGAGGGGTGCGCCTCTTACACGGGTGCGCCTCTTACACGCGTTTATACGGTACTTATATGTGTTCCCCGCGATAGGTTCGAGGTTATCTTCACTCCTAGATACTTCACTTCATCTGTCGCCTTTATGTTAACACCATCCACAGCATATACATGGGGATAGTTGGACGACCTCCGCAAGAAATGTACTACCGTGCATTTGCTCAGATTAAGTTCGAGTCCCCACTCTTGACTCCACACATGAACGTTGTTTAAATCCGATGATAGAATTTCAAAGTCAGTGTGATCACTAATTTCGCGATAGATGACAGCGTCGTCAGCAAATTAACGTATTTTACTGCTAATTCGAGAGCATAGGTCATTTATGTATATAATGAACAAAAGGGGGCCGATTACGCTTCCTTCTGGGACACCTGATGTCACTTTAATTACATCAGAGCTAATTCCGTCAAGAACTACTTTTTGCTTACGATCACTCAGAAAGTCACGTATCCAGCTTAAAACTGTTTCGTTTAGGCCGCATGACTGTAATTTGTATAAAAGTTTGTTCTGAGATACCGTGTCGAAAGCTTTCTTAAAATATAGAAATAATGCGTCCACTTGTCTTTCCGATTCACCAGATTTGAGAACGTCATGAAGAAAGAGCGCGAGCTGTGTTTCACATGATCTACCTTTCCGAAAGCCGTGCTGAGAACCATGGAGGAAGTTACGACTGTCCAGGAACGTAATGATATTGCTAACGACGATATGTCTCACAACTGTCTATGGAATTGTGCCCATGTGACATTAGATATTAAATTCACCTTCTTCCCCACGGATTCAGTACACTGCTAATTTCCACATATTTCGCACAAAAAGCTTGCTGGTGAATAATACAGTGCAGGAACATTGGTTGTAGAATGTTTATCTCATTACACATCTGCTTCACTTGTTCAACCAAGCCTTTCTTCATGCCACTCATGTTCTTTCCTCCATCAACAGTCAGGCAACTGAGGTTAGTCCAGTCCAAGTTATAATCAGCAAATGTTTTTTTCAACTCATTGAATACATCCTCTCCGGTAACAGTGCCATGCTATGTAGGGAAGCCAGCTCTTGTGTTATGTTCATGTCTGCATCCACACCTCTAATGAACAGAAGCAGTTGAGTTGAAAAATGGCGGAACTTGCTTGCATTTTTCGCTATTTTAATTCGGTAAAAACATATCATCCACGAAAGCTGCGGCTGATCTTGGCAGGATACACGTAAATTTCCGTAATTTTTTCCGTGTACAAAAAGGTCTCCACGGGCCGGATGAAAGGGCCTCGCGGACCGTAGTTTGGAGACCCCTGAGTTAAAATAACGTGGGGTGTAAGGCCTAAAAACGTCTTTCCTCATGTTAAACTATGTAGTATTGTCTACGCGATATTGACGAGTAACAAACGTAAACAGGCGCATTGTAACAACTACGTTACTTTGAGAGAACCCCCCCCTCCCACTCGTTACCCGCCGTAGGGTTTTAGACCCGACCCCCCATAAGTTGGTAATGTAGTTTATGCACGACCCCTTAGCTCTGAGCCATTTTACTGCACTTTCAATTCAATTTATAATTACATAATTCATAATTTACTCTAACATAGGAAAGAGGTAAAGAAGAAGGGTATAGTTAGAATTGGTACATTGAATATTGGAACTAGGGGTGATAAAAGTAGAGATATAGTAGATGTGACGCAAAGAAGAAGAGTAAGGGTCTAGTGTGAGCACAAGGGCACAAGATGGAAGGGAACAAGGTCCAAATGATTGGAGAAGTTTGAAGATGTTTGTCAGCGGAGCAGATGATAGGGGAAGAAACGGAGTTGGCATAGTGGCAGACAAGGAATTAAAGGATGAAGTGTGCCAGGTTAATAGAAAAAATCTAGAACTATGAGTATTAAGGTGAATATTGGAGTAATCCCAGTAACAGTAATATGCGCGCATGCCTTACAAGTGGGCGTCCATTAATTGCGTGAGGCGATTTTTGCGATTTTTTGACCCCTCCCTCCCCCCTTGGTAGATGTCGTGAGATCCCCCCCCCTTATCTCACGTGAGAGTTTTAAAAATGCGTATAATTAGTGTAAATACGTTATTCTGTGCTTGATTGCGTTGAATTTATTTAAAAAAACATAATTTTCTCAATTATTTTTATTTAAGACTAGTTAAGACTAGTATTTAAGACTACTAAGAACGTAATCTAGAATCACAGTGAGAAAATCGAACAATAAAATACTTAAATAGGAACTACTAAAATTCGTAAAAGAATACTCTAATTCTAATGTAGTCCACGGGGACTCATGTGTGGTCTCAAGAGTGACTACTGGAACCAACATGTCCATGTGATTTGTTTCCACATGTTATACTTCATTTAACCCAGTTTTCTCGCAATTTTACACTGTTTCTTGCGGAAAAAAATTACGTGATATTTGCCGAGACTCTCCCAACGTGAGATTGGGTGAGATTCCGCTCGACCCCCCCCCCCCTAAACGCCTCACGTAATTAATCGACGCCCCCCAAGTAGGTTGTGACGAGGAAGAGAAGGATGATTTCTGGAGCAAACGGATCAGGCTGTGATGGAAGTACCTGCTGGGAGAGATTCATTACGTAGAAGGCTTGAATGGGCACGTTGGTAAAAGGGGGGCCGAAAAAAGAGTGCGTGGAGGATGTGGCATAGGTTAAAGAAACGCTGAATGGGGGAAGAATAGTGGACCATGCAATGGCGTTCGACCTGGCTATAGTAAGCACCTACTTTGATAACACTAGCTCATAACTAATAAGAGTGGAAATAAAACAAGCCAGATCAATCACATCATGTTCCATTGGAATCACTTGAGATCATTTAAATACATCAAGGTTATTAAGGGAGAAAGCGTGGATCCACAATATAGATTAGCAGTTACGGAGTGTGAAACCGAAGGAGTAATGGAAAGAAAGCTGCCGGGACAGTAAATATATAAAGTGGTAGAAACTGAAGGACGAATGATCCAGAAACGAATTTAAGGAAAATGTGCTGGGTGAAATACAATTAAGTACCTGAGGATGTAGCAGAATGGTGGAGTCAAAACAGCAAGATGATAAGGAAAGTGGGGAAGCAGGTTTTGGGTATATCAACGGGAAAGGAAGCCCCAGAATAAAAGGATGTATTGTGATTTAATGAAGAGATCTAAAGAAAAATTAGAGAGAAGAAAGGGGATGAGAAAAGATTGGATTCAACAGGGCACCTGGAGGATAAGGAAGCATAGAAAGTAGCAAAGATAATAGCCGAACGGGCTATTGCCCATGCAAACGCCAGATCTCTTTGTGAGGCATATGATGATATCGAGAAGAAAAATGGAGAAAGGAAGTTGATGAGAATAGCCAAAGAAAAGAGTAAAGAGAGAAAATATGTCAAAGCAATGAAACAGATGAAGGTGGATGATGGCCAAGTATCATGTGACCATGAAAAGTTCAGTCATAGGTGGAAATATTACTTTCAAAAGTTATTACATAAGGAAAATATAAAAGAGACATTGGGGAGTGATAGACCAAATGGGGGAGTAACAATAAGAATAAGTAGGAAGGAGGTAGATGTTGCAATAAGAAAAATGAAAACTGGAAGAGCGGTAGGGGCAAATGACATCCCTGTAGAAGTATGGAAGAGCTTGGGAAAGAAAGCGGTGGGTATAATATCGGAACTGATGGGTAAATTATGGATACCGGAAAAGATCCCAGAAGAATGGAGAAGAACCAATCTTTAAAGGAAAAAGAGATTTGCTGGTTGGCAGAAACTATAGGGGGATCAAACTAATGTCACAACCTTTAAACTTATGGGAAAGGATTACTGAAAGTAAATTTAGATAGGAAAAGAAAAATAGGAGATGAACAGTTCGGATTTATGCCAGGGAGACAGACGATGGACGCAATCTTTGCGCTACGAAAATAAATGGAAAGATAGAGGGAGATGAACTCCGAGATATACATTATGCTTGTCGATCTGGAGAAAACATATGATAGAGTACCGAGATAGAAAGTACGGAGATTCATGAGGGAAAAAGGAGTACCAGAAAAATAGGTAAGATTGGTGAAGGAGGTGTACGCGGGAGCTGTGACACACGTTAGGAGTAGCGTAGGTATGACTAAAGGCTTTAATGTGAAAGATTGCATCAGGGGTCAGAACTCAGCCCTTACTTGTTTGATCTGGTTATGGACGCAATGACTAAAAGCGATGATATATTTCTGTGTTGAAACAGCAGAGCCAGGTCACAGCAGAAACTAGAGGAATGGTGGAAGGTTTTAGAAGAGAGAGGCATGAAAATCAGTAGAACGAAAACCGAGTATTTGGTGACCAACAGTCATCAGGAGGATATCTCATTGGGACTGAAAGGGTAAGTGCTACAGGCGAAGCGGAGGTGCAGGTACCTTGAGGGAATTCTGGAGAAGGATGAAGGCCTGGAAGCTGGGGTATCCCATAGAATCCAATACGGATGGTCAAAATAGAGGAAATGAGTGGGGTTTTGTGTGACAGGAAAGTGAGGTATAGAATGAAAGTAAAAGCGCATACAATATGAGTGAGACCCGAAGTGACTTGCAGTCCACAGACATGGGCAACCATCAGGTTAGAGCAGCGGTTCCCAAACTGGGGGTCGCGGGCCGTTCGGAAAGGGGTCGCGAGATGAGGATTGTTATTACTTTAAAAACAATATCATTTGAATGTACACATTGTTTGTTATTTTTAGGGGGTCGCGGCTAAAATGTATGGGCTAAAATGGGTCGCGGAAAGAAAAAGTTTGGGAACCGCTGGGTTAGAGGAAAGGAAACAGGAAATGACAGAGATGAAAATGCTGAGGTGGATGAGTGAATCACGAGATGCGATCGAGTAAGAAACGAATATATCAGAGGAACATTTTAAGTGGTACGATTGAGTAAAAATATACAAGAAGGCAGACTAAGATGGCTTGGTCATGTGGAAATAAGAGTGATGACAATGCTGGAAATAGAGTGCAAAGATTTGAGGTCTCAGGGAAGAGAAGGGTAGGAAGACCCCAAGTCAGATGGAAAGATGAGGTAGCGGGAGACCTTAGAGAGAGGCTTGAAGGGGGAGGAAGTACAAAACAGAGAGGAAAAGATTAAAGAAAGGCCGACCCCACATAAAGAGTGGCATATAGCCAAAATGAAAGAAGATGATAATTTACTCTCACCTTGGGAGTACGAGAGCGGCAACGAAACCACCTGTCAGTACTCCTAATAGATAAAGATACTGAGACACATTCACCAATATTCGCCTGTTGCATACGAGATGCCACTGAAAAAATTATAACGTTAGTAACGATTTTGATCTTATCCTATCAGTTCATTGGTAAACAAAACAAAATTTAGAATTTTCTGGTTCAAAAAAGAGAAAATTACTAACTGAGATCATCTTTTATGATTACCAAATTATTACAAAAACGCGGACATACCTCTGTCACAACGGTTTCATGGAACATTGAATTGTTATCAAAGCGGAATTCTCGACACGGTGTAAGCTTCGTGGAGTAGCTGATGTTCCTGGCATAATCTGTCACGTTGAATACTTGGTAGTTTTCATTGTCATCAATTCCACCAAATCCAACATCATATATTTCACAAGGGTTATAATATTTAACACCGTTTCTCTGAAATGTAAAAAAATAATTTCAATTTCAGATTAAGGATACATGTAGAAAAGGTAACCAAAATGGCTGAGTTCAAAGTATAACGGGAGCAATCGGACCCTGAAATGAGATGCCTCTTTTAGAGTTTACTTTAAAATAACTTTATTTTTAGTATTGTTTAAAAGCTTAGTTTTTTATTTTACTTGCCAAATTATTACCTGTTGTAACACTAAATTTAAATATGCCGTAGAATTTTCTACGCGTTGTCATTGTGTAAATACATAAATAATGTACATGCACAAAGAACACAATAGAGTAAATATATTCTTTGTTTCTACGTTATTGTCATTACTTTGTCATACTGTTTCGTACATTTTTTAATTCTCCTTCCACTTGTATTTGAAAATCCACATACCTACTTATTCCATCGAAACAAAGTTTTTCCTGTCTAATAATACTCTTCCTTCTTCTTTTCATTATTAGGTGCAAATCAATTTTGGATAGACCGTCGTTTCCACTCCTGCGTAATTCACTTTTTATATATTTAGCTAGGCACTACTTATTTCGTTTAATAATATTTCTCATTCTATAAATTGCATAATTTAATCCCTAATTTCATCTTTTTTAGACTTCTAGGTAGCCTTTTTACTTCTGGAGATGTCACTTATTTTCTTTACTTTATTTCTATAATTTATTTATTTTTTTCTTGTAGTTTACTTTTATGGATGGTCCTCTTCCGTACTCACCGATAGTAAGCCATCTCTTGAAAAACTGAGAATTTTGTCATCGTCATAACATGGACGTATATACATAGCATATTCAGGCATACATTTTTTAAATATTGCCACATACACTTCTTGACGAATAAAATACATTTTGCACTTCTCCTCACACTTTTTATTCAATTTATTGGAAGAATAAAAAAGTGCGTGAAAAGTGTAATTAGTGCTAAGAGTATTTTATTCGTCAGCATGGTGAAAATGGTCGTTTGCATTCATTATTAAATCAACTTCATTCAATAAATGATATACCGTTTCGTCTTTTCTGCACATTGCGAGCCACCTTCGGGGAAAGTGCTAGTGAGTTTATCAGGTTTCATCCTGAGTTAATATCCACTACCCCTGTTTTTTGACTGACTAGTGAACTGTTTTGGGCTAGTGAGCTGTTTTTACCTCTATAAATACCTAATTTATTTGCTAGCTCCAATAGCTCTGTACATACTTATTTTAAAACAATAATTTTCAAAACGCCTGTTTCCATTTATATATATATGCATGTAATTTTGACCTACGAATGAGTAATTAGCAAGCTTGGCTTGAATTGTTATTTTTTTACTTCATGAATTTTGGCTTTTAAATACACTCATGAGGAGTTATCATTTTTTCCTTAATAATCTATTTTAAGAGCTACGCACTATCTTAGGTATCACAATAGATTGAAATATCTTCTCTAATTTCGATCTTCTTCGTAATGAAGCTACGTGAGTCTCATATTAAAGCTCAAAAAATTAATTTTCTAGTATAACATAATCCTGTAATCGATTATTAACGCTTTTTTGTAGATAGCCATTGTATTTTTTAATTGCATTAGCCAACACCAATCACTGCTGTGGTGCTAATTTGCATTTGATTCAAAACTCACGTCTTCCTTTATTGGGTGACTAATGTTGATCCACACATCCGTGGGCAAATGAGCGAGGGTTTTAGGCTGCTCACACCAGAAATCAGCATCCGGTGCTTTGAAGAGAACTCCTAACATGTGCCAAGCGGACGGGACCTTTACCAGAGCCGCCAATAGGAATACTCCAGCTTGCCACCTCCCAAAGTTCACAGTAACCGAATTCAATCGTTCTTCTAGGCTCGCCATCCCCTGTCGCAACAAAAAGATCACAAAATCAATCTTAAAATTCTAGTGAAATTTAAATTAACTAAAATATTGTGTTAAAAGCTCCTTCCGTTTACTTAGGCAGTCCACATAAATATCTGACTGGTGTATATGGAATCATTCTGCTTAGATGCTCACTTGAAAAATGAAATTGAACAATTATCTATTTATTTAAATTGTTTGTCTATAGAATTTTTTTATTTGCAAGCCATCATTTCAAGAATCCATTACATTCAACATTCTACTTCGCAGGAAGCTAGAAACACTGTGGAGGATTGAAAACAGTTATATTCTGTCTCCTTGCGGCAAAATATCGGTGCATTGTTTCTCATATGTAAATAATGTGATTTTCGGTTTTTATGGAAACCTCGCCGCTAAATAATTGATTTTTGGAGCATAGTAGCGTTCCGTGTTTGGCTTTTGTATTTTTTAAATTATGTTTTTGGCACATACTCTTTCGTGTGTTGGTTAGAAAAGTAGCCATCATCCAAGTTGATATTTTATAAGAGTCCTACAATTTATTTCGCTTTTTAAATCAGTCTTGCAAAAATCATCTTTTTTCATAGTTGGTGCCCTCTCACCTTCTATCATATGCTGCGGCTTTTGGGGTACAACGTAGATAAAGATGATTGAAATTGTTTATTTGAATTATTTGTTTATATGATTATTATTTGAATATTAATGATAATATTGATTTTTGGCAGTAACTGTGGTGTCCACAGGTTTTTTTAGCATTTACGAACTCCTATCAAACATGTTCAGCAGGCGAAACTGCTATTGGAAGACTTATAAACGGAATCGGCTCACTCTTGTAATTTGGTTATAACAAAGTTTTTATATCCTCAGCTTATTGATCAAAATTTTAATTTTCTTAGTTTAGTACATGAAATAGAAGATCAAATATTTTATACATTCAAGCAGTATGTATGCTAACATTTTTCAGTAGTATCTTAAAGCAAATAAATTATAGACGTTGAGAAAGATTATTTTTGTTTCTATTGAATATTCATGTTCAGTTTATAAAAAAAGACCACAAGTTCACTGAATCAATCAATTTATTTACGACGCGTTTCAACGCCTCAAAAGGTGATAAAATTAAAAGACCAATCCTTCATAAACCTAATCCTGAGAGGAAAGATCTTTTAACTAACTTTGCTTTTTAACTTTATTTATTATTAAAAATTAGCTTTTTAAATTTATAAACTAGCTTTTTAAGTTTATAAATTAGCTTTTTAAATTTATAAATTAGCTTTTTAATTAACTGGTCTTCTATTTGTGTCAGCTTGTACCTGAAGATGACGCCGAGGCATTGAAATGCGTCGTAAATTAATTGATTCAGTAAACAGTGCAACTTGTGATCTTTATTTATAAGATGCTGTTCCACCACGTCTCGCCGAAAAGATACACTTGAGTTAATTCATTTTCATTTTTTTAGCAATTACAACCTGGTTGTGATTATAGTTGTTAATTTTTTAGTTTTTGTGATATTTTTGTTTAGTGTATTTTTAATTATCAAATTGTTATAATATTTATACTGAGGTTTTTAAGTTCAAAATTGTTCCGCAGTAGTGGTTTTTACGTAATTTATTGTATTGCTCTCTGATTATTTGAGATATTTGCAAGCAGCAAAGTTTACAGCATCGCGTTATTACAAATTGCATCAGGTATAGGTTGATGAGAGGGAGGATTACAATGGAATTTAAAAAATTTGTCCCAATTGCTATGTTGTATTCTTGTAATTGATGTTGTTTCGTTTGCTATCTTGATTCATATCCGGGATGTTCATCCGTTCTCCATTGTTTTTTTAGCCCTTAAAGGCATAAATAAATCAAAACATTGGCATTAGTAATCGCAATATGTTGAACAAAACCTCAAACACTACAATTACTTAAATGAAAAAAACTTACGGGAAGGACAAAAAAACATCATATGTGCCAAAACCTAAAAAACTACAATTACTAAAATGAAATAACTTAATGGAGGAGGGCAAAAAAATTAATTATTTCTGCCCCTCCCTACTCTGAGCGGCTTTCGGTTGAAAGCGAAAGGGATTCTGAGCGAGGGACTGGGTCAAGGCCGCCAACGATATCTCGGGTCGGCCTTGACTCAGTGTGCGGGTCAGGTGCAGAGCCGAGCAGTGAAAACTAGGTTGGCCGACTATAGCGTCCGAGGATCCACTGTGGAAGGGGGTCTAAGGATGTTGCGCTGAAGAGTTTGATGACCATATCATCGGTAGTGCTATAAAAACACCTTACATAACAACTTACTTACAGAAATGCTAATTAAATCAATTAATTCTTTTGCTTCGGTCTCAAAATTTTTGTAAATGCTACTCTTTTACAGCGTGCTATATTTCAAAACTCATTGTTCTAAAATATCAAATTTAACTTTTCATGTGTTGCTTGAATAAAAATTAGCACATATCATCTTGCAGTGAAGGTTTTTGATTATAGTTGTAATGCCACAAATTACAAGAACTAAGAATTTTTTACGCATTGTGAAATCAATACGCAATCGAACATCCTTCATAGGTCAACCATGCGCTCTTTCAGCAAAATAAGGTGATAATTTGTCCTAATTAACTAAGGATAGAGTTAATTGAATAAACTTTATTTATATAGCAGTTTATTTTATAAACAATATTAGCATTCAGTAAATGAAGTCACTCTGTTGCAAATTTCTTAAATTATTGCTTATTTTATCCTCAGAGATGATTTTTTTCGATGTGTGTATTGCGATGGAATGGACAGAAGTTATTTTTTCAGAATAGCGCCATTTTTTCTTGATCGTTCATAAAAAATGAAGATCGATTGGGATCACAATGAGGCTATTTTTCTGTAATCTCTGGCAATAGTTTATGGGCAATCATAACAATATCCATTATCTTTGGAAATCCATCTAGGCTACGTCATAACTGCCAGTCGAAATTTACTTTAAATAGTTGATGGATGAGGCAGGAATAGACAGGGATGAAACATATAGTTTTTTTCCCGAAGTAGACTTGAGTAAAGTCTTCACGGGTTTTCCACAAGGTCAGGTAATATCACATCCCTGATTAAGATGGCGGAGTCAGCTATCGAAACGTCGGCAGCCCATGACCTGACCCGTGGAAACTGGTGGAAGATCCGCGAGGACTTCACCACAAGGCAGTGGTTTTGTTGTAATGTCACACCGCTGTTTGTTTCGCTTCCATAGCCATTATACGCTATTTTTTACATTTTCTTGACATTTTTGTCTTCTTCCTCTTGTTAATGGTCTCTTTTTGGTGAGAGTATCGTTTGCCAGCACAGTTATCTTCCCTTGTATCACAGGAATATCATTCAAAATGCTGCCCAAGTAGCCTATGCACTCCACTTTCTCTGGGGCAGTGGTTTCTTAACCTCTGATAAGTGAGCTGAAAGGGCCATTTTGGGGTTCACGAAAAACTTGAATAATGGAGGATTTAGGGCTTAAATACATCCACATCTGCTACCCTGTGAGCTACCGCATGGGCGTGCGGCAGGGGGTGTTAGGATACTAGCCGCGTAAAGGTGCAAAGGAGAATTTTTTAGGGAGGTGAAAAGTTGAAGTGTATTTTGGGTGTGTTTTGAGTGGATTTCAGTTTTTATTATGGTCAATTATTGTGTGTGGGAAGATCAAATTTTTTTTCCCATCTGTTCGGCGATACATCGCTCTTATTTTATATTTCCTGTCTGACCTAGACTTGCATACTTAAATATCAGTAAGATTGTGCAAATAATTATAATTTGTCTTGTATATGGGGTTTTATTTTTGAAAATGGGTGACAAATGTGTACACAAATAAAAAAATTGTTTGGGAAGTTCTACTCTATTTTATTCCCTGCTACTTTCAAGTTTATTGCAGACTTCTCGGCCATGGGTCTAGTAGCTTCTAGGACTGCTCCCGTGTTATGTCCACGAAAAGTAAACACCTTGTTTATTCTGTCCCTTTGACATCTCTCTCTCAGCCACCATGCGTCCGTTTCGCCATTCTCCACGCCCACTCGGTGAAGCTGTTTAAAACCCACAATTGCCCTCTCTCTCGCTATCATTGGACACTATCCAATACTTTCCTCATACAGGGAGAAGATACCTTTTGAAGAGAAATCTTGGTTTATATGAACTGTCTCCTGTATAAGGAGGCACTGCAACCGTATGAGTTAAAGCAAAGACTGCATTATGACTGCATCCCACCTTTTCGTTTATATTGTTCTTAATAATACTGTTTTTATTGATGATATGCCTTAGCTATAACAATTGTAATAAAAATATAAAATTTGCAGATAATTCGACAGTATATTTTAACGAACACTTTCTCCGCCAAAGAAGACGACGGAAGCGCTGTTTCTAGTTTATTCACTCATTTTGCCTTCATTTATTTTAGTAATTCTATAATAACTAAACAAATAAGGTATATAGCTGCGTAATTTTACTGCCACTTAATAACTATGTGGGAGAGTTAGCTTCTTATGAACAGTTTTTTTTACGAAAATGGTATTTCAATTAGTTAAAAAGCGCTACTTTTCCCATTACTACCTATACTCGCATTAAAACCATGTAATTGAAAGTCCAGTTTGCGAAACAAATAGCGTGTCTTGTCTTAGGAACATGTTTTTATATTAGGTTTATGTGCTAGAATATTAATCTTCGTTGAATTTGTATTGACCACTTTAATAATGAATGAAATAATTTATGGATGGTTGGTCGTCTTTTTTATATATAATTTTTTTATTTCTCATATAATATTAATAAAATTATACTTTAGTAATTTTACTGTGCAACTACCCTAATCTGGGAACAAGACAAACTAAACATATTTTCTCTAACTCCAGACATTTCAGGTGTTATCACTGCCTTCTGCTAATCAATCCCTACTTTCCTATCCCATCACGTGACGCAAAAAGTTCTTCCACGTTGTTTCCAGAATACCTATTATTTTTAAACAACTAATTCGGTGTTCCAATAAATTTATAAATTGACAAATATATGGAACATGAACCTCTGCGGTAACGAGGTAGCTGAGACTCACATCGATCACGCTAGAATTAATTATGTTTAGCGAGTCAGAAGAAGAGTTGTTCACCTAGGCTTTGGAGATGCAGCGATAAAAGAAGAAGAAAATGGCTGAGTTTAATACTACATTGGCTTACTTTCCGTGAAAAATCGGTTTGCCTAGACAAGGATTCGGACGTAGATCTCTGGATTTTCATTAAGTGCTTCAACCAGTCATGCTACCCAGGTGTGGGATTACCCTGGACATCAACTTAAACGGAGTTATCCGCTAAGAATAAACTCGAATTAGTGAAATTCACTTTGAAAAAAAGTCATCCATGCGGACTTGGCTTAGATACCAGATTCGTGAATTGCACACCGATTGCTTCAGGTTGGACTTTGTTAAACTAGCTTATCTCAGCTATCCTGAAGTACTTTACATTAGTCAAGTTAAACATCTATAGTTAAAAATTGGCTCTAACCTTGTCGACTTATGCATTACGTTCTAGTGCGAGTATTATGTGGTATAGCATGTACTATACCTCGCGCGAACATTTTTTTCTTCATCTTTTCCCTTCTCTTCAGAGGACGCTCTTCCTTATTTTACTTTTCCATTCTTTTCTATTTCTCATACCCTCCTCACTCAGTTCTTTCTTCCTCAAAGCAACGACTATAAAGCCTTTCCACCTCCTGTTTTATCTGCCTCCGGGCCTCCTGCCCTATACCTGCAGGTCAAGCATCCTCCTCACAACATGGCTCTTATCCCTCCGGATCATTTGTCCATACTAGCGCATCGGTCTTTCCTTAGCTTTCATTGACACCTTCACCACATCATCCATCTCACAGATTTAATCATATCGAATCCTATCCCTCCTTGTTTTCCCCATGGTCCAACTCAGCTTTCTCATCTTCACACATTTAATTTCTTCTCCTGCACTTTCCAGATCTCACTGCTATATATAATTGCCGCAAAATATGGTTTGTTTAAAGATTCCGTGAAATCTCCAAAATGGAGACCATTACACAACGAGTTTTTCTACAAGGGTATGGGTGTTGAACCGAAATAGCTTTTGCCGAATTGTTTAAGAACAGCATATTTCTTTGACTACTATGATTAACTCTGTATTAAGTGTGTAAAATGACAGCATGGGTACATGATAAAATAATATTGAACGGTAATAGGTGAGCGGTAACTTCAGCATCGCATTGTAAAATATTTTAAAAATATCTACGCAGAAAATATTCTTGAAATAGCTTCAATTTTACAATGTATATACTACTCTAATATGCTATCATAAATTTTAAATTTATCAGGAGAAATTCGGTTAAAATATTTCATTTTCTAAATGACCATTAAAGTATATGCACCATCATACCGTTGTGGCACTTTATTCACGATACTAGCCCAACAGATAGCAGTTTAGTTCCTCGAGGAGATATGATATTCCCAGGGCTTGAGGATTCCTGGGTAGCTGTAATGCTTTAAGTACTCGGCGTGAATTGGAGGGATTTGTATTTCGCATCCCAGTTCAGACGAATCATTTTTATTGGTATTATTTCAACTTGCTTCGTGAGTTTAATCACATATATATCCACCCAATTTTTGAACCCCTTCCCGTTGTTCAATCTTTTCCAAATTGTGTTTACATGTTTAATTTTGATGACAGATTCTTGTTAAATATTTTAGAATTTTTCACGTTGTCCGATTTAATTTAATTAAATATGTTTTACTCAAGTACATAGAAAAAAAATTAATAAAGCATTACGTATTGAATATTAAAACATTGAAAGCATTGCAAAACATTGAGGGGGTACACCGCTATAGAGAAATTCCAATTTTGAACTACAAAGTAAAAAATAAAAATATATAAAAAACACTTTAAAAACTGGTCTTATTTCAAAATGCACTAAAAAGTAAAAAAATAAAATTGCACTAAAATTTACAAAGTTAAGAGACCTTCTATTCTAAATTTAGAAAATATATTTAATTTGAAAGTGAAAATGAATATTTGTTTTCTTTATCTGTGCAATTCGTCGATGATTATGAGGCAAGAACGTATAATCGTACATTTAATTGATCATCTAGTTGATCATCATGATTATAAGACCAGGGAACAAAGTAATTTATAAGTTGAATTTGAGCCTGCAAAGTAATTTTCTAAGTTGAATTTGAGCACCCTGGTCTTATAATCATGATGATCAACTAGATGATCAATTAAATGTACGATTATACGTTCTTGCCTCATAATCATCGACGAATTGCACAGATAAAGAAAACAAATATTCATTTTCACTTTCAAATTAAATATATTTTCTAAATTTAGAATAGAAGGTCTCTTAACTTTGTAAATTTCATTCTAAAATTTATTTTCTACTTTTTAGTGCATTTTTATTTTTTTACTTTTTATTGCATTTTGAAATAAGACCAGTTTTTAAAAAGTGTTTTTTTGTATATTTTTATTTTCATTGTGGACGACTAACGTTAGTACGTCTCCCTAACGGGTGACTCTCGCAAAATTTATTCTCGAAGATAATCTAGCTACTGTTGAGGCAGTAATTTTTACATTTTTATTTACCTTTTAGCGGGTGGTCGTCGTCCTGGGACTGACAAACGTTGATGCAGTGAAGCGGGCTTGCAGTCCTGTGAGAGGCCCCGGCGTTTTGTCCCTTTTTATGCACATGCTCAAACTAAGAGCTTTAACTCTTGAGCTCCGAGCTGAGCTCTCCCAGCTCCGTGCTGCGAGTCCTCCGACTACCATTCGGGCCGAATCTTTCGTTATCACTCTAAACCGGATCGGAAACTGGAGGAATGGAGCAAGCAAACGGTCTTGTCTTCCCCCTGACCTTTCCCCGTACGAAAGGGAAAGTCTTAGGTATTCCGTTTCGCTGCGTGAACTCCACGCCCTATCCTCCCTCAATTGTGTAAAAAATATAATGTATAAACACATGGTAATAGGTGAACACCTAACGTGTGAGTAAATATTTACACTGATACAGAAAAATCATCTGAGACTGAAGAAGTAAGGTGCCACCATGCTAAAGTGCTTGAAAATTTCCTTATGATACCAGCATACTTCATGTTTTAAAATAAGATGATGAACAGCCATGCCTCCACTCAAATAAAAGTGAGTTTGGAGGTAGGGATCCCATTTTCGGATTTAGTAAATTTTGCATATTTTTACATTCTTGAGAAAGTTAATGTCTGAAAAGTCATGACTGGTGAATGTGTGTGATGATACATGATATTCATTAATGTGTGAAGAAACTCGGGGTGTAAATGTTGACTTATAGTAATAACATTCATAAATGTTGAATTTTTGTAAACCTAGTGGAATTATAAAAGAAGAGTTGACATGAAGGTTCTGCTCGGTGTAATAGGGATCAATCCGAGGAAATAGTGATGCATCTTGTTGACCCTCGATCAGTGAGATAACATACAATAAAACATTCAGAATTTAAGCACAGAAAAACATATTCATGTCACGATGGTGTTACTTAAAAATTCGCAATTTTAAGCTTGGATGACACGATAATATTGTAACGCTATAGTTTATCTGATGGCACACGGTAAAAGGAAATAGGGGAGGATAAAAGGACAAGAAGATGTGCCGAATGTGGGACAATCCAAATTTTGGAAACCTCTACGGTGGATTTTTGTAGAAAGTGGGCGACAGCGACGGTATTGCGTGAGAGCAAATGTGGGCAAAGGCTGAAAAGGTGCCAGAGAATAGCGTAAGAATGAGGTCGGGAGGAGTAGGTAACAATAAAATTTGATATACAACGCAAGTGAATGCCAAAAAAAAGTTTTTGCAAGAAAAACAGGATAATTAGCTAGGAAAAATTTGAGAGAAAAGAAAATGATCATGAAGGTAATATGATGTTTCGTCCATAAATTGTCTAACAGTGTGATACCACGGAAAAAATTATGATAGAAAAGTTTTTGGGGGTACCGAAAACTTCATGAAGGAATAAGGTCGATAATTGGGTTCTTGGAAACCATAAACGTATTAAGCAAGGAATTAGTGTAACAGAGGCTCAAAAAGTTATTTTATAACAGTGTGGAATAAATCAACCAAAGTAAAATGTTTTTCCCGATGAAAAATATATATTGAGGCTTAGTACTAGTTTTAAATCCATTCTCTTATATTGTAAGGTGCTTCAAGAAAAGACAAATGAAATTCAACTGTTTTACAGTATGTAAAAGTATTTCCCTATTGGGAGAAATTCATTGTAAAACCTTTTTATGTATTATTTAAGTTACTACCATACCACATGGTCAACTTGTAACTGATATTTCAAATAATAATAAAATTTGAGAAATTCACAATGATAGTACCTTCTTCCCTGAATTTGAGCTCAGAAGGTTCAATTTCGCGCTGTCTGCTAAAATAACATAAGTACAACAGGCGTGCTCTTCCACTTCATCAGTCTTTATTTGAAAGAGTATGGGAACCTGGGTTCAAATTCCAGTCCAGGCTAATTATTTGTTCACTGCGGATTACTTAAGCTGCTCTTCTCATCGAATGACTACGCTGCAGTTACTGTCGAGGCCATTTCCACGATACCGTGAATTTAAATTTAGGAGCCATGTTTTCATCTTCTCCAAATGGGAATCTACATCTACATACTACTCCGCAATCCGCCGTAAGAGGGTGTGGAGTTAGGTGTTAGGACACCAGCCATGAAGGTAGAGGGAATTGGGAAATGTAATTGGATAAGGAAAACGAGGAGAATTTTTTTAATGTTGTGATGGATTATTACCTCACTCTATCTTCGTTGTAGAGATTAATGGTGCGCGAAAAAAGAATTTTAATACATACCAGTTCACTAGTGTCTCCGAATTGTTGGTTGGTTACGTATAATAGAATATAAAGGTATTGTTCTAGGACAGAATATCCTAGAACAATACATTTATATTCTATTATAAACAGAAAAAGAAGCTCTTTTTCTGTATCAACTGCATGTTCCATAGCGAAGCATTTAAGGAGGCGATCGGTAACTGAGGTCATTTGCGTCATTGAGGTTGGGTGGGAAGGTTGACTAAGGAAGGTTTATATCGGAAATAGAGGAAGGGTAAGGTAAAACCCGGCATGAACAAGATTCTGCTCTTAACGAGAGGCGCAAAGGGATCCACAGTTTTGCCCGACGGCCCGACGGATCAACTCTACTTGAAGTACTTATCCTCACAGCACAAAAACAGCAACCGGGATACCATTGCTAAAAAACCGCCTCATCTGACCAGATTCGAACCCATACCCTTCGGAATACGAAGGCAGTTCTATTGCCACCACCTCAAATTGATCCCCGAATCACTCTTATTTAGTTGTTTCTGTGAGTTCTAGAGATGTAATTTGGTAATGACGAAGGCTTTGCTTTACTATTCGTATTATTGCGTGACAAATGGTGTCAAGAATCTGAAAGGTGCGGTTGTTGAGAGCAAACTAAGAGAAAAGTAGGTGAGCCATAAATATGGTGTAGTAATAAACGGAATGGCGAGGAAAACTCGCATAGCATGCATGGCATGTGAGTTAGAATTCCGGTAGGATGAGGGCCCCATTGCAAGCGACCCGCGACCAATTCACAAGGTCAAGAGCAGTGGTAATGAGGAGGATTGAAAGCTCGTAAAGAGTGGAGAATCTTGAAGGTGAGAATCCAGGACCATAGTCGTGTTTGTTGCAAACAAAGACTTTAGTAGGAACCAGGGATGTTGAACTACTAATAGAGATGACGGTGCAGTTCCCAAGCATGGAGCTTGAGTGTGATAACTATAAACGCGCTTGGGATATGAAGGCAACGCCCACTTCGACCAAAACATTGAAATCGCTGTGCGTGTGAAGTTAACTTTAACTGCTCGAATCCGAATGAAATATAAGCTGGATTAAAAATTTTACTGCTAAAAATGACAAATGTTCATTCAATTGTTTATAATTCATGAAACTCCATTGGATGATGTATTCTGACGCCAAACGATGGAGGGAACCGTTGTCGTCTATCGTGTTGCTATGACATTTTCAGCGTGAGAAAGGGACTAAAGTATATGACGGATATTTATTTTTGGAATATTCGCTGAAGTTTGATTCAACAGTAGTTAATCAACATTATGCGATTCTGATAATTATGTTCGAAGAAAGGAAGCCCAATTCAATGAGAAAAAGTTGATAAACCAAGTTGGTGCATTTCTGACCACACGAAAAGCTGGCGCCTCCAGTGTATTTCAAACTCCTTGGTGGAAACGAAAAGTGAATGGGTGTGATGTAGAGGAATTTGAGCGCAATTTTTGACCAAATACTTCCGTATTTCGCCATCCAAATACGTTAAAGGAGCTATGAGCAGTTTCAAAGTGTGCCGTATAATAAAATACTCGCCCTTAAATATTAATTTTATAATTTGAAGGATAGAACCACAAAAAATACTTATTGTTTATTTCTTAACCTCAGAGAAACTTGATGCTTACTCTTAACTATTAACCAGTTTCGATGTATTCACCTTATCAATACTTCCTTTTGTTTTTTCTCGGAGTCAACATTCTTTTATCACATTCAGTGTGTAAATATTAGTTCTGAACAAATTTAACTATCGGTCCTTTGAATTAGAAAGTAGAAGACCAAAAACCTTGATAATCATGACTTAAAACTTACTGTAGGAGTTATTCAGAGTGTAATTTATTTAATAATCGTATTTACAGCATTTTATAATCTTTATGCTGAGTAGAGGTTTTATTATTTCAAAAGTAGCCAAAATTAATCGTCCCAGTTAAAATACAATCAGTTTTGAAGGCATTTGGAAAACGTGAGCATTTTTATACTCGTTTTTGGAGTTACATTTCATCGATGGTGTTAATTATCAGAGTAAGTACCGCAGACACCGAGAAAACTGATTATTAGCGATGGTGAATGTATAAATCGTTTATAACACGCCGGTGTGTATTGTATTTTATAAATTGAAAATGTATCATTTCTTTCTGTACTTTTATCTCTACCGGAAGGTCAAAGAGTTTAGTAATTTAATATAATCTTATTCTACCCCTATTCTAAATGACGCAAATATTAATTTGGTGCAAAGTTCTTGCCCATAAAAATAGGATTATCATTCACTTATCGGTGCAAATTAACAGCAGTCAAATGTAAACATTGGATTCAAGAAGCATGAAATTCAACTTGACTATGAGGACATTGCCTAAGGTGAACGGATGGCTAGATTAATTTGAATATCATTAAGCATCTGAATGTGAAAGAGGAAGTGTCAGTGGCCCATTGTTCCAATTGGAAGCTCCATTTAGATTTCCCTTGGCCTTGTCCGTTGTGATTCTTTACCGTTCCTCGTTTACTTTTGATCTAGAGTACACATGTCCTCTTGCACAATATCTCCGCATCCCATTGTTAGCCCTTACCATTTCTCACCGCCTGGTCTCCGCCTTATCTTCTCTTCCAAGATTCCGCGAACGCTCCTGGCAACCAATCGATTCCCCTACTTCCGTCATTTTAGCAATTATGTACAAGGTGTCATATACAATTTCCTTTGGGTCTATTTGGGCAATTTTATGAAATAGCCTTTGGTGAAATAAGGACATTGAAGGGTTATTCTCTACTCTCCAAGCGAAACACATCTCGAGCGGAAAGGTAAACTATCAAAATTGATGCCTTTTAAGAAAGATTTTCATTAGCTAATTCAAATTTTCATTTCTTTGTTGACCCATTAGCCAAATATTTACTTTTCATTTAGAGACTGGAAGTTCTCTATCCAGTGAAACATCCTTTGATTCCTTTAAATTTGTTAATTTAGAGTACTATTCGCTGAAGGGCAAACATGCCATTTGATTAGGCTTAAGGAATAAAGATGAAATATATAGAAATCCATATATTGAAATAAAAACCTGCATGGCATTTTCACAGCCATTAGTATTTCATTGCAGGAGAAAAACTGCATTATTTGGCGTTCCATAAGCAAGCATGAAGACATACATCATGAAAAATTGTTGCACCACAAACATATATCTGCGTTTTAATCCTTTATGACAACGTGCCTGACATTACAGAGAGTATCTCTTTCAACAAAAGCATTTTAACATTGCAAGGCTTCTTCGTTTTAATTTGCCGTTTTATTGTGAAAGTATTTTTTATGATTTTAAAATGTATTTTGGAGGGATTAAAAATCTGTTTGACAAATAAAATTACAACAAAATCATATTATTTTTATAAAACACTATGTAAAATTTCAAACGTAATAGAGATATCAACAAATCTCTTTAAAATATACTTAGAACAAGCGATAAACAACTGGAAACGTAAATGCAAGAATATGGGAATACCCTTTAACGACAACACTCTCTATATGCTCTGCTTTGCAGACGATCAGATAGTGTTGGCACAAGACTACGAAGATCTACAATATATGACTAGAAAACTAACAGAGGAATATAAAACATGGGGGTTGGAGGTGAATATGTCCAAGACACAATATATGAACATTGGCGGAGCGAGGCAGAACCTAATTATAGAATATGGGGATAAAATAGCGTACACTGAGCACTATAAATATCTTGGAGTTAAAATTACTGATGACGGTACCTTAGATGAAGCTATATCAGACCGAAATAATCAGGGAAGAAGGGTTATTAGATTATTAAACAGCACCCTGTGACAAATATCGAAAGAAAATAAAACAATAATATACAATGCCATTTTTAAAAGTATTATAACGTATGGATGTGAAGTCTAGCCTATAAAGGAACGCACTAAACAAACATTAACGGCTACTGAAATGGATTTTTGGAGACGGGCTGCGGGACGATCAAGGACAGAGTTACACATGACAGAATACGACAGATAATGAAAGTCAAGCACTATATAACGGAAGAGATCTCACTATTCACTCCACGTATCGTCAACCAGTAATTAGAGCTGCATATTTTTTCCGTTGCGCTCCCACGAGGGGACGTCAAGTAGGATTTTCTCATTCCTTGATTAGTAAACTAAGGTTATATTCATTATATAAATAATTTTCTTGTATCATAAAAGTGAGGTGAGTCCGGGGTGAGCTCTACCCTCAACTATCCAAGCCAACCTTTGGGTTGAATCACTGAGTGAGAGTGAGTGTATCATGCATTCAACGCTTAAAACCAGAGGGACTTTTAAGTGATTAGAAATTTGGAGAGGCGGGGTGAGTTATTCCTTTTGCTTCCTATGAATTTATTTGTATTACTCTCGCGTTAATATACCTGGTATGGTATTAGCTAATTAAGCAAACTGAATTTATTAGGTAAATCCTTAAGCATGCACAGAAAAAGAGCCATATATTTTCTTTTAAAATTTATCCTATCGTATTTCATTCGAGAGTCACAAATGTACGAGTTGTACGTATTACGGAATGCTTAAGAAATTTACGGATTCCTTAATGCTTCTTAGACCATTTTTTTACGAAATAAATCATCGATGCGTTATATTTGAAGTAGGGGGAGTAATTACAAACGTATCAGATGAAGTCAAATGCCTGAGACTCATTATTATCATAACTTCAGAGCTAACCTGGAAAAAACGCATATGAAATATTTACGGGCTGCATTAACAAGAAACTGAGAAGCACAAATATTACTTTTTCCACAAGTACCACTAGTGATTACACAAAAATCAGATCGAGACAGCAAGAAACTATAAATAAAAAATTCACTTCCATCCTCTGCCTCTTTAAATTCCCTTTTCTCCATTCAATCCCTTTTTCATAGCTGATGTCCTAACACCCCCTGCCGCATGCCCCTACTCATCGGGCACTGGGGTGGATCACTGGGCAGTATGTATCGATATAGTCCTAGATGAATGCTGAAAATTTATGACGCGTTTTAAAACCTTCCCCTTTATTTTTCCATCATCGTCCTCCATCAGACATCTCTTCATCAGAAAGAATAACGGGAATCCCCTGTTAAAAAAATTCATATATTTTTCCTTAAGTGAAGTACTATGTCATCATTAGTCAACACGTAGGCAGAATTGGTGAGCTGTAATTGCATTAGTTTTATAATCATTATATTTTAGCAATGCTTTGACAGATTTCTGACTGAGTAATGAAGAGGTCCGGTCTATTTGAGAAACGAAAAACGAGAACGAGAAATGAAATGAAATTATGGTAGATAAGCATTTCGTTTATTTACTTCGGCAACATTGGTTGTTTCTCAGCTTCTCATTTTTGCGAATAAATTTCACCGTGTGTATACCACGCTCAAGAAATGAAAATGGTATGTTTCTTATAAGCCCTAGGAATTAATTTTGGTTAGTATAAAAGTATAAAAGTATTCTTAAAGTATTCGAATTTTTGAAAACTTTGAAAGTGGAGCCACCTCTTTAGGATCGTCTCCTAAAATACTCGATTGAGTACGTACAATGTTTAGGGTTTGTACTGAGGCTAGAATGCCGGATTTCCTTTCGGAAGGTTCTATTTCTAACATCCGGCGGCATATTCTCAATAGGACCCCGGCCCTTTCTCTGTCACCTATTGGATGGCACCTCAAGTTCAGCTCTCAGCTGTGACATTAAAAGGCCAATATTTGGCCTTTCTTAAGAGCTGCCTAGTTCTGACGCTAGGTTTCTTTCCACCCATCCTCCGCTTTTTAAGGTGGCTGGAGCGGTAACCGTGGGTCATTGAGTGCACATTTTAATATTTTTTCAAGTCGAGAAAATAATTCTACTACCACATTTTATTTAATTGAATATGTTTATGTGATGGAACTCACAATATATACAGTCTTGGAAATGAATGAAAATAATATTTTACATTCTTTTCCTTATAGCATGCTATGACTTGGGTTCACAGGCGCCGTATTCGAAATATTGGCGAACATTACATTCAAATAGGTACATTTTTTTCGAATCTTTGACTCCACTTGTCACCTTGATGTTTGTCAGCAACAATTATTATCATACGAAATGTATTATTTCACGTTTATAAGAAATATTTACATGTGTAATAGAATTATTACGAAATATATCTAATGTGCCATAAGGCTAAGTGCTAAAATGGTATTGAATTGTCAAAAAAACCAAGTCGGTAAAATGCAATAATTTCAATTTCATTTTAAATATCTCTAATAAGAACACGTATGCAAAGCTTCACGAAAATATTTACATGCATAACCAATAACCGCTCCGACCGCCTTAAAAGTAACCCTAACCTCACCAACGCGTTGCAAAGTATGAATGTAAATATTCTGATTGGCACATATGACCTCACAGTGAACGTCACTTTGACTTAAAGACGCCTTTCGTTAAGAACAGGCTGGTACCTTCGTCGGTTTTTTTTCACCCTTCCTCCACTCTCCGAGTAATAATGATCTCGTCATCCTGCTGTTGACGGACAAAATGACCTCACGGTGAAGGTGACGACTGGAATATCGTTAAATTATCATCAGCAGAAGACTACGGATGCGATGGAAACCCTTAAACTGTGGTTCCCTCTCTTACTCGCCGAGAAATCCAACTACTGAACTACATTCGGATGGGGCCGGTGTGGTTGATAGAGTACTGTTCTCCAATCCTCAGGGTCAGGGTATGAATGCCAGAAGTGGATGAGGCTTTTCAGTAGTATCTCCATACCTCTCAGGGACCATGTGGGGAGCATTTTAATTGCACATATTTTCCAATCATCGCAATTGCACAAATTATGTGGTACGTAGTCAAGCTCACGGTGTGCCAATTTTTGGCATACTCGAAACCTCGAAACTCAAAATTCCTCGGAAACTCATAAACCGCAGGACAATCCACGATGTGATAGCACCTCCCCTACTCTCCCCACTACTCCAATGGTCAGTTGCTTCCCTTCCTGCGCTTGTCAATTCAATCGCGACGATGAACTCCTATTGAGTTCCGTCGCAACGGGTGCAAAGATATACCCCAAAGAAGGTGAAATTTGCTGTGAAAAAAAATCAAGAAATTCACCTTAAATTAAGATAACTTTGTGGTTTAACTGGATAATACATCTGACCGGAAATGGGGAGATAAGATTGGTTGGTGGTGAATAGCACTTCTGACCGGTAATACGATCTGGGTATGAATCCCGGTCAATTGAAATGATTTTTTATGGAAAATTCACCCTCTTTGGTGTATTTCAATTGCAGTTGTCCGCCGCGCTGTCGGGTTTAACTATGAACCTTGTGGCGTAACTATTTGAGAGTAGGCCTACGCTGACACCGGGTTTCTCTCCACCGTTCCTTTTATCTCTTTATTTCTTCGAAATTCTTCGTTTATTCGAAATTCCTCCTATTCTCACTGTCACAAAGGACCTCAAGTTATTGGTCGCCTCCCCAAGATAAAAACAAAAAACAGAAATTCATGTCACCTCAGTTGTCGGTTACCTCCCCTACTTATTAGTATTTCTTGTAATCAAATAACCGAGATGAAGATTATTATAATTTATTTATTTACTTCATCATCCTTAATGGTGATAATGGCTCTAGTTTTGGACCTCCTTGCCTAATAACCAACCAACAGGAAAGTAGCGCAAATGCACTACGACAAGTGGTTCAAGAAAAAGTGTAGAATTTTATATTAGTAAAATAAAGGAGGGCCACCTTTTTCTACAAGAATAAAAAATCATAGCTCGTTTAAATTGTAAAATTCTTATGAATAGAACTCGAACTGAAGTCAAAGTGCCATAAGAGTAGATATTTATTAGAACTAAGATACGGCACTATATCATTCAGGGTCACTTTTCAGCGGAATATGAAGCACCAAGAGACGTCAGTTTATTTAAAAAAATACCACATCTACGCAAAAAATTCTGCAAATTTTACTTAACAAGTATAAAAATGGGCAAATAAATTCACCGGAGGTTCACCGTGAAAATGTTCAATGTATTACGAAGTATTTGGAATATATACCAAGATATTAAGTATCTCATTTGTATATGATCGGCCATCGCATTTCTTTTGATTGCCTTGTGCCGTGTCCTCAAATAGATAGGTACAGCTACTAACTGAAATAAAATAAATAAATGGTGATAAAATAATTAAATTGATTATATCGTCATTTTCCACTTAAAAGAATTTTAATACGGCGCGTTTCGACCAATCTACGCCGTCAACAAGCACAGATCTGATGACTTACAGAATTATGTACCTGATGATGGTGTATTTACGGAAGAATTCTTCATATAAAGGTAATCAAAGCAGGAGCATACCTTTTTATACCATACTCATATCTTTGTAATATGAATAATTTCCAAGTTGTCTTGCCTGAAACCGAAGCTGTTTAGGTCGGCCATATCTCGAGTACGCCGGGAGTATTTGGGACTCTACACAGATAGGATGAATCCGGAAATAAACAAAATACATAGTAAGACACGCACACGTCGTCAATAACTGGTACATTCTAACAGAGAGGGCAACGCAGCTGATGGATGGACTGCTATGGGAGCCATGAGAGACTCTGGAGGCTGTGCTCAAGGATCAGATCAAATGGAATATTCACATCACGCCTGTTTCTGGATGAAATTACTTAAATATATTATTTAGGAGGATATTATTTTAACACCAAATTATAGGTATCTCTAAAGCTGACAGAGGCGACTAAATGAAAGAGATACTTTAACCAACAAATTGGTACAAAACTTCCCTCTTACCACACACCATTAGTGACTACAATAAAAAAACCAGACGCTAAGACACTCCATTTTTGTCGTTTCCCTCTACGTATTCCTATTTATTTATTAAATTAAATATGTAGGTCGTTGTATTAGGCAATTGGCTTGGTGGCAACGGTCAATAATATAACATAAGTAATGAAGTTGAAAAAAGTCAAAACATTATACTCATTGTGAAACTCATGACTTATACACACAAGCTATTAGTTTTTCTAAATCTCTCCCTTATTCCTAACACCTTCTGCCACACAACCATGCGTCGAAGCGGAGGATGGTATGTAAACATTGGTGAAGATGGAGAAAATAACCATATACTCACGCCACTCAGTTTTTAGAGGTGCTGGTAAACGTATGATTGCGCATCCTGTCCTCGCGGATGTCTTCAACGGCTGTAGTTTGTGGTCACTTGCACGCGAATGAAAGACGAAGGAACGCGTCGTCGTCTTTAGGTGTCAGAACAGCTCCACGGCTTGTCGCCCTCCTCAGTGCCAATGGTCGTCTCCGTATTCCCCAACGCGAAGACTTCCCTCGTCCTATCAGATTCTTGGGAAGCGGGCGGGCGGGCCAGCAAGCAGCGTTTCCACATCGGAGGGGAACCAGTTGTCTCACTTAACCGCGAACTCCAAAGGGTGTGATCAATGTCACCGCTCTGCTCGTTCAACATCCGGGCAAGGAACAAGAATGTTCATTCCTCCGACGGCTTCAGATTGAAATCTAGTACATCGAGGAGGGATTCCACGGCGGCCCTTTTGCAACAGCGGTGGAATGCGCGAGAAGATTCCGCCTTCTTACGTCACGGATGCAGTAAATATGTCGCCCGTGGCTCTGGAGCTTTTCAAAAGGCTAGTAAACGGCGCTTGAATTTTGCAGGAACATAAATTAAATGTTGAAATATAACCTTGAATTAATAGCTCGTAAAGGATATTTGTGCTTTTTCATCGTACCATCCATTTCTGATGTATTCTTCTCAAACACGATTGGCAGTTACTATTCTACGAACGTGTTGATCATTTGTGCACTAAATTCCACAGTTAAAATGTTACTACAACAACCGCATCCAAAACAATAACATCCTTCAAGCATTACGGTGTATACTGATCTAAAGGATACGTAACTTGTGTTTATAAACATATTCATTCGCACATTGCATGCAAATAATGGTTGTAGCCATGGGTCTAATCTTGAAAGAAACAATAAAGCATTCAACTCTTGCGCTACAACAGAAATGTCGTATTTATAAATGACTAGCAGAAATACCTACCCGTTGATTGTCAACGGCAGAGATAAAAGTATGAAACAATATAGTAGTTCTATTCCAAAAGAAGGGAAAATGACCCTTCATTTATAATCTTAGTTTTTATTTACTAAGTGTAAGTTACCCATTGTGTCGCCTAATGATGCTTAATATGAAGCTATTTTACTGAAATTTTTTATACTTAAAACAGTAAAACTAAAAAAGTATTTCAGTTTCGCAATGGGGAAGATCGCCATAAATTTCGAGCATATATTCCCTTATGTGAGTTAGTGAGAGAGATTTTTTTCCAGTACCAATAGACCCCATATTTGAATACTTTTAAAAATAAGTACCTACGCTAAAAATTTCAAGATAAACAGATTATTCATTCATTCCGAGGTGAAGCAGAAAGCAGTGATTTGGGGACCGATTGGAACCTCAACCGTACCACGTTAGCTTTGGGACTGTGTTAAGGTTTAATAGATTTGGTACGTAAATCTCTATCAGTGTACAATATTCTACGTAGTAAGCGATAAACTAAGCATACCACTTGGCCCTAATTATAAAATCAAAGTGAAGTGCTAAATACAGATACTATGTAAAAGCCGTTAAGCGCACATGGAGATGTTGGGGTATATAATACCACAACTAAAGTCTCAATGAACTTTGCTAATATTAGTCATTTAATTAAATGTAAGCTATTAAAGGCCCGGGCGAAATTTCACATTCATAGCCCCTGCTTAGGTTGCTAAGGAATTATATATTTGAAATCGGAGATAATTTGATAAATTTTGTATCAAAAACGTAATTGTAAGCAAAAACGAAGTGTTTAACAAATTCGATTGCAAGAATTAAATAATTCATTCTTTCAGCCAAACATCACTGAGTATGTCAGCTATGATTATTTTATTATCTTGATAAAAAGTAATTTTAAAAAAGCAAAAAGAGAAACCTTTGCGCAGATTCTAATGCTTTTCTTAAGGCAGTAACTAACAGGGGCCCGTTTTGGAGCCCGTTGGAAACCTGAGGTCTTTTTAATGTGGCCTATGTTCGTTCCAGTCTAATTAATTACGCACATGAAAAATTTCAAAGTAATTGGTTCAGCCGTTTTCGCGTGATTGAATAACAGACAGACACCATTAGATTTTTATATATTAGTATAGGATTACGAGGAAATCGGACGCAAAAAAAATAAACGTTTGGCCTTTCAATCATAATTCAGCGCAAATCTCGCGTTATTAGAGTATTATGGTGTATTTTAAAGTCGTGAAATGAACTATCCCAACATGAATTTCCACTGATTTCCATACTCTTCCGGTTACGGACTGAGAATCTTTTGGCTCTCACTCGGTCCATCCTGAAGTTGACGAGTTCTCACGGTAGTTATAGGATAAAGCCAATATATCCGCAGTATTTCAATTTTGTAGGCAAACTTGAACCATTTATGTAAAACGGCGAGTCAGTTAGTGTTAAGACAGCTAAATAATTTAGTCGGGTGTGGCAGAAAGTAGTGAGTAAATTACCCTTTTTTCCGAGAAATAGAAGAACATAATTAGTAATGGTTGAATCACTGAATTAGATACGAAATTGTATTCAATTAAAATTGTATTTATAATATTTCACTTCTAATCAATAAATAATTTTTTTAATTTTACCAAATTACAAGCGGAACATTCGTAATTGATTGAAAATCAGGATAGATTCAGGTGATTACCTAACGTTCTCAGTCACACAATTTTATTTCTATTAAAAACCGACATTGCTAATAAAATTTAATGAGCTTTTAATAGTGCTTTAAAAGAATAAAAGTTAAGATATGACTTAGACGCGAGACAAGGTACCAAGTAATCTTTTTTAGACATGAATGTATAATTTGTTCCTGTTGAAGTGTTAGATAATAAATGACTAGATTATTTGCGTTGATTACCCATAAAATATTACTGCTACTAATTAAAATAACATATGTGATTACTTACATGATAACTCCCTACCCATTTGAATAAATTGATTTTTTCTTCTTGGACTTAGATTGCACTTATATGGCAGGCACGGTTCATTTTAGTGGATCACAAATCGCTCACAATTCAAATTTGACTAAGACATTCAATAACTACCACAGTCTCCCGCGTTCTGAGCCCAAATATTACAGCAAATCTAGGAATTTGTCTGTTTTACTCCTCATGAGCGGCTCCGATTTTGAAAGTTTTGCGATGAGACAGATTTAATGATGAACCTAAATCGAAATTCCACTTTAAAAAAATAAAACTGTTAATATCAAAGGTATGAAAAAATTTCAAACGATACTCGAACTATTAGCTATCGGAATAAATTGCGTGAATTACTGACTGATATACGCTATGTGTTGTTGTTTCTTTAAAGAAACTAAAAGCTCTGGGAAATTGAATATAATCAAAATACATAGACACAAAAATGGAAATACATGGACATAAAATAAAAAGAATTCTAAATGAAGTCTTGCTTCGTTTGGCAAACTCTGTTTTAGGAAATAGTCCAATCAAGAGATACAGCCGAGCAGGTATAGCAGTACCTACTAACAGGCAGTAGTACTTACCAAAAGAAAGTTTTCGGAATGAGTTTCAGGAATTATACTAAGCAAATTACACGACATCACTGCACGTCATTGGAAATGGAAACGAAGTAAAATACAAAGTTCTAAATGGAATGTTTCTTGATTTAGACACCTCTTTGTACAGATGTGTACAGATATATTTCACCAACCTTGTTTTCACTTCACCGAGTAACCGGAGATAAAGTCGAATCGTACTTGGAGCATTCCTTACCTCAGAATCCCCTCCTCGCATTGTTCCTAGATTATGATGGAAGGCACTGATGATTCCCTTGCGAACTCGGGGTTATCCGTTGACGCACTCCTCGCAAGTGAAATAGAAGTGGAGACCATGCCGGCTAGATGTCGACTGGTGAGCATCTGCGACATCAACCCAATCCGGAATCCTCGCGTGGGCATGGATAATTTAATTACCAAAATGATTACGACTGTCACGGTTGGCCGTACACAAGGAAATAGGATCACTGACCACTGAGAATACACCCCGCACTCATCCTCAAATACTTCATCACAAATTGTGATTTCTGCGCACTAGCCAATACGGCTTGGCGCTGCGTTGTAATGATTGAAGAAAGATCTCTGAATTTTCGGTGACCTAAGAGAATTTCTTCTGGCAATTAATCTCCCAAAATGGTTCGTGTGCTCATCCACTGCATGGAAAATCAAGTGCTCGGAACCATCACGTAACATCGATAAAGATATTTTAAGGAGATTGGAATGTCACATGAAAATCATGCGTGCCATTTATGCGTCTTTTATGAAAGGAAGTGTACTCTCTCAGTTTATGTTGGTAGGGTATTAGATTACCGCAGTGCATTTACCACAAATAACCCTTGAAATTACTTGCAAATTCTTCCACATCCTGAGGGTTCATCACATTCCTGAGGAAACCTGGGTAGTGTTGTGGCACCGAGAAAATACATATTTACAGAGTGCATATACCAATATATACATACGTACATGTATACTGTGCGGTATTGGTCAGTGCATCAGTTCGACAAGACAAAGGTCCCGCATGTAGGTGGATTTTTTCTCAAAGTAATTTCTGCGTATTTGTTCTGAAATGTTAAGGCCATTGTAACATCTTCAGCCAATGGAAGAGATTGAAGCGCAAAATGAAAAACCATACCATTTTTGTCGTAAATCTCTAATATGTATATATAAAAGAAGAAGTACTGACTGACTGACTGAATGATTCGTCAACGCACAGCCTAAACTACTGGTGAAAGAACTGCGAAATTTCGAGAATATATCCGTACCGTGGAGCATAGGCGCGCTAAGAAAGGATTTTTTAAATAACCTATTTTTGGGGTTGTTTTTACCCCATTAATATTAACTTTAACTCCCATAGGAAAAGCATTCACTTTGGTGTATATGTTTCTTTATTTGCTTTTTTAAATTACTTGCACTCAAGATATTGAATGGAAATTTATATCATAGAACGCATAAAAGAATGCTGTATTTAATTATTTCATTCAATTTTCTTATACAATTCGTTTTTGCCTAAGTATTGCGTTTGTAGCTCTAAATTCATCCATTTTTCTTCCTTTTCAACAATAGAAATTTCCTTGGCAACCAGGCGTGAATATTCATTTAATAGCGATTTAATGAATGGCCATTCACGCCCGGAGCATTTAAAGGCCAGGATCAGTGACTAATTTGATAGTGTTTACACCAACCTCATTATTTGCGTTTAATTGCTTTTACATAGTATCAGCATTTAGCACGTCACATTAATTCTTATAGTCACATACAACGGCTTTCATGTTTTCTCTCCCACGCTGAATATTAACGGGCATCCTCACCTTGCCCTTATTAGCATTATTTATGGCCACAGTATCAAATCACTATACCAAGTAGCATACTTGGTATTTTTCAGCTTCTGGAATTGATATAGAATATGTATACCATCAAAAATATTCTGAGAATTTGAGCTTAAAATCATGATGCGTAGGAACATTTATTTTTCCAAGAAAACCGAACGACAAGGGATCAAACTGGAGATCATGAGTTACATGAAAAGTAGACAGTTTTTTGTGCATAGAAGATATTTTATGATCCTTAAAGTTTGAAAATTGTACGACATTTCGTTTTTGAGTTTTACACGAGAATGCATACTTTGTACATTTTTTATAAGATTATCATTATATATAAGCGAATTACAATGAAAATTCACTCCGAAGTTCCAACATGCGGATAGATAGTACTTGAATATAGTACGCGTCATGCATTGATTCATATTGCTAATGGTAAATGACATCATCTACTAAAATTCAACGGGCATGATCATCTTGCCCTTAGCAACACTATTAAGCACTATTTCTGGACCAAGATTGTGTAATAATATTACCAAATATGTGGATTTTGTACCATTTGTTTTTCTCTTCTTCTAAAATATCTATAAAATATGCTATTTAAAATATTCTCTAAATTAATCCTCAAACTTTATGTCATGTATAAATTTTATTTTAGCCAAGAAAATGTAAATAGATCAACATTAGCCCAGTTCTTTTATGCATTATCGGTGCAATTAATTCACAGCTTCCCGTGCGAAGACGGGTCCCGGGGGTATAGTTTTACTCAAACGACTACAGTTCCCCGCTCGCCTTTCCTTCTCAATGACCACCAACAAGGCACAAGATCAATGTCTTCAGTGGTGTGTGGATAAAATCTGGAAATTCTTTGCTTTTAATATGGTAAATTTTATGTTGTATGCTCAAGAGTGGGACAGCCGAAAAATTCATTTGTTTTTGCAAAGGGTGGTAAGACCAAAAATATTGCAAATCCCAAAGCACTTGAATGCATTTTTTCAACTTTTAATTTAATGCACACAAAATCATTCTTTCATTTATTTTGTACGTGTAAATTAGTCTGATTTGTATATGTGTGCCTACTTAGAAAGAAAAAGAGGCATTGCAACGCATGTCGGGCATTTTGACGGCATGTGCAATTTGGTCAGACTTTCATAAAATCGAAAGTTACGAAAACGCAGACCTACGCCACTGGACGAACAGACACCAGAGCGAATTCGAAAAAATAATGTCCTAACCAACGTAGACCTGACTCGGGCAGATCAGCATAGCTCTTTTTTTATTCTGGTGGGGGTCCGGGGGCGAAGCCGTCGACATGGGGGGATCCAGGGGGGCTTCACCCCCCTGGCTAGCTGCTGCGGTGAGCGAAGCAAGCCGTCAGCGGCTAGTACTTGAATAAAATGGTATCTTTCATTAACTGAAATTAAATTTATCCTTTTCGCTACTTTTTTCAACCTCTTCGCCCGAAAGAAATAGTTAGGAAAAGGCCATTTCTTCATAACTCAAAGCCATCTCAATTTTTAAAATAAAACTTAAATAAAGTGTTCATTATTGTACTTCCCTGCTGCCGGCTCCTCGGAATAGTAAATTTAATCACATAAAAAATTGATGCGTCCCGAATAACCAGCGCTTGTATTGCTTTCACTTGGCTAAGAAATGTTGTGGAATAGAGGAGTATATATTTATACAGCACCTGAATTGTAAAAATAACCTTCGAAAACATGGCCTAAATTTTATGCAAGCTAAATTTTTTAAATTGATTTTAGAACAAAATAATGGGGATTCTCGTTTTTTCATTGCAATCGCTCGTCTTTAACATGGCCACTTTCTAACTTAAGTAGACCTCGTGGTGGAACCATGATCTCCACACTTCCAAGACGTTTTCCTCAATATTTCTTTGGACAAATTCTGTCTCAGAAACTAAATTTTCAGGCAAAATTATTTAATTAGAAATGGTACCACAGACGACTGCTTGATTAAGTTAGACACTAACTAAAATATATTTGTTGGAGATGATTAATGCCATTACTTTTCATCAGCCTAGGGAGGCTAACTGTAAGAACATTGCATATTAAACGGCACGCATGACAAATGAACTTTTCTAATTTGTTGAGTACTCGTAGTCAGGGGTTTACACCTCCCTCAAGATCATTCACCATAGGATGTAAATGGCATTAAATGGCGTAAAAATTGCGTATTGTAAACTAGATCATTGCACGGGTGATAACGTGAAGGATTACTATTTCCCTATTCCAGCAGTCTCTCTCGCAACTTTTACAAATAGTAACCGATTCTAAAGACGTATTTTCTTGACCTTAGTTAAACGAAAGTCGTGGGATGAAAAAGATTGAATAAAGAAAAGTGTACTTTTGTGAGCAAGCATCTCAGATAGTGTTTATAAATTAGTCAAATATATAATTATTCATTTTCATCTTGTGGGTGATAAGCCGAATTATACCGTAAGCATTAAATGTTATAAAGTATATTGCCGAAATGAAAGAGCAGTAAATTAGGAGTATCTAAATCAATGTTATTGTATGTTTTGGTTGAACGAATCATTTTAATTTTCAATCAATCAAATTTGGAAAAAATGTGCCATGATGCCTTCAGGCAATTAATATTATATACTCCAGCTGCATACTTTTGCTACTCTTGAAACATAGGAAACCTGATTTTGGATATGACTAATGTTATGTGCTTAACTAATGCTATAACTCCCTAATGCTCTATAGGAATAATGATTTTATATTAAACGTAGACGAATAATTACGATGAAACGTGAGATTATCTAATTAATTATAATTATCTAATTTAATTATATTAACTAATATATATTTACTTGCACGCAAAATATAAATATGGTACGAACTTAAAAATGGAATTATTTCATTTTTAAGGTGAAGATCGCAAAGGTTGTAGTACACGGATGTCTGAAGTTGAAGATAAACTGACCTAAGTCAATAGCAAGTTTCTCTGTAATTTTGATTTGGGTGAACCGTGATAATAAAATTAATATACATATTTGTTCTTCAGAGACTTTCGGTGACGTTCGAATATATATCCCAATGATTATTTTCATCAGTATATTTCGTCGTTCAGCTTTACTCCAAAGGCTCAAAAACAATAAATAATTTATCATTTTACTGCTGAGATCAAGTATATCCCCTTAAAAACTATACCTCATGGTAAATTTACAGCCATACAACAATTGTATAAAATAAAATTATTACTACTGTATCGAATAACATAATAATATTAAAAATAATAAATACACGTGAATATTTGACACAAATTCCGAATTAAACAAATCTGCAAGTGAATTAAAAGTTTGAAACATGAACAGGAATTAATTTTATTATGAAGTTCTCTGAACGATACCCCTTGAGATGTACCCCTCTTTAAAAACAAGGGTTACTATTCCCGGTGTGGCGTGGAGATCATTGCTAATCCCTTACTGCCTATCGGGCTAATGTCCGAGGAAGCACAAGAGGCGTGCAATAAGCACTTCAAACGGTTCCGCGAGGATTTTGCTCGGAAGTGCTCGCGGGACAAAAATATTGAAGATGTTTTTGTGCGGTTGTTGGTGGCATCAGACGCAATCATATCTAGCCTCAGGCAGCTATCACGAAAAAAAATCAACACCTTGAGCACTGAGGCACTGGACTTATTGGTGTGCCCGTCAATTAAAGACGAACAAAATTGTTTGAATTTGTCACTAGAACCGGACGATGACTCAACCAATGACTCTGGAGATGAGTAATATGCTTTTGAATTATTTGTGAATTGTGTGTGCCCTAGCATGTTCATTCCCGTGTATAGACTGATAATATAAAATTTAATGCAACAAATATTTATACATGAATGAATAATTACTTGCAGGTAAAAATACAATATGATAATAATGGTGTATGCGTACATCCTGAAAAATTATTGCAGTACAATAATAATGATGGCGATTCATGGTAAATATGGTGATCAATATATTCCTAGTCATTGATCCACAAAGAAAATCTTGCTAGTCATTTTTCCACATATCTTCGTTACGATGGCCATTGGTGTGTCTTTTATATTGTGCAATCACTTGCTCTCGTAAAAAGAATAAAATTCAGAGCTAAGGTAAAATTAATTTGGTTAATGCGGATAAAACATATTTAGGAACAACGATTACTGTTCGATTTTATTAGTTACAAACAATTGTTTTAACAATGTTTCTTGTAAGAACAAAAATAATATGAAAGAATCAACAAAAATAAATTCAAATTAAAAAATATTTAGGAACAGCCATTTAATTTTAACTTCATTTTGGTACATTAATTTTTTAAATAATTGGTCTTTTAAAAACAATAATATCACAGGTACAGCAAAAGTAACTTCAAATTTGGATTCAGCAGATTGTAAACCTTTCCTAACAACTTTCAAGACTAGTAAGTAGGTATGTAGAAATAACAGCAGTATTTATTTTGGCCAACTTTTTGGGATTTCGCCCCACTGTGCGTGGCCTAACCAGGTTGCCATCCGCTTTCCCATTAGCTTTCCACTGATTCATCAGAGGGTCATGTGCATTTCTAGCTCCAATTTCATTAGGAATGGTTGACGCACTTCCGTGGAGGAAAAGGAATTCGAAGGCTCTTGCTAATTAAGATATCTTACGAGCCAACCTGATTATGTACCACTCACAAGAATTACAGGAGGGCCTAAGGGAGGAGGCCCCTAAGGGAGGAGGGACCCAAGCATTATCAAAGAGTTGACCACAACAGGAGTGACAATCGTCTCAAGTTGTACCACCCGGAAATTTCATTTTCACGGAAGGTATCTTATTCGATGACGAAGCTAATGCAATTAGAGTGTCATCCATAAGTAAGAATAAGGAATTAATTTTCCTGAAATTATAGCTGTAAATTAAAATTTAACGTCTAATTAAGGGTAATTTCAACTGCGTGACACGTTTAGTACGCTGGAAAAAACTGTGCAAAGAAACGAGTCACCATGTTTGGTGAGGTTACAAGACAGTACCACGTCCACATGTTTCTTCACCTTAATTAAGAACGCAGCGGCTGGGACTTGCCATGCACGCCCAAAAGGCATATAATTTCACAAGAATAATAAGTATATACCTCAAAAGTGAACAGTGTTTAGTAAAAGCCCAATTCTAATGATAGTCCGAAATTCGATGCAAGGCAATGGAGTTCCTAAAACAAGGCGAAGGATTGACCATTTCTGAGATTATACGAGAGAAGGGTAACTCGCAAGTAATTAATAGTTAAAATATTTTATACGTATGTCCAATATAGAGAAGTTTATTTTTTAGCTTAAAGCTATATATTTACTTTGTTTACTGCCTAGTGACGTCAAAGCGAAGATGACGACGTGCCTTTTTCAGCGCAGCATCAAAACATGTCCTTCTACAGTGTTTTAGAGCTACCTTTACGATTTAAATATTACCAAAGACTATCAGTATTTCATTTTCGACATGAACTTTCGATTGAAAAAATAAAATTATTACAAAACCCTGTGATATCTTCAAGAGAGGGAGTATAATTAAGTGTTTGAAGGCCCACGAATTGGTAGTTTGGGAAATTTTCGGAAAGGCAGGAAGTCAGCGCTGTAGCTTTGTGCAAGGATGTGATGTTTTAAGCCCGTTTCACACGACACTTGATCCAGCACAAGGTCTAGTATACTCGCTAGTATGCTAGCTTTCCAGTATCGTGTGAACAGAACCAGTATAGTGGCTAGCAAGCATGCTAGCTAGTATACTCGCTGAGCCACTGGATTACGTACTTGATGCGGTACTAGTTTGCTACTAGACCCAGTAGGACCCAGTGGCCATCTACCAATCACGTTCACGTTACGGACGCTGTTCGATCTTCTCTTTTTAAAATTAGTATGGAATCATATGGAATAATTGCTTAATAGCAAGCACAAGGTCGATGATCGTGTGAAACCTTCTAGTATACTGGGTTTCGTCCTCAATATCAAGTACCAGCTAGCGTATACTAGGTCTTGTGCTGGATCAATTGTCGTGTGAAACGGGCTTTAGCTTTTTTTTAAGGATAAATGCCACTGTTGTCGTGTACCTGTTCCGGGCACATTTAAACGAGAGTTAAATAAGAAAAAAGTTTTAAACCGTATTTACTGACTTATACATTTTTAATCTCTCAACATAAACTTTAGAGTATGTATTTAGAATTGAAATGTGACACGATGAAATCTCATTCATGAGCAATCAAGTGCTATAAAAACCAATTTGTAAAATCAAGTTTGATGAAAATCTTTGATAAGCATTATTTCAAATGGTGTGTAACAATATGATTGATTGACAGGTAAATATATCTTTACAGTAAATATATAGTATCTTAAAATACTGCATTTAATTTGCTCTTAAGTTAGACCCTTGATACTGTAATATCATAATCTCTGAAAGTCATACCCGGAGTACCGAATTCGTAAATATACTGATTCCGAGCGCACAGGTAACATCAATCGATTTTTTTGCTATCGTAAATATTAGCTTTTAAAATGTTTACCACTTTTATCGTAGTTTAAAACTAAATAATTATCCCTTTGAAAAATGTGTGAACATATGATATTATATGCATAACTATCCCTTTGAAGACGAACTGAATTAATTTGACACTTTTCTTAACCCTTTTAAAGTTTTTATATTTTTTTTCAACAGTAAAAAGGGCCAATTTTACTGAACTAAAGTTACAATTAGGCTTCGTTACAACTGATTATAACCATTTCATGTTTTTCTCTTTTCCCAATGACATATTTTCTCGTGGCTTTAGTCCAAATTGTCTTAGAAATCATGTGCGTCCCAAGTCACGCGGAATTTTTCCTCATTGACCTTGTCGACGCGATTCAAAGCCAAAATATAAACGCATCTTTGTTCATTCAATCTCTTATTTTCGCATTGCATAGAATCGCAATAAATAATTCAGCATCGCATTACGGGATTACCCAGAATGATTGTAAATGATTCCGAAGAATTTACTAGTTTGTGTGTGTGTCATATGACTTTTCCCATGAGCATCAGCCGTAATGATTTCATAACTCATCCTCTGAAAGGAACATGAATTCTGAAGGTGTATCTCAAGGGTAATAAAAACAAAGCATAGTATTGGATTTGGCCTTGAAATGTTGGCTTCGCGTCATCCCCTTCACATTTAATTGACCGCATCAATTGATAGGTCGCCCTCTTTGTACAGCAATGACCCATTTTTGCTGAAGTGCATAAGCGTCCTTGTCGTGGAAATGGTGCTTGAATGCATGAAATCCATGGAATATTTTTGTTTAAATATGCACATTTCACATAGAATAGTAATGTTAGTGTAAAAAAACCAATATTCTCAATAATATTAATATACATAGCTATTATACATGTACAATATTACATGTATAAATTCACCAAAAGTATATGTAGATAATACATATAGGTGCGTCAGTTAAATATTATTTATTTTTATGGCATTGGCAACACAGTCTTTCATCTCGTATAATTTGTTTATAGGAATCTTTTCATCTAGATGGTTAAAATTTGAAACTAGATGAGTAAAATTACATATAATCTAAGAGAAACAATTGCAATTTTCCACAAATTTTTTTATTGCGTACAACGCGTTTCGGCTCACAGAGCCATCATCAGGCACAAGACCAAGACTCTGTGAGCCGAAACGCGTTGTACGCAATAAAAAAATTGGTGGAAAAGTGCAATTGTTTCTCTTACATTTTGAAGAACTTCCACGATATCTCGCCTGAATCTGTTGAATTTATTAAAATTACATAGCTTATGATATTTAGAATCCAGTGAGACCATAATGAAGAAAGTAGAGAGAGTAATAATAATACAATTTAGGTCCAGCTAAGCCAAAGCGGCTTGTCAGCAGGTGCCTTTTGTTAAATTTATTTTGCTGTGTAGCTTTAGGACAACTTTAACTAAGCAGCCACGCTTTGAGTGATTTATTAAGAGCAGATATACTTTCAATATCATGCATTGCCATAGGAAATTCATTTAACAACCCAGGGACTACATGTGTCTACAGACCTCTTGCAATGGGGGTTAAAATACTTGGGTAACAATAACCTGTTCATTCGTCGAAGTTAAATGTCAGTATTGATCACACGTATTTTTATTTATTTGCTTTCGAAGAAGTCACAATTTAACACATATTTGTACTATTATCTTAACGGTGACAAACTTAAATTTTTATACACTCTCTCACATTTTTCTCCTTGGTCATCAAATGCGTAATAATTTTATTTTGTACCGTAATAACCATCTTCAACAAGGTGGAGTTTGTACTACCATAAGCCATCAAACCATAACGTATTACGGCCTCAGCTAAGCCTTTATATATTGATATTTTCAACTCATGAGGCAAGGAGTAGGTACTTAAGATTTGACATTTGAAACAAAATACACCTTAGTTTGTCACATATGTAGTTGATATGATTACTAAAACAAAATTGTTCATCTAATATTATTTCCAAGTATATTAGGTGTTTAACTTGAGTAATTCTTGCACACGAAAAGTACCTGCACGTTTTTCTCGGTTGGCCACCCTGGTTGGAGTGTAAACAAAGGTGGGTAAACAGTGTGAGGTCTGTTCTTCTTTTTCATTTAAAAACTGCATCGAGTAAATCCAGATTGGATAGTTTTCATTCCACTGCAATGATCGAGAATTTTTACAGTTACCTTTCTATTAGTAGGATAGGATTCTAGCCAGTTCGCATATAGTGTACCTATATGTAATTTAATATTAATCTTCAACTGCCTCCACCGCTAAGCCATCTCATATTAAGATTCGTTTCTCGCGCATTAAGTTGGCACGAGGGGGTCATCAAGTTAAAAGAGACCTTAAAACCAAAGACCTAGGTTGGAATGACAACTCTCTAAAGTGAGTGAATAGAAATGAGTGCCAAATTAATGTAATTGCAAACTCTACGCTTTGGTGAGGAGACAAAATAGAAAGATTGAAATTCGTGTGGATTTGTGATGGAAGGTTGTCTGCAGAGGGGAGGCGGTGGAACCGACAGACACACACGGACGGCATCCGCTGTCAAGCTGAACGAGAATTATCGAAAGGAAATTGGTCATATCATTTATGTGAAGAAAAAAACCACCTGATGCACAAGCAATGATCATACGTAGCCCCGCGTTACCAATTAAGAAATTCGTGATTCCAAGGTTTGCGACATTTTGCGACAATGTGTCATGTAAATAATCAGTCATTACCAGCCCATATATAACTATTCCGAGAAATTTTCCTTGAAAATGATTACCGCAGCATTGATTTATTTGCACCGTGGTTTAATTAATTTAAAAGAATTTAATGATATGAAGTATCAAACAAGTCATTTGCAGCGGTGTAGAGACCACCAAAATTCTGTTACTTAATTGAATTCTTTGAACCTATAGCGTCAAGCTGTCTTACGACATGTAGAAGTAATTTTGTCCGTGGTGATTTCATAGTGATGATAGCTGATATATGAAAAATTTGATACAAAAATTATGGTCTATTACTAGTTCCATTACAGACAACTCACGATCTCAGTGAAAGTAGTACTTTGACTTATTCATTTATTGTTAATGGAATAGGAAAAACTACTAATAATGGGCATCGTCGAATTGCCTTTTTATCTAACCATAAACTAATTCTTGTTGAATATAGCTTTAAAACTACTGTTATTTAACCCGAGCATATTACATTTCGAGGGTTCAGTAAATTTAACCGTAAAAAGATTTTTTGACCGACTGTCGTTAAAATAAGTCTAGATCTTCACGTCCTAAGTTCTTGAGCCTAACGGATGTGCGCAAATTGAGCTGAGTAACAGGTAAGTGTTTTCCCACTCCCTCCTACTCCGCCTATCGAATTTGCACTCTTATGCAACAATTGGACGTTAAACGACGTACTGTCCGCCAAACGTAATCATAAATTATTTTGAATGAATACAAATTAATTAATGAACGAACTTCAGTTTAAAAGAAATGTGTGTTTGACGCTAAAAAAGTGACCTAGTAAGTTCAATTTAAAAAAATATGTTTTTGTTACTAAAAAGTGACCTCGTAATCTACCTTAACTAGTTGATAGAAACTAAACTCTTGAGCAAACTCTTGGAGTTAATAACTACAATGATTCTTTGCATTGATACATTTTCCCCATATTTTTTTCTCTGTAGGAACTATCTGAAAAATAATTTCTCGAATGCTTTACCATATAGAACAAAGAAGATTATTGGTGTGATATGTTATAATTTCGGGGGATATTGAAGCTGTGAAAGTGCACAACCAGCCAAATTGAATCAATTTTGAAGTTAAGATGATAACATTGGTAATAGTGGCGGAATTGCTGGCGCTCCGTAATGATTTATATATCTAGAAATATGCTAAATGGATATAATCTCATATAGCGCACTATATTTTATAGCACTTAAGAACAACAATTCTGCGCGTTTGATAGATCATTTTTCGCAAAGAAAGCAGGCTTCACGTACGTGAGTCGAGATGTCATCTACTAGTGGTGGCAATAAATGAACACAACAGTTTCATTGCAATTGTTTCGCAACCGAAACAGTTTTTTTAAGGAAACAGTTCCGCGAAACACCCTCTTGCGGACAACAGCTACATTCACACCAAACAACAGGTGATCTATCGGCGCTGTTTGAATATGGCTTGTAGTTCTGTATCCTTTGTAATAGGAAATGTTTCACTTAAATAAAGTAACAATTTAATTTGCATTCATGAAAAATGGGTACTTCGCAGTTCTAATTCTATCTCCAACGATGGGCGGACAAGTGTTGGCTAAATAAGCCAGCAACAGCCTGCAACAGATTCACATCCAACAAATTGTAGCTTATAACTGAAACGCAGCCACACGTGCAGTGCAAATGGAACAGAATATAAGACCAAACAGCTTAAGCTATTCGTTGCCGCTGCACAGCACAGAGCGCAAAGGTGCGGCTGCAGTACGATCTCACGAAGCTAACCTGTTGTTTGCAACAGTTATTTGAAACAGTTGTCTGACCGAAACAGTTGCGGTTGCAACCGTTTCGCACCGACGACGCTTTATTCCACCACTATCATCTACCCTCTTCTTTAATCTATGCTTTTCCAAACGCATTCTTACCCTTCACTTGCATTGGTCTCCTTTAACTGCATGGCTGCGCGGATAACCGCTGGCTATCATCGTCGCATGGACCCTGGAAACTTTAGAGCGCACGCCATTATACTACTGCCCTGCGGCCTGCGTGCATTTTCTTTTTCTGGTATTTCAATTCCAGCGCGTCGTTTTCTGGTTAAAAAAGTGGGCTCTTTTACGATACATACATATAATGAGATGCTATTATCATGTGTACTCAGCTTTGGTAATTTTTGGTGTCCCTCCTCCAGTTGTACACATTTTCTGTCCATCTATCAACGTCTCCATAGCCTAGTGGTTCCCTAAATTAGGGGAAGCGACCAATAGCTGATGTATTTTTCGCCGTTGAGGATAGGTGGGTAGTTTAATAGGGGAAGAATTGATTGGTGAATGAAGGAAAGGTAGCGAGAAACTCGGTGCAGAGTGGGATGAATCAGAAATAAAATGTCCAAAACTCAAAAACTGCTTTTTCTCTGACCCACATTAAACTTCGAATGGTCATTTTCTATTTATTGTTGAATGAGTTAACCCATGCCATTTTTTTCAGTTCTGAAGTTCACACCTTCAATTTTAAGCTGATACAGTACCTGTTGGTATAAATGTGGTATTGAGCTGTAGACTAAGGAATGGCTCTAGCCAATAAAAATGTGTTTTGGCTATAACTATTTATAATATCTATGCTATAATTTCTACTATGACTGCCGTTTTAAAACAAAATATTGGACACTGTTTTCAGCCAATTTTACGCAATTATATTTGGGAAAACCTCATGTTGAGCTTCAGAGACAGCGATTCGCCGATCACTTAAAAAATTTTCCTAGCCTTGTTTTACTCGCATACGCACTGGGGTTTCGTTTTTTTTGTTCACGCGAAGATTTTTTCACCCTCGATCCGATTTATCCGAAGATATTTGGTTACAGATATCATGTCACCTTTGTATACTTAAGTATTTCAAGTTGCTCACTTCGCATGGTCCTGCGGGTCTCCGTGAAAGTTAACCCCGTTCAGCGCTTCGCTTTCTTTACCGCCTTACTTCTCTCCCGGTTCCTCTTTGCTGATATCCAGTACTCCAATCCAAATCCAAGGGAGTTCATTCCAATAAAAATTAACTAATTCATGTCTCATGTATTTCAATCAGTTTCATCTGCTAAACTCTGTCTGTGACATAACAGGCATATGCCTTCTGATGATTCTGAGTGATATTTATCAATGTCCACAAACTTCCCAGAAAGTTTATACATATGTTAATCTATTTCTATGTTTGTATTGATGGAACTTAAATATGACCAGATTCCTTTGAAAGCTAAAGAAGAAAGGAAAAATGCAAGACGCATTGCTCAAGGATTCAAAGCTCTATGAAGGCCTTTCCATCAAAAAGCTGGATTGGTTTGTTTTGTAAATGCCTACCCACGCAGACCTCCTTTCCTTAACACCTAGTGCCCTTGCGCGCCAGTGTACAGTTTTGTAGTTGCAAGTGCTATATCTGTCATTGATGCAACATTTCCTCAACTTCCAGAATAAATTGCAAAGAATTCGCTGATATTATATGGAAAAATATGCTTCCTAGACTGGGAATCAAACCATGCGCTTTCGGCTTTTTGTGGGAATAGGGAATCCGGTGTAGCACAATATGTCTGCTCGTTTGCCCAAAAAACTAAGAAGGTTTGGTTCCATGTCCTGGGAAACTCTTTTCTTCAAGTAATTTTTAACAAATGTCATAATTAAATAGCTATTCACTTATGTTTAGAGGATTTGACAACTTTGTTAACAAAGAAATGGCTTGACAGCATTATTCTTTCCAAAATACTATTAAAATTTTGTTTTTTTTTAAGCTGAGAAACTTAGAAGAAATGCTTATATTAATCCTAACATGAACATTGTTCTTCAGCCACAAGCTGAGGAAAATCTGAAATGAGAGCATAGGCTACTTAAGCTTATACAGCAGAATAAGTAGGTTCCAAACTTTGCCAGGAATTTTCCATATTACCCAGAAACTATTACAATTCAATAATATTCGTAGAAGAGAATTTGTTAACATTGTTCTAATCTTATAATCTATTAAAATTTGGGTAATCAATAAATATAGTTTGCTGGAATATTTTTTTCCCGTTGTAAAGACTTCGAAACATAATGGAAGATCCATTCCATTTAGTTTTATTGAAATAATTGAGAATTTTATCATTTCCCTTACTTAGTTTTTGTTGTTCTGTTTTGAAAACTACAAGAGTGGCATGAGATTTTTCCTTCACATTATTGACAGCTTAAGTAGTTTGGTGAGGTGGATAGAGCACTGGCTCCGCATACCGTAGACCTGGGGTTCTTATGTTCAAATCCTGACAGTAATAAATATTTTTCCGCAGAATCACTACTTCGATGTTTTGTTGATAGTACTTCAAATACTGCATCCCGTCTGTTAGATGGGATGTATAACATTGGAATCCATGACGGCCATGCCCCCTGAATTTGCCTAACTATAAGAGTAGGCCAATGCCGATGACTGGTTTCCCTCCACCCATCTTCCATCCCCAAAACAGACATACTGCCCACTCTTCCTTCATTATGCAAAATTTAATCAATTGGTGGACACTATGTCTATAAATGAGGACTTGAAAATTTTCCTCTAATCTTTTAATAAGTTGTGCAACAATGCTAATTCCATGATGTTACTCAACAATAAATTAAACTCTTGAGCAAAAAAACCTATTGTACAAAGCACAATGCTTAGGTACTCGTCAGTTAAAATATTATAAGTTGATTTCATGTTGCTTGAATTATATTAAGGGGGAGAGTGGTGGCCTAGTGATTAGAGCTACTGATCTAAGGGCCTCGGGTTCAAATCCGGGTGAACGAAAAATCCTCCGAGTGCGAGGTGGCCCAGGGAAAGGAACTGGCCCCCGTACCCTGAATGTGTGAAATTCACACGCCTGTGGCTTAGTCCAGGGTGAGCTCTATACCCTCAACCATCCAAACCAACCTTGGGTTGAATCACTGAGTGAGTGAGAGTGAATTATAATAAATGCAAAAATGTTTCCACTACCTATATTTTCTATAACATGTACATATTATTTAGGTACTTATGCAGCCTCCATATTTTCCCTTCGGTTTTAAGGCATTGGTAAAACGATTTCTAAGGTGTTTTTGATTTAAGGTGAAGTTGATGCTATTGAATCCTTGGAAATTTCTCCATCCATCTTAGAGCAACAAAAGGATTGGGAATGGTCTGTTCCAATTCTGCAGTCTGCTTCTTATACTGCTCACAGAGAAGACCATTCTCTAGTTGATCCTTTCACCTTGCCGTCTTGGCCGAGCACGTATTCTCGTTATTACCATTCCGACATCCCATATGTAATTCAGTAACGATCCATTTTCCCCTCTTAAAGCATGTTGACCCTCAAGCTTAAAGCATGTTGACAATCAAGCGTCTGCTTTTGATAATTCCAATCACATTTGGCTCATCACAAATGTCACGTCTCTCTCTATTATTTCGTAATTCCCTTAATCCATCGTCATAAATTGGACTTAAAATCCGTCGTCTTAACTCCATGTTCTCAAATTAATGTAACTTTTTTCAATGTTCCGAGGAAATGACCACATCTCAGCACCGTATTAAAGTGTTAACTGTATTTCTGTTTCATATATTCTTAAATTGTTTTTTAAAATAACAATATCATCTTCGTTGGTATGCTCAAAGCCCAGTAGCTTCTGATAGCTGCTGCCTGCCTGCTCTGAATCTCGTTTTCCGTCCAGTTATTTCAACATTGCGTCGTTAAAATTAATTTCAACAATGACCTTAGCTAATGGAAATTAAGATAAGATTAATTTTAAGATTCGACAATGATAAGATTTTTAATGATAAATTTTTCTAGGAGCCGACTGTGGCGCACTTCCATCCTTATGCCTAATTTCTTTCCACTCTTTTCCTTATGCCTCATCCTTCAGTTAGAAATTTCTCGCGAGTGCATGTCCTATTCAGTTCTTTTTTCTTTATTTTCTTATTCTGATTGGTGCTCTTTAATTAATTGTCTTCTCCCAGCCCCTCATTTCTCACCAAATTTATCCAGTCTCACAAGACTCCTCCAAGACCACGTCCACTCTCAATAAGAGTTCACATATCACATATATTTATATAATAAATATCTAATAATACTTAACTCTCCAAATCAACTCGTATTTTGTGAAATTTTGTATTTTCCTTCAAGTTCTGTTCCCCCTCAAGAGAAAAAGTTAAAAGATAAAACGTTTCATAGAGTTTTAGTATCGTAATCGGCAGTCATTAATCCAATGATTGGTTTGCTACAAATTTCCACTGCATTCTAATTTCAACTTTCAACTTCAAAATTTTCTATTAAGTCTTCATTTTAAAATCTCTCATGAAGTTCCTGATGCATTTTACCTTAGATCTTCCTCAGTGATTCATTCAATTCATTCATATATCTTTCCATTATTGTCTTCAAGCAGCAATTAATGCTGAGGTTTTTTTCCAATTTGAGGTTCATGTTCACCTGAAAATCCAAACATTCAAGGTGAGAGGTCAATTTCTTCCCTGCTCCAACTACTATCTCCATTCCATGTTTGAGCACCCATAAACTCTTTCTTTCGAAGTTAATGATACGCTTGTGTGCAGACGAAGTGTGTTGTTGGATTGCAGAGAGGTGAAACTGCTTTTTTATAGTAGCCCTTCGCTGTTCTATGAAGAAAGCCAAACTGTAGCCAAAGATAATTAGTACGTCCTACGGCAAATAGATGGTGATATAAATTTCCGATATTCAACAGGAAAGATGGATTCTAATTCTCCTTTGCTTGGAAAAGAACATTACACAAAAACGAGGGTAATACAGACAGCCAAAATTGTTAGAATCGCCGGACTGCACTCAGAGCATTATGCATTGTGTACTAAAGCTCTTTTTAGGCCAATGGAATAAAAAATGCAGCCTGGTATTCCCATAAAACTGACATCGACCAAGATAAATCAACGCATTAGAACCTAGAGCCTATATATATTTTTTTAAATATTTTTTAATAGTTAAGATGTCAGGCTAAACGGAGCAATGTAACCTCAGCATTTTGTGCGCCTATAAACCCAAGGCTAACCTAAGTCTCCTAACAGTCTACGAATAAAGAAGGACGTCCAAATGTTGGAGTTAGGTTTTCCGGAACAGCTGCGTGGGTGAATTTTCATGACGAAAGTTTCTCACCTTATAGTGGAGGTGTCTTCAGGATCGAAGTGAAGTCTTCGACCTGAAGACGCCTCCTGTAACGGGGGAGAAACTGTCGTCATGAAAATTCACCCACGCAGCTGTTCCGGAAGACCTAACTCCAGCATGATCAGCCACTGCGGAAAGCCTTCGCTCCAAGGACGTCCAAAGCTTAATCTTGGATTTTGACGAAAATTTGATTGGAATATTATAATATGTATCAGAAATCATCAAAATATCTGAATGCTATAAAATATAATGAGGTGAGTGATGGTGGATATCTTCAGAAATATCTGATTGAAGTCCGTTACACCGCATAGAAAGAATTTTTCAGCATGGATAACCTGGCGTCCTGAAGTTCCCTCGAGTGAAAAATCAATGAGTTAACTCTAAGCGACGCCAATATTCGGTGAACTTAGGTGGCCGCATGGGTCTCTGGTGTCACATGGATTGCTAATCATCGAGAGAAACACCGAGCCACTTAGTGGGAGCCTTCGCGATAAACAGGAAAGATTGGAACGACCTTGAATAAGTTCAACTCAAATGGCTCGAGAAAAGTGATGGAGTCACTCGATTACAATTCGTGAAAAAAGGTTCCCGATCTTTTGCTTAATGCGTTAACTAGGGGAAATGCCGGTTGATTATCAACGGGAGAGATAAAAGTAAGAAATAAAATAGTAGTTCTATTCAGACAGAAGAGAATCTGACTTCTTATTTCTCATCTTAGTTTTTTTAATAAGTAGAAATTGCCCGTTTTGTCACTTAATGATGTATATTATTAAACTATTTTACTGAAATTGATTATTTTTAAAATATAAAAACTAAAAGAGCATTCCAGTTTCGCGAGGGGGGCGTGGGGACGATCGCCATTAACTTCGAGCGTATTTTCCCTTAAGTGAGTTTGAGTGAGATTTTTTTCCAGCACCAATAGACCTCATATTTGAATTTTTATTTGAAATAATTCTCATGTACATTCGCTAAAAAAAACTTCAGGATAAACGGCTCATTCCTGCATTTATTTCGAGGCTAAATAGTGTGGACTTAGAGCCGATTGGAACCCAACCATCCAACTTCATCTCTAGGACTGTATTACGATTTCAGAGATTTGGAACGTAAATCTCTAGCATTTTTCTAAATTCTACGTAGTAAGCGATATATTACGCGTATTGATTGGCCCTAATTAAAAGAATCAATGTGACGCGCTAAATGCAGGTGCTATGTAAAAGCCGTTAAGCGCACATGGAGAGGTTGGGGTACAAAATATCCCAAATGAAATCATACTGAAATTTTTTAATATTGTTTACTAAATTGCAAATTTATTTATTTAATCCAGCTCTGATTTCATCATTTAAGTCGTTGGATTATGCAACTTAAAATAAGTTAGCTCATTTTATTCAATAAAATTCATTTGATGAGATGCTACTCGAAACTATTTTATTCTAGCCTTGATTCAGAAATTTAACTCTACAAAACTATATATTTGTGGGATGAAGCTGATCCCATACGCGTCCGAACTATAAGGGCAGTTACGGTAACCGATTTCAGAAAGTCTTCACACAACAAAATATAGCTCGCCAAAGTAAAAGCCAGAATCAGAATTTTCCCTTAGTTAACGAAGAAAAGTCTTCCCATCCGAATGCTTTCAATTAACAATGTTGGCTCTTTGCTTTAGACGTCCGTACATTTGAGGAATTCCAGCATTCTGCGTTTCACAGAGCTTTCGTTAATACAAAACTAAGACATTTAGAAGTTAATGTGACTTTCCTTTTTGGGTTCAATGGTGGTTTCGTTATGAACTCGCGAGTGAATTCTTTACATATTGATATTTTCATTTTGGTCAATTTCGATGAATGGCAGGTGGTATAAATATATGAAACTTGAAGTAATTGTTTTCCTGTCCCTATATGTGTTCCAAAAATAATTAATGATTACGCAATGTTATTTCCTTCAGTACCGAGAGAATGTTTTCATTCAGGAAATAAGTATACGCAAGAAAGTGTATACAAAAATGGATTGGAATTTCTTATTAGTTTTGTGTATAGTTTGTGAAATTTACATGCATAATCAAATAAATTTTGCTGGGTAAAATTTTCTCAATTTTTAGCGAAAGGTATGGCTATCCAAGTAATTTCTCCCAAAGACGGGGACTACATAGGTATTATAAGAATGCTTATGGGACTCGTTCTTAATAATTAAGGTGACACAAAAATGTCTCAAGGCGTGCATTTTCCTTGTTTCATCTTTACATGTGCGTATTCACTACACGTGTGAGCCGTCGAGAGCAAAACTGCTGAAATTCAAAATTGACAGTTGTCGGAAATGAGGCTTAAATTAAAACAAATGCCCAATTAATCCTCGAGTTTCTGCTTTCTATTGGAAAAAGTGAAAAAAAAGTCTAGTATGGGGTGAGCGCTACTCTCACCTATCAAAACCAACCTTTGGGTTGAAACATTGAGCGAGTGAAAAAACACTAGGAAAAATATAAATCAGGTATAGAAATATTTCAGCGCTCCTAAATAAAATGAGGCACAAAATTGACTGACGGCAATTTTCCCCCTAACCAAACAATCAATGTAGTTACATTTATTATTTAGTGCCCTAAGCCTTACTATGGCTATTCCTAATGTACTTATTAAAGCATAATCATAGTAGGTAACCCTTGGTCAAAGAAATATCTATTTTTAGGCACATGATGGCCTTCGTTGCAATCGTAATGTTATGATTTCATGTACGTTACAGTTTCAGGCTTAAATTTGTGACAACGCAACTCATGAAATAATTTCTCGCTTTGTACAATCCACGCTTTTTTATTTTTACCAACCATAGTTTTGACATATAATGTCATTTTCAAGGTACTATGGGGAAATATAGTTTTCCAACAATCGGAGTGCCGCCACTATCGCTCTGAGGGAAATCGCTTTTCTTTCGGATGGCATAGCATCGCAGGGGGTTGGTTGGGAGGGAAGTGGAGGTCATTCTATGCTTTGGGGAGGTTGGTGTTTCAAGGTGCATGGCTGGAGGGTGGAGGGGGTGGATAAGAAACATACACAATGACAAGTACGAAGGTCATGACGTAAAAAGATCAGGAGACAAACTAAAAGGTTATTGACATCAATGGTGAATGCAAGTCAAAGGCAAGATCGTGAACAGGATTAAAATTGTTCTTTCCAGCATTTACAATTTCATACTTCTCTCAAAAGTCCATTTTTTTACCCATACCCTATTCATGTAAACATTTCCAGTTCCAAGTCACTTGTAAGGTCACACCCCAGTAAATGCTTAGCAAACATGGATGAAACGTCACTAGTTTTGAAGCATTTTATGTTCTTTAATGCTAATAACAAATTTGCGTTCAGTTTGGTCAATGTACTTATAGCATTTCAAGAGTTCAGTACACTTGACGGCAACACGCTTGTATTAAATATTCAGTATGTAACTTGAAAGAGGCCTGAGAGTGGTTCGGGTAAATTTAAGATACTTTGAAGGTGTTCATTGCCGGGTGCACCATCAGAATTTCTTTGAAAACATATCTAACTAATACAAAAATACGTTAGGGGCTATTCAAGTATCACGCAAGGTGATTTTGGCAACTTTTTGACCCCCCTCCTCCCCCATGTAAGACAACGTAAGATTTCATGACCCCCTCCCCTCCCAATCTTACGTAAGTTGTCATACATTTTTGGAACCATCTACATAGATACCATGATAATACATGGGCGATTCCATGTCCAAGTGTGCAAAAATTGACCTTACCACCCTCGGTTTTAAATATTTTTTACAATACCATAGGCCCTTTTGAGAAACGTAGAATTATGAATTTTTAGTCAGATATCTATAACGATTTTCGATATTTCACGCTTCACAGTAGGCGCAGATTTTGCACACTTGGACTCGCAAAATACTAGATCTTCAGAAATGCAATGTCGCCAAACTAATTAACTCAAGAAGTTGATCATACTTTTTTCTAAAGTTTAGCATAAATTCAGGCGTACTACCTTACAAATTAAGATTTTTCGTCTGACGATAATTTAACAAGTTGATAAAAATACGATCTCGGAAGTTACTGAAATCTTACGTAAGGTTGTCTCGGACCCCCTCACCTCCCCTACATAAGACAAAGTAAGAAAAGCTCAAACCCCCTCCCTCCCCAAAACGTCTTAATAATTGAATAAAAACGTATTAATTGAATGGCCACTTATGAGGCTTTCGTTCGACCCTCTTCAGGCTCTCTAGGCTGGTCTCAAATGGGGAGGCGACAGACAGCTGATGTCATTTTCGCCATCTAGGATATATGGGAAGGTTTGTAATGGAAGGATTATAATAAGGGGATGGGTGGAAAGGAACCCGTTGTCGGCATTAGCCTGCTCTTAACAGAAGGCGCCGTAGTTTTAACTAGTACAGATCGAAAATTTGATGAATAATCTCCGTCACCTCCGCGATTCAAACCCGAATCCTCAGGACTGGAAGCTAGTCCTCTCTGTCACCGTGATAATCGGATCCCCTCTTATTAATAGTAATTTCTTTGATGGTTAGGTTGTAATATTTTCAGAGGAAACGACAAAAAGCAAATGACAGCCAATTATTTGCATAGATTCATGCACACTATCTCGGTTGATTTCCAGTATCTCGGCTTGTTTCCAAAGAACATTTTATGGTACGAAGTTTTCTGCGGGGTTTGATTATTGGAGTAGCTTTGGGGCATTCCTCCGCATGATGTCTATTGATGACAACCGTTTCTCCGGCCATCCTGGTGGCGTCTTCAGGTCTGAAGTGGGTGACCTGAAGACACCAGCAGGATGGCTGGAGAAACGGTTGTCATCAATAGACATTACGCGGAGGAATGCCCGAAAGCTACTCCAATAACATTTTATGGTGTTCCTCTGAATCATATTTACCAATTCTTTGACTATTTAAATACCATAAATGCAAAATACATGGCATAAAATGCGGATTTTATCTGTAAATAGATGTCTCTTGGGGTTTCGCATTGCAGTGGAAGAAGGCCCTATTTCACCGTCGGAATCAAAACCCGGTCCTCGTGTTAGGAATCCATTACTCCCCAGGATTTCTCACCTTTTCTTATTGAGGTCCAATCAAAGCTTTGGCAATGGAGAAAGCGGGTTTTGATCCCTAGACTCTGTCTCCATCGCTCCTAAAATGAAAGCGCAAGTATTATTTATTTGAACCCACCTCTTCCGCTCAATGCTTTAGCAGTCTGACAATGAGTAGCCTAACCTGCAGGAAACATATTTTAGATGGGTTGGTTTTACAAAATAGTATCTTGGAGGCAACCTAAGACTAAGACCATTTACGTAATTGAGGATAGGGAGTGTAGCTTTTCTAGGAAAGGGTTATACTACAGGGAATGGAAGAAGGGTGGAAAGAAACCTGAGATGTTGCCTCCTGGGAGAGATGAGAGAGCATTACCCTCCTCTTAACTTATGGAACCAAGAGGTGTTGTCCTATCCGATGGATAGAGTGCTGCCCTTGAAGCACTCTCTGTGTAGCTCCCAATTAGGGGTAGGGATTTCACTGAAAAATCTCCGATATGGTGGCATTCATACCTGGACCCTTGGTATGGTAAGCCAGCACTCCAGCCACCACACCAACCTGATCCACAAACATATTTTACAATTCCCATCATTCTATGAATTCACTTTTGGCTGTATCATGATTCTAATTAAGTATTAATGAAATCTGATTACTGCACATTTGTAATGGTTTATATGGATAATAATGATACTTTAATGAATGTATTTTTTATTTTATGACCTTTGACTCCACCACTGATCTAATACGTTGAATTCATTGTAACATAGTTACCAAAGTTTCTTTTCTCTTTAAGCTACATATATGTATTTATAGGAAGAGAAGCTTGATGAATATTCCACTTCAAAGTCATTGAGATCCAAATGAGCTACTTTGCTGCTAGGATACATGAAAATTTAATCATACATGAAAGAGCATCTGAGTTGTATTGATACTTTCTGCCAGTCCAGAACCAAGGGTAGGTGAGATCAGGTTGTTATGGAGGCTAGGGTACTGGTGTAACATCCTGAGCACTCAGGTTCGATTTCCCACAGTGTTGGAGATTGTTCAGTAGAATCCCTATCCTACTTGGGTGCTCAGTGGGGATCACTTCAAGTGTAGGACTCCACCCGATGGATAGGATGTTGAACTGTAGGGCTCCTAAGTTCCATTAGTTGAGATGAGTTATAGTTACCACAAAATTCCTGGCGTCGACATGCACGGCAAGGAGGGGTGGTTGAAATGGAGTTTGTGAAGGGAAGGAATGGAGGGGAAGAGAGGGAGATAATGATAGAGAGCAAGGCAGGGGAACCACACTACTTTTCGAAAGAAGCAAGAACCTAATGCTAATTGGCAATTGGCTAATCGTTATGGCTTTACCAAGGACCATTCTTGAGTTCTCATTGTGTGGTGAGTATAAATGGGATGGTAGGAAGTGGTTCGTCATCCCACTTCTCAAAGCGCATGTTTTGGCAGCAATTATAAAGGCTTCACACTGAAAAAACAACCTTTCTCAACCTTCTCACAACATTTTGAAAGTTCCATAGCCCATGTCCCATAATTTTTCACTGCAGATCATCAAAAACTTTTTTGAGATTTATATTGGAAATGTTAGGTTCCTCTTCTCCATCCTCCATTCCTGATATAATCCATCCCTTACCATCCTATCCTTTATGGTGCAAATTATGCCAGTTATTGGTCACCTTCCCCACCCAACCAATCATCCAAGGTTGGATAAGAAGGCATTAGACAATTTGTAAAGGACAAATTCCTCTGGTATTGGTTGAAGAAAATAGTGGCTCATAGGTAAAAAATATGAATTGTACAATTAGTTTTAAATGGGACTCGATTTCTTGTCATTCCCGAGGCCCTTTTTATGATATCATCATGGTGTCCTTTGGTTAATTGGTGTAGGGAAGGGCTTAGAGCTCTCACCACCATCTGCCAGCAGAATAAATATTCGGTCCTAAATTTCTGGAGATTACTTGCACAAATAATTTATCAAGCGTCCCCAAGGGTCTATCTTATAAAAATCACTGGTATTTGGCTGGTGTGCTGAGGCATAGACAACTTCCCTCAGTGGAAAAATGTATTGATCCTACTGATGTTCCCAGTAATGCTAGCATGCATATATTCATTCCCCTCCTTATATTAATCATGTACCTTTTTTATATATGTATTATGTATGCATGTTCTCATCATCATCAGGTGTGTGGCTATTTCAACGCATGGGCATTCCAATTTTCAGACATTTTACGGCTTAGTATAACACAACCATAGGTTTGAGGTACACCAAAATCACCAGACCCGACTTTTTCCATGCTCTAAAAATGTTTTCCAGCTTTGTTCTCCACTGTGGCCTTCAAGTGTTTCCTGCTCTACCTATTTCTTCCCTATTTTACTCCCTTCTTTTGGCATCTCCTTCTTTTTCACCAAAAGAAATCTCCTTTTTTTCATTCTTAGGTGACTTTCACTAGTCAAGGCTTCCTGTGGAATCCATACCTACCTTTCAATTTTACTTCCATTTATTTTATAAGTAAAAAACTAAATAATCCCTTTGCCGTCTTTGCTCATCATTTCCTAGTTTGTCTTCTTCACTAGCTCATTAACCTTTTCTTCTTGAGTGTCAAGTGTGGTATGACAGGGCTAAGAGCATCAGCATTTTACATCTCAGTCATCACTCTACACATCCTTTTCATCATGATTTGTAGGTGTTCATCTATTTTTAATTGGTATATATATTGGGGGCATCTATAATTTAAATTGCAAACACATACAGTACATCCTAGTAACAAACATATGTATGTACTTACTCATAGAGCCGTGATTTGTACATGAATATGGTCTAAATTAACCCTTAACATGTTCAGGACCGAGGACGCACACGCTGCGTCCTGGCGTGCGCCCGCCAGGACCCGCCAACGCAGCGTGTGCGTCCTGAAGTGTGTTAAAGAAGTGTGTTTAAATGCCGTATTAAATTTTTTCTTTTTTTGGCCCCTGGGGATAGGTATCCATATTCAGGGCGGTCCTGAAAGTGTTAAGCTTCTGCAGCTAGACCGCATGTCGTCCACCCTGTGCGGGAAATATCTATTCGGATGGAGCCTGTCCCTCCTTCCCATGGGACGAGGCTGGGCAGTTATATGACCCATGTAATCCCCTCCCGACCCTTTTCTTGGGATCCCAGGGGGTGGGCACCAGAACTTGTTGAGGGAGTGGTGGGAAATTTTGAAAAATTTTTTATAGGCGTAATTATGACAATATTTTTTCTCGAAATTTTCTGTTTAGTTTGATATCAAACACCAAAGAAATCCATTGATAACTGAGCCGGGTGCGAACATAAGACAACTAACTTTTGAGACAACCATAACCCATTGAGCGAGCAAACGGAAGAAAGGGTCGTACCTCATTGTGGTGGTATGCAATCCCTAAAGAGCGTGGGAAGAGAGTGGGCTGGGTGAAAAGGGTGGATTCCCAAATGTCCTCCGCCTGAAAAAAGAGCTCTGGTCATAAAAATATGAAAGGGCTGAGGGAGCAGGTAGACAGAGAGGGTCAAACGTACAAGAACGTTTTTCTCGCAGTTGCCGGTACACATGTACATGTGCATTTCCTGCAGTCTAAGGGTTAAACCTGATATTTGTGAATAAATAAATTTTAGTAAATTCCAAGTCAACTGCTGTGAATGATGGGTAAAGAAATTCAAGAGGAAATGGTTAATAGGTACTTTCCCAATTCATGTCAATGCGTCCCTAGATAATCTCATTCAAGCTGTCATCCTAATAGTTTCTGAGGTTGTGTTGAATACCACGGATACTAACCTCCCCCCAATACAAACATATTTGAAGCTAAAGCCAATGATGATGCGATGGGAAATTTTTTAAAATAGGTAGGTACATCAGATGAAATAACATTTTATGTTCTACGGTATACATAATTAGAAAGGTAAAATATCTGAAAAAATTGTAAAACTTGGCTGATATTATCTATGGACTATCAAAAAACACTTTTTCAAGGTCACCGTGAATGTCCAGTTTCATGTGCCCAACCCATTTATAACCCATGATTGATCTCAGTCTTCCAGATGATGGGCATGGCAGAATGCTGGGCGTAGTGAACAGTGTTACTGAGATGGTGTTCATATAGAGAAGAGAACTTATAACTTCAGACAGGATGCTAAGAATTATGGACAAGCAAGGGGGCTAATATTTACTGCAGTGTTGTGCATTGTAGAGATGGGGACACTAAGATAGAGGATGAGTGTAGATGGGAGCGATTTGAGACATGGGTGTGGAGGAGAATGGAGAAAGTGCAACTTACAGAATGGGCCCTGTTAAAAATTACCCATTGATCCCCATTGAAAAAACCTATAGGGAAAGATATTCCCCATTAAATTGCAATGGGGAATATATTGACCCTATGGGTGCTCAGTAGGAAATGAAAATCTATGGGTTTTCAATAGGGAATATTAATTCCCTATGGGTGTGCGGGAATTGGAAAAATCTTGTTTATTCGCAGTAATATTGCATTTATATTCATACTATGTGGCAACATAGGATAACAGTTATGTGGCATTAATTAATGGCAAATAACTTTTTTCAAGATTTTATGGTATTTCCTCAAACTATCACGGAATTATCATTTTATGATTATAGTTCTCGAAGTCACATTCATCCACGGAAGTGACTACATATATACGTCTTCCTCAATGCTAACACTTCAGTAATGGGTGTGAGGATAGGTTTGTAGAGTTGTAGGTTTGGTAATCATGCGATACATGTACCATCATGTTAGGTAGATACGATGTAGTATAATATGATGTCCTATATCATGCTATGCATAAGAGCACATTCGAAGTGATTAATGACAAATTATCTTTTTTTTTATTTTGAGAGAGCAGCGAAGTCAGTGCCATAGCTATGCCCTTTGCTTGAATATTGTTGTCTCTTTGGGGAATATCAGTCCCTATCACTAATAGCAGTCCCTATAGGGAATAGCAGTCCCTATAGGGAATAACAGTCCCTATAGGAAATAGCAGTCCCCATTGCCAATTCCCTATAAGGACATTCAATGGGTATTTTCAATGGGGAATTTTTAACAGGGGGAGATCAACAACGATGTGCTGTACGTGTTGGGAAAGGAGTTAAAGCTTCTGGAGGAGATGATGAGTAGGTAGATTAAGTGAATAGAACAGGTAATTAGGGGTAAGGGGATGCTGAAGGCAATGATAGAAGGGTAAGAGGGAAGTGTCGTGTTCTCCCGACACTCCGTTTACTGATTAATAATCAACGCCGTTATTTTGACAGATTTATTACTCACACTATACACTGAAGCCAAATGGCCCCGGACACACCGGATGACATGGGATACCACAACCATTCCACCTTGTGTAGCAACCGTCAACTTTATCAGAACAATAGAATATCATAATGCCATACATACTCCACATTCCTCCCCTACTAGATTTTCGATCCCCTCCACTCAGAATTACAGATCAAGGTGCACAGGGGCCTTTGTTTGCCGAGAGGAGTGACGAAGCTCACTGTAGGTTCCATTCCGTAGGTGGTCCATGTGGACACCCAAGCAGCAGACGATATCCATCGGATATCTAAATAAGGTTGATATATCCAAAAGACGTTGTCATTACACGATGGATATTTTGACAACGTTACATAGATATCCTATTTGTAACATCCATGATGAGTTGTAAAAACAATGTTACATAGACATCCTATTTGCAACATCCACGATGAGTTGTAAAAATAACGTTACATAGATATCCAAGTTGTAATATCCATGATGTTCTTAATTGACATTAAATAGATAGTCCATACGCATTAAACTGATAAAGATAAATAAAATATAATTATTATTTTAAAATTTAAAATATGTAATAATTTTCAAAAATATGATATTATCATTAAAATGAATCCTGTGTATCACGTTGCAAACAATCAATATATATTAATCCTTCCTCTTTATCACCTTTACCATCAATTCAAGAAGTGGCACTTATTTCCAAAAAATATTGTTATTCCAAACAGTATCCCTGGCGAAAATGTTCCGCTTCCTCGACCGATCACAGTAGTGTGCACGAAATGTACGGAAGCGGTGCTTTCCGTTTTCCGATAAGGAGATTCAAGAAGAATCAAGCTGCCCAAAAATGACAGTTACTGGTTGATAAAACATAAATCGAGGTAATATTACTTCGATTTATGGCCCGTAGGCTGTGGGTCTGCAAAGTGCACCCCTGGCAGCCGCCCACCTGGCCAGCCCCTAGCTACAACGCTGAAGCCAACGTGCAGGAATTGGAAAAATCTTGTTTATTCGCTGTAATATTGCATTTATATGCATACTATGTGGCAATATAGGATAACAGTTATCTGGCATTAATTAATGGCAAATAACTTTTATCAAGATTTTATGGTATTTCCTCAAAATATCACGGAATTATCATTTAATGTATATAGTTCTTGAAGTCACATTTATCCACGGAAGTGACTAGATATATACGTCTTTCTCAACAATGTTCATTCAGCAGTAGATGAGAGATTGGGTGAGATGAGTTGTAAGGTCGATTATCATGTGATACTGGTAGCACATCAAATGGCAAAGTACATCATGTCATTGCTCAATAGCACATTCAAAATGAATATTGGCAGAACATCTTTTTATTATTATTAGAGAGCAGCAAAGGCAGTGGAGAGGTATTACGATATTCTGGCTCGTGAACGTTAAGCATAATAACCATAATAAGCACACCCATTATCTACTCATCAGATGTTGTGAAGATATTTAAGAGATGTTGTAATATGGACCTCGATGTCCACTGTTGGACATCGCTGCAACGTTGTTTGGCGGTCCTTTGGATATTTGACAGATATCCATACAACGTTAATTGGATTAACATGGATATTGCACGGATGTCATATGTTAACGACAACAATGTTGTCTGGATGTTGTAGGGATATCGATTGCTGCTTGGGCATCCTCAGGATCCAGAGCTGGAGTGAGTACAGGAACATGCGGAAAGAGACGTGCTGGTAAGGGGGAGGTATGGGGCTCCAACAGGGAAGTTGAGGGATGATCTGATGAGTCCAACCTGGATCTAGCTGGAGCTGGTGATGGCAAACACAAGGTACGTTATTATGTTTAGCAGTGACATAGGGTAATGGCATGCATTTCATCTGATTCATATTGATGAGTCTGATTTGACCTCCAATGTCCACCTCATACATAACTTGGCTGACCCTTATCCTAATGATCCCATGCACAGGCTCACTTTTGGGCTTTATTCTTATCAGCACTCCTTCCTCTGGCCTATATTCTGGGTAATCTTGGTTATGAATAAACGGGAATGTTGACCGAGGTTTGATTAGGGAGAGGAGAGTGCGGTGCTTAAATTTCAACATAAAGTCTAATGGACTTTATATGACCATGAGCATAATTTCAGCTTTTTAACTGTGGTGGCAATGTCTACCAGGGGAATGGGGGCCCTCCCCCGAAAAAAAAACTAGCGTTAAATTGTTAGTTTAGGCTAAATTAGGCACTTATGATTAATGAAGAGTCAATAAAGTGCGCATACATGTAGAATTGTATTTTCCAATTGCTTGTAAATTATTGAGATTTTTACTTCTAAACTCGCTGGGGTGGCAACTGGCAACTGCCACACCCGACTTACGCCACCGCCCAAGCAACATCAAATGTCAGTTTTATATCGGCCCAATGTCATTTTGATATCACCAACTTCGTTAATTACCTATGATTAACACTGTTCTGCAGCCGCCTGTACATATCTGTTTGAATATTCTTAGCTATCATTGTATCCTCCATGTCTGTGCAGCCACCTACACAGCTGTCCATGGTTATTTAGCAAACCTTATATTGGCCGTTTCTTCAAGGTACGTAGTATAACTTGATTACTTACTATGAAGAAATCATTAAATTATCGCTACAATCGTTTACACCTATTTACGTTTTTACAGTTGCTAAATTGTCAAAATGAGAGTCTTACTACACCACCTAATCATATGAGAGATATTTATGTGCTATACAATGAAAAATGTATTAGCAAATATTTCTAAATGCTCGTGAGAATAGTCTTTTTATAGAAAGCGTCCCTACAATTTCAAGTATGCCGTTTGCTCTTGTTCTCTAAGAGATGCTCAAATAAAATAGGCTTGGTACTGCTATAAATCATCTGAAAAATATTTAATTTAACAAAATTTGCTGATTAAGTACAATTTTAAACGTTGATTATTGTTACAGCTTGCTAGAAATATACATAAGGTAATGTGTCTTGGATACTAGGTTTGTGTTCCCGCCGGACTTATATCGCTAACCGCTACTCTTCTGTTATGATAAAAGAGAATCGAAATTTAAAGACGGCAGAAATGAAATCCTCCAAGAAGATAGATGTGTTCAGTAAATCCGCGGTAAGAGGAAATTATTGATTGAATTTGTTGGATACCTGGTGAAATATATCCTTATACATCATCTGTTATAATGGACTATTACTTTCGTCACAGCTGGTTAGTTTAAAAGCAGAACTTTCGAAAAAACAAGACGAGGCTCGTCTGGCCAGGTTAAGAAGCGATGGAGAAACTGTTAAGCCGACCCAAATACCTCAAAAAATTGCGGAGTACAGTCGGAAAAATCAAGGAGTTGAAGATAGAAACCTGAAAGATGCAGAACAGATTGCGGAGGAAGAAGCATCCTGTAAAAAATCGAGGTAAGATAATGTGCATAAATTCAAAGAGGTTTATCTCATTGAAATCGGGTATCTTTGGTTAAACATAGTATATGCAGTGGTTCCGATCTTTCATTTGTTTCAATGCCGACAAAATGGCATGCTTGTCAAGTTGTGCTAATGCTTGCTTCATTCATTTTTGGCAATCTCATACGGAGGGTCATTTTTTCCTTCTGAGTTGCAATCTCTGTCAAATTATGCTCATACTAAATTATTTGTTCGTTTTTAGATAAAACTCATTAATTAACATAATTAAATAATACGGTCATTCATGATTTTTCATTTAGGGCTGCTCTGGAAGAGAAAGCAAAGCTCTATGAAAAACTTAGCCAGGGTCAAGATATTGACGATCCTGAAAGCGAAAGCAGGTTTGCTGGTTTATCTCTATTCATAGCATTTGATACAGTTGTAGATCATTGTTTTACCGTTTGTACTAAAGTGTAATTTCCTCTGCATGATGATTTAGGTATCTTGTAGATTTTGGCCAAAAAGCTCTGGAGAAAGCCAGTGGAAGTATTGATTCAGAGCATGCTGAGGAAAAAGATGACGAAGATGAAGATAAATATGATAGTGTTGATGACGATCGCCCTTCAGATCCGGAAGAGGACTGGTATGTAACGTAGCTGTAAAAGCTTATTTCAAGTCAGGTATATTGGCAAAGATATCAACATTAGTGACTTATAGAATGTTGATGCTTGTCAAATTCAAGGTGTGATTTATTGAAACGATTGACAGTTGCCCCTTCCGAGTTAAAATGATGCAAAACTGTTATAAATATTATGATGGTACAGTTCAATTTATTGCCAGTTGAGTTAATCAATGTTGCCATTCTATAATTATATTATTGTCGACAAGTACTTAAAAACCAATAGATTAGAATTTTCCTATTTTGGCCGTTTTACACGATTAAATATTTTGTACAAACGAATGTACGTGAGATTGTACGTTTGTCTCAACGAAATTAGAACAGGTTCTATATTCCGTTCAGGCATTGAGACATTCCTATAAGCATTCATACAATTTGCTGATTTACACGATACATTTTGCCTCATGCAAGAGTTCACGGAAGAGTTTGTACAAACAAATGTACCATGTAAAACGACCTTTATAGATCTTTTTTAATTCATGGGATTACTCCACAGGGTTGATTATCAAGACTGTCTTGGCAGAACAAGACGGTGCCTTCGCAAAGATCTACCATTTGTCAAGATGAAGGATACAAAATTGGCCGACTCACTTGGAATGGGTAAACCTACTGAAGAAATAAAGAAACCAGGTGAGATACTCTCAAAAGTTTGAAATCACGTTGCTCATTTCATATTGGTGAACAATATTGATCCTATATAAATGTTTCACTGGTATTCCACCAGGTAATAGGCTTCATATCTGCCAACGTTCCAAAGAACAACTTGTTCATTGTCATCAGGGCTTCTGAATGCCACATGAGTGAAAATTGGCCGTTATTTATATCCCAACAACGGCCAGTATAATTAATTGCCAATTTTGACTCATGCCACATTCAGAAGCCCTGATGATGAGAAACAAGTCAGTCATCGAAAAGTTGACAGATGTGAAGTCGATTACTTGGTGGAATACCTACCTGTGAAAAATTTATACATCAGATTCACCGGTAAAAAACTTAGCTAATTTAATATTGGTCTTGTTTATCATTTTTACAATATGGTAGTGTTTCATATTTTATTGGGAAACATTGATGTCAATGTTAAATTTGAAAGTGATCATTTATTTATTTAATACTATGCAAGTTGGCATCACCTATTATGCTGCCTGAAGATCTATGTGGGTAGGCAGTGGGGGGAAAGATGATTTTCCAAAAATAGGTGTTTTGAGATAAGAGTATAGGTAGTGCACTTGTTGCTGGGGAAAATGCTCGGGAAATGATTTTCTCCGTTGTTGATCTTGACTCGAGCTTTCCTCCAATTTTCCTGACTTATTTATGTATACCCTTTGCATATTGGGGAAGGATGGACCTCCTCATTCTCATTTTGCATTGAGTTCAATCAAGTATGTATACTAGTTGAATATAAGATGGATGTGCACATTGGGCTTTCTTCTATATATATATTTCAATGAGGACCTGCAAGTTATTTGACTCCTTAAATATTAGCTTAATATTTTATATATGATGAGCAAAGATGTTTTCTGAGAGCTCGTTACAGTTTCCTTCTGCTTTCATCACAGTCAGATCTACATGGGTTGGAAGGGAGGAAAGCTGCTTGCCTTTTTATTCTTGAAGGTCTATAGATTGGATTAGATGCTCAGAAAATATTAGCTCATAAGTGCTTGTTCCATTGTGTTCTATTGAGCTTTTCTAAATTTTAAAGGGAACTCAAACATCATTTTTAACTTACATAGTTGCCAGGAGTCTCCTTAAAAAAATAACCTTACTAATAATTACGGTAGAGCTACATATTTTTAAAATGTGTATATGTTCAGTGAAACGTAAGGACTTCACTTCTGGGCAATGATTTTTGTAAGTCCGATGCATGAAAAATATTTGACCGTGGTCATGATCTGCTAGTTGGCTAGCTCTGAGGTGAAGGGTTAGGATTACCTCAGCTCACCAGCCAAGGAAAGGGTCTGTATTTCTGAGAACTTGGGTCCCAAAACAAATGAAAAGCATACCTGTGATTCATTCACGAGAGGTTCCTTCCATACGGAGAAGTAGAGTGAAATGGTGACAGGAGAAGCATATCACATTGCAAGACTTGGGCACAAATGGCCTAGATGACCAGCAATGGGCAAGAAACATCTGACGAAAACAATACTGAGCCTATTGAGACAACTGCCTGGTTAATATTAATTGAATCATCATGAGTTCCTAAACCTACAATGAAGAATTAAATTTTGGGATATTCAAAGCTAGGCCAGCTGTGTGAATCCCTGAATACCAAATATTGCTAGGATACTGCAAGAGGCATAGGTGGACAAAAGTGGGCAATTCTCTGTGAATAAGTCATCTGCCTAGTTTTTATGCAATCTAATCGTGATCAATTTTTGTACTTTCACTTATTTTTTGTGGTCTGAATGGTCCTATTTAAAAAATATCTATTTTAGATAAGGAAAGCATTAGGAGTGGTATGTGCAGATTTGAAACCAATATTTAAAGGAAAGCTGTTGGGTGTTTTACTTATTGAACTTATTATTGAGTGCAGCTTCTTTTTTGATCTCAGTAAGCTTCTCATGGCCTTTGGAAATATGCCCCTGTTCTTGAATATTTTTGGGAAGCTGAAATGGGTAGTGCAGTAATTTTTTTAATATCCAATATTATCTTTACAAATGTTACGAATGTGAATATGCCAAACTTAATATTTTGATGCTTTGTTATAAGCTATCATACATAATAGATGATGTCATTGTATTGTAGTGCTGTCGACACAATTGGCTGGTGGTGAACCTCCAACCATACATGATGTCAGTGAAGAAGTAGAGCCAATCCATGAAAATCTTGAGCTAATATCTGAAGACATGAGGAAACAAGAATTGCGGCAGAAGTGGGAGCAGCAAGAGGCCGAAATCAGGGAAAAGAGTGATGTGCACTATCAGGATGTCCTCTTCGATGGTGAGTGTTCGTATATTTTTTACAGTGTAACATCAATCTTGGTTTTGGCAGAAAGTATTGAGATGAACTTAAAAATATTGTGCATATTCTGTGTATAGGCTGCATGCATGTATAAGTCATGCTCTGGGATTATATAAAGTTCCCAATTAATCCACTTCCCATGGGAAAAACATAGGCCCTATATCTGAATTTTGTGAAACGTCAATCATCTGCCGTCTTTCTAATTCCAAGTGATTCTTGTAAACTCAGTAAGTTGTTTTAATGCATGAAGATGATAGACTCTAATGACAGAAATTAGTGAGACTAAAGTGCTTTAAAATTGATATTTTGAGAATAGGCCATGCGCTAACGTTAGTAAAAAGTATGGGATGAAAACCTGTGGTTAATTAAATATGTAACTATGATAACTTATTCTGATATAGTGGTGCATGGCGTACAGGATGAAGTATGAGAAATATCTTCCAGTAAAAAAGAAAATTAAAACATATCCCTCAAGCCAATGACATGATATCCATCCAGTGAATGAAGGGCAAATTCTTAATTAAATACCATATGCAGTTGGTATTTTATTGCTCGCACATGCATATGCTAGCAATAAAATAAAATATACATAGATGACAAATGCATTCAAAAACCATGACAAAATACATTTTCCATGCACTAAGTTAGATACACAAACCATGACAGAGCATGCTTTTCATTCACAGCAAAAGGGTAAAATAAACTGACACAAAAATTCTTCATTCCAGTGTAAATTGTATTATTGAATTTATGTAAAAGAACAACTTTGAATCTGGTAAGTTTCTTCCCTGTGTCTCTTTTTAAAACAATGGATGATGATAATTTGCAAATAAATCACATTGTTTCCTCCCAGCTGCTTCAAGAAATGCTCTATCTTTTGAGAGATAATATAGTTTCAAATTGTATTACATAATTAGCTTTGGATGTCCACTCCACCTTCTTAGGCAATATATGTCCGTTCATTGTCTCTCCAAAAGAGCACCGGTAGATATATATCTACCTATATATGTATCTGATTTGCAACCAGTAACATTCATGAATTGAAATTGATGGGTAGACTTAGTGGATTTGGGTGGCTTTTGGATAGGGAAAGGAATCTTAGGCATCCACATTACTTGCTCCCTCTCACCAGTGGAAATATCCAAGCATAGCAGAACTGATAAATAAAAGAGGTTTCGAAATAATGAACTGCAGAGTGGAATTCCTCAAAGATATGGCAGGTGGATAAGCCCTGTCAAAAGTTTTACTTTCACATATTACTCGGCAAGGTTTTAGGTAGGAATCTATGACAGAATGTTTTTTGAACAATCTTGTAGTACTTAGGTTGTTATTGGGTGATATTCTTTTGTAGGTACTACTTTTGCATTAGAAGTATGTGCCTATTTAAAGGTGTCATAAATATGTACACCATGGAAGACAAGTCTCCATGGAGACATTAAAGGGAGTTTGCTGAATTATTTTTGTTTGATTTCTGTTGGAAATAGTTTCATCTATGAAGTGGCCATGTAGCTAGTGAGAATTTTTTAACCCTCGGTGCATAGAGCTCTTACAAAAATCTCATAATTTTGTAGTGAAAAAATCCTGAACACAAACTTCTTTACCTGTAGAACTGATATAATTTATTGCAAGTGAGTTTTTCTCCCATCCTCCTGCACGTAGGGTGAAATAAGTCTCATTTTGCCTCTTATCATTTTGAATTGGAATCTCTTATATTTTCATATTACCCTATAATGGCTTTTGGTGCTATTATAATCCAACCTTACATGAATGCCTGACAAAATCATTTTTGAGATATAGCATTACATTGAAAGCGCTTTTGGTGTCACTTGATTGTTCAATTTACCAAATACCTGCATTTAATGAATAAAATGGTGTACCAGAAATATCTAAAACGTAGGCATACCACGGTGATGTTTAAATTCAAGATACATCAGGTAGCATTTTTTTTCCAAAAAATGCATGCTAATCTCCTCAGTATAGCAAATGGATATTATTGGCTGATTATTTGTGTAACTTTCCTCTTCTCTTTTGTAAGGCCAAATTTTTAATTTATATCTAATGTTCTGTGGTCTCGTTAATTCGAGATAATGTGAACTGAGGCTGCATTGGGTAATCAAAAACTCGAATAATGTGGAAGGCTAGTTTGGGAACATTAATTAGGGCAAAAATAAGATATTTCCATTGAAACTCTTCCCACTGGGTGATATTCTCCATATCTGCTGAGGAAAGTAGACTTCCTTTTGCCATCAGGGCTGTTGATAATCTATGTTTCTGACAAGAACAGCCCTGATGACAAAAGGAAGTCTACTTTCCTCAGCAGATATGGAGAATATCACCCAGTGGGAATCTCAAGAAAAGTTAATACATATTATTTAATTCACTGGGAGAATATAAAATCTTTGGAGTTGTTTCCATCCTTTGTCACTTTTAACTTTTGTAGGTCATAAATGCGTCCACACAATATAAGATAGACATGTAGGCCTTTCAAAGTTGAAATGATTGCCATTTCAGTGAAAGAACAATTTGCTTTTACATAAAATTAAATTATGTAGAAGATTGCTTTAGTCCTTCACTTGATATGAGCTATGGGGGAACAAAGTTTCCCAAAAGAGGGAGAGAGAGAGAGAGAATGCTATTAAATGATAGAGGAGATTGGAAGTTCTCAGCAGCAGGAGAAAAATGAGGTTGGAAGCAATATAAATATGATGTATTAGATCTCTCGAGAGATGATTACATGATGAAATGGCTGGAGAGATTCAACATTGAAGTAGTCTTATCAAGAAGTGGGGAGGTACTAGGTACTTGATGGAAGCTGCAAAATAATAGAAACCAACTTATTGGGTGCAGCCTCAGACATAAAGGCCTGGTGAAACCTTTAATAGGAGGAACAATGAATGGCAATTTTTTTTTGTAGAAGACAGCAATTGAATACAGGAAGTGAATAATCAATGTCAAAATAAGGACTAATGAATAAATTATTAGGTTAACAGAAAAGATAATAGAGTGCAGTGATTGCCGAAAGCCAATCTTCGGATTGATGGCAGTAGATGATGATAAACAACATCAAACTAGTGGAGCCTGAAATATTTTTTTTTAATGTTGTAGGTGTATTCATTATTCATGTAAACCCTAAGATGGTTCATGGATCTGTTGGCAGTTGATCTGTAAATGTACGTAATCTTATGTGCATAGGTAATTTACTTCTTATGTTCTTAGTAATATCTGCATTTAATTCAAATTCGTGTATCCTTTGACTCACTTAATGCAACTGAAGAGCATTTAATCCTTGATATTCTCCTTGAATCATTCCTCTTCACTTTGGTTTCATTTTATTGGCTGTTAAAGTGGTTCATATGTCACACATTAAATTTACACAATTGGTGATGCTATCCTAATCTCTTATTAACATGTTCAGCTCTACCCATTGATGAGCTGAGAGGCTATACCAGTTTGTCAAATGTGACATTAACCCTTTGACCATGGGAAAAGTGTGAAGGATTTTCTGTTTAAGATGATAGATAGGTAAAATCATGAGCTTTTTTCTAAAAGCTCTTGCTTTATTGTTCTCTCAAGTCCAAAGATTAATCATATGTTTATTATCAAAGATTAATCATATCATATTAAGCCTGAAGCAATGATAACTTTATAAATTTCAGTGAGGTTTTATTTCAACACGACTGGTTTCATTGCATAGGTGACATCGTCTATGTGATGAAGGCAATCGTATTGAAATAAAACCTCAGTGAATATTACAAAGTTATCATTGTTTCATTCATATATTTTAACAAAGTTATGCCTGAAAATATCAAGTTTATATCATATATCATTTTTGAGTAAAAGTAAGAAAAATCAGTTGAAAAATTGTCCATCAAAGTTTTGAGTGACCCTCTACCTGCTCATAAGTGGACATCTGTAGGAAACGTCAATGAAATGAAAATAAATAAATAATCATAATGTCAGTTATAAATAAGAAATAGGCTTGATATAAAAAAAGGTTCCTCCCTTCAGAAGTTTGATGAACGCTAAGTGTATCGAGATATTGATTGAAAATTTAAATTTATAGCAATGTAGCCTTGACATCTGTCAACTCTTTCAGTGTGTTTTTTGACGTTTTTTTAAATAGGTAGTGAATTTCTGTCATTAGTATATAAAAGCTAAATTTTGTGGAGAATTTTAATCTATTTGCAGAGTTGGTTATTATCAAATAAATTCAACCAGCTCTTATTATTAATTAAGACAACATAGTACCTGAATGCAGCGGTTGGCACTTTCACCATTTTTGTTTTGCCGATTCTGATGGTATAGAAAGTGTTGGTGCATGTATTATTTTTCCATTCATCAATCTATCACCTTGTTTACTGAAGTAATAGGCTTATGGAGCTGGTCAAGTGATCTGGGCAAGCAACTTAGAGCAGCCTTTTACACTCTCTTGACCATCGCCAATTATCTATGCTACCACAAAGAGTCATAAGATAAAATGGATAAGCCAAGGATACGCAAATTTAAATGCATGAATTGTAATGCATTCTACATTGTGCAGACCAGCAGAGATATTAGGAAATTAACTCTTGGACATTGTAGATGTTTTAGGGGTTCAAGTACTTTCTCCGTATTTGCTAAATATTTAAATGAACTCAACCCTGAGAGTGACTTAATGCCTGAAACATTGCATTTTGTTCTCAGGGCATTAAAAATGGACGCACTTAAATGTTTGTTGTTTGAAAAAAAACTTATATCGTTAGAAAAGAATGTCATTGAACACATATTCTGACCTGCGCAATAAACAAACCTTTCCCCACCCCTTCCGATTATTTTCTTTTGCTGACCTTCAAAAACCAGCTAACACCTTCCCTTCCCCCACCCCCCACTCCTTCCATTACCTCAAAGTCACTTGACTCGAGATGCTCTTCTACCACACACATTTCTCGAAGGAACATGTTCAAATCCCCCTTCCCTTCTTCACCCCAACCCCAGCTCCTGTGGCGGCAGGTTAAAGTTCTCGGCTGCTAATCTGAGGGTCGCGGGTTTGAGTCCCACCTGGGTCAGTTTTTCGCCTGCCCAGGGCATGGATGTTTCTGTCAAGTTCTAGTGGTTCGGCCCCTGAAAAACCTGATGGCAAGTCAATGGCTTATAGGGATCGCAGGGGCATACGGACCACCAGAATCATCTGAGAGCAAAAAAGAACACCTACCCCTATCATTCCCCCTCCCCACAGTCACCCTCCTTCCCACCAATTGGCCACTGGGTCATTAAACATGTCAGTTCACTGCCATCTCAGTTCATCCAGGCCATGACACCCTCCATCTCAAATTGTGATGAAACTTGGTATGTTTCATCCTTTCATGTAGACATGAAACCAGGTGAAGTTTTTCTTGTCTATCTCTACTAGTTTTTTTTTACAACCATTTGAAATTTAGGTGAAACTGCAGTTTTTCTATGACTAAGGTCTCCGAGGGCACTTGTACCTCCTGAGGAATAAAATTGTCTCATTGTCTGTCTTATTTCTCAACCAATTTTCAATGAAAATTTGCAGTTTTATCATAGAAACTATGAGGATATCAGAAGTAAGTTGTGTGATATCTTCAGAGATATCAAAAATTCTCTATACACTTAGGCTTCATAGGATTTGAGAAAGTTTAACGCAAAAAATAAGGTTCTATAAAACATTAATTATTGACCAAAGGCAATATGTTAATGAAGCTAATTTTCTTCCAATAATCCTGAAGATATTACCCACCACCTCTAGAAATGGAATTCATGGCATTTCCTGGCATGCTTTCTGAGATAAAAAATGTTAAAATACTAAAAAATGCGTGTTTCACAATTATGATCATCTGTGTTGAGCCTTCCCACAAATATAGTTAGGCAAATGTAATACCTCTACTGTAAATGTTTTAACAAAGTTTCATGACAATAAAGTATAAAAATTGAAAAGTTAGTACATATTAAATATAAAAATAAGAATCAAAGAATTGTTTTAATCTGCAGGTCCTGTTTGGATCCTAAGAAGGAAAAAAATTAATTTTTAGTGTATTTTAAGTGTGATTGTTGTACTTACCTTCATTGCAGAAGAACATTTCACTTGTAGCTTTGCAAAACATCTCTTTGCTATTTTTAGAGGTGGTGGGTTATCTTTAGGATTATTAGAAAAAAATTTAGCTTGATAACATATTGCCTTTGGTCAATAATTAATGTTATTTCCTAAAAGAGAATTTTTGATATCTCTGAGGATATCACTCAATTTATTTCTGAAATCCTCATAGTTTCTATGATAAATCTGCATATTTTCATAAGAATTGGTTGAGAAATAAGACGGAGACACTTTTTTTTCCTCTGGAAGTACAAGTTCCATCGGAGATCTTGGCCATAGAAAAACTGCAGTTTAACCTAAACTTCAAATGGTTGTGAAGAAAAACTAGTGGAGATAGACAAGAAAAACTTTACATGGTTTTATGTCTACATGAAAGGATGAAACGTAACCAAGTTTCATCAAAATCTGAGATGGTGGGTGTCAAAGCTTAATTTTTCTGGATGAATTGACATGGAATAACCCCACTTTCCTTGGAATTTAAGCTAACCCATCCCCATGAATAGTTTCTTTTGTATAATACATATAAGTACTCTTATACCTTGGCACCTGATGATGATGTATCGTGGTGAAATGCAAAATACCAATAAAATTTCTGTGGAAAAGTATGTTGTGCCTTTTAAATAATATGGATGTATGCAACTTCAGCAAGGTGAAGTCTGAAGTGAATTGAGTTTAAAATAGCATTCGTATTTGATTACTAAGTTTTTAAAGGTGCCCGTGGCACCCACTTCGTATTCAAGGAAGGTATTGAAATTTAATGACTCTTGATATCATGAGTTTATTCCCAACACTAAAAAATATTACATTCTTTCTGTTGATTTGCGAGAGAGAGCAATGTACAGAGAATTCTGATGTTTGGAGTTGAAGTCCAACGTGGTCAAACGGCTGACCCTGCGACTTATTGATTGTAATCACATATGCCGGAATCACTGGAAATTGCTGTTGTTTCAAGATGAAAGGTAGCCTTGTCTCAGTTGGAGCCAAATCAAAAATGATTCTCGCTTTTATGAAATTTCTTGCAAGCAGCTGAATAACGGCATTTTTTAAAAGTGACTGTGGCTTAAAGCATTCCTAAGTCAGTGAGTGAGTGACAAGAGCTTTTCTTATATATATCTTGCTAGTGATTAACTCATTCAGTGAATGGCTTGATTCAGGTAGGTGACCAGGGGGGTTAATTTGTAATCTCAACTTTTTCATGACTTTGGGTGAAGGAGGGAGATCCGTTTTGCTCTCTTAATTATTGGCTCACGATCGACCAAGATCCGATGGTGGCTCCATTTCACATTCCTAAAGACAGGTGCGATGGAACTAATGAAATGCGGAGCCAAATGAAACGGATAAAGAGTCGAAGGATACGAATCAAGAGTCGAAAGAGTGGATGAATCAAATAAATAGACCGGCAGTTCACCACTTGAGAGCCAAAGATGGCCACGCCGCCTGGGTGGCGGAGTTGAACTACAAAAAATGACGTAATTTTTCATATTTGATGACATATTCTCACTTAAGTGAGATTACAAAATAACCCCCCAGATCTCTGAACTATTGAGTGGGGACCTTTGAATGCTTCAATATTTGATTGTGAGGTTGAGTGTAGAAGAAAACAAATCATACCAAATTCATTTTTATGATTTATCCAGGGACTAGTTGCAAAATAATGATTTTGGGTCTGGGTAATTGACCCCAATAACTTTTAAATTCTCATTAATTAACTTCCCTTGCTGATCTCTTTGACAAATACCAAATACTCTCTAATATCAGTACATTACCTGTTACAAGTGAATGTGGTGCCAGTGGTGATGAATGATATTGCTTTTCATGTACCCTCTTACCTTAAAGGTCCCTAAGTCCATGTGGATACTCTGGGTTGGGAAAAATATTTCTTCCATAGTACATTACCTGTTACAAGTGAATGTGGTGCCAGTGGTGATGAATGATATTGCTTTTCATGTACCCTCTTACCTTAAAGGTCCCTAAGTCCATGTGGATACTCTGGGTTGGGAAAAATATTTCTTCCATTTTTAATGTTTTAATTTAATTCATTTTGTACATATTACACAAATCCATTCATATCATTCATCAATTTCTTGGTGACACATAGAAACCTTAGTATTTATTGAGTATTTTCTTTAAAATATTTATATACATTGAAACAATGTTTATGCATATGAAAGAGGAATTCCTTGCACATGCTTAATTGAGCTAACAATCTATGTAAAAACGTTTGAGTCATGGGCCTATCTATTCTCTGCTTAGAGGAAATAAAAGTCTAAAGAGAGGAATGCCTATCTTTTCAACCATCATCTCCAACCAATTAGCTAACCCTTAACTTTGCTTACTTTTTTACCCAATGTGATACATATTACAGTCTCATTTTTATTTTCTCCATCATGTCTGACCATAACCAGATGTACTTGTGCCATCTCTTCTTTCATATTACAATTATTATAATTCAAAACCTACAGCCAAATGGAAATGAAAATAGCATACAAGGTGATTATGCCCATATGCTTAGTCATCATAGAAGTAGCAGGACTTTCAGATTTAATATTTGGCCTAGTGGTGGCTGAATTCAACCCGGGGAAGTAGGCATCATCATTGATTGGTGGCCTCAAACCTCCTGAGCCTTCACCGCCTCCTCCATTTCCACTCCCATCTCCTATGTCTTCATCGTCAGAGCCTTCTATGTCTCCACTCAATCCATGGACTCCATTGCAGAGATCTCCTATGCAATAGCAGTATCTTATCTTGTTAGCATTTTTGCAATCAACAACTGGTATCTCACCACAATTCCTGCTAATTTTTGTTCCTGGAATAATACAACAATGATAAGTGTTTCTGACGACCTTCTGTCTGTCTAATCTTTCATAATATGTACTTAGCTTTGGCTCATGCTAAATTTCAGAAGATTATGGCGTTAGACTTGACATGCACACATCTTTGACAGTTGACATTGCAAATTGTATAAATGGAAGCATTGAAAAAAATTTGTGAAAATCAGAATTGTACTGGAGATGTGAAGTCAAAATTATTTCTTCCAGGATATGCATTTGTGGCATCATAATATCTTGAGGCATGGGTTTTATTGTCTAAACAATTGATCATAAGAGTTGGACATTTTATATGTTCACTCAGCGTATTAGAGCCATTCACATACCATTATGAATAGTCAGGCAGCTTCCATGACGAGATGGGCATGTTCGTACCATCTCCGGCTGTGGTGCTGGAGGCTGGAAGTCGCAGAGTGGAGGTGGCGGGTATTGTGGGAACAGCCTGACAATGTCATCAACGAACCATGGGTCTTGAGATGGGACACAAACAAAACACCTCTGTTGCTGCAGGCCACCCATGCTCCTTCCGTCATGATCCCCATTTCCTTTACCTAGGTAAAGAGAATATGAAATTGAGATGCTTTAGTTAATAATTTAATGGTAGTTAATTGTTCAATGAGAAAATTATCAATTACTTTCAATTTGTTTTTTGGTGTTGGCTGATTTCATTTAATGTACTTCCTGAAGAATTGTATCATACGTTTTTGGACAGTGGTAAAAATATTTTATTTCATAGTTTGTGTTTAGGCTTTTCTGTGATCAAAATAACACCCATTTTTTTTAACAATCAATAACACCCACCCACCCAACAAATTTTTTTACATGTTCTCTAGCTCAGTATGATTTTGTTCATATTTAAATACTCGGTGTGTTCTTTCTCAGTTATAGAAGGGACACAAGAGTAAAGTGTTCTAAAAAGATTTATTTCATTCTCTTTTCCCAATATTCCTTCTGTATCGTCCTGGTGGATACTATGACTACTGCCTAACCAGTTAGCCAAGAATGGTTGTGTGAACGCAATTACTGAAGAATGAGGAAGAGCAGAAATAAAACCTTTGAGAAATTGATGATTTACTCTAGAATTTTGTCTTGTAATTATTCTCCTAATTCTTCGCAGTACGCCATTACAATTCTATTAAAAAATGGTTTGTTTTTCAATCAGTCTTCTTTGACTGGCCATTTTTTGCCGTTGTGGTATCTAAAAAGTTTTATTTTACCCTTTTTACTCATGTAGCTAATATTATGCTCCTCTGACCCACAAAGGAACCAGTTGTAGGCTTGACCTTGTGGAATTGATCCATTATGGAAGAATTATAATAACTTTGTTAACTCGACTAATTATTTATTAATACGACCCGGGTTTCAACACTTGGTGTGATCTTCAGGGCTCCTCTGACCCTCTAATTCTTTTTCCTCTATAGGATTGCTTGTTAGCCTAATTCTGTCGTATCAACAGCAGTGAGTCCACCAATTAATCTCCATTGGATGTATTTAGCAATTATGCTGGCCCTTCATAGCATTTTGAGTCATTAGATCTCGAAATTTTTATGACTCTTGAAATCAGCGTTTCAATCTTAAGGCACACCTCTGTATTAACGCTGTTCTCTCAATAAGATAAATAACTTCCTTATCTATTCTCACTTATCTTTCGGCCAGCTTGCTACTCTCTGGACGTCCCCAAATGCTCGCCCTTTCCGACATGAACTTCCTGCGTAAATGTGAAGGGTTAGTCGCAGATCACACACACAGATACCCAAAACGACTATGGATGTATTTCTTTGTGCAGCCCGCCATATTATTTTCATGTTCAGTTCTAGAATATCGCTAATTAAGCAGTGGTAAACCATGAAAGAAAAATTTTCTTTAAAAAAAATGGAAGATCAGGAAATAGTGTTCAATGCGATAATGATTACATTTTTCATGTTTTTGAGTGAGAGCCATTACTTTATGAATGCGAGTTCAACAAAGAAAAAAGCGATACACTTGGTGTTATAATTTGTGCTTAGCTATGAAGTCTTGAAATCGTTTTAGTATGAAAAGAAAAGTATGAGAGTTCGGAATGTAAATATAATATTAATATTTTATTATAGAAATATATAAAATGTAATTAGTGTCAGCGGAATGAATCAGACTTGCTGTTGGAGAAAAAGTGCTCTAAATTTGCATTTTTCTTATTATTTAAACCGTCTCGTCCCATTATTAAACTTTACCGCGTTCCCATAACGCGCGGAACACGTAGTTCCCAACTTAACAATCTGGTTAGCACTGGCGGCACTGGCGTAGCGGGGGAAAGGGGACTGGATAGATGTAGCACGATAATCAAATAGGGCAAATAAAATTGACTGGGGTACTTTGTTATTCTTTTTAATAAGCAGAAAGGAGTGCCATTCCGAATACATTACTGTAGGAGGCCTCGTGGATTCGGGAATTCCTGTTTCGTTTGTAATTATCTTTTTCGTTTGTAATTATCTTTTTCGTATGTAATTTTCTTTAAGGTTGGTTACGCTGGTAAGTATGTACAATTGAATTGAAAATGGTACATTAACCACGAAGCACCTACCCCCTGGGTTCTCGTACTCCAGCTAAGCTGCTCGTGACCATTGTACTTACTATCGGTGCAAAAAAGGTATAACGTTGAAATTTAAGCACTTGTATGAAATTCCTCCGGAGCTCCATAGAGTTGTGTACTATATTTGATTACAAAATGCATTCATTGAAAAGTATTTAAAAGTAAACGTTTAGCTTCTACGGTAGAAAGAGTGAAGAAAAACACGCGAAAAATTAGGAGAACTGCGAAACGGTTGTCTTCTTCATCTCTTCACGGCCAAAATATTTGATTGGTGCACTTCATTATTTTTTTACGAAGAGAACGATATTTTCGCATTACAGATATTATTTTAAAATTAAATTTTACCCATTGTTTGATTTTTAAAATGGCCGAAAGCTAGATTTCAATTTCCAAGATGTAGAAAAGTATATCAATATCGAAGTTACGTATGCTTTATGGAAAAAATATTGCAAAACGTTTCATGTAAGGAAATGTTGATATTCTTCCTCTTACTTAAAATAAACCACAAAGAAGAAAAACGCCCCGCGGTATTGCTCATTACCATTTTGCGCTGTTGGTAATGATGAATTACTCTCCCAGGAAGGCTGAATTTCACATTTTATTCAATAAATAAATAAAATGTTTGTTTATATATGTTCGAAGTTTATTGATTCTCTGGATTTTATTGTTGTCACGAGTTGAATGAAAGGGTGTAATTTCTGACATTGAATTAAATATGTAATTGCGAATTGTTCAAGATAAATCCATCCAAATTACGTTAAAAGAATATAAAACACGTGGGGTCTTTCCCTTTCCTTGTCCAATCAGCGCTGGACAGAGGTCTCACTAGATTACGGCAGTGACATTTGAGGCGCGCGCGGCCAGGAGTACCTAGTAGTTGGCTCCTCTTTCTCCTCTGCACGAAATCCTTTCCCACAGCGTTTAAGTGGCGGAAAAATTATCACTAATACGTGGTTTTACTCGCTGGTATACCCAACACGTCTTGGCTATCTTTTTGAGTATCACTCGGAAGCGGTATTCCATTTTCCTTCATTTGAGTAATCTACCTCACGAGTTTTCTTAGCTCTTTAAAAAATGTTTTGTCGTTTATTTATTTTCCTTTTCGATTAAAATCTCTCTGCTCGTAGCGGATCTTGTTAAAAAAATGCTTCATCATTTATGGTTACGGCGACGTAAGAAGTTCGTGTCAAGATCGTTGACCCCGTGGTTTTCCTTCTTTATTCATTCATGCATTCGCGTAAGGCTTCTTGTGGGTGCTCCCGGGTTTTTACTCTCAGGGCCTCTCTGCTTCCTACTTGTTCTGTTGTATCGCGTTAAGTCTCCGATGTTAAGTGAGCGCCTAATGGGGTTTGGTAATGGAAAAGTTAAAGGTATGGGAGTTAGGTACATAAAAACATACCGGTGCAATGAAACAGTTGCATAAATTATGCCCTTCTATTGCCGATTTTCCGAAAGGCATATTTATAAAAACATACCTGTGCATCGTGTTATGCACATTAGGCATTGTTTAATTGGCGTTGCATTTTGAATTGTGTTACCATGTTTATCTGCCTTCAATGTGTGAAAGAATACAGTGATGGAAGCATGAAAGATTCTTCTCGAATTATTTTTCTCGGGGATGGCGAATTTCATTTTATTTATCGTATCATCGAAAAGATTATTTTATTAAATACAGCTATACATGCTAATTTTTAAAAACTGACGCACAAAAATATTTCTTGCTCAAGCTTAATAAAATAACTTAGATATTACTGGTATATGTATTTGGTTAACAAATATATCTATCTAAATCGAATTATGGAAATATATATATCGGACATACCACTGATAATGACAGCCACTACAAAGTATAACGTATGAATGATTGTAGTTTTAATACCTGAATTTGAATTTAGTCTCTCCTTAGACGGTTATTCAAACAATTCCATTCCAGCATGGTCTTTTTTTTTGCTTACCCTTGTAGTTTTGTTTCATTTATTACGCGTGAACAGATTTATCATGCCAGTTTTACGTCGTCCAATGCTCAATATAATCTCAGCAGTCGTTAATTTCCGAGTCGGCAATTAATTTAGCCGTTATAAAATTATGTTGGCGCCTCCAAGAAAGGCTTTGTCCTGTCATCCCTATGTGGCTAGGTACTCAAGTGAACCGGTCCCTACACATGATTGAATTGGGTGCAACTTTATGGAATGTGGCTGCATTCTCAACGTGATTTGTTACGTAATATCTTCGAACAATCCGGCAACTGTTTTAATAACTGTCGATATTCGCGTCTACAGCATCATTTCAAGTGAAACAACAGATTTAACTTCGCAGTAGCGTTTTATGTACCAGATTGAAGGAGGATAAATGAGGTGCTGAGGTATTTATGACAGTGGCGTTCCCTCCCCCTTTTTTCACACCGGCATTTACATAAGTGAATGCTAAGCCATTGGCGTATAACTACTACAGATTCACTTGCAAGTAACGCTGTAGGTATTAAAATTAACGGTTATGAAAACTGGTTAAATACGGGATTGCACAGAGATAATAGATAATTTGCAAGATGCTGAATGAACCTGTTCGTGGCTGACTTATTGCAAACTTTAATGCTAATTACCTGCTGCTAATTTTATTGGTTCCTGTTCGACGACGTTAGCATTCTTTTTTCGTTTTTTTACGAGCTACTGCTGCGCTATTGAAAAAAAAGTTATCAAGTATATCCGATAAAAATGATAGTAATTTCTCTTGATGGTTTCCGATGTTAGAAATACTCTGCGCGACCGATAGGGTCTTGCGTTGCTGCGGGCATTCCCATTATTATATTAAAGCGAATATGTCAACGCCAACGTCTTGATAAAACCTTGCCGCCTACTTTCAAGAACATTTTCAGTTTTTTTCTGGCTTTTACGAAAAATCTACATCAACTCTAGCCTGTGGATTTCATAGGTAATATTTTTTTCTGATACGTGTCCGATCGTATGAATGTTTACTAAGCTATTGATACCTTTTTTGTTTAATTCGGCGTGAGAGCTACTGTTTCTTATCGGTAATAAACATCAATGTACCCATTGTTGCATCATATTTGCCATGAAAAATGTCTTTTGTCGTCTATATAATTTCTCTTAACTAATACTACGAAGCGGTAACTATGAAATACAGCGTATGAAACTGCAAAGTGGCGTATTTACCGCAAAATACTCTTCCGTTGACAGAGTAGACTTTGTAGATCGATAATACCGGTGTTTTACGTCATAGCACCATTTCGTTTCGTACCGCGCGTTACGTCGATTACAGCCCTTCTTCTGGTACACATTTTCGCCGCATCGAACGGTGGGCGCTGCGCGGATGGAAGGGGTCGCTACGTTTCTCCTCTTGTTTTCATCCTCGCGCCACTTTCCGCTGTTCATCATAAATTCAATCCGCCCTGTTCGCAAACGAAGATGAACGAGTTCCTCTGCTCTTTACGGATTACCTTCGCTTGGGAAGAGGGGCTTCGTTATCCCTCTTCGACGGAACGCATGTTTGCCCAAGGACTTAGCTGGATGCCTTCGCGTGTGCGATGCCATCCCAGTAGTCTCCATCGTCTTATGAGCCAGCGTACATTCATATTTGTGGGTTTTCCTGAGGTTTTTTTATTGTGTTAAAGGTTCTTTTTTTTTGTTTTGGGCCTGACTAACTAGCTATTCTTCCGAACGGCGTTTTCTCGAGTGTAGATGCTAATGTAACTCTTTGTTATTCACAGAGAAATGAAATAACTTTAGGAGGTGGTATGGGAGGTGATTTTAAGCATTTTTCATATGTGAACGTGGTTGAAGCCCCTTAGTTACCTTGCTATGGAAACGAAAATGTTTTCTCTGGAACACTTTGAAGTCGCCATGAAAGTGTTGCACGGGAGCTAGACGGATTCATCTCAAAGGAAGAAAACTTCTCTGAGCCATTGGCCAAGGGGGGAGGGCAGTTGGGGCAATTGCCCCCCGAAAAAATCATTTTTCGCATAGTTTGTTACGAATTTCCGGGATGAGACCCGCGAACTTCCATATCCCAAGAGCCGCTGGTGCTCCCCCCCTTGCGAACCTCTGTTCGGAGCTGCCCCTGCTCTGAGCCATGAATTAAATGTGAATTTGTTGATGAAGTTGCTCCAGTTTCTTGTCCGTACTGCGTTGAAGTAATAGTCGTCATACAGGAAAAAAACTGCGGTGCTACGTTGATTGTGGCATATTTTTGCCTTTCCATGTAGGTATTCAAAACATAAACGAACGCAATAATATGGAACCACGAGTACTAAAAAATATCCTGCATTTTTGTGTAACCAAAATCAATTAGAGGTAAATTTGAGAGAAACCGGTTCATAAAGGACTTTCCCACATAACTTTTTGTGCCTCCAGTATGCTTCCGGAGATACGTCTGCATGTTATCCTACGAACCGCCTGCCACGTATCCCAGCGGCGCGCCGCTGGGATATGTGGCAGGCGGTGTTAGGAGACCTCACTGAGGTTGACTTGACCCCAATAAAAACTATGATACGGTTTAGAGATTGTTGAATAATTATGATACATATTTTTCCATTTCACAATATTTTGCATTAGTGTTCTCTCAGCTAAAGCTATGGCCATAGTTAATCTTTTCATGGTTTGGATTTTGTGTTTAAAAATAATCTAGCATCGTGAACGGTACAAATGAACGAATATACCTCATAGAATTATTGAAACGTTACCTCTTGAGAACGCCTCCTTTTTTGAAGCCTCCATGGAGTTCTCACTGGAAAAGGATAAGAGATACCTGTGACAGGTATCTATAGATAGACATTTTGTGACCTTTGTTTTTTGCAGAAGCCTTTCGTTTAATGTAGGCTAATGCCGACGCCGGGTTTCTCTCTTATACTGTACTCTTAAACACCTAGATACCGCACTTGTAAAGGGAAATCAGCTACTTCTCCCTCGCTAGACCTTATTTGGAGTACGCTGCCAGCATTTGGATCCTTATGAGGTAGGCTTAAAAAACGAGTTATAAAGCGTGCAGCGAATATCGGTGAGGGACATTAAAGGTATCAGTGTACGTTAAATGCCGTTATGATACTCTCGTTGGTGTTACTGACCTTATTCAGCTACTGGGATGGGAATCGCTTTCAGGCAGTCGATTAAAATTTAGATTTTACCTATCATGTAAGTTCCAAACCAATTTATTTTCTGACGACGTTAATAACATTTTCCGAGATCCGACATACCGACGTAGATCAGATCATGGGAATAAAATTAGGGAACTAGATTGCAGAACGGACATATTTAAAATGTCATTTTTCCCGCGAACGATAAGAGATCATGACAGCTGCCAATGAGACTTTTAACTAGGATTGTCAATAGGTAGTGTTGCTAGTTAGTTGATTTAATCTCTAATGCATGTGTGCTTATTTGATACCTAGTATTCACCTCACGCCGTGCATGGTTTCAGTATAATTCATGCACCTCTGTCCATTTATGTAGTTGCAAAATCCTTCTAACATTGGTAGCATACCTATACCGTAGTGCATGCTTGTGAGGCTTTGCCTCCTGACAAGCATTAGCAACTTATGCTAATGCATCAATAGTCGTAGTTACTCTAACTTTAATAGGGTATAGTGTAATGCATGTCGGTGACTACGTGGCTACTCACTCCCTGCCACACACCCTTGAGGTGGCTTGCAGGGTATTTTGTAGGTGGAGATGTACTCATTTCCCCAAATAACAAAAACCCTAACGAACCTACCCACCTGTCCCAACGGCGTAAATGACCCCCAGTTGTCGGTCGTCTCCCCATATAACCAAGCCGAACGTTAATACGCATTTGCATTCTTTGTTTTCCTCTCAACGTGGATCGCCACTCGAGTCTTCCCTCGCCTGTGAGAGAGCGAATCGTGACGTCGATCCCGCGCACTCCCTTTGTGCATGGAGAAATTCGAAATTGTCCGCGGCGGCCAACCATATCCCTCTCTCCCATAATGCATCGGCCTTCGCCGGACGCCTGAGATTCTTTCCCGCGCGAAGAGGAAACCGAGTAAACGGAGCCACGTGCGCCTTGCCTCCGGTGCTCGCCGTGCCCGCTCTGGATCTTCTACATCTACGAAATATCTTTGCTCGCCACCTCCAGGGAGTGTGGCACGGGGTGATTTCACCCTAGGCATGCAACGCTCGTCCCAGTTCAAGACAGGGATGTTAAACGAAACCGGAACCATCGAATTCCGGTTACAGCCTTCAAGGCATCGCTGGAAGAAAACGTGTTTTCCTCGAAGTGTCTACCTTTGTGGAAATATATTCGGAATCATGCATCTTGGTTGACTGTGCATCAGAAATTTATATTTTGGATACTAACAGACTTATATCAATGCACATTTTTAATTAATAAGGTAATTTGAAACACATAACCTAAAAACGCGTATATTTCATATTTCCCTCTTGAAACTAATCGGATTATATCACATATTACAGCCTTTAATTATGTCAAAATAGAGACTTATTGATTCGAATGCTTGTATCTTATAAAACAGCTACTGCACGGTAGATAAAGACTGATGGGGTGTCGGCTTTCTTGCGATATTCTGTTGATTATTAGGGTGAACGACTTTCCTTGTAGTACGGATGTTCTTTTTCTTCCCACCTTTCACTGAGTCATCTATCGGTACATGTCTCTCGGTTATCTCAAATCCACAACGAAACATTAAAAATCCGCATTCTTTTAATCTGCGTCGTTGATGGTATTTACTTCTTCTAGAAATTGCACGGCTTTCGCTTTATTTTCCGCAGTATAATTAAGCTCTTCAATCCTATTGAATCCGTGAATACGTGCTCTAGACCTTTAGTTTCCTTCCCGGCCTTTCATTCCTTTCCTCATCCATTTCCTTGCATCAGTCACCATCGTTGACATCCGGAAAATGATTTTCTGCTATTCTCGACCCTAATCTGTCCTCTGCTCACCGCTTTATTATTTGACATTACTGCCTGTAGTATCTCACCAGATTTTATTTACTTGTTCCATCCTTGGCCTCTCTCTCTAACTCCTCCCATTTATTTCCCCCTTGATTATTGTTTTTTAGAAGCAATAATGTCTAAAAATAGACCTTAACGTGACAACCGTCCCGTGAAACCATCTCGCTTTTTTCTTGTTAGTAATACCCTTAATCTAACTCGTACGTTTGTCTCTCCGGTGTATCTGCACGTATCTTGGGCATCATAATTACTCTAGTTTTCTCCTGACAAATGATCTCTTTCCAGTCCAACACTATTTCATTGCGCTCGGTGTCTCTACCCTTGTTCCACTTTAAGGCATAAGTAATCAACTGTGCGCATGTAGAAAACGCTTCAATTTTTTATCAAAGTTGAGTTCCTCTTATTGTCATAAACAAATGAGATAAGCTGATGAAATCTTTAACTAGATTTATTTTGGACCTGAGCTCTCCTAATGTAGATAGCAGTGATATTTCTTCTCCGTCTGGGTGCAAGCTCTCCATTAGAATGAATGACAGTGACTGCCTTACTCTTGGGCATAATGATTGCTGATCAGATTCATGCATCTCTGTTGGATGCGGGAGGAGGTGATTACGGAACTCGTTATCCTGATAAAATATTCCGTCAATCGGCATCCATCTAGTCTCAATGGAATCTTGTGCCTACTTATTCCGATTTGATACAATGGATTATACTGTTTTTTTTATTGCCTTAGGATTTGATTGGGACGCGTCCATTACTCCAGTGAAAGTCAAAGTGAACAACAACACGAATTGAGTAACGTAATACTAAATTTTATACAGTTGAAATTTCATCGAAATTCAAACCGTGCAGACTATAAAAGAAGCATTGCATCCTAAAACTGACTCGAAATAACGCACTCAGTTGAAAAGACATATGAGACATTTGAAAGTAATTTTTCAGAAATTTTTTTAAATAGATAAAAAGGATAAAAATACCTTTAGTATGCGAATAAATCATTTACTTTAAAAAAAATTTTAAATGAAATTCGTCACAATGAAGTTATTTCGTTTATTGGGTTATATTTGTTAACTTGTCTCGACGGCTCGATTTTATTATATTTATGCTAGTTACTTAAAGCAATTTCATGCGGAATTTTGGTGATCAGGGTGGTTACCGAGAAATGAGTTTTTAAAGCACATCAGCTCCGGATAGTTTGTTTATTACTTTAGAGCTTATACGCTGCGGTTATCATATAGGGAAATGGTTAAACCGGCGTAGTAAACCAAGTCAAAATCAGTTTTCCGTAAATCGAAACCAAGAAAGATCACTTAACGAAAGGCAACAACAATAATCATAATATCCATTATCTTAAAAAGGTTATGGGAGCAGATTTTTCTCTAGTATCCCTGTCTATTGCCTTTCTCTTCATATATATCCTTCTCTGTTCTTCAAGATGATTATCGTTGTTACCCTTCTCCATCCCACTGGTTTCTTTCTTCTCCTATCTCATATATCACAATTTTAGGTTAGCAGTTTTTCTTAAACCAGTGAACTTTCCAGCTATTTTTCCTTGCGGAAATCAGGACGATTCGGGCTATTTATAAATTATCTGGGAACTTAAATAAGAATCTGAGTGGCAAGGGATGGATTAAAGAAAAAGAGATGTGCCAATTTAAACAATCAAGGAGTAAACTTGGCTCATGATTGCAAACATAGCCTCGACAGAAATACTGATTAAGTACTTAGTAATTAGTTGTGTAGTTTCATATTGGTGAGACGACTCGTATTGAGGAGAACAGGTAATGGAAGATGCGACTTTGAAATGTGAGCTTGCAGGAGAATTTTGGGCATCAATTGAGAATGGGGAAGTCCTGTGAAGGATGGAATAATGTATGAAATGAAGCTACAAGATGAGTTTCACTCAATTTCATCAAATTCCCTTGCTTACTTTTGAGGACAAAATCAGCAGATATTCGAGAATTTCTCGCTTCGTGGATTTGGTATTTCTGAACGCTTGTTTCCCGAGTCATTTGGATATATGAGCAATGAGCGTCGCGTGCGTTGGAACTTTCGTGTTTGCGTGACATTTTCGATACTTCAGACTCTTGCGTAGGCGGTCAGGGCACACGATTGACCCATCCGTTTTTCCTTATAGGGTGAGCACAACTTACAATAAAACTGTCGAGAGAGAGACACGTCCCACTCTTTAGTTTCGTTTCTATTATTTTATCGGCTTATTTAACGAGTGAAAAGGTTGTCTCACGGCGTGGCCGAACTAAACTCAACAGAAATTCTTCCTTTTTTAATCGCTTACTTCCTATAAACAGTTGCGTTTTGGAAAAAGAAGTGAAGGAATTGTCTATGCAAAGGAATGAGTATTTTTGATTCCCATACGAGAAATATTTATTTTCCCTGTTCCAATATTATTTACATGAGCTACTTTTCTTGATCACATGCATGTGCCTTTCATAAATAAAACTGTTGCTGAGGTGTATTTTATCCGAGTAATGTATATATTTTTAAACGTTAATTGCCTCCGGCCTTGAAGCTGACCGTGGCGATATTTCTATCTTACAAATGCGTTTTATGTGTAATAATTGCAGTGTTCTCTCAATTTCTTGAAAAATTAAGTGTGCCGTTTGTTTTCATTTACCAACAGTTTATTTCCTGGAAAATATCCATCTCATTTCGGGTTTTCACTATAACTACGTGACTATGATGTGAAGAATTAGTCTTCCTCCATGTGTAATCATTTCTAGAGCTAAGCTGATGTAATGTCATTGGTGATTTACGAAATGAAAAACAATATTGTAGAATAGGATGTAACTGTTGGATTCCTTAGTCAGAAATTTGGGATTCCTTTGACGGACTCATGGGTTTATTTTGACATAAATATTATCAAAGCCTATTTCCCCTTCAGTAGCGAAGTTTAGAGAAAAAGGCATTTTTAATTCAACGATCCCTCTTCCTAGTATTGAGGCTCTTAACAAAAACTGTCCTTGGGGTCCTACCTAGTGTTTTTATTTAATTTTTTACATCGTCTTGTCAATTCAATTTCTTTCCCTTTTTCATTTCTCTAGTTTTCATCTCCTTGAATTCGGTGCGAGTCGTGATGTTGTGGCAGGGGAAGGAGAAAGGGTCGCTGTGGAAAAACTCACGCCCCCCCTCCCCCCCCCCCCCTTTACCATCCCCTCGAAGGCACGGTCGCGCCATTGCGTGCGTAATCCACTCAAAAAAAAACGTGCGCCTTTGCTCCGGGAAGAGAGCCGACGCAGAGCGAGCAGCAATCTGCCGTATCAATTAGCCGAATCCCACACCCTCCCCTCTCTGCTCCCCCCTCCCTCCCCCTTCTCCTCTTGTTTCTGCCGCTCAAATGGGGAGATGCGCTTGGCTTTCTTTCGTTCGTCATCCGGCCAAAGGTCTCGCGTGGGTTTCGCCTCTGTCATCGAGATGGGTGATGCACTGGGTGATTCAATGAGGTTAAGTCAATCAGTCCGGTGCCTCGTTGCGGGTAATCCATCGAGTTGAATAAATGCTAGTTCTCTCTTCGATCCACTACGCTGGTCAAAGTTAAGCAGAGTAAAAACTACAGTAAACGAAGGAACTTGGCAGTTTTCCACGTAAAATATACTCGAACAATAATGGTTCAAGGAGATGATATTGAAATCCTCTATTTATAATAAATGAGAGCGTTTCGAATTATTATAAAGACAAATGTGGCAATGCGCGTTATAATCGGGTCTTTTTTTCTGGCGGTACGTGGCGAAACTGCGTTCCGGCACCTTTTTTGATCGAAGTAAATTGCCAAAACTGGTATAAATCAATCGAAGGTCATTTGGATTTTTTCATTAATTAATTCTCAGATTTAATGCAGGAATTAAGGATGCAGTTCATCTTCCAGATAGTGAGCACATTACCAAAGTAGTACTTACGGGAAATGCACATCTTACGGATAACGTAACTCTTATGGACAACTGAGTTCCATCACCTTTTTTCCATAAAAAACCCTGATTTATTATCATATTTAAACGAAGGAGTTATTCCGTTTTCCGCGTAGGGTATATTTATTTTTATCGGCTTCTGCGCCATTATCAAAAGAGGAATTTCACGCGCCATGATGCGCTAGCTTCAAACTTTCCCAAAGTAGTTACATCCTAAGTGGGATACAGCAAAAATCGTCGGTTTAATATAAGTGAGCTTTGTCGCATCTGCCCTGAAATATTTTTATTTTTTTTATAAGAATGCCTATTTTTGTGACCAAGTTTTGCTCCCATATTTTAGCGAAGGCTCATTCGGAATACTTGACTGTTAACATCCAATTACCTCCTCACACCCGTCGCAAAGTTTTGCTAGCTGCTCTAGTAGATCGAGAATAGTGTTTTTGTTTTAATCTGTTTCTAACGCATTTAGTAAGCCAACATGTCGTAACATTGAATGGATCGAGTACTCTCTTCCCATCCCGAGGATTGCGATAAGAAACCAGAAGTGGTGGAGATCCTTCATTGGAGTCACAGTTCTTACTCGAGTGCCGCATGGAGAAAATCTCAAGTATAGCTGCCCATCATTTGGATGGACGTAATGCTGTGGACGCATTGGCACCTTACGTTACGATCAGGCTAATTCCAGCGCCAGGTTCCTTCCTTTTTGTCGCATAAAATCACCATCAAATAATAAAGTAGTCAATACGAAAACTCCATCATACTTATATGAAAATATTATATTTAATGCCAATACGACTAAAAATGAGAGATCAACCCGCATTACTAAAACATTTCATTTCCCCAAATACCGCACAACTAAATGCGAAAAATCATTCTACATCTCCTCTTGTAAATTGTGGAACTCCCTGCCAAATTACATCAAATTATCCAGGATGATCTCACAGTTCAAATGGAGCATGACTGGTTATTTATTTCCCTCAGTGTCCTGAACACCATATTTTTTACTTGCACAGATTGAGTGATATTTATTATTTGTGTCTGTTATTTTGTATTTTTTATTTTGAAACTATATTTCAAGGGACTTTGTTCCCAGAACAATAAAAGCTGTTTCTATTCTATTCTAAAATCCTTCTCTTATCAACCTGCCTATATGTCCTCAGCCTGACTTTACCCTAACACCTTAAAGGCTCGTATCACTTCAGTTTTTAGTCAAATATCAACCAACCGGTGGGTTAGAATTTAACAAATAACCTTTTACTAAGCATGAGAAACTATGTTGTGCTTCCCGGATTTTGTTACCAAAATCATCCCTATGACCAGTGTAGACCTGATGGTAATGCTTTATCCATCAAAACCTAGGTATGCGGTATCGTTTTTTGTTGTTTGGACATGTTTTCCTTAACGTTATTCATATCTCTTTGCCGATCGATGAGGATAGCTTTCTTCTTGTTGACTGCGTATTACAAATTGCTAAATAAAATGCCGCATTTCTGGGAATTGTGTGTATTGTTATTCTTGGGGATGTTTTCCCCAAATATCGTCAATCACTTCTTTCTAAAGACCCGGCCGGTTTTCCTTTTTGGGGGACGCCGACGTCATTTCAGGCGCGCGCTGCTAATCCCTTCACTACCCCCTTCCTCATTCACTCGTGACGCAATCGAGGGGGCGTTATCGGAGCGTTTTGTCGTCGTTCCCGCCCTCGCGGCTTTCCTCTTGACCGTCGCACTTTATCTGACCGCGAGGGAGCAAAAGGTCGACAACCTGAGTCCCTTTCCTCCATGGGGAAGTTTAGGGGTGTCACGTCAATTGGGTGAAGGAACATTAGGACGGCCGTGTCGAATTTTTGAACGTGGATTTTTCGAGATACTTCTACATGCTTCCTCAGCAGAGGGAGTCAGGGGACCAGGCATTATGAAGGGAGAGAATTGGAAAAAGGAAGTGGAAAATGGGAGATACGTAGGTATATCAAGGTGAACACTGACAAGGAAGTGAGCTCTTACGGCTAATAATTATGGTAAAGTAAATTACTCCAAAAGTCGTAAACATTTTACCTTTCTTAAGGAAGGGGATTGGAGGGGGATTAACAATTATCAACCGGCTTGAAGTTTTCTGACAGGAGCCGCAACCCCTGTTCAAGAAAATCCAGAGTCAGACACACCCAAGCAAGTGGTTTAGGTGTAGTATACCACGCCATTTACCCGTTTACGGCTATTGGAGTTATTCGCTTCATTATACAAGGTGAACACATTTGAGGACTCTTTAAAATTTCATTGGCTTCGTTCATTTGTCACCTTCTTCAGAAAGAATTGAGCGTGGGAGTGGACGGCAAGTGAGCTGTGTCTTAGTAAACGTGAAACGAAAGATGGTACTATCCACCAATGGTTTTTATTGTGTGTTTTAAACTTGACAGTGGCAGGCTTCACTTCGTAGAAGTTCATTATGAGTACTCATGATTAATGAAAATACGTAGTACTTTTCTACAAAAGTTTTCATTTTACAAAGCGTTTCACCGATTTACGGCATCGTCAGGAACAGAGTTTGTTATATGCGTTAATTGTTGTAGTTACGGGGGAGGAGGGGCGTCGTACAATAAAAAATGTAGAAGAGTACTAAGTATTTTCATTAATCATGAGTACTAACTGTATGCTTTAAGTCTAAATTTTTATGTTTTACACATTGCTCTACCACATTCCGTGTGGCACAGTTGTTTTTGTGTTCTGGCAGGTCGGTGTCTCTCAGTTTTTTTTGTATTCGTGATGGTGCATTGTAATCCTCTCTGTTCCTGCGTGCCACTGTTCGATTGTCCGTCTCTTTTATTACCTTTTTATCTGTTGTTCTGGTGAAGCGTATGAGTATTCTCCTCCGGGTCAACCTGTAACTTGTACTTGCTGAATTTCTCCGTAGCTTCCCGTGTTACCTCCGAGATTCAATTGGATTCCTACAAAAGTCCCTCCAATAACTATACACGTTCTTCTCGCTTTTAGCAGTTTTTAATAATACAAAGGACTATCCTTTATTTAGTTGGCGGTTGAAGGAGGTTCGGTGGTTTCGCTCAGCTTAAGGGAATTCGATGAAACTTGCTGTAAACATTAGTTTGGTTGTCTTAAAGCAACCAGATTTTTTTCAGAATTATTTGTCGCAGATTTCTTAAGATATTTGATCGAGAAGTGGGAATGAAATTACACGGGTTCTTATGGGAACGCGATGTTTTATTCGTCAGCAAGAACCATTTATAATTATTCACTCTATAATAATTTATATATCTATAGAAAACTGTTTAACAGATGTATGCTCCGAGCGATTGAAGAAATCCCTCGGGCGCTTTGCGGACGATGTGAAGTTGTCACCACGAGTAAGGTACCTGTAATTGAAAGAGGATGCATAGCTTGCAGGATGCAGAAGAAAAGGCATTGAACCCGTGTAATTTCATGCCCAATTCACGATGAAATATCTTAAAGAAACCTGCGGAAAATATTTATGATAATTGGCAGGTATATTTAGAACAATATTATTAGCTAGAGAAGGTGGCCGTTAAATATCAACGGGAAGGAAAAAAAATCAACACTGCGCGTGAGTTCGTACTACGTCAAATTTTTCGATGAAATTTACTAAACATTTTACCATTTAATTGAAAAAATAAAATTTCGATGTACCATTAACAATATTATCATTTAAATTGATTGTAATAAACCATTCATGTCTTATTTAGTGCAAAGAATCATTGAGTTGATGGATATACACACGGAATCTCGACTTAAACAATGAGTATGGTCGTTATGGTGACGATGACTCAAAAACGCTAAAATATTGCGAAAAATCGTTACATTCTAGCAAATATTTTGGAATTTCGACCGGAATACAAAATTCGATCGAAGGAATGAGAATATTTATTTCATTTTCTTTCTTTTGGTACCTTTCCCAATAACAGAAAACCACTATTTCTAATTTAATTTTGCAATTAAAAAAAGGTCTGCAGCCAAATTAAGATTCAGCTTCACGTATTTTCCTTGTGTGGAAGTTACTGACATATTATACACATCGGTGATTATTATAGTAGATGCTTTCAGGAAGTTTCATTGAATTCTCTTAAGTTGAGTGAAACCACCGAACCATCTTAAATATATCTAATTGAATGAGCACGAGGCGAATTTTCCGCGGCCATGAGGTTATAGTCAATTGGTAATAATATAGCAAATGAAATTACTGTTGCAAATACTCGGATGGAAGTCACTATCAAACCTTAGATTAAACTATTGACTAAATTACAACGCGCCTTTAAAGACAAAATGAAGGACATACCGCCCATTCATATGTTAAGCCATGTCCTTAGTTCACCAATCACGGAGAAGGTTGATTTCTTGTATTGAACAATTGGAAGGTAGTTGAAAACCTACAGATGGAAATCACCTTCAAAACTCGAACAGAAATGTAAAAGGAATCTCTGTGCAAATCCAAATTCGATCTCTTACGAGACGGCGATAATAACAGTCTCTCTCTCTAATACTCTCCTCCGAGTCTCTTCTGTACCAGTGTTTCGTGAATTTTACGAGAGTATTTCCTTCGCTGTGGTAGCATTCTTTCCCGGGATAGGATCGCACAGCCAGAGATTTCTTAGATTCGTCTGGTCGACTCAAATGTGGGTGCCCTCTGGAGATTGTTGCCGTCACGCTGTTACGATGGTTGGAGATGGCCATGAGGAGTGGGGGGTTTGGAAGGGATGGTTGGTGGGGACATGGCATGCGTGTCCGAATGCATGCATCTCGACTTCATGCTGCACGCGATTTGAGCGAGGTTGTCGAACCCTCCGTAGCAGGGAATGGACGCAACCAAAAAATGGCATTAGGGTATGGCCCGCTTGTGTGCCTGATTCCCGGGCGTACAATGCGGGTATACGTTGAGGAATTGTTTATTTTTATGATATTAATACCATTAGTCATAGCTGAGAGGACAGTGAGTTAGGTGGAGCACTCGTGAACGATCCGAAGTGTCCTTATTAATACGATTAATAGCTGAGTAAGTCTCCTTTTGTAATCGGTCTAGAAATGCTGCTGTAGTTTGTTAAAAAGTGTATTCCGTTCATCTCTCTTTCGTTATGTGTGTGCATTTATGATAAAAGTTTCCAGTTTAGTTAATAAGAATTCCTCTGAGATTAACGAATTACATAGTGAAGCCTGAGTTAATCCGAGTTTAATTCACGTCATATGTGAAATTGTGCTTTCTGGTTTGTAATAAATGACTAATGACTGAAGTTTTGACACTTATGATAAAATGTGGGTAAAAACTGATAAAATACTGGAATTTATGCTCTGCTTCTACTCTTGCAATATTTTTCCAGGGGCCGATATTGTATACGTTTTCGTACTTCGTATTGAAATGAGGCAGTGGTAATATCAAGGATATCATTGTAAATCAAGGTTTGAATAGGCAAAGTAAACAGTTGTAGGCTTGATTTGGTGGACGTTATCCATTAAGGAAGAATTAAGGTAACTTCGTTAACTCCACTTGTTAATATTTATTTTCACGACCCGGGTTTCAACACTTAGTGTCATCTTCAGAAGATGAAATACAAGTGGGATTGACTAAGTTATTTCAACTCTTCCGTAAGTTTGAATAGGTTCAGTTGACAAGTCCCATAACCCTGTTATTTACCAAATTTTATATAAAAGATCTCATCACAATTTATTACGCAAATAATGGCATTTTAAAGGGGTTTAGGAAAATACCAGATCGTATAGTTTTGTATAGTTATAGGATATGTTTGGTAAAAGTTATGAGACAACATTTAACTATATTCTTTCGGCTGATATTGTTCATAGTTGCTTGATGAAAACGAGCATAGAAGGATATTCTCTGAAAACGGAACTGTTGCGAAAATAATTTATCTTTTACTAATAAGCCTGCTATGAATCGGTGAATCAAAACACTTACTTAATGTTTAATCATTAAACATGGTTGGCGCGTTATGATCAAACGCTTTGGCTTTTGTGAAAAATTGATTTTCTAAATCGTACGCTTGAATATACATAATTCATTCTCTTGATTAATTTATGCTATGGACAAGAGAGCTTCGTGGGAAGGCGCAGGTGGTGAAGGAAAAGGAACTGGTCCCTGGATGTGTGAGTTTCACTAGTGTTTGCTTATTGTGTGAGACGAGGTCTACCCTCCCTTTTCCATACCAACCTTGATCACCGCGTGAGTGAGTATATTTGCACTGCATAAGAGGAAAAGGACACGACCTGCTTTCTCTTGTTATTAAAGCGGTTTGTATTGAAAATAAGGACATAAATTATGAAATTTAAACTTGAGCGGAGGTTACAGTCGCGCGTTTATTCAAACCAATCGATTGAAAATACTACCCTCTCTACTCAACTTGACCAGTGGAATTGTTTCCTCTCTCATGCCCTATACCCATGAATGGTCCCAATTTCTCGCCATGAATCGGCTATCGTTCAGAAATTGTGATCCGAATTGTTCTAAATATGTGGCCCCAGGCCAATAATCTCGAAGTGAATTGATTCAATCTTAAATAATCTGTGTTTACTGGTGTTCTACTGTGTACTGTTTACTTCACTGTCACTCTACTAGTGGCGCATGGGTTCCCACCAAGGTTACTTGCATATGATTTTTCAACTTAAAAAAGCAGTCATCTTCGTGATTTGCCAATTCAAGGGCATTGCATGTGAAATAAAATGAGAGGCATTTTCTGCGTTTTATTGCCCTCAAGGCGAGTTATGAATGATCACCATCTGACTCATGCACTCAGGTTCGACAATAGTACTGGCTTCCTATCCTGAGCCTACGGGCTCAGATCTAGGATGTGGCGGAGATTTTTCATTGAAATCTCGCTCCCAAATTGTGTGTTATGTGGGGAACACTTCATGTAAACTAATCTGTCTGTCGGATGGAATGTCAAACTGTGGACCCCTTGGCGCCTTTCATCAGGAGTAGGCTATTGTCGATGCCGGGTTTATCTTCTCCGTTCCCTCATCCCGGTTTTTTCTATCTATCTATTCCCCTAATAATCCCTCTACTCCCTCGCTAACCAACCTACTCATCTATCTTTAATGGCACTAGGGACATCAGATGTCCGTCGCCTCCTCAAATAACCTTAACTAACCGTCAACTAAAACCTTCCTAAGAGACTTTCTGAAGCTATGCTATGGTGTTCAGCGTGGAGCAGTCCTAAGAGATGACTTTTTGATTTTTGGTGAGGTGAAGGTCAAGATAAAGGGAATTCAAAACAAATCGTTACATGATAAGAGGATACAGCAAAGACTGAGATATGTCGGGTGTGATGATTGAAAAGTTAGAAATTAATTCAGTGTGAAATGTTCTAAATTTAAAAAAAATGTTCAGTATGAACAGGCCTGTAGTTCAGTAGCACTTCCTACTCAAGCCCCTCCCAAATGATCTTATCTTGTCTTTCCCTCATACATTCCTCCTCTTCCTCATACTCTGTCGTAATTCTCCCTTGTCAGTTGACCTTTCACGTTGGTCAGGGTCAAAAGGTTTTAGCCGTGCTATGACGCCCAACGTTAAATTGCCTCATGCTTAGGTCTTCTTCAATTTTAAATAAACCTCTTAATGAGTGGGTGCATGTTGCTACGTAATATTGATTTGAACATTAAAGTCAGTATAATTATTGTTGTTGCCATATTCAGGATCATTTCATGGCTGCCATGCATATATCTACAAAAATGTTTTACCGTCGTTGGGATCAAGTGCGTGTGTTAGTTAAGACTACAGGATTTCCACCCCTAGAGCCCGGGTTTGAATCCCGGCCGTGGTGGAAAATTTTCAATTGAATTATTATCCCCACTTGGATATTGTGTGGAGAGTACTTCAAGTGCAGTATTCTGTCTTTCGGATGGGATGTTTAACTCTTGACTCCCTGGTGGCCTCCGTTAAGTTTTGGCTTATTCCAAAGTCTGGTTTCTCTTCAACTTTCCTCCATTCCCATAACGATCCTTTCCTACCCTACCGACCCACCTGTTAGTGGCGTCAATGACAGAAACCGTCTTTCGACTCCCACAAATAACAAACCAACCTTTTCCGTTGTTTATGGATATATTCCTTCTTCCTTAGATCTGTGCTTCCCTGACATACTGAAACTCATTCTCCATGTTACTTGGTTTCGTATTTACAATAAAGCTGGTGAAATATATGCGTCATGTCCAAGAATGCCTGTTGAAAAATCGATGCCCATGTATTTCCAATTCAAAGTTATTGTTAGTAGTTCCATAATCCACCAAAAGTATTTTATGGGAGCACATTATTATTTTTATCATATCAGTACTTAACCAGCTGTGCGAAGATCTGATATTGAGGTCTGGGTTTTGAGTATCTGATTAATGCGATCTTAATTCGGGTGTAGTTATTTCGCCAACCTGAAGTAATTTGCTTTTCCTTTTCCCATTTATAGGATATTACGAAATATATTTTTTATGAAATAATAAGTTGCAGTAAGTCTTCGAGTCCCTTTCTCTTGGGTTCTGAGGTATTTATATACATGGCTCTAAGAGCTAGCAGTAATGTTTTCAATATCGGGCTCTAACACGCAACGCCTAATTCTTTTTGCCTGTCGTGGTGCTCTCCGATCTATCGAACGTGAAATGATTATTGGCCTCTCGAGGTCAGAACGTCAACTCCTCCGTGAGGTTTTATTGCCATTCAAATTCAATTAACTGCCCCATTAATATTCATCAGAATATTGCATAATTTATTGCGTGTCATAATAAACTCAGTCTTGATTATGAAGTTTTTCTCTAATTTTCTGCGGTTCTTCGCGTGTTGGCGTTTCTAATTCTCTTGGCGAAACGAAGGGTTAAATTTGGGAGAAAAAAATCCGTTGCCTTAAATTAGATTGGGGTTTTATGGACTAGAGCTGACGTCAGATGTTTTAGGTCTTTTGAAATCCTCCTCCTCGCTCCTCATCCGTATGATGTTGAGCGTGTCTTCCCTCCACTGGAGACCTCATTCCATTCGCCTAGTCTAGACGGAGGAAGTACATACAAAAACACCTCTTTTAGGATAGTTGTTTTCAGAAAGCTGAAAGAAGGTTCAATCGCCCAAATATAACATCAATGATGGCGGACGAATACTCCGAATGTAAACACAATAAAGCGCTGTTCTTATTATTTGAATTAGGGAAATATAACATTTTTATAAAAATTAAAGAATTAATGTTTTTTAATCGAAATATAAATTTTATCTCTGATTTTAATTCCAAATATTTGTTGTTAAATATAAAAGTTACTATGATCCAAGCGATATATTAGAAGCTTGTAGATTAATTTGTCTTTTGTTTATATTGTTAAATAAATATGATTAACGGATGAAGAGCGATATTTTATCCAATCAACTCTTATCATTTGCCTTTTACAACAAATGTACCACACATTCTACGAAAACTCAGCGGCAAGTAAGCTAAATAAATCCACGTTGAGAAAACCAACTTTGTCATTTCCACAAAACTTAAGATAATTTAGTGGAAATAACAAAGATAGTTTTCTCAACATGGATTTCCATAATTTCCGCGAGGTCAGGCCTGATATCATCAGTTTTAAGCTAAAGTAGTTTGCTAATGGCCGATGCAGAAAGGTTATCTATTCCCCTTTAAGTAAACAATGTACAACACATCTATTCAGCTTTTAAGTTTTTGTATAGAAACTTTAACTTGGTTGGACACGCTTTTAAGTTTTATTTTAGAAAAAAGCGAGAGAATATTTTTTAAAATTTCGCAAAGCATTTTGCGAGAAAATTTCCCAAAATAGTAGTAGCAGGTACTTATTAGTTACGGAAATTGCAAAAATCGTGAGGAATTGTCGAAATTCAGAAAATTCTATCAAAAACATACTATATGGCAAAGATCCTAAGGTAAGGGATCCTGCTACGGATCCATTAAAACTCACTATGAACCGAAGGACTGATCACAAATATTTACTGGATTCCCTTACGTATTTTATAAATTAGGTATTAACTGTACATTTCCTAAAGGAGATTGTTCTTGGAAGAAGAGAAAAGAGAGATGTGTATTTAATGCTCTGTAGGCATCATGACTCAAGAAAATAAAATAAAGCGATTCGTCAATGGGGATATTGTCGGGTAATATTACCATTTTCTTTATGTCTTCGATGTGTAAGCGTAGGTTAATTTTTAGTTACTAATTTTTAGTTATTTATTAATAACTTTGTATTTCATTCAGTCTCATGGTGGAGTTTCCCTTGATGTTCATGAGGGGCAATAGCTTGATTCAATTGACTGGACGGCTGTACAGTAAAGTTGGTAGACATGGATTAACAGGAGCTCTAACTGTAAAAGTTCCCTCTTACCATCTAAGGCCTTTATCCTTTGACGAACAGAAACCATGCCTGCGACGGGCTTTGAACCCGCGTCCTTCGGGATTCCCGGCCGGCGCGTTACCGACGAGGTCAGCAAAAAGCAGGTTGCTTGCACCTTTTGTAAGCGTTGGTACGGTATTAGTGAGAGAAGGGGAGGGAATCAGGGGTGTGGTAGAAATGAAGATTGCAGCTATGGACAGGGCCCCGCTGCACGTCTCTCTCTCTCTCTCCCGCATTCCGACAGTCTCTTGTTTCCGGGCAAACCCGCATGCGGGAATTCCGCTGGAGGCAGTTTGTATAATTTTTTTCATTCCCCCTGTTCCCTGACCTCTTTCACTACTTCCCCAACCTGTCCTGCCTGGCCTATTTCCCAGTGCGCTCTTCAACATCCCTCGACAATACGTCACCCTGCTCGCTGTAGTCCTCTCTGTTACTCATCGTCATTCGAAGGGGGCCGAACGCTAAAATCTGGCCGAAATACGAAACTTAATTTTACGCGTTTCTAACTAAAGCTGTCTTTTTCAAAGTGCTACGTTAAGGTTGTATACATATTGATGCGCTGAAACAGTTTTTAACATTTCCGAAGGCTTTGTAAAAACCTATTCACATTGTAAATAATTATAAGCGAAAAACTAACACTATGTAATGATAAATACTACACTCGATGTAACACGACGTATTAATACGGCCTCGTTGCATTCGTCTTTTGTATTTTGTTTATTCATCTGCTGTCCCTAATGAGGAAATCGGAGTACAAACACTGACAATGACAATATTAAGTGAATTAAATAATTGAGACTATTGTATTAATTAGCAAAAAATAATATTGAATTACAATAATAGTAATTTTGAGGATACCGGGACTAGCCACGGTAGTTACCTTTACGGAGTCACCCGCAAGTGCACACAAGTGCGTGATCCCGGTCAAGGCGAATGATTTTTCATCTGTGGAATATATTACAATAATAGTCTTTGGCTATTTCAATGAACAAATTAAATCAATCAGGAAACAACAAATCAGCGATAACGCGTCGAACAAAACTACCTGAAAATTTAAATGACAGGAAGAGGTTTATAGTTAAGTGCGGAAAACAGTAGCAGAACTCCATCAGTATTCGTTATCAACGGTAAATATCGATAACCTTTGCCTAGTGTCAGGCCATTCGACACCACTTTAAATATAATTATTGAAGAGCAGCAAATGAAATATCTCCAATTAATTTCTTCTTGAATTAAGTAATCTATCCATTAAAGCTTCATATTGGCAAGTATTTAGGCCTGAACATGATATTTGGCAATTGCCTGATAATGTGATTGTTGCGTGTTACAAACATGAGCCTTTTCCAGCTTCTTTATTCCCTAAAATTTGCGTGGGTTTCCGGAGACTCAAAAACTATTCAAAAGAATGACAGCAACATTGTTTAAATAATGTAATAAAACACATCAGTTATCAATTTAAACTGCTTAGAATGCAGTTTTAAGTCGCTATCAGAATATATAGGTCCTAGATTTTTGTTTTGTCATTTAATGTTTTTCTAATTTAAAGTTATAAACCTGACTCACCTCAAACGTGCTAATGCTACCTTATGGGACGGGGTGTGGATACTTATCCAGAAAAGGCGTTTTCAGATCAAATGGGTTTTCATCGCCTCGGATGCATCCTAGTAGATAAAAATAATCCTGCTTTCATCATTAAGCGCTTAAATGAGTAAAGCAGTTGAGTAAATGTTTTCTTGTAAAGTAGTTACTAGTCATATTGGAAAGATAAAATCGCAAACTTCGCCAAAAATTGACATTTTTCAACGGAGCATTACGCGGTAATGGGTATTTACCTATATGAGAAGAAACTAACGTATGGGTCGTGCAATGATCCTTCACCGGAATGTTTGTTAGCTGTGAGTAATATCTAGCCGATCAGAGATTAATGTATGACGTTATTGGGCAATCCTCGCGTGATGACCTTGTAAATTTGATCGTGTCCCTAAAAAAACCCGTTTTCAAGTCTCTCTCAAAACACTATTTGTTCCGTAAAAATATTTCAACGAGGCATGAATTTTCCCTGTAGGTATGAGGGCGGCGCATGAACTTTTGTGCCCTAAAAATCGCCTTCCGTAGGTATATATTAAGTGACACGAAGGCATCAGTCTCTGAAATAGCCCTTGTTCAAATTAGCTAAATATTGGAGGAGGTAACTGACGGCTGATATTATTTAAACCTTTAAGGATGGGACAGAAAGGACGTGGAGGAGGATTATTTGTAGATTTAGGCGGACGGCTGAGTGAAACCTGGCGTCGATGTTGGCGTACTCTCGGCTACAGGTGCCTGGAGGATCAGCGCTTTAAGTCCCATCCGACGGAACAAGTACTGCACATGAGGTACGATTCACTAAGCACCGAATTAGTATAAAAAGATTCCACTAAATACCGATGCCAGGAATAAACTAAGTCTTGAAATAGAAAGTCCAGCGTGAGTGGTGATGGAGGACGATGCTTACAATTAGTAGATATCAACTGTGAACTTTTAAGCGAAATTAAGGTACTTCGCGATTCTACCTAATAATGATTTATTAGAGCGGCATGTTTTGATGAATCTTCGTGTTCGTAGATGCTGCAGTTCAAATATAATAAGATATTGTTCGGCGTAATCGCAATGTTCCTTTATTTTGCTGTCAAGTTCAGTACCTACTCTAACCTCCACTCCAAATCTATTATTCGCTGCCGTTTAACCCCGAACAGTTGATCCCGCATCTGTTCCTGCATACACTGACGCAATCGCATGCGTAATGTAAACATGTCTTCAAATTATCTGTACATGAATTTTTATCTCCTCTCCTTTAATTGCCAGCGATCCCTTGAAACGATTTTGAAAATATTAATTGGCACGTGGATTATAAAAAAACCGTTGGAAATGCTATCTGAAAACATATATTCTTGAAGAAAATAAAGGCTAGTGTTCGGAAAAATATGTTGTACTTGCTTTCAATATAACAGTATTTTTTTGTCAATCCCACGATTTGCAATAATTCCGTTTACTTTAACTTTCTTACTTCATCCTCGGGATGGGGGTTTTTAATTATGAATAGCTCCATACTGCCTTCAGGAGTGGAACATCTGAAATAATTCGTAATGTATGTACCTGCTTGCGAGATTTTTCGTCGTGCCCAGGAATGGGACAATTTCGCAGCCCTTCAAGGCGTAAGTAGTTGACTAAATCTGCTTTTTAGTGAATTCCTGGATGCATTACCCTCTCGCTAAGTGGGGACGTTGGTGTCTTAACGGAGGAGACATCTGTAGCTTTGTATGTGTGTGTGTGTGTCAATTGTGAGCACTCATTCTCGCCGCGTTCCCCAGGAATTCTGGGTGAGATTGAGTGAGAGCGAGAGAGAGAGTTGGCAAATCTACTTTTCACCTCCCCCGCCAATCCCTTCTACCTCCACGGGAGGCAGACGACCTCCTCGGTGGCGTGCTCACACAGGAGTTGATGGTGATAGCGTTAGTTGATGATGCTCCATGACTCTCTCTCTCCCTCGCTCTGCTCCCTGCTTTGCCCCCTTCGCTCCTTTAGGGAGTACGGCCCCTGCGGGAGATGGGGCAAGGAGATGTGGGCGGATGAGGCTGCCCCTAAGGGTCTCTAGGGTGACGGCTACGCCGGGAGGTCAAGTGTGCCCCCGGATGTGGGGCTGATGGGAGTGGGGAAGGTCGCTTGCCGAGTGCGGAGAGAAAATGGAGACCGCTTTTCCTTTCTGCGGTGGAAGTGGAAGGGTCGGTGGATACGAGGGTATAGAGAACTGTGCGATATTACCGTTGTGGAATGCTTGCTGCAACATTTATGCAGTAATGTAATTTGATCATTTCTACATCTACGTGCTACCATGCGAGCCGCCGCAGAGGCGCTTGGCAGGGGGTGTTAGGACCCCAGCCAAGTAAAGGGAGGGAAAAGGAGGGCGTAGAGGAAAGTGGCGAATTTTATGATAACGATGTGGTGAGGTGTCTTTTGCTAATGCCTCGCTGTTTTTGTTATAATCACTATTGGTGCATGAAAATAAGGAATTTTTGTACCAATCAGTTCGGCTGTTGTTGCTTCTATCAGTTGTAGAGAGTACTGAAACTCGCCTCATCTGAATTTTCTTTTCGGTTGGTCGAATTCTACATTAGGGTCTGTATTAAAAAAACACTGCGTTGTTTAGAGAGTGATCGATTGTTAATATTCTTATTAGCATGATTTATCGGTTAATGTAGGTAATGATCGAGGTAGAAATACATGTGATAATATTTCACAGCCAGAGGCCCTTGTATCTTTTCACTATTTCGTCCATCTACTTGGCATGCGTCCTACCCTTCTTCATAAACCATGCTCTATTTCTCCCCCTTCACCGCTTACTCAACATCCTCCCCTCTATTGCGGCCTTCAACATCCCCTAGCCTCTATCACTTATTCCAACCATATACTCTTCCTTCTCATAAGCAGCCACCATAACAAACACTGTGTCGTTCGTCTTCCATTCTTTTCATCGAACTTTTGAAAGGTCGGCATACAAATGAGAGTATTGCTTTGAGATATTCGGCGGTCAAAAAACAGGATGCGATATAATTTGACGTATTTGGACGATTCAACTTAGCTGCTTTATAACCTTTTGTGGCATTTCAAATTATGTATTATTTAATTTGGTATGTCCATCATAGATACGTGTTTGCTGAGAATATTAGCTCATGCTGAAGCAATGACAATTACAGTAATCGAATCAGCGTTTTTTCTATTAAATGATGGTGCGTTCCATTTTTTACCTAGTTGGCTACCTCCTGTCTATGACAAAGTATGAAAATTATGGCCGGGATGCGGAAAATGTTATGCCATTAATGCACATTTCTACTTTGAATTTAGGGAAGGCTGCATAAATTCGCGCGATAAGGATAAAACTTAATCTTTGCGGAGAACTGCTTTGTCAAATGATTGGCAAATTAAATTTAACCTTGTAAAAATTAATTAAAGCAAAAGAATGTCCAGACTAAATCTAAAGGTTGTAAACAGTTGTGGTGGAATTGCTCTCATAGCCGGGTCCGCAACTTGAATTGTTTTACCTGAACAATTAAATTTAATTCTCTATTCGCATTTTATTGCCATGCTCGTTCCTTGGATACTGTTCTGAGAATGTCGTATAATATTCCAGAATTGTATTGCCAAGTGAGGTGATGTGCGATATGACGTGATATAATCCAATTATGATGCAAAATCCGGTACCAATTCAGTATGTGAAGTGGTACAGTACGTGTTTCATTTTCGTAGCAATGTATTTTTACGAAAATCATTATTTGTTTATACTTATACGTTTATATTTCATTTCCCAGAGAACATCCCTTTAGACCTTTTGCATCAGGAATGTAAATAACTCTGACATACGATTACAAGCATCCTTCTGTCCTCATCGGCCAGTCATTCGAATATTTTTCAGGATTCATTTTAAAGTTTTCAGCAAGTACATCAACTCGGCTAAATTTTTCTAGTCTGAATAGAAATTTAACGCATTTATCACGCGTCCTAATCACCTTTTTTTCTTATGATTCTTTGTTGAAAATTGTGTCCTGTCCCCATTTAAGCAGTATTTTCCTAATATCGCCGTGCGACATTCAAATTCCAGCATCGCGCAGCTTTGGTGTCATAGTTTGTGGAAGGGGTTAATATAAAGGAGTAAGGAGAAGTCAGTTATCTGGGAATCACTGTGACTTCAGGCATATCTCTGGGAAAACACGTATGGAACATTGGCGGCCCTGCATTAAAGAAACTAGGATTTATAAAGTTTGAGATGATACTTGACTGTGTTTAGGCTATATCTCTTAAGTGCTGCGAGCATCGGGACCCGGTACTGAAATTTTCAATTTTTAATGTAAATTAAACACAAAGAAAAGCCGCACGCTTCGTTTATAACTGCTACGAGCGAACATAAAGTGTTACACAGCTGATTGTAGGTCTGGTTTGGCAGCCGATAAAGACTTGAAGGCTATACGCTAGGCTTAGATTAGCTGAAAGACTCTCTGTCCTTTCCCCTCACATTTTCCCAAATCCCTCCCCTTTCCTTTTTTATTACCTTACTTTTATATTTTTACTTTTCATACTAAGTTTTAGAAAATAAATACAATTTAAGTCCTCCTGAGCAAACATTGCTTGTCAGGAGGTGCTTATGGAAATGTGATGTATCTTGGCAGACACGATAAGTAAAAATGCCGACACTATAAATGAAAACATGAAACTGATAGCTCAAATCCTATTGGATCAATGATCCACTTTTAGCAAAGACATCTTTGCTTTTCTTTTCAAATCACTCAGACCATTAACCGTTGCCAGATTATCCCACCAAATGGCTCCACAACACACGGTCTTCTTTCACCATACACATTATAAAATTTTGGCATATCATAAATATTCTTTCTTCTGAGTTCCATGTCATTGTCTATTGTCACGGCTGATGTCCTAACACCCCCTGCCACATGCTTCTACGCTAGCTCGTGGGGTAGGATGTACATGTTTTTTTACGAGTGGGTGGCGTGGGTTGATCCTGCGGCAGATAGTACAACCCTGAGGGCGAGGAAGGGTTGGGATGAGAGAAAGGCTGCGGTGGAGATGGGTGCCCGGGATGTAAGTATATGGATGGTAAGGAGATGTAAGCTTCTTCAGGGGCGTGTCGGAGGAGAGAACACAGCTTTAATGCAGTCTCGTGATAAAGGTTGAGTCCCTTAGGTTCCCAGCGACGGGCGCTGCTACGTGTTATGTATTTCGCGCGTGCCTTAGTCGGCGTCGTTATCCATCGTGTGTCCCCGCGCTTGCGGCCGTGCGCGTCTCCCGAGTAGAGATCTGTACTTAAGCGGGACGTGGTGCGCATTTTGCGTTTCTTTCTGGAAAAAATGGTGATGCTGCGAAGCTGTGGAGAGACTTGTGTTCTCCATCGTCTCGGGACGGTCCTCTCCAAAGTGGAGATGGGCCGTGAAGATGTTATGTAAGAACTAAGTCTAAGGCTTTCCCGGCGTATAGCGATGTTGATGGTTGCTCGGATGTCCGACCGGGTCAAACTCTCCATTTCTGGCGACGTTTGGAATAACGAGTCGTTCACCATGCCCTGAGGACGATGAACGACTTGTTCATCGAAACGTCGGCAGAAATGGAGAGTTTGACCCGGACGGACATCTGAACCACCACCTACAAGAACTAAGTCTTTCCCGGCGAATTTTGAAAGTGAATTCTTCTCGGGCTAAACACCGGGCCAGGTCTTTCATTTCCGTATACTATTAAAACAAGGCTCAAGGAGCATCAACGACACCTAAGGTTGGGGCAACTGTATAAGTCGTCCGTTGTCGGGGATAGTTTCAACCAGGGACCATAAGATAAGCTGGTAAAATACTCAATTGCTTTGCCATGCCAAATAATACTTTGAATTTCTTTAAGAGAAGTTTTGTATATTTTGCCCCGAAAATCTTTAATCTACTTCCAATGGCACTTGAAATGGAAAACAAAGTTAATTCTTATTTAATGAAAGTAAAAAATGGCTATTGGACCATGATGATATTGAAATACTATTTGAAAATGCTCATGAAATTGTTTGTATGAAAGGAAATAATTGAAATTAATGTAAATTGTGTATAGTACCATTTAAAACTAAAGTATTTGGCTCTGTTCCTGTGCACGAAATTCTTGGTTACCCCCACACAGGTTTATAATCTTTGGGGTAACCTAAACCTTCCCAGTTTTTTGTTAAATTGAATGATAATTGTATCTTATAAGGAAGTAATAAATTATTTATTATTATTAATTATTATACTGTGATCGTCTTACGAAATAAGCCATTGACATCCGTCTCAGCAGAAAAAATTTTAACCGGAATTCAGGCTTACAACTCAGCACCACGTGGAAGTTTATTCTACAGGCGATCAAAACAGCGCGGGGAAATTGTCATGGGAGGAGGGCAACAAATGACCAACCAGCGGGCACCTAACCTCACAGGATTGGTATGCAAGTCAGTTAATTTACACGGAGAAGCATAATAGCCCTGAAGACGATTAGCGAGACGCAAATCGAAACGTCGACGGGAATGAAAGACCTGACCCGGTGTTTAGCCCGAGAAGAATTCACATTCGCGAAGATGTTGTTTCGCGTATTTGTCTTGGACTCGGTTGAATTATTTCTCACTCTAGAAGCTGTTAACTTTGTTCGTCCCGTTTTTGGGTCGCAACACAATTTTATTTAGAGATAACTGGATAATATAAAGTCAAAGCGATGAATGAGTGGATGAGACTTTCGTTCAGGGCTGAAAATGTGATTGATTTGATCGGTATGGATAGTTTTGAAAAATGTTTGCATGAAAGAATCCTGAATGATGCTCTTGTGACCGAAATAATGCGGTCATCTTATGTCTGTATTCCTAAAGTATGGTAAAAAATATGCACTTAGATTGATATAGGTGTATCGAGATTAAGATGTTGTTTCCTTTCTGTAATACAAAATCGCAGTGGTATACCGTGATTTTGTTTAGGTACTCTTACTAGTCCTACGCTAAGGCTATATCGGAGCGTCTAACCTATGGCCTTGAGGCCGAAACAGTGAAGATACCTTCCTAGCTGTATACATTCTAATTCCTGGAAGTACGGTATAGGTTATCGTTAGTAACACATACTATCGGCGAGTGGCTCTTCAACGAATATCATGGAAGTTTTTACATTGCAGTGGGTGAATAAATACAAGAAATCCACAGGCAGGAAGATGATAGGCACCTATATTACCTTTGGTTTAATCAAATACCTTCATAAACAATGTAACATCAAAAGTGAAAAAAACGTCATATACATGTAGTATTGAAACCAGACATAAAATATATCATGTAAATAAGTCAGTTATCTGATTGAAACTGGTATAGGTGTTAATTTCGTGGCATCGATATAATTGGTTTTCGTAAAATCGAAGTAAATGAAGCATTTTGGTGCTCGGCACCATAGAAGTACTCTCGAGTACGCCGCGAGCATTTGCGATCCTGCTCAGAAAGACTGTTTACGCTAAATATAAAAAAATACAAAGGAAAGGCGCACAATTCGTTAAAAACTGTTTCGAGGAAGCAGAAAGTGTTACTGAGCAAGGACAAGTGATGAAAGGAATAGCCCCTAGAGACGGAATAGGTAATCTGTATTAGGAATTGGTAATAGTCCTTGTAGGGGTCAGATAACGGAAGGGACTTTTCACTCTCAATCTCGCCCCAATATAGTACACAAACCTATTATTATTATTATTCTTTGAGCGTTCCTACATTTTTCTCTCCGTATCTTTCTCGATTAGTTTTGAAATAACTCGATGAAAATGGTGTTATCTCCAGTCGTCTTTCCTATAAGACCTATAATTTGACCCTCATTTTTTAAATTGTCGGAAAATGGTACTAAATTCGATGACAACGCGTCTCTTTTGATCCAAAGAAAGGCAGCGAGAAACGAGTCTTCTGATAGACGTTCTTTCTGCCAACTCATACCAAACTAATGAAAAACTAACGCTTTGAGTAGGAATTAGTGGTTCCGCGGGTTTTTCTAGTTACGAGAGGCTTAGACCCGGTTTTATAATGTCTTGATAACGTTTACCACAAGATGGCAGAGCCTTTACGTTGAGTTGATATTAAATAAGTTCAGGTTGTAACCTTAACTGAGCTCGGGTTTTATGTAATTCATCAGACTGTCGGTTAGCTGACGTGAACGATATCGATGGGCGAACGTAATAACTTCGGTTTTCATGTCGGGAAAATAACCACAAAAGTAAAACTGGGCTCTAACGTTGTAATAAGTGATGTTTATCTAAATATTTTGCATCTCAGAGGCAAAGAATGAACATTCACCGACGAGGGAGAGTCTGCGACAGCAAGCTTACGTAATATAATAAGGGTAAGGATAAAATTACGTCAACGAAAAAGACGATATCTCAACGAAAAGGTGATTTTTCATCACCACCGATAGTATATACAGGATAATTATACCTTTTGTGGATTAAAATTGCTTATGATCAACGTTAGTTACGATCGTGACTTGCGCTAATCAATTCCACTCCACTGAAAGGCTCTGCCCACAGGCTTCAGACCTCCGATACATCTTATATTCACTTGTCACGAGAAACAAGTTTCCGATTTCCTCGTATTAACATCAACCAACTACTAACGGTTGATAGCAGCACGGCAATCTGGATTTATTTTTTTCGACGTCTCCGAAGCATAGTGGTAACCTTCAATCCAGCTCAATCACATACAGCGAAGCAGAAATAGCGAAAACGCCGGTGAAAGCTTTCGAGCATTCAGATTTGTCGGTCTGAGCTCGCCATCTCCTGGAACGATCCGGCTTTGAGTATGCACTTGATTCGATGACACTTGTATCCCCCGGTTCATTCAGTAGTCACGTTCCAGAGAGAAAACCGAAGCGTAGATCGGAATCGCGAAGCTCGTAAAATAACGTACACCCTGGTGGTCGCAAGTATATGCACTACAGAGAACTTCCTTTCGACATCGTTCACCAAACCAGCATCTCAAACAAACAGCGCAGTATCGGAAAACATGCTGGAGTGAACTCAAAATATTCAATTCCTGTTAGACAAAATCAACAGAAAAATAATGCGAAATGCATTTCAGAACGCTGGCAAAGTCAAGTAAAAATGAACTTGAACTTTATCACGAGTGAACAGAGAAGGTGTAATAGCTGAAGGCGGGACCCGGTTGAGAGTCGATGGGCTCGGGAGCTGCACGCTTGGCTGTTTTTTAAATTCTGATTAGGCGAGTTTTAGTGTAACCCTTTTATTATTTTAACCCGTATCTGTATAGCTGATAGATGCGACAAAAGCGGAAGAGGGATGCACTGCCGAATTGATTGGTGAAAAAACTCCTTCTTTAATCTGTGTGAAGGACTATGACAAGAGCACTGACACTAATACGCTTCGTTATACTAGTTCGCTTTCGTTTTTTCCTTTTTTCATTTTATCTCCTTTTTCATGGCAGGCGTGCTAACATCTCCTGCCACCCGCCTCTGCGGTGGCTCGCAGTAAATGCATAGAGTGCTATCGCAATTTATGTCATTTATAATCCGAAGTTCGCTTTAACTTATTGGCGGATTTTTTTTGCGGTGGACGTTTCCTCCGGAATCATCAACAACCACATAATATATATTATGTGGTTGTTGTACAACCACATAATCGTATATACGATTGTTCACTTAATGTTTTCTGAATTAAAAAAATCCTGCCCGTGATCCTGATATTTGTACATTTTCTCCTTTTACCCCAACTAACTCGATCCTGCACTCTTTCCTTGAGCCATTTACGCCTTACTTCAGAGAGAAAAGCGTGTGAGTAAAAAGTATGTAGTTTGGGAAGGGAGGATGAGGAATGACTGAGTGTATGAGCGATATGATTTTTCGTGCGTAGCAACCTCCTCGTTAAGCTTTCTGATAAAACAAATGGCCAAATTATTTATTTAAATGAATTTAATTTCGTATGCTGACCGTGATTTCCATGGTATTCAAGGAATATTTTCTTAATATTTAAGTAAATTAAGACATACGCTTCTAATGCCAAATTTAACCTTCCTGATCTTCCATGGCACCTTCGTGATAGTTATCAAATAAGAAAAGGTGCAGAAAAGTCGTTCAAATAAGTCGAAAAACTTTCACTGTAACACGTAGCGTGTGATGAGATGTTAATAGTATACTGTCTTTCACATTATCCATTTGCATTTTTCCGTTAAAATCCAATTGAATCAACTTAGGCATTGCCATTGTCATTTGTAATGGTGCCCTGTAGCTTGGCGTTACAATTGGTGACTTTTCACCGATTTTATGATATATCTGTGTTTAATTTCCCGGGATAGAAGTTGTGTCTTGAATTATCGACAGCTCAAAGGCCGTAGAAATTGCAGCGAGAAGAAATACACGTAGTCTGGAAATCAATCCTCGGACCTTTGGCTTGCCAGACTTTACCCAGCTTTCCCAGTTCTGGTGGCAATGTCTACGCATTGGAACCCGCAAGCCAAAGGTTCCATTCCCGATCCTGGTGGATTTTTTTCTGGTGTGAATTTCTGCGTATTTAAACACCGTGTATTCGACAAGAGCGAAAATACCTACTTCATTACATAGCTCAGAAGCAAATTATTCATAACAAAAAATAAAACTTTTGCATTCCACAATTGCTGGTCAAAACATGTTTGCACAATCCGGATTTCAATGCTTACGCGTCATCGATAGGTGCTTGATTCAAAAACATTGAAATCTGGATTGTGCAAACATGTTTTGACCAACAATTGTGGATTGAAAAAGTTTTATTTTTAGTTATAAAATGGAATTCCACCAAGTCAAACCTGATCTTATTTATTTTACAAATTATTCACTTTACTTTTGCTTTCGTTAAAAATATCGCATCCGTGATCCTGTTATTTTGAGATTTCCTCCCTTTTCCCGACTAATTCGAACGGCACACCCTTGTCTTCGCACCACTCAGGCATTACTCCATGGTAAAAAAGCAAGTAAGAAGATAAAAAAACATGGACCGTGGAGTAGAGGGAGAAGGCATTGTTGCAGGATGAATGGCCGAGCGGGCGGATGAGCGATAGGTATTTTTCGTGCGCGGAATTGAATCGGCCGGAGCAGAGAACGTCTTCCTTGGAGGAGAAAGGCAAGAGAGCAACTCCCCTCTATTTCTCTCTCCCTTTCTCTCACCTCAACTGCGCGGGAGCATTGTTTTTTTGCTCGCCTTTGGGAACGCGCCCGGGCGTCAAGAGTGGCGGCGTATTTTTCAAACTTCATCCGTCATCATTTGCTCACCTGACGTGAGTGTGCGGCGAGAAAAATATTAACTTGCGATCTCTTTCTCTCTCTCTTCACCCCCGTTCCTCATTTTATTAGCGTTTTGGGATACCGAACAGGCAGGGGTGAGGGTGAAGGTGTGGCGGTTTGAAAGAGCAAAAAAAACAACTAAATAAATATCGAAGGTCGAGAAGACAAGGGAAAGGAAGATGGAGTGAGCCGGGAATTGTGGGGACGAACGAGGGAGGAAACGAGGAAAACGAAGGTTGCTTTTAGTGAAGTCTGTTCGGGGTCTCCCCAGGGTCAAACTCGGCATTTGGGCCGGTATTTCGAAGGATGAGTCGTTCATCGTCGTCAGGACCGAAGACTATGGGCGAACTGTCATTCAACCCTGAAGACGATGGACGAAACGTCCTTAGAAACTTCCTTTTTAACGTCTGCAGAAATACCGAGTCTGAGCCGGTGGAGAACCCAAACAGACGTCACTAACGGCATACTCCGGGAAAGCATTAGAACTTTCTTCAGATAGGTTTCTTGTTTGGCAATACGGTTTGGCTTGATATCGTTGTAAGGCCCGTTTTTAAGGCAAAAATTATTAAAATATGTAAATTATTATAAAATTTCAGGCTTAGCAATGTGAAACCGATCCATGAAGGAAGGAAGTGATTACCAAATAAGTAGATTCCAACAAATTGTTGGTTAGTTACGACCAGCCCCCTGAAACTCCCTATCCAATCCCATTGGATCCCATGTTCTTTTAAAGAAGTCGTTTCCTCAATCCACCGCACGATTCTCGTAGTGGCGCCACGGGTCTAGAAGGGCTAGAATTAGTGGGTATTCCCATTTACTGAAGGCAGATCATGTGCGTCAGATGAGATGAAAATGCCATTTTTTGATTAATGTAAATGTTGTACAATTGTATTTCCATAGATTAGTTTCGTGCATCACTATATTTATGTCCAACTTCAATTTACGTCGAAATATTGTAGATAATTCCGATGAAGGATAAAAGAATGCCGTGGACGTGTGAGATACCATATCATTACATAGTATGTATCTGTGTGACTGTAATCAACTGGTTAGGGTAGGTTTAAATGGAATTGAGTTAATTTCCTGCACTTTTTCTAAAGCATTCACAAAAGCTTGTCGTCCCTTGGATAATCAACTATCCTACAAAACGGTTGTCTTCCAGTTTTCTCCTCTCCCAACTCCTGTTTTCAATATTTCCAATTGTTTTCAAAAGTTCCCTTAACCTTTGTTTCTTTCCACTAGCTTTTAGCATTCCCCCCTTTTCCACCTCTCCATCTTCTTACTTTTACACAGCCTATCTAACATCGCATTTCATAAGAACTAAATTGTGATCTGAGTCTGCATCCATCCCCAAAAAGCTGTGTGCGTTTTTGATTATGTTCGCTGAGCCTCTGCCCTACCATGATTTCATAAATTTGGTAGTTCCCTGTGTTCCTTGGTATTCTCCCTGTGTGCTTGTCTGATGTAATATTTAAGCCTAAGTGTTCGTAATAGCTTATTTATTTCTGCTACAAAATTCGACAGTCTTCTCACAACGGTATTTCAGAAGGAAGGGTATGTGACTATGTGAGAGATGTACATGGTTGATGGAAAGTTAAGAAGGTAGCTTATATAGACAGGTGTTGAGTAAAAAAGCATTTTCTACTCTGACAGAGATAAATTATTGCTAATATATTAGTAGAAGTTGAAGGGTTTCAGGAGGTCACACAATTCGCTTTTTGGAGGTTACAATTCGCTTTCGTGGCATGTCTAAAAAACAACAAAATTGGAAATAGGCATTAAGGATATGGTTTACGCTGAACATGCCTAATACTCATACATAACTAGAAATGTTGTTGTGATTTGGCAGAAAATCAGTCTATGCACCATAGAAAATGGATAGTGGTTAGTCAATTCCTATAAGTGGCCAATGATGACAGTTTTTTTCCTATTTATGGGGTTGGGAAGACCTAGTCATTGTAGCTATCAAGCTTTTGAATGCCGTGAGTGGTGAATGATTTAATGCCTCTAAATTGTAGTTGGTTTTTGTGAATTCCAATGTTTAACATTTTAAGGAACTAGCTAATTTGTTTATTGTATATTAATTAAATAATCAGAGTATTATAAACTTCACTATTATTTTCACATGAACTATGTACCTTTTTTTCTCGAAGGTCAGTAAATAGCTAAATCTGCTCTCGGAAGGATCACCTTTTTTGTACAGGTAGGTAGGTGTATGTTTGTATCAGTCACGGTGACTAATTTCAAGAGTGCCATTCTCTATTTTGGAAATATTTTTACCAATTGCACTTCGTATGATTGGTACACGGCAATGAGTCACCTACTTAGCCTTTCATTACACCGTCGGTTGCACAAGCAGTATTCGTACGACAAGCATTGCTGATATAGGCGATTTAAAAATAGGGAATTGCTACGCGATTCTGTCATATTTAAATCTGAAAGTGATCGCAAGAAATAATGACATTCGCATAAGACCTCGTAATGAAGACTCCGACAGGTGATTCGAAATCTGGATAAAGGCTAGCACCCGACGACAATCCTTTTTGTGACAGCATAGGGGAATAACATCACTCACTCCATCATCAATTAAAAATTCCTAAGAAAAAAAACCGAAAAAGAAATCCTCAGAAATAACTGCCATTTAATTCTGTTCGCAGTGCAATAGATATTATGTGATGGCAGCGGCTTAAAACTAAGTATGCAGACGCTGAAATGTAACTTTAAAATTCACTAATACTTTTGTTACTGAGCGCCTTAGAGCTAGCAGTAAGTTTTAAAATGTTTAATGTTCATGGAGTTGCAAATTAATAGCCATGCTCGCAGTGATAAACTTCATTATCACCGTACATTAATACGCAAATACTGTTGTTACGTATACCAATATATAGCGGACTTGCCCTCCTGGATAGGTGGCGCCTCTATCGGCCTCCGCGGGAAACGACTTCATTAAGGGAACATGCCTAGGCGGCAAGTTTCCAGACCTTTACTTCTCTACGACCGTGGTTACGACCTAGATTTCAACACACTGTGGCTGCTGTTTTCAACATCTTCCAACCCCTGAGAATGGCGCAAGGTGTTGAAACCTATGTCCCAATAAACAAAACATTTTGTGCAATATACACAGTCGTTGCTCATATCCGCCTTAAAATAATAAATTTAAAAAGAAATTGAAATAATTTCTCGGTATTATATTCGAAATTAATACGTTCTCCCTTCAAGAACGCTCTCCTCCACTAATCGGCATGAATCTGATGCTATTGTACAGAACCCGCATCCTCAGTTAACATTAACTTTACGAAAAGGCTGCGTCATGTTGCTGTTAACGTAACCAGCCAAACCGAGAAAACGAGTCCAAATATCGCTGTGGTAGATTTGGGTTTTTAATCCTCCAGCTGATAAAGTAGTTTCAAACCGTGGAACCTTAGGCCAAGTCCTAAGAAGGAAACAACATCTTTGCTTGAAGTGGGATTAGAACTTCAACATGTGGATTTCCAGGCTATCGTTGGCTTCTGAGCTTCCGCCCTAATTCCACACCAATAGATAGAGTTCAAGGGGTAACTACCGAAATATTGGTTAATGTTTTGCTCCAATATTGAATTTGCACACATATTTAAAGAAGGAAAAAGAATTTTGAAGTCGATACGAGAAATGCACGAGAAAATAAACCTTATTCTATCTCACTTGGTGATTTTTTTGCATTTTATTTAGTTAACTCCATATCGTTTTTAATTTTTACAAACCACACTTGATTATATGAACTGTACACGACCCGGGTTCCAATGAATAATCTTCATCTTTGGGAGTCGGTCAACATGAAGATGATTCAACAGCATTGAAACCTGGGTCTCATGCTAGTTTTACTATTTTTGGACCGTTAAAGTTAGAAGCAAATATAAACTCTTTCGAAAAATGTATGGAATTCTATATTACTACTTAACTCATTGTCAGTTTCACTTTTAAATTTATTCCGCACCGATATATCTTACTATGTTTTTTCTTAAATTAGCTGATATCCGAGGTTTCGCTCCCCTTCTTAATCTTTATATTGTTGTTTATAACTTCTTCATTGCCCTCTTATCGACTCACTACCCGTACCCCTCACTCTTGTGTAGTGGATCCGCAGGCCCTTTTAATTGCTGCCGAGCTTTAAGCTGTAATAATGAATAAATAGCTAATAACGTATTTAGTGTAATATTAGTTTCGTGTAAAGAATATAAGAAATGTAATTTACTTGAGTAGATAGTTAAAAACTGCTAGGAATGAACAGAAATGGTCACCCAACTGATGCAAGGATTAGGTTGAGAACCGTTAGCAACTCGGAGGTGACAATTTAGGCTTACTTAGATTACTTTAAAAAAACTCCGACCAGGCGAATTTCAGTACGACACGGAGGATATTATTTTGACCCCGCGCTATTTCTCTAGTACTGATAGAAACGACTAATGAAGAAAGATACACTCCCGAACTGACAGGTTCAAAAATTCCTTCTTTCCAGACATCATTAGTGATAATAAAAAACAACGTTACAATAAAACAAGACACATCGTTAAGATAACAATTCACCTCTGTCCTCTCCCCACTCCTTTTCCCTATTCCCTCCCAATTCATGGCATGTGTCCTAACACGCACTGCTACACGCCTCTGCGGCGACTCGCAGGATAATATGTAGATAGTTTACAATTTTCTCGAGCCAATATCCCAAATACACGTATTTTTTAAATGTCTGTTAAGAGTTCCCTTTTTTAAATATTTCTTAATGAAGACCGCGTGCCTAAGAAAAGAGTTGTGTGGCAAACTTCATTGTAACAGATATCATGATCAGTTAGTGAGTCTATGGTATTTGCCTTTTAAATGAATAGATTGTATCGAACTCCCAACTCCGTGCCACCCTTTAAGTCGAGGAAGGAGTAAGGGAAAAGGGAAACGCGATTGGGGACGGAGTTGGGAAAGAGGAGGGAGGAGAATGAAAAGAAAAGGGATTGGCAGAGAAGTTGGTCGAGAGTGGCCGGAGGAAACAACACGCGCGGAATAGAGGAAGTCAGGTGTCAAAAAAAAAGACAAACTAAGGTTGAGTTATTAAGTCCTGAAGGGATCGGGAGAGGGCGGCCTGTCGGAAGATTAAGAGGTTGGGTGTGTTGTGTGGGGAAAATGATAAAAGTTTGGAGCATAGGAAAGAACGCTGTGGAGAGCTTTGGGATTATACCATCCGCCAGAGTGGATGAACGGTCGTGTGATGTCTCAGTCCTCTTCAAATGTAACTGTCAGTGTCATCCGAATGCAGGACAATGTCACGCAGTTCACTGGACGGACCTACTGTGAATGTTACATTGGTTTTCAGCGTTTGTCGAACCCAAGCATTTCCTTTTTTTACGTGCTATGCTTCACTTCTGATCTGAGTTCTTATCATCAAAACAGTTGACTATCTTACCTTTGAATTAGAAATCTCGTGCCGTTCGCAAAACTCTAGTTGCATTTGTCGGGCGGAGTGCATTAAGGATGTCGTGTACGAAGAATAAAACAAACGGAATGGAAGTTGTAGAAATAGTATAGGACAAAATATAATGAAACATTATATGAGCAAATAATAATATATAAATTAAAACAGTGGACAAAAAATAGTAATCTTCGATGAACTCAATATCGATCCTCATATTAGGTTCATTGGAGATCCGATGATTTGACCTACCATTGACTCTGGATTGTGAGAGTGAAATAAATGCATCCAACAAGTTCATCTCATTGCCGGATTAATATATACTCATAATTGAGAAGTCTATCCTACGGTAAAGCAGGGTACGTGTAAGGAAATAATAAAAAAAATCAGAATTGATCTATTCTTAACAAAACTATTCCTTTGTTGGTACTCAAAATCTTTGACGACCGCGGACGGTCGTAGACATGTGGGCCATTATAAGTGGCTGAGGTGGGACCGGAATAACTTGGACCATTCATTTTCTACTAGGGGTTTGACCCATTTTATTGGACAATCGTGGGCTCTCCAGTGTCATGAGTTGACCCGTATTTATGCAGTAAATACTGGCAGCCTCACGTTGAAATCCCTATAGTTTAAAAAAATATGAAGAATATTTCGTTTGATTATTTCCGGTATCGATCGCGCTTGTTTGATTATTTTACCTATACCTATACATGGATAGTGGAAATTATCAAAAGAAAATTATAAAAATAGTAGAAACATCAGGATTAGTGTGAAGAATTGTTTGCAAACCAGCCTCTTGATAGATGGGGCTTTTGATCTCTTTATTACAGTGTCACCTATATACCACCCGTACTGTTATCAATAATTGTTTTGGCAACTTGCATATGACTCTTCTTGAGTTTTCAGAAACGGAATGCCTTTGAACCATCTCATCCAAGTCCACCTCTGGGCACCAGGTTCCTGGATACGTTTTCAATAATGCAAATTAACTCAATATCTGAGCGTACATCGGCTTTATGTCCTTCGAACAAGTTCGTATCGAACCATGCCTGTCAGTCAATGGGATGCCCAGGTAAATAAAAAATTCATATTCCACCTGGGATATGAATCCACGAATTTAGCGTCAGCCAGTGCAGTGTGCAATGCCTCTCGCAGGCGAACCAGTTTGGTGCACAGCAGTTGAGCGTCTCCTGCAGTATGTAATACTTCTGGCGTTTCGAAAATAGGTGCTCCGTCGGGTTTATTGAACGGCGTCTTGTTTGAAAGGCCGTCTAGAATAGCTCCTTTTCTTCATAAAGTTTAGACACATTGGAAAGCTTTAAAGGGAAGCACTCACTACCAACTCTACGACGGGGCTTCTTGAACTTCTCAGACCTCATGAAGTTGATTGACTTAGGCTTGATCGACACGTGGTGTGAAAAGGAGCCTTTATCATTAAAAATTTTGGAAACTTCAGTATGCTTCTTTGAGGTCTTAGAGTACAAAACATGGTCTTAGGGCTCGTGTGTGGTGGTTTTGAAGTTTGTTAGATCGAAAACTTTTAAAAATAAATATATTATTTATTACCATGACAGCTATCAAATTTATTAACAATGATATACATATTATTATATTTAAAAACTTTTTAATATTTTATGGTAAAAACCATTAAAAATATTTACATTTTTCACCATAAAATTCCATCACGTTTGATAATTAATTTAGTTAATTATTGATTGTTCGATAAGTGGAAAAAAAAGAAAGGAAAGAAATAACAATTTTGCCTACGGAGAGGCAAGAGGTTTGGATCACAGATGCTCAGTGGTGGGTAAATATATTTGTTAGTATATGGAAATCTATATGACTCCTAGATGGGAAAATTATGGTAGTGATGGTCCAATATTCCACCAAACAATTAGTTATTTACCAATTCTTGATGCAATACTGAGTTTAGTTATGGATTTCTTTTGGAATAAATCAGCTTTGTGTTTGTTTCAATTTTCATACCAATAAACTCAGTAAATTCCACTTTATTTTGAAAATGACAAATATTGAGGAATAAATTAAGTTTTTTCATTCAATTATTTCTGCTATCCACTCCGTCTATACGGACAACTGCTCAAGTTATACGTATCTGCCCATAGAGCTTTTATCTCGCCTTCCATAGCTGAAACTGACAAAATCACTCGTGACCCAGTTTCAGTTGCGTTCAAAGCTTTTGGCAACCGCTCCTTATGATGAATTAGAGTTCTTCCCAACTTATTATATCCCTTTTAACCGCGCATGTCCCCTCCTTCGCAGGAAAAAAATAATTTTGTTAGACGTGTTAACGCGCGCGCGAAGCAATTACATTCACCGAGAAAGGCAGTCTGTAATTGTTGGCGGTATTTAAAATCAACGGGAGGTCGCCGAGATGTTGGGAAATATACGTACTGGAAAGATGAAGGGATTGCGGAAACTTCTGTCGCGGTAGTCCATCCGGTGGTAATGAGAGCACTTCCAATTAGACATGGGCTGGGGTGTGGGCGCGGGGAGCGGGAGAGGTAGGGGTAGCTTGGCGTACGGAGAGGGGTTGGGGGGATGGGTACATACATTAGGAAGCGTTACCTTCCAGTCCCGCTCCTTTAGACGACCTTCGGAAGACGACCACTCCCTTAGGACTCTTTGCCTGGTGCAGAGAGAACTACATCTACGTTTGCATACTGCTCTGTGAACCACTGCAAGTGCGTGTGGCAGGGTGTGTTGGGACATCTACTTTGAAGATGGGAGGGGTGCAGATCTGGCTGGTGTGGTTGGCTTTCCATTTTAGGACCTCGGTTCGGATCCTGTCCGTGGCGGAGGTTTTTCCAAAGGGATCATCATTCCTACTTGATTGATGTGTGGAGAGCACGTGTAGAACAGTTATGCCAGTGACGTAGCTAGGATTTCTTTTCGGGTGGTTGGGTCCATTTATATGCATCTTTAACCCTATCACATTAATACCAATTTCGTGAGTGAAAGAAAAACCCACCCAGGCAGGACTCGAACCCGTGACCTTCGGATTAGCAGGAGAGGACTATGCCCCGCCGTGGACATTTCGATTAACACCAGGAGGGTGAAAAATTAAAAAAAATAGAAGCAAACTAAGAGCGCAATTGCGAATTCAGTGTGGCTGCCGATTTTTATCGATTTTTTTGTTTTGTAAATTTATGAAATAATACAATACCCACGGTTTTTTTATGCTTGAAAGTTACAAATATATTTATTAAAAAGTTGTTCAGTATAAATAATAAATGAAATCAACATTCTTTGTTAAAAAACAAATATACATTTTTCTATAGTGCCCTTGATGCAAATAAATTCAAAATTTTTGGGGGAGAGTCCGGAATCTCCCATGGACCCTCCCGCCCCCCCTCTGCTACGTCACCGATTATACGTCCGTCGGATGAAACGTCATTCTTTGGACCTCTTGACCTTTCGTTCAGAGTAGGCAAATGTACACGCAGGAGTTTTCTCCAACCAATCATTAAAATACCAAAAAATTTGGGGAAGAAATTAGAAGAGGGACCAGATGAATCGAGAGATGTACTTCGTGATCCTTGCTTTGTTGTTTCTGCAGTTATTAATGGTGGGTGGAAAAAGGGATAATGAATCTGTCTCCAAAAGTTCAATTCGCTTAACTAGCCACCAATGTAACGCCTACGGATTTGGTGTGTTGATCATTAATATCCTCCGTCTTTTGATCTGAATTTTTCCAGGAACCTTAGACTTGCATATAATCTTCGTGTCTCTAGCGGCTCCAATCAAAGTCCTTCCGCAAGTTGGATTGCACTCTGCGCTCGTTGCAGTTTTCAAATTGCGCTTTCCCTTGTATTTCGTTTCGTTAGCATATTCAATATTTTTCCTGGTACGGTCCCATATGTTTGCCGCGACCTCTTCAGATCGAGGTTTATATCAATATGTTGTCTAGTGGCCTTCATATAGTTCGCTTCATGAGTAGAAGTTTTTTCTGACGCAACACCTCAAAGTTTTATTTAGTTTTCCTACGGCAGATACGAAGTTAAAATAACTCTCAGATATATTCCTTGAGCAATATAACTGCACGATGCTGAGAAATCTTCCGATGTTAATTTAAACTTCAAGATCAGTAGGCTAATCGAAGACGCAATATTTCGCTCGGATAATGATCGACTCTTAGAATAATGTGTTCGCACAAGTTTTTGTCAAGGCAAGAAACTTTTCACGTCATAAATTCGTATTTCGTATTTTCCTATGAATGAAACAGAGTAAAAGATAAGGGATAGAAGAATGTGGGGAAATACAAATAAAAATGTATTGAACTACGTATATGATTTCCACAAACAACACACACAACAATTTAAGCTGGAAGCCTTCGGTTTTACGCGCAGCTTTTTCTTTTATTTATTTTAGCTCGCGGAATGTTACTGCGGTCTGTTACTTGCGGTGAACTCGTGATGAAGCTTCGCTAGAGGTAAGTAACGTATCCTATTCAAATTTTTATTGTGAGGACCTTCGAACTATTCTCTTGATCTACTGGCTTCTAACTCTCAGATGTCCATTTAGTTATTAGTTAAGGTTAAGGTTACTGCAAAAATTCGGATCGCGTGAGATTCCGGGTGACTGGTAGAATGTTATTTATCCCCTCACTGCATCTCCAGAACTGACGGAAACAACAAAATACGAGAGATCAACTGTCGATTAGATAGGTACGGAAATTCCTTCTTTCCACTCACCAATTACGTTCACAACAAAAACAGAGCTGGGCACTAATTTGTCAAAAAATATCACCTTTCGTCCTTTTCTTCTTCCCATTCCTTTTCCCTTCATTCTTCGTGGCCGATGTGCCTAACCCTACCTCCTACCACATACTCGAGCGGTGGCTCGCTGGGTAGTTTTTAGGTGTAGTAATGAGTGCGGTTCCAATTAGACACGGCCTGTGTGTGAGCAAAAGCCGTGGGGAGTTATGCCTACAGAGATGGATCCGGGCGATGAGTTAGGGGGGAAGGAGGTAAGATAAACTCCTCCCTCCCGTATGGTTCTTTACTAAGTACCGAGAGGAGTTGCTCTTTTAATGCTTCGTACCGGCATTTACTCTCCCACCGGATACAGTGGCTCAAGGGGAGTATTTGAGTTAAGCCTGAGTAGTGAGCGGTATAAAAGGGTTGTTTTTATTAAGAAAAAGGAGGAGAGAGTGAGGTAGTGAATTAAACGATGAAGATAAGGAAGGGTTGGGGTGGTTATGAGGATGGTGGAGCGAGTAAGGATTGCGATTTACCTTGAGGCAGGGAAGGGATAATGCCGTGTACATGCTCTTGGGAATAATGGCGGCAATTTTTTCCCTCGGTAGGAGTAGGGGTTGGGAATGCTTGGGAAAGGAATAGTCGAGGTGGATGAGGGGTTGTTGATTCTTAGATGGAAACAAGATGTTTTTTTCTTGAAAAGGGTAAACGAAAAATTTACAACATTTGAGGAAAATGCTTTTTATTTCAATATTTTCAAAACTTGAAAATTATTTGTACATATTCAATTAAAAGGTGGAGTAAAGGTCAGTTCACAAAAATATCTTGAACTTAATAACGTAACTTAGGACGGTTGCACTTCTACAACTAAAAAATACCCTGCAAGCCACCTCAAGGGTGCGTGGCAGGGGGTGATTAGTCACCAACATGCAATTCACTATGCCCTAAAGTTAGTGTAACGAAGACTAATTATGCATTAGCATAAATCACTAATGTTTGTTTGCACTTGCAACAAGCATTTGCAGCAGGCACCTCATTTGAGCGTTTACGTATGACTGTGTTCACAACTCGTATGGAGAGCGTAAGTTACGTTGTTAAGTTAGCCAATAACGAAGCATAATCGATTCCTTAAGTTGAGCGGTGCTACTTTGAGTGGGACACATACCACTGAGGACGAGAATGTGAAATGCAGGGGTAAATTAAAATCATATTAGCTGTTCTCGTTTCTTCTTGAGATGGCTCGCAAGCGACGTGTTTGAAAAATAATTGATCGCAAATTAAAATATTCTTGAATGAAAGCCGATTCGTGGCGTGGAAGTGGGCTGCACATTGAAGTGGAGAAAATCCTACCATTCAACTTATGAGAAGTGAAAAGTATTCTCATTGGTTGGTTTTAATATAAGTACGATTTAAGTCTGTTGTTAAGTTGTGTTATGCTTTTATGTTCAACGCTAACCAGCCTTAAGGATAGCTGGGATGGTCATGAGGTCAGGGAAACGGTTAAGGACTACGATTTGCCGTGCGGTAGGAAATTGATAATACGTCTAAATTCTCTGGGGAATCAGAGCGGCAGTTTTTCCCCTCGGTTGGGGGATTGGAATAGAGATAGAGGGGAGAGGAATGGTTGTGGAGGATGGGGAAGGGGTTGCTGGTTCAAGGGTTGGGAGAAGGATGAGGCAGATTAAGCCAGGGCAAGCCTTAAAGTCGCGCGAGCAAATACTGGGCAAGGGAGTTGAGTTGCTGCCCCTGTCTGCCTGTTGTTGGCGGTCGTGACTACTTTTTTATTTCTACCTTCTGTGCATGGTTTATATCTTCCCATTCCACCCACATCTCCTTTATTTCATGTTACCCGCTTTCATTCCTTATCTATCCATAAATTATGGCTGTTCGGCACGCGAATTTGGAATGTGAACTCCGATGTCAATTTTTGTCGCATAGGCGTCATCAAGTTTGCCATATTATTCATTGCGTCGATTAATTAAATTAAAAATATCGCACTGAATTGCTTATTGTTGCATGCGGTTGACTATTGGTTAGCATAAAATTGCATCACATATGGAGGGTAGAGGATTTTTAAGTTGGAATTTGCCTAACTTCTGGAAGTTACAGGGGATGTGACCTCAAGAATATCTGGTGCAATGAACATGGCGTCGCAGCTTCTTGCCTATGGTGCTATGGCAACGTAAACATTTTAGCCAGCACACTTTCAGTTGCCTTTAAATCGCTGAATATTTGGAGTTCATCTTGAAAGTAAGTTCCCATAAGTATAGTTGACATGGAAAGAACGATGCATATCTTGTGCACCACTGAGATAAGTTTCAGATCTCTTCATATGGTAATGATCGCCATTTTTCGGCGTCTTCATGACAGCTGTGGTGTATAAAATTTTTGCGCTGCAGCGTCTTAGTAAGTTGTTGCGACCACATTCATTTTGCCTAAAGATACTTGAAATCATTGCTATCACCACTAGAAATCACGTAAAGTAAACCTTTCTTATAATTCCTGGGTTTGGAGAATCAAATAAATCGGAGTATAACGTCCTCTCAGGTTCAGTGCGGTCAAACTTATTATAACAACCGACCCCTTTTTTGTTACAATCGATTGGTACATAGAGCGAAAGCATATTAAAATTGTCTTATTCCATCACTTCGCCTCTATTTTAACAAAATTGATGAGAATGACCTGAATGGTACTCAAATATGAGATAATAAGGAAATTATTGATGAATTTCCCTGAAAAAATATTATTTTAATAACATTAATAAACAAATAAATTAGATTTAAACTAAAAGAAATAAAATATTCAACACATAATATTACTCAATTACAAAGGCTAGAAATTAAATTAAGACTGTTTGAACACACACTAACAAGCATGAAGTTTCATGGACCTGTCCCCAACCAAACTTTTGCTGAGGATATCTGCCTTTCGATCGGTAGATGGCACGTATTTAACAAGAATTATTATCTTAAAAAATAAGTCTCCGTTAATTGCTATAACCGCTAGAAATCACGTAGATAACTCCTGAAAGGCCCTATATATGTAGATGTATGCATATCATTAAAACACGTACTGAGAAGTAGTAATCATGGGTTGCCTAGGCTATATCTCAACATTTAACCTTAGACGTGAACTTTAGCACAAGTTTAACATCCATGCTTGAGGCCTCATTCGACCCCTCGTCCGTTTCATTACCTGGCCAGCGCGTCACCAACCTGTATCGTCGAAACTAATCGTATGTATCGCTTAATACAGAATATCATGTGGCATCTTCTGGCTCAAGAATCGCTTTTTATTAAGCATGATCGTTTATCACGGAATTGCGGTATATCGAATTGACCGTGAACACCATATGGTGCTGCGATATAGTGGTATCACAGGCGATATATCGCAACCTCGCACCGTCTTACCTTTGAGACTTTCATTTCTCCCCATTTCACCTCTCTCTCTTTCGCAAATTTTTATATTTTCCCTCTGGCTCTTATCGCCCTTATTTTATATACCCTCCTTGTTAACCTCAAACATCCTACCGTTGCCCTCTTTGTGCTGTCTCGCTATTTCGTCTCCCGTTTTGTTTACTCTGTAATTTATTTATTTAATTAACTCCGCGGGGGAGATCTTCCTATCCGTGCTCATTTATCCTGCGTGGCTTACGCTGGGTCGGGGAGATTCAACCATGCCGTCCAACCCACCCGCACTTGAAATATTTCGTAGTCGCCTTAGCTGCTGGCTGCTTTTATTTATTCAACTTTCTTTCCTTCCGCCGACTCTTTTTTGGCAATTACTTCCGGCCCCTTTCCAACCCGCTCAAAGGCCGCTCCTTACATCAAAAGATTGACGCTACGGAAAGAGGAAAGTAGGTGTAGTGTAGGTAGATACGCCATCTCGTATTTCGCTCATTAATTATCTTGAGCGCGGTGCCTGGACTCAAAATTTCAGAGCGAGCTTGGCTGAACTAAGATTTTTTTCCTCTTTCTTCTCTCATTTTTGCTGAAGATGGCCGCGAGGGAAAAATTTGGTGCGTTCTCTTTTGGCGCCTGATGAAAATTGAAAAATTATCGGTTCTTTGTATGCTGCAAAGGAGCGCTCTGGGTATTTCAAGAGGTTGGAGACGTAACGCACGAATTTAGTTATTGAGCATCTCAAAAAAAAGGTGGTGGGGCCAGAATGAGGATACGGTGAAATTGTCGGAGGGTTTTTCAAAAATTCTGTTTATGTGTCAGAATAATCGTATAAATTTGTTTTAATTCGGAAGTTTGACGAGAAGGGCACAGACCACCCTTCATAAGTTATGTATTGAGCAAAGAGTTGTAGAATTTGGGTTTGGAAGTGCTCCTTTGGTTGAGGTTTTATGGCACCATCTAATTCTCGACTTAAATTTGATTTACACATGGAAGCTACCTCTATAGCAGTAGTTTCATAAGTCGTTTGCACTTGTATGTGCTAGCACGGTCTTCTTATGTCAGCGGGGCGTCGCGACGCCCCGATAGCGGTAGCAATCGGAACAATACGTATAATCCATTGGCTCGCAGTTCTTTGAAAAAAAAAGATTATTAGATTAAGCATTACATCCGATGAAATTATAATCACATGGCTTCGAACGATGATTACAAATCCAAGTAACACATTAGCATTCCGGGGTAAGACTTAGTGTTCAAAATTTAAATATTTATGAATTTTATAGATGTTTGCTTTTGTTACTTATACCTTAAAGAAAGACTTGTCATATTTTCCCTTGAATAATAAGGAATATAATAATTCCAAAAATCAATGCTTTATATATATATATATATATATATATATATAATGTATTCAATTCATTTAATGCAATTTTATGCATTCCACAATTGCCTGTAGAAGTCAAGGAGTGGGGTGTAAAACCTCATCGATTTCCGAAATTCAGCCTATTTTTTTATAAATTTAATGTGATGATGACGTGCTACTTCGAAATCTGGGTCGCGTGTGAAACATATTTATGTAGAATTACAAAGTTACTCTTTTCATTCGAAATGCTGAGAAAATCCCATGAAGTAACGCTGGAGACAACGGATGTCAGCAATATTCGACATTTCTACACTCATTTCCGTCATTGCCACATTTACTTCCGTCAATATGTTTTGCGGGAAAGGCTGAAGTAACGAGTAAGCTAGGCAATGCCCTGCAAGTAGCGATACTGGTCGAGAAATCACTATACTCACTAATTCCATTGAAGTTGACTTTTATGTGTAAAGTTGCCATTATTCCTAAGGTAGACACTCATTCCTAGATGAGAATCGAACTCGTGACATTTATGGCGTCCTGCCGTCACGTTACCAACCTAACGTCGACGGCCTGCGTGGGTAACAAGCATAGTCGTTGACTGGTGCCCCATCATTGAAACGTTGTGGGTGTAGAAAAAATTAACGAAAGCCACAGTCATCAGGGGGAAATATACTAATTCGTAGAAAGGAGAAACTCTAGCCCTGCATTTAAGAACTGAAAATATCAAGCACCTGGAATTTATAATAGGCTACTCGCATTTTAGATTAGTATATCGAAGACTTTACTTTCAGTTTTATGTCTCCAACATATAGTAAGTAAATACGGCTGCGTATATTTTTTATCTTGCTTCTTTTGGATTCCTGGTGCAAATGATGTCAAAAATAAGTTTCCCGCCATTACCCTTGAGATTACCTAATGAATGATCGTTTAACTGTTGAATTATTGATCGTTGTATAAAACATTTAAGTGAAAGAAGTACAAAAATTGAGAGAAGTCTTGGAGGCAAAGTCAAGCATACAGAGAACAGCCACATTTACTTACAGTGGCAGAAAAAAATCACAAAACCTCGTCTGAAATCCGAGGAAATATTACTCTGGTAATTAATGTTTCTTTTAGGATAGAAAAGTTTGGCATAATTAAGTCTGAATCAATGCATGAATTTATTTTTTACTCCTATTTTAGACGAGGTTTTGGGTCTTGTAAGTAAATGCGGCTGTTCTGTTACGCCCCTGTATGCTTGAATCTTTACCTCCAAGACTTTTCTCAAATTTGTGCCTCATTCGTATGTCACTCCCACCACCTCACCGCCTTCTCATTTCCTTGCCTTCCAGGCGCTCATATTTCCCCATCTTCTTCCCTTGCTCCCGCCCTTAGCATTATCCCACTCTCATCCACCTCCTTAATCCAGAGGGCCAGTTGCTTCCTCTCCCGTATGCCCTCCGAGTGAGTGTAAAGCCTCCCTCCCCAACTCTCACTCAACCCCGCGCCCTCACACTTATATTCTTCCTCGCCAGGCTTCTCGTTAATTTTGGTTATATTCTTTGCTCTCTCTGCCGCGTATGTTGCATTCCTTAGGGCTTCCGCAAGACTTTTTCACGCCCCGCACTCTCCCTTGAGTGTTCCAGTTGGTGTGCTATATTGAGTTTATTACTGGGGAAAGCCCTTAGCTTGTTTCAGACACCGTGAATGTCTACACATTTTCCTTGTTCTAGCCGTTTTCGTAATCATTACCGGGGAAAGAATTCCGCGGTCAGTCGACTTTTTCAGATAAGCTTAACTAGGATTAAATTAGTTCTTCTGCACGTCTGCGGAGAGTGAATTTTTTATCCTTCAAGATGCCCGAAGAATTTTATGAGTGAAACGGAGAGGAGATTCATACAATGTGTGGATTAATTAATTGAATGAAACTTATTTTAGTTAGAATATAAGTGGCGATTTTGTGAAAACCATGTATAATCATGTTAAACTAAGCCATTTTGTAATATTTGATCGCATTCATTTGAAACCTTTCAGATTGTTGCCATTGTCAGGCTAATACGACACTAGCCTGATTGTAGAAAAACTTTGCATTTATAATGTCGTGAAATAACATTGCCAGTGAAACTCAACTATGTACTTGATTTATTCTTCTTCCTAATAGTTGGATAGATGAGAAGTATGAAACAATGCACCAACCTTTGATCATCAAATCTCCCTAATGCTCATTGTAGATGTGGAATAAGGCGTTGTGCCAGCCAAATGCACAGACGTACTTGTCTCTTTGGTTTAACCCTATCCGCAGTTGAATGTTGAACTAGTCTCTAAGTTAAAATGCCCCCCCTACTACACGTTTTTCGTTTCATCCTGGTTTCCCCGCCCCAGAAAATTTGATTAAGCCGCGCTTGCTCGCGAGAGCATTTGTTAACCCAAACGTTATAATAATGTGCGTGTTTCTGAGACTGTTAATAATGATTCTCGGCCGGGTCATTTCGTTTCGTAACGAGCGTTGTCTTCGTCCGAGCATTTACCTCCAAACCTGCTTAATCGCGTAATAATTTAAGTTCTAAACGCTCCGTTTGTTTTACTCTCACTTCTCATTTTTTATGGTACATGCGAGTGAGGAATGAGGGAGGAGGCGATCGGCTTTATGGTCTCAGTTTAACAAAAAAAAAAGCCGTTTGTATTTGTCATCCGAGGCTATATTCTCCTTCCCCTTTCCTCCTCTTATGACTGCCTACCATTATGTTTTTCCTTTCCCGCACAGAATCATCCTTTTTGCGAGCCCTTTTTGATGTCCCTCGCAGCGTTTCCCTTCTGTTTCCCTGCCATACTCCCGCTTCCCTTCCATAACAACCTTCCCCTTCTCTCTCCTTTCTAAGGTCTTCCTCCTACTTCTCCCGACTCAATGGGCCTTCACTCCCCTCGAGCCTGTGTGTTGCCCCCCCAGAGGGCATCTGCCGCTCCTTCTCTCCCGTGGGATATCTGGGATTTTCCGTTCGCCTTACTACATTCCCCCATTGCTCCTCTCTTCCTCATGAAGCGTTTTGCCATCTCTATCTCTCTCCTATCCATTTAGATATTCTTGACCTTTCTCTTCCCGCCTTTCACCTCTCCCTGAGGCCATCGTAGTCCCAATATACTTTTCTTTTCTTTATATATCGGCGATAACCTGAGCTGTCACAAAGACGCTTAAATGTTTTCACGTTTCGTGCCTCAAGTTGTGATTCCGATGCTAGAATACGGAATGCGGAGATGGTGATCATATATTTCTCGTATGTCTGGATATAGGTGAAAGTATCCGATAACAGTTACGATAACGATTACAATAAGTAACCGATATGCAATTTGCTCTCAGATTTTATGTATTGTGTTTTTTTTAAGCGAGATTTTTCACTAGTGAGAATAGAAAACACGTTAGAATTTTATTTTAAAATTTGAGAAGTTTTAAGAAAGTCTTGTATAGTAAAATCAGTGCCTCGAAAATTGTTATTTATGACTTAAATTATGAGGAATTCACTTAATGTAAAACTTTGAGGAATTCACTTAATGTAAAACTTTGAGGATTTTACTTGGCTTGTTTCAGGTCTTTCGTTGAAAACAACTTCACACATGAATTTTTTGTGTTTTTATAAAAAGCATATAAAAATGAGAAAACTACACCTTTTTAACTTCTGACGTGACGCGAAAAAATATGGAGCTCAGTGAGTGCCCAGCCGTACGATATCCCATGGGAAACTGTTTCTATTTTTTGGCCAATATCTAGAAACGTAGAGCCATAAGTCAGTAAGATATTTTGATATTGTTAGAAAAATAAGTCCTTTGTCTTTATAATGAGTCCTTATTTTTTGAGCTAAATGTGTAGATATATCTCGCTCGAACTGGATGCGTTAAAAATATCTCTGAAAATAGTTACTTGATTGTATTTTATCTTTCGACTTGGCTTTTGCCGAAGTGGAAGCCAAATCCATCAATTTCATCGGTATAGGTTTCTGGAATTTTTGAAATAAAAACTCTCTCCAGGTTATAGTTTATGCATACATTTTATTTAGAAAGTCCTTCGGAGAGTTAGAAAGGCAATATATTGTCTGATGAAAACTCTGCGACGTGGAAGTGAGAAAAACGTTTTGGACGCTCTCTGAGACATAATGGCCTTAAAAAAATGAAAATGTAAAGAGAAATGAATGGGAGGAGTTACCAGGAAGAACAAGTTAGGTTACATGAAGCAAATTATAAGGTATCTTCAAATAAGGAGTTATGCATGGATTAAGCGGTTAGTTAAAAAGAGAGAATGGTGAGAGTTGCTGCAAACCAATCTTCGGACTGTTGACTGGTGGTAATTATATTTAAATAACTTTTAAAATTCTGCTTTGATTTATTGGGAGATATAATGGGACACCATTGTTTATACGCTGAGAGAAACGGCACTTTATATTTACAAATTAATATCGAAAAGAATAAATTAAAATGTGTACATTTTTTAAAAACTATTGACTAAAACTATTTGCTCTTTTAATTTTTCCAAAGGAGGTTGGGTAGGAGGCGCAGATGTTGATTGGGGCGAGGGCATTTTAAAGACGTTTTCGAAGGTGTAATGCTAGGAAAGCGAGGAAGAGAAAATAAATTGACGTGTATGCTAGACGGCATTAACAGAAATAGTGAGTTTGCTGAGATGAAGAACCATACTGCATGACATAAGAGATTTTTTAAGATGCAAAATAAGTGTAGAAATTACCCAAAAAACCCATTACTACCGGTAGAACAATTAATAATTAGTTATAACTTTTACATTCCCTCAGAAGTACCTTCGCTCTACCCCTTACGGATATTGTGTACTACTTCTATTATATTAATGCTGTGCAATTAATAATTGCGTACCTTTTCCAAATGGAGTGCTTCTGTTGTAAGATTAATACTCTTTTAACAGCTTTTATATTACACGTATAAAGACTGCGATGCGTCATGGGTCCCCCGTAGCGGATAATTCGTATATATATATTTATTTATTTATTTATTCATATCCTGTGTTGCTTACAAGACGCAGAATTCTTTGAATAATCCCATTAACGTATTCAACTCCCTGCATTATAATCATCATTTTATAATTTCTCGTCTTGCTACCTTTGCAGGAAAAATTTTACGTGAAATCATTGAGTGAACGGAATGGCGAATCAAATAGTATGAACTTATTTATTTTCAGCATAAGAGGATTCAGGCCTGATGATGATGTGAATCCACGTCGAAACCCGGGTCGAGTTTTAATAAAATTCAGTGGTACTAGTAAAAGTTCTCTTTTTCTTCATTCGCATATCAGTCGCCAAATGAACTTGTGCTTTGTATATTCCACAATATTTTATTTCCGACGATGGTTTCGATAATCGTTGCCATTACTAAGGCAATGATTTTCGAAGCCATGGCCGGAAATAAAAAAGTGTGGAATATACAAAGTATAAGTTCATTTTGTGACGTGCACTAATTCCATAAAGTTGCTCCGGGAACCGTGGATGTTATGTAAATTATGTATTCAACGGAGATACGAAATTTAGTGATATTTAGTCATTGAAAATGGTACCTTATACCGTAGTACCAGTGTTGAGTTTTTGGTCCGGTATTGGAGTTGCCAGTCAATAGCCTTCCTTCCACCTTCGTCCACACTTCTTCTCCATTCGTACGTGGAATGATTCGACCCCTCCAACCGTCCCCTCCTTCCCTATGTCCTTCCCCGCGGGTTTGTTTACCGTGGCCGGGGAGTTGGGCGGGGCCGCGGTGGAGCTCTGCTCTGCCGAAGATTGACATTTTTACCGGTGGCGCGGCGTTCGGGCTCCCTTTTCTTTCTCCGTCCCGAGTGAAAAATTGTACGGTCGATCGCCGCTGGAAACGCTAATAACATTTGGATGGCGAGTAGGGAGCTTTTTTTTTGTGTTCGTTCTTTTATTTTCTCGTTTCTCGTGCCATTTAATGGAACACAGCGCAGAAAGATTTAATTTGCCGACTCAACGAAATGCAAAGGAAAAACGCGTTTTGTTAAAAACAGTTAAAAGCGAACAGAAAGTTCAACGTCACTATTGAAAGTGCAAAAAAAACTATGAGAAAGGGAATTCACTGGGGAACAGTTAGGTTCAAGAATTATTTCATCTTAACGAGAGCATAGCGACACACTAATCCGTGAAAACACGACTCTCTTTTCGTCCTTCCCTACCTCTTGTTATCTTCTCTATGCCCTTTTATGGCTGGCGTCCTAATACCCCCTGCAATACACCCTTGCAGCAGCTCGCGGGGTAGTTTTCAGAGATGTATGCGAAGGATAGAGATGGTATTACATTAGAGACTCAGGATATTTCATACAAAAGTTCGGATACTAGAAAATTTAGATCGAAGTAAAAACATGAAATAAATTATATTTTTCTACCAGTCCTATTTTAAGAGGCAAGCGAGGCTTTAATCACTTGACAAATTCGTTGCACACAAGTTTCTACTTGTTACGAAGGGTAATATTTTTAGCCAAACGATACGTAGGTATTTAAAACCGAACAAATAATGATACACTACCGATAAAAATTTTGGTGTAATGAGAAGAGGTCGGCCATAAAATATAGGTAATGCGTTTTCATTATGAATTGACAAATCAAGAAACTGCCTTTTTTCCACGCGTTTAAAAGCTCTTCCTCATTGAGCCTGAAACTTCGATATGGATTTTTATTATTGAACCGCGGCGTCTTTAAATGCATTTTTTTCACACGTTCAAATTTAAATTAAACTCTAGATAACTCTTAATTGAATTGGTTCCTTAGATGGTACTATCGAAGCTCCGAGGACGCTAGTGAAAATAAACTAACATAAGCTAGGAGGTTTTTGTGTGCTTAGTAATTAGGTTTAAATGAAATCAGTCAGAAATTATGAAGGGTTGAAAATGAACGTAATATTAGAAAATACATAAGACTAGAAAATATATTGGAAAATAGTTACAATTTGAGAGACATTGGAGGAAACTCCCCACGGTTGGGGAAATTGTAGGCTTAGCTGTTCACGAACCAAACATATACTTGTTATAATACCTATGATGATGATCATTTTCCCCTGGTAGGATTCTTAATGCGATAAAAATCAGGATTAAAATGTGTATAAATATGGTCGGGAGCTTGAAATTTTTTTTCCGTGAGAAACCATCTCGGGCCCACTCTTCCCCTTCAAGCATGGTACCGCTCTGATGTCTCTTGCGCCCTTGGGTAGATGTATTTTTTAGGAGATTCTTTGGGGTCCGGCCTTCAATTTTTCTTTATACCATCGCAACCGTGGAGGTTTATCGCTTTCGAAGAGCGCTCTCAAAATTGAAGTACATCAAAGTTGACGACCTGAAAAAATTAAATCCTCCTATTGTTTTTCCAAATTTTTTACCCGCCAAACTTATGCATTACGGGATCTCCAGAATCGCGTCACGGTCTAGCTGTTTTAACACATTCTGCACTCGCTCCGCGAAGTCGTTCCCTCTCAAGGCGTCGAGTATGGGTTATAACCGCCTTTGCCTTGCTTCGGTGGCCGGGAAAACTTGGTGGAACAAATGTGTTTCGTACGCTAGTGGCGTAACGTTTTTTCCGGCTTATTATTATAATAAAAGGTCTACCGATAGAAGTTGGTTGGTTGGATGAAAGCATGAAAACTACCATCATGTCATCTACTTCTTTGGAAGAAGGCAGCTGATTATTTATTTTATCTGTTTATTCAGCTTGGAGTACTTTCTGCTTCTCTTTATCTCTTCCATAAGCCTGTTCTCTTCCTCCTCCTTCCTCATTTGCCTTGCATCCTCCCCTCTATCACGGTCTTTAGAATTTGCTCTCCCCTTATTAATTGGTACGTTCACTTGCCTTCTCCGAATTTTCTCCCACCACCTCCTCTCCTCACCCACCGTGTGGGGTATTTCCTCGTTCGTCTTCCTTTCCGTCCATGGTACTTTCTCCATTTGTCTCCACACCCACACCTTAAACGCTTGCTGCCTATTCTCACCATTCCTATGATGATATTCCTCTGAGTTGTGGTTATCGCTCCACATAATTTATCCTTTTTTTCATTTCTCCCCAGTACCCTTAATCTCGAAAGTAAAATCTTTCTTTCATGTTGAATAGCTAGTCGTTTCCGTGCAAAGGAGTGGCATTCTACCCTTGGAAATTCTCTTGCCACTGATTTTCTGCGTTCTACAAGAGCTCACAGAATCAACTGCAGTGCTATACTTCAACTCTTTGAGACATTCGATTGATGGAGTTAAACGTTACCTTGTGGAAATTGAAAACGTTAAGCATGATGGACAAAAACACTATACAATTCCACACTTGTATATTTTCCCGATCGATTTTGACGTCAACAGCGTCATTTTAAAGGTATTTTGACGTTGGGATATGTTAGTGACGTACGTTGATTCGTTACTTTTCTCAACGATTCTCTAGAAAAAATCGCTGTTCTGTGAGTCACGTTTTACGACTTTCATCAGTGGAAGCGCCGTATCGTTAGAAAGCGACAGCATTTGGCAGACCGTCGGTTGTACGATGAGAGATATTGCTTCGTTTTTCTCTCTTGGCTATAAACCATCTGATTTGTGAAAAATGTTGTTTTCGTGCTTCAAAAATATTGTCCACCGTCGCTGAGTTCCAAATGTTCGCTTCAGTAAATGGATTGCCAATCGCTAAGCCGTAGTACAGAACGGCAGAACGGTCAGTTAGCGAGCTTCGTTTTGTGTGATATATTTGCTTACGATGGTCAAACGACTAGTTTTTTGGTAGCTATCGAATTACATTACTGGGCTGTAAAATTACTTTTACGAACGAGCTGAAAGTCAAACTTAGTCCATACAACTAGCATATGCGGATAGTTGCTTTATCTATCTAATAAAGGGGCGTAACATTGTTGTATTAGTGTAATAATCGTTTGCGAGAGTCATCGTGAAGTCAATGATGGATATTATTGTGATTTGAAGCGTGTCCATCTTTGAATATTGTGATTTGAAGCGCGCCATAGAACGTCTAGCATAGAGGGTTAAATTCCACTTTGGGGTCGAAATTAATCAAATTGTGGCCGCAGCCAATATGGTCCCTTATCTTTCCTTTCACGCGTGAGTGGCGTTGACAAATACATGTTTAACGCTTGTATAATGGCCTTTGAACTCTCATAGGAAGACTGGGAATGTAATATATCACGGAAGTCAAGCTGAGAGCGGAGTTTCAGTGTACTTCCGCCGCATCCTCCATGCGTTGGCTTGTGATCTCTATCGCTGGTCTTCCTAGCCCCATGCTGACTTGCTAGTCAAGGCTACCGGATTCTGTGGGATAATAGGTTGGCAAACAAGCTCTTGGCGGTTCCACGCAAAATGTTTGCCGATTTATTCGGATGAATGAATAAGCTAGAATAGGTGCGTACCGAACAATCATGACGGATGGAGTTTTTGGGCATGATTTAGTGCAGATTTCGCGGAAAAAAGACAATTCTACCGGAGCAGGTGAATGGTTTGTACCCATTACTCTTGATGATATAGCGTCGTATGTTTTGGCTATTTTAATTTTGTATTGTTTATGATTAGTGTATACGGACAACTTGGTCGTTTGCGCCCTTGAGGTGATAGGAAAGACGGTTAATGGAAGAATTATCCGGAGGATTTATTGATAGGGTAGAGATGAAGAACCCAACGCCGGAATTTGCCTTCTCATAACGAAAGTCCACAACAATGGTCCACAACCATAATTCCCATCTGAAGGACGGAGTACTGGTTTAATCAGTGCTCTGCACAAGGCTCCAAAGAATGAGCCCAAGTTTCCACAAGGCTCCTTAAGCAACTCCCAGTATCAGTGTTCTACTAAAATGTCTCCGCCAATGACGGGATCCAAACACGGACCCTCGGGATTGGAAGCCATTACTCTAGCCACCTCAAAACCCAGTGATTTGCATGTCGTTTGCATTTTTAGTCGTGGCGATGAACAGATTTTCCCAACGCCTTCAATCCACCTTTGAATCCAAAGCCAGACCGATTTTGTACCAGTTCTTCATTAAATGGCGATTTTTTAAATTGAAGTTTCGATCTTCTTTCTCCATTAAGAACATTTACTTTTCTAGCCGATTTATGTCTATAATGTCCATCAAGATAATTTTAAATGTGGGTGTTAGAAATACGGCTAAAATCCTGGAATTCCTCCGTATATCCCCATATCCTCAGTTTGGCAGAAATATTTACTGTTTGTGTGTAGTTATGTCATTCTTAGAATAGTAATCTTCCAGATGATGTTATGCAATAATTTGAATACTAATATTGAAGTTACGAATGCCATTCTGTTATGTTCGTTTCTTGTGAAAATCCTTTGAAGCCGTTCATATTTTAAGTTAATGCAGCCATGGGATTTATTTCAGCTCGTCGATATACAGCGGTCTCATCACACCAGCCTAGACTCTTCATTAACTATTAACATATTAATTTTAGCTTTAATGCAAATCTTTCTGTTAGGTTGTTGTGATTGAGAAAAGAGCATGATCATGATGATAATTATTTAAATATTGCATCTAAACAGTTATCAAGTCATGAAATTAACCTTAGGGGTTATATTTTTTGGTGAAAGTATCAATTCCTGGTGTACTACAGTGCTGTTGCTAATTCTTGATCACAGCTTTGTATAATTATTTTATATTTCTGGGCCTTCAAATCCTAAGGTGACATTTTCGACCTTTGGTGAGCGGCAGTGCTGTTACTAATGTTATAATGATAGCTGTGATTTTAGATTTGGGACTCTTCAGAACCCAGGTTAATAATTTCAAACTTGCTTGGAATTAGAACGATTAAAGTATGTTTCTGTAGCAAGTGTTTCTATGTGGCGGCACCACTTTTGCTGGAAATCATAGCTTCTCATTAGTTAAGCTTGAATGCACTTGATTTGAATTGCTCAGAGGAATTTGACTGCTGCAGCACTCTGTGGATTGGCGTTTCACACCATTATATTCCCTAATGGCCTAGAAGGAAATCTTAACTCTGGAATTAATGCAAGGTCTTAAACATTTTATTGCCTTACCTATCCGATTCCTTAACTATCTCCACGAATGCTGAAAGATTTTTCCTCTGATTTCAGTTATGCCGTCCATAAAATTAGAGTTACTTTGAGACTTAGTTAATTTATGTGTATCATAAACTTCTTTATGGCGTTATTTCAAGGAAGGGTGACATTTTGTCTTTTGAATGAATAATTAGATTTCATCGCCTTCCTGGTTGATTGTGTGCCTCAAAACTATTCAGGGCGTCCAAGTGGCAAGAATTAACGGTTATACGGCTTCAAATTGTTAACTGTGAGTTGTTATAATATGTTCGTTAATGTTTTGGGAAATTAATCCTCCAAATTAGTGAAAAGGGCTATTTATTATCGCTCAATATGCCCGCTTAGCATGTTGTTCTCAGTGTCTATATACCTACTGTATTTTTTTCAGAAAGTGGTTGCTGTAAGCATATTTCAAATGTCTTGTGTTTTATTAGGTGATTTATAACCGTAGTTTGAGAGGTGACTGTTGTTGCCGGTTTTCAGAGATAATTTTTGAGTCAAGCTAATTAAAGTCGTATTCGGCGTGTTCATTAATTTTTCGTGATTATTCAACTTTTGTGTTGCAGAAAGATAGTAGAAATATTTGGGCTTTTGGGCTTGGTCTTTTACTCTATTTTTTCCTCTATTGTCTTCTCTAATGGCTGGAGGCACACATTTGGGGAGGTTTGAGAATTGAGCCCCAGACATGAAAATGAGTGGAGTAACAAATGAACGTTTAGGGTAAGAAATGATAAGAAAATCCCATTAAGTTGCACTCAGCTATAAATTTTACGAACTTCCTCTCGCCTCCTGATTCCGAAAGTATAACCAGGGCGTGCTTCAACTTTGAGTTGCTGGATTCATCTTTTTTTTGAATGAAAACGATTGTTTATATGAGTCGTTTTCAATTCATAATATCCTATTTACATTGTGGGTGACGTAAAAACGTATTTCCCCTTTGTTTGAGACACCTGAAGTCCTTGATTTGTGAAACCTATTCAATGTCCATTTTTGAATCCATGTTATCAAAACAATTGACCCGCGTTATTTTTCCTTCGTCGATAGTGTGATAGGTCTGCGGCATATTAATGTAAGGGTTCAGCCTCAAATCCCTGTGGCTATGTTTCTTTAATGTTTGTATGGTCTTAAATTCAATGCTCAATTCAATTTCAGGTAGTACCATAGTCATTTTAACCTTTACAGCGAATTGCCCTCCTAAGGATTTTCTTTATAAAAGCTGTTAGTTACACTGGGTTCTCCTTAACTTTTTACCCAATAACCCCACGTGTTTCCAAATTCATTACTTCTATGAAGATGTGAAAACCCTTTTATCTATCTCTCTCTCTCTCTTAAATCTGCTAAAAACAATCGCTTAAATGCTGAAGCGATTTATTCAATTTTTAATTTTCATTTTGTGCCATCGTCTCTTCTGTATTTTTTATGCAAAACAAATAAAATATACTTCATCCGCTGTGACGAAGATAGGTCGAATTCTTCTTAAAATGATCACTAAGCAGTGATCATTCATTTCGGCGTGATTTTAGTTCAAGAAATTTCATAACTTAATGCCACCAAATTACCTCTTATTTTTTTCCTTGAAAAAATTCCATGATCATGGAATTAGACCGTATGTATAAATTAACCATGAGATTGAGAGGCCGAGGTATCATCAAGCAGCTAATCATGTAACTCCATTCAGCCATACAGTCTCTTTAGTTAGCAGGTGACTTTAGTTCTATTGAAAAGCGATAAGCTTAATTAGTTTCACACAATGCTGAATCCTTTGCGAGACCGTGTATGCTAGCTAGTGCTTGATACTGAGAATGGAGCACGATTGGAGTCGTTCTTGAAGCATTTATCTTTTAATTGATTTTGTAGAAGCGCAGAGTATGAGCATGTCCTGAAAATGACTACCGCATGTCGCGTGGCATGTGTAAAAGTGTACGAGGTTGATTGGTAGGATGTGGCGGGTGGTATTATGGCTGGTGAATGGAATGGCAGATGTGTGTAGTGTAATAATGTAGCACCATCGTAAGATTTGTTAGCAATTATTAGTGAGGCAACAGCTGACGCTGCTTGACCTATGAAAGGGAAATATTAAAGCGCAGATACAAGACAGTGCTAATTATCATTTGCGCTCGTTTGGTCATTATAAATTATGAAATACTTTGTCATATCAGAATCATAATGATATGGTTCAAGTGTCTTCGCTGCTTTCTATAACGGTTCCTTAGAGCGGTTATTTTCAAGGAACAGTTCTAAAGAATAGTTTTTAGAACAGTTCTGGTTGTGGTAAACTGTTCATTAAACTTCATTAAAATGAACGCTTTAGCACACCCCTAACACCAGTTATAAAAATGAGGGTATTAGGAAAAATAAATTTGGGTGGAAAGTGACTTTATATTATATTTTGGTGGCATAATTCTTTCGACCTGCTCTTGTTCTGGTGCACGGGAATAAGTCTTGGACCTATATATTTCCTTTTAGGAGCAAATATCAAACTAATACACGCCTGTGATAAAACCGATGATCGTATCAAGTATTGTGGTGATTGTACATGGTAACCTCGAATTTTTCCAGGATCCAGTACCACGTCCACGTAACGGAGGCTTAAACTGTTAACTAAATTTTTTCCTAGAAATTTCGAAATTTTATAGCCCGCCTCCACACGTCTTTGTCTTCTTGCGCGAAAACATTGCATGGGAATAAAACAAAAACGTATGAATAAATCACCGAGTTGAAGTATGATATATGGATGCGCGTCAAAAGGTTAAAAAGAATGGGAGAATGCCTTCGGGTGGAAGGAGGTCTGCAAACATATAAGTATGGCTTGTTTACTAACGTAAGTATATTCCCGTTTTCGTCTCGTTTCCCCTCCCGTCTTCCTCTTAACCCCCTCCCCCCCAATCCCCTCTCTTCCCCTCCCATCCACCTCTCACGTCGACGGAGCGGACGAGACTAGCGCAAATAAAACCCCTGAGTGGATGTTGGTTTTAGGAAAGTTTAATGTTTTTTCCTTCTTCTTTATTCCGCCTTAATTTTTTTGAAGGTCGCGAAGTGGTGGATCTAGAACTTTGCTCATGCGCGAGAGCAATGGGCAAGTAAAGGTTGGGGGGCCAGGCTCCGAACATATAGGTACAATAGGGGATCGTTAATCTGGAAACCTAAATAACGGAAGGTTCAAAACAACGGAGCAATTTTTTTAAAGGCTGTCAGGCCTTTCGTATAATTGATTGTGAGCAAATTTCTGTCGTATTTCTAAACACCACCTCTACAAATTTTGAAGTAATCGGGACTAGCCACGGTATTGGTCTTACAGAGCCACCTACAAGTGCACATAATTACCAAATTTCTACTAGGAAAAGTCGTTCGCCTTGACCGGGACTTGAACCCGGATCCAACGATATCGCGCTGAAGGCTTTAGCCAGTTAACCACCTCCGCATGTTGAATTATACCTAGTACTTATGTTTGCTAGAGGTTCGGTTACAATTGCTTATAATAATTTTGCAGTGTTTTGAATGCATATTTTTTGTATTCATTCCTATCCAAAGCGTCAAGGTTGGGATCCACTTGTACTAAATGGTTGCCTGCCAGAATAATCTCGGGGAGTTCATGTCGACGTGGTGGATATTATTTTCCCCAACACTAGATTTGTAGATCTGACTTGTACGACAAAATAAGAGAATTCCTCTTCGAAGTGATAGGTTTGAGAATTCTTACTTCCCGCTCTCCATTGATGAGTACTACACGTTTATTGCGAAGCGCTAGCGATTTATTTCCCGTTGCGACATACCTGGCGTACCCGATGGCATAACAAATTCGGTAGAAGTCGGCATTAGACTGCTCCTAACGTAAGGCACCAAGGGACCACAGAATAACGTTCCATCCAACGTAGTAATGTATGTGAAGTGCTTTCGTATTCCTCTGAAAAACCTCTACCATTAACGGTGCTCGACCCCGGGCCCTCGGGATGAGAATCCTGTTATTTAGCCACCATAGCGACTCGATCCCTGGTCATATTGCCCTTTTGAATATATTATGATACCTAAAAACCGAAAAAATTCTTTTTTCTAAAAGAGAACAGTTCCCGAATAAACCAAATTTGCGATCTTCTTCTACGTATATACTTCAAAATTTCCTCCGGTTGTGACTTATTCTTGGCTTTTATTTTGGGCACGAATACGTAATTGCTAGGGTTGGGCATGCATCCTCACCGAGAGACTATGTCGAGACGTAGTTTTGCGCTTATCCGCCTGGAGGTGAAGTTCTCGCTCATGGAAATTGAATTTTCAAACAGGGTCAACTTTAAGCTTTAAGAGGGTTCTCATCCGTGGGAGACGGATAAGTGCCTCATGATGATCCCGGTATTTTCACGCTGGGCGGATTTTTCTTCTCCATGGTAAATCTCACGTTGCGTCTTCCAGCGCGGGAATGCTTCCATAAAGTTCTTGTTATCTCTGTATTTTATTAAACGCGCTGGAGGATCGGCATGCTTTATAAGGTGACTAAATTTAAACCCCTCAGAATTTCGTCGCCTGTTTTTGACTCCTTTTTATGCTTTCAGTACAGTCTTTCTCGGGCTTGAACTGGGAAAATAATGAAAGTTTAGGGAAATGGTGGAACTGCATTTCCACGGGAAATGGATAAAAATCCATGAAAAAAGTCTCAAGTAAAAATCACATCCGCGGTGTGGTTATTTCAGGGTGATGCGGAAACTGGCGAATAGGCAGGTGGGAAACCAACTCATGAAAGGCTTGGTTGGCTCATAGAAATATACGCGAAACTTCACATTTTTATTGAATAACTTTTTAAATCGTAGGAATTAAAAAAAAAACTTCAAATCTCGGTTAGTTTCAACGTACTGAAAAACTCTCAGGTCTCTTAGGTCAATAAGTTTGAATTAACTGTAAGTTAGTAAAAATTGTGTCCAAGTACCACCAGCCCTTAAAATTTATCTTCATGGTATCATGTGCAGGCGTTGATATCTGTTATACCGTCGATATCATCGTCGTCTACATGCAGATGCCCCATGCATGTCACCTACATTGTCCGAACTAAATTTCTTTCTCTGAAAGCCGGCGTTCGAATCTCTGACATAAAAGAGACTTTTTCCTTAAATTCCCGATCATTTGTTGGGTGAGGAGAGCAGGTCAAGTGCAGTCATTCGTCCGTTGAATGGGACGTAAAGCTGTGAAATCCTTGGAGCCTGAGAGCAAACGTTTAGTTTCCTGTTCTATTCAATTCTTAAATACATAATCCTTCCCTCATCTCCTACGTACCAATCTTTAATGGCGCTAATGATCTCAGTCGTCAATTGCCTCTCCGAATACCCAGTCTACCAACCATTGTTGTCTGCTATTTCCGTTTGTTGGTCCCCGTCGTGCATTGACTGTTCATGTGTTATGAATTGGCGTCGTTTAACCTACTTCGGTTCGATATTTTCTTTTGACTTTATTCTTCAAAGTTTCATACACATATCACTCCGCAAAGGAAAAATGGTCCATTTTTAAGATGCGGGTATTCGTTTATCAACGTTTTCTTTGTTCGGTTCATCGCTCTTCGTTGGATAATGAATACCGCTCATTTATGGACATAATAATTTTTTATCTGTCTTGCCCTTTTGAGTTCCCGCACCTTCATGTAGCCTCGGATGACGCCAACTACAATTTCCGCGCGAAACGATCTCCTCTCTCTCGCGAACTGCTGCAGTAAACGAGGAATGGAGGGATCGGAATTAGTCATAATACTCGCTCGCGAGGATATGCCCGTTCACAGTGCCTAGGATATACGACCCTGCAGTGCAATGGTAATTTGCGACGAGAGAATATTTCTTCCCACAGAAAAAAAATTCTAAGTCTGGCGAGGCTTTGTTTTGGCTTAACTTCGTTTGATGGATCTGTGACGGGAATGGAATAGGTGAGGATAGAAACTTCAGTCGCTGCCTATGTGCCTTGCATTAATTTCTCTCATAAATTAAGTTGGGCAGTGGGTGGAGTTACGCTTCTCGGTAGTCAAGCCTGTATTTAGGTGAAGTATTGTAGAACTTCCTTGGTTATTGTGCACAAGTTGTACATAAAAAGCTGTTTTAATTAATTTACTTCCTAGATTTTGTTAGGATACGAATGTTTTTTATTTATTCTATGTTGTGATGTATTAATTTAATTTATTTAGGCGAATCATGTTGAAATCGCCAGGGTTATTTCGCATAATCTGTCCTTAAGTTTATGTTAAACGCTGTTTTTCAAATCATTTTACTTAACTTAAGATTTTTAAGAGAAATTATCAAAGTTTTCTCCCAATGTTTCCAAATAACCACAGCTTGCAAATCCACGCTATGGTTTTACGGTTGACATTGCAGTTTAACTCGTAGTTAGCCCAATATCCAGCGCACGCGGAATACTTGCTTGACTATAGCTATTTATTTTCCAGCCTTGTCTTCTTGAATTTCTTGCGTTTCCAAGGCTAGTACGACAGTAACAAGTGGCTAATATCATTATAATGTTGATGAAATCAACTGAATCATTTCCGTCCACTACGCTGTATGTACGAATATCGCGGTTAACGAAAGTTAGTATCTGTGGAGTTTTACATGACGCTCTACTGCCGGAGATTAACGAAGATGGACGACGGTTACCAGAGAAAGTCACGGTTGACTTACGATCGTAAACCGAAATTGTGAACGTGACTCCAATCCACGGTTAATGTTTTAAGTTGACGCCAATCGTAAACTAGGATTAACATCACTGCCTCAGGTTTTGGCGTGAGAACTTCCATGACTGATCAATTCACTATGACCGAATGCACATTCACAACTGATTTTGTTTGGTGCATTCGTGCCGCATGGCTACATCCACTCTCATATTTATTCCATGATTTATTTCTTCTCCCACGACCCATCCCGTACATTCCCCAGTCATCGCTTACCCTTCCTCCTACACTCCTATTGGTCCATCCTACCACGCCTCGCTCCGTCCGGCTCAGAGATGAGCGTCGGGCAATCGGTCACAGAGACGAGAGGTCGTCTTGCCCGGGGTCCTAGTATCGCCGTCACTGGGATGGGATATGGTGAGAGGCCGTGCTATTTTTGGAATATCCCGACCTTTTGTCGCCTTCGACCGTGGAGAATGTGATGTCACATCGACATCTCGATGTGTCAAAGTAGTAAATCATTAATGCGTCCAAAAGTTTTGATGAATCGATCGAATGAGACTAAATTTCAGTGGGAGCGAGCACCGTCGGGTGTTTTCATGTGAAAGGCGTTCACGCTTACTGAACTGGGTCGATAGCAGAGTTTTCTAGACTCCACTAACTATCGTGATATACCTACGTAAAAAAATATGAAACGTTGCAGTTTAGGTGATGATCAAGGAAGGGTAAAAAACATTATGCTTCTTGAGGCAAAGTAACATATTGTATCGGTCTAAGCAGTTTTAGGTTGACTTATACTCGCAGAAGAAGTACAAAAGTTATTGGAATATTTCGAGACCGTCGTTTTTAAATTTTTATTTACGAAAAAAATTGTGAGGGCAGGTAGGAATTTGTTGTCGCCATCAGGTGCAGGACTCGGTCTCTGCGAGTAACACGTAGGTGTGTTGAGTGACATTTATTTCACTTTACTGTTGAGCCCCTAAGGCGTACAGGGCGCGGGGATTAATACGCTGAAGACTGTGAGAGGGAGTAGATTAGCAGAGTTTTGGGAAGGGCAGTTGGAAAAGTGGATGCGGATGTCGGCTTTTACCATTGGGATGGCGGTTGGTCATTCTGAGCTGTGCGGCGTTAAGATGGACGCTGGCCTCTGCATCGGGGTCTTGTTCCGGGAGGGGGACATATAATTGCCTCCGCGGTCTTACCCTCTCCCCCTTCCCGTCTCTCCCTCCTCTCCTCTGACCTCTTGTTCGCTAGTCATCCATCCCTCCCCCGACCCGCGTCGAGCACCAAAGTTCCGGCCACAAAACCACCCCCCTCCTCCTCCCAACCCCAGGCCATTTTAATCCGAATCCCACCCTTTTAAAACCATATCCCCTTAGCCACCTCCCGACTACCTTCGTCAGTTCCTCTTCATCATCCTCCTTTGAATGTACCTCATCCTCTCCTTGTACTTGTGTGTGTTTGCCGTTCGCCCTCTGACCTTTCTCTTCTCTTTCCTGCCACTACACTTCTATGTCTAACTCCTCCTCAACTACCGCTTACCGTCTTACCTATCTATCTTTTATAGTGTTTTCACTATTTATAATAATTGTAATAGTCTATATCTATATCTAATGGATGGCAGTATGGATCAAATAAGTGGAGATAATCTCAATGATTTCAGGCTCTACTTTGTGTAAATTAATTTTAAATAATGAAAAATAAAACTTAGTTTTATTACGCCAATTTATTTTACGGTACAGCTAGTTTCAATGAGGCGGCCGTGGCGTCATCGTGGGGTGCCTGAAGATGACGCCGCAAAACTAGTCGTACCGTAACATGTATTGGTGGAATCAAACGAAGTTTTCTTTTTCGTTATTTAAGTGGAGGTAAATACCTAATTAAGATTTAGAAGTAGTATGAAGATGTAATTGGTTCGTTCTTTAAAGAGGTGACCAAAAACTATGGTCATTTTCTCATTTAGGTATTGTGTGTAAAATGGTAGGTGAATGGAGGGAGGTGAGAGAAACCTGGAGTCGGTTTTAGCCTTGTCTTGACCAAAAGCTCCCAGGGGTCCACATTTTATCGTCCCATCCGACGGTCGGTAAAGTTCTCTTCACATAGCATTCAAGTAGGGATCGGCATTCCACTGAGAAATGTCCGCCACTGCCGGAATTCAAACCCCAGCCCTCGGGATTGGAATCCAGTTCTCTAGCCGCTACACCTGTCTTTCGTTTCTAAATCCCACCCTATTGAGAGAAAATCCCGAGTTGCTATACGTCAATAAGTAAATGTTTTATTGCATTGAAATGCAGAAAATGCCTATACCCTCGTGTATGTGTAAGTTTAGCTGAGGCTGATTCTGGCTTTTAATATTAAGCTCGGTACAAAATCGCTGAAATAGCAAAAAATGAAGTTGATGTTTTCCATATTATACACTATAAAGATACTTAGGTTTTATTTATATTTTAACCGATGGTAGTTCTTTAATATAATCGTTGCGTTATGCGTAATGCCGTGCTGGAATATACTGTGGGTACTGCGTTTTGCTATCTGCTGTGGAAAACATTTTTGTGAAACGATGTAGCCGTAAATATGTTAGCTGTTGCAGACTTTACATATTCCTCTCCCACTGATTACCCATCTCATAGCTTAATGTTTTCTTTCGTGGATCCAGGAAATTGAGGTATTAAACTACCGCAAGCAGCTGTTTTTGTTATTTTAAAGCATAATTTGCCATGGTCCCTTAGAAAATAATCTCTTATTACCGCTTTTCAAACCCTAATTTTTTTTTTCGTGTTCATCTCCCGCTATTCTTCTTTCTGGGTGTTTGCCTCTCTTACTCGGAGATTAATTCTTCTTGAATTTCATAATAGACCTCTCGTAAACAGCATCATTTGTAAACATTTGAGGCATGAAGTAGCACCGCATTGTTTCCTACATAATGAAGACTCTTTGTCTTTAATAACTGAATTGTACGAATCTAATAAGGTCGTCACTGCATGCATGAGTTATGCCCTTTTAACTCATCCGTTATTTCCGTCCTTCTTTATTTACTAATAACGTACATTTTGCATACGTGAAGGTTTCGACACCGGGTAAGATTATTAAAATAGATCAACGTTTCGATGATTGACTCAGCCATCATCATCAGGATAATGAGTCGAGGGAGGATGCTGGTGGTTATATATAGCCACAGATTCCCCATTGTTGTGGGGGCCGTTACGAGTTCTTTGAATTTAGTTAATCACCGGGCTCCCAAGTCCTAGTTAAGTTGACAATGACGATGGCTGAGTCAACCATCGAATCGTTGATCACTTTTAATAATCTTACCCGGTGTCAAACCCGAGAAACCTTCACGTCTATAATTCGCCGGGAAAACCTTAAATACTTTACATTTTGTAATTTTTTAAGTATATTTTTCGAGGCTCTGTATAACATGGATCTCTTCGCTAGTTCACTAACTGCCCATATTATCGATAATTGTAGCAATTTGTCATTTTTTCTGACCTTATTTTTGCGCAGATGTCACATAAATTTCTTTGCCTTAAAACTTAGAATGTCTCCTATGGCTCACTGAAATGATTGTGGCCGAAAGTATGATATGAATTTGCTCATTTCCTCTTCTACCAATGATAGGTTTTCAATTGTGGTGATGTTGTAAATGGAGTGGACCAATCGTCGTGAGAGTTTTTTTTCTTTCACTCAAATGACGTTCCTAATTACTTCGAGCGATCTTCTGTTCGTCTCCAATCTCTATATCTTGCCCAGGTCACCTTTTATCCTCTTTCTTAAGTCCACTCAAGAGGCCCTCCTGTGCGTGTGGGCAATTTCTAAATTGTGGCGGCATAATGGGCACCATCTGCTCGCCTTGCTTGTTGGAAGGCAATTTACCAATTTAACGTGGAAAGTTTGTCGCATGAAATTTCCAGAGAAAGGTGTGTATTACAGTCGTTCCTCGTTTTCCTATGTCGTATTTCTGCATTAGAGCGGGATTACGATGTTTTAAAATTTATTGTATACCTTAACTGTGTGTGTCTTGTATAACGTTACGACGGAGTACGGTCCTAGTAAACTCCAAATCACTCCCAATATTTCAAAGGAGGTAAGAGGCATATGTATTTATCATATTTATTACATAAGTTCCTACTTTAGGGTCCTTGTTGATCTAAGTTATAGTAAATAGTTAGATGCCTCATTTCCAACTTTCTTATCTTTTTTCAGGTATTATTTTTCATCGATCTTATCAAGTTCCTATTTTTGGTAACATACTTAATAACTTCATTCAAATTCTTGAAATTGCATATTTTCTTTCAACTCTCTGGGAGTATTCAAACATTTTATGTGGACTTGAACGATTCCAAGTAGTATTAGTATTCCCCTGTTGCACGTTTTCACCTCCTGGTTAACGAATTGTAATTAATTGATGATTTATGTAAAGATTTACCCGGCCTGTGTTCAGAAATGAACACATAAGGGAAGATATGAATTTAACTATTTTAGTCAGCGCAAGATCTTTTTTGATGCTCTTCAACTGTAATCCTCATAATTATTTGCTTTGAAGTGATTTGTTTTTCAATTAAATTAATTATTTCATATAGTTCATAAGTAATCGTTTCAGGCTTAACTTTGTGGAAGTTAGTAACATCCGTGATAGAACAACTTGGTTTTAATCCACACAATTTATTGAATACGACCCGGGTTTCAGCAACTTACATTTTGTGCCATCTTCAGACGTGAAGATGGCACAAAATGTAAGTTGCTGATACCCGGGTCGTCTGAAATAAGTTGTGTGGATTAAAACCAAGTTGTTCTATCATGGATCATACAGTTCAGATACTTGATTTTTAATTCCCATGGAGATGCAATATAGATCATATGCACCTCCGTAATCTTTGATGCTGTAATTGTTTATCTAGGGCATATGCCTGTTTAAATAAATGGACAGACTAGTCTCATAAATCCTGGCCTATAATAAAGGTGGTACCAAATTTCATATCGTTCATTAATTTAGGTTCTTTGAGTGGTAAAATATTCCTGTTTTGAAGCATTAAAAATTCCGAAAGACATACAAAGTTTGCAATAAGAATGTGACGAAATTTGGGAACTAAGCTACGTGGTTAGCTCTATCACTTTATCTGGCAAATCTTTGTCCCCATTGAACCGACGCGACGTCACGTTCCGACGTGGCAAACGCTGTGAGAGTTATACTCTGCTCGGGGTCATGCGATTCCTCTCGTTAACCACTGGCGTCTCTTCTTCCTCCTCTGGGTTCGCGTTCGGTAGTTGGGAGGCGAACTTGATTCAGGGAACAGCGAAGAAGGAGGACGATGACTAATTATCCAGATGGCGAAAGCGGTAATGGGATGAAAGCGGGGAAGAGGGATGGAAGTCATTGGGCTAAGATGTCCGTGTCCGTCTTAGCCCGGAGCCACCTTAAAGGGGAAACGGCGAAGTGTCCACACTACACTTGCAAACGTGCTGCTCTTCGAGCCAAGGCTAGGGTGTGGGCGGAGAAGTCAGGAGGAGACAAGTTAAAGGAAGGCTTTCGAGGAGTGAATCCTTTTGAAAGATGTTCCACTCGAATCCATTGTTGAATACGTGTACTTTTCTACAACAAAATAAACATGCAGTAAAGTTCATTCCTCTGAAACATGATTTAAATGTCAATCGTGCTACTCATAGAAAATATTATCTCTATCTGACGTGTGCGTAGGTTCGAATGAGATATCAGCAGAACTGAATCAACTGAATAACATTCAATAAATTTGACCTCGATATGAAGAAAGAAATATCATCTTTGTAATGATACCAATATATTATCCGTTTATCTCTATATTTTCAAAGGTATTTGACTAAAAATAAAAGCATTTTTCCATGGGGTAGGGCTCGGCTGTGCGCTCCAAAGAAACATCTTTATATATATAAAAGTCAATGTATGTATGTTTGTATGTGGGTATGTTCCACATCTCCTCTTAAACCACAGGACCGATTTTGATGAAATTTGGAACTCATATTTGTTACTGGTAGACAACAAACACTGTAGGGTTCAATTAACCGAAACCCTATTTTTTCAGGGTTAAGGGTGTGATCCTTAGTAATATATAAAAATGTAATGGTCTCTGTCTGTCTGTTGCTCCATCACGCAAAAACTACTGGACCGATTGAGCTGAAATTTGGCATGTAGTTAGAATAAATATCTGGTTGTATCATAAGATATATTAAAAAGCCCTAAGGGCCCCCAAAGGCCCCCGAAGGTCCCCCCTGGTGGTCCATGCTAAGCATTGTGTTCGGTGCAGTGCACAGTGGGCGGAATCCAGGATCTAGGCGGAAAAAAGTCGAAAAACCGACTTTACAGTTTGGACAATTTTTGGCATCGGTCTTATCCTTGGATAGTGGGAGCACCCTTTTTCACCCTTGAGGTCACTACCCTCGGCATAATAGCACCGTTAGGGCCATTCAAAGACACTCTTTCTGCGGAGACAAATTTCAGACCGGGCTCAGTTGCATTTTGGCAGTGAAGTGAAGAGCATGCAGTTAGGCGACCAGTGCACCAGGCATATTTCAAGGACTTGAATTATAATTTTCAAGGTATTTTCTAACAGTAATCATGACAAATATTATTATTATGCCCATTTTCAATTTTTATGGCTTTTTGAAATAACCATTGCAAAAACACGTGATTTTTTTTGATATCTCATGTTTGGTTTGACTTTTTAAAAAATGTTCTAGCGGTGTCTAGCTCATTTAAGTAAGAGTGTCTTCAGAATGTATTGTAGAATAATTCTTTCAAAGGATTTGGTGCGGAAACGTGCGGAACTAAAGTTATCGTGCTTTTTCAGGCGTCATGCAGAGGGCTGTCGTGACGCACGGAGAGCTATGTAGCCTTCTTCACGACAACAGCGAGACGAAAGACTCATTAACGGGTTACTTGATCAAGAAATTCGAGTTGAATGAGACTGACAACGATGTTAAGAAGTGTATCAGTGTATCTATTAGGAATTTTTTTCACAATTATTCCAGACGTTTGAAAAAAAGTGGAAGAAGATATGATTATTTTCTGACTAAATACCGTACGTGGCTTCAAAACCCATTGCTTCTGCCTACAAAAGTGACAGAAAAATGTTCTAACATTAGCTATAGCGTAGATTCAGTGCCATCAACTTCAAAGGGAAGACCCAAAAAAGTGTTCGAGCAATGTACTGATAGAGCTAAACGGGCCTTTGATAAAATTGCATACAGAAGAAGAAATCGTGTTCGCGGCCCAGCATAGCCTTCATTCTTCTGGGAAACGGGACGCTGCAGCTGTGGTAAAAGAATTTACCCAAACTACTCCCCGTCGGGCTACCAAAGTGAAAAGAGCCTATAAATCACCCCCATTACCTCCAATGCCATACACTGGTGAGGAAGCGTTAGCGCTTCTTATCGAGATCGGGCTGACAAAGTCGCAGTACATGAGGATCAGGATAGGAGCTAAGGACAGATCAAGCAACATTTATCCATCTTATGATGTGCTAAAAGTGTTGAAATTGGAATGCTATCCCCCTAAAGAAGACATAAAAGTGACAGAAAGGTATGTTGAATTGAAAGTGCAAGCTCTTGTGGACCAAACAATCCAACGTTTTGCGCTAGTTCAGAAGGATGTTCTCTTGCAATACACTATTTAGAGAGAAAAACTGCATATGATATTTAAATGGGGGTGTGATGGTAGCAGTGGTCAGAGTGCATACAAACAGCGTTATGAAACTTCTGGGAGTGCTCATAGTGATTCATCCGTGTTTGTCATCTCCCTTGTGCCCCTACAACTGTACCAAACGCAGCGAGGAGGGGCGAACAAAACGGTACTATGGCAAAATCCACAGCCGTCGTCCACAAAATTCTGCCGGCCAATTAAAATAATCTTCCAAAAAGAAACCGAAACAATGATAAATAATGAAATTGACCGTGTGGAAAGTGAAATAGAATTACTTAGGCCAACGGTTATTACCATCAATGGAGCAGAACATTCAGTGATATCACATCTAGTGATGACGATGATGGATGGAAAAGTATGCAGTGCTGTGACTGGAAGTTCGTCCCAAACGTGCTACGTGTGTGGGGCGAAGCCCACCCAAATGAACCAAATTGAGTCTTATAGGACCAAAAAATCGGACCCAGCCACTTATCGCTTCGGACTTTCGATACTTCACGCATGGATTCGATTTTTTGAGTGCTTATTGCATATTTCATATAGACTTGAAGTAAAGAAGTGGCAAGTGAGGACGGCAGATGAGAAGGCCTCTTTCGAAAGGAATAAAAATCGAATAAAAGAACGTTTTCGCCTAGAAATGGGTCTCCTTGTGGATAACCCTAATCCTGGAGGCAGTGGAACGACAAATGACGGGAATACGGCGAGACGTTTCTTCCAAAATCCTCAAATTTCGTCTGAAATTACTGGTATTAATCTAAATTTAGTGCAACAGTTTGGAGTAATTTTAAAAACCATATCTACTGGATTTGCTATTGATTCGGATAGGTTCAATACGTATGCTTTTGATACTGCAAAACTTTACGTAATTTGTACCCCTGGTACTTCATGCCTGCAAGTATCCACAAAGTACTCATTCATGGCGCTTCAATAATAGAATCAGCCATTCTTCCCATTGGACAATTGTCAGAAGAAGCACAGGAGGCAAGAAACAAGGATTTTAAAAAATACAGGAGCAGGCATGCTAGGAAGATTTCTCGCTCCGCAAATATTGAGGATGTTTCAATATGTTGAGTTTTGGCCTTGTCCGTTACCGCCGTAAAATATGAATAATTAGCTAAAATGGAGTTTTTAGCGACTTTATACTTCTCATTTTAGTGTTAGTTAATGCCTTTTACTTATAATTTGACACAAATGATGAAATGATGTATAATGCGCACAAAATTAGAAAATAATATTTTTTTCCGCCTAGATTGGGCATTCCGCCCACTGTGCAGTGGTTTCATTTTTTGCTTTTTAAAAGAACATTCACTCAAGATATAGGGCTGGAATTTTTTTTATCGGATGGCTGAATAAATATAATTTCTAATTTTATCAATCGATTTTATTCTACGTTCCGTATTTGTCTGAAGTTCATGTTTTCAGTTGAAAAATCTCACAGTTTTCCCTGAAATCAACAATAACATATTTCCTTGACAACCAGAGATAAGGTTTTCAGAGAATATTCACGCCTCTAGCATTAAAATATCACATTCTCCTGCAGGCCCATGATAGTAAGTAGAAAGAAGATCCGTATAATAAGGGCCCCGAGTCCCAAGGCCCCCATGATAGATTGCTTCGGGGGGTTATCGTTAAAATCAATGCATATTTAACAAGATTACTTTTCAACGTCTACTCTCAAAGTAGCTCTCAAAGGGTCATAGATATGGGAGAACAATTACGTAGTAAACGTTACACATAAAGGAATTAATAGACTACACACTTAAAAGAATATATACGTGCAGCGAATATCAATGGTAATAATGCCTTTGTTGCTACAACAAACACGGCGTTGTTTATTATCGTTTAATACTCAAATGTATTACACGTAATGAAACCGTCTGTCTCTCATTACGATCGCGAACTGTTTTTAGACTAATTCCCACATCAGTAACGTCACAAATTATTTATACGTTTATAAGTGTTAAAGTGCAGTTAACTTAGGTACATTCACTCAATCATCAAGTTTCCTATTCTAGACTCTCACTTGCCGCTGTGTTTCCGATCCTTGGACTTAAAAATATATCCATCAACATGCCTAATAGAAAAAAGAGTAACCTTTCGAAAAAACCTTCTAGAGAAAAATGAATGTCTTATTTGCGAGAAAATGAACCCTTGAAAGAAAAACGACTAAGGTTAGACTTGGATGGTCAAAGACATGCCCACCAGCGATCTCATGAGATTCTCCCCGTGGTGTTTCTCGGGTTACGCTAATATCCGTACAAATTTCATCCTTACCTTACATACAGACGGGTAACCAGCTCGAAATCTGGTTCAAATACAGACCCATCTGTTTCAAACCTTCAATCTGCTTTAAGATGGTGGAAATTATAATTACGTCACAACATGCTTCTTACCCGAAAGAAGAACGGAAATTCTGCGCAATTAACGACATATGTGCATGAAAATCGACAAGTGCATTAAGAATCACCATAGACGTTTTATTTAGCAACCGAAACCAATGATAATGGCTATGCCAAAGGCGCAGTCGGGGTGATAGAGGAATCGTTGGTCAAAAAAACATGACTTCTGCTGCCATTAGTCTTCTTGACGTTATCAACTGCTGGATTGTACCCTTCTGTCCAATCCTGATTAATATACACAACGCACTTTTCAACGTTGAATAGTGCAACTGAATTAAGTCATGGAATGCAAATATATGTATGTACACAAGGGAAGCGATCAAGCTGTTAATCACTCAGAAGACGGCTCAAGAGAACCGGAGGGACGAGGTGACCATCTATCAACTTTTGCTACTTAAGTAGTAATGAGTCTGTATAGCCGATTTTTGGGTTTCCCGTGCATGAAAGTGGACCAATAGTCACTCATCTCTCCGTGCACCTGGAAAACGGTCAGCGTGTCTACTACAACGAACACAACATACAAGATAGGTTACGAAGTCCTCGAATGATCACGTATACTGTTTTTCTTCGGGCTTTGTGGTTTTATTATAAAAAATAAGTTTAATGCTTTTCACACCCGATGAATTTCAACGGGTATCTTCCGCTCGTTATAAATAAAATGATGTTCTGTTGCTCAGTTTGCGTACAAAATTTGAAGGTTTCGTGTGATTTCTCAATTATTTTTTAAAATATATCCATTTTAAACAAATTCATTCAATTAGTTTTCAAAATATATTCATTCGTCATCGTGTTATTTTATAAATCGTATAATAACTTCGGTTGCGAATAGTATTTAGCATACGGCGAAGAAGAAACATGTCAAGTAACAGTCTCAAATATGTTTGTTTACTTATTTACTCTTAAGTTCAATAATAATAAAGTTTTTGCAGCATAGTTTTGCTGCCTTCCCAAGATGTTTCTTACGAGTGCTATAGTTTTTAAGTAAAATTTTATGTGGTCAACATTACGACTTGTGAAACATTTAGCTCAAATTGCCTCAATATTTGCCCCAAAGGGTAGGATGTCTGAAATAGGAAAAAAAGTTTTTTTTACAATATTTGATATAAGAAGTGAACCTTTTATTGATATTTAATGCCAGTGTAATGAAGAAACCTCCCATTGTATGAAATCTTTGGAGGAATTAGCAAATGCCGCAAGTTTTTGAGTCAAATTGCTGTATTTCAATAGAAGCAACGCTTAATAAAGCATTAGTTAAAAATTACTTTCGCCGAATAATCAATGTATTTAGTATCTTAATTTTTAATGCAAGTATTTAAAACGTCATGAGTGAATTGTGTGTTTATTTAGACGGCTTTAACCAAAAGGTAGTAGTTTCAGTTGTTTAAACTATTGCAGTTGCTGTAGAATCGTCGGAAAGAGGACCTCAATTTAAATTTCTCATCCTGTTATTCTCTGAAATTATTCCTTTAATGCAGAAATTCTAGTTATCGTTGTTAACTTAGTACAAAAAATGGTGTTCTAATGGGAGAAAGCTCTAATGGAAGTATTTTGAAATTATTTTTTTTTAGAATCGCTGTTTTTATCCCGTTGCGCTCGTACTTTATCTTTTTTATAAGGTTGCTCTTTCGCTCTTCGTAGGAGTGTGCCTATGGAATTTTAATATTATATTTTTTGTATTATGTGCTGCTATTACATGTATTTTTCCTCAGCTCTTTTATAAGGACCTGAACATTTTGGAACCTATTTTAACACATTCCTATGGGGAAGTACCTCCAATAATCTTCATTGACTTCGATTAAAATCATTCTCACCCAGTAATGCGGGCGACTTACAGATATCAAGAATGAAACACGATTTTAAGCTCCATTTTCCCTTTGATGAATCAGAACCTATCTACCCTAATTTTTCAACTTTAATTTTACTAAAACTAATTGCTTTAGATTTAATGTCATGCAAAGGACCTCAGTTTTGCCATTAATTTGGATACTGTTAACATTTTTTTTTGAAAGCTGCAGGCACATATCGTTACAAAAACACCTTTTTACTAACCCAATAAAACTATGTAGGTCAGCACTTAAGGAAAAATCAAAAATACAAGATACCCTTCGTTAATTTTGTTGCAGTATTCGGTCATTACGGTTGTTGATTACAATCTATCGTCAGGAAAATACTGGTGCTTCTTGGAGTAGGTACTGGTCGTTAGTCATGGATATGCATATCACGGCCCAAGCTACCCCATCTTTATTCCTGGGTTTCCGTAGTTAATGAATTCACTCATACTTGATCCAAGATTTACGATTAGATACGCAATCAAGTAAGGCAATGCCTTTCGGAAATCACTGGTAAATGATGAGTGTGGTTGCAGTAACCATATGCAATCCAGAATTACGAAGCATAAGGCAAGACATTCATATAAACAGGCCCCTGAGCAATTTAAAATAGTTTTTTATATACTATGTGAATCTCATATGATTGAGGGTGAATTAAGGTCCCAAGATGTTTTTTCTTCTGGGGGATCACATAATTAGAGATGCATTCGAAGTTATTTAACATTGATAATGACAATGATTGTCGAAACCATGGTCCTAAATGAAAAAAATGTGGAATTTACTAAGTACAAATTCATCTAGTGACGCGTATGAATTCCATCAATTTATTCCGGAAACATTCGCTTTAAAGTGCGTTAGATAAGGTGGAAAAATTGTAACTGCTGCTACAAAAGCGTTAAAATGGTGATAGTAGCCCCAAAATATGTCCTTTTTGAAATTATGCAAACAAACAAAGTATATATCTACAAGAGCGTTAAAACGTTTTGGAGTAGAGTGTATTTAGCGCCGAATGTGTGAAGTATGGCTCCGTAAAGTGTTAAATACAGCGCCAAAAAGCGCTTAACATAGCGCAAAAAAGTGCTAACATTTGCGCCGAAAGCGTGAAAATAGCGACACTACTGTCATATTCACCAGCCACTTCTCGTGCGGCCGTTCTCTCGTCCTGGACGCCGCCTTGCGCAAAAAAAGATGAGCTCTCGCCACGTGGAGAAATGGGTATCTGAAGTGCCCCAGGGGTAGGAGAGCGAGGCGAGCTCCATTGTCGGGAAAATGCACCCCCTTTAACCTGGCTCTCCTAGTCGCGACGGGAAAAAGGCTCACGGACGTCCCTGTCTCCGTCAAAACACTTCTCCCCGCGGCTCCCGCCGTATACCTCCCGCCGGTCGGTGTGTATCTATCTATCTGCGGTCCTTTCGCTGGGGAGACGGTCTCTCTTCCTCAACGTCCGCGTGTCACATTCCGTAGAGTCACCGTCCCCTTCTCCGCAACCAACTCTGTAAAGCCTGCGTCACGGAGGATGAGTATTTCTTGCGATTTTCCCTGCGTTGCGCCCAACATGTTTAGCTACCTTGGCATCTGCTGTGCTCAGTAAACACTGATTTATATTCTGAATTCGAAAACATTTTACGAAACCCGACGTACTACGTTAGATTAGATCAAGGGAATATAACGGAACGGACAGGTTTAAATTTTTATTTTTCTGCGAACGGTAAGAGACCATAATAGCTGCCATGGATACTTAATAATGACGTTTTACGAAAGTTAATTGATTTGCTCTCTAATTATTCTGTATCAATTTGCTAAGTAGCTCTAAAATCATTTTTCTCATGCTTCCTGCATGACTCTTGTATCACTGTGCAGTTATGTAGTTAAGTAAGGCTTAAATACTCAGTTTCCTTAACATTTGTAGCACGTGGCGTAGTACATGTTGGTGGAAAAATTACTCCCTGTCATACACCCTTGAGATGGCTTTCAGGTTACTATGTAGATGTGCATTTATCGCGAGAAAATCATATGCAAGCAAGTAAAAAACCAAGATATAACCGGTGCAACTTTTCTCAGCGTCCGGAGAATTATCACGACGCTTCGACTGATTGAGTCCCCAATTTTTGTCAAGTGATTGTCTACTTGACTGTAGATGGCGTTTGCTTAACAAATTTTAGTCATAAGAATAAGTGTGTCAATAGAAATCTTAAAGCATATTTGTAACTATGAAGATGTAGGCCTGCCGGGTTTTCCTCTGGGTTGGTACATTAGGGGCAACAGTTTCGCCAGCGTTGCAGTCGGCTTCTTCAGGTCAGTGAAGTGAATCACTGATCTGAAGAAGCGTGGCCCAACCTTGAAAAAAAAAACGCTAGGGTTTCTTACATCCCAAGGTGTCACGCCGAGGAAAACGAATCTTATTTGATGCCGGCTCCATGGATGTGTGCTCTCGTGAGTGGAAGCCCGCTGCTTCTGCCTGGAGTGTGCATGCGTGTGTAGATATATTTATATTTTATTCCGGCGGAGAACTCGTGTGTCGTATGTTTTTCTTTCGCTCTTCGTGCGTACACAGCGACGTTGTCCCTCTGCCCACCTTTCTCTCGCCTGCAGATCCTCCCCCCAACCTGCTTATCTACACTCTTCATCTTCCTCCCGCACACTGACACAAGTCTGGATCTACCTCCCTCATCCCCAACCTCCATTGCATGTCCTTCCACCTCCTCCACCTGTCTCTCCTACCTCCCGAGCATTCCATCCCTCCCTCACTCACTCTCTCTCTGGTCTCTCATCTCCTTTCACTCCGAGCGAAACGACTGCAGTGCGTCGATTGTAATTTTATTATTTTCCTTCACATCCCCTTCGTTCCAAGCACATTATCTAGGTGGCGCCAGGAGGTTATTTCTTTTCGTTTTTCTTTTTTTTTCTTTTTTTTAATTCTTCCTCTCCATTTATTTTGCGGATAGCGGAAAATAATTGAAAAATTGTTTTTTGCGTATTCTTTTTATCGCGTTTTTCCTATTTAGTTTCATTGGATGTATTTTCCCAGATAGCCGATATGTTATCGAGGTGAGGCCGGGAGGTTTATTTTTCATAGTCGTCCTAATTTTTCGTTTATATTTTGTTTAAATTTCTCTTCTCCTTTCTTATGTTTTGTAAGCGCTTAGCTTAAATAAAAGGATTTGGTCCGGAGAAGACGCGGTAAGGGAACAAGTCGGAAATTCTGCTTTTACAATTTATTCACGCACACACAATACATGTTTATCGGTCACCCGCGCGAGACTGCTCGAGTCTCTCCTGCCACCACGCAGCGCCCAGCACCGCGTCACCGCGTGACCCCCTCGAGGGCTCCCTATTGGCCGGCAATTGCAGTAGCTTTTTACCTTACCCGTGCATCTTCCCACGAAGCAAGATCCCACGGCAAGGCGCCGCCAGGTGTTAGAGGAGCCACACTTAAATGTGATTCCACATCCGGCGGCTACCATTTCAGCTGAGACCAACACCGGGGCGGCGCTAGTGCTGACCGCTGCGCGCACGCTTACACCACTTCCCCCCAAAAGTGAATCGTTGAATAATAAAGAATAACATGTTGTATTCAGCGATTCATTCAACAACCAATCAGTCAACCAATGTTCTAAAAATAAAAATCAGATTATACATTAATCATTTAAATGCAACCCAGAAAATAACACTGCCCCTGAAAAATAGTTTTCACCCAACAATATAAAGACTCATCACAATCGTTTTGCCCATGACCTACATAGGTAAACAAAATAAATGGAATGGGAATGACAAAGGGAAACAAATACATACACATGACTACACACATACAGTCCCAATTCATAGTCTATGCAAACTAACACCCTCTACAATTCACTACTATTCATGCACTGGTTGTTATATCTTGTGAAGTTTGTTCTAGAAATTCTTCTTCTATTGCACATTGACTGTTTATAACACTTTTATCATATAGTCCATTTAAACCTGTTATTTTGACATTTACCAATATTCATTTAATTATAAAATGTTCAAGTTTAAGTGAAATCCCTTATCAACATCACTATCAAAACATATACACCAAACTTATTCATCCCAATAATGTGTTTTTTCTTGAAATTAGCGGAATGATATGGAACATGAAAATAAAATAACCCCTGTAAGACATTGAATCTACCCCAACCTAATTCCTAATTATTTCATCGGGCTCTGCTCCTACTTCTTCAGCAGGAGCTTCCAAGCTCGATAGCGTGACGCGCACATTCTTCGCGTCAATTACTCCTTTCCTCCTCTTCCTTTCTACCGCTCTCCCGCCGCAATTACTACTCAGCGCCGACCGCTTCCAGTACAAATATAACATCAGAGTTGTTATCCCAATGGCGCTCCCTAACCCCACAATGATTTCCCAATTTCCATTACGAGTAGAAGTGCTAGCTGCTCGCAGTCTCCCTACCCATTTATTAAAATCCACTGAGCGCCTGTGCGTCATTAATTCCCGTCCCAGTTCGTCTCGCAGACCCTCCAGATTCGAGTCGTTTCCAATATCTAGGCTGCCTTCATCCTCGACTATCCTAACATCCGGAAGGACTATTTCTAATAATTTCCCCTTTATTTCGCTCCGTTGGTACCCACTGGCTAATAACTTAAAATTGCTTCCCACTATGTCACAGTGGCTGACATTCGTAATCAGCCCACTCCCCTCAAGTTGGCGAGAGTCTGGCCTATTCGCTGTAGCCGCGTTCCGACACGCGACTGTGATATGGGATGGACTTGGCATTGCGTAAATCCACCCTTGATTCACTCGGTCGAAATATGGCTCAGTGAAATTAACCCCTTCCCTTTCACATTCAGCAGCACCTCTTCCTAAAAACAAATCATACTCGCAACTCTTCCACGACCCGGTTCGCAAAACAAACTTAGTCGGACAAGTATAAATTTGCCCCTTTTTACATTCAAACATCTCGTCTTCATTTAAAACTGAATAATATGACCGATCCCCGTTTATTAGCAATGTGTCCCTAACCCTCCATTTTCCGAAAACCATCAGTTTCTGATGCCAAACTGGGAAAGACTTCAGTTTATAGTGTTCAAACATACTATCCTTACTTCCCAAAGGGATTTCTACAACTAACCGTAGCCGGTCTTTGACTACTACAGCCGATGCTGTCGCCATATTGTAATAAAAATACAGTGATTCGTGGTCACAAGGAGCTAACATATGGAGAGGAGGGTTAATATTATCGCGAATTCTTTTAATAATTTCTAAAAACTTTCCAGGGGGAACCAAGGCACTGCTAAGACTATTATACACGCTGTTTTCTAGCGACATCCTTAGCCCCACAAGGTCAATCCTAACATTTACAAGAACATGCCCAATCTGCCTCAACGCCTCCTCGGTCGCTATCAGTTGCCTCAACTCCCGGTTGGCCTCTGCTAATCCCTGAATTAATTTTCGGCTATTGTTCGCTTCGCTAATCAATTCCGAAACTAAATTTCGTAGGAATCGGGTATTGTTTGTCACCCTCTCCTCTAATCCCGCCATTATTATAATTTGATTGTCCAACTCTCCCCGAATCCCCAAACCGTCCTGCTCTAATTTATTGATCTTTTCCTCAATCCGGTGGAGATCCTGTTCATCCAGCGTTCCGAAAACTGTTTTTAATACTTGGCCCCCAAAATTGATCCAGCCCCGTCTGTTTCGTCGTTTCTCGACCAAATCTACTAATGTTTCTATTTCCTCCTTGACATGTTGGTATTCCCTATTCATTCTTTCTAACGCCAAGAGGTACCCCCGACTAAAACTCTGCCTAACTTCCCCTTCCATTCTACCCCTTACGTCATCGAAAATTTGTCTCACCTTTTTATACTCATCTTTCATGGCACCCAGATCAAAATTTATTACTACCATCCACGAATGTTCAGTTAAAATTACATCTCGCTGTCTTTCAAATAATATACCACTTTTTAATGGTGTCACTTCTTGACCCCTAGTAGGGTCCAAACCACACCCCACCACCCACAACAACCAAACCCAACACTTTAAAGGTCCTCCAGATCCTCTTCTTCCTCCTCCCATCGTGTCAGCGCCTCCCGCGGGCGTAGATAATAGCGATGAGAGGATGCAGGCGGGGGAATCACGTAAGGTGGGGATGACTCACCGCGTCCACTTCTCGGTCGCAAACGATATGGACAACGTCGGGGGAGGGGAGGGGGATAAGGGGCGGCGACTCCTTCTACCTCGAGCGGAGGGGCGGGAGGGGGATGAGGGGTGACGACTCCTTCCACCTCGAGCGGAGAGGCAGTGTCTTCTTGATGAGGGACAGGGGGTGGAGGGGAATGGCCAACACAGGGGGAAGCGGGGAGGAACTTCTCCTCCTCTACGGCAACGGTGTCCTCCCTTTCCGCGCTGACGTCACCTCCTCCTGTGCTTTGAGTCACCAAGGATTCCCCTCGACCTTCCACCCACTCGTCCTCCCACTCAGGGGGGGTCGGATCAGCTGGCTCCGGAACTCGCGCGGTGATTCGGTTTCTTTTTGGCCGTCCACGGGGGCGATCACCAATATTCACTGCATCAGGGGGGGGAACAGGACCGTGATAAGGCTTAACACGACTTATGTGCACAATAAGGGTTCGAAATGGAAGCTCCAACATTAGATTGCACTTTGAAGTTACCTTCAACACGCGATACGGGCCCTTCCACGGTCTATGAAACTTTTTCACTTGCCCTATTTTTAAACAAGGGTCACCTAAAAATACGTAGTCGCCTTCTCTATATTCCCTCACCTTACCCTTTCCTCTCACCGTTTCCCTCCTTTTCCTCACTGCTAAACGATCATTACGGGCGCATTGTTTCCACATTCCCTTCAACCTCTCTCGTAGTCCTGTCACACCAGGGTGTTCCTTTCCTGAGCTACTCATTCCGAGACAATTGAAAGGTGATGCCATCTGTCGTCCAAAAACCAACTCGTGCGGGGTGAACCCAGTGCTCCTGTGTTTACTCGTGTTATACGCAGTCACGGCAAATGCGAGGTGCTTTTCCCAGTCGTCGTTTCGTACGTTCACGTAATGGCTAAGAATATTTGCGATTGTCCGATGAACTCTCTCAACTCGGCCATTGCATTGTGGGTGGAACGGGGAGGTCCTTAGCTGTTTTACCTTCAATAGTCCACAAATCTGTCGGAAAAGATCGGACATAAAGTTAGTCCCCTGATCCGTAAGCAATAACTCCGGCACCCCGAATTTCAATATCCATTGTTTTACTAGTGCGACGGATATGGTTTCGGCCGTTTGGTCGGGCAAAGGCACCATTACCAAGTATCTTGTAAAATGGTCTAGGATAGACAAAATATATCGATTCCCACCATCGGTCTTTGGAAGAGGGCCCACTACGTCAATAGCAATGAACTCGAAGGGTCTTTCCGCCGCTGGTAGTGCCTGTAGAGGGGCCCTGCACTTACCGTAAGGGCTTCGCTGGCTACAGGCTATACAACGCTTCACATACTCCTTGACATCTCCCAAAATCGTTGGCCACCAGTAGTCCCTCCTGACCCTACTCGCGGTGGTGTGTACTCCTAGATGTCCCGAAAGTATATGATCATGGCACTGGCGCAAGACTCTCTCTCTGCAATTTCGTGGTACCACTATTTTATCTCCTCCCTTGTGTCTTTTACAAATAACGTCCCCAACGACAACGAAATTATTTTCCCTTCCCCACTTTACACACTCAGGGTCTCGTTTCTGCTCATCTCCAAAATTAATTATTTCTTCGGCAGATACATGGCAAACCTTCCTGCTCAAGGCGTCAGCATTTGCATGGATTTTTCCTGGCCTGTGGACCACCCGGTAATCGTATTCACCCAGTTTTAATGTCCACCTCATTAATCGGCCGTTGGGGTCCTTTAAATTAAATAGCCACGTGAGGGCTGCGTGGTCCGTCACAATGGTAAATTTTCGTCCGAGAACATAATTTCTAAACTGATTGACGGCCCAAGTTACTCCAACCAATTCCTTCTCTGTTGTGGTATAATTTAGCTCAGATTTCTTCAGTTGCCGTGAGGCAAATGCTACCGGATGTTCCTCACCGTTGATCACTTGAGACAGAACGGCACCTATTGCGAAATTACTCGCATCTGTCGAGATGGTAAAAGGCAAAGAGAAATCTGGGTACACCAATACGGGACTGCTCGTAAGCGCTGTTTTTAAATTTTCCACTGCTTCGTCGCACTCGGGTGTCCAAACAAATGCGGTACCCTTTCTTAAGAGCGATGTAAGCGGCCGGGCGATAACCGCATAGTTTTCGATGAACCGACGGTAATAATTCGTTAGGCCCAAAAAGGATTGTATTTCCTTCACTGTTTTCGGAATAGGGAATTCCTTTACCGCTGAAATCTTACTAGGGTCCGGAAAAATACCTTTTGCACTAATAATGTGTCCCAAATAGTTCACTTGCGGAAAGGCAAAGTGGCATTTAGACAATTTCAATGACAATCCTGCCGTTTCTAGCCTTTCGAAAACTCTGCCCAAACGCAAAGCGTGTTCCTTTATTGAGCCGCTAAAGACGATGACATCATCGAGATACACTAGGCATTCCGTGGGAGACATTTCTCTAAAAATACTATCCATGAAGCGTTGGAAGACACTTGGGGCGTTTCTAAGACCGAAGGGCATTCGGAGGTATTCATACAATCCATTATGCACAATAAAGGCGGTTTTCTCACGCGAATCTGGAGCCATCGGAATTTGGTGGTAACCCGCAGTTAAATCAAGTGTGGTGAAATACCTACATCCCCCCAAATAGTCAAGTGTTTCGGTAATGTTAGGCAAAGGATAAACATCAGGCTTGGTTATTGAATTCAAAGCGCGAAAATCGATGCAAAACCGATACTTCGGCCTTCCGTCCTCAGACTTTTTCGGTACAATCACGATGGGCGAAGCCCAGGGGCTGTGACTTGGCACAATTATACCCCCCTCTAATTGTTCCTTCACGAAATCGTCTATCAATGGCTTCAAGTGATGTGGGGTCCGATAGGGTCTTCTGTAAATTGGCCGGGCATCACCAGTAGGAATGTGGTGTTCTACCAAGTGCGTGGCCGGGGGTGTTCCCGATGGCGAGAACAAATGACTATACCTTCCGATTAAAGGCTGCAGTACCGATTGTTCCTCAATATCCAGATGGGACAACTTCCTTGCAATCTCGTCCTTAAAATTATCGTCACCAGCCTTACACACGGAAATGCATACGTCCCTGTCACTCCCGTTCCCTTGCACTGCACCTTCGTCCCACCCATTATTCACTGTCTCCACCACATCGCTCACTATCGCGATCACTGTACCCTTACTCAGAGTTACATCTATCATTCCAAAGTTACTTACTTGGATCTTAGCACCTCCTTCCCCATTCACCTTACAAACACATCGGGCCACCCAGCAGTCGTCCACTTCCAGCGCCGACTCAACCATGCACTCATGGCCCTCTCTCCAGCCGCCACCAAGGGGGAGGGTCATGAGACGAACGCTCCGTGCTGGGATGACCTCCGCTGAAACAAGCCGCACCGGCATATTCACCCGGGGGCGGCGCCATTTCTTCCCCGCGTCTCCCGTCTCCTTCGCCGGGTCCTTCGTCGTTGCGTCTCTCGGTCTCTCCTCCGCGACGTTCGCTGCTCCGCCTCCCCACGCCGCTGCAGCCACGCCTTCCGTCCTTATCTCCATCGTTGGCAATCCCGCCTTCCGCGGCCCGCCTTCCGCCTTATCGTGGATGGTTGGCCCGCCAATCTCCGTTGGCCGCGACGGAATCTCCACAGGCTCCGTCCTTCTACTCTCAGTCAGGCAAATTATGCGCCCGCCAATTGTGAGTTCGCCCTTGCTCACGTCAATTATTGCCCCATTTTCGCGGAGGAAGTCGATTCCTAAAATTCCCTCGTGACCCCCCAAACTGTCTACAACCTGAGCCTTTAGGTTATACACACTATCGCCGAAACCTAGCGGAACCACCACCTCTCCGAAGTTCCAAATATACCCTCCATTTAATCCCTTTATCCGGAACGTAGACCTCTTCGGTACTCGGCCCCCACAGCACTTCTTAGTTAAAAGGCTCACCTGCGCTCCTGTATCCACTAACATGCGCCGCCGCATGCCTCCACACGTCACAGTCACCGCCAAGTCTTTCACTCCCCCCTCGCGGTGCACACACGGGAGGACAATCCTTAATTGGGGCCGTTGCGGGCGACTTGCTCGGCCCCGGAACCGTTTAACGGCATCTCAGCCCGCTGGCTAAAACTACCCTGTTCTCGCGCCCGGCAGTTTCGGGCCCAGTGTCCTACCTTCCCGCAATTAAAACACTGCATTCTGCCCTTCTGTTTGCAGTCCCTTGCGAGATGCCCAAAATGGCCACAGGCGTGACAGGCTCCATCACGAACCGCGAAAATTTTTCTTTCCTCTCGCCCCTCTCTCTCTGGTCGAATCCTTCGCTCGGCCTCCCGCACGCGCACGGCTGCGGTGACAGCGGCGTCAAACGTCTCCGGCATTGCGAGGCGCGTGTGCTCACCCACCCTGCCGGGAAGGCCATTTAGGAAGGCGTCCAAAGCCCTCTCGTCCGCCTCCGACCGGCGAGCGGCAGCCACGGCAGCATCACCCTCCTCCTTCCATGTATGGCTATTTATATCGCGGATGCGATCTGCAAACTCCTCTATTAGCTCCCCTGGGCCCATTTGCACGTTTGCCAGCATCTCCCTGTAAAATCTCCTATTCTTCACCCCCTGATATCTCTCCAACAGCACCTTCTTTGCTTCGGGGTAGTTCAAGGCCCCCCCCGCCCTCGTCTTCGCCCTCAGGAGATCCGCGGCTCCTCCGCGTGTGCGAAGTGTGACCGCGCTTAGCCTGTCCTCATCATCCCAGCCACCCAACCTTCCCACTTGTTCTAATTGCGAAAAGAATGCTTCAACGTTTTCCCCTGTGGATCCCGAAAAGCTTTCAATCGCCGATATCATTGAATATGACTTCCTCGAGTTCTCCCCTGCTCCGGCCACGTCTACTGTACGGGCCCTAAAAATCGCGTTTTCTTCTTTAAGGGCCCGTAGCTGTGTGCAAAGTTCATCCACCGCCTGTTGGAGCTCCATTTCACGACCCGATAAACTAACGCGACTCGCCATTGTCACTCACCTTTTCACGACTTGGTATTACCGCACTTCCCAACGCCTTGAGGCAATCCCACTTCTGACACCAATTGTAAGCGCTTAGCTTAAATAAAAGGATTTGGTCCGGAGAAGACGCGGTAAGGGAACAAGTCGGAAATTCTGCTTTTACAATTTATTCACGCACACACAATACATGTTTATCGGTCACCCGCGCGAGACTGCTCGAGTCTCTCCTGCCACCACGCAGCGCCCAGCACCGCGTCACCGCGTGACCCCCTCGAGGGCTCCCTATTGGCCGGCAATTGCAGTAGCTTTTTACCTTACCCGTGCATCTTCCCACGAAGCAAGATCCCACGGCAAGGCGCCGCCAGGTGTTAGAGGAGCCACACTTAAATGTGATTCCACATCCGGCGGCTACCATTTCAGCTGAGACCAACACCGGGGCGGCGCTAGTGCTGACCGCTGCGCGCACGCTTACAGTTTTATATTATTTGCAAACGAGGAAGGAATAAGAAAAGTAGCTTCAACCGTTTGCATAATTATATTTACTTATTTTATGTTCTTTTCAGCAAGAAAATATTTTATTGGTAGCCTGTGAAGGTTATTTCTTTTGGTTTATTTGTACTTTCATCGAATTATTCAAATTATTATTTTATTAAAATGATTCCTTTCCTTATTTCTTCCTTACTGTCTGATTTTCAAAAAGATCATAGTGTATAGGTATTGATCGGAGTTTATTTACCATTGTTTACTTTTTATGCGAATTCATACTCTCCATTATTCCAGTATGTAAATTATTTTTCATTATAACGTGTTAAAATTAACGGTGGAGCAGAAGATAAGGCAGGAAAAATTATTTGTGTGTTTTTCTCTATCCTTCCTTTCCGTGAGAAAACGTAAATTTTGTGGTCACTGGCGGTTATTCATTGTATTTTGTTTATTTATCTGTTCTTGAATTATTAATCAGATATTGTTTTATTAGAAATGTCCTCATTCTTTTTTCTCTTCCTTCTGACTGTCAACACGACCTGCTTATCTGCTTAATATCAGGAAGTTTTTTTTCTTACTATTCGTAACTATTTTCTTGCTATTCCCTTTACTTCCCCATTGTTGTTCTTTTTTTACGATGCGAACAAACTAGCTGTAAAGAGTATTTAAGCTATTTTCTCTTCTCATTTCTGTCTTTGTTAGCGATATTAAGTTATCTATGTGGTTCAAGGATGTTGTTTCTCTTCGTTTCTTTTTTGTTTAAATTACTCTGTACTTTTTTATATTTTTCAACCGGAGGTGAAGTGTCGGAAAAATATTCGCATGAGTTTTATACTTTATTTCCTAATTTACTCATACTTTATCTTTGTCACTTTTCTTCTTTCTCTATTTTCAGCTAGCGCAAGTCATCTACCTTGCCTTGGGACTTCATCTTTTCATTCGTATTTTTTTAAATGTATCCTCTATAAACTCTTATTTTAGCAGCACCCGATGAAGGACGGAAAAATTTACTTTCATTTCTTTTCCCTTTCTTTGCATTGTATTTTTGTCGAGCGCAAGCGGCGTGAGCAAATCAAAAGGGTGTCTCGCCGCTCACGTGGCTCATTTTTGAGCCGTGATAGTGAGTCCCCTTGGCGATCTCGCGCCTCTCTCCAGGAGTCGCTGGTGAGAAAAATAATTTTACTGCCCATTAAGTCGCATCGGTTTACGTGGCCATGGGGCAATTTTCGGGATTGGATTCTATAAAAGGGAGAAGCAACAAAAAATTGCGCCTCAATTACAAGTTCGTGCGGAGCAATTTCTTGCTCGTTCCTTGTTTCGCAGCTGTGTGCGATTTTATTTTTCCTCTTAATATCGCCCGGGTACGGCGTTAAGAAATCGCGATAATTACCATTCTGGCAGTCGCGACAGGAAAGGTGTTAGGAAATGCAAATTGGTTTTTAAAATCCGCTTTCCGGATTTGAGCATGGGCTTGGATCTATTAAACCATAGGAAATCCAGCGCTGTATTAATTGCTCGTTCATTTAGGTTATAAGGGAGAAACCATGCTTATCTGAAGGAATGCGGGCGTAGTGAGGGCATAAAACGGTTTTCCGTGATTTATCTACGCCATTAGAAGCAATGCCTCGGGTTTTTGTAACATTACGTGAGCCACAAAATCTTCCTAATTGCGAAAGATACGACAAAAAACTGTTTAATTTAAAACGCTTTTATGGTTTTCAGTTAACATTTTCGTGATGGTGTTAATAAATTTACTTTACCAGGGAGTCAGAAATTTATGGAGAGGTGGCACTCACTCTCTATCCGTGTAAGAGTTTAATTTAAAGTTATTTTGATATTAGGTAGCCATCTTTAGGCTGTTTTTTAAAAAGGTACAGTAATTCCATGAATCGAAATTATTTTCTACCATATTTATGCTTAGTATTTATCATCATTAGAAGTGTCAGGGTTTACATATTTTAATTGATACGCGAAGAAGAGACTTTTTTCAGATTTTAGAGGATTTTTGGGAAATTCTCATTTATTTTTTATCCTCTTTTTGGATTTTTATATAGCGTTATCAAACGACAAAAACCTGCAGGATGTTTTAATTGCTTGTTTCTTTACGTTTTCTAGCGAACGCTCTTTCTGAATGGAGATATACTGAGGTAGCAAGGAAATGCAGCGATCTCCTGGGCTTGCCATAATCTATGTGGGGCATTTTTTAGACTTTTTGTAACGACCCCAAAAGCTTCAGTCATTGCGAAATGCGTAGTAAACATCTATATTCCGTTTATTGCTTTACTGACTCCGTGGAGCGATACTCAACTCTCGTATTTCTCAATCTCGTGGTCAAGGAATTCAGGGATAGTGCTGTATTGGACTGCACTTTTTCTATAGATCGGTGTGGATGGAGTAAAAAAATCCATTTTACCTGGCCGTCAGAAATTGATGAATATATATCAATGTTTTCTATTTTGAAGTTCCCTTGTTTAATCTGACACTCATAGAATGAAAACAAAAAATGTGATATTCCTCACATTTCCTTATATTTCAACGAATTTTAGCGTAGTAGTCATTCTCGAGGGTGAAGTAGCGGCAGTCATATGTATCACATAACTTTTTGGAACATATCACAGGAGAGTTTGAGGTCATGGATGGTGAAGGAAGCGTGGTTGAGTGCGCATAGGACTTTGTCTCTCCCTGGGAAGTCTTTTCAGACCCTCTATTCCACTTGCTTTCTTATCCGGCACATAAGGCTCCATTCATGGAAATGCCACCAAGGTCTGCGATGAATATAGTTAATTAATTCCTTAAAAAAAGTGGGTAATTTCGAAAAATGATCGGTAAAGAATTAATTTCAAAGCACTATCAACGAGTTATATTTATAATTATTTCCAGAGGGTATTCCATTTTTTATCGATTTTAAGGATGCTCTTCCAATTGAAACGAAATAGTTTTTTTACGAGACGCCATTATCAAGACGGAAGTTGAGTGATAAGTTCATTCAAGAAATCTAACGACAAATAATTAGTTGTGGAATATTACTTATTCTTTGTTTTCTACGTTGGTGCACCTATCTTTATCGAAGAATTGATATTTGTATTATTTTAAAAGAGATTAGTTTTTTCATTGTTTTGAGGAAATTTTTCCTTTGATAACGAAACGGAAATTCCACGAGCAGAGTTTATTCCCTCCCAAACATTTATCATCGTTTCAATTCGCGACGGCGACATCTTCGGTGCCCTTCAAATTGACACGGGAAGAAGAGACTCACTTTATTTTTTGCTCTTAAACAATTTTGCGATAAAATGCACCGTCGTTACTCGAAGCTGCGTGGTTTCCCGTCCATTGGTAATCGATATATAGTGCTATTTTTAGGTGTTTTTTTCATGCGATCGATGTGGGAGATTATATGGCCTTTACTCATCCGGGATTACGTCGCTCTGAGCAGGTAGGATTAGGCTGCTGGACATCGTGGAATTAAAACCCCTTTCTCGGGGATGGGGACGGAGAGGGTATGGACTAAGACCGCCTTTGATGCGCGTTATCGGAGGCCAGCGATCGTTATCGCATAAACTGCATTTTCGACACGTCAATCCGTGCGTCATTCCCAAGGCGGTATACAATAAACGGAGACCCATCCTCGTTGCAGCCGAAGCCGCCTGCTTCACGACAGCGGAGCCAAGTGCATATAACGCACCTGTCTCGTAAAACTGTCATTGAAAGACGTGTTTGAGAGGCTTCTGTAGTTAAGTTCGTCGAGTTACCTTTCTTGTGAGCGCATTCATGGTAGTTATTAGAGCTGACGACGGACTACTAAGGTAATTAATTCCGCCTAATGTCAACGGGTAGGTTGTTAAGGAAAGGATCATTTGGAAGGGAGGAATGTTAGGGAATCATACTGTTGGCTGAAAACATTATGAAGTGGAGAAAATAACTGCGGCGTACAAATCTTCTGACAACTCCTGATAATAGGTTAGAATGGGTATCTGCGGGACTGATAGGCACAAAAATTCCTTCTTTCCACTCAACATGAGTGATTAGAACAAAAACAGCGTGACACTAACATAAGACTTAAGTTAGTCTTTATCGTTAACTTATGGTTCACTCCGTCATCTTCCCCTCCATTTCCTTATTCCCTCCCCTTTCATGACTGGTGTCCTAACAACCCCTGCCAAACGCCTCTATGGCGGCTCGCAAGGTAGTGTGTAGATGTAGTAGAGAGAAACCCGGTGAGTGATTGCATTTACTTGACCTTGCATAAACTAGGCATAACATCTAAAATTTAAGTGAAATGATTTAGTTTTTTGACGAGGGGCGACCGACAACGAAGGTTTCTTTCCCCGTAAAGGAATTATAAGTAGTTGGATAAGGTAAAGAATATATTTTTAAATTGAGAAAGGACGGAGAGAAACCCGGCATTGATATACTCAAACGAAAGGCGCCTTGGGCCATCAATTAAACGTTCCATTCTAAAGACTGAGTATGATTCTTGAAATCCTCTCTATGAGGCATCCAATCATTGGTCGGGATTGCACTGAAATTTTTCTCCCGCTGCCATGATTAGTACTATGGCCGGCAGGATGAGAAGCAACTACTCTAGCCTCCTATTATCCCCATTTTCTTTGAATTATTAGGTAGGAACTTACTATATCACATTCTCTTTGCTAGTTTTCGTCGCTTTGATCCAAATGTCTTTAGTCTTTTGCCGGAACATTTAAATCTTCCAAAATATTTAACCGCTCTTTTCTCTGAAGTTCTCTTTAGTTCATTGAAAGTTGTAATACGTGTTATATACTGAAGAAGCTATGGTGGATAAAATGAAAGATTGACGAAGAGTTATTGTGGAAGGTATTGCTGAGAAAGAATTAATATTTTGGGATGAAATTTAAGGTCTATAAGGGCGCCAGAACTGGTATGTGGATGAGATAATGGTTGGCGATGAGTTAAGTAATGTGATGTAAGGCAGAATGTTTCATTGAAGAGAAGAGGGAGGAAAAAGATGGGCTGGTTAGATGAAAACCCACCGTAACAAAGAAGCAGTGTACGGTAATGCGTAATTGCTTTCAAGACATTTTTGTTTTGTTTTGCCTGTCCTTATCTCCCTGACATGGAAGTATACAAATAATAGATAAGAAATAATTGTGTACATGTAATTTTCTTATCGGTATTTCCTCATGTTAGGGTTATTGTAATATTCATCGCTTTCTGTCATGTTTTTGATATAAGTCTTTGTCGCTCTGTGTGTGGAGGGGAATCGTGTTGATTTGGTAGCTAGAATACTGGCATCCTTTTCCAAGGGCCCGGAGGTTTTTCAGTTGATCCCTTATCCCTATTTTTGTGCTACGTGGAGTGCACTTAAAGTGTAGTACTCCTTCCATCAGATTGGACGTTAAATCGTGGTCCCTTATGCCCATTTTGTTAAGAGCTGGATTATGCGGATGCCAGGTTTTTCTCCATCCTTCCTCCATTACAGTGATAGTCCTTATCCTACACCAGCCTACCCACTTGTCTTCAATGGCACAAATTTCCTCAGTCCGTCACCTCCCCAAATAACCAATCAATCTTTGTGTGAAAGTACACTTCTTGTTATCCCGCCACACACAAGTAAGTATAAACGTTCCCTGCCCCTCTATAGGACGTGAGATGGTATCTTAAAGGCCTTCAAAAGAATCACTCAGCCAATTCGAAAAAGCGTCGAGAGTTGCGTAGGTTCGAGCAATTAAATTCCAGTGTTCACCCTTGACTGTCCTCTCACGTTACTCTTACCTTAAGAACAGTGTTCGAAATTTCGGAGGATCTCCCTCGCAGTGCCCTGAGATTCGATTTCGACACCAAAGCCACCATTTGTTGGAATGCATGGTGGCGCATCGTAGGCGATGCACCGATGAAGTTTAACTATTCGCATTCGGTATCAGAAGAATACGTAATATTTACGGCTCTTGGACATAAGTGTGTTTGAAAGAGGAGTGAAGGCAGTGCAACTCCTGCCCTTCTTTAATTCATTATTACTGAAATATTTCATTTTGACTCAATACTTAAATTTGACGAGTTCCTAGTAGCTTATGAGACACGTTTAATCGATTTCATATTTGTACTTAGTTGTTGCATTATTGAGCCGTTATTGCAAATACATATAAAGGTATTTATAATCATCCGAATTATGTACCTGCGTAGGTCTCACTTCGAATGACAATGTCTCGTGTCACTCTTGAAAAATTCGGGTGACACGTGCGTGTGATTGACTCTGAGTGGAGTATATTATTTTACTCTTGCACTGACTCTGCAGGACGGGTAAAAGTGACAAAATGAAATAGATTCACTCTGGTGAGTACCACCATGATCTGCGTTGCCAATAATCTGTTGAAAATGTTTGTATATATGCCAAATATCATGCATAATAGCCATAACATGCATGTATTACCTATTTCTTACAATATTAGTGGTGTGTATTTTTTCCATTCCAATAACGAAAGAATAACACGAGCACTTTGCATGTAAAATAATATCGACATCACTTTGCCTTGACAATGGACATTCGCCCCCTTCCTTTGAACGCATTCTGGAGCTGTCAATAGACGGGCGTCATTCCCCGGGTCGCTTCATTCCTTTAATTACCTTTGCTTCGCCCTTAATCGATAGACCAATCCCATTGCGAATCGCACCCACGGGCTTCGGACACCTTTCACAAGTCTGTCCGTCAAGGGAGACGCGATCTGGGCTGGCTGAAAGTGTAGCCGGGGACAGGAGCGATGGAGAGATAGACGAGCCGGAAAGAACTCTTCGTTTTAATCAACTGAATTAATGCTCTCCTCAGTCACCGTGGAAGGTTGTTTATTTTTTGTTCAACGTCCCCAAGGGGAAGAGAATGTACAGGAGGAAGATAAACTGCGTTCGCCGCTGCCGGCCTGAATCTTTTCTACTCCCCCGGACTTCCTCTACCGGTCACTCAGCGGACGTCCTCCTCCCCGCAACTTCTCATCCCCGTCCTCCCCATCACCCCCTTTTTACTCGACGGAAATGCTGAATTTGCATTAATTACCTCCTCGTCCGTGTGTGTTCTTTTCTCTCCCCACCTCACCGTCCTCTCAACCTTTCCCTCTCTTCTTTTGAGCTTCCATATCCCTACATATCTTCACATTATCCCTTTCTCTAGTTCCATACAACCCTTACAGTCTCCGTCAGGGCGTGTGTCAGTGGAATATTTGGGCACCGTCCATGAAGGATGGGGTGAATAAGGGGTGAGAGGAATGGGGATGAAAAGTGAGGTCTGTTTTGTTGGATTAGTGTCTCGGTTTGCTTTTGTAAATGGTGTCTTTGGCCGGGAATCGAGCCACAGACCTTCGAGTTTCCAATGACATTTGGAATCCTATGAAGCGTAGTGGTCCGCGCTTTGGCCTGTAAAGCTGTATCTATGTCCAAGGATCGATTTTAAATTTGATTCCGGGCTCTCGGGAAGGAAATCGGATCTTTAGCTTCAAATCGACAAAATAAGGGAGTTTTTCCGTCGAACGGATATGTTCTAGAATTCTTTCTTTCGTTGAGAATTGAACATGAGCCAATGGAGACGCTTATTCTATCAAAGGCACTCATTTGTAATAATCGCTTTCCTCCCCCGATTCCATTTCCCAAGTCATCTCTCTCTTTTTCATATCTGATGTCTTAACACATCCTGCCACTCGTCCTTGCCGTGGATTCCTAGGTGTAGTACGTGCATGTAGGTGTAGCAACAACATCAACCAGATTAATATCGTCTTATTTCTCCTCTTCATTTCTCTTCCTCTCTCTTGTTCTCTGTCTTTTACTCTCTCGTCTTCCTTCAACCGCGCGAAGAGTGCTTTGATGAGGCAAGAGGGAAGTTGGAATAAATTGCATACCTTTCGTCTCGCGTCCTTGGCTACACTTTCATTCGACCGGTTTGTTAGTCTAATCTCGTGGAGAGAGTCTCTTCCAGTCGGGAGACGGACCGTGGCCACCTGGCGATAAGGTGGAGGGAACGGAATAAGAACGATGGCGGTGTGTGTAAAAAAAAAGGAAGGGAAGCAGTGGAGGGGTTGAAAAAAAAAATTAAGGACCGAGGCCGGCTCAGCCGCCTCGTCTCTTGCTCCGGTCATCTCTCCTTGGTCTTCTTTTGAATGGGCGAGTGTTTCTGCCAGCCGCTCTTATAGGTACTCACTCCCACCCTCCCACCGGTGAGGAATTCCGTCCCCACCACGGTCGTCCTCTCCTCTCAGGGAACCGTAATCCAGGTGGATTCGCCGACTATAGTAGTAGTGTGGGGTTTTGCCAATGTGTATGTGTGTGGGGGTTGGTTGGTTCGTCCGTTCTCGCCGGTACGGAAATCCGGTCTGCCGTGTCCTAATTAAGGTCGTCGTGCACCTCCCACTTGTTACTTGAGTACCAACCCACGCCATTCTCCCTCCCTCCTTGTACCCCACAATCACCGACATAGCAGTGATTGCAAAGGAATTTTAGATGAAGGAATCATTAGGTGATCCAGTTAGTGTCCTTTTTTTAGTCGTTTTGTTGTGGCCGCACCCTAGTTTGTTTTTTTAAACTGCCGAATCCCCATTCCTTTTTCCTTTGCTAGTATTTCTAACCGACCGTTGTAGCCAGATTAGTGACCCAAGAGTTGCAGGTACGAATCTAACCACACCTTATGTTTGCTTTAGGATTAAGGGCTTAGGTTAGACAGTTTGGTACAACGTGAGCTGTTGGAACACTAACACCTCGAGGCTGCTGTTAAGTCTTTCAAGATTTCCAATGAAGGAAATACCTTTTTTGGCTCTAATGCGAGAACATTTATATTCATTGAGCTGTAGATGAGGAAGAAATTGTTGCCCGGCTCTCATTTTATTGTCATATTTGCTGTTTCTGGTGCGTCGTGATCTAGTAGTCTGTATAATACTAGTAATTATAAGGCGAGGTGACCTACCGCTGTAATTATATGCAACATTAAGGGTAGGCGGGTAAAGACTTAAAAGGAAGTAGCTGTTCTTACGAGGTAGTTTTGTACGAGGACACCGAAGCAGATGCTTGCTCCTGCAATCTGCGTCCTAAGTCCACCGCTTATTAACACATCAGTGTTTAGTTTGGACAGATTGAAATTATTGTGGGGTTGGCCGAGATAGTAAATGTATCTGAGTCATCTTTTAAGAAGAATATGAATGCAAGAAATTTACGGTTGGACAATTATCCGTCAGATTAGAACCCCGATCCCTCGATTAAACTACATGGTATCGTGTGCATCGTGCTTCATAAGTGCATATCGTTTCTTCTAGGAGTCTTTTAAATTTGCAGTGATATCCCACGGCCGGTTAGCTACATGTATTTAATTACTTGTCGAGATAACGAGCGATGCTTTTGGAGAAGTTTGAATCCCAGTCCAGGTGGGTGATTTTTAGCTGTATTCATCTCATACTAATGCCCTGTTTAGCTGCTGCCTCTACCAAAAATACTGTCTCATGAATTTCCACAGCTCTTTGAGTTTATTCCTAGAAGTAGTTATGAATTCGCAAGCATTGAGGTGGGCGCAGTCCAGTGCCCTCGGTTCACATATGTTGTTGAATTCACGGACTGCCGACAATTTTTCTTATCTTTAAGGACCATGCGAGATTGCGAGCAGTATTGGAGGCGAGATATGTGGGCGAGGCACTCCCTGCTATCGATCCACTCACGTTTCGTTGTTTACGCCCCTGCGGTGTAATGATTTTCGCTTATTATGGATCGGATTAATAGGTAGCTCTTCCTTGTGAACAGGATTCTGATATTTAAAGGGATAGTGTGGAGCCCATGTTTCCCCCCAGGTACTACTATTCGGCCCCGAACTATGTATTTTTGTGCTTTGTGCATTTTCTAATTTATTCAATGATTCTTTCTGGTTTATACACTGATTTGGAAACGGTCGCGGTATCCGGGTGGGTAACGCCCTGGCCGGGCAACCCAGTGATAATGGGTTCGAGTCAAGATTCTTTTATGTACGTGTGCTGTGATTATCTTGAGATTATGATCTAATGTTAGACGATTTGATGTGGCCCTAGCAACTAGAGCACGTAAAGATCAGGTCTACTAATGTTACAAATCAGAAATAACTGCATAGGCCAGCGATATTTTCTGGATGATGTACTCACCACATCTCTGTCCAAACGGCCGATATGATTTCTCTGTGTATAGTACATAATTTTGTAAATTTCTAGTACCTGTATTTTATTATAGCTTAATATCACCGCTTTGAATTTTGTGCTAGTGAAAATTTCTAAAATGAAATAGTATTGATAAAGTTTCATGGAAAAAAGTTGTTTCATTTCAGAATGTTTTTAGTTTGAGGTTGTTCTGTTCTGTTCATGTAGCATGTACCTATCCTGCAAATGATACCACATTTAATCTAACGATTGACAGTATATGTACGAACGCGGCAGAATAATTCGAAAATCGGGTGCATTTTGAAATTTACCGCTTCGAAATGTAGATGCAAAGCAAAGGTTGACACTTGACTGGTTTTACTACTCCGAGGTTTAGCTTGCACAAGCGCTTTTGTCTGCTCGTTTTTTCTCCAGGAATATCCTTTCTTAGTGATGGCTAAAAACTCACTTGCATCATTTAAAAGACAAGCAATGAGAGGGTCGGGCCATTTATTCCAGTATCTTCATGAATATTCGCTTTTTTTCGCTGAACGAAGAGCGTGGAAAATTTCTCGGCGATTCCTATTAATTAAACAAAACAAAAAAGAAAATCTCTGGTGGTAATTCATTAGTTTTAAGTGCGTGGTTTCCAAGATAACGTGGAAAGTAGAAGTGCACGTTGAAGATTGCGGCGATAGGTTGAGAGCATCGATCCTCGCTACTGATGATGCTTATCTCATCTTTGAGCGTAACTAGATGCTAATCTTAAGTCGTTAGTGTTCCAAGATTGGGCCGTTAAACAGTGTGTTCATATGTACGCTGATTATGAACTAAGCTTTAGTACTTATGTAAATTTCAGTTTCTTCTTTTGATTGTTGTGACGCCTCTTGACCTTATCTTCATCGTGCCTCATTATCTCTGTCAAATGTGTATTAAGCCAGTCAAATTCTTTACTGGCTGATGGGCATGGATTCTTGTTTTCTTTTAAAGTAAAAAAATGGACGAGGGAAGTAGACCTTGACGATTTTTAAATATTGAAGCATTCTCTCTCGGGCATTTGAGCTTGTTAGCTCCTTTTTGAAAGTTTAACCACGCGACCCTGCTCCACCTATTTTTAATTAGAAAATTTACGGGCTCAACATTTCCGGGCCCTTCGCGTGTTTCGTGAAGTAAAGATCTCATTTACTCGAATGAAGTGCCTTAAGTGTTTCAAGGGTGATATTTTGTGCCTAGGAAATAACTCCGTTTCTTGTTTTTTCCATTTTTTTCCTCTCGCGTGCAAGACTACGGTTAGCGGGAATGGAAATAACCTAGTCTTGGCCCGAGAAGGCTTTAATTTTCATCTTACGCTTTTGAGAAATCTCACGCTCTAGCTTTGAGCTTCCAACTTGCTCTTTCTGAAGTTGAACGTTACGATTCGAGAGCCGTTTAAATTTTTTGCTCGTCCATTAATCGTGGGAAGAATTAATTCTGGGACCCGCGTCGTATTTAAGCTCTTAATTAGATTAATTATGTATTAGCCTGCGCTGAAAACTTGAACTTCTCCTCGCTGGGGAATGTTCCTCGTGTGTTTTAAACATACTGGGGCTCTTTCTCAATGTAAGCGTGAGTACCTACTGCTCTGAGCACTCGTTTTTCAATATTGATGTGGACGTGTTTTCCAAGTGTATATACACACCGATTTTGAGAAGTTTTAGAATTATTCGTTGATAAAATGATGGATTTAATCTTTGAAACCGAAAGAGTATTTTTGCTGTCTGTTTCATGTGCGGTTCCTGAAAATTGTTTTTTGCGAAATGTAAAAAAATCAGTTAGTGTTAAAAATGACTTTGTCTGTGTTAAAATCGCGATAGCTAAAATTAGCTCATTCCGTTCAACTGATGTAAATTCGAGTTAAGTCGAAACTTCACTGTTATAGGAAAGGAGCGGTGAATACGATGAGGAAAGTTTTAGGAGTGGTTTCCCTTTGGCCTCAGTGTTTTATAATTTAAGCCCGGATGTATGATTTCTGGTAAAATATTATCTTACAATTAGTATCTAAACCGAAGTTAATACGTTCTCCCATTGAAAGCTCTCACGTCAGCTTACCAACCTTGTGATGTTATATTCGAGACGCAGATCCTCAGTTAAATTATGTTTGCGAAAACGCTATGTCGTCTTGCGGTGAACGTTTAACTGACATTATATTAGAGAATTCTGAATCAATTTTTTTATTTATACTTTCAAAGGGCTAGTGATTACTTTCCCGACGAATATATCTCATGGTTTTATTTCGTGTTTGCAGTTTAAATACATCCGGATCTTTACACTTGTTTTTTAGGATGTTGGCCACGCTCTATTCAGACATGGAATGAAATCTGCTGCTTTTACAAGCTGTTACGTTGATATTTGTAAACGTTATGAAATGCGTCCTGATATGTTCTGGGTAGCCCTCTTTTTTAAGAAAAGTGTCCATTAATTTCTTCGTTTGTCGTTTCTGAGGAACACCCTCCATTTACTCAGCGACCTAAATCGTGCGCTATTACAATGATTTTATTTCGGTTTTTTCTAGAGGTTCATTCGGCTATTCTAGCGATAAGCATATTGGATAAACCTATGGGAAACGGAGTCATTCTGTCTTGGATCTATGCAAGTGTGTGATCTATGTGTGTATGTCTATAGGGTTATCAATTTTTTGGTGAAATTATGGAGAATATCAAAAACTTATTCGTTTTTACCTGTTTACGTACTATATCTTATTATTTTGTCCTGAAAATGTAAATCGTGCGTGATGATACTGTTCATTAAAATTTTTCACCGTCGTAAAAATATTTCCGCTCACTTTCAAGGCCTTCTTGTTGATTTTGAGATCTTAAATTCTTCATTTTCCGTCTCGATTTCATTTTACACAGCTGAAACGTTGAACAACATCATTATTATTCCTCCGGCGTAGTGTTATTCGTTGTTCGCAGCGTTTCCAAAATGTATTTTAACGCTTCGTTGAACGCGGAAAATCCGCATGTGCAAATTATCCGTGTCGTCTTAAATCACGGCGTGGTATCGCTTTCCTCCACCGCGAGCATTCCCACCGTCCGCTAATCACGGACATGGAAACGTGAAGGAACTTGATTATGAATTAAGCACGCTGTCTGCATAAGTAGTTTTAATAATAATTCTCCCGTCGTTGTTTTTTTCATTCCCAGGCGCTCGCTTCGGCGAAGAATACGTTTTGATAACAGGACAGGTATGGACATAAATCAAAAGAGTTGGGGATCAATTAAAATCGGCATGTCCTTCTTTATTCCATGCTTCAACACATCCCCCCACCCACCTTCCTGTGCTGGTTGTTTCCTGCGGAGGACATTCGATTTAAGGACTAAATCCATGCCCTTAATTTTTTCCTACAAAGATTTATGGGTATTTTCCTTGTTTGTTTCATAATTTACTTATCTATGTGTGTAATGTATTGTGTGTGACTTTTATGTTATGTACATTACCATAGAGTAAAATAAGTATTCTTTACTGTACGGTCTTACTAATGCGAATTCATCCCTTTCGGAATTGTGTAATTTACGTTGGAAAAGGATAAGCTACTGGATTCAGTAAATTTTTCGCACAGTTTATTGCATCTTTTGCATTTATTTGATAATTTATTCACTACTTTATGATATTTCCAGTATAAAACTTTAATGGATTGTTTATTTCTCAAGCGAAATGCATTACCGGATTGTAAATTTTATAGCTGGGCAAGGATAAAATATTGGACTCAATTAATTTTATTGAAAACTTGTTCATCTTCTTTTCTTTGTCTTATCATCTTCTATCATGTATTTTTCATTGTCTTATCAACTTCCATTTGTAATTTTGGGAGTTAGAGGTTAAGTGTAAGATGCGACTCACGGATTCTCCTTATCGCTTCGTATAATGAAGATATGAATACCTATGGATGAGCATTTATCTGTTTGAAGACAGAAATAACGTAGTAGGTACTGTACCACGCACATTTATCAGATGAAAAAGTATTAAAATGTTTCAACTAATGGCTTATAAGCCGATTGGTAAATGCGCGAGTACGTCGAAACTGGTCGGGTTATTAATACATTTGTATGGAATTTTTTAATGAACTTACTTTACTATGCCTATTTTTCATGAAATAGAGCCTTAAACGATTGGCGTTTTCTGTCTCTATATGTTTAACACATTCGGGTCCACCAGGCATTTTTCCTACCGCACAGTCGTGAAAAAATATTTGCAAAACAAAGAACTTCGAAGGAATAAGAAAAACAAAAGAACATGAACCGTGTCCGAGGGATGAGATCTCATTTTATTAAGATTTCTCTTATTTTTTGCACGTAGTTTTCTTTATTTTATTCCAATGCCACCGACCATCCCTCTCCCGCTTAAGTGGCGCTTTAGTGACCGGAACCCAAGAGTTGGAATAAAATGCAAACAAAAAAAGCTTCCCTTTTTTCGTATTTTTATTTCATTTATTTTCCCTCGAGCTCCCCACGAGAGTTTATGGGGAGGGGGTGGGGGTCTGGGGAAGAGGATTGGAGCTAAGGGGAAGAGTGTGGGAGAAGTGGAAGGATTCAGTAACCGGTGGAACCGGAAGTTTATATCGTTGGGTCACTTCCGGATGAGTTTTGTTAAAAGGTACCCACTACTACATACTACCACCTGAGCTCTGGTGTGGGTGTGAAGACGGCGGGCGGTGCTGTGGGGAAGGGAGGGAGAGGAGGGGAGGATGGAAGGGAAAGGATGCGGCCAGGGATGGGGGTTTTCAGAGGGGGTGGTTTCAGGGGTGACGCCGACGCGTAAATGGATGAGGGTTGAAGAGGAAAGACGACTAAGGGGGAGGATAGATATAAGGGTAATAGCGTGACTGTGTGGGTAGATATAGGTCTTGATTTTTGTGGCAAAAATCAAATACATTATTAGTCTCTTCTACCCCTTTTAGACGTTCTATGGTGATGCATTAGTTAGAAATGGCCAAATATTTTCATCCATTCGTTATATAAAACATTCTTGGTAGTTGTCTACACTATATCATGAATTATATTTTACTGCCGAAACTATCGTATCGGCTGTAGAGTGGCAATGCCCAGAGATACTGCACTAAGAACGTGCTCCATCAATTAAAAAATTTTTTTAGCGACTAAGTGATTTAAAGCACCTGACTACAATTTGTATAATACGATCACGTTTTCGCTCTCATGAGCGCAATTGAAAAATAACGATAACGCGAGGGCACGCGTTATGGAGAACCGTGATCGCGCTCCAGGTTACCAATAATACATATAAGCTTGAAAACTTGCCATGTATTTTTATACCTTCGTAATGGATTTTTTCCACAGATTTACGTCGCCGGAAATTGCTTCTCCCCTCTCCTCTGTTATGCTCAAGCGTATTAGATATTTTTCACTAAATATTTTAATATGATGTGTGTACAGTCGTATTCGTCGCGCACCGTAACTGTTGGTTCATCATTATGCTACAAACGATTGTGTATACATATTATATCTCGATGTTCAATTCCAAAAGGGGTCGTTTGAAAGAAATTACGGTAAGAATTATGAGGAATGGCGAAAGAAATGTGCTGAGATGCTGTTAGAAAAAAGGTTCGGACAACTTCTGCTCCCGGCAGGGACCAGGGTATTGTGGAGAAGTAGTAATTAATTAAAACATAAGTGAAAGGATGAGGAGGGATGAGTATTTCCGTGAGAGTAAGATTAGGGGAAGTAGTTTTGTCTCGAAAAATGAAGGGAAAAGGGAGAGTTCGTTCGGGGGGGGGATTAAGAGTTCCGGTGAGTACTCACGCAGGTGTGGGCGTCGGTGGACGAGTGGAGTGCAGGGCCATTTGCTTGGAGGTGAGGGGGAAGCCGCAATGGGAGTAGCAGTCGCGGATCACTATGAACTTAAAGCCGCCATTGGAATGGCAAGAGACCGTGGTGAATCTAAACGTTCATTATAGCTTCCATACATTTCAATTGCACGACCGAGAAAGTATGAATCTTCCAAATATACTAATTACATTGACGAAGGCTTCTCTTTTTTAAAACTGTCCGTAATGAAGTGGTAGCTAAGTATTTTCCACCCTCATTTATTCTAAAAAGGATACAATCATGATATAAAAAATTCTGCGAACATGAAAATGATACTTATCTGTTGAAACCCGGTTTTTTTCTGATTGAACCAGCTAAAAATTGCTTAGTTATTCCTTCAATACTAAATAACGTCGTAGATAAAATAATACCGTCGAATACTTCATGTGTTGGCTATTTAAATTGGATTTTGGCCATTTAGTGATGCGCGGTCGAGTCTTTTTGGTATTTTCTCATTTCAGAATATGACGTCGTTTTACATATTTCTGAGGATATGTGGCCTAAACAGTGTATGTTTCAATGCTGTAAACCAAGTGAAGATTATTAGCGTGATCATAATCCAGCTATCAGAGAAACGCTATATTTCTGCCCTTTAAACCCCATAAACTCAACATCCTCCGCCTCTTATTAATACTTCAGCCAAAGAATATAATTTTGAAATGGATATTCACTCAGGGTTAAATGGTCCTCTGATCACTTTACCACCATGATATGAAGGTAATTTGAGTAAACTCTTCTTTAGCCATGTTAAAGACCATATTCAGATTTTTTAAATCCAACCAGTTGTAAAAAGTATGGAGAAAGTATCGCAAAATCAATGGCGCAAAACTTCGGTTTTATGAGTAAAATCCTCTATAATTAAGTAAATATCCATATTTGGGGCTCTTAATTGACTTTATTGTTTGACGCCGTGTGACGAAGATGGCTTCAGAGCTGAAGTTTTTTTGCGATTTTTAAAAATTATTACGGTGAGGTATAAGTTTGTTTTTTTTAATTAAGAAAACGTACGAAGCACACACCCGAACATATAAAACACGGTCGGTGCGTTAGAATATCCTAATTTTGTTGCCACTCTGGAGCACGTAGTCGTACCGCGTCCCATGAAAAACGGCTTCCATTTTTTTTGCAAATATCTCTTAAAAGTAGGGTAAGATGTAAGTGGCAGATATTTTAGTATCATTAGAAAGAGGATATCTTTTAGTTTATAATGAGGCCAAATTTATTGAAATGAATGTTTATTGATATTTCGCTCGAAATACTGTGAGATAACGCAGCATCATTTTGTAGTTGGTACACATGCGCCGTAGAAGCTTCTCGTGCGCATGTAATCATGCAAACTGTTGCCACGACCCGCAGGGGAGGGTAGCCGCGGTAGGAACACATGAGTCTCGTGGATGCGTGTGTGTGTTTGGATATCGCTGGAGTGTATTCCATTTAGCGCTCCACGTCCCTTTCCCTTCTTCTCCACTCGATGGACCATCCAGATCGGGGGCTTGGCTCGTAGTAGGCGATAATGCGGATGAGGTCCGTGGAGTCGGGGTCGGGGGGGTCGGGCAACAGTGGAGGAGAGCGGTCGCTTAAGTACTACCCCTCTTTCGACGCTTATTATTATTTTATTCTTCGTAAAGGGGGGCAGGGGGCCATAGCAGTTCCCAACCTTTTAACGGAGCCTCGTATCTTTTCATATTTTTTTTTACTTTCCCCCTTTTTCTATTGGCCGAGGATTTTTTCGTGCCGTCGTGTTGGTGTGCGTGGGCTTGAGTACATTAATGCTTCCGCAGTAGCGACGTGAAGTGTTGATAAGAGTTTCCTAAAGGAACGCATAATAAGTAACCACCTAAGTCGTTCTTATAGCCTGTGGTATTGGGTTTCGGGACTCCGGCGATTGAGGTATTTTGTGACGCTCGCAATTACACTAACCACAGTATAATAGTATAATATTGATATGAATGAAAATTTTTGTATAAATGAGAATACGGGTTGCGGGTTTGAGTCATGACTGGAGGTTTTCTCTCCGTCAAGGGATAGTTGTATGTATTCATTCTGTAATCAGTTGTATAATCCAATTTTAAGCCCTAGTAGATCGTATTCAATGGTTTCAGAATGTACTAAGTGAATCCTTGTGAAAAAGAATAACTTGTATCTTCACTCGATATTTTATTTGGTTGACCGCGGTTTCCACGCTATTGCGTCATTTTCAAGGCAACGCTTCCCAGGAGATTGGTACCAGTTGTGATGATGGAGAAATTCACAAGTGAGCTGAGGGAATTATTTCCCTACCCTATGCACCGTTGGTGTATTAGAAAGAGTGTTTAAACTTTCAGCACCTATGCACCTGTCATTTGGATTAGACCAATACCGACCCCAGGTTTCTCTCCTCCCTCCATTCCCCAAATAATACTTCCCTAGCCAGCTCAACTACCTGTTCTCAATGGCTAAAAATACCTCAGCTGTCGGTCGCCTCCCCAAATAGCCAACCAAATAGCAAAGAAAGAATTTACTCTCATCGTCTAATTCATAGATTTCAAGTAAATCTACTTGGATAGGAAGTTTTGTTAGTCTACGTTTAAATGAAGATACTAATGAAACTGGGAATGGATTCTAGGCTTTGGCAATAGTCTAAACCTGATACGTTATTGTTAACCCTAGTAAGAACTAAACTGAATATCGGTTTAATGGAGCTGCTGGACAAACTTTCTTAGACCTGTCTTAGGTCCAGTTTCAAGAAATTATTATTACAGCCGCTATTTTTCTGCCGTCACAATCACGAGTGCTTGAGAAAACTTATTTTTGTTACCTAAATCGTTTGTTTTGTAGTATACGCAACTTCTCCATGTTGATTTCACCATGTAAATACTTCCCCAATGCAATTAGGTTAACTGCTGTGTACGTAAACCATAAACTCATATGATTTTTACCTTAACTAACTTTTTACGCTTGACGCTTAGTTCGCTAGTAGCTCCCATTCAAGTCCCTATCCGTAACACACACTGCTAGTTTTTTTAGAATTTTTGTTTGTGGAAAAATATTTTTGATATATTTGTACGGTCTGTTGTGTAGTTCTCGTAATTTTTCGTCATGGGTTCCCTAATGCAAATATTAATGCAGGAAAGGATAATTGCTTTTATATAAACCTCAGGCTCTTCTGATTTTTATTTTCATCGTAACTAAAGTTTATAAAGCTTGACCTTCAGTTCCATGGCAGCTCCCATCCAAATCCCTAACCGTAGCACGCTACCTGTTCGTTTATTAGAATTTTCAACTAAACTCAAAACTTTCATTCTGTATTTTGTTCAATTCACGAATTAAATCTTTCACTGCGTGCCCTTTTTATGTGTGCGAGATTTTCCCACTCGATTTCCACGTAAAGGGGGTGAGTTATCATTTAAATGAGGAAGTTTTTCGTTTTCGTTCCACTTCTTTTGTCCCCTGTCTCGCACGCTCTCAAGCACCCAAGGTACGGCATGGAATTGTTACGTTCACCGTAGTAAACGCTACGAGTTGGCCCAAATTGTGTGCGCCTCAAGCCTCTTCTTGCCTCTCTTTACGGCTCGGCTCCGGTGATCCATTTTAACACCCTTTCCTACTCCCCCGTCAGGGCACGATAATGTTCGCGTGTTCCCTGAGAGGAGAAATATTTTTTAAAAATGTAAAGCCTCTTGAAAATGAGAGGGAATATTTTTGCCTTGAACGCGTGTGTTGAATTGGCCCGCTGTACTGCAATCCCCTCTCCTTATATCCCTTCCACTCGCCTCTTTGCTTTGAAGCCGTATTTGTCGAGTGAAGGTAACTACTCATCTCCGACGCGTAAAAAGGCTTGGAGCGAGTGAGGTTTTTTTAAGCAATCGAGGGAAGGGTTATGTCCAAGCTAAGGACGTGTTCAGAATATTCATTGCTTCTCTTCGTGCGGACATGTTATCGAGAAACTCAAATGCCTATCGTTCACCTTTTCCTTTAGCGTCATTTCATGTTGTCGTGATCTAATTTCGAAGCTTTTGATTCAAAAAGGACATTTTTTGGGAGTTTAGCGTAGGCGTCGGCGTGAATACGTGTCTCGTTACTCACCTTTGAACGTAATAGCAGATTAAGTGCATGAAAAGACAAATGTGGGCAATAAATTACAGTTATCAGGAGCCATGTTAGGTTCTCGATGGTTGCAGGCACATATCTCCTTTTTTATAAGAAAACTGTATTATGCCACAAAATGCGCAGTTTTCCTCATTGAATGGATCAGTTTTGCCGGCCTCCGTGGCGGCGGGGTAAAGTCCTCACGTGCAAATCCGAGGGTCGCGGGTTCGAGTCCCGCCTGGGTCCGTTTTTCGCCTACCCAGGGCATGAATGTTTCTGTCAAGTTCTGGTGGTTCGGCCCCTGAGAAACCTGATGACAAGCCAATGGCTTATCGGGATCACAGGGACATACTCACCACCAGAATCGTCCGAAAGCAAAAGAAAAAAAAAAAATAGGCCGATTTCGTTGGTAGTATTAGTGGTATTGTCGCGGCACTTCATGATTTATATAGAAAAACGCTAATTGGTAAACATTTCAAAAAAAAGTTATTCATAAAAATTAATTAATAGACAGATTGAGGGCGATGGCCATGTTGGATTGGTCATTTTTTGCAAAAAAAGGGCCTCAGTTTCGTGCGTCACGTCGTCATCTACTCTCTTCTTTAATCTGTGATCTGCTATCCCATTCGCCGAAATGTAGGAAAAGGGATCCTTACATTTGGCGATGTATTGCGCTAAGCTTCCCGCCCTACAGTGTTTCCGCTCTTCCTTTTAATTTGCCCTCCTCCTTCATGCGAGGCCGAAATTAAACGAATTCCCGTCGGCTTTGGAGTGCACATCCGACCGGATGTTGTAGCGCACGCGTTTATTTAGCTTCTCTCCTCGCTCCACAGCGCAGCAGCTCAAGAGGATAATAATGACCTGCGCGATTCAAGGAATCAACTTTGGTTTCCATAATCCCTTCCATTTCCTTAGTGGAAGGAAAACTATCGTTGTGCTCCAATCCACGTGAAGGTGTACTGGCCGTACTTAAGTTTCCTCAAATGCAGGAAGTGACGTCAAAATATCAGCTTTTTGGAGAGCGAGAGGCTGGTGCGGGCTAACATGAGGCAAGACTTTAATAACCGGGCGTGCCACTGGTATTAATTCATGATGGCGTCTGATATGGCAAGAGTCGTGAAGACCGTCAGTGATCGTGTTGTGTTAATTTGATTGCACAAGTTAATTATTCTTCCATTTTTAAGATTGCATAAATTATAAGGTTCTCCGTTGTCTTATAAACTTAAATTTGCCTGATAAAATTTATTTTATTCGCGTATTCACGCTAGATTCTAAGGTCACGGCTACCGTCATTCATTTTTCTTCTTCTACCATAGGTGCGAAAAGCGCTAGTGTTTCGTTTAAGTTCGCAAGAATGTCCCAGACGTAGATGGTAAGTCCTAAGGCGTTATAACCAGAATTGGTGCTCGGCCTTCATTCCAGTCAGATCGAAGGCGAGATGGGTTGAAAAAGATTCTTTTATGTTATAGAACGAATTTCGAACCATTAAAACTGTACCAGTTCAAGTGTCATGGATTATTTTGAATGGGAATGGGTTTATTAGCAAAGAATTAATGTGTACAGTTCCATTGATTCTATAGAATCTACGAAGGTAAGGGAATTGGTGAGAGGGCCTTGAAACAGAGGCATTAAGAATATGTTACGGATTACTTCACCACGTACCGCTTGGAGGACTTGCTTAGAGGGGATGGCAAGTAGAAGAGAGTTTCAGGGGGGACATTGTCTGAGCCTGGAATATTTTGGAAGAAAATGGGAATATTGGACGACATACGGGGTGGTAGGAGGTATGAAGGCGTTCAGAGAGACATAATGCTGACTCCTCTACAACATGTCGCAAAGCGTTTAAAGGAAGGGCATGTTCGAGGTATTGATAGGATATTGTGCAGAAGGAATCAGTCGTGGTCAGTTTTCTTGTCCCATACCACCTGTTTTTTCCGTTGACTGTGCCTTCACCGGAGAGGGTCGTGAACATGCACGAAAGGAGAATTAATCAGGAGAAATTCTACGGCTATGTCCATCAAAGATATATAATATATTCATAGAAAAATATCATCTCCTTTAAGCCATTTTCTTGACTCAAAATCAAACTTTCTTTAAGGTGTTGGGATTTATCTCATGTTCATGCTCGAATAGCGATTTATTTCAATTGGTATTTATTTTCGACCTCTTTTTATTTATAAGGTGCAAATATCACGAGTTTAGGTCAAATAATATTTTTATTTTTTTAAAACTTATGACGACGTTTCGGATTTTTATTCATCCATCTTCTGGGCTATAAACAAATGATGCACGATGTTAAATGTTTGACAATTCTGTTTTGATTACATAATGGTAAATTTACAGTCAGTAAATATAAAAATACATAGACATTCAAGATTGTTACATTTAAAGTTTGGTGCTGTTTTTATTTATTTACAATTTGGTTGCTTGGATCCATTTCTTTGTTGAAAAGTTATGTGTCATTTATTAAATTATGATAAATTTTGCTTAGATAAGTAATGTCTGTTCTTTTATTTCTGTATATATGGTACATTTCTTTGAATAATCATTTGATAAATTTGGTTCTGAGTCTAAAATGTTGGCTTCTTCGAAATTAAATGAGTGACTATTTGTAATTGCATGATTTGCTAATGCACAAAATTGAACTTTAATCTTAATTGATGCTTTATGTTGCGAGATCCAATAAGGCTTTAAGGCTAATCCTGATCCAATGTTATATAAGGTTGCAATTTCACAAAAATAGTATTTGACCTAAACTCATGGCATTTGCACCATATAACGATTTCTGTGTGGTTACTGTGTACTCATATTTTTCCCAAGCGCAGCGGGTGCTTATAGGCCCTTAGTTTGGTTTTAATTTAGACTGTCATAAACGCTAATATCCCTAAAAACCCTCCTGCTTCCTTTTCTGAAGTTAAATTATCCATTTTTGTATAAAATTGGTGGTTTTCGGTGCTAGATATTCGTAATATCGAGTAAACGTCTCGGTGAAACGTTGCATCATACATGTAACCCGTATGAACGCTGTTATATTTTTCCCTTAGTTGCGCAGTTTACTTAATAGTACCTCGCGATCATTCCACGCAACGCATGTTATCATTTTATTGTGTGGAATCGTTTAGTCGCATGCCTTGTAATCAAACTCATTCGTCGTCTCTGTAGGATGCTGCAGTGTAAGGTTGCAATTTCAAAAATAAGAGGTGAAGACAAGTCTTTGAAGAATGATTGCTTAATATTTGAAGGCACTTCCTTGGAAATTTAATGGTCTCTACCTTATACTAATTATGCATGCGGACTTTTTTTCTGGTAGGCATGTTTGAAGGATTTCACAAGTCTGTGGCTAATTTATGACAAGGTTTCCGTCTTTACTGGATATGTGTTGTTCAGAGAGGAATGGAAGGAACCCGTTTATGTCCCCTATCTTATATCTTAATTATGTTGAATCTAAAAGCTTCAGACCTACGAGAAGAGCCAAGTATTCGTCTCTGGGGACATCATTAGTTTTCCTTGCTTTCACAAATAAGGGAAGATAATTATCCGACGTGTGACTGTTATTTAAGGAGGCATTTCCATACGTCTTCTCGCGGCGCGTTTACAAATATTACCTTCACATTTACTCTATACGACCCGTTTTTTCATTCGCCGGTCTGACTACCCAAGGGTCGTGGGATCGTATCCCGCCTCGGGTAAGGAAGTTGTGTCTGTATCATTGGCTAGGCTTGAGCAAGACTGTAACTTGACGTCCAACGATGAGGGTTTATTAATTACTCTATCACTTTCCACATTTTTCCATTATTTTATACAGAATGTGACTCTACAACACTGTGTGTACTCTTTCAAACAGATTTACAGGCATAAAACAACCAGCAATTACCCACTTCCAACACTACACACAAACTAGCAGCTGGCATACGTCATTGTATGCTTTTTTACGTACGCCACGATAATGTAAAAATAATAATGAAGCAATTATCAAGGAGGCTAGAAAAAAATGGAGGTGACAATCCACATTGTTGAAGCCGTTTCCGCCATTACAGTCGTCTCAGTTAATTAGGACTTACTCTGGCTTCAGTCATCATTTGATTTTCGTTAAATCTAAGTTAAAATCCACAGGTAACGTCCATTTATTTGCCTTGTAGGCCACGACCACTTGGCACAAAATCCTTCCCATGCACCCCTGTTCTTGCTTCACCTTCTCCAATAAGCGTTCACGGACATGCCTCCTCCATTTCATTTTAACCTTCTTGATGATAATACATAATATCATTAGTTAGAATTTAGAAAACCGGAAGTGTTTTGAATTATAAATACCAAACTGCCCGTTTTACAACCTGTATATGCGACAAACATCAGCATTTACAGCGCATAAAACCCTGAACTACTCATACTGTACATACATTCTGGAAATGTATTTTATTTTACCAAAGGCCGTGTTTGACGCATTGCATTAGTCTGTGAAAAATTTATGTGCAAAGTTTTGTCTTTTCTGGATGTAAATTATGTGGGGACCGCGGGGAGAACCCATGTATAATCCATTCCTCCATCCCCTTCTGACATGAACCCTTCCCTCCACGCCCCTGGCTCTCGGAGAACGCCGAATTACTGAAGGAGGGCTCCCCGGAATTTACGACGGCGTAATGCATGGGTTACCCTCTAATGTCTTGCCGCTGTGCAAAATTTAGGCTTCCTTTCTCCGCATCTCCCATCTCTTTCTCGCAACCTTTCCCTATCTCTCTCCATCTCAATCTCACCTCTCTCTCTCTCTCTCGCTTTCCCCCTTCGACCAAACTGCGGTTGCCGAAGAATTTTTGTGATCCCCCATGCACTATTCAGGTTCTCCCGTCATTCGTACGCTGACAGGATGGCCAACCCTTCTTGAAATCCTTGAAAACCGGGAAAGCTCCTCGGAATTACCATCTCGTTTAGAAATCCTGGATTGATTCTCCTTGATTTCTGCTTCTTCCTCTGCGAGCCGCAGCTGGGGCGTATGGCAGGGAGTGTTAGGGCACCAACAATTAAAAAGGGAGGCAGTAGGGAAGAAGAGTTGGCATAGAGGAAGGAAGAAAGTGAACTGAACGTTTTTGGAATGCCGCTATGTTTTTTATACTCACTTATAGTGCGTGAAAAGAAGATTTTTTTACCATCAGGCCGGCCGTATATCTTTCTCTTGTTGTTTTTATCAGTAGATACCTAATGTGCGGGGTTTAAATAAGACATCCATCATGTCACCCTAAAACTCGCATGATTTGAATATTTCGAGTATTCTTAGCCTAGCGTGTAAACTCCTCTCTTTATCGACTGTTCCTTATCCCTTCATCAGCCTTGTTATTCTGTCTGTTGGCCCGGATATTTTGACAGCATTTGGGAGTTTACCTCGATGTTTCTCGGTTTTTATAACGGCACAGGATAATGTCGTATTATATTCTGCTAAGTCCCGAAATTTTTCCTTAGAGGGGTCATCATTCTTTTGGCTTCAAATTAGCCGTGAACGACTTTATGTTGGGCTAAAATATTTCATCACTTGTATTCTGAGCTAAGGTATTTCTCGTCAGTCATTGATTTTAGGTTTTTCTTATCCTTGCGTCACACCATCTCAGCATCTGAAATTTCCCTGCAAAATTTTTAACTGCGTTGCAGCTCAATGAGCTCAACAATTTTTACGGTTGCCAAGCCGATTTTCTGAAGTAGAGATAGACGTAGTAGGTACTTATTATGATTTAATATTTCAGTTACTACTTTATCTGATTGAAAAGGAACCCTTTGTCGTGGATGGTTTTGGTAGGCGATGAAATAAATTAAAATATGAGTTACTCGTCAAAATAAATAACTCAGCTCTGCAGTACAGCCTACTTGATAAATGTGATTTTTACGAGGAAAAAACTATTACTATTGAAAAAACCTGAAATACTCCGTGATTATGAAAGTAGAAAACGAGTGGCCTAAGAAAACATTGAAATAAAAACTGCGCTCCACCGAATTTATTTACTACCTCAACTAGTCTCACTACACAATTGTGCCTTCCCAAAATTTCCTGTTGGTGCTATTTGAAGTAATACATGCATAATCTGTGGAGAAGAAAGTTTTTCATTTGCAATTTTCATGATTCTCTATTGAATTCCATTAAGTTTCGGTCGTGACGATCGCTCACAATCCAGTGACCTCCCAGGTATGGCTTGAGATTCGGAGGAAGATTTCGTATTCCATGTATCCCTTCAATTTATGTGAGGGATACTACGAAAAATGGCTATTTTTTTACTTTTTCGGGGGTGGGAGGGATACTAATTGAACAAGGATATCCACTCGATCCAAGAGGCAGTCCGTCGGAATTACTCATCGGAATCTAAATGAAATCATTGCCTTGATCCGAACTCTGTCGGCCAGGATTGGGTTCCACCAGGAACGGACTTGTGATTGAAAAATAAAGGTGCATCAGCCGCGACACGATATCGCGCAATGGAGTATCTCTCTCCTCATCCGTTCCGCTGTGTGTCTGCCCGCGGGATGGGATTTTTGAAGGCGATCCGGCTCTGGGCAGGGATTCGTCCAAGTAACGAGATTTTCAGGTCGCGGTTGTTCTCCGTGATTTTCTTCTACGATACGTGGGCGATTATCTTCAATGTTTTTTTAATTTTCTTACTGGAGCTAAAGCGGATTCTACTTAACCAAAAATATACCTGTCAACTTTTGCTCGTAAAAATGAATTCAATTTCATTTTGGGTGTTCAATTCTCTCCAAAATTGAACAGTGACTTAGAAGAGCCACTCATTCCTGAAATATACCGAAGAAAATATATCCTGAAGCTCTTTTTTTGGCTTGTAGTGTGATTTAGAATCCATTATTCTTTTAAAAATGTGAGGGTTGACAGTGTTAATTTGGTAAGTTTTTAATATTGACTGAATTACCCATTGATCTAAAGAGTAAAACTTACCAGAGGAACCTCATTACTGTAGACAGGAGTCGTTGAAATGAGTCAACTTTTTCGTGTAAAAATCGTCACAAATTCATGTTTTTTTCACAGAATATCTATATTTTGTAGTGGCGTAGCCTTTAACCTTGATTGGAGTACGTATATAGTTCTTTGGTTTCTTTCAGATGGTCCAATTAATTTAATGACAATGGCGCGAGAATATCAGTCTGCTACCACCTAATCATTTTGATAAAAAAATTAACTGTGAACATTTTTCGTTTAGAAGTAAATAGAATTATCCTTTGTGAATTAAAATTATATTTGAAATATCCGAGAAATTCGTAATACCATGCCGTATGGGAGAGAGTAAAAAAACCACGGGGACAGCTATGGTGTTTTGGAGCTAGTTTGATGGAAAATTTCATTATTTTATGTGTGTTTCGGATACTTTAAATGGTTTCTAAGCAGAAATGTCTATCCTGTACGTCAATCTCCAGTACGTCATATCATCATATTCTAAAGGCACTGCCTTGTCGCGATAGCCACGTATCTCTGTCCATCGCTGCTTCTTTGAGCTAGGCGTGATGTCAGTCCCATCTCATGCTCCATGCTTTTAAAGTATGCCGCCCTGGGTCGACCTCTTGGTTTCTTTCCCACCACTTTGCCTTCGAATGTGTCCATCAGGAAAGGATTATGCCTTATGGTATACCCATTCGTACGTCATATGAAATTCATTAATTAGGCGAAAGAAATTTTTATGAAGTACTGGAGATTAACATTTACAAGTTTAACGAACAGGATTTAATAATGAGGGCATGCCACTTCATTATAATAAACAATAAGATTCTTTGCTGTGAAATTAACGGAAATGCACCGTTGGAAGATATTTATTCTATTATTGCTTGATAATCACGAAACGCCACTGCATGTCGTGTTCTGATGTAAAACAATACGGAATACTTCTGCTGGCGACGGTTCTTCAACCCGTTATGGGCTGTATTATTTTAATTGCAATATAAATAGATTCTTCTTAAAATCTAACTAATTGTAAGATGCATGCAGTGTGAAAATGCGAAAAAAATGTACTTTGACTGTTTTTGTTTTACGTAAATACGTATTTTTATTCTGCTACCATATGGTTACATACGATATCTTTTCATAATACCCATCATTTTAGTTTGTTTTTTTCTGTTTCTTAATAAAGCGTTTCATTGTAATGACATCGGTTTTGTGAAAACGAGCATGTACCTACGTACTAAATAAAAAAGGACGCCAACACTGCTCCATAAATCTAATTTCTGCCGTCACAAATAGTTGAGAAATTTTCTATTGCATGAGATTTCAATTTCTTTCAAAAATTATAGTAAAAGTTATGTTATAACATAAAATTATAATGTACTCTGCTTAGTCAACGATTTGTCATTTTGTCAACAATTAACAAAGAATAGCAACCAAATGATCATTATCTTATGAAAAGAAATTGAAAGTAACTCTGAGGTAATGCATAAATTTTTTTTCTATTAATTGATATTATCAAACTTAAACCATGATATGTAAACCTTGAATATTGTTGAGTGTTGTACAAAATGTATAATAATTTCTGATACAGCTCTGAGGAAGTATAACAAATAAACGAAACATTGGCAAAAAGGAGTTTTAACAATTCATAATAGAAATTACATTTTCTATTTACATTTACATTTCATTATGCTTAACAATTCATAATAGACCTATATCACCAGAGATGAATATATTAATAAATATAGAGTTTTTGAAGAAAAATCATCTATAAAATACATTTGTCAAAATGTTTATGAAATAAGAAGTACTATTCCAAAATATTTGGCTTAAATCGTTACCACATGGTAACTCTTGTCCATAATTGGTAAAAGACGTTTTCGGTGTGACAGTGGGGAATCTGTGTAAAAAGGATATTTACTTTTTAAATCCTCCCTGCAATTTTCCTAAACGTTAGTTATAGTATATTATTTCGCCCAAATTTATACTTGAAAAAAGGAAGCCCACTATCTGTGAATTTGACAATACTTGACCAAGTTGGCGGACTTCAGTGTATTTCAACCTCGTCGCCCTGGTGAGAAAATGAGATCGAGATATCCTTGGCGACTTCTGCGTTCGGAGGAGGCATTTGTCCAGCGCCTCCCCTTTGACGCAGGATCAAGATCGGTCGTAATTCATGGGCTATTTCCTTTCATGCAAGCTCCCTCCCGCGGTGCGTCAGGGTTAAAAACGTCGCCCTCGCGTTTTATTCGTATAATTCGTTTCCCGAGCTTTGGAGGAGCAGGTAGACCAAGGCGGTGGCGTGATTGAAGACAAGTTACTCGCAAAGCCGGTGTCAAACGAGGAACGTTAATTTTTTGTGTTTCTCCCTGCAAGGAGGTTAAGGGTGCTGCTACCTTGGGATCTGCTCTGTATTTATTTGGTAGGAAACTCCTGCGAATACCTAGGGTATACTCAAATGGGGTGTGGATACTGTGTTGTGAAATGCAAACGGAAATTCGCCAAAATTCAAAAGGATTTCGCAAAGGAGCTAAGAGGGGGCTATTCTGTGTGTTCTCTGAGTTTCCGAGCGTCGTAAGTGACGAAATGTTGAGATTATTTATCGGGGGCTGTGACGTCACATCCACGGATTTTCCGAGATTCGACCGTGTCGGGTCCTTAATGAATAAGGCCCAAGGAGGTGGTGGAGAGAGAGGTAATTCGGGCGGACTGCGGGATCCAGGTGGGAAAGCGGCGCTGCTTGCACTGTTGCCCGCCGAAGAAGACATGCTATGACATCGTCATAGGTCATCACGAATAAAAAAAAAATTTACACAACCTTCACTCTCGAGAAATTACGGAAACCAAAGTTGTAGGGTCTTTTTAAGACGTGTTAGCTGTTTACTCACCATAATCTTTACCGTGAGAAAGGTGGATGCCAATACCAACGAAATATTGGAAGTTTTAATTTGTGTCTTTCGCTTGTTTCTATATTTTTATCGACCACCCTCTTGGCATATTATATATATATGAGGTATGCAAGAATAGAGCTGCATGGAGGAAACTATTAAGTACAGCCAGTTTTACAGGCCTATCACCGAGAATTGAACTTTTTTGACCGTATGTACCTATCCCGGAAGGGAACCGCATGATGGGTTTGTATGTGTGTACTAGTATGCATCCGTGACGATGAAAACCCTAGCGGTCTGAAAACGCCTTTCGCGTGCGTATTGTCCACCCCAATTAATGCGACGGACCAACCTTGCAAAGAAATGCGCAGCAGAACCCGAGTTATAGGTCTATCCAAGGTTGGTGGCAGTCACATGAGGAAAGCATGACGCCACAGAGAAAACAGAAAATAATTATTTAAATGAAAAATAATTTAAAAAAACCACGTTTTTAAAACGGACCAAAAAGTATAAAATAATTTATCCTAGCCCCACACAAATTTATATCGCCATGCAGATTCATTACCTCATACAGATTGTCCTGAAAATTTGTGATTGTGAATTTTCATAACTATAAAAATACATGAGATTGAATACGAAAAACGTGGGGCGCATGTTGTAGATAGTAGTAAGGATTGTGTAGGCAGTAGCTGTCGTTGATAAAACTCATTTAACTGTTCATATCATTTGCAGTGCAATAAAACTGTTTGTGACTTCGGTGAACTATTCATGTATCAATTATCTAATTTATGTGTCCCAAGCTTTCCGTTTTCAATCTTATAAGTATTTTCATAACTATTAAAATTCACAATCACAAGTTTTCAGGAGAATTTGTATGAGGTTATGAATCTGCATGGCGATATAAATGTGTGGGGCTAGGATAAATTATTTTATACTTTTTGGTCCGTTTTAAAAACGTGGTTTAAAAAAATTATGTTTAAAGTATTCATGTTTAAGTATTTAAAAGTTATTAAAAAATTATTAATTTTCATTTAAATAATTATTTTATGCTTTTGCGTTCTTATATTTGAAATAGAAAATCGCTATGCCTATGTACCAATAATATATCAATCTGTTTTATTGTTATTTTCCTGAAAATTGAATTAAAAAAGCAAGAAAAATTTATTTTTTAATATTTTTATATCAATAGGTATTAAACGTATTAATTATATTTATTAATTTTTTATGTATCATTAGGTAATTATTACATATTATTATTTTATTGTCATCCAGTTCTGGGCTAGGCTTAAAGTTTCAAGTCCCTAGCTCATCGGGAAGTTAAGTTTAAAATCGATTGCAAAATTTGTACCGAACAGACAAAAAGCGAACTAATAAAAACGTTTTAAAAAGCGCCAACGAAGAGTGGGACAATCGGGCCGAGGCTATTTCAAGAGGTCCTCGCTGGAGTCCTTCATTGCCTCTGGAAACTCATCGACGCTTTACTAACCTTAAGTGACCTGAGACTGTCGAGTGCCACCAAGTTTCGCTATACCTATAGAAGGCTAGGCGAAACGCGTGGGAACATCGCATGGGAAAACGTTTTGTGGGATGGCGTAGCTCACTTCACGTCCTGCGTCCATTGTCATGCAAAACCTTCGTGGTTAGGGAATGGGTATTTTCCCCGCGTCCGTCGCCTCAGCCCTCTCGCTTCGTGAATCTGGATCCAATCCAGAACGCCGCGCTGCATCCACGATGCGCGCTCTTGAAAACTCGGCTCGTCATCGGACCGCTCGCTCCCCCTCACGGCACCTGTGGCCACCCGCTGCGGCATTCGACCTCCCGCATGTCACTCGCGTTGAAGGTGGGACGAGAATTATTGCACCCCGTTCACCTGGGAGCGTGCCTCTGCGGCGAATTCATGGCGGTGTGCATGCCTGAAACAACTCGCTGATCCCCGACTCTGCGACACGGAGACATGAAGAAACCAAAGTACTTAATAGTTGTGACTTTTGAGCGGTGCGAAACGAAATGGTGTACGTGTTACAAATATAAATACCGGCGATACCGATCGGTTATCGGCCTACGATGCTCGATTTGACTGCGGCAGTGTTGATCACGGCAGTCGCTCTCGCTTCGATAGTAGTAGTCCGAGGGACAGAGCAACATAGGTAATTTTTCGGAAATATAATGTGTGTACTGGATAAGGATCATATTGATTCGTATAGTATTTTCTGAAAGAGTTCCTTTGCTATTATACTCAGTCAAGGTAGTTCGAGCGAGATTTTTCTCTAATCTTAGTAGAGACCTCATTCGATTTTAATTTTCTAATTTATGCAGCTCTAAGAAACATGACGTATCTTGTATAATATTAATGGCGCGGAAACTTTGTTTTATGAAACTGAAGTTCTCCTATACCCAAAAAGATTAAATTCTCAATAACTAGCTAAATACAAATGTATAGGTAAGTCTTTAACTTGAGTCATTTATTTCACACCATATGTTTATGTGGAATATCAGTATTTTTGGATTAAGCATACTTAGTATTCTTTTTTTTCTTAAAAAATACTGATAATCTACATTGTGAAGCCTGAAACATTTGAATATATTTAAAGATATTTATCCATGTGTGGACTAAACTCCGTGCTAAAAAGGTAGAAGAATTTTGCTCTACATCATGTACAACCAACAACGACGTCGTTTGCAAAAATAAACTATCGCCGGGGTAACCTTAGAAAAGAAAGAATTCTATCACAGGAAGAATCTATTTACAGGTAGCAGCTTAATCTTGGAAGTGAGCGGGCACTTCTTAACACACTCACATGGTATACATAGTGCTATGTGGCAGTGAAGCTTGAACAATAGAAGCGGAGCAAGGAATATTATAGACAATGTTAATGTAGTACTATATATAAATGGTATGTATCAAATAGCCGGAGAGAGTCACCAATTAAGATTTCCTGAGGACACTGGTAGGAAAGATGTTTAATAAAAACTCGTTAGACAAACAAAAAGGTTAGACACACTTACTGGAAACAATCAGAGACGTGACTGTCTCCTGAAAACGCCAATGTAAGCGAACATGAATGGAAAGAATATGTGAGGAAGACGAAGGATGGGATGCGTGAGGCAAATTATGGGAGATGTTGAATGAATACTTAAGAAGAAATAAAGCGGTAATCTGAAAGGAAGATCGATGAGAGAGCTGCGGAAAACCAATGCACGGATTGATGACGATGACCGAAAAACAATAAGCCCAGAGAATAAGCTCTACACTCCGAAGGAAAAACGGGAAAATTTCGAAGGCCAAGAATTTAGCCGGAGCATTAATAGATGCTTTGCTTTCTCCCGTGACTCTTCCATTCGCTAACATCTTTATGTTTTCACGATCTTTTATCTGTCTTCCCTTACGCCCATAATTTTTCGCATCCTGGGTCTCCCCCGATAAGTTCTTATCGTTCTTCCCCCCCCCCACCGAGGTTTTCCCAATTAGTTCCTTGCTTTGACTTTTCACTGCTTTTCATTTTTATTTATTTCATCGTTTTCCTCTTTTCTTTCAACTTCAAAAAGTCAATTATTTGCTTCAAGTGGAGGGTGAAATTATTGCCCGCGTCGATTTCCTCTGGGATTCGTTGATATCCACTCGGATATGCTCCCAACGAAGCGTATTATTATTTTAATGAGCACGAACATAGAGATCATTTACCGTGAAATTTCTGCGTGCTTTTACAAACTCGTTTTTGGAGATAAATTTTCATTTTTGTTTCATTTATTGAATATATCCGGACGAATGCAATGACATTTATTCGATGTGTTTTTTTCTGGCGGCATCGGCTCTCCGACTTTGACTTAAGAGTTCTTCGTGGTTAAGGTACTTATATAAATGTTATAACCGGAATATTGTGGGTTCAAACTAATTAATTAAATTGTTTTGAAATTGTATGCGCATTTACGTTCCGGCCTACTGCTCCTGCTCTCGTGCGTGGGCGCATCTCGTTCAATAAATGCGTTTTTGGGCAGTTGTCGCCGTGATCATGAAAATCACTGGTTACCTCAATACTTCATATTTCACATGGCGCTGCATAGTTAATCAATTAATAGTTAATTAGTAATGAATGCATTTGAAGTGACAACCTGTTCCAAAAATGTTTCTGTGTGGGAACATCAACACGAATGTTCTATGCCCGTTTTGATAATATAACTCAATGATGGAGATTTTCAGCAGTAGTATTTTATCTCGCTCATATTAGTCAATAACAAGAAATGTTTTAATGCTTATGTTAGCGAAGCATTTTGTTTAAAACAATTTTGTTAGAAATATTACCATTAAGACGATATTTTTTTACCTTGTGTGTCGGCTTCATCTATCAGTTTATTTGTTGAGTGAGTAGGATTTATTTCTGAAACAATGTCAAACTATGTACCTACGTAGTTGCAAAAAATGTTTTTCTCTTAAACATTGCGTGGTAGAGTTTAGCTAAAATTCGATCGCTCTTAGACGTAATTTCAAACTCTTTCAAGCACATTCATTCATCGTAGTCCGGTAATAAAGCTCCGTGATAAAATGATGAAATTAGGCCTAAAAGCCGAGATTATTGTCGTTATCTTGGAACACTATGCATGCATTTGCTATTTTGCTACTGCAAACAGAGTTCAGTTGTCCGTTTAGAAAATAATCACATGTTTACGAGTATTGGCATGCATTTCATCTGCAGCTTCATTTAATCCGTCCCATAGCGGTTGAAAATGTAAGTCGTCATGGTCAATGCCATTGGAAAATGAGGAACGTTGCTGCCATGCAGATTATATTACGTATAAAAAGTACGTAGCTATAAAATAGAAGGGTTATTCGTTTAACTTGCTGGAAATTAATTGAGTGGTATGGTCTCTGAACAAACATGTAACAAAGTATATTTCTTTCCGGCATTGTCATTTTCATTGTCATATTATGGCATTTGCTATTGGTTATTAAGCCGGTTATTTCATTAATGCCTTCGTAATAATGCACTGAGAGCTGTTATTGATGATATTTTCCCAGCTGCTTGTTTTGGAGTCTAATATTAAAAATAGCATCAGTAAACTGGCGTAAATATATTGAGATGTTACTTGTGAAATCTGGTTGAACGATATTCAGGTGCTAATTCGCTCGTATTTTGAATTTTCTTCCCGTGAATGCAAAGCAAGTTCCATTTCATCAAGATTGGCTCTTGTTTACCGCGGTGACCATGTTGAAAAACTCCACCCTGACTAAACGAAGGTCGCGCGTTCCAATCTCTCCTTTGGCATGGATATTGTGTCTGTAGTAGCATCAAGGTCTTATGTTAGATGATTTGTTATAACCTTAGCATCTAAAAGCCCCAACTACTTGAAGTGATCCTGGATTCCTTAAAGTCTTGTATGGAAAGGGGAAGGAGTACATTATAATACGTGACTTTTAGGCGGACTTAGTTGGGCTGGAAGCTCTGCGTAGTTTTGCGTCCCATCCCTTAATTTTATACGTTGGATATACCGTCGTGGGGGCCATCCCGTACGTTTCCGGATTACTTGCCAAATTAATGAATAAAGTTAACCGACCGCCCGCCTGCTCCTGGGAACTCCTCCATGCGAAGTTCTACTTCACCGCCCCCACCTTGCAAATCCAAATCCTCTTCCTCTTCACATGCACGCCTCACTGTCCATACCCCCCTTAACCTTCCCTCCCGTTTCCCAACGTACACCCTGAGGTCTTCTCTCCGCCCACCTCTTCCGCCGTTCGCTTTGCATTGCTCTCAAAGGTCGATGGCCCACCAAGGGCCCATCCTTGGTCCCCTCCTCTTCCGCTGTGGTCTCAGGTCGACGAGTGGAGTTGAGCGGCGTGGCCGACAGTTAAGGTTGAGAGGCTCAGAAGCGGTCCCGTAGGATGTGTGTGGGGAAGGGGCGGAAAGTCTGTGTTTTTGGTCATTTGCATAACCTATAAAGAAGCTGCCTGCCAGCCTGGTCCCTCCTGTGTATCTCTCTCCCACTGATGACCAAGGTCTCACGTAATCTTTTATTCCTTATTTAATTTTTTTAAGAGTAGCGTGACCAGGTCTTCCTTATTATTCCATCTCCCCATTCACCTCCTACCATACTTCGTCCGACTTTGGCGGTCAGAGAGTATGAGGTTGGGCATGAAATTTTCAGCAAAATAATTTTGAAAAAGTTCATAGCGTATTAATGATTTAGGTCGAGCAACCACCAGGAACACTTTACGTAATTAAATTGTGTGCAATTGTGATATATCTTCTAAGTTTTCCTAGTCTAGTTTTTGGTCAACGTTTTTCACATAGTTAGTATTCTGATAGCGCCGGGCATAGATTGAATCCCTATTTACCTATATGCAGCGACTATATAAATTGCCTTTCAAATTATAAAAGCCGAATGAAATTTGCTTATATTAACGAGTTTTGGTAGTTTGTTGTTTGATTGTTTGCTTGGAAAAAGGATTTGGAGCTGGTTGATATTTTTTAAAAATTGAAAACATATAGCCACGTAATGATCGTTTTATTTTCAGCATCATGTAAATAAACATCGATAAAAATTAAATACGAATAAATATGTTTGCCTGGAACAAATTTTATAGTACCTTAGAAGTATTTGCGGCAAATGTAAGATGGGTAGGATCGGGAATGAGTGGGTCATGAAGGAATGTCGGTTGGATTTTCCAATAATGGGCTTACCTATATGAAAGGAGTGTGCTTCGTTGATTTGAACACGTTGAGGAAATACGAATATAGTCGAATGACAAAACATATATATGTTGGTGGAATGACTGGTGTGAGAGGAAGTGGTAGATCATAAGGTCAAGGTTGAAGGTGGTGAAAAAAAGTCGTGGGTGAATGTGATGGAAGATACTCAGAGAAGGAATATTTGGAGACATAAATAACAGGAGAGTGTTTAGCAATGCATGAATGCAATAGAAACGAATGGAGTATGCAAGGATAAGGCATTAGGGAGGAAATTATTAACAGAGAGCCAGTTTTCTAGGCCCAACACAGTAACCAGCTTTGACTTTGCTGTAAGCAAATAACGTGATGGATGTGCATTTTGAGAAACATGCCGTTGTACGTCGCTTTGACAACATATTTCATTTGTTATTTATATCTCTGTCAGTAAATAGGATTCTAAATCTAAATCGGTACTTTAAGAAAAATTGCTGTCATTAATTAACTTAGGTACATCAAACCTTATTGCATAATTGTTGACCTACCTTGTTTCAGCTGCATTAGAAGGAATGAAATTTTTTGTCCTAATCGAATAGCTGTAACTTTCTAACTCGTATCGTAAGCCGTCTAACCTAAATTTCATATGACAGCCTTCAGACTATTTCATCTTCACCCAAAAAAACTCTAGAAACAAGCCACAAGTTCATAATAAAAGATGACGTCTATATCCATATCGCGAAAATATCTTTATATTCGTAAACCGACAAGTAGAAAGATAATTGTGTCACCATGTGGAGCTGTATCATTTATTTTTGGCAGTGATTTCTGATATTCAATATTTTTTATCATTGAAAATTATCCTTATAAACAAGTAATATTTCATAATACGTTTCTCATTCATGTATTCGTATTTATGTAAACAATATGTATATAAATAATTCCCATGCAGATGAAGACCTCGTGAGAAATAGTTAATTGGACGTAGCCTAGAACGTGAAGTGGAGAGAAAGGCACCCTACCCTTGGGGCCGCAGAAAGGACGTGTGGCGAAGGGTATGAGGACCTTAAACATGTAGAAGGGACGGAATTGGGAGAATGAATTGGAATAAGAAAATGGCTGAATGTTTTATATATTTTTACTGACAAATGTTTCGCTCTTATTTTCATGTTTTCATTGATGGCGCGTGGGGAAAATTAATTATTACATCTTTACGTTATAAACATTTTATACATCAATATAATATCAATTTCTCTGTTTCACTGTCTGTTTTGTTTTGTCGATGTTGTCTGTCCTTATGACGCAGTTTGTGGCTAGAATAATATTCCCCGTTTCATCCTAACACTCGTATCTTCTGAATTGTCGTAGTAACCTTTGTCTTGTTGGTATGTAAGTTTAGAGTCTCTTGAGGCTCCCAGTTCTATTCCTCCGAATGCTGTGTTGTAGCCGAAGTTAGCTCGTTATCATGTTAAATAAACGCACGTTTTTACTTTTAATTTTCTCCCTTTATGCTCCGGGACAAATCGTGTGACTTCATCCACATCTCCATGCTCTCGTCAATGCCTCCGCGTGGACATGTGGCAGGGGATGTTAGGGCACCAGTCGTGAGGAAGTTTAATTTTCAGGTGTTGAATATTTAATGGTGGTCAAGCCACCTAGATTGGTTCATACGGCTCTCTCTGAGGTTAAGGTTGTATGAGCGCGGTCTTATTACGAATATAATAAAATGACTTTTGCAGTATTATGATGAAAACTGTCTCACCTTTAAATTATAAAGCAAATTATTTGAAAAATGAGAGTTTTGACCCACGGATCGTGTCGGTAATATAACGGTGTGTAATTCGTATGTTATCACAATCATTAAAAAAAGGAATTTTATCAGTCATCGCTATGTTTTTGATAAAATTGCAGTTAACTTTAAAATGAGAGGTGTATTCGGCATACGTTTTCAGGCGTTTCAGGCATGATCACGTTCTCCGTAATCCATATGGTTGTATCGGGATCACAACTTGTGAGGCGAAACACTAAGCATTCATGCTTCTTTGTGACATCGCAGGTAGTTGTCGATGTACTTAGGAAAGAAAAGTATATTTGGCCCACCGTGGCCTTAGGGAGACGTGAAAGGGTGTAAGTGGAAGGACAAGAATATTTCAATCTAAAGGAAAGAGAGATAGCAAAACGTAAAATGGAGAAGAGTTTATATAGCTAAATTTTATCTCAATGGTATCAGGCTCAACTTTGTGGAAGTTTATTTTAAATGATGAAAAAGAAAACTTTGTTTTATTCCACCAATTTATTTTACGGTACTACTAGTTTCGACGCAGCTGAAGGTGACTGAAGATGACGATGACAGGTACCTGAAGATGACGCCGCTGCGTCAAAACTAGTAGTATCCGTAAAATAAATTGGTGGAATAAAACAGTTTTCTTTTTCATTATTTAGCTAAATTTTCTTCATGCCTCTTAACAACAGATTAAATTTTAAAATAAAATTCTAATGTGTCATCTATTATTACTTAAGGAAAATCTCGCTCAAATCACCTTAATTGCCTCAACCAGAAGTTCTTGCCTCTCGAGTGGCGACGCTAGAATTTCTCGAGAAAAACTGTCAGTTCGGTGAGCATGGCTGCATTCATTTCGTTGTCATCGAGTCGCTGTTGGTTCGTGTTCGCCTGCCGTCATCCCCTTTGATCGCTTCAACCGCTCTCTCTCGAAGAATTAGCGCTGAGCTCCTTCGAAGCCTGCGCGGACAGCCGAGGCATTAATATATTTCGATCTCGGGTGACGCCCTTTCGTGATGCACACACAAGTGCTCGCGCGCGCCTACACGCTGCACCTGATGCCCCCTTAAACGGGCGTCGACGTGTGAGTCACTTTTGTGAGCAAGTGAAGCGCTCAAGTCCTCATCACTTGCGCGGCCGTGGATGGCCGCTAGAAGCCGCATTCGCCGAAGTGAATCGATAATCGGGAAGGTTAGTTTCCGAGACTGCAAGCCTTGAAACGTAGAGTCGTGCACGAAACACTGTTCTCGTTGTGGGGTGTATGGGTGGGGGTTGAGGATGGCCAAGTGACCTTAGGGTATATAACCTTTCTCCTCTCTCCTTCTATTTCTTGAGTCGTATTTCTCCTCTCTTGCCTTGTTTAATTTTATTTGAGGGGTATTTCGGTTCTGCTCAAAGAAGACAATCTAAAGGACTCAGAATTTTCGGTCAGTGGCAGGATTTAAATGTAAGACTTTTTAAATGTTTTAAGAGGCGCGAAGCCTTTCGAGGAAGAGGCTGAGTGATGTAAATAATTATGACCCGTGTAAAAATATATTGAAAAAGGCTTTGTTGTAGAAGAAACTGAAATAAACTCCTACTAAATCTTAAAACGAATTCTCACTACTTCCGCTATTCCGCTCTTATTTTTTTGCTCTTTCTACATCTTAGAGTCAAGGTTTAAATAGAGTTCAGTCGGTAAACATTAAGTATGAAAAATACGACTAGTTCTGGTATTTCTTTTAGGATGGAGCTGTACCACACAACTCATTATAAATCGATTTGTTGTATTCGAATTAACCCTTACAGTTTATTTATGTCGCTTATTAGGTATTATTTTTGGCTCGTAGGCCATCTAGAAAACATGAGAATGAGTAGAAGAGGGTCAAAGTCACCCTGAAAATTTCTACGAAACATTTTACCATTTTCATCTAATTACTGATCGCATCCATAGTTATTCCGAAATCAGACCATTCTACTCACCGGGTAGTTCTTGAAAGGGCATGGGGCTGAAACATGGTGCTTGAAAAATGCCAAGAGTTGATACATCAGCGATCTGATTATTCTGTTCGGTACAACATCTCTATCAAAATAGATATTAAGTATTCTTTGATTAATATGGTCCAATTTTTGGACGGAATGAGGTTTTTTCTGTGTTATTAAGATGATTGTCCTCCTTTTGAATTTTAGCTGTGAGCCCTTGTCATTTTTATTACTTTTACCATTGAAATATTGGTCATGGGGCATGTAAGAAGGGTATGAAATTCAAACCATGTTCAAAATATGGGATTTCTGGTATTTTAAATACTATCGCGGAAACATCCCAAGGCCGGATAGAGATGGAGTAAGGCGAGGCAATAGGAGGTGGGGCTCACACTTGGGTCATAAATAAAAACTCTTATTTTCCTTTCCCGCAATTCATAATGTGGCGAACGAAATGCCAACTCTGTTCCGCGTGATTAAGACGGTTTCCTTCGTTTTGAATTTCAGTTGCGTGCACTCTCTAAAATGGCCTCCGTCGAAACAGTATCGCTGCTCCCCTCATAAAAGGATCTCACTTGTTTTTCTTCGAAAATTCATGTATTCCGCGGCGCCGCCGTTCCCCGGTACCCCGCGTAGTACATTGTTGCGGGAAGTAGGTCTGGCGTGAAAGGCTAGGCCCTCCGGAGAGCGTGCGCCCTAGCTGCCCCTGACCTCTCTCCCTACAGCGCTGTTGCTCTATAATAAACTCTCGTATCCCATCGCTATCGGACGTGGTGCCCCGGGAGGTTGGTGCCTAACCGGGGGGGGATGCAGAAGAAAGGATATAGGTGCCTCTTTTGTGTCGTAGTGTACGGAAATTTAAGTGGGTTGGATCAAGCCCCGTGAGAAATCCCTTCTTTTTATTTGCTCAGTTAAAATGGTGCTGCTGACAATATTACTGCATGTCTAAGCTGCTGAAGAGGGATGCGAGTCTATGAAGATGAATACTCGTGGATGAACGTATTATTTAGCTTCATTTTTGTGTCCCGTTGAGCCCACTACTGCGATTTTTTTCTATTGCTTTCACATTTAGTTTGGAATAATATTTAAAAAATTCATCAATAAGTCGAATAATAACGAGTGCTTCATTCTATATGATGCCATATGATGATGATGAAAATTTCGATCCTGCTATCAGTTTTTCACATTAACGACTAGCTGATTGGCCACAAATGTAGTTTTTTGTACGTATGTACCTGTAGTGACCTTAAGCCTGGATATTTTATCATAAAATCGTTCCGCAGAACTTTTAAATTAACTCAATTTTCTTTCATCATCTTTCGGGAACCACATCGCTGAGTAACCAAAATTGGAAATGATTTCTTTGCCAGTGTTAATGATACATTGATGTTAAAATATTGGAATCGGTTCGGCGTGGTGGCTATAATACTGTCTTCCAACCCCTAGTGCCCGGATTCAAATCCCGGCAGTGGCGGAGATGTTTTAGTGTAATCCCAAACCCTACTTGAGTACTTTGTGGTGAGCACTTCAAGTGCAATGCTCCATCCATCGGATGGGACGTTAAACTGCTGTCCCCTTGGCGTATTTCATTAATATTAGACTAATCCGACGCCGCGCCGCTTTTCTCTCCACCCTTCCCCCTTTCCCTTACTGTAATCCTTACTTTCCATGCTACCCACTTTTTCAAAGTGGTGTAAATGCCTTTAACCGTAGGCCGCCTCCTCAAATAACCAACCGACCTACTAGGAAAAGTATGATAATCATACCAGTATGTACCGTGATCGACCAGCTTCTAAGCCATAAAACATTTTATCTTCTTACAAGAACGCACTTCCGACTTTCGGGCTACACAATATTTTTCATAAGTGGTTCTTCGGAGTTCTTCAAGTTATCCATTTATCAGATTTTCCTTAAAAAATATCGCGGGATGTATGGCTAATTTAAAACTTTGTGATGACATCAATGGCAATGAATAATGATGCTTTATTTAAATAAATTATTATAATATGACTGATGAGGAAGTTATCCCGGAAAAAGTAATTTATAATCTAAAAATATTTCGATAAAACATTGATAGTTGTGATTCGTGGATAAAGGAATTGAGGAGAAGAGTCGGAATTAGTTGTGTATATAGAGCATCACCATCAACATCATCAGTGTCGCAATGTTAGCTGGTAAACGGCTGCGTACATTTTTCTCTGATCACCCTTAATTTTAGCACATCATAATGGTTATTCCAGTCTTACTTTCCTTTTCATTTTCCCTATGCACCTACGTATCCCTCGGTCTTCCTCTTGGTATCATTCCTTTTACTCTACCTACAGTTATATTTGAACGAAATCCGTAAACTCCTTTGTGGTTCCAATCCACCTGGTTCTTCATTGTTGCAAAAAATCTTAAATTGATAAATTGAAATGCATTTTACTACTATACTTCTTCTTCGAAAGCATTTTTGCCTGTTCTTTATGATTGTGCCTTTACTAATTGAGGTTGTCGGACCATCTCTTTCGTGGTCGACCTATGCTCCTCTTTCCTAATGGTATTAGGTCCCTTGCTATCTTGACGATTCTTGAGTCGTCCATTGTTGATATATGTTCATTTCATTCTTCTTTACTTTTGCGTGTTCATTCTGTTATTGGAGGTATCTTACATAGATCTCTGATATTTTCTTTAGAAATCCTATCTAATCTTGCCTTGTCCAAAATATTTCTCTATACAGTCATTTCTGCAGTCTGTTTTCTCTGTTTTGTTTTCCTTTTTTGTGCTGTAATTTCCATGGAATATGTCATTAAAGGTCTGATAACTTTGTATATTTGTATACTTGTTTGTATATTCCTTGTGTATATGCTTTCTATATTCTTGTTTCTGCTTCTTTTCGTAATTATTTATTTCTCCATACTTTTTGGTTCAGGCAGTCCCAATCCTTTCTGCTTTTGTAATTTGTTCATTTACTTCTTCATATAACATACATGCCCATAACTAGTTATAACTGCTCCTAAATATTTGACTTTCATTGCCTGCTCTATGATGTCCTTGTTTAGTTGTAGTTTACATCGAATTGGTTTCTTTGATGTTACCATTATTTTTGTTTTTCGCATTATATTTCCATATTATATTTATTTCCTATATCCATGAATCTCATCTAAGTCTTTTGTAAATCATCTTAATTTTCTGCAATTAGTACTGATTCTTCTGCGTAGCATTTAATATTTATATTAATTCCTTCGAGTCTGTCCTTTTTGGTTCTTTTATATTTTTTACTATTTCGTCCATAACTACTAATCTAGCTTAGCTAGAGGGATAGTTGCATTTGCCGCTTTGGCTTGTCGACTTCCTCAAGGTTGTGTGCTAGGGAGGGAGTGGCTGTGGGACAGGAGGACGAAGACAAAGCGGCGAAGGTGTGTGGTGATGGGGGGAAAGGGGGGGCTTTGAATAGAGGGAGGGGCGGAAGTGGATGGCATGGGGGGAGGGGGATAAGTGCAGTGGTGCGGCTGCCACGGGGGCCCACGTGCTCTGCCCTCCCCTTCTCCTGGTTTTCCCCCGGGGTGGGCGGGGCTCACCGATTAATTGCACGCTCCGTTCGCCCTCCCTCCCTTCCTCCCCCCGACCCTCCTCCACTCCTCTCCCTTCATCCCCTCCCCTACCTCTTTATGCTGCTTCTCTCCATCGGTGTTTCACGGAGCGCAGGTGCCCTGCCAGGTAAAACGCGTGATGGTATTCTCCCATGTTGTGCCTCGGATTCTAGGCCTTTTTGCCATTCAGTGCTTGCATTTCATAGTCATTTTTCTGTGATCAATTATTAATCGCACTGTGGGTAGTAAGCATCACAATTTAAATTTGTATGTTTTGTTCTCAATATTTGACCTTAACTACATGTATTTAAAGGCTAAAATATCCATAGAAGGGCTTTCTTGTAATTATTGCTGGAATAGTCTTTCTCGTTGTGTAATTTGACGATAATCTGATTTTATTCCTTAAGAACGCCCGAAGTGTTGTAGGTTTCCTGCTAATGTGTGGTAATTAGACTGCGACGTTTTCTAATGTGTTTAAATATTCTCTAAATACATCTATTGCATTATAATTCTGTAAGTTTAATGGAATGTACATACTGATCCTCTTACCGTATTTTTATGAGAATGCCTTTTGTATATATTTTCCTCAGCTCTTTCCCAATGGTGCGAAGTATCTGGAGCTTAATGGGTTATTGGGTTAGAACATTCCTTCACAAATCCGTTTTTAAAAATTTCATTAATTATCGTATAATCCAAATAATCATTTCAGGTCTCGGAGATTGATTGAAAGTTATGCATTTCCATGTAATAGCAACATTATTGGTGAGCGCGCGTTCTGGTTCGCTGAGCCATTTTTATTCTCCAGAGTGGGTTCATAGTGAAATGAAAATTCTTATTTAGAGTAAAATTATGATGTCAGTCTTTTTTTATAGCATGGATTCCCTCCAGTTCATTATTTCTATAGCCATAAGCATTAAAACTATTTCGGTGTTTGCGAAGAAATAGCCCTTGATTCGAGTCACTCTCGCTCATTCCCTCTTCATGTCCTTAACTTCCCAGAAGTTCTTTAGGAACCATCATTACTACTTAGGGTAAGCTTGTGAGTGTAGAAAAGGCTCGGAATGAGGAAGATCCCTTCGGTCTATGAAGGCCAGGATCGTGTTTGAAAAGCTATGGAATATTTTGAGTTCTATTCTTGATATGGGAAGAAAAGAGATAAATGGAGTGTATATTATAATTTTACCATTTTCATTAAATGTCAGTATTATTCTGTATATAATCAAATGAACCGAGAGTATAAAAAATGAAGTCATACGAAGAGTTGGAGAATAAATATTTTAGTTGGAACTACATGAAGGATTAGAGACAAACTTATCGGACATATTTGGCGACATAGTTCTCTCTTGAAAACCAAAATGGAAGGAGGAATGAATTAGTATTAATTGATTCAGGCCAGAGTTGTCTTCCGTGGTTAGGACTTAGTAACTTTGAGAGTTGCATTTAAGTTATTTTATATGTCATCAGGGTGAGTTTCATGCCAGTCTAGGTGTATGCGGTTGGAACTAGCGTGGTGAAATTTAAGGTTTTCCAATTTTAACGTATCCCCTGATAGAAACCTAGCTTTGTACTTCTTCAATCCAATTTGGAAATAATATTTACTATGGATGTCAGCGGACGGAGATGGGAGGGTGCCTAAAAATGTATGGCATAGTGCTCACATATGAACATTGAAAAGTATATTTTATGTTCCTGTAACAGAGAGAAATTTAAATTTTTTCCGTCCTCAGTATTGCGGTTATTTTAATAATCGTTCCGAGTTTTCTGATTTGCTGGGTATCTGCTTATTCAGTTTGAACGGCATATTGGAAGGATGTTTTGTACCCCATACATAGTTTTCAATGTTTTCTTCCCCCAATTGGATTTCAGTAGGTTCCCTCTACTAGTTACTATTATGTATGTGTACATCCCGATATCCGAGTCCACCACATTGCTGCTTAGCCTCAGGCACATTCAAAGAGCTGTAGTACTAGCGGAGAAAGTTACTTAATTGAAGTAGATGTGCGAAGTTTATTTCGGTTCGCGAAGAAGTTACGGCCTCGATTCGAGTCATCCCCTCTTCACTGTTCCTTGTTCTCCTCTGCAATTCTTGAGGAACTACCGCTGGTACTAAGGAGGGTTGAAATAACAGATCCCTTCGGACCAAGGCCCGTCGCGTGTCGGAAAGACAGCGGAGGACTCCACACTGGGGTTTGCGCTTGAAGCGGGAAGAGTGAGTAATGGAGTAGGCTGGGGGTTGGAGGTGGGAGAGGAGGAGTAGGGGGGCTAAAGCCAAAGGCGAGGAAGGGAAGGACGCGGTAGCTTGCTCACCTCAACCCCACCTTAAAGTCTCACCGAAATAAAGTGGAGTGCCATGCGGGAAGATTTATATTTTTTGACCAGAAGGCCAAGATCCGGCCTGGTCTCCGCTCCTCTCTTCTTGGCCAGTCTTTCTCTCCTGCTCCGTGTAGCTTAGGGGGTTGCCCATAGGATTTTCACCCTGAATGGGTACGTGCGACGTTCTGTTCCCTTTTCAAAATTCAATGAATGGATGATACTTGAATGAAGTAAAGTATTTAGTTGTATTTAAGTGGCTTTTGCCTCTCTTATGACGCGCAGGGGAATGGAGTATAATTAATGTAAAATGAGCAGTTCTATGAAAATGTTGAGCATGTTTACATTAGTTACGACTATGATTGGCAGGTTGGTAACACAAGTGAGGTCTGAGGAAGCAAGGTGAGGTTACTTTGAGATGAGGATACTTTGCACCTTGAGGGGATTCTTGTCACAAAAAAAATTAAGTAATTTTATTGCCTTCTGCGCGTCAGTTAGGGAATTGCACGCATTAGAAACCGCTGTTTGTGAATGTACGTTTTGGAGTATGCGTCATAGCTGTGTGGAGTAAGTCACAAGTGCGCCGACGAAGAGTTGAGGGAGTTAGAGAGGGAGTGAAGAAACAACGCAAATGCTGACCATTTAATACGAAAACTTTTTCGTACGAGTTTCCGGATTTTTTCTCTCGTGTCGGCCCCCATGGGTTTGGCTTTCCGGCGTTTGACGGGAGTGGGGGACCCTTCAACTGTTACTTTCTTCGAGTTCTGCGGAAGACGCTATGGGGAGAAGGATATAGGGGACGAAGGAAAAGGGAGAGCTGTCTCCTGGCGGCTGTCAGAATTTTATTTTATTTTGACGTGAAACTATCTGTGTGCTATATGGATACCTACATATGAATCTCCTCTCCCGCCACTTAGGTGCCATTTGTCAACCGAAATATCGAATACTATTCATGTGTCATTCTTATTCTTTCGTATATATTGGTGTTAATAGTGATGCTGCATGGCTATAAGGGACATTATTGGACTAAATTAAACTATGCTTCAAAGTATTATCAAAGACGCTGAGCGTATCTCCCAAATTTCTTAAATTTAAATGAAAATTCCTGTCCTATTCAAACATGTATGGCGAATTTTAAGCTGAATTTCAACAGGTTCGTGTAGCAACCAAACTTAAGAACGTTTTCATGAGAAAACACATTTACGTAAGGCTTCCGACAACATTGCTCTGCTTCTGCGCATATTTTTATAACATTTATGTCTATTTTCACGGATGCCGCGCAATGTGCAAGATTGTTCTTTTGCGATGCCGTAACACCGTAAGTAAGGATTTTAAACATCATGTCCTAAAGGAGAAATGTGATCTATGTTGCAATTTCTAGCATCTCGAAAAATATTTACCTACACTTTGTGATCACACTTTGCGTATGCATGTATATATATATATATATATATATATATGTATATATATATATATATATATATATATGTATGTCTGTATATAGATCGAATTTTCCGAGAAAGAATATATGTTAAAAGTTTCGTCCTCTCGAAATTTCTCACTTCGGTAATCTTTCTATCGTTCCCTTTTTTGCGACGCGGTTCTCACTTTCGCTCGAGAGCTTTGGGGAAACCCCAGGAGGTGTCGCGGTGGTTTGTTGGCTTGGAAGTGGAATGGGCGCCGCGAGATTTTTTTCCCCATTCAGTACCGGCGAGCCACGTATTGTTGCGGATGCGTGAGCCCAGAACAGCTGCGGTAGTGGGGGCTGACCACTGCCGGTCGGCCGTCCCTATCGAGGGCATTGATCTGGAACACAATTGTTTCCTGCGATTAAACAATTTGTGGAGACGCATGCACTAGTTTGAGGCGAGAAGGGGCGGTTTCGAGGGCAAGGACGCGGGGGTTTCCCAAAACGTACCCTTTCTCTGGGAAGTGGGCGTATCCTTTTTGCCGCAGTTCAAGGTGATTTATTCTCGTTGTGACGACGACCTCTCAAGGGAGTCGATGTTTAGCACGTGCAAATTCGTGAGCTCATATATTTTTCCCTGAACGCTCCATTTGGAAATCGTAGCTCAAGCTGCAATTGTCCGTGTCGTCAAACCAGTCAATGAGAATATTTTTCTCTTCCCTTGAATTGACCATTAAATTTTTTTTCTTCCCCAATGTTCGGGAACGGTTCTAATTTCACGCCATGAATCGAGCTTCATTTTCTGTTTCGTATTGTTTGATCCATTCTTGGGTAATTGGTTGCTGTGGTAGCTGGATTACTAGCTTACCATTCCCAGGGACCTAGGCTCGGTTTGATAACCCGGCAGTGGTGAAGATCTCTTTCGTGAGATAGACTGTGCTCTTTGACGCCTTTCATAATAAGTAAGTTAATGGTGACTACGGGTTTTCTCCTCACTCTTCTGACATTCCCCAAAAGATCTTTCAATTTACATCCTCCCCACCTGAAGTGTAAGTTTCAAATGAACTCATTTTTAGGTCGCTTCCCCAAATAACCAACCAACGCTGCATTTTCTCTTTCTGTATCCCCCCTGAATACCAAGTAAATGTGCCAGAGTGTCTATAATAGAGCATGAGATCGTTTGGTATTGTGTGGGATGAGATCCAGCGGTCCCACAATATAGTTCTAACCCTGTCAAGTTCCAGCAGTTGGTCACTGTTTGTGTAGCAACAGTATGCTACGCAAACAGTGCAAAGTAATTCACTAATTGTAAGTTGAATTTGAGCACCCTGGTCTTATAATCATGATGATCAACTAGATGATCAATTAGACGTACGATTATATGTTCTTGCCTCATAATAATTGACGAATTGCACATATAAAGTAAACAAATATTCATTTTCACTTTCAAATTTAGTATATTTTCTAAATTTAGAATAGAAGGTCTCTTAACTTTGTAAATTTCAATCTAAAATTTATTTTCTACTTTTTAGTGCATTTTTATTTTTTCGTGCATTTTGAAATAAGACCAGTTTAAAAAAAGTGTATTTTAATATATTTTTATTTTCTACTTTTTAGTCTTCACACTTATTATTTTAACAAATTAAGTAAAATCTCTAACGGTTCCATGGGAAGGGGTTCAAAAATTGGGTAATAGATATATGCGATTAAACTCACGTAGCAAGTTAAAAATTCGTCTTCATATTATTTATGAAACGGTTCTTTGAAATTTGAATTATTAGCATTTCTTCTCAATATATTTGCTAAATTAATGGTTGCAATGAATTGCAACAGTGGCTGCGAGTAGATAATGTAATGCGGGTTGCGTAATGTTAGGGTAAAGAAATATAAAATTGAAACCATTTAGTTTTAGTAGATTAACTTGGCAATTAGTGAATATATTCATTGATTCATCTACTGTAATCGATATTAAACATGTATGCAAAATTTGGGAAAGATTGAACAACCGGAATGGGTTCAAAAAATTAGATATGCGATTAAACTCACGAAGCAAGTTAATATAAGACCATTAATTAGTAGATTAACTTGGTAATTAGTAGATATAATGATTGATTCATCTACTGTAATCGATATTAAACATGTATGCAAAATTTGGGAAAGATTGAACAACGGGAATGGGTTCAAAAATTGGGTAATAGATATGCGATTAAACTTACTAAGCAAGTTGAAAAAGACCAGTTATAGTAGACTTACTTGGTAATTAGTGAATATAATGATTTATTCATGTACTGTCATCGAGATTAAACATGCATGCAAAATTTGGGAAAGATTGAACAACGGGAATGGGTTCAAAAATTGGGTAATAGATATGCGATTAAACTCACGAAGCAAGTTACTACTAGACCAGTAAAAATAGATGTTATCGATAAGAAAATACAATTATGAGAAATTATTGGGTTGCGGAATGAGATTGGAAGCTGTAGTCGCTGTTTTTGCGGTGAAGCTTTGCGTTTCGTAGGTTTGTTTTTGCGTAGCGAATGAGTTGGAGTCTAATAATAAGAATAAATATGCTATGAGTGAAAAAAGTATTATTTTAATTTTTTCCAGCAATGCTCACTATCAACCAGGACTTGTTTTGTCTGTATCCACATTTCAATTTCAGGTGTGACCCGTCAAGTGCCTGTTGTCAGTGAAATAATTATGTCGAGCAATGGGTTATTATGGTATTAGTCGTCGTACATTTCATTCTGTTGAATCGGTTATTAATTTATATTTTTATTTAAACCCTGATAGCTCAGATACGGAGTACATTCACACAAATGTCATGCCAAGCTACAGATTTATGCTACGTTTTTTTCTCCCTTAGCGCTCATTATTTGTAAGTTATTTTTTGAAGATTCTAGATCGTTTTTTATTTATTTTATTTAGCGCGAATTTAATGATTATTTAAATATTCAAGAAAGCTTGTTATGATAGGCGCTGTTCTTACTATGGTTATAAGGTAAATGGCGGTAGAGGATAATTTATATTTAGAAGAAAGTTTAGAAATGTATATGGAGAGGCTAAATATGACTGCTCACGAAGAGACGAGCATGGTAAAAAATAACTAGTGGAGTCGATAGAGAGTAATAGGGTGTTTGGCTGTAAATGCTTAAGGAGGTCCAGTTTTCTTGTTCTGCATAGTTGGTTACTCGGTAACTTTATATAAACGTCTCCGTTTACATTAATTAATTCATTCCATGGGCTCCCTAGTTGCATAAATGGTGAAGGAGCACCTGTTCGAGCTGACTACGTTGAAAATATTTGACTCATCCGCATGCCGCCTTTTCTCTTAACCTTAAAACTCCTTTTTTTCGGTATAATTGAGTGGCAATCTCTTTGAGAATGGCTAAGAGGGACGGAGAATGGCATAAGAATGCCTGCGGGTATTAAATTTAATCACTTTGAATTACGTATTCATCATTAGTCGTGAAAAAAGAAGTGAGGCTTTACGCTGTAACATGTAATTTTCCTCACGCATCCGTGAAAAAGGCGTAAAATCCCTTAAAGTTTTCGGAGGAAAAACTTTAACCGCGCATTTATTATGTTTTTATTTTATACTTTGCTATCGCAAGCGGAAATTGTGTCGTGAAGTGCTATTTTTAGGCGGGAACTTTTAACGGTTCAGAGTTCGAACACACATTTCAGATTTTTTGTAATCGTGTCATTACTCTTGAGGTTGCATTCGTTCTCTCTCCAAAAGGATTAATATGAGTGCATAACGATTCGTATGTACTACCTCCATTAACTGCAGACAGATAAAGTGTCGTCGGGTCCCAATCACCGACCGAATCCAGTCTCACGTGAAAGCATTAATTGTTCAGGACTTGGAAGAGAGCCAAGCTTCGCGAACTCTATGCCTGCTCCACTGAATCTCGTGTATGTCCTTATCGGCATATGCGTGGTGCCTGGCGTCCTGATAACGTGATTTAATAAAGCTTGTTGTGACGTTGCATTGGGGTGATTTCCGATTAGAAGGTTTTGGTCGGTGGTAACCTAGTGACAGCTACTGTGTTTAAACAAGTGCCATATTGGTGCAAAAATGAGGTAAGACCTTAAGGTAAAGCAAGAATGCCATTGTGAATTTCACCTTTTGTTATATGATTTAAGATTCAATTAAACGTCGTTGTATGTTCATTACACTTTAACATTTGCGTATTGCTTCATATAATCGTCATAAAATATGCATCAATATAAGAGACATGACACTTTCCCCATTACATGAGCCAGCTAATCTCAAAGTCTATGCCCACTACCTCAGTTTCAATATTCATCTCAAGAATAGTCAAAAAGGGATGTTTACTCTAATTTTACAATTTGTCTTTAAGTTCTTAAAAAGTTTTTTATTTGCTCAACCGTTCCATCCGGAGGGAAATTATGAAGAATATTATTATTCCAACTTATTATATGTAAGTGACCGACTATGAGTCATAATCATTTTGGAGGATGAAAAAACTTAAAAACTCTCGAAAGCATGTTCTGACAATTAAAATTATGCAAGGGTTATTATTGATGTGTGTGTTTAATTTGTGATAAGTTTTACTTTTAATAGACGTATTAAAAAAATTGTATAATGAAATTGAATCGAATTTTTATGTTGCTTTTGCCTTTTTATTTGCCTATTTCTTGGCTGTAAAATATTCAATGAGAGTCTTGAGTACTTTTCCTAAAGTTTTATATTTTTCATGAAGCTAAATACTTTCCGGCTCACAGTAAGTGATTTCTGTGGGTGGTGTGAAATAACCTTAAGCTATATGCACACTTTGAAAACGTGAATATCCCTTCTTTCTACTCACTCGCGACACCTCGAATGTTTCTCCGCGTGAATTGGGAGTTTTTTGACCTCTGCCTTACCCCCGGGGGTCTCGAAGGATTTCCGGAATTGTGACGAGAGTGGCCGGGTGCGACAAAAAAAATAGGTCTTGGAAGAAAAACCTCCTTTTTTCCCTTTTTTGCGCTGCCCGTAGAATTATGCCGGGGGAAGTGCGGAAAATTCCAAGTTGGCCGCATGAGACTTGCTTTGGATCCGATCTTGACATAGTCGGCCGGCGCGCGGCGTGATAATTTTTTTAGCCCTCCGAGCGCGGGTCCCCATTGAATGGAATAAAGCGGGGGAAACACGCAGGCTGAGGCCATGTTCCATTTCGAATGTACTACCCTGGTGCATGTTGTATATACCGTGCGTACTATGTAGCGTAAACCATACGTACTATGCAGGCTATGCCATATACTGTATAAGTATAAGAGAAGCACGCTCTTGGTAAATGGAATGGACTACTAGCGCTAGTACGAAAATGTGTTCGACGAAGGTTTCAAATGAGTGACGGTGACCGTTAAATCAGAAAACGTGAATAGGAGGAGGTCATTTAGTTAAAGACAAAGACGAATAGTCGAATGGGCCTGTGTATATACTCATGGCCTGGGATCAGGAGCCTTCTGATTAATCCGTGGTTTCCCGCTTTTATCACATATCACAAACTATCATTCTTTCCTTTTTCTACATTTTTTTCATCAAGCTTGCTCTTAATAAATCATTTTATGCATGATATTCAGCGAGAACTTGTAACCCTGAACAGACATATTTAATGACCGAACTAGATGAAGAAGAAACTAATGCTGCACGCTTCGTTAAAATTGCAACGAGCGATCGGTTGGTTTTATTATTCCAAAGGAAAGACTATGATGGGAGTCGCTGGAGAGTCGGAAATGTAACGCCATAGACTAAAACACTTAAAAAGTTTAGACCATGCGAACTTTAGGGTGACACAAATGCTGTTATTTTACCTCCACGCACTGCTTCTAAAAAAAAAGAAAGGGGGAAGAGTAAGAGAGGTGACAATCGAATGGACATAAACGGAAATTCCTTCTTACTACGCACTGATAATGGCTATAATAAAATTAAATTGATCACCCTGTCGAGCAGATAGGTACAAAAATTCCCGCTTCCCACTGTCTATTATGGTAAATTGAGCAAAACACGTCACCTAGAATTTGATGAATTTTACTTAATTTTAAAGAAAAACTCATCTTTCCAAATGATATCAAAATACTAATCCCTTGCCGAACTACTTTTCTAGCTATTTGCCCACAAATATATGCTGTTTTACATGGGATAGATTACAGCTATGCGCCCCAGAGGGAGAATATTAAAAAATAGGAATTCCCAACACCTAGATTTCGTCAAAAAACTAGCGGTGTTTAGTTCGCATGTTTTCTTAACTATTTATAAAAATTAATCTATTACTAACCGCAGTAAATTTTAAAGAATAGCAAAACAAACCTGCTGTTTGGAAGGGTTTTTAGCCGTACAGGGTAAAAAAAAGTGAGTCAAGTTAGAGACTTATTTAGATATATTTATTAAATTAATTATAATTTTGGTCCTATATAACTATATGTTTGCACCAATAATATTACAATATTTATTTCACACTTCTGACAAATACTTAGTTCAAAATATAAAATTCGAATATGGTCTCTGTTATGACTAGGGAAATATCTCGCTCGAACTACCTTAATGACTTAAGTAAAAACAGAGTAAAAATTATCCCTTTGTTCTTTCCCTCTTCCTATTCATACATCTATTGTCTGCCGTCTTCATGCATAATGTCTTCACACTCCCTGCCCCACGCCTCTTAGGGTGGTATGTAGATGCGGAATGCGTAAGAATGTTACGGAGGAAAAATACGGAAAAGTATTCCATTTTATTTCCATGAGTATTATGCGACACGCTTTAATTATTCTCATGCTAAACACGGTATGGTTTTCAGCTTATTGAATTATGCGATACGTAGTCTTTTTGCGATGCTATATCGCTCTGAGTTTCCGCAATTCGAATATCACTGGACCCCTACACCCGGCGCTCGTCCATATCCACCGTGCACTCCGGCCACTCCTCGTTCCCCCCCTCCCACTTGAGAATTCTCCTCGGCAGTTGAGGAAGCAGGAAGTGAGGAAGTTCTTTTTTATTCTCTTTTACACCCCCTTCCCCTTCAGCGCAACCCTCGCTGATCTTTAAAGATGAGGGCCCTCCCTGAATCCTGCGGTGCCTACTCGAATTCGTCCACTATTGTGAAGGGCAAAGGGAGAGAAAGGGTTAAAGGGTCGCCCGGAGACCGTCACCGGTGCAAGAGATCGGATTACATTACGATTTATCACCCTCATGTCGATATTTTTTCCCTGGTCCGGGTAGATGCGGTTAAATTGCAGGAAACGATGCGTTATGGCGAAAAATAATGTTTAGGTACAGATTGGTCATTCCTGCTTGAAATTTGGGAAAACTAAAGTGATTTTGTAAAACTCAGGGAATTCTTTTGAATTTGATCGTAATTTATAAAAAATTAATTTTACTCATGGTACAGAATAATTACTTGGATATTTTGAAATTGCGAACTATTTCCATATAAGTTTGAAATTTTATCCTACATCAATTGATGAAATCGTATTTTTGGCCGATATTTTATCACTTATACTTTGGGTATTTTTCTTTCCTGTTTTGCTTCGATTATTTTTACTATGTTTTTTGGCAAAAGAGTAATATTTACCTACACTGCGGCCATTCCTGCACAAAATTTAGGAGAACTAAAGTGCTTCTGTAAAACTCAGGGAATTATTTTGAATTTGATCGTAATTAATAAAATTTTAGTTTTCCTCGTGTTAATGAATAATTACGTGGAGATTTTGCAATTTCGAAATATGTCCGTGTAAATTTTGAAGTGTTACCCCACTTCAAATCATGAGATCGAATATTTGGCCGATATTTATCACTTTTGCTTAGGGTATTTTCCTTTCCTGTTTAGCCTCAATTTATTTTCACTTGTGCTACCTTCACTGCATTAAATATTATTGGAGGAGTTTCAGCCGTGTAAATAATTGTCTATTGATTCCAGCGGGTCATATTATGTTGATAGCTTTTTAATTACGCATTTTTTAATGTTAAGATTTGCTGCTGAAGTTTTTAATTCTGAACAAACTATTTAAACGATTTCCTTCTAAGGACATCATCGTTTTTTCCATCGATCATATGCGATAATTATGCATATTATTTAAGGTGCCCTACCTTTTTTTGAGAATTTATTCACGTATAGCTGCATTCGCCTGTTTAGATTTTGAAATTAATTATCTCTTGACGCCGACAATCACTTCTCTCAGCCGTCGAAATCGGAACCATTTGGATTTTAACAGCTAGTGTTCATTCAAATGCGAGATTAACACCACCCTGAATACTTCCTGGCACTTTAGAAATCCCGCATACCATTTCCCCGCTTCGCTTTTATTTTTCCCGCTTTGGTCTCTCTGAATCGTGGCAAAGTTAGGCTTCAAGGCCTCCCTCATCCCCCACTCATACTCTCAAAACTCTCGCTCTCTCATTGCTGGAAAAGCATGGACGTCGCCGTAAAATTTCACGGCGACAATCTCACCTTATAGGTCTCAGCATAATAGATGAACCTTTTCTCGGGGGTCGAGACCCCGGGATAGTGGGTGCCAGAGGGTTGGGAGAGGGGTAGTGCCGCTCTCGCGTAGCATGTATTATTACTGCCCCTCATTCGCTTATTCGGCGGGAGCGTAGCCTGCTTCTGGTGTGCACCTTTACTCTCTACTGCTCTCCCAGTCCTTCTTCCTGTTCTCCCCTTGCATCTGTCGCCTCTCCTCTATCTATGTCGCCCTCTCCGACACTCTTCTCGCTCTTTCCCCCCCGCTTAACTCCCCCCCTGTGGTGTTGGGAAGTGGAGGAATCGACCGCGAACACGGCGCAGTGCTGGGAGCTGTTTGGAGTGCGCGCGAACTCACGGCTGCTCTTTGGAGTGAAGGGCGGGACAGTGTGGGAGAAGCAAGGCGGAGAAGGGAAAGGTCGCTCGTCCTCTCCGATGCGATATTGCGACGCATCGACTGCGATATGTCGAATCGTAGTTTTGATCGTACTCTTCGATGCATGGATAGATGTTGCGATGTCATTCGATGTTAGAATTAATGGGATATTCGATGGAATGCTATGCTTTGCTATAATATTCAATTCTATGTGATTATTAGCATCAACCGATGTTCACTTCACTGCGATATGCATCATGAGGTATCATAGAAGATGCGTTAGTTTGCAATGTCAAGCGATATTATACATTACACTATAATAAACATCATCCCATTTTCAATATCATATGATATGCAATTCATAACTTCTTTTGTGCTTCCAAATTCCCCATCTCCCTAGACCTATGCGATTCTCCTATGTGCATATTTTCCTCAAATTTCAGCCTTGCGTAACGATCTATTTTATTTATGAAATATGATATGCAATCCGTGATGTTGCGTAATACATGTTATCGCTACGCGATATTCGAATAACGCATGTTATAGCTTCATAACTTTTGAAGTTCATAACTGTTGAATGAAACGATAAATGAAGTATCGTATTATGTCGCATTTCGCTTCATATCGCATTTCACAATCGTGATATGCTACATGAAGCGAAATAATAATTTAAAAATATTTTCGTTCTTAATATCGTGCATCACATAATGCACGGCAAAGAGTTATTGCACAATCCGTCCTCAAAAAAATGTACATGTTTGATCACATTCTTCATTGCATGTTTTCTCCACCCAAACTTCTAAGCTGGTGCTCAAAATTATTTAAATTTCGAAACTTTGGATGCGACAGGGACGGAATCTCACGGGTATGTATCGCACATCGCAGGCGACGCATCGCAATATCTCACACTCCCTACCACGCGTCAACCTGCCGGCTGCAACTCACACTCGAAGGTGCGGCTACCCTACCCCTCTTGCCGCGCCTCTGCCGAGTCGGCACCCGGCCCTCGAGTGAAAATTGGCACGCTTGGCGTATGCACTGGGAGTCGCGTCGGGAAGCCCTTAAGGGTGTTGGGTGGGAGGGCCTCTCCCTCGCTCACTGAAGTACCTTGGCCTCCGAACACTCCCTCTAACCCTTCCCTTTTCGTCACTTAAAGCCATCCATCCCTACCTTTTCAAAGGTTAATTATTTTCGTGAACGACAGCTTCCTTATTTACACCCTGTGAGATGACGCCCCGAGAAGGCCTGGAGAACATCTTTCTCATGGGCAGCGCGAGGTATTTCGACATGTCACTTCGAGAAAAAGGCATTATTGTCTGAGATGCAGTTGGTAACTTAACTTATCGCGTCAGCCGGATCACTCGCCGGACTGGCTAATCAAAAGGTCGCGGATTCGACTCCAGCCTAAGGCATGGGCGTGATAGGTCGTGTTTGTCTTAGGTCAGGCTTTTCTTCTACAAAAGGTCAGAAGTTGCGATGTGTAAACTCAACTTTTAGAACACCTTGTGTAAGTGGGAAGAGATGGTAGTGTCGCGCTTGGCGAGTTTGAATATACTTGTATATGCATGAATGGTGATGTGCGCCGTTACGATCTCACAACTCTGCGTGTGGACTTAAGCCATGTTAATATAAAATGAAATTGAATCATATTGGTCGATGCTTGAGATAGAAGATGCGATGCGATGTCATTTACTACTTTACTTTAAGTTCAATGTGTGTTATTTATTTTTAAACAGAATTTTTATTAATTTATATACTAGTCTACACTCAGTGAGATGACAAACCGAAAATACTTGGACATCTCTCTATTGGAAGGAATGAAGCTTTTCATCGCATACCGTGGACAAGCTAGTATGTTGCTGTGATTACACCAGAATTTTTTCCTACCGTGGTCGCCAAATTAGTAATGCGCCTCATTAGCAACCACAGGATCGTGGGTTCAAATCCTATTTTGGGTTTGAATGTTGTGTTTTTCTTTGGATTAAGTCTAGAACTCGACAATGCGATATTATTCGATATGACATTATCTCTCGGAGTACCTAAAAACTCATGTGTACTCTAAAAAATAATGTACTGCTTTGCCTTCAACAGATATGCCTAAGTAATATCATAACCCAAATCGCTTTACAGGACTTCCATCACCAATTGTAAAAATTAAATTAGAAATAAAATGAATTATAAAGGCTCAATATTTAGCTGGTCCACTCTTTTTTTGTGATGATTTGTAGGGATATCTCACGTCAGGAATCAAATGATGTAGGAAGCACGTTAGCAATCGTCATAATCAATGCAACACACTTGATTCGTAAAAACAATAATTTTAACTGGTACGAAAATCAATGTTCGATTCACAGAGCCATCATTCTCCTACGTGATTTTTTACCCATCAGCCTTCAATGTATTTCCTCCTTTTCTCTGCGAAAGAATAGATAAAATGTGTCAGGTATTCTATTCTCCGTAATTTATTTCCTGTGCGAATAAAAATACATACTGTAGTTGTTCACCGGATTTAATTTCTCACTCATAGAAACGAAAGCTAATTTGTTCATTTCTGTTCAATTTTCACAATTTGGGTTAAAGGGAAGAGAATTTTTTAATTTTTAATCTTTGAATTTGTGTCAGCGTCATTATACTGTCGCCGGAGCATTTAAATGTAGTGTAAGCATATTTACAACACATCGAGAAAAGTAATCGGAACTCTTAACCTAGCCGACCTAAAGCACTTATCTCTCGGTAAATATTTTCGTGAATTAATTCATGAAATGCAGAGAGCCCGAGAGAGAAAGAGAATTAAGTTTTTCTGGCTTAGTGTATAATAGGTCCGAAAAGAACATATAAGTCGAAGAGTTTCATGCATAGTCTACGAGCCTATTTATAATAATTATATGTTCTTTGAATAGTTATTGACCAATTAAATAATACATTAGTTAATTTATGGAGTTAATTTAAATTTGTAAAATTTAATATTTTTATTTATGGTCATGTCTTTTTTAAGGAACTCAACTTCCTTTTTCCGCCGACGTTTCGCCTTTTTATTAAGGGTTCTTCAGGGCTCAAAGGATCAACTTATAATTAGTCGCAGTAAGAAAGTTACTCCTTTGAGCCCTGAAGAACCCTTAATAAAAAGGCGAAACGTCGGCGGAAAAAGGAAGTTGAGTTCCTTAAAAAAGACATGACCAAACCTCCATAATTTAACCAATGTATGAATAATTATATAGAAACAATTATGGCCTTATGCATCTATAGGTAACATGGAGTTGCCAAATAGGCTGGTTCACGATAATTTGTACATAAAAATACCAACGTAGAAGTTCCCTAGTAATAATACATGATTCTTTTGTCAAACAAGGAGAGAGTGCGCGTTGAAATTTAACAGGAAGAGTGAAAAACTAAAATAACTGCATAGGATTAAATGAATTCCCGTGGTGTGATGATCAAAATTCATGCATCATTTAGGATACCACAAGCCTTTGGATAGCCACCCATGAAGAGGATAGAGTGAAAAATACCCCTTATAAAGTCTCACTGTAATTCTCATATTGATCACATGACCTAATTCATAACGGCCTCAGTTGTAAATTTCCATTTAAACCCACGCTGTGGTTGCTAAGGAAATTATAAAATTTATACTGCTGAAATATTAAAAAAAATTGAATATTTTGCAGCCAAACACAGGAATTTTAAACAAAAGCAAAGCGTATAGGAAAATCGAATTCAATACGTAAAAACTACATTCGTGGAGTCAATTGACAGTGAAAATTTCAACCTTATATCTTGAGTGATAGTAATTTAAAGAGCTGAAGTCAACCCCTGGACTGAGTTCAATGCTTTTTTATGTTGCCTAAAATATTTTACTAAGCAGTGGTAAAAACAGCTCCTTTAAATGTTTGTTGGCTGTGTATACGGTATCTTAAACTGGTTTTGTATTTCTTTCATTTCCTGTGCGAATGAAAAGACGTTTTGTGGTTGTTAACCGGCTTTAATTTCTCACTCCGAGAAATTAAAGCTAATTTGAACATTTCTGTTCAATTTTCACAATTTGGGTCAAAGGGAAGAGAAATCTGTTATTGAATTATTTCAACCATCCAGTAATGTAAATTCATACCTATATCTTGAGTGTAATATAATCTTGAATAACAGAAAGGAAAGAAAATCCATGCATCGAAATCAATGATTTTCTTTTGGGGCTAAAAGTTAACAAGAAAAAGTTAACAGAGGAAACATTTTTCGCTTTTACCGGGACTCGAACCTAGATCCCACGATATCGAGCCTAGTGCCACGTAAGCTACCGAGGCGTAAACCAAAATTGTGTATTTACTTATCCTTGATGGTTCAAGTTGCCTCAGTTGCCGTTCTCCTCTCCAACTATCCAATTAGGCGACTGGTAATTGTATTAGCCTTATTAAGAGTCCACGAAAACATCGAAACTTTAAGTGATAATATCTTGACGTAATTAAGTATTTGGAAACTCTTAATTCAGCCGGCCTTGTACGTTCTGAAGCATTGTTTCCCATACTACAGAGTCATACGCCACTGCTTATTTTCCATCGACCCGAATTAGCTCCCTCCGTGACGTCCAGCGGCAGCACAAAATATTTCCCCCATTACAGCCGTTGTTTCAAACCCCCAAATAATCTTGGTTGACTTGTGCTTTAGACTTAGCAGGGCGTTGTACCCCTTTGAATCGGTTAATCACCAAATTCCATGCATTATGTGGCCTTCGAAGCGTATCAATATGACAGCGTGTACAGCGTGATTGGCGAGCAATATGCATGCTTCGGAATCCTGCTGATCAGGCGATTTCCGTGGACCATGGGACGATCCACGTTGAATCTATTGGGGCCGGATAAGAGGTTATGCCTGTTCGGAATCGTCTGTGGCCCGCAAATTCCCATCGCGATATGCACGCAATTCCCTTTCTATTTCCACTGGTTAAAATCACTGGTAGCACTTCTGCGTCATTTAATAGCTACAACGCTGGCTGTATTGTTGGAATGACGTTTGCATTTAGTTGAAATTCTCGATTACTAATTCTCTAGGAAAGGTATTTAATTGCTATTTTTTCTTGTAGCCATTGGTTAGTACGTCTTAGTTTTCTGAACTGGAAGATTACTTAAAAGCACTTATACCTCAATCTAGCTATTTTTCAATAAGCTTTACAGCCTAACTAATTACTGTCTCCGAAGGAATCTGGTTCTACAGATAAGCATTAGTTCAATTACTCGGGATTTATGGAAATTCTCAAGCAGGCATATTAATATTTGGGGCACCTGTATTTTAATTGCTGCTCAGTTCAATTTTTCATGAGAGGTCATTTTTGTTTCCAGAAAAATCTTTAACCTTGCGTTCATGGAATGGATTTCAGTTATTATGGGTTTAAAATGGTATAATGTAAGTTTGGAGGCTTTAATAATATTTCGTAACGCTCCCTTATCCACGGAAACAATTATTTTCATGCCCTCATTCATTATTGAGTTCCTCTTCCTTCTCACTTCTCTTTTTTTATCTTGAATACCATTCAATGAGCTATTTTACATCCTCCTGTCAGTAACGGCCTTTAACATCTCTCGATCTCATGTAGCCTCCACGAGTTCCATGTTTTGCCCACGACTAATTTTATTCAAATCTGCCTTCCCTCCGCGATCGTTCCTATCCCCATTTTCGTCTTTTTCATTGCCCGTAACTCTTTTTTCAATTTTGTCTTATCTCGAACTTCTAAGGCCACTGTACTCCTCTCATTTTCTTTGCTGTTCGTCCGTGTTTCGGAACTATGTCGCACCAGGGTCCATATCGACGGTTTCACCAGCCTTATATTGGCATCTGGACTCATGGTTTCTGTTATTGATAGTGCTAGTTTTAAAAAGTTAGTATTCCCTTCCTTTTTTCCTTTCAGAGTATATGTGCACATTTTAATTCAATGCTATCATATTTTTTCCGGCAATAGGCCCTCTGCTCCAGGATTATGTCCCAGGTTTTGTCATTAATTGTTATTCCTATTAAATGATGTAAGCAAACGTGTGAGGTTCTTCGTGTTTTGTATATGTATATCCGATACTCTTTTTCTGTGTGATGGCTTTAATCGCTTGCCATTTGCACGGAGGTCGTGAATGGTACGGAAAAATCTCTCGCAGGTTTTCGCTCCATCGTTTCTCTAAATGAATGTTTTTTCCGAAGGAAGTTCCGTATGATTTTAGGTTAGGGACACACAACTCCTCGATACCTAATGGCATCATGTATCGAGAGATTACTTTCACTCTCTTTTCTTAGCTAACCTGGACTTAGGCAGTAAGTTGCCATTCTCAAGGAAATGTTCTTTTCAACTGTTACTCTTGCTTTACTCCTAATTCTACAAAGTTGTGACTAATCATGTGCAAAGTAATAACGTAGTTAAACCGTCTCTTGTGCTGCAGTTAATCACGCTTTTTATGCAGTACATATTCATCACGCCGTATCCTTTCTGGATCGGCTTATCCTAAAAGTTTAATTATCGGCTTTAGATCTAGTAAACTGGCTTCGACTTAAATAATTTCAGGCATACTGCTCCTATCACTGCAAACCTCTTTGGCATCTGCCATACTTATTAATTTGCTTCATACATTCTCTCCTATTCTTTAGGCTCCGGTTTTTGTTCTCTTAAGTCTTTCGCCACCACATTCACCCATGAATTTCTCGGTCTAGTCCTTCTTCTCGCGATATTGGCTCCAGTATCACATATCTACTGGGTTATTCGACTCTCATCCATTATGTCAACATAGTCAAATTTTTTATAACCTCGAAATATTTGTTTGTACTTGGAGCGAAGGCTCCCGCAGTGGCTGGTTAACATGTCGGAGCTAGTTTTTCCGGAACTGCTGCATTGGTCAATTTTCACGACAACAGTTTCTCCTCCGTTACAGAAGGTGTCTTCAGGTCGAATTCGCTTCGGTCGAGAAGAAACTGTTATCCTGAAAATTTACTGATGCAGCTGTTCCGTAGATACTACCTCCAGCATTTATTTGTTCTGTTTTATTATCTGAGAAAACACCTGAGTAGTTATGTCCTTTTACTTGTTTTTTTCCGGGTTAATCTCGACCACATCTCGCGGGTCGAAGAGCTGGGTGTTCCGGGAAGGAGTGTGAGCCTTCCACCGATTGGCATCGTTCCCCGTCTCACTCTCTTTCGATACGGCGCACTCGAAAGCCGTGTGCTTTTGTTAATCCCATCCGGGAACCGATCGATCAGAAAATTAACCTTTCGCGCGAGGATTGGTGAAACGAATCGGAGCATTTCATGAAAACACACAATCACTGCTGCTGGCTGGGTAGATGGGACATTTATTTTGCTGGCGTGGTTATGGGGCACGCGCTGTGGGTCTTGGGGAGCGGCGGCTAGCGTGTAAGTCAGGGTCGTTTGGATGTCAAGGATTGAATTCCGGTGGGAGTCGAGAGGTCTGTTATTTTTTGCGACGTCCGTGTCCTCCCCGTATTTATTGTGTTTTTCCGCATTGTCGTACTCTTCGCTTGGAGTGTGAAATTGAAGTCCTGCTACTAGCTCGCAGGTCCGTTTATTATGTAGTGTGAAATTCTCTCTTTCCTCTTACTTTCTTCGTGTAGTTAGTTCTACTGAAGAATTAAATTTGTTGTTCCCATCAGATTAGTGTTGCTAATAAAAAATGTGCTTAATATCTGATTAATACTACAAATTTCTACCTTTTTCAATATTTATTCATAAACCAATCCTGGATTTACATCAAGTTAAGGGCGAGTATCTATGAATCGTAGAAAACTATATCTCATTTAAATATGTAATTTTTGCGATAAACTGTTATAATAAATGGATTCTTCCCCGAAATGGAGTGTCTATACTATGAAGACACCACGGGATCCTAGTTTTAGAGCTGTCATCAATGTGCTGCAGTTACTAGAGACGAAATTCGTTACTGCAAAGGATTCTCCGTCTCAGGCTTAGATTTTTGGAATCTGCTATGCACTTTAAAATCAAACCTATAATTTTGTCGCCACACTTTAAAGTCGTTCTTAAAAAGGCTTAGGTTATGTGGTAGGACGTTGTAATTAGGTAAATTTCGACAGAAAATACGAGAGTATGTATAGTCATCGGAATATAAGGGTCATTAATCTGATGGCGGGGAAGCTGTAAGATTTTGGTGGAAATGGGTGGGGGAGGAAGAGGATGTGCACCGTGGAGCTACGAAAACCCTGACTGACAAAAAAACCCCTGAGATCTGTTCCTTGGGCTTAGTAAAGTATTTATTTTTTATCCGTCTAGTAATCTGCAAGTATTGTGTTTTTTCTTTCCTGTACCTAAAGCATGGTATCAGTAAAAACAAAGTTGTTTAAACTGCACAAACTCAGTCGTGACAGAACCTTGAGGATATAATTTATTCCACAGATATATCCGTAGGACGGGAAAGAGCGACAAAATATGAGTAATTCACTGTCGAATAGTAATATACCTAATAGAGAATAGTAAGGTTAATGTCTACGGAAACAGCGGAACAAGGTTCTAATGTTACAAAACACACCTCATATTTCGTCCCATGCCTTTCACTATACCATTTTCTCTATTCCCGCCCTTCTTCGTTACTTCTGTCTTTAGACCACCTGCCTCACGGTCTTGCAGGGCACCATGTGGATTTAGGTGTTGGCATTATGTGATAGGAAGACAAAGGTGCTGGCTCTTTAATTAAAGCGAAAATTGATGCCAATAATCTGTCCTAAATTGTATGTTTTCACGCCAGGTTTTGATTCCGTGCAGTATCACATCGAAGCGTTTAATAGCTTACTATCGCTCGGCGGTGATAAATCAATGCCCAGCTTTGACCCCTTAAGGAAAGTCTTCATGTGTTTGTCACGCGGTCAGGTTACGTTTCGATGGCTGGTTGCTATCTAATGAGATTGTGATTGACCATACCGTTCATTCCTTATTACTATGTATCTATCATCCTTTTTCTGCATGCTGCAGTTTTCCTTGAAACTCGCCGTAATATTCCTCTTCAATTGTTTTCTAAAACAAAAGTGTAGTGCGAAATTTACGAAGTGTTAATTCTTGATGGTCGTGCACCCTTTAACACCTGGGATAGTATTTCTCTCTTTTTTTTGCTGTTTCAAGTAAACCCATCAATCGAAAAAATCTCTCTATAATGATGTCGTGTCAACGCATTCAACGACAGTGATGGCTCCTGTGCGGTGATGTTGTCTTTGGAGCTAAAATCAATCCTGTGACCTTACATATTTTTCTGCTTTGGAATACATCGGTAATTTCGATGTGAAATACAATTTGTAGTGTTCCTGTCCTAAAACCTGCAGCTAATGTTATTTCACCGCTCAAAAGTGACGTGTTTTGTGCCAGTATTCAGATTTCTTCAATTTCATAGGAAAATAGCCTATCAACGCTTCAATTGGAAAACATCTATATCTTTCCTTTTTAAATTCAATGCTCGAATGAAAGCCTCAAGAGAAATGTGCTAGTAATGTGATCGATATGCATAGTATCCATTCCGTGGAAACGAAAATAATTTCCTCGTGAAGGTGAACCATACTGCGGTAAAATAACGTACCATGGAGAAGGAAATACAAAGAATGTCGTATTTCTTTGTATTTCCTTCCTTTGTACTTCCTGTATATTGTACTTCCTTCCTTTGTATGCCGTACATTTTTGACTGCACTTTTCAAGTAGACACCACCCTAAGTTTTAGCAGATGTACTGTTTTTAATTAGAAATATTACTATGGAAAATACAGTTACCAGTTGACCCTATGGTCAGGTGGTAACTTAATAATACATATAAAGGTATTAAATATTACATATTCATTAAAAAACAATACAAATAAATGTCATGGATTAGAGTCTTTTTGTGAAGCACCTGACATTAATAGGGAATGGATGTCAAACATTTTCACCTAAGCCATTCCATGCATCCACCCCTCTGTTCAAGGAGGAGAAATTCCCCCAATTTAATAATGGATCCCACTAAATTCGACTGATAAGCTTTTTGTATGCGGTGGGATTAAATTAACATATCTCATTTATTGCTAAGTCTCTTATCTTTAAAATTTTCCAGCACCGTAAACATTAAAATACTTTTGCATCATAATAATAAATGATATTACAAACCTTATGATCAATCCGCAGTATACATGTAAAACATGCATACTGCGGATCCGAGAAAGGTTGTTCTAGTGTCATTATTAATCGCTCAGGAATCAATACTAGTGGTAAAACACAAACCTTGAGAGAGTGGGTACTGTAGTTTTGCTGATGGAAGTAAAAGCTTTAACTGGGAACAATAAATGCGACGAGAAGCCAGCACATCAATATAAAGATCCCGTAATCATCGCCATTTTTGCCGCGGGGCTTAGCTTTCTTTGTTGCGCTGTTTCCCTGATTTATGATTCTTCCGCTGGGTCCGATGTTTCTTGCGAGTTATGGGCCTCTCCTGTGGGATCGTAGCCCATGTTTTGTTGGTTTTGAGAGTCGTTTTTCACCCCTTGCTCTTTCAGTCAGCCTTCTCGGTGTTGAGTTATATTTAGAGCCCCATTTATATTTTCATGAGCTTTAAAAAAATCTTGGTTTATGAAAAACGAATCAAATTAAATGTCACTTAAAAAATAAGTCGCGCCATCTCTCGGTATTATTTTCTGTAGGGTTAAATAACTGGCTATAAAATCTCGATATAATTAATAGCTTGGAGATGCATGAAGGATTAAAAATTCAATCTGTTTTAGTAATTGAGTAATGAACATTATGGTAACATTATTACTTGAGCGTTGAATGTAGGATGAGGCTAAGATAAATAAAATGCCTTTTCTATCCCGATTTGTATTCTGTTGTCATATCAATGCTTGAAAGACAGCCAGTTTATGTTTTGAATAAAATATTGCAAGGGGATGCAAGATCCCGCGGTAAATGGTGGGAATATTTAAGAGATTGCCAATGAATTTTTACTTTTTTCAACTGATATGTGATACCAAATATTCATTATTAATCTCAACCAAATTCAAACTAATATTATTGATGAATATTTGGTATCACATTCCAGTTAATGAAACTTCTTACTCGGTTGTTAATCAATTTTTATATGCGGTTTTATATCAAGTGATAATTTGGAAGAGATTCAATGTCACGTTTCCCTATGTTGCTGCCATGCTACGGATTTTAATTTTTAATATTATATTTTGAGAAAAGTAAATCTCTGCTACACTGACTATCAAAATACCCAGAAGAAAAATAGAAAAATACACTTATGAAGGTGGTTGATGAATATGGACGGATATTCTTCGTGCCAGGGTATTCCATTGATAATAAAATCCAGCAAAATTCAGGAACATAAACATTTCCACAATTTTGCCTTAGAGGAACACGTAGTAATACTTAATGAGGCAATTGGCCACTTATTATGTGAGAGAAGAAATGATTTCCACCGTAGCTTTACTCTTAGCTAGTGTTTTAGAAATACCAATCAGTATATAATTTATTACATATTATTTGACTGAAGCGACTGAGACGCCATTTTGGATCATGTGGCTATACGCAAATTATTTATTAGCCGTGCAATGTTATTTCCGACTTATCATAGCCCGTAGTAAATGTCTGTTATTTTAAGATAAGTACTGCAATGAGCGCTATTTAATTTTTCACTATATTATGAGAATTTATCTTCATTTGCATGAGTAGTTTCAATTCGCTTTTTTAGGAATATGCTATGGTATTTAGTTTTGCGATGTGCCCTCCTGTAGTGAGTTTTTTTCAGGCTTCTAATACTTTCTCATGCAATGAAAATCGTATTGCAATCAGTTCAAGGACGTCCCTTATTCTAAAAATTACTAATGATTATCTATAGACCGCATCATTTTCGAAATCTCCGGTATTACATCAACCTTTCACTGATACCTGTCTTTTTTCTCGCTTTAAATCCACGTTACGGAGGGCTCCCCACTTCTTTAAGTCAAGCTTCGTGAGATACGCAATCACTTTTTCTGCATGCCATTTACAAAATAAGGGTTTTCCTGATAACATGCCCCTGCTATAGAAAAAGTGAAAGCGAAGCACTAAATATGCAAATTAGCTAGCGAATTTGTTTTTTCTCGTGACTGCTTTTCCCAGAGCACGACGTGGTCGACTTCATCGCCATTTCAGTGTCACTTACGATGCGTGAATTATATTGTCGGCCTCGGTGGCAGCGTAGTAAAGTCCTCGCCTTCTAACCTTACGGTCGCGGGTTTGCGTCAGGTTTTCGGTGGTCATGGATAATAAAGAAATAACAATAAAAATATGCAATTCTTCCGCAAAGTATTGCGCTCGAACATAAACGCGTCAATTCCCTACTTGCATTACTGTTTTATGCTTCTGGTTGATGGACGCACCTTTTGTTACTTTTTCGCGAAAATGTTATCGTTTTGACGCTGTAGTGTATAATTTTTATGTGACGTTCGTTATTGTTCTTAGGGAAGGCGATTGACACGGCGTCTTTCGCGCCATTTTATTTCGTATTATCACTGGTATTGAGGAAGTAAAAGGGAAACCAAGCTTCTGCATTAGCTAACTCATAACGAAAGGTAGGTACTCGGGGGTTTTCACAGTTTCACGTCCCATCCGATGAACATTATGCTGCTTTCGAAGTGCTCTCCACCTATCACTCAAGCAAGGATCGGATACCTGAAGAAAAATCACGACAACTGGATTGTCTTTTGGTAAAAAGAAATTTTTTGTTGAGCGCATTATTTTTTTTTTTGTCTATCGCCTTCCCTAATAACAACAACAATGAGCGTCTCATAAAATTATAAATTACAGCGTCGAAACGATGAGATTTTCACTGTGACGAAAAAGTGACAAAATTGTCCTTCAACTTGGCATACTATAGTAAAGCAAGTAGGGAATTGACCCGTTTATGTTCAAGCGCAATATTTTGCGGAATAAAGGGATATTTTTATTTTTACGAACACGGAGTAAACGTCAGAAATGTGAAAATCTGGTGGTCTCAATTACGCCTGAAATAAAGTTGAACGTTACATCAATGCCGAACGTTAAGTCAAAGAAGATTAAGATTGAAATCAATATATTCCTCAATGAGTATTTATTCATTTTGGCGAGGCGTCCGATAGCGGTGGTCATTCGTATTATTGAGGGTAGGTGAGTATGATGGCAAAGGGAAGTATTGTTCGGGGAATTGAGAAAGGGTGGAGAGAAACATGGCAACGGTGTTAGCTTACTACAAATGAAACGCATTCCGCCAACTCTGGGATACCAACTCGGTCCTTTGGGAAGAGGATTTATTGTCTCTATTCACCAAACCAACCAATGGGAAATGTTAAGAGAAGTAAAAAGGAAACTAAATCAATGACCTGCACAGCAATTGTTCGTCATGGAGAATGTGATAGAGTAAGCAACCGCTCTTTGGGATCCATGGGAAAAAAGTAATGAATACCATCAAGCTAGAAAAAGCAGAAAGGAAAGCGGACAAGTATATTTAAAGGAAACACAAAATAACGGAAAGTGCCACAGCAATGATTAGGGACCGTGGGGTGGAAATCTCTGGAAGTGAGGAGGATGATGAATAGACGGCTTGGAAGGAAATAACTAAAAGGTTGGATACACTCTGCTACTCAGAAAGGAAATACTGCAACTATAGAATAAAATGTGGAAAAAAATTTAAACTTTCCTCCTAGGAAAACGCCGAGGAATTAATGAAAGAATAGAATGAGTTACTGAAGATATTTTTAAGATCTTTCCTAAGATTGTGAAAATATTGTGAAATAAGTGTACATTTTAATTTATTTTATTCCTTGTTACTCTAATTTTAGTTTTAGTATATCGTTGCCACCAAGATAATTATATAATTGTTACGAATTTTTATCAAATTAATGAAATAAAAACAAAATCACCGTAGTGGAGATTCTGCCTAGTTTTTTGCATAATTAGCAGCCAGAAGGTTTAAGGCTCAAACCCGAAAGCCTTGGTTCAAATCTTTAATTTTCTCCTGTAGTAGTCGAGGAAGCCACCATGCAACCCGACCCCTCGCCTCGTGTCAGTTTTTCATAAAAACGACATGGTTCTACGCAGTCAAGAAATTGTATCTTCTATTGTGACGTTTGCTCTCGTCGTTCTGAGTAAATTTTCGATCGTGATTTAGCGATGTTTAAAATAGTGCATAAAGTTATAACTCTGTCTTCGTAGGCAAAAAGAGGAAATTTCATTCTCTGAAAGCCACACATTTGAGAAAATGGCACATTTTTCATCGCCATATCCAACCTCCTTACTCTGCTTAATCCTAATATTAGCAGAAAAAACGAGTTGAGGGTAATATATTAGGCGTTTATCATGTGAGGAATGGGTGTGCGTTTCCGTTGGTACTCTGTTGGTGGTTTCAATGAAAAATAGCCTTCTGATAATCCGTTGGGCGACAGGGGAATCTCGCATAGAGATGGCTCCATTTAAGTGACCGTATTCTTTGTTCAGACTGCTTTGACCCACTCCACCAAGTCCTATTTCACTAAACCCGCGTTGTCGTAACTCTTCCACCTAACGCCGTGCGATGCTCAGATTTTCGTATCGCATTGCGATGTAAATGTCGCATCGAAAAGCAATTGGTATATTGCGTCAAATTGCATGAAATCTCATATCGTGTTTCGACGTTTGTCGCATTGTAATATTACGTTCGCATCGCAAAAGGCGCGATATATTGCATTGCACCGCATTATATCGCAGTTTAAATTGAACAAAATTGCATTGCAGAGCGCAGAGTGTTACATCACTTCGCCTTTATTGTCATTGATCGCATGTCCCCCGTTACATATCTTGTATTGCAATGCTATACAAACTTTGTATTGCCTAATCGCGAAGTGTTTCTGGTGTATGCGATGCATCGTATACCTAAGTCGCGTGATATCGCATCCTTTCGTGTAACATCCCTTATCGCATTGCATCATATATATCGTATTGCATCGCATGTCGTATTGCATCACCGTACATCTCATAGTATTTCCTTACATCTCAATACGGTTACTTCACTTAGACCGGACGGTCGATATCACTATTCGATATCTCCGGCATATCGCGAAACGCCCTTCAGGTATCACAACATCGCGTGGCCCGACTGCCACCGTTTGTCATCAAACCCCCCCTTTGAGCCTCTTATATATTTTCTTCAATGGGTACGGTCTCAATGTTTTTATTCCAGCCATGAGCATAAATATTAATGAGGCTCCATTACCGCTTTCCTCGCCAGTAGACGCGAGAGCTTAAAAAAAGAAAGAACATTTCTAGTTTGAAAGAGACGGGGAGGGAGGTGGTGTCGGGAAGTGGAACAGGATGCCGCACGGAAGGGAAGTCTTTCTTTCCATCTTTTCTTCTTCTTCAACCCTTTCTTTTTTATGTCTTCCTCCCGCTGGTGGTGCTTTTGTATGGAAACAAGTGAAGTGGGAGGGGGTGTGTAAAAAAAGAGAATGAAGCGGTGTAAAAGACACGGAGGTTGGACCCTCTTCTTTTTATTTGTTCCTTGGAGGGAACGAGTCTTACCCAGCCAAAGTGCGGGAAGGCGGTAGGGAGGTTTTTCAGGGAGTGCTCGGGGGGATGGGGGTTAGTTGGCTGGAGATGGAGTGGGGAGATGAGTTGAGAAGGGGTGAAGTTGTAGCAGGGGGTGGAGCTGGAGTAATTTGAGGGAATGGGCTGAGTTTGGGGGTGTCGTTGAGATGTACGACCTTGCTATGCTCAGCGACACAGACCGTCGACACGCGCAATTCATTGAGGTGGCGGAGATACATATGCGTGACGATAATTATTGAATTTTTGGGTTCTTGAAGCATTAACAAGATGCGTAGTCTTACTTGTAGTTCAATGAATCTGTTCATGATGAAAAGACACACTGACCTTTATTCGCTTGATATTACCATAGAGTAAGTATATACTTACTCTATGATATTATGCATGATAATTATCACGCATTATTATTCCTCACAAATGTATACTTACTTTCACGACATATGTTTCAACGTTGGGCTTCATCTTCGGATCATACATTGTGTTGGCGACAACAAAACGTTGATCGTGGAAATAAAATAAATATTTTTGTTGAAAATAAAGTTCAATGTAGAACTTCGTATTCGAGAATATCGCCTCGTACTTAGTATTAAGAAAATGAATCCACGATATAGTACATGTTGTATTCTCGACGGTTGTCATTGACCTTGTCATTCATATATGGGAGATGGGTGGTCACGTTGTTTTATCCTCAATATCATTTTAACGATGAATACTATTAGTCAACACTTTGTCTCCTATCATTACATTGGCATTTTGGTCTATGTCACCGCAGTTGGTCCTCTGGTTGGTACTTTTTGGTCCATTTTGTTATATCTTCAATATATAACTTAATTTAAATTATTGTAATTCTGGCATAATCTGCATCGTCAAATCGAGAGTGTCGACCGTATCGTCATGTAGACCAGGGCTGTCGGTAAATGACATGTTTCATTGTGACTTGCTATGTTGACGTGGTCGCTATAGAAAATTTTGATATGGCTATAATGAACAATCTTATCGAAATATCGTTGCAAATATTACGACGTTAATATAAAAAATGTCGTCCAAATTTCCATATCAACGGTAATAGATATACATTTATTACGATAATAGTTATACACATATCACGATGTTACGTATCCATCTAATGAACCATGTCAACGTGGGTGCTATGAAAAAATATCAAATCGATTTCGATATATCGTCATATCGCTCAATCCTCGTGAGAGGGGATGTTGATTAGGGTATCCTTGGAGTGGAGTGGGTTTGATGGTTGTATTTGGTAACCCATTTAATTTCCCTGAAGTGAATGTCGGCGCGAAGCCTTTCACTACTTCTGACGGCAGTATCTTGTGAGCTGTAATGGCAACGGACTGGAGGAAGCCTTCTTAACCTGCAAAGTTAGTCAGATAGGGACAAGCAGTATGTCTGTTAGTAGTAGTGTTTTAGATTTACATGCTTCGACAGATAAAGTCTGCCTGCCACTTGCAGATAGGGTGAATAAGGATGTCTGTTTACCTGTACGAACGCTTGTGGGGATGGTGTGTTACCTTTGGAGTGAGAAGAGGCAGCAAGGGGGAAAGAATTTTTAGGATATTTGTTGTTATTAGGGTTATCTACCGATTCAGATAGGTACCAAATGGAAGTGAGGTAAATCAACTAGATGTTTATATGCGCAGAGGGTTATCTCTACCTACACAATTTATTTATTCATCTCAGGGTTCGTCCTAATTCTTTTCAACCCTATTCTCCTTCATCCCCTCGCCTCTTGCCTAACATCCTCCCCTCTACCTCGACCTTCAGCATCCCTTTGGCCTTAATTTTCTCTTCCAACCACCTACTCTGCCTCCTCCTAATCTTCTCCAGAAGGTCGTGTCCTCAACCACCATACCAAGCACTACCGTGTTTGTCTTTCTTTCCGTCCAACTCACGTTCTCCGTCCTCCTTTTAAGGATTAGTTCTGCCTGCTTTTGGATGCTCTCCATCCACTCTAGTGCATTGCTCCCGAGTAGCCCCGCATCTTTTAAAAGGATTATGACCTATTTCAGCGTCCACTTAATGTAAATTGCCTTGGGAAGGGTTATGCGTACATTTTTGTATCTCAAATGAAATATTCTGCGAGGAAGTCATGATTAAAATATATGAATGCCCAGATGAATATTTATGTGAAAAAATAATGCAATGCTGTAATATTCTCTAGTTGGTGACTACAAAATTAAGGAAAATAGACTTTTCGGTTAATTTGAATCGTTTGAAGGAGGAAACATGATAAAAACACTATGTATTTTATAATACATCATTTTAAACCTCATTAAATATAGTACATGAATTCGAACAATGTTCGAGAACACCGTGTTCCGTGTTTAGCCGCCGTCTACACCTCAGCAGCGGATAGAGTGCAATCCGCCCCTAATGTCCATGGCTTCCAGTCTTTCTTGTTCTGTTGTAATCGTCCAAGCTTCAATTCTTAGTAATAGAGTTTGCGGCGCACGTATGTTTTAATGAAGTCTTGCCCAGTATTGCTGTGTCAGTAGACTCTCCGTCTGTAAAGTACCATGAAAATTTAAACTAAACAATTTTATGAGGGCATACTAGGATTTAAAAGAAAAAGGGGAGAAAGAGGAGACTGATGACTTTTCCCATCCCTTCTTTCATCTCCTCCCGCAGAGGATTCGTTTCTTCCTACTTCCCCTCGAATGTGTTGCGCTGAAATAAAACGTGTTCGCTTCTTATCAAAGGTCGTCGGGTTGCGTTCCTTTTGCTCTCGTGAATGGATGTTTGGGAACGGTATGCTCTCTCTTGTGAATCGTGGTCCTCGGGCCTCGTTGGTTTTTGTAAGTGGGCCCTCTCTCGTCTCGTCCTCGCGGTCGTTATATTCAATCAAGTCCCTCTTCTCAAGAGTCCTCTGAGTTTTTGATGAATGTCTCTGAGCTCGATCGGAAGACCACTCTGTGAAAAGCTTGGCATTGAGTGACGTTGATCGCATTTCTAGTTCGTTTTGCCTCCTCCCTGATATATGTGCGGCGATGCAATTATTTTCGCGTAGGCCCGGTTTTATAATACCAGGTTAAATATTTCCTCAGTGTTAATGCATATGTTCATACGTTCTCCAATAGATAGCAACAGTCTGACGTAATGTACAAAAGCTGAACTCTAAATTAACATCAAGTTTACGGAGAATTGACGTCATTCCGCGGTTAAAGTTAACCAAATATTATAAAATTGGGATTTAGAATTGCTGTTAGCTAGGGAATTTTGATAATCTGAGCGTATTTCTGAGGAAATACTGTAGAAATTCAAAATGAAAATAAAATTAAGGGCAATATTTATCTCTGAAAATTTACCAAAATGCACGTCATGTATAGTGCATTATTTGCCTCAAGCAATAGCTTTTAACTGGATGTACATTCTTTATCCTTCACTCTAGCTATGAACCTAATATGTAGTCATGGATAAACATAACGGATCGATTTAACAAGCAAGGGCTATTTCCCCAAAAGGTCCATCATACTCTACACTTGTTAGAAATTCAATCCAACTGCCTTAAATAATTTATAAATAAGTTTAGCTTCATTTGTGAGGATTTTAGGTATCATTCAGTTAAGCTGCGAGTCGTTGTATTTGAATTTCGAAGCAAATTGGATCGCTTTTACCCAACGCTTAACTCAAAATGTCCTTACTAGGGATTGTTATTTCATGCTTAAATCATCATGCATTTTAAAACTTAGTACACGTCTGTAATTCTGTCACTTGAGAAATGTGCTTGAGATAACCTATCATTTGGCTTAAATATCAAAACCTTTTGGGGAAAATTGGCCGGAAAATTGTGTGCTACGCTGAATCACCGCAGGAAAATACGCTGCCGTTCTTGCGGTGACAGACTGTAGCCTAAGGGACAATTGACTTATTGAACGTTTTCGTGTTTTTACTCGCTGACCCGTTTCGTCGTGATACATTCGCATTTTATTGCACCTCTTAGTTGAGGCCTTATCAAGCCTGTCATATTATAATTGTTTTAAATCTTCAAATTTACGATGAAAAATATCTCCTTAGTGCTGGCTGTAACGGAAATTATATTTTCACGTGGCTCATGAAATTTATATAAACCTTTCGAAGTAAACTTGGGAGCTCTGTATTGGAACAGGTACTGAAACTGCGTTTATTTGGTGGTATACATATCCATTGAAAATTTAATAATTTCCGCCTTTGTTGCGTAGAAATGTTTTATTTTGACGACTCCAATTTATTTTATAACGCGGCTTATTCGAAAATAGCTTTCGAATTTTCATTTCAGCATTTAATTTGCGAATATTTTCGCTCTTTTCTGATTGATCTCCAAATTCGAAATATTCTGCGATTAAATGAAAATTTGCTCTTTACTGGTAAAACTTGGTTCAGTTTTATCCCCCATGTACGTGTTTACAACTTCTTCGGCTTCCTTTACTCCGCCAATTCTCACGCGTAGAATAACGCAACTGTCTCTCCTGTATTCCTCTCACACGGCTTAAAATTGTAGCCGCCAGTGAATTCCTCCTATTCTCCTTGTATTCCCTGTATTCACCTTTTATTGTCCCGTCGCTTTTCCGGTTGGAGTTTCATGAAAACAAACGCCGGATATTTGTTCTTCGGAGAGCGTAAAAGTGATTGTGAAACGTGACGGTTTAGGATTTGGCCGGCTGGGTGCTTCGTTTCTCTGACCCTGGAACGCAACTCTGGCTCATCCGTTCCAACTCATCTCACAATTACTGTTTTCTGATATTTTCCTAATCGGTTCTTCGATTCGTTTCCTGTGACTCTTTGGTTGTTGTTTATAATCAGACTGCCTCCTCAGTAATACTTTCCACGATCCCGCTTGTGCTACATTTCGAACATGCCTGTGTAGGTAGATTTTGGTTAGTGTCAGTGATTAAAAATGTCCACGAACTTTGGAATGAACATAATTTGGAGATCTGTTTACATAAGTAAATTGTGTGCTGAGTTGAGAGTTGTGATGTAAGAACTCTGCAATTTGCCATTGACATCATTTTAATTCGGCCGGTTTCGATATTTTACATAATTGTCAAGCCTTGATAATGATGTTAAACATCGAAATCGGTCGCATAATACATTAATCAGTGGAAAATCGCAAATAATTCTTTATTCGTCATGTACAAGTTCATCCACATCAGCCCTGAGAGAATATTATGAAAATAGTTGTGACGTTTCTAGAATGTGGGTCTGATGAAAGCCCCATTTTTTAAATAGAGAGAATCTTCGACCCCAGTGACGGTCTGGTTGAAGCTCACTCATCAATACCTCACTAAGTTTACTCAAATGCGGAACTAATTTACTTGAAAACAAAGGATGCGGTAGACCTTTCTTATCCCAGAATTTTCCAGGAAAAACTTGGTGGGGTTATGGAACTAAAAAAATCTAATCCAAGCGACGACTTGGTTGCCTAATGGCTGGAAAAGAGTCAACGTTAACCTGAAAATGAATCGTGCACATAGTACTAGTAAACACACTTGAGTCAAGGTTAGGCGTTGTTCTCAATCACAGTTTATAAGGTGACGTCTACGCATTTGTAACTTCAGGGGGACAACTTTCATCTTTCACGTACAACTTATCCTAAGAAAATTAGGACTACTTTTAAGGGAAAAATTTATAAAGGAGTGACGTGATTAGAATAGAAAAAACGGATTCTTTAGGCATCAAGCTATTTTACAATAGTTTTGCCGTTCGTGTAGTAAATGGTTTCCCTTCCAGGAATTTTCTCGTCCCCGCATTGAATTCTAACACCGATGAAAATAGGATCTCCCCTCACCACCTAGGGTATTTCGGCTGATTCAACCACGCGGATAAAATAAGTTAGATAGACCTCTGGGGCTGATAGGCTTAAGGTCTCCCTTTTCCATCGCACCATCCTTGATTTTCCGAGAATCACGGCATTAGAGCAATAAATATAATTATTCAATAGAAATGAATGCATACAAATCACTTTTTTTCCTTCACAAAATTCGGTAATATGACGTAACACCTTTTGCCACACGCTCTTTTGGTGGCCCATAAGGTACTGCCTGAATGTAAGTTTGGAGGACCTGTAAGTACAACCTTCTACTGTTTACCGCGCGAATTTTGATTGAATTTTGCTTCCTCTCGTCAAAGTTATCATTGTTTTCAGGTCCCAAACTAACATGTTTAGTCAGATTTCAAAACTGGAGATATGTTTGCTGCATCTCTCCACCCCGTTCACTTTTCTGTTAACCGCCGTGTTTCTTCATTATTCCTCGTTTTAACAACCCTCATAGTTTGCTCGATGTGTTCTACCGTCGGTATTCCTAGGTTTAACTTCCCATTCGTTGATTGCAATGCAGCCTTTAACCATTCCCGTCATTAAAAGATGTCCTCATGAGGGCATGCTGGAGAATCTTAGTTTGTCGATCGGCGTGCGTGTTTTAATCTTCGTCCCTAATTGGAATGTGGAGATTCACCCAACTCGTTTGCTGAGTGTCTTGTTTTTTGCGCCGTCGAGACGCAGTATCCTCGACGTATTAAAATTCATGCTTTAATCCCTCTTTGTTTTTCGCCCATAGCTTTAATGGCTAGCCTTCACCGCACCTCTTCGGAGTCGAGGAATCAAATTTCAGTGCCGTGTACAGAGATCGTGTTGGTGGAAGATTTTATGACCCAGTGTGGCGTTCCATTTAGTTCTCTGCCCGAAATTAGATCAGATTGTACCGTGACATGCAGGCAACCAGCCTTATGACCCGATCGGAATTCATTGGTTGTTCTTGCCGCGTGTCGAAGGGATGTGCTTCATCTTCCAGCCATCGTGCTACAGCGAATGGAATTCCTGTGGCACGGAGCCCGGATGCCTCGAAGGCGGCTTTTTATGTTACGGCTCCAATTGACTCCTCGCCTACCCCCTTAAGCCATAACTTATCTTCGGCATTTCGCAGCCAAAGCGCTCCCGTATCTTCTTCTCTGTCGTACATTCCCTACCCTTGGCCTTCCACTTCACGATGCTCCAGTCGTCTTTTTTATCGCATTGACTTGCAGAACCACAAAAATTTCCCTTTCCTCTCCGGTTTAAAAAGCTCTCTATCTTTCTCTCTTGGTATCTCATTGACAGCACTTCTGGGCGAAGCGGCTTATAGTAATTTCTGCGGCTGCTCGTGCATCCTGCGTCCAAGTTACCGTCTTGAGGCAGCTCCTCCTACTCCTCAGAGCTCGTTAAAACTCGGGTTGTATACGTTCTTCGTCGTCTTTCGACGTTGAATGGCTCTCTGCTCTAGGAATTCCGAGGTGTACGAGACACAACTGTTGGAATGGGGGCCACTACATTCCTGCAAAAGCTTTTTGCAACCCCATAAAAGATCGCCGGAAGTAGAAATGCCCAAGTGGTTCGTCTGTTTAATCCGCCAGCAGGATAATTAAAACGATAGATGATGCCAAGATACCCCGATGGTTAATCTTAATTGCTTTTTTATTGTCAAAATATTATCAGTGGTAGCAATAAACTACTGAATGGTTACATCGCAGTGTATAACTTAAATTCTAAATCCTAAGGTTAAATCAGCATCCTTGCCCAAGACGTGATTCGAACTCACGCCTTGTTTGTTGCTTGTCGGGCTCTGTACCAATCTGGACTTGGCGGTCGCCAAGACCAACTTTGGCAATGCGTGTAAGTTGCTCAAGAACGGCGCAAAAATTCACCGTTTTTTATGCATTCATTTTTAGTAACTAGGTATATATTTTTATCTGCGTAGTAAAGATATTGCTTCAATTCTTCTAGTGATTTCTATTATTTTCCGCATATTTTCTACATACTTGATAATTCAATTCACGCTTCGCTCATCGCCTTTATATTGTCTTACAACTATTCTCATTTTTATCGCTGTATATCAGGGCCGGGTTAGATTAAATCAACGTCCATTCCGTAAGGGCCGCGCTCTTTCAACGCTAGGCATATAGGTACGTCCTTCGCTGTCTGACTTTAAAAGGCGCTCTCGTAAAAGGAAAGCCGAGAAGACCGAGACAACGATATTGGAGTGAGAACCCCTAAAATTCAGTAAATGGTTTTTACAACCTCTTAAAGCATCGCCGGAGTTGAAAATTCCTTTGTGTTTCGCCTGATGATCGATCGATGGACACAAAAATAATTGGCGGTGTCTAGGCGGCCGATGATGTAGCTTATGTGTATGTGCTTCTCTTTCGAAATATCGTCATTTGTAATAGTAGACCGGTGCTAAGCGTTCCAAATGTTAAGGATATTTTATACTGTTTAAATTAAGATCTTTATCATATGACTTACACATCCATACCCTAGGCCGGATTCGAGCCTGTGCTATTTTTCTTGCTAATCTTCACACAATAATCATTGAATTTGTACTATAAAATCTTTTATTTTTGATAATGCTAAGTGCATTAAATAGAATGCCATATTAATATAATAAATTCAATAAAGTAATAATCCTCTATTCGCTATATCAGACAAAATTAATGTGGCCGATTGTATATTCACATTTCTACGTTCATCACTTCTACTGCAGGAAACCTTTGTTCTCTTCTTCATCATTGGATATTTTGGCCTGGTTCAGTTCCTGCTCAACCTCCTACATAAGGCAGCTTCCGTTTAACGCTGGCCATATACCTTCTCCGCCGACATACGCGTTGATAGGCGCTCCGCTCTAAGGAATGCCGTGGTGTTAAAGGTATCGCAGTTGGAACGAAAGCCCCTAGATTCTTGTAAATGTTTTTTTTGCAATCCCTTAAAACCTTGTTGAAGTAGGTAATGGCTAAAGGGGCTATCTGCTTTATCTTCCGCCAGTCAACAGTCTCAGTGGAAGAGTTAATGGCGTTTAGATGCCAGCTGTTGTAGCTTTTTTATTTGGTAAAAACTATCAATTGTGATAGTGCACTTTTTCTTTAGGCGCCCCTACTACCAGGGTATTTTCCTACGGTCTAATTTATGATCTTAACCCTTGGATGAACTCTACATCTAAACTCGACGAATGTTTCGAATCCTCGACTTGCGCTTTTAATAGCCTGGCTAAGGCAGTTGGTAATACTTTCAGGCCATAAGGATAGTTGGTATGATTCGGTTCATTATCCAACAAGAAAATGCCCGTTTTTGTGAATAATTTATTATTAACAAACTAAATTACCATTTATTAAGGCGTCGATCCAATTCTTCCAGTAAGAACTCATGTTTTCAGCTCTAATCAGTTCATTTTACCTCATTGAGTCTTCATACATTGTCTATTCTCTTATTAAAGCTATGAATCCATCGGTCTTATCTCTAGCCTCAGGTTCGGCTAGGTACAGGAGTTCATGGTATTTGTCAGAATTATAGGAATTATATGAGGACATGATTATGGCCGTGGTTTAATCTGTCGGGGCACTGAAATATCTCGCTTTATGTTAAGTGCATGGTATTTTATTAGACTTTTTAAGTTTTACCCCATAATTTTTAATATATTCAATACTTTTCCTCTAAAAAATATTTTTTGCTGTATAAAGTGTCTTTCGTTGAAATGATATCACAATAACTTTTGGTATTATCGCAGGAAGTGCTTCCTCGAAGTGCTTAAATATCAGCCATGATTTTTAAATAGCATTTATTCTTGACCCACAGCGCAGGTTCGGAGAAATATTGAAGTTTGCGAAGGTTTGGAGAATTATTGAAGTTAAAATACGGCATTAAAGTTAATAATAGTCTTTGGCGTCGTCATCACAATGTCTCCCCTCAGTCATTTCTTTCTTGTCTTAATTGCAATCAATCTTTCATGATACAAATTGTCAATGCAGTCGAAAAGAGTCAAGTGGATTTATATCTCGTATTTTTTGGCTTTTTCTTTTTTAGTAGTTGGCGTGAGACGACGACGTATTAATTCCGATACTCGAGCAGTCGAAATGAACGCAACTCGAACGTCACGCTATAGTGGATAGGTTTCTTCGCAGCAGAAAAATTGATCGTCGACCAGTATGTGAAAAATCACGTGGGTCGTTTTACTCGATAGTTATTTTATTAACTGAAATCCGGTTTCATGTAAGGACAGTGAAGAATATTGGTTGCGAATATTGTGCTGGCTATCTCATGTATACCTTTTAAAAAGCGGTCGGCAACCGATATTTGTACGCGTGCCACATTTTGTATGAAATATTATTACAAGCCGTGCGCGTGCCACCCCTAGTACGGGCAAAGCATATTCGAGAGTTTAATAATCACCGTTTTCTTAGCGTGTTTTAGGTTGCCGATTTCTGCTTTAAACGGCCAAAATTCGCTTTTGGCTCGTACGCAATCAATTTTGTGTTTCTGTGGAGCTATTAGGTACTGAGCTTTTGTCGTTTGCGTTTACGTGCTAATTTAATTTATGCAATGCTAATTTATCTGTCGTCATTTGAAAATCTTCGGACGATATGGCGAGGAAATTATTTATGTATGGTTGGCACTGTTAAGGTAACGCTGCATCACGAGGAACGGTTGGATTTATATATTTATTGAGAAATGTAATCGAATCGAGGTCTTTGCTAAAAAAGTATTCAATCATTTCGACAAATATTATTCTACCTTCTGGGCGGAACTGTTTCAGAATCAGCTAGAATAACTTCCAGCAATGCATTTTTCAATGGCGTGTGCAACATGTAAAATGACAACTTCATGTCAAAAATTTCGCTTCGACGGGAAGCTATTGCTTTCATTTTCTAGACATCAGTTCAAATTCTAAGTTCCTTCAGTAGGTGTAATCGCAATTGAGTTCCTTTAGTGACTTCATCTTGTAATTTTTTCCGAAATGGTTACTTTTTTTTCTTCCTTTTTTCAAGAACAGAATCTCTTTAGCATGGCGATCGTTTCCGCTTCCTCAGGGTGGAAGGACGTAGGAGGCCATGGAGCTCACGCTAGACGTTGCCCTGCGATGTGATGAGACATGGAGAGGGAAGGGAGTATTGGAGATAGTGAATGGCTTTCCAGGACGGTACAGCTCTCGCGAAAGCTTATGGCGTTCGGATGCGCGACGTTTGTGTTGTCCGCGTCATACAAATTCCATTTTTTTAAATGAACTCCTGCATGGCACAAATGCCATGCCATCGCTTTCCCCTACGTCCCTTTCCCTTACCCCTTCCACCAAAATTTACCCCTCCACGACGTCTTCTTCTATACATCCGAACACCATAAGCTTTCGCGAGAGCTGTACACATGACGCCTTAAATATTATGACCATTGACTGGCATTCAGCGCCAGATCCGTAATATTAGAATGGCGACATATATGACAGCGACAAATGTTACCCCTGTGCATACACTAAGCCAGGCAGCGGTGTAGTATTTTTTTAATGGATGCATTGGTACCGACGTATTTGGAAAATAGCACGCTCTATTTCTTCCTCACGCTTGCGGTTACATTAAATGTCACCAGGTGGCATACGATACGAATTCAGGGACGACAACATCAATTTTCGTTAGCTTTGCTTGAAAAACCCGACGATAAAAATGTTTCCGAGTGGGGAGATCTTAAGCGCGAATAGTGATGGCAGAAACCTAGGTTACCTATGACTAACGGTAGTGTTAAGTTTGGCAACCCAGAACGAAGTGAACACGGCTAAGGCTCTGTACTACCAATAGATGATATTATGTTACCAGCACCATGGCTTGAGAGTACTGACATTTTCGGAGGTTTACACTCCACCCGCTAATTTCCCATTGGCTCGTTTCTATTCTCTTGCGGGGATTCCCCCCACGTGGATATCAGAGAGAGAGAGAACGTTCATGGAAACAGAGAATAGAGTTTTTTAAATCCATCGCGGCCTTCATTGGATGATGTAAAATGCTTCATTTCGCATGCCCGACTGAATTTGGTCTGTTTTTATCTGCTGTCGCCATGCGAGGGTCATCTATCTCAGTGTTTTGTCATCCGTGAGATATTTTTCTGTGGAATAATCGGAGTTAGTGAAATCAAATGAGTAGTAATTGTTCCATGAGAGCCCGGAGCCATGAAGCGATCGGAGAAACCGTTTGCTTTATCTTTCATTTTTTTCCACCATCCAGACCACGGTTGAAATTCCCTCTCTTTGAACTATAGTCTCCCCGACATTTTTTTTTAACTCTTCAGTTTTCGAATACATTCCCGGTCGCCTGGATTTCACTTTTTTGTTTTATTTATTTTTTATTAACGGCCCTAGGGTCGTTTCTCAGTCCCTTCTCTTTATTCAAATCGCTCTCATTTTAATTGAAATGGCTAGTCTACACGAAACATTGTATATTCATGAGTTGGTTCTTTTGATAAGGTCTCCTCAACTGTAACCCACTTTCGTCCACACACATTTCTGCTTGAAGGAATGTGTATATTTTTTCACTGTGTTTAATAGTAATAGATGCCCGCCCGCCTGTTTCCCAGAGCTAACTTTTTTTAACCCCGTCCTGTTATCCTCCTGGCACCGTTCCCCTAGGAACTGGCAGAAAAAATAACTTTTTTTATACCCTCAGCTAAAATCTACTTGACATGCATTGAGTTTTTTTAACCCTTTATAAGAGTGGGGATCCTTGTTATGTGCGCTGTTTAATTGTCATCTTTCACAATTTCTTTTTGCTAGTGGAGGACAGGATGGGAGATACGACGCCTTTAGCGCGTAGGAGATTGTAATTCAGATAAGGTTCCTTGCTCCGTGAAAGTGTTGACTTGGCTTGCGCCCTCTAGAGGGTTGATTGCTTTCCACGCAACAGCTTGGGATCCCTTCCGTGCGTGAAACTCCGAAATACATAAAAAATGACTTATTCTCGTTCCAGGATCTCCGTGGCATGCTCTCCCATTCCCCGCGTGCAACATTAATTCGCCGAGAAATCACGCTTCGGAGACGCTGACGTAATCTGCTTCTCAATGCCAATCGGTCATTCAAATTACAGCTCTCGTCTCGGGTAACACAAGGATACTCAGTATTCGTGGATAATTGCTGATCAATTACGTCCGATGATGATGCCCCTCTCGTTCATGGCTGTCGATGTAGTTCTTCTCGAGACGACCTCCCGTAGTCTCGTCACGGGCGTGCGCTGTGCCTCATCGGTGTGACACGATGACGACCAGGTTCGTCAGCTTTGAATTAAGCATTGCAAGCCAAGGTGCTTTATACTGAGAAATGTTCCTACTCTAAAGGAGGTGCTGCGTGCTTGACGTGACATTCTATTTCTCGGACGGAAAGTGGATAATATAAGAGGTGTCTGACAGGCATCAAGAGATATAAGATTGTTCCTCATGGCCAAATGTTTGAATTTACTGTGCCATTCACTAATTTGAAGTATCTTGCATGGTAAAGTATGCTCTAATTGCTACTAGCAGTAGTTTTAATAATCTCGGTATATCTTTAGTAATTGCGAATTTCGATTCAATCATATATATTTATATCTTATGGAGAAGTACTTACGAACTTTGCGCATTTTTGCATATAATAAGCTATATTTTTTCATTCATTTTTCTCACGAGCTTTCAGTTGGCAAGGCTTAAACGTACGCATTTGTGTATTATCCTCTAAGGAAGCTTGACCTCTGAACTGAGTTGCATTTACCTTCTATCAAAAGCAAAATATAATTCATCGTTCAGCTTTATCTCGTTTTACTATTTTGCTGTATTTTTTTCAAGTTTTAACGTCCGAATTACTGTCATTTTATCTCATTTCCGTATGGGTAATGATGACATAAGTCTACGTATATGCAAAAAAAGCAGTAAAGAATTCGACTAGCTCCTACAGAATCTAGCCTTATTTTAAGTAGAGACTTCCAGCATCGATGTGTTTGTAAAAAGTATGTATTTTAGGATAGAGTGGACTTTCTTGAATCATTTATTTAGTAATAAAAAGTTATTTTTTTATTATTATTGACTCTAATGTTCTCTCGATTTCGGTATAATTATTTCAGCGCGGCGTAAAACAACATTCTGTACTGTTTTTAAGAAGTTTTTCCTCCACACAGAATTATTTATGTGTGTCCATTTATTAATTTTTTTAGCTAGTCGTCGTCGGCTATTTACATGCTTCACCGTTTACAATGACATTTAGAAAATGTTTAGAAATTTAAAAATTCACTTCGGATGCTACAACGTAATTCTAAAGGATGGCGGTGATGAAATTCCCCTTATATGCTTAAAATTAATATGATACGTAGTTCAAAATTCATTATTTGACTTTTGGTGAGCATTCATGAATAATATGGTGTTACACTGAAGTATCATAGTGACAGAATGTCTTGAAGCTCATCTCCGTAACTTAAATGGACGGCCAAGCTGAGAGAATGCGGGGGGCGTCGCTTTGTATCATCGAAACTGGCTTGATATGTATCTTCATGCATTCCCTCTCAGTCTCTCTCTTCCTTCTTTTACTCCCTATACCCTTTATCCTTGTTCTTTCTTTTCCCGTGAACGTCGGTGGGCGGGTGAACATGTTGGTGGAGTGAGCGGGTCGTACTTCCACAAATATGTTCTATCATATTGACTCTTATCTGTTGTGGTTTTAAATTTCATAAACAGATATTGTTCAAACGGATTAAGCACTTAATGTTTTATGGGACACGAATTTTCACGCTTCAGCGGACAATATCCGAAAAGGTTTTAGTTGAAGAGTAGGCTAGAGGGCTGGCTTCCTTTCCCGAAGTTTCTGGGTTTGATTCCCTCTATAGATTTCAGGCGAAGATTTTTCATTGCTGAGGAGAGAGTACTTCAATCTGCAGTTCTTTGCCTGCCGAGGGAGACGTAAACTGTGGACGCTTTGGCGCCATTCGTATATAGGAGATTAAAACTGACGCCGGGTTTTCTTCCATCCTCACCCGACCCACTCCCCAAATAATCCAAATAATGTCAATCGCACCAGCATACAACCTTGGCGCACATGACCTTTGCTTAACAGCCACCTTTCCGAATAATTACTGCCACTGATTTTAAGAATGATTTTATGATGCTCCGTGATATCTTTTTATTTTTTTCAATTTTTCAAACTTTTCAATTTTGATCATGAGTAGTGTTTCAGGAAAATGATTCCTGTTTAATACATTTACGCGTATGTCATTTTTTCTGAGGAGGATCCTCTGTGGCGGCGTTTTGTCAAACTTCTCGATAAATTCATCCCTTACGTATGCCAAGTTAAAAAAAGCCTTGCTCCATTTCTAACAAACGAATGTATTTTGACGTTCGTAGTAGTTGTAATTTAATAATTATGCAAAATCTATGAAAAATGAGTTCCTTCATTTCATTTCATTGAAAGTTCATGGAAATATTTGCTTTTTAATTAGTTTTTCGCAAGAATGAATCGCAAAAACATACTATTTTTTCCTCTTCAACCCATTGTCTCCTTCAATCCCTTGTGAATGAAATCTCTATAATTGCCAGAGAAAATACAGTAGTAAAGTTCCACATTTTTAAATCACCTATCATGGTTTCAAAATTTTCAAGGAAGTAAATGACGCTGAGGTATAACACCATGGTCGGTAATTAATAAAAGTGTGGAAATTTTCTACTTTATTTTCTCTAGCAATTATGGGGATTGAAAATCACCACTGTGTGAAGCCTGAATCTCTCCTTTAACATGTGAATCCGAGGTTTATTTGTCATAAACGTTTTGGGTAAAGGAAGAACTTCGTTGACATGATTTCATAGGGGATACGTTTTCCTTTTAGTTAAACGTATATACAAAAAATGAAATTGAAATCGTTTTACAGTTGAACCTCTTTAGCGTAAGGCTGTCTGCATTCCAGCAACCACGAACTGTTGCTCGTTGTTGTCATCCTAAAACGCGTGCGGTAACGTGATCCGTGACGTAATTTCACGCGCGCATTCCCTCCATAGGCAGTTTGTCACCCAGCTTCCCGGTTACTCAGTCGCGTCACTATTGGCCATGAAAGCACAAAGGATTCCCGTCACTGAATTCCGATCATTGCTCCGTACCTACCCGACGCCCGTGCCCGTTTGAGCAGTGCTGTGAATCAAACCCCCCACCCCGTCCAATTCCCTATCCAACGACCTATTCCGTTCTTCCTTTTAATAAAATGGAAATAGAGTACACAGGAGTCAGTCGCACTCCATCGCCTCTTCCGCTCCCAGTGCTTTCGGCTCGTGCGAGGGAAAGAATCGACCTGACCACCTCCTTCAAATAACTCATCGAATACTGAAGAATGCCGCGAACGCCTCTCTTCCCAAGCCCAGTTTTCATTGAATGTGAATGAATAACGTATGAGCTCGACGCAGACTGAAATGACATAAATGTGGACTGACCTACGTACTCCAAGTATGCATGCATAACGTAAGAACTCTACGTAAGCTGAAGTACTCGTTCACTTAGGTCTATGCACCTAAATTGTAAGTCAGTTATGATTCTCTTATCTAATTTAAAATTGAAAGTCTCAGGCGTAACTTTATGGAAGTCATTCATCCTTGGAACAAATGGCGAACGTTAAACAGCAAATATTTACGTGTCTATAATTGCTCACGTGTTGCTTTTTCATCAACACTGAATTAGAATACAACATAGATGGAATGGTTTGAAACAGCATAGTGAGTTTTAAAAGGCCTATTAATAAAAAAATTTATCCAAAAGTATGAGCAACTTTTCTCTAACGAAATTCATCTTATTTTGTTGCGATATGGCTAAAATATTAAAAACCTCGTCCTTGAAATTCTCCAACCCTTCTCGAATTCACACGTATTTGATATAGTACCATATTAAGTTGTCTTAAGTAAAGATGAGTCGTATGCTGAATATGAATCGAGCTTGTTAATCCTGAGAGTAAAATCGCTAGAACAAAAAGCCACAATGGACGTAAGGCGCACTTTTATCATTCTTAGATTAGTCATTCTTGAGTCCTCGAATCATACTCAAATATGTGCTGGATCAAGTACCGTGAGATAGTCTTAAAGTGTATGTTCCACGACACAATTTCACTCAGCTTTATGGAAAGATATATCGCTAAACATTTATCGTTCGATAGTTCTTACTTTGCGTCCTCACAATGCGATAAACTCAGGGAGAAAGTCGTAGTGATCTTCAAAATGGTATTTGTTTACGACATAGGCACAGGCGTTTTACCATGCTCTTCATAATCACCGTACCAACTGCAGAAGGAATCGCAGCATATTTCTGCTGGGTACGGGCGCGGAGAACTTTTACGCTGTTAACACAAGTCACGGGTAATATTTGTGGTATAGATGAAAATTTCCTTCCTTATTTGTGGTTGGCTGTAGCATAAAAACTCTCACGAAAGAATAAGAGCTGATCCCAAGATCGGAATCTATGACAATTACTGTCCATTCTTAAAAGATAAGTCGTGTAATACCCTTGTCACGCGGTAAAAGTTTTATAAAAGACCGTAGTCAAATAGAAACTCTCGGGGAAACTAGTTCTCAGGGATGTCCTTAAATAACGTTGATTCTTGCACTGAATGCGAGTCAGGGTCTATTATTTCTTTTAAATCTTATATTGGTTAGTAAAACGTCTTTTCCTTGAATTCCTGGAATTTATCGATTTTTCAACTGGATAAAATGTTGTGAATACAGCTCAGATACAGTCTTGTATAACGTATTTTGCTGAAAGTCTTCTCGGATCTTTCACCGGGTGCAATGGCTGTATTGTGTCAACCGGCCTATCGAAGCCCCCCTCGTCATCGAAACATTTGTTGACAGAATGCAGACCGTGACCCAAGACCCGAGGAGGCTTCCTGCTACTGATACGCTAAGAAAACACCAGATGTTACTTGATCTAACGTGTTGCAATTGTTGATATTTACTGACGTCATTTTCTTACTGAGGCCTGGTCTTATAACCTCTCGTGAAATAATATATTATTGTGAAAATCGAAGCTAAAATGTTCTCCCATCGAAAAAGCACCCGTCAACTACCCAGCATTCTGATATAATATTAGTTTATCTGTCGTATTTATAATTTTGTTGAATTTCACAGCGTAATTCATGATAACAAAATTATTCCACCCATCAAAATCCATTGCATGGATTTGAAAAGCTGTTTTTTTTAATTTACGTTTGGAAATGGCTTTATAGTCATCGAAATCGATCGGACAATACCCAATCATGTTTATCAACATATGGCTTATGGTCAATGGCAAATCATATTCATCATGCTTGTCTTGTTCACCCGTTTATAGCGTGTAAACATAATTGTTAATGTGGCTTAGTCATAGTCAATGATTTTAACCGTGTATTGAAACATGATGACTTTCGGGATAGCTTCCGCGTTGTGTCATTTTTGCAACGAAACTTTCGCCGTAGTTCTTCAGGTCTGAAGTTAATTAATTACAACTTAACCGTGTGTTGTTCTCCCAAATAATTTTTGGTCCGTGCTAAGCGGCCAGGGGAGCGTGCGGGTTTTGATCTTGGACTGGGACGAGTATTGCATACCTGGTGTGGAATCACGCTGTAACTCACACCCTGGGGGTGGCTTCAACGGTACTTCTTAGATGTAAGTAGAATGTATAAAACTCTTACTTTGAGATAACATAAAGGTTACGAAAACGACGCCTCATCTTGCGACTGACGTTGACTAGACTTTGCGAAACTGGGCCTGAATGGGAATCAGGCTATGTTCTTCTCGTAAATTCTCCACTCGTTGGAGAAGGACTGCTGGGTGTGAGGTCAGGGTGAGGAGGGAAGTGTGTCGACGATGAAGCGGAGGAAGATGGTTCCATGAAGGGTTGCGATGCTGAGGGGTTAGAAAACGGAGCAATAAATAATTCCTACGCCAACTGCCTGAATCCTCTCTCCCTGTCGCAATCACGCCCGGTCGATAAATGGCCCCTCTCTCTCTCTCTGTCCGGAACTCTCTCCTAATCCTCGACATCCCTCCGAACCTCCTCCAGCTACCACCTCTCCCCTCCACCCCCTTTCCACCCTCCGACTCATATTCTCTTTCTACCCCACCTCACCCTTTCCCTCCGCCAAAACACACGGAAACGTCCCCGCTTCTTTTTCGCTACGTTCCCCCGCACTCACCGCAGACACGGTTTACCCTCGATTGCCATTGATAATTAATTGGATCTCCTCCTCTGACGGTGAGAGGATGAAGAAGTCGACCTTTTCCCTTCTCCCTACCTGCCTGCCCCTCGACCTATTCCGCTTCCTTTTTCATTCCACCCCATTCCTTCGTTCCCTCATCCCTTTAAACTCCACGCGCGCGCGCCGCTACAAAGCTTCCCGAATTCCGGAGATGGGAATGAAAGACCCTTAAGGTAAATGTGTTGATATGTGCTTTTTTGTCTGTTCTTCTTTACCTATGCTCGCTGCTACAGTAGGTATACCAAAGGGATGGCCTTTCCGGTCTGTCGTGTCAATATTGAATCATTGAATGGGCATTTTTTGCCATGTTATGATACTTTATCACTTGGGCCGTTCATGGTTGGTTAGTTAGTCGAAATTATATGTAAAATATAGTAATCGGGTAGTAGAGACCGACGGCTGAAGTAATTTTCGTCAGTGAGTGCATGTTATTAGGTTGGTGAGAATAGGATTGCTGTGGTATCGAGAGTAACCCAGCGACGGAATATATATGGGCTTATAGTTTTACCAATGGCTGTACTGTAACTACAAAGTTACTAGGGGAGGTGATTGACCGCTTAGGTCGTTTGTGTTATTTAGTGCTGATTGGTTGTTTTTTAAAGGTAGAATTATTTGAAAATTTCAGCAAGAGTGGAGAGAAACCCAGCGTGGGAATTATTCCACTTTTAGCGTAAGGCCTCAAGGCGTCCACAGTTTTGTGTCTCATCTGACGGACGGATTTATGCACCTGAGGCGTTCCTTAATATCATCCTCCTGTCCTTTCCCTCATCACAAAACTACATTTAGTGCGGCTGCAGAGCTTTTCGAATGCCGGGGAGACAAATAGAGGGCCGTTGGGGTAAATGTTTTAGCATTTTCTTTTTTTGTCCTCCTTTACTTGTGCTCGCTTCTGCAGTGGGTTTTTCAAAAGAGCTGGTCTTCTCACCCCTGCATTTAAATATTGAATCAAAGCTTCCTTCAGAGCATACATATTCTGTCAACTTATAACTAATTGTCTCTTTTATGAGTTGGTTAGTTATTTGGAGCTTTGGAGGGGAATTTAATAGTATTAATAGCAATAGTTATTACGGGAGACGATCAATAGCTGAGATCATATGCTCCTTTTAGTAGGGTATGCCAGTTTGGGGATAATATTTTTTTTGTTGAGAGTAAGCCGGCATCGGCATTCCTTTGAGAATTGTTGTTTTTATTAATATTTTCAGTTATTAAGGGAGGTAATAGGCAACTAATGTCACGTCCACGGGATAGGAGGGCGGGCATATTTAGGGTTGAGGATTTCAGGAAAGGGCGAATAAAAAGCTTGCATGAGCATTACCCTACATATAGTGGAGGGTCTCTAGGGGGCCATAGGTAGTGGTAGTTGTAGTCATTCATTAATTGGCTGCATCGACGGCCAGTGTCTTTAAGCACCACCTATTAGAACACTATAGGGTCAAGTCATTACTTCTTAATCTAGTTTATACATTCATTATACAAGCTTATTAAGTTTGGTACAATTTATATTTATAGGCATTTAAAGATGTTATCTTCTTTCAAAAAGGTGAGCACTTGGTCTATTTGCTGGATCTTTTGCCATTTTATATCTGTTATCTCTTCATAGGTAAGTGATGTGTTTAAGGCGTTATAAGTGATATAGCGGTATTAGCGGTAATAAGTATTTTCATTGTCCTTAATGCGTTACAATGATCACATTTTGGTGGTTCTTTCTCATTCGTGATATGGTACCCATGCGTCATTGCGGCGTGACCAATTTTAAGACGCGTCACCACCACGTCTACCCATTTGTTACTTCGTATGGTCGACGGCCAGGGTGACACATCCTCCGAAATAATTCGCAATTTTTTTCCAGAAACCGCTTTCCAAGAAGACATTTATTTCTCGAGAATTATGCGTTTCAACAATTCTTTCAGGTCTTGGTACAGCACAGTAAGATCCATATCCACCACGGATTTTTGCAATGCATCTTTCTCAGCTTTGTCGGCTAGCTGATTTCCCGGAATGTCTACGACTGCCCGGGAACTCACGCATTGGCAATGTTGAGGGTCATTAGGTTTATATGTCATTAGACTGAAGGAATTCCACTGTTGAGGTGCTCCTTCCCACATTCCTGTCCCTTCTTCATCCACAGCAATTTTCGCGCGCCCGCTGCAAAGCTTCCCGAATGGCTGATGAAGTGCAGTTTCTGTTTCACGATGACGTGAGATTTTTCGACACCTTTCTTTGACTTATATTCGGTGTTGTGGTGGGAAAAGTTTGACAAACATTATCGCTCTAATGTGCCGTACGTGAACTGCAGCAAGGTTCCTAGCCATAATTTGATGTCATTTTACGACGAATATGTTCCCTTACGTGTACTGATGTGTTGGCTATTTTTAGTTATTTGTGATTATAGTATCACATTTAGTAGTCATCGAAGAAAGTGACCGGCAACTGAGGTATTTTCCGCCATGAAGGAAAGCTGGTTAGGTCGGCAAGAAAAGGAATGTTTTTGGACGTGGAGCATAACCCGTTATCGGCATTTGTATGGGGAACGTAGTAGTAATTACTTTCGTTATAAACTAGTTACCTACTATAAAGTATGCTCGTGTTAATATTTTGTTGTTTTCAGGGGAATCACTCACAACTGAGGTAGTTAGATCTATCAAGACCGTTGTTAAGTAGGCAAAAGAAATATTATTTTGGTGTGTAGGAAAGATGGAAAGAAAGCTGACATCGATACCAGCTCTTCAAGTGCCTAGCTCTGCGTCACATAATCCACGGAGGTGTTCCTCTCTTCTAACTTGGTGTTCCTTTCTCATCTCAAACATTCGAGCGCCGCTGCGAAGAAACTTCCCGCATGTTGGAGGGTCGTCAGTCGTCATAAAGGATCGTCTGTGTTTTTGAGCTTGGTATGCTAGCTTTTTTGTCGATCGCTTTGTCGTGAGTGATTCCTTAGTTTTTCTCTGTTGTCTCCTCACTTAATACACGGGGCTGCCGCAGGTTCAGAGAAAGCTAAACGTAAGTACTTTTCACCCTCCTGTGTCAACATTGGATTTTAGCGACGTTCATAGCGTTTGTTGTGCGTCCATTGACAGATGGTCTCTTTTAATGGAAAATTGGTTGATTTTATTTGGGCAGAAACTGTAGTACTGCATCTTAGAATAAATTATGTGTTGTAAGTGAAACGGCGCTTTTTATGGCCGTAAATCTTGCGCAAATTGAGTACATTTTGCAAGCATAAAATTAGTAATATTAAGCTACTGTTTTTTCCATACTAAGTTTTTACGTAGAAAAGTACCTATTGAAATAAACCTTACAAAGGGTGCCAAAGCCGCAGGGCAGAGAATTATCAAATGACGCGAGGAGGGAAGGATAAAAACTATACATATTAACATACTATTGCACACACACTACACAAACATACTATTGCTAGCGGACGGTGAGAAGGATACATTGTAAATGATGAGATGAAGAAAATTAGACGTAGGCACTAGGGAAGGCGACCGATAAATACGGCCATTCGCACCGTTATGGAGAGGTTGGTGTGAAATATACTGCTTTGGGGTGGAGAGAAACCCAGTGTCGGTATTGGTTTACCCTTGGCGAAAGGCGTTTTGCGTTACCGCCGCCGTGTTTACGTCCCATCCGACCAAACGGAGTTATTCACTATCCTTCAACCTATCTCTATCCCCCTGCGTGCACCCTTGCAAAGCTTCCTGGACCCGAAAGAGAATTAAACGACCCTTGGTGTTTGTGTAGGCTTGTGCTTTTTTATTGCGCTTCTAGTGATTCCATTGTTTTTCCTGTTGTTCCTCACTCAATCCTGTCATTTCCGTAGCGATAGGTAAACGTACCTTTTCATCCTCTCGTGTCAATATTGAATTACAGCGACTTGCTGATCATGCATTCATGTCAATCAATGACTGTTTTTATCAGTTAGCTCTTCAAAGGTTTATATCGTTGTTTTACATTGTGTTCGCTTTTATGTGTGCTTTATGATGCTTAACTGTGTAACATATATATCACCATTGTCAAATTTACCGTTCCGGGATGAATGCCCTAATCTTGAAAAAGGATTAGCTTCTGAACTCGATTCTCTCTTTTGTATTTTTGTTAGCATGCACTGTATTGAGCTTACATTTTAACGTCTGTAATTTATGTGCTTATCGTTTTACTTTAAGACTAAGGGTTAGGTGTAAAATATTTTAAGTCTTGTCTCATAAAATGAACATTTTATTGAATGCTCTTATTACATTTATTAGCAGGAACTTTGTCATATCTCCGGACAAATGTAGACTACCCGGTTTTCAATTTTTGAACAAAACCCGGGAAGTTTACAGTTTTAATATGTGGTCTATTTTTGAAGTCCCTTTTAATGTACATAAAATGTTGGAATATTACAGAGTTAACCTTGAGTCTTGATCTTTTATGAAAATACTTCTTAATGTATAATTTAGAAATTTCCCTTGACAAAAGGGAAATGTTTGTCGTCTACTGTGATCGTTTCCATATTTTGGCCTACTTTTTAATATACACTTTATGGTATTCAAATTTTAACGGCTTCAATTTATATAATTGCAATCATAGTATAATATAGGGGGTTTGGTTTAATATAGTTTCATTCTTTCCCTATAAAATGGATAAATCGGTCTTTCGTTACTATCAGAGGGTGTCGCCTTGCCAGATTACTCCTATAAGAGCCAACACGGTAGTATTTCATCCTTTAACTGGTGAAGTAGGAATTCTTTGAGATAATGACTGATATCGATTAGTATTTCCTCCATGTAGGGATTCAAGCGGTACTCTATCTCGTGCCATAGGTTTAATACCCTTTGGAATACCGTCTCCAGCTCTCTAAAGCGTCCGTAGAATATATACGGAATGGATATGGCTTTTTTCCTCCACACGTCCGCGAATAAGTCCCCTTTCGTTCTCCTCCTGAAACCTAAAAAGAGGATATTTTATCTGCAGGAAAACGTTCTTGTCCGCGTGAATCCGCATTTTCAGCAACGTGCATAAGTACATATTTCCAGAAAAAAATGTTGATTCCTCTCTGTATGCAGAGATTCACGTTTATCGGCTATGCAGATATATTTCTGGAAATGATTCCATGCATTGGGATAGACCATGAGTTTATATTCGTAATATTTTGATGGCATTCACCGAACGTCTATGACGTTGGTAATCGAAGGGAAACTAAATTTGATATCTGAAACGTAAAGGAAGAAAATTTATTCCGTTAAATCTTTCATTATTCCATGGAAAGGAATTTTGAGTATTGATTTCCTTCCGTAAGTGAGATGTGCTACGGATGGTTAAAATCAAGTGAAGCAATTTTTTGCTGCTTTCAGGAAGCGGCTTTAAAAAGAATTAGATCTAATGTTCAATGGTGAATAGAACATAGAACAAAAAGAGAAGTATCAGGCGTGATATGGTGGAAGTTCAGCATAATGAATCACAGAAATGGCAATTTTCCACTAGATAAAAATCAGATTATCTAGTGGAAAGTTGCCATTTCTGTGATTCATTAGAACATAGAACGTCATTATTTAAAATTCTCAGCGAAGTGTCCTCGATTGGTGAACAATAGTGTGCTTATTGGCGTCTTCTCACGCACGATCGCGGCTCTTATCTGGAGAGATTATAGATTCCATGATGTCTTCTTTGTCTTGACGAGAGAGGTGTGCTGTCCTAAATTTGGATTCTTGAATTTTATTTAAGTGTTGGTCGTCTTTTTCGGTGATACACTTGGGAATACGGATTTACGGAATAGCTGCAAAAAAGTACTTGCTCTTATGATTAATGAACCTTGGGAAATAACAGCGGCAAAACAATAATTAACAGAAACAATGAAAATGCTATACTATGAAAAAAAAACACATCTATAAAACCGGAGAGATCATTTCCAACGTAAAAGTACTAAGAGAGTGAAGGAAGGAAAATGTTCACTGAAAATTCAGCAAGGTAGGAGAGTCTTATGAGGCACTATTTTGAACCTGACGGCCTCCTGAAAATAATAACGGAAAGAAAAACGCATGTGAAAAATTACGTATGAAAACTTTGCATGGAATAAATAATGTAAATCTTGGGGTATGTAAAATATGGAAAAATGAAATGGTTAGCTGGCAAAATGGTGGAGTGGAATGCTGCAAAAAACCAGCCTTCGGATTGATGACTGCTGATGAAAATTCAAGACTATAATTCCCATTTTTTTAACAAATGTTTTTAGTGTATCAATCTGTGAAAATTCAATGGAATCAGCATGAATATAAGCATATTAAATCTATTGAAGGGTTCCCTAAATGTTTCTCAGTATTTGAATATTCAGTGAAAAACTGAAGTAAATTGCCCTTAATAGAGAGAGAAGCCTTTATTAAACGAAAGTAATCTTTTAATTCGATCCTAGCCCTCTCATAATCTAGAGTATCTCTATATAATTATAAATTTAAGAATTCGAAAATATATGGTAGAATTTTATGCAGGTGAAATCTGGTATGTTATTTCTTTTTTCCGACCAGATGTAAAAAGTAAGTCGTGAACTCGAAATTGGAGGATACAATTTCAATAAACCCTCACGCCTGAAATTTCTCGTTGAAATGACGTGATGCGGCCAGAATGACATCACCACATAGGGTATATGCCCGGAGAGATTTTCGAACCTCCGAACTATGGAATTGCGAGGACATCATTCGAAGATCATTTCGAAAGCAATAAGGAAGGACAAACCTGTCACGATGGTACTTCACTGAAAGATACGGGAATAAAACCACGGATATCCCTGCAAAGGAAGATCCAGCAACGCCTTACAACTATATCGTGACGACGATCTCAGATACATGCATCTCATACCTTGTACTATATTATATAGATACAAAGAAGAATTTATTGCTTTTATTTACAATGTTAAAATACCTTTGGAATATACTGTTACATGACACTGAAGCATGGACGATAAGGGTACTAAACTAATGATATTGAAAGCGATTAAAATGCCGTGTTATCTAAGAATGATGAATATCAAACGGACAGATAGAACCATAGATTTAAAAAATCCTACGAAGTTTGGGAGAAAATATCTTTGATGAAAACTCTGCTGATTGTGAGTAGCAAAAATTATTGGTCAATCTGTGACGTAAAATTCCATTGAATGTAATAATGGAATGTGGGAAAAATTTGCAGCGTAACTGACGAAGACCAAGGTTGGAATACATGAAGAAACTTATGAGCGATGGTAAAGTGAAAACTCATGAAGAAATGAAGCAGTTAGTTTTGATGATAGTGGAGTAAAGAACTGCTACGAACCAATCGTTGGATCGATGTTTGCTGATGATGTGGAAATTCATTTTAAAAATTGGAGATAAATATACTCTGTGACTGTGGGATGTGTGTGAGATTTTAGGTTCTGTCGCCAGTGGTAAATGGGATAAGGAGCAAATCCCCTGCCTTGTGCTTGCGAGGAAGGATTCGTCCACATCCATCTGTCTTGCCGCGGTGTGTGAATGCTAGGAATAAGGCTGGGAAAGGTGGCGAGTCGGCAGCCAATCCGCAGCAGGCAATCATCCGAGAGGCTTTCGGCCGCCTTTTCTCCCGAAATTGCTGTGGGGCGTTGAGAACTCCCGCGGCGCGAACTGCCCCCGACGAAATAGAAGACGCGAACTGTGTCGTCTGGTGTTATAACCATCCTCTCCCCATATAACGGTGGGAAACTCTCCTTGAATTGCTTGAAAACCGGGAAAACTCCTTGAAATTGATAAGGAAAACTTGAAACTGCCACCTCCTTGAAAATTCCGGGAATCGTTCCACACTTCGACGTAATTTGGGCATTTATCCTTCATTTTCCCCGTATTTTCTTATGGCTCGGAATAATTCTGTCTTGGTTTATAGATATCATAATCACGAACACAGTCCCTTATTGAAGTTTGGAGGGTTTCATACTTTTCACTTCTAATGATGAAGAGTTAAGATGACCGATATTCGGTCACTTATACTTTAAAGCCTTTCATGTGTTATTTTTTGGAGCCTTTCATTTGCTATGTTTGGACTCGTTTCTGTCGTCAAAGCATCCCAGCTGCTACAGAAGTCAACTACACAGACAGCCCTATATGCCACAACAACGCGTATAGTTGCCCAGTCAGTGTTAGGTATTTAAAAAACTGCTTTCAACTTTTGTGGTGGATATTTACATAGTATGTACTTCTTTTCTCTTGTGTAAATATTTTATCATTATATTCAAATGCTTGGAAATAGAACTCCATACTATGTTCCATGGAAATGTAACTTCCGTGTTCAATTAACATCACCACTAAGGTGCTGTTAATTGAACATAGAAGTTATGTCTATATGTTGATAGATTATATTTAAATATTCTAACAGCCAACCTCACAATGCAGGACAGCCTCCTTGAAAAAACTTTCGGAAAACGTGGAATACTCTTTAGCTATAGAAATAGATTACCTTTTGTTCACACTGAGTATGTTTCGAACTGTGGGAGAAAACATGGATCATCATGAGACACGTCCTTGCATTTTCATGATTCTTTATTACTCTTGTGGAAGCAAAACGGGGAAGTGTTTGAGATGGCAGAGGATGGAAAGAAACCGACGATTTTGGAGAAAACGCAGCATAGGTGGACGGATGACGCATTTAGAGGGAGCAGTACGTTTAAAGGAAAAAATATTCGTAAAGTGTACCATACAGATTGCCACGCGAAATCATTACTACGCTAACGATAATTGAACCGTCCACAGAAACACTCTGTATTTCCCAGGCTATTTTCTGTCTCTCTCTTTGCTGTCACACATTGATTTTCCGCTGAACGAGTTGTTTAGTACAACGAGTTTCAATGTCACTGCATCATGCACCTCGATGGAAACACTGATTTACTGAGATAAAGCAACTCAGGGCTCGGCTCGAATTTTGAGGGGTGATTCCCATATTCGTTCCGAGTGTTTTTGCTCCAGTCCGAAAACAGAAAATGGGCAGTGCGAATTGACATTAGTGGTCGAAGTTCGTTAAATTAGTGTACATACTTACTACTCTACCTACAAATCGCTCTGCGGAAAATTGTAATAGTTCCCCTTCAGTGGGAAAACCTCACGTAAAACATTACGAAACGAAGTAACTTTCGGATTCGTTACTCCTATCGATACTGGAACCAGAGATATTCCTCCTCCCCACTGCTCCCTAGGGCTAACTCTATTCCGTTATTTTTCTCTCCGCCTTTCGGTACCACCTCCCATTTCCTCCCAGGGCAAAATATTCCTACTATTACCCCCTTCGATTCCCCCTTATCGCCAGATCCCCGTTCGTCCCTTATCTCGTCCCTCAATTCTCCCCGGCATCCTCTGCGGCCTCCTCCCGTCGCTACCCCCATCGCCGTTCTACCCCCCCCCCCCCCCCATGTTTCCCCGATTCGAATCCGTCCATCCGGAATGCATTTGCCTTTTAAATCGGCGGAGGAATCGCTCCAGGGGACTCTCGGCTCTCCTCGGGAACAAAAATCCTCAATCTCGTCCAGAGAAAATTGTGGAAGAGGGTTTCGGGAAAAAAAACCTGTAAAAAAATGAGAATTCCTTTATCTCGTTATGTCTTTATTTCGTTTTTTGCCGCTAGGGTAAGGGTGGTAGAGTCAGAGGAGATGGGACGTCGTAGAGGGGGAGATTCATTATTTCACCAAGCATTTATTTCCTTCCTCCTCGATGGAGATCTAAAGTTATTTGTGTCGCACATTTCCTTTGAAATTTATTTCCTTCAATGGTGGTGACGGAACGGGGAGGTAATCAGGGATCACCTAAAATGAGGGAATTCTTTGGAGAGGACCAATTAATCTTAGATAACTTAGGGTAGAATGGGATCAAAATGGGGAATGCAGGACTTTCTTGGAAATAAACCCTGGAAAAAAACATTGAATTTTCTCTTTAATTGACTAAAAATCAAGGTTAATCGTGGAAAGATCAAACCGTCCTCGATATTTACGGTGGTTGACGGGCTTATCGTGACCTTCAGTCGTTCCCCCAACCTCATTCATTATTGAAAGTTCATGGCCCGTGAGCCAATCGATTCTGACCACGATAGTCTGGGCATAGTTGAATAAGTCATAGAGGAAAAGAAGAAAAAATCTTGTTTTTCTTGCTGCGAGACTGTGGGAACTCTGAGAAATGTGAAAATAGCATAGCTTTATAAAATAGTGGAAGTCTTTGGAATCCACATTTCTTTCCCTGTGGTCATTATTGTTTTATAGCATAACCAGTTGACATTGTTTTGGGGGAGGGGAATTGAAGAAGAAACGAGCCGGACTAATAAGCGTCAATACCGACGTGAGAATTAATAACTAAATTCTCGTTATTAATAAATTTTAATGCTGATAAATTATGTGTTTCAATTGTTTCAGTTATTACACAGAAGATTGTATGAGAGGAGATAAGTGAGGAAAAGTTTAAGTTTTCTGGACGTTAGGGTGTTTGAAATACAATTATGAGGAGCCCATTAAAGAAATGATATGGTGTCAGCGCTAGTTATTCCAAATATTTTGCCCCTAGATTGTTTAAAAACAAAGTATTGCATTTTGTTTTTTTTACCCTTTTATTTTTGTATCATTACGTGACTAAATTTGCTAATTTTCATTTAAGTTTAATCAGTTTTCATTTCTGAGCATTACATCCAGATGAAGGAAATAGAACATTTTTCAAAGCAATATTATGACATGATGAAAAAATAAAACGTTCAATTTTCCACAAAAATTAAATTGACTTCCGACCTGAGTTTCAATCTTGATACATCATTCCACTCAATTTCGCAAGAATCTTCGGTATTAATAAATTTTATGACAATAACCTCTATATGCAGTCGCTGCATCGCGATCGCCTTATCGTCATTTTTGTATAAATCGAACGAATCGAGGAAACACGATCGACGTGTTCAAATGACAACTGCTGTGAGCGAGTCGTAAGGACCGTGACTGCGGTCAACGGCATCGGAAGCTCACGTTGTAAAGAGCGATAGCGACAACGCGTCGGAAAGGTCGCGCCTCAGAAGCCCCCAAAAATATCTCTTTGTCAGGCAGTGTATGTATTCTGCCGCTCAGACGTCCAACCTTGCGAGGTTTCCGTGAGAGCATGTGGCAGGGAATATTATAATGACACTAGCCACTAAAATGAAATGTGGAAAGGCCGCGCATTTCGGTGGATTGAAAAGTCGCGACCTGGTGTTATTATCATAGTCATCAATGGCACCTACGTGGGAATAAAGGATGCTGATACCCATCTATTCGACGAGGCATCTCTCTTAATTTTGTCACGGGTGCGAAATAGTATCCTAAGACCTGTGTATTTACTAATAAGTACGCGGTAGAAATAAGGAAACTTCAAATAATAAACACTGATAAAACTGAAGCATCTTCAGAAAATTACTTCAGCGTAGTGAGGCTAGTTGACGTAGTAAATATATTCTGTGGAAAAATTAAGTTTTTAATTTGAAGTTTTCTTAATTCACAATGGAATATAATGAAGTTTCGGCCTCGACCATGTCTCACGTATACTCGGCATACAGCGTTCCACATTTAGTTGACTGTATGGACCTTTTGTAAAATACGCTGATGCCAAACTTAATCTTCGCATCTTCACCTCAAGACCACGTTTGCAATCATTTCCACCCTCGGGTTAAATTAAGATTAGTTTCTTTACGGTATTATATCTGCATATTGGAAGACTCCTAATGCTGTTAGTTTACTTACTACACATCTTTATCAAGTTTTCATGTTGCTATTAGCGATATCTCATCTCCAGCCTTAAGGAGATTTATATATGAAGTGAATCTACTTGAGAGTTCATACTGTAAAATGAATGTGGAACGCCCTATAGGTTGCTTGTGATGCGATGATGACCATCCATTCACCTTCTACGTCATCTGCTTCGTTATTCGCCTGGGAGTGGCTGGAGAGGGTGGGTTGAATTGGAGGAGGAACGTTCGGGTTGTTTCGGGGGACATTTTTGGGCCGGTATTCGGCGGTCCCGACGGTTTTGCTTTTTTTATCTCCTTTCCACTCTGACGGAGTCTTTTCTTTGAAATTTTCCCTGGTTCACGGAAGCGTATTTTTAACCTCATCTCATTTTTCCCTCCTTTTTTTTCCTCTCCCGCTCATTCACTTTCCCTCAACCAATACGCCACTCCTCCTCCTGCCACTCTTTCTATGCACACCACTCCCCTCGGAGCACAGATGATTGGTTGTGCAAAGGGGGGTCGGAAAAAGTCGATACAACCCCCCTTCAAAACCTCTTCTTTCTCCGTCTTTTGTGCACGGCCGCGTGGACACGCGATCAATTAACCCCTCCACCCTTCGTTTGCGTTTCGCCGATGAACGAGGTCCATAGAAGTTTGGCGAAATCCATCATGCGTTAATCCTTTGCCGGGCGAACTGTGCTTTTTTTTGCCCCTATTCGCTCTTTAATTGCCCCTCTTGAGAGGAAGCGAAAGAACCCCGTACAAAAAGCCGGGGTGATATGGAAAGAAAGTGGCGTAGGCTTCATCCATCGTCTTCTCGCTTTAATTAGGTTACCGAATTTTTATAGGGTACCATAATGAATTAAATGGATTTATTGAATGTTTTTCTTTCAAGTAAAAACGCTCAACGGTTACGATATATTGTGTTGCTGCTATAAATATTGAAAAATGGGTGGCAAGTAGCTGGAGTAACATCGATATTTAAGTAGAGGTAAGTAACGTCAAGCGTCTCGTCTTATGGCTTAGGAGTTAGGTGGAAGAAGGGATTGTCTGTTAGAAAAAGTCTACCCCATCAATTTTTAGAAGCCTTATCTTCACGTTGAGTTAACATATTTAGTTAAATGAAATGCATCTGATATTGCGTTATTTTCTTCGTTCTATCGTGTGCGTTCGGATGTTTTTCTCCCAGTAACCCTATTTTGCAATAGCTTGAGTTGAGTTAACATATTTAGTTAAATGAAATGCATCTGATATTGCGTTATTTTCTTCGTTCTATCGTGTGCGTTCGGATGTTTTTCTCCCAGTAACCCTATTTTCCAATAGCTTGTTTGAAAATTTCACAGTTTTCGGTGCTTAAAAATCGGTGGCCCACCTTTAAATGATTGTCACTCGGTTAATTTTGATTATATTAATATGAAATTCCGATATACGCTAGCCAAGAATGTCTCTTATTATTCTGCAAAGAAATTGTTTACATTGTGTAATTTGCACGAGCTATGGAGAAAGTTGTAAACCTCTGCTAACTCCGAAACAAAACATTTGATTTTATATTGAATACATAAACAGGTTTGATACGGTGGAACCGTTTCATAGTTGCAGAAACAAAAAACTCACAGTTTTCCACTAATTAATGGAAACTAACTTTTTGAAAAACTGCAAGTGCTTTGTTTCTGCAATGATTCGATTAAAATTTGAGTTGACTTTTTCACCGTAAAGATGGCAGGAATACGGATTTGCCCAGAATAATTAATAAAATTTAGTAGTCCTAATTTTTCCCCCAATGCAGCCATCTGTCTTTCTATGGCGAATGAATATTAACCCTTCACCCTTTGTATTTAAGAGGAAAAAGGTTGCAAGGCGTAGGATTCACATGGAAAGACAATATTTTTACTTCCCCTACTTAATTAATATCCAAGCGCACGTAGTACACATTTTAATGCTCCTTCACAAAGTCAGCGCAGGAGCCAGAAAAATTATTCATTGGAGAATAAGACAATTATTGTATTCAGAGTTATCATTGTCAGGCAGATTTTATTACCCCTTGGTCTTTCTGTTAGTGCCACCGATATGCTTCAAAGATCCAGTATATCATGATGTGGGTCCGACTCATCTGGTTCGTATTTGTTCCATAATAATGATATCATTATTTATGTGCAAATTTGATAAAAAGTTTCCTCTCTGCTCTGCTATGACTGCTATGCCCGACCAAAAATGAATTAATTACAAACCATTACCATTGGGAAGGAACATTGCGCCGGTGGGAATTACTTCCGAGTAGGGTTTTTTTTGGAAAATTCAATTCCAACACTAAGGAAATCGGAATTGTTAACGACTCAATTTAAGCGAGAGCCTATCACTTTAAGGTTTAATTGTGATCAAAGTGTGCGTTCGTGACAGACTGCGCTCTCGTGGACTGTGCAGATATTCAATTTATGCTCCATCAGGAAAAGCCGCAAATTCGAAGCGGTTGAAGGGGGAGGAGGGGATCGTACCGATCAATTAGTTACCCCCATCTGTTGTCGATCACCCTTTTGAAACGGCACTCGGCGGGCGAAGCAGAGAAGCGAATAAAATTTTCATCCCCTAATTCCACGCCGTCCGTCACTCACTCCTTCCCTTAAGGACGTAGTTACACTGATTCCAACGACTGGCGCGTCCGCTGCTTCTCTTCTCGGGTAAATAATTCCGATCGGTGTATGGCAGGTGATCCGAACGCTCGGGAGATGATTCTTCTCCGTTTTTCTTGTTACCTCAGTGAGGAGTAAGTGAGCTGGGGTAAAGATTGAGGCGTTAGTTTCCGCCTGGTGCGGTTCTGATGCATCGACTCTTCATAAGACATTTTTTCATGTTCTCGCGGTAGATGGGGAATGCTACAAAAATATCCGAATCATGGAATGTCGATTGTTATTATCAATACGATGATGCGGTCTACGAAATCATTTATGTGGAGATTGTACTGTAGATTACTTGGTAATTATTAAAGGAGGCGATTGAGGGATATGTTATTTAGGATTAATTTAGATCAAATGCCTAACATTTCGAAGTAGCTTCCTACCAGTTTTTCTTTTTATAACCAGTTTTATTTATCACGAGCTATTTCATACTATTTAATATTGCATCCATCATATTGTTACTCGCTTATAATTCCTAGAGCCTGTTATCAATAAGGAATCTCTCGTCAAAAACTTTCCATCTGTGTTATCCTAAAAGGTGAAAAAAATAAATAGGATTTTTATCGGAAAACTATATTTTAGACATTGTAATTAAAAATGTATAAAATATGCTTGAAGATGCCTAAAAATGAGGTCTTATGAGAATGAAAAGTATTCTTTATTTTTAGTATCCTTTTGGTTTAAGAATGTTTTTATGGGCTGTTTCAGCTCATATTCTCCATTTTAACATATCTTATTTTCCTCTCTCTCTGTTTCTTCATGACGGCCTACTCCCAATCTCTTCCTATTTTTTCTATTTCATCCGATTTGATATACCTATCCTTTTCCTCCTTTTGCCGCGCAATCCTGGCATCTTATCTTAAAACACGCGAAACGACATCCGTCATCTATAATGCTCCATAAATAAAGTCCGACAGCACAGCTATCGCGTACCACCCGATAATTACCGTCACGTCGATATTTCACCTCTGCCTCAGTTTTTCGTACCGATGACCGATCGCTCGAATTGAGTGGCGCGTTGCCCTAATGGGGCGATCTATGTATCGAGTAAGGGGAGGGGTGCGCGAAAGATCCCCTCTCCCTCCGTATAACCCCACCCGTCCATCCCATCTCCCCACCCTCACGAAGCCCGAATCCTCCCACGCCCACCTCCAGTCCGCCCTCCGCTGCTCCAGCTCTCCGGGCCCCTAACTCCCTCCGTGCTATCCAACATCGATCTTCGCCGTGACATACAAGATGCGGTCGCGTGCATCTTCCGCACGGTCGATTGGAGGAGAGTGGGTGAGTCATAGGAGAGCGTATGTGAGCATGGTTGAAAACTCCTGAAGAGTTGATCCCAGCAGAAGAATGCTCCAAGAGTGAGGAATTCCGGATGATTCTGGGGGATTAAGGGAGTTTGAGTGAAATACCACTTCACCTAGAATTTGATGAATTTGACGTCATTTTAAAGAAAAAACTCCCATCTCTTGAATGATATCAAAATGTTAACCCCTTGCCGAACTACTTTTCGAGCAATTTGCCTAAAAGTATAAGCTGTTTTACATTTGGGATAAATTACGGCCGTGCGCTCTAGAGGGAGAATATTGAGAAAACTAGGAACTTCTAACACCTAGATTTCGTCAAAAAACTAACGGTGCGTAGTTCGTATGTTTTCTCAACTATTTTTAAAAATTAATCAATTACTCACCACAGTAACGTTTACTAACTCGCAAAAGAACCTTCTATTTTGAAGGCGATTTCATCGTACGGCGTGAAAATAAGGAGTCAAGTTAGAGACTTATTAGAGACGTGGTTATATTTAGAATTTTTACTTGTTTACTTAGAATTTTTTCATGTATAACTATATTTTATTAGCACCAATTATTTTGCAATATTTACTTCATACTTCTTACAGGAACTTAGACTAAAAAATAAAATTCGAATATGGTCTCATTTATGACTGGAAAACTATCTAGCTCAAACTTCTTTTCGGTATAGGTGCAGGTTTTCTTTTACATAAACCAATACTCTGTATATTTACATGCGATGAACAGTTAACAGTTTCAGTCTTATAAACAGTAGTCTAAAGTGTTCCAGTAATGATGACGAAGGGTTTTTCTCCTATTTTTTATGACAAAAGACTAAGCACCACGGTAGAATATTTTTTTCCAACAACGGATCAGCATGAAGTGAAGCTACTTCATCGGAGGGATGAAATTCCCCATGAAAAATTCAATTGACTCGACCGGAATTCGAACCTGGATCTCCCAATTGGTTTGCCGGGTATCAATATGTTTTACGGGTACACAACCAAGTCATCTAAGATCGAGACAAATTTCAGCCTGACCCTGACCGGCAGTTGGGAATTCCGGGTTTGAATGCCAATAAAGTCAAATGAATTTTTCTTGGAGAATATCATCCCTTTGGTATCCCTTGGAGAATATCATCCCTTGGAGAATATCATCTTTGAATTCAAAGGCATATGGCTGCATAGGCACCATACCATTTGCGCATTTCGCAGTGATTAGGAAATAGCTGGTTTTATTGGGATCAAATTGTATCAGTACCATAATGTACCAATCATTAAAATCTGGGAATGTTGAGAAAAAAATGACACATTCTCGATAATAGTTGCAATTAGCATGTGAACAAAAACTATGAATCGCATCAAACTGTAGTAATGTAAAAAATATTTTAGTGCTCATTATTGAAACGTAGAGGAGGAAGTAAACACCTCAATGCGGGAGGCGGGACATTTTGATAATCATTATTCAAATCCGGGAATCTCCTGGGAAACTGGGTGAGTGGGAAACCCTATAGATTTGAGAAGTGGCGCGATGCGGGCAGGCGCTTGCTAACGTTCCCATTTATTTTGTTTCTTGATGGACCCCTACCCATAAACTCTTGACCTCTGATCCACGATTTCGTCTATAGAAATAAAATATCCTCCTTAAAGTTCAAACTTTATAAAGATTTCATTTACTAAGGCATCGCCATCAAACATCAATCCAAAGATTGGTTTTCTGCAGCTCTCCACTTCGTTCTCCTTTCGACTAACGTTTTAATTCCTTCATTTCAATATTTGCCCACTGAATTCCTCCTTTTTCTTCTTTCTTTATTCTTGTCATTCGTTGTATCGTACCTTCCAAAATTGTCTTTAGGAGGCTGTCATGTCTCAGACTTTTTTCCAATGCTTTTCACTCACCAAATCGCAGTTGTTATAATAATCGTAATAATAAAGTAGCGAAAAAAAGTAGAAGTGTTTTGTGGATATTGAAGGCTTAAAATCATTTGATGCAACTGACAGCTAAGATTGTTCGCCCCATTTAACCACCAGTGGATATCAATGTTAGATTACTCTCTGGAAGTCTATCCTAAATATACACGCTATATGGCTCAGAGGTATGCTTGGTTGGAGGTTGAATACATGGAACAGAGAGGCAACAGCAGTCGAAAGTTAGTGTTGGAGGCGGATGCTGGATATGAAGTGAAGGGATAGAATCAGAAACGAGAAAGTGCACCGAAGAATAGGAGAGGAGAGAACAATATGGAGCACTATCATAAAGACAAAGTTTCGATGAATAGGAACTGTCACACTACTCTAATGACACTGGGCAGATTTATCCTATCGACTTCGAGTCATGAATCCTGGATAGTGTAGTGGGCCATGGATTGTTTGGGGAAAGCCAAATTTCTGTGGCTCGATTCTTAATATAAGAAATCTTTCTTCTCTGTTACCAACCTATCGCACTCGTTATGATAGCATCATTCCTCGTATTTTTTATTTTTCATCTCTTCTGCATTACATGCATTCCACCGTAATAAAGAACGTTTAAAATATCTTTTAATTTCCATTCTACTATAATAAAGCACAGAAATGGCAATTTTCCATTTTATAAAATTTATTGTGACCGTGGCTTCGATGCACTGCATCGTCATCAGGTCAAAATGTTACCTGATGATGATGCATTGCATCGAAAACATGGTCGTAATAAGTTTTACCTTGTGAAAAATTGTCATTTCTGTGCTTTGTATGCAGAAAATCCACCATATACGTCTGATACTTCTATTTTTGTCAATTCTACTACTTCCAAAATTTGACAATGTCGATATTCCATCGCCTCGGATGAATATCACCTATCACTGGTTTCATTTTCACCGACTGCTTAGGTATTATGTTGTATATGCGACTCATGACACTAAGTAATTTCGTTTTTATATCACTGTTTATTCGATTTATTCGAATCTCATTTAAGTTCACGTGCCCTATTTCTTAAAATAAAATAAAAAATGAGTAGCTCATGTATTTACCTGCTGTATATTTCTTTAAGATACTCCTTTTGGATGATTATTAATTGGCTTTTTATTTTTTTTCAGGTGAGTTGGTACCTTTTAATCTGGCACTTTACCGGAGAATGTTCGCTGTATGCAGCTGGGAAACCGTGAGTTTGCATGTTTGACCGCACTTTATATCTGGCGTTAGTGTTTTTTCGTCTTCACAAATGGCGTTCAGACAAAATAATTGTATGTGAACTTGCCGTAGATACCCCAGGGAAAACGTAATCGACAGTTTAGTCAAAGGGAAGTGTATTACACTGATTAAGAATACTTCAACATTATTCTTACTCAATAATAGAGCTTGAATTTAAGTCTGAATTCATATATTTCTCTCGTAATTCACGCGAAAATTCGACAAATGACTGGTGAATCGCGCTACGCTGCGAAAAAACGACTAATTACTTCACCTTTAAGTTAATTTCACATTTTATCAAATTAGAGGGTAATTTTTGCATTAACCCAACTAGGGTTTCACGTGGAGTGATTTTTTCAAATGAATACCGCCATTTCAAATGAATTCCGCAAGACACTGGAAAAGTTAGTCTTTTCTTATATTAATTTTACGTTAGTATTTTTAAAAATTCTTTGCTGATTACTCAAATTTTTATGTCACTTTATTGTACGTTAGAAGCAGAGCCATCTCTAATTAACCTGTGGCGTGCCGAAGCTGCATCTACAAGAAAAACAAATTTGGGCGGTTTTCAGGGCACTGTACCTTCATTGGGAATCTCGGATGTCACAGGGAAAGGAAGTGAGAGGAGGGCTTAGGTACATCCCTCCGCATATCAAAGCGGGCTCTCCCGAGCTGAATGCGGTGCGATATAAAGGAATACGAAATCGAGTTTTCCGCGAAATCCGCCCTACTCTACGTTGATTTCCCCGGGATGTTCCCGGCGAAAGGGATGTGAACCGAAATGAAACGAAACGGAGCAGTTCTCGGAGGGTTTTGTGACTGAAATGTCTCCGATGTAATCAAACCTCCTTTAGTATAGTATTAGTCTCCACTCTATGATTTTCTTGGACCTAATATTTTTTTTCGTTGTTATGGAGTAATGGTTACCAGTTAATCGTTAGTTCTGGTAGCAGCTTACATAAGTAACATAAATAAAATATGCAAATGATTTTATCTTATCGGAGTCACCATAAAAATAATTATGTAATATTCTGATTTGAGAAGTATATAGTATGGTACATTGCTATTCTTTCATCCGTTTTCTCAATAATAAGGGAGAGATGGAAAGCACATCTGTTTTCTGTCCATTCCATCTCCAGAAATATTTGTAACTCAAACCCAATTCCGTACTTAAGTGCTGATTGTACAAATGTTTGTATAGGAAGTCTTTTGTTCCCCATTAGGCAGATATCTAGCGTTTTCGTAGCAAAGTTTTAAACTCATAAAATCTTTTGGATATTTTTATCTACCTAATGTCCCATCACGTCTGCAGTTACAGTTCGTACTGACCAGATAGCCGCCTCAAGGTATTGTGACTATGTTAGGACACGTCATGAAGGAGAGAAGGAGTAGGGGACATCAATTGAGATACGGAAAGGAAGAATGTGAAATGTACGTTAAAGAGGAGTCTTTGTGTCCTTATCTGTATTTTTTCTTGTCAGTAATAGTGCGTGGAATAAGGAATGTTTGTAGTTACTTATCAGTTCGGGATTGCATCTCTCTTGTTTGACCGCTTCTGTCAGATGAATAAATGTAGCGTGGGGTTAAAATAGTATCCCCCGCATCACATTGAAACTCGCGGGATTTGAATTTTTCAATAATCTCGCCTTAGCCTGTAGCCACTGTTTTCTACTTCGTATCCGAACATAGTCCTTCCATCTACTGCGTTACACCCTCTGTTTTCTCTAAAAAAAGTTGTTACAGTGCATTTGTATTTCATTTTCCTATTGTTCTGGAATTGATTTCGCATATAATATCCTACTCTTTTTGGTAAACGGGAATTGAATACGTTTTGTAAACTTAAGGCTCTTGTCCAGTAGTCGCTGTATGTATCATGCTTAGGTATATTGCACGAAGGCGGAAGGAAGTGCTCTGCAGTATATATACTTACTTGCATCCTCCAGAGTGAACGTTATTTTACGAGTTGCTCGTTTCCGATCTACGCTTTAGTTTGCTCTCTGGAACGTGACTACTGAATGAACCGGGGGATACAAGTGTCATCGAATCAAGTGCATACTCGAAGCCGGATCGTTTCGATAGATGGTGAGCTCAGACTGGCTAATCTGAATGCTTGAGAGCTTTCACCCGGCATTGTCTATTTCTGCTTCGCATGTGATTGAAATGGGTTGGAGGTTATTATTATGCTTCGGAGATATCTTGGCAATTGGAGTCACAGGAAAAAAATTAATCCGTAATGCTGTGCTGCTATCGACCGTCAGTAGTTAGTGGATGTTAATACGAGGAAATCGGAAACTATAGTTTCTGGTGACAAGCGAATGTAAGAAATATCAGAGGGCTGAAGCGTCTTTGCAGAGGCTTCAGGAGGAGTGTCTTGGTATGCGTAAGTCATTATCGTGACTTCTCTTAATCATATGCTATTTTTTCTCAAAATATATTACTGGTCTTGATATTCATATTTAAGTAATATTGGTTAATAATTCTTACGTCTCTTTCAAATAGATATTGTGATATTGTACCTTATTCATAAGGCTCTTCCGAGCTGTGCATTCTTAGAATGATATTGGAGGCGTGTGCAGTTACTGGTAGCCTTTCATTCGTAGCTACTGAGAATACTAGGATATTAATTTCTCATCTTTGATTGCCTTGCAAAGACTCCGGATTTTGGAAGTACTCGCGTACCATGATTACTACGCCGGATGTCATCTCATGAGTTTACGGAGAGAAAACCTGCCAGCAAGGCTCGTTTCTTGCTGACTTTTATTGGATCAAAAGCGATGTGTCGTCATCGAAATAGAAGGCATCTCTCCAAACTTTGAATTTCCAGAGGGTAATTTTATTTTAGTAAAGGAGGCTCAAAGTTACGCCACTTTCATCGGGTAGTTTTGAAATAATTCGAAACTAATGGTGCTCAGAAATATAGGAAAGATATAATCAAGCAAGGATGTAATTAACAAGGGCTTGGTTTTGAAGATTTCGTGAGAAAATTGAGTGTAGACTATTTTTGCGAAATTTGTGCAACTTTGACCTCATGCATATTGTTAATTTTAGAGTACTAAGGAAAATACTTTACGTCATCGCATGCACAGGTCTTTTGAAACTGCTTATGCAAAGTTGCAGCTTCCTGGCTTTAAAAATAAAATTTTGACTTTGGCCAGCTTTTTTCGATTTCAGCCCACTGTGCGTCGTTGCTGCACAAGACTTATTTTCCTCGTTTTTCGGGCGTTTTCATCTCGTTACCCGCGGTTCATCCACGTCCGGTTGAGGTCCGCGTAACCTTTTCCGACGTGAAATATTCACTCTCACGGAAAAGCTTCCGTGTTCTCACAGCGCGTGCATGCACTACTAGCTCTACTTCACGTGACCCCGTGGCAACTGTCGCGCTGAAGGGCACCTGGGTCAGCTGGTCAACCGACCGCTGGGGAATGGGAGGGGGGCACTCTTGAGTTTTCGCTCGCGAGTTATGTGCGATCCCCTACTCTTGACCTAAATTGAGTCGACTCCGTCCGCGGCGTCTGTTTCTTTTTAAGGCATTCTCGTGGAGTCGTGTCAGCTGAAAACATAAATCAATTTCGCATGAATCTCAGCGGATGGGATTTATTCTCTACATCTTGAGAGACAGACTCAGGAAGAAGTATTGGTTCGAATGAATTCTTGTTTTTCTTTCAGAGAATGCGCTTTGCTTCTGGGGATTGATTGGGCTGGTGTAGAGACCAGAGAAGTACTGGTTTCCTAATCCGAGGGTCCGGGTACGAATCCCGGCTGTGCCGGATGTTTTTTTTTCAGTAGTACCCTAGTCTCTATTTGGCTACTGTATGGAGAATACTTCAAGTGCAGCACTCCGTCCGGTTTGTGGGTCGTAAAACTGCGGTCCCCTTGGTGTCTTACGTTAAGAGCATGCTAATTTGTGACGCTGCATTTCTCTCCACCCCTCCTGCTTTCCCTAAGAAATCCTTCCCTTACCCGGACCTCAAATATGACGCAAATGACGAAAGACCGCGGCCTTTCCCGGTGGATGAGATGTATGAAGTCTTCTCTGGTTAGGCTTTCCATAGCCGACGTTTTGACGATCAACTCGCTCAACTTCCTCAGGGAAAAATGGAGTGCCGAGTTTGGTTTTGGCCAACCAACCAAGCATGTGAGTCATCAGTTCTTCAATCCGATGATTGACTACTTGTCGTCATCCATTCTTCCCCATCGGATGTTAGCTCCATTTATTTTTTTCTGTTTACATACATCACCTGATATTTCCTTTTTCCCAGTTCTACACTTTGCGAATTCTCCCTCTCGTCTCGTGACTGTTCGCCAATGAATTCATCGATACATTTCCTTCAGACTGTGAAGACCGTTATGCCCTCCTGAATAGTCATTTTCCTTCCACTTCTCTTTTGTTGTTTGCAAAACCCTTGCAATTGCTGGACTGCCGTCCTAACTGTTGTTTTGGAAGGAGATCATAGACATCGGGACACACTATTTTTTTATTTGGCGATCCGCCTGTCGAGATCCTTTCCGGTTGTTATCGAATTTCGGGTAAACATCGCTCCAATCAACTCGATGCCAATTCCGTTGATGGAATCACTACATGTGGACAAGTGGACGGCCAAATTGGCCTAATTGCTAGGCGAGTGAACTGCTTACTTCTATACTACCCTTAATGAGTGAAGTAATTTAACTTTACCTACTGTTTCCTTTCTTTTCGTTTATTTAAAACGTTATTAATGTAAAAATGCAATTTGACTCAGTCTAACTGCCGTATTCATATTTACGTTCCTGGGCAGGTTTAAGGAAGTTTGACCGGTGATTTGCCTTAGCCTCGTATTGTTTTATTGATTCTCCTAATTATTTGAACATGGCTCATTATCGGAAATTATTTTTACAAAAAATGTAATTATTTAAATCGAAATGAAGCGAGGATTTAACGTGCAAATGCAGGTGTCAACATTGGAATCCGTTACTTTGTCTCATATGGTTAAGATTAGGCTAATACCGACTCAGAATTTCTCTCCGCCTTTCCTCCATACCACAAGTAATCCCTCACTTGACAAATTACCCACATATCCATAGTAGTTCAAATAACCTCAGTTGTCGTTCGCTACCACAAATATTCTTCAAATCGACCTTAATTGTACATTCGGTTTTCGCTCGAAATCAACGTATTTACCAGCTTTTGCAAATGTCCGGTACTCACCTGCAACGATCCGCTATGAGGCCAGCGGTTTGGGTTTCCCCATTTCTATCCAGACAAACAGCGTACGGATTGTCTAATGTATCTGGGATATGCCTCTCATCGCAGCCACTGGAATGAGGGATCGCATCCCCTCTTTATCCTCGGTTTTGCCATCACGCGAGGTTAATATTTGCATTTAATTAGGAAATTGTGCTTGAATTGGGTATGTAGTTAAGTCTCAATTGGGAATGTAGGATTGAATACGTGTTTGTTCGTGATTTGAGTCGAATATTGGCCGAAAAAAATCCCCACTTTTATACGGGATCTTGATGACTATTTATTTGAAAGCTTCGGAAGGATTTTCCGTCCATCAAATGCATATATATTTCATCCGATGCAGTTCTTTATTTTCTCAGCGTATTAATGGACGTTTTTAATCTTCGACTGTCCGGAAAAGAATCGGTCATGAGGAACGGAAACTAGACTTTTAATTCTCCAGGGATTGTTTTTAGAGAAGGAATTATTCCTCGTATTTTTTCAGCTTGGAAAGCCGAAGTTTTATCGCTGCCGTCTCTTCGTAGAGTAGCTATACTACTGCATTTGCTCTCGTTTCTTCTTTCTTTTCGTCGGTAGCGTCGATAAACTCATACGCTCTCGCTGGAATTGTTGATTTATTTTAATCCCTGTTTTATATTCCATAAAGCCCTTCCTTGGTCAACTATTTCAGTGAACACGAGAGGTATTTTTTCACATTTCACCAGCCTTTTCATTGAATTGAGATATTGAGTGAAAAACAGATGAGAGTTTTGAGGCGCCTGTCGTAATGAATACGATTCTCCCTGTTTGGAGTCGACCGCAGGAGATCTATTCCGTGAAATTGCCCGTCGGCATGCGGTTAACCTCGGCTCTTAAATCTCGTCTTTAGGTTCCTGTGACCGTTGCGGAACTGCGGCCTCCCGTCAAAGAAAATAAGAGCAGTTGAGTAAACAATTTGGGAGAACGTCCTCCCCTTGGGCTTGACTCTGATTTGATTCTGCACGGTTTACCGCCCCACCCACTCATGTTCGAACCACGAGGGTGTCTTTCCAGAAGGGAGTTATCTCTTCAATGCCTATTTTCTAAAGCATTTGGCAGACTGCTCATCATTTTTTTTGCTTTCTGAATGATGTACTTGAATTTTGGGTCGTTACTTCATGATGCACGACTTGTAACTTACCTAGTGTTCCCTCTGGTCTAAGATTACTTATAAAATTTGGTCTCAGGTGGGTGCTGATAACCTCTCTACAAGTTTTATTGGCCCTTTATTACCTGATTTGTTTGTTCTGGTGGAATTTATTATTCAAATTTTATTTGTCTTTCACTTTTAAAAACAATATTATTGAATATTTTTCAGAATGTTACATTTCGAACTACGTTGTGATGTAGGCTGACATTTGGAAATATTCACTGTGTTAAGTGACCTATGAGAACTGAGAACATTCATTAAATTGGCGTCGCTTGGGGAGATAGTGATAATCACTGTTCAAAGTGACCATTCCAAAAGAAATAAACAAATATGCCTGTGTCCTTTCTATCCACTATTCAACCCCAGTACTCGGAATTATCAATTAACATGCCTCCATTTCCGCATAGAACAATATTTGTAGCCAGGAACAGCTCTGATGAAATTACTTCGAGTGCCATTGTCAATGATTTTGAAGAGAATTTGAGATGTGATGTAACCATTAATGCTTTTAATTTATTATTACTGGCTTCATATCTCCGAAGAGCAGATCTGATGGAGAATAGAGTGTTATTAATATAATATTTTACGTAAACGTATGTTCTGCCAATGGTTTTACCAATCGGAGCGAACGAAGCAGCAAGATGTAATATTTCACACTTTGGGAAATTTCATGGAAATGCTTAACCAAGTTCTTGTCTGTTGGCAGTGATGTGGGATTTGGGTAAATGTGGAATGTTTGCGGTGGGAAAGTGGGAGGAATAGGGTTAGGAGTATGTGGATGATGAAAGAATGTGAAATGGACGTTCCCGTTGTAGACTGTTTAAAAGGTGCGTGCTTCGTTGATTTGGCCATGTTGTGGAATTAAAGAGCCTTAAGAACAGGAGAGCGCGTATGAAGTAATGTACAAATGTAATAGAAGTGAAAGATATGTGCAAGGGTATGGCGGTATGTAACATATTATTGAAAGAGAGCCAGTTTACTAGGCCTGAAACCAATTACTAAGCTCTTTTGGCTGTGCCTACTCCGGAGGGGAACAGTGTGATAAGTATGATGCAAGTTCTTATTTTTTCCACGACCGTGAGGTGGCTTTTTTGCCCTACCCTTGTTATTAATATCCCGCAATTTATAGAAATACATCATTTTTTCTAATTCGTCTTAAATTTGCGGTGCGTATCCTATACCTTAAAGCAGCAGTGCCCTCTCCAATTTTCATTATACCTACCATGTTTGGAACATACCCGTATCCACTTTCCGGCCCTGGGCGATTTGAGAAACGCTGAGAGGGTTGCCTGTATCCTGGGTCTTGAGTTTTTCCCGGCCCCCGTGGCCACGAAAGAGTGCCAATCTTGAACCGTTGAAGCCACTGCCAAAATTGAGATAATGATACGAGAAATTCGTAAGATTACGTGCGAGCGAAATTGGCATCTACACCGCGCGTGTTTTTTGCTCGATTTTTTTACTCCGCTGCTAAAATATTTCTAGAAGTTGGAACTTTCGTTAGAAGCATTTCTTTATTTTTTGTTTAACATAAAGAGAGAAATATTTCCTTCCAAGAGCTGCTGTGTGCGGTGCTTGTTTTTAAGAGTTCCTTTTTGAGCAAAGATCATCCCAGAACATTTCCTGGTTTCGGAAGAGGGAGAGAAATAGGCATTTTGCTAAAGAATTGCCGAGAGAGCTCCGTCGCCCCTCGCATTCCTGAGCTATATTTTTTTCTGCTCCTGTAAAAACTGATGCCGTGTCGATTTTGTTCGTGGTTCGTGAACTCTTGACCTTTTCCGTTGTCTTTGAGCACTCAACATCATACACTTCGTTATAACGCTTGTTGTTATTGTGTTAATAAGCACGATGTTATAAACCCTCCTTACTCTGTGAACTAATTGTGACTCAGTCATAGAATATTTTCGTAATTTATTTTAATTTTAAAAGGTTCACATCAGAAAAGTATTTTTATATGAAAATTCCAAGTAACTTACGTTCCATGGGAAATTATGTTTTAGTTTCAAAGATAAATAATTGCTGTTACCAGAGCACATTTAAATTTCCAGTGGTCTTTATTTAATTAACCTCTTATTGAAACCTAAGTTTGACATTTTGTCATTCTCGCCATTAGAGACCTCGTAACCTTTTTCAGCTCGTGGTTAAAATAAGGTCGGTGAGCATCATTTGCAGTGGCCGTCGTTTGAGTCGATCCAATCTTTAGTTTTGGTGCTTTCTTTAGTATGGCGTGACCGGAATAATTAGTTGAAAAGAATACCTACGCTTTAAAAAAACACACACACAAACGTTTCTAGCCGTTGTGGCGATCCGAATGTATTTATTCCCATATGCCAGGGCAGCACTGAACCGGCCAAGTTTTTCACGATTTTCTTTTAATTTTCCCAAGCTTTAAAAAAAATCATGTCAGGAGATTATAATGTGTTGTTCAAATACATATCAGGTTTTTAAAAATCGGGAGCATATTACGTCTCTTGTATAGTTGTTTTTTTCAATTTCAGTACTTTGATACCTGCTATAGAATTTTATTTGTATTACTTTCCCTTTTCAAATAGAAATTGTATCCTTGTATTGGGAATCGTGATCATCTAATATCTTTGGCCGCACACATTTGGTTATGAACACGGGAATAATCAATACTATATATGTTTCGGAGGGGCATCTATTGTAATGGGGAAATTTTACATGTTATTTATCAGCTCAAAACGATAGGAGAGGCCTACCTAAATGAAAATCGTGTGGAATTTTACGTGGGGGTATTTAATGTATAAATAATTCTTAACATTAAAAATATTCTACAGGAGTTAAACAGTTATTTGATTTTAAGGAGTGACCTCTATACCACATTGTTATTATCTGTTTCAGGATTTATTTATTAATGCTCATATGAAAGGTAAATTACCTGCAATAAATCCATTACCTCGTATATGCTGAATAAAATTAAGCTAATGGTCACTTCGTAATATTAATATTCGGTATTATTGTATGGCATCATATATTTTGTTTAGATGATACGGATTTTTTGTGAAATAATATATCCTATTAATTAGCTTTGATTTTGCGATTCGTGATAATTTAATTGAAAATATGGATTGCGTTATAATATGTGTGTTGTAGCGCTATCGGGAGAAGGAGCAGATTTTCTCGCCGATAACACTCTTGAAAACACAAACTCTTTCCAAGCTCGGGTGAGAAAAATGAGGAAAACGAACGAAACACACGTATTATCAATCATAAACTTAACTTATCAATATATTTTACAAATCACAAAATAGAACCAAAACAATTACAATAATTTACCCATAGGTCGAGTGCCAGGCGACCGTAATGAAAGTTTCCAGTCGGAAAATAGTTTAAGTTTAACAAGTACGAGAGGTTTAGCTTCTCTCTTAAGTACAAAAGTGACTTAGTCAGCAGGCTCACACAACGGTGTTACCCGGTCGGCGTCTCGGAAGCAATAGAGGGCGAGCTTAGACACGAGTCCGCTGAGGAGGGGGTCTGTCGACAAGGACGAAGGTGGAATGGGTAAGGTCAGGAGGTTGGCGATTGGTAGCCTTGGAGGGGAGGAAATAATGGGATGGGTGATAGATAGGGTGGCAGTTTTTAATTGGAGCGCCAGGAACTGTTTTCTGGCGTCGGCCGCAGAATACAGGATCACAGCCTTTTTGCCTTGGTCAGGATGACCGCATTTTTGGTATCCTTCCTCACTTTACTGGCTATAAAAGCGGGGCAGGACCTGGTGAGGGAAAGGTGCGGCGAAAGGTGCGGCGAAAGGTGCGGCGAAAGGTGTGGCAGAGGTCGTGGCAGTAGTCGCTGGCAGTAGTCGCTGCATTTTGTAGTCGTAGGCATTTTGGCCGTCGTTGGCGCACATGTCGTTAGCGCGCATGTCGTTCGGGCAAGTCCTTCGGCTAAGTCCGGAGGATAAACAGTCCGCAGAGGAGAAACTGTCCAAAGAGGAGAATTGCCCAAAAAAAACGGGGGGGAAAATGCCACATCCACTGGGGGAAATCAGGCACAGAATTGACTCCCGGATGAGGGATGATGATTGAATCAACGACACCTTTTTTCTTGCTAGAGGGACATTTTCACTGAATTCACAATGCCAGTTTATGGCTTAAGAGGCAATTTACTGAACAATATTGCCAAGATACTGAGCACACACACCCACAGACAAGAACCTCCTCGAAAGTTGCCAAGTGCAGGAAACATGAGAGCAGTATACCACAGCTGTGATTCCAGGCGACAGGTGAAGATTGCAGATAAACACATTAAACAATAGATTTTAAGTATTCAACAGCCTTCAAAAAAAATGATGAAAGTATATTCTGACTGTCACAAACATGGACCAGTAGAATGATATGATAGCATCTTTGATATCAATTATCATAAATAATTTGGATGTCCAGCTGACAACATCCAACAAATGAGAAATAAATCTAAGTAACAAAAAACCAACACCCAGTAGACGAAACATCTGACTCGTCAGGTGTAATAAATTAACTAGAAAGAGAATATTGCATAAAACAAAGCAAATATTCTTGAAGGCAGGATTATACAATTGTTCAATGAAAGTAGACTTGTATTCATTGAAAGTAATAGTATGCAATTGTGTGACATCAGTTAAATATACTTTAGAAAATTATAATAATCATACATATATACCAATATTATTTTATATTCAAAGCTCACCCTAGTAATAATAATATTATAGATAATTAAAGTATAACAATATCATTGTGTATTTCAAGTTCACCCTAGTATTAACAATATTAATGATAATTCAAGTATAACAATAATTCTGTATTCCAAGTTCACCCTAGTATTAATAATATTAATGATTAATTCAAAATTTGTGAGTGGATCCCCCATATTCATGAACCTTAAAAACTAATTACATGGTTTTATGCAACCACTTGGGTTGCACTGTTAAGCATAAACACAGTCATTGAAGAAGTTGGGTTGATAGCACGACTCAGAATGAGAGGACAATCAATTTCATGGACCTTAAAACTAATTAAATGTTTTCGCACAACCAATTGGGTTGTACTGTTAAGCATTGATAACTCAATGAAGGAATTTGGGTTGATAGAAATGACTCAGGAGAAGATTGGAGTCATTTTAATGACAAATTAGATTGATATCTCTCCAATGTCACTACCCATATGTAAGAAATTGTTTTCCATGAAAAAACAGCAAAAAATGGAAAATTAATTTGGGTAAGATGAGAGATTCAATCAGTTCTCGGGCCAGGTTAAGTCAAACGTGTTAGAAAAAGCTAATAAATAGAAAAATAATTTAGTGGCCACCGTCATGGATTATTCAATTCAAAATTTGTTGGGGGTTGGAACCCCAGACCAGCTAAGCATGATACAAGAGCTGGGTGCTGTTTGCGACAATCATTATAATTGCCGGGCGATGGGATCGCACCCCCTACGCCAGATACATGACCTAACAACCCAATATTCAACATACATAACCTGACTACAGAAATTAGATAGCCAGGTAGAGACAGAAAATGATAATGTTTGCAATTACACAGTTAATCACCATAAAGAAAGCACTAATCACCCTGGGAGGACAATGATATAATCACTGTCGATGTCACACACATGAATCTTAACAGCCATTGACCCTCCGCAACTTATCTGGAAGCGAGTCACCTCGGGAATGTTCCTGGCTGTTCTCCCCACATCCCATTCCAATCAGACCATTCGTCCTCCAACAGATTTCACAGTTTGCACACTTTGAGAGGAAGACAACATTAAGTATGGTGATCACTGTGTTCACATTATTAAGTATTAGTATAATAATATATTAATAGAATAGTACATATTGATCAACTAAAAGGCAACAAATAACAGTGTGTTTAAATAGAATCATAGTATTTCATTGAGTTAATTTGAAAAATGCAAAAGTCACACCATATTGAGCTAATGAGAATTCACAGAGTCACGATGATAAATTTTTAACTGAGAGACATGGCATATTTTTTCTTTATCATGTGATAGCTCAAGAACAACTGTTACAGGAGAGACAAATTTTTTAATAATGAAAGGACCTTCCCAAAGAGGCATTAGCTTGGCTGTTCTCTTGTCTGCCTTTGAGCTAATAGGATGATTTTTACAAAGAACTAAATCTCCAGGGGCAAAATTTACTGGAGAGTGGAGTTTGTTAAAAGCCTCCCCATGTTTTGCCCTTGCCTTTTTGAGATTGGTGACCACTTGTTGCAAGTAGGCTTTCCTCTGATCATCCTTAATTTTATCCTCGAACAGCTCAATAGGAATTGACCACTGATTTGTAAGAGGATGTGGCAGTTGTCTACCAAACATTATTTTGGCAGGAGATTGGCCAGTGCTACCATGTATAGCAGTATTGAAAGCAAAGTTTAGATCATAGAGGAAAAGGTCCCATGTAGAGTGAACATTGTTACATAAAGTTGTCAAGGCAGATTTTAAATTTCGATGAAGTCTTTCGACTTGGTTAGCACAAGGGTAATATGGAGATGTGAAAACTTGTTTTATACCAAGTTGTAAACACATCTCCCTAAGCAGGTGTGACTTAAAAACTGAAGCATTATCAGAGACCAGATATTTTGGAAAACCAAACTTGGAGAAAACTCTTTGAGTGAGGACAGACACAACAGCACCAGCTGTAGCCTTTCGTACAGGCTCCATTATACAAAATTTAGAGAACCCATCAATCAGTGTTAAAATATACTGATTACTACCCTTTGTGGATGGAAATGGGCCGACAAAATCGATATAAATTCTTTCCCAGACATCAGAAGGGATGTTAGAAGATAACATACCAGGCGAAGAACAATTTCTAGGTTTACATGTCTGACATAAGTGGCAATTTCTGACCATGTCAAAAATTTCCCTTTTCATATCCTTCCACCAATATTCCCTGCTAATTTTCTCATAAGTTTTGGACATTCCCAGGTGAGCGCCAAAACTAGAGCAATGAAAATATTGGAATATCATTGGTCGAAGCACGACAGGTAAAACAACCTTCCCTCTAAGAGTTTTTGAATTGCCAAAACATAGCAGCTGGTTCTTAACAAAATAATTTGCACAAGACAAGGGATCTTTCTGCAATTTCTGGAGAACCTCCCTCAGAGTAGGATCTGACCTTTGATGGTCTCTAATATTAACAAATGATAAAGGAACATTATTCAATACACAAGCCATTGGTGGAAATAGATCATCACCAACTTTAGATGAATCAATATCACTAGCAACATTATCACTAGACACAGGAACGACACGAGAAAGGCAATCAGCTACATTATTGGCAGTTCCCCGTACATGATGGATGGTGAACTTATAAGAAGAGAGTTTAAGAACCATTCTACCCAACTTTCCCAGCTGTTTGGGATGTGAAAATAACCAAGACAATGCACCATTATCAGTATACAAATGAAAAGGTTTTACTTGAAGGTACACATTGAATTTCTCGACACCCCAGCATATAGCCATACATTCCAACTCGTAAGTCGAAAACTTTCTTTCATGGTCCAATAATGCTTTACTAGCGAATGCCACAGGTATGAAATCACCGTTTACTTTATGGTTTAACACTGCAGCTAATGCGAGGCTACTAGCGTCAACAAATAAGTGAAATTCATCCTCGAAACGAGGGAAAGACAGCACCGGGGGCTTAATCAAAGCTTGCTTTAACTGAATAAAAGCTTCATTCTCTGCCGTTGACCAGTGAAAGGGAACATTCTTACGTTTAAGGCGATTTAAAGGAATAGAAATTTCAGAATACCTTGGAATGAACTTGGAATAGAAACCACATAACCCCAGAAATCTCGCTACTTCCTTCAAACTCTTTGGAGCAGGGAAATTTTCGATTGGCTTAACTCTATCAGGATCAACTTGAAGTTTTCCATGGGATATCAAGTGGCCCAGGAAGGTGAGAGACGTAGTGCCAAGTTTAACCTTCTCCTCACATACAGTAAGTCCAGCCAAACGAAGTCTCTTAAGGACAGCATCGACGTGATTAATATGATCCCTGGAATTTTTTGAATAGATACACAAATCATCGATATAAGGATACACACAAGAATACTTTAGATCTCCCAGTACCTCGTTAATTAAGCGAGTGAATACTTGGGGAGAATTGGCAAACCCGAATGGCAAACGAGTATATTGATATATCCCGAATGGTGTGACAAAAGCAGTATATTTCTTCGAATTTTCAGACAAAGGAATTTGATGAAAAGCAGAATTAAGATCAAGTATGGTAAAGTATTTCGCGTCAGCTAAATATTGAAATGCATGTTCGACCGACGGAGTGGGATAACCGTCTATTTGAACCTGCTTATTAAGCTTACGATAATCCACAACTAACCTCTCCGTACCATCCTTCTTGGAAATTAAAAAGGCTGGAGAAGACCAATTTGAGTTAGAATTCTCAATAATTCCCTTGTCGAGCAGCGACTGCACATGTTTTTTCATGATCTGTGCCTTAACGGGAGATAAAGAGAACGGATGACTCCGAATCGGGTTACAGTCAGTTAATTCTATTTCGTAAGTCATAAGCGATGTGGTCCCCAAATCGTGGGTCATGACATCGGGATATTGCGACAACAAATATTTTAACTTACTTATCAAATTATCCGAAGATTTCGATTCATTTTCAATGAGAAAAGGATTGCTGCAAGACTCTGTCGACCGACTGCTGCTTGGCACTTCGGGATACGCACTCGATGCGCAATTGTCAACTGAATAAGCGATAAAATTTAACTTAGTAGCGGGAGACGTTTCAAAAGAGACAGCTTTCGGATGAACAATCATATTGGATTTCCGAATAAAATCAAGGCCTAGAAGAATTGGAAATGGAATATTGGCTACATAAAATGTATGCTGCCAGGAAAATTTGTCGATTTGAACCTTCAGTTGGATCGACATCCTTAATTGAAACGGTTGACCAGAAACTGTTAATAGCTCGATAGAATCGGAAGACTTTTGAGATTTGCCACCGCGAATTTTAAGAGTCTTGAAGAACTTTTCGTCGCAAATAGAAACGGAACAACCAGTATCAATGAGGGCATTGCAAGAAACAGACTGAAGTTTTATCGGAAGAAGGGGCAAATTACTGTTACAATTTTGACGTACGCTCATGAAACTCACGGCTGGTTGGCGTGTTTCACGGGCTTTCTTCCGACATTCCCTTGCATGATGCCCAATTTTACGACAATACGAACAAATTATTTGCCTTGCGGCAACTGGGGAGACATTAGGAGAAATACTATGAAATGTATTGGCGTACTCGGCACAATCCATCAATTGCTTTGACGCCTGGGTTATGACAGAGTCTAGCTCCTCAAAGGTCGTGGGCTGGCGAGCAAACATTACAGCGGATTTCGTGAGAGGATTTAACCCTTGAATAATTAACCGAACGGTTTGGCACTCGGTGAACTCTAACGCCAACACTTGAATCGCGTTACGAACAGAACATACGAAATCATTAGGAGTTTCACGGGGGAACTGAAATCTCTTTACTTTAGTGGTAACAAGACGGTCAAACTCTCGATCACTTACAATTCTTCCCCAAACTCGTTTGGTAATTTCGGCCCACGAAAGATTCTGATTTAACATAGAGAGCCAAAACTGATGAGAACTAGCTGGCAGCTTGGTAATGACTAAATACAACAACGTAGACAAAGGAACTAGCGAAAGAGAGACGATTTCTGTCAGTTTCAACATGAAATTATACCAATTTTCTGTATTAGAAACCTCAAATGGTGGAAAATCAGCGATCAGCTGCTTCACTATGACCAGACCTTCAGACAGCGGCAGAACAGGTTGCATTGGAACTGGCGGTGCGACATGGGTTGGATTCTGCTCGTTCACCTGGCCTCGGGGAACCACGTTGGGTGTGGATTCCGCCGGAACACCAGAAGTTTCAAGTGTAAGCACAGATCCCCCATTAGATCTAGCACGCCTGTCCTCGGCCGTGGTCAAGTAAGCCCTTGCGTACTGATCGACTGAATCACCAGGCATACTGACGAAACTCCACTCAAATTGCCGGAAGATAAGACGAAAATACTTCGTCACACAAGAATTCACACACTAAACTCCGACAGGAATTTACAATGACCTATTCTAGGGCCTCGAACTGGAAACCAGGAACACGAAATAAATTACGAAAAATAAAACCCTTGCCTATTTAGATTGCCGTTAGCGGCAAAGACAAAACTTCCGTGAAGGAAGAAAATGAAATACCAGAAATAATGACGATCACAGATCCTCATACAACACTCACCAACTGCGTTGGAAAGACAGGAAAAGAATAACCACGCTCTGCTACCAGTTTGTAGCGCTATCGGGAGAAGGAGCAGATTTTCTCGCCGATAACACTCTTGAAAACACAAACTCTTTCCAAGCTCGGGTGAGAAAAATGAGGAAAACGAACGAAACACACGTATTATCAATCATAAACTTAACTTATCAATATATTTTACAAATCACAAAATAGAACCAAAACAATTACAATAATTTACCCATAGGTCGAGTGCCAGGCGACCGTAATGAAAGTTTCCAGTCGGAAAATAGTTTAAGTTTAACAAGTACGAGAGGTTTAGCTTCTCTCTTAAGTACAAAAGTGACTTAGTCAGCAGGCTCACACAACGGTGTTACCCGGTCGGCGTCTCGGAAGCAATAGAGGGCGAGCTTAGACACGAGTCCGCTGAGGAGGGGGTCTGTCGACAAGGACGAAGGTGGAATGGGTAAGGTCAGGAGGTTGGCGATTGGTAGCCTTGGAGGGGAGGAAATAATGGGATGGGTGATAGATAGGGTGGCAGTTTTTAATTGGAGCGCCAGGAACTGTTTTCTGGCGTCGGCCGCAGAATACAGGATCACAGCCTTTTTGCCTTGGTCAGGATGACCGCATTTTTGGTATCCTTCCTCACTTTACTGGCTATAAAAGCGGGGCAGGACCTGGTGAGGGAAAGGTGCGGCGAAAGGTGCGGCGAAAGGTGTGGCAGAAGTCGTGGCAGTAGTCGCTGGCAGTAGTCGCTGGCAGTAGTCGCTGCATTTTGTAGTCGTAGGCATTTTGGCCGTCGTTGGCGCACATGTCGTTTCGGGCAAGTCCTTCGGCTAAGTCCGGAGGATAAACAGTCCGCAGAGGAGAAACTGTCCAAAGAGGAGAATTGCCCAAAAAAAACGGGGGGAAAATGCCACAGTGTAATACGCTTGTATTTTGCCAAATGCTACATCATTATCAGTACATTAAACCGCTGGTATACCCAGTGTACTGTAAGCAAAATAAATAGAAGTTTAAAAACTTGTGAGTATTTTTTTGTAGATTTTCGCAGCTCATGTTTATGGTATTCAGGTTTCTGGTTCTGCGATTAAATTATTTAATATTATGCGACAGTTTCGCCGTGCTATGATGCCGGCTTCGTCGGGCTTTTAAGAACCCGAAAGCCCGACGAAGCCGGCATCATAGCACGGCGAAACTGTCGCATAATATTAAATAATTTAATCGCAGAACCAGAAATCTGAATACCAACTGGTGAGTATGTTGAACTTTTAGGGAGGAAATATGGGAGATGGGAAAAATAGGGAGAAAAAATGGGAATTTATATGCTTAACGCCACATGTTATCAATAAAAGAATGTATTATGGAACCTTACTGAGCTATTTATAGTTAGGTATGCATTTGCAAAACGTGATTATTTTCCTTCCAAATGTCATCAAAACCAATACTCAAATAAAACATGCGTGTTATACCTTTTGTCTTCGGGCAGATATAACATTATTTTTATTGTTAGAATCCAACTGTGATTGACCAGTGTACTGATCACAGTGTAAAACAATTTCGATGTGAAATTCAATAACTAATTATGCTCGCAACAGCGGGTTGATTGGACTTAAAATTGGGTGCTTTTTGAACCCAAAATTATTCAATTTTCCTTCTCAGTACCAGGACGTTATGGATTACTTTGCCGTCCGCACCGTTGTCATTAACAGTCCTTTGCTGGATGAGTCGAAAGGGGCACTCTGTAACGTACGGGTTGGCAGTTAAATCATTGCATAATTTCGCGGTTCAAGTAGTACCCGAGGGTCCAAGTAACCTACAGGTATGATATGCTTAATTTTGGGTGACCGTGCTTTTGATGACAATTAGTATATATAGTTACGCTCATCACTGACTGACTCTGTAACGCTGTTAGATGGAGCCACAGTCACGAAAACGCATTTAAGCTCTATGAAGCCCTATTACTTCAAGGAAGCGTTAGACCGGTGGTAAAGTAGTGGATTCTACAGTTGAAGGTGTGGAGATCGATGCCCTGGTGTGGTGAAACATTTTTTTCTATTTTTTCATAGTTTTTTCACTTATCATTTTAGATATTGTGTTTTCTTCATGGTGACTTCCATTAAAATATATTCACGCAATTTCTTACTCTCTAAAGTGATGCAATCATTAGACTTATTAATTCCGGGGAGCATAGCGAGTTAGATGGAGCCACTGTCACTTAAATTTTAAAATGCCGTTATTTTTACCTGAGGACGTTTTTGCTTGGAAAGTTTGCGTACTTCAAATGAGGAACTTTAATAATTTAGCGAAAACAGCAAGAGGCTCATATGTGGGTGCCTTTGGTGCCGTAGAACTAACTAGTAGAGTAGAACCTCACCTAGTTATCTCGGTAACTTGCATAGATGAACGGCATGACATCGCTGCGAAATCTCCACGCAAGCAATGCTTCTCCTCAATCGTGAAATCCAATCGCCCTCCAGTCCATCTCGCATCCTCCTGCCCTTCTTCCCCTCCTCTCCTGCTGACCCTCCCCTCATTTTCGGCGGCAGCATCTCAACCCTCGCCGCTCGCGCGTTTGGTATCGTGACCCCCTGCAGGGCATTTGCCACGAGAGTTTCCCACTTGATCCCTCATCATCTCGGACCCCTCCGTATCTGTAGCGCGCAAGGCGATCCCACTGCCCCCTTGCATTTGAATTCCTTATGAAGTGGATTTTGGAACGCGGGAGGGATACAGGGCGTGCGTTGCCGAGATCTGACTTGGGCTGTGCGATGCAGTGATGCCTCGACTAAAATGTGTTGGAGATTACACATTTCGACGTTGATCCTCGGAACTATGCAATATGGCTCGAAGTAGTGGCGCCCTTTAGCGCACTTTTTTAAGAGTAATAGTAATATTTTTTTGATCAAAAGTCTTCAGAAAAACATAGACCTCGTGAAGAAGATAAAGTACATATCTTGTTTTCCTATCATGACTAAAAACAATATCAGAGGTGCTATGTATAAAAAATACATCTGAGTAAACATGGAAACAGATGCTACCCAAGAGTGAATCAAAGACTTGAATTTTGTCAAACTAGTCGTTCTGGCGGGCAATATAGTCTGATACCTAAATTGGGGGAAGAATGCTGGGTTTCTGTTAAAATGCATTTGTTAAGAGGGAGTAAATTGTTTTTCCTTGAGCTTTGATTGTGTGTTGCACGTCTTTTAAGGTAGTTTGAGCGAGACATATCACCTCACCTAGAATTCGATGAAATTGACCTCATTTTAAAGAGAAAAACTCATCTTTTCAATTCTATCAAAATATTAACCCCTTGCCGCACTACATTTTGAGCAATTTGCCAAAAAAATATCAGCAGTTTTATATGGGATTGATTACAGCTATGTGCTCCAAAGGGAGAGGGTTGAAAAAATTAGATATTTATAACGCTTAAATTTCGTAAAATAACTAAATATTTTCTTAAATATTTATAAAAAATTAATCAGTTACTCGCCGCAGTAATTGTAACAGAGTCGCAATAAAAAACGTTTATTGTGAAGGCGGTTTCAGCGTACGGCGTGAAAAAATGAGTCAAGTGAGAGACTTACGTAGATATATTTATTTAAATACCGAGAATGTTTGTCATATGTAACTACAATTGTGCGCCATTAATATTACAGCATTTAGTTCATGCTTTTTACAGATGCTGAAATTAAAAGATAAAATTCGATATGGTCTCCATTATGACTTGGGAAAAATCTCGCTCAAACTTCTTTTAGTAATTGGTGCTGGTTTTCTTTTACATAAACGAATACTCTGTATATTTACATGCGATGAAAAGTTAGCAGTTTCAATCTTATAAACAGTAGTCTTAAAGTGCTTCACTATTGAAAACGGAGGGTTTTTCTCCTATTTTCCACCGTGGCCCCTATAATCCTTAATTAAACAACCAATCCGTACCTATCCTAAATGGCGCAAATGAACCCAGTTTTTGCTCGCATCCAAAAATAACCAAAAATTGATCTTAATGAAAAACTTATTTTAAAAATCTGTCCGTGGGGCAATGGATGAGGGGGATTGGTATGTAACTATACAATTCCGAATTGAAAAATATGCTCGGTTGCTAACTGATAGAATCTCGACAATTCTGGCGAAAGCAGTAGTAAATAGATCGATAGGGTATATCATAACAATACTGTTCATTAGTAAAAACTTCTTGGGTTTGCCACCGGGTAAGGCTTTTTAAGGCCAACGTTTCGACGAGTGACTCCCTCGTCATCAGGGCTGAGACTGATGGCCGAGTTGGTCCATGAGTTTTTATAGCTGGCCAAGGGCGGTTGAAAACCCATTGTTGACCGGCTCGTTCAAGGCGGGTTGAATTTTAATTGTAACCGCGACCGTTTAATTTTACTGAGTAGAGGTCTCCATATTTGGCTGATGTGTACTGCCCAGAGTCTCGATTAACCTTCTTCTCCTCCAAACTTATCTCGATAGCCTCTTTCATTGAACGATCCCAGTATCCATTTGAACGGCAGAGGATTTTGGTGCCGTTAACATTGATGGAATGCGCATTATCTAGACTATGCTCTGCCAAGGCCGATTTTTCGGGTTGAAATAGTCTTATATGCCTTTTGTGTTCCTTAATTCTGGTTTCCACCGTGCGTGCAGTCTCTCCAATGTAGACGATGCCACACTCACAAGGGATGCTATACTACACTCCAGGCACTCTGAGGCCGAGGTTGTCCTTTACTCTTACGAGCCGATCTCGAATTTTCCCTGGAGGTCTATGGATCGTCTGAATGTTGATTTTTGTAGAATTCTTCCTATTTTTCCCGAGATAGTGGAAATATAGAGAATGGAGGCTCTTCCCAACGGCTTTTCATGATCTTGATTCGGTCGCATATTTATTCCAACGGTTCTTTTCAAGGCCAAATGAAAATCTCTTTCACTATATCCATTGCGTTTGAACGTAGTTTTCAGATGTTTCAATTCAGAGGGAAGAATTTCTGCATCTGCTACCATTTTTGCCCGATGTATCAAGGTGGTTAAGATGCCCTGCTTATGGAAGGGGTGGTGGTGACTTCTCTCATTTAAGTAGAGGTTAGTTTTTACTAATATTATTCGCCGGGAAAGCCTAAGATCTTTTTAGTACTGTTTTAAGTATCCACATTTGGAGATCTCGATTTGTAGCTTATATGCGGCCGAAACAAAAATTACATATTAGCCTTCCTAATTGTCCCCGGCGACCGATTCGATACCAAATGTGCCCGAAGCGCATTTCTGTGATCCCGCCTCTATGGACCCTTGTTTTCGGAGCTTCCAATCCACGGTCGACCACCATTGTGCGGAAGCATTCCGACCCTGCTCCTGGCACGATGCACCTTCAAGAGTACGTAGGAGATGGATTAGTGCATTTACGTGAGGGGGCCCTTCGTATTTGGAAACAGGATCAACGATCTGAGTATATTGCTTGCGGCTTCCATTACTCAGTCGTGTTAACGTTACAAAATCATTGTCCTTGTGGGTAGGAAAATTTAAATCGTCTCGCTAATAATGGGATAGCTTTTGTCTCAATTTTGTGAAACGTCATGGTGTAGTTATTAGAAATGTTGCTAATGTCATTTATACGGAAGTAACTTAGTAAATATAGAAATTGTCCAATAATTAGGCCTAAAATTTAAAATACTAAAAGATTCAACAAATTCCTCTTAATTCTTCCTTCCAACATGTCACAGGTTTTAAAAAAATTGCTTCAAGTTTTAAGTGACAATTTTACTCAAATTTGTTTAAAAAATTGATCAAAACATTTATTAATTATCCTTCAGTTTTAAATAAAAAATTTGACCAGCACATGTAGTAGAAATTTGACCTGATATTTCATAAAACATTGACTGCGGTCAAAATATGTTAAAATATGACCGTTGGACAGTGGCTTATATGATTTTGGAATTATATCGTTCCCGGTGGCCGACTCGTGGCCTAATATGCCTGAAGGGCATTTCTCTTGAGCCTCGCCAATGTGGGCGCTGTCTTCGAGCTGTCGCATCCACCGTTACCTCCGGAATCCTTCTGATCCTCGTCTCCACACAAGCATGACGCATATCCGGTGGCGCTTCGAAAACGGAAGGATGGATTGACACGAGGTGAGGGGCGTCGCATTCCGAAACGGTCGTTTGCTGGGGCGGAATGAAATTGGACCACCGCGGTGGTCCGTCGACCGTCCAGGGGTGGGGCGCGGTCTCACACTTCGCCTGTGTTCACGTCTCTTTGGCCCGGATGACGTGCGGCTGAACCGGCAGTACCTAGTACGTGTCGCCGTTTCACCCCCGACCAATTCGCGGAGAAAGCACTTCGTTCCTCCTCTTCCCCTCCAATCTATAGTAAGTATTTAACTCGATGAAACACCGCTAATAAAAAAACAGCATTTTTCATAAAAAATTAACATTCCGCAGCATACCCGGAAAACATAATCATTTATAGACAAAAAAGCTGCGAAAGTCTTCAATCAAAAAAACCGCTAATATTACTTTTACATTGTTAAAATTATATAAATCGAGGTCGTTTGACCGGTGGTGATTTAATGTATTGTTTTTTGTAATACAATATAGTTTAGCTTTTAATACTATTGTAATGAGAAAGAAAACAATCAATAATTGAGTTATTTCGTGAACGAGAATGGGTGGCCCTCCATGCACCAAGAGTTCAAGCGAAATTTAGACTATTTTAAGAATTTATGTTTCCACCAAAAATATTATTTTTGCTACTGGGCCTAATCTCTTTACTACACTAGATGTTGACGTAACCAAATCTATCTGAATATTCTGTTCTAGAGGGCAAATGTGTAGACTCTGTTAGCCCTCGTCCTAGTGAGTTTATATTGTCCTTTTGTCGATGAAGACGGGGGAGTTACTGACGGGTTACGAGAGAAACCACAGTGTGTTACTGACGGAAGGGTCTGGGATCAGAGCCGAGTAAAGCTCCTTTGGACATGAACAGCCTTGACTTAGCTATTCGATTATGAGATTACTAGGCATTCCTTGAGTACCACTGACAGCAAAATGGTCGTCCCCTTCCCTCATTTTTTGTATTTACCTCTCCGTTGACCTGACATTACTATTTCATCTGGCATCTTCTGGTTGAAGACCCAAGTTTTATGCATGTGTCTCATGGAAACCTTAAGTTGGGCTTGACTCCAGAGAAGTTTGTTCATTACTTTGTACTTGATGACGCTTTGTTCGTCGGCTATTAATGTGAACGACTGACGTCATCATTGCGGCATCAAGGACAGGTGGGTAGGTTGGGAAATATATAAGTATTTGGGAATAGAAGAGGGGTGGAGAAAAACCTGGCGTTAGAGTTAGCTCTAAGCGGAAGGCGCCAAGTGGTCCACAGTATAACGTACCACCCTTCGGACGGTGCATTGTACTACTGAACTGTATTGAAATGCTCTCTACATGGATCCGAAGTACAAATTGGGACTCTGCTGATGATTCTCCGCTGCGGCAGGGTTTCGAAGTCGAGTCCTCGGTAGAGAAAGGAAGTATTCTAGGCAACACACCATCCCCTGTGAACCGCTTTTATACAGTCAGGTTAAATATTTTCTTTGCATGTTATCCGATTGTGACGCGCATATTTGTCGATTTAGCCCACGTCAACTTTTCGATAGTCTTTAGTGATTCAGAAAATTCGAACATACAGTTAACATCGCATACGTTTAAAAGCTGCGGCATTTAATGGTTAAATTTTACCATACTTAATAAAAACGGGACTAATTAATATTGTTAAACTATAAAATGCATAAAGTATCCTTGTACTATGCTCCCGGGCCTCCAAGCTTTGAATAATAGACTTTTTAATCAATCTCTGTCAGCATTCGCTGTCTATGCCTCTCCCGTATTCCACCATTCCACCTTCGCCATCCCTTCACTTGCTTCGCGTCAAAACTTTCATCTCCAGGGAGCCGTGCAATCCGTTGTACTCGTCTCGACGAGTGGCTACCTGGGAACGGCGTGCTTCGTGTCCGTTTTGGAGCTTGCCCTAGGTTTGGAGCCAAATTAATTCCTCGTGCCCGGCGAGGATTCGGCCTCCTTTGCTCGTGTAACTGCATTAGGGCAACGGAATGATAGAAAATTTTGATAGAAGCATCATCCTCAGTGCCTCCAATTCCCCAATTGATAACCCTGGCATGTTGGCAGGCAAAGGCCAGACTCGTTCTTGGAGTGCTATAATTCTCGTGTTGGTAATAGAATGTCAGCTGTACGAAATGCGTGGATAGTACCTATAATGACTTCGTTTCATGATTATTCCGGAAGCCTCCACTGTTAAGTATTCAGAGGAAAATATAAAAAATTAAGTATACAATTAATTTTTGGTTTATTGTTCAAATTCTCGAACTTTATTCACTATCTCTGAAAAATTACGCCTTCAATGCGATTCCATGATTGAAACCTTGCGTAAAGATAAATAAATTTTTATGTAGAAAAGGGATGAATATAAATGATGATCTGGAGAAATGCGGAATTGTACAGGTGCTGCTGAATACTCCCACTCATTTTACTATAGCATAGCCTTGGATCTCAATATAGCTTTTTTAAGCCATTTTAGTCGTGTCACCGATTGTTGATGACATAATATTTTATCATAACATATCGTTTGACCGGTTTTGTCATTTATATGTATCAGTAATAAAACAGTGTGGAAAATATTTATGAATAATTTTTTAAGTCATTATGAGCAAATTACGCAAAGTTGCGTCTGCTACAATTTAGTCTAGACTTATTTTCTCTCCAACTCGTCGTAGGACCTAGGAAAAACCATGAAAAAGCAGCCCCGAATTTAATTATAACGTAATTGAATAATTTTTGAACACTTTTGTTTCCATAAATACACGAAGATGGTCTAGTGTCCTTACACCGCCTGCCATACCTCCATTAGGCGGCTCGCGGGGCACTGCGTGAAATAGATACATATTAAGGAAGCGTTTGGGAAAACCCCTTGGATGGAAAATTACAGGCTGGACTGTCCCTCGACGTAGTACCATTCAATGGGTGGATAACCTGTGATGAGGATCTCGTACAATGTTTACGACTAGGGAGAAACGCGGGTAGGAGGAGAGAAACGAGGGAGACCTTGGATGAGGGACGAGGGAACCAGTGAGTGGTGATTGCTTTAGGTTCGCCGGGATTACGGGGGTCTTGTGGACTTAACTTTAAATGGGTCTGGAGGGTAAATATATTCATGATGAGGAAATTTGGTGCAGCGTGCCACCGGAGCCCTGCCCGATTTCGCTCTGCAGTTGAAGGTCAGTGGAGAGGATGTTGAAGCGTTAAGACTCGATTCTCTTTCCTGAACCGAAGGCAGATGGAACGGTGTTTTCGCAAAATGGCCCACTATTTGAGTGCCGTTCCTCGTCTTTGTTGATATTTGAATTTTTGATGGATCTCAACCCTCAAGGGACTCTTATCATTCTTTCCTCATGCTTGTTCCTCCTCGATCTTTCCGTGACACCAACCCTGTTGTTAATTTTCCCAAAATTGGAAACGAAGTCAAATTGGAGGCTGGGCTTTCCATAGCCCAGAGATTCCTTTTCTATACCAGAATTTGGACCATATTCATTTCTCTTGCAACCCTCTCTTGATCTTTTTTCTACGTCCTCTTTCAGCACCTACTTTTAGCAGTTTCTTAGATCTTTTAACGGTTGTTATTATATTACATTTATTTATATTATATTATACTCCTTTGGCTTTGTGATTGCTCATGTGATTGTTAGTGACTGTTTTTCTCTGTTAATGTTTTTAATTTATACATCAGTTGCATCCGACAGCGTAAATTACCTGCATGATGTTATATACGATTATCAAATAAACAAAATTAGTAAAACTATGAAATCTTTTGGTAAATTAATCCCAGCAAGATTCTTGTCAGTAGGAAGATGTCATCTGTAAAGCACTGTTGGAAAAAATCTCATTCAGTGATCAAGTTTGTACGATAGCTTGAATGAATTAAATGGTGTTTAGGCAGAATAGAGTATTCTTTCCTGGATCCATCGCATTTGGTTGCTTTTTCACTGCGTTTCGCCTCCAGGAAGAGAGACGAAACGTTGTGCAGAAGCGAACAAACGCGATGGATCCCGTAAATAAATAAATGCATTCATTAAAAATTGCGGAAGCATGGAGAATAATAATCAAGTATGTTTTAAATGTTAGCTGTATTTTATTACCAATAATTTGATAATTATATATACTAATTTAATATTTATTTTGCCCTGAATATAACTTTACGACCTTCTTCACTATATATATAATATAAATTACCAAAATAATGATTTTTCAAAAACTTTTCACTTTCAAAGTCAAAAGTCCTCACGCTTTTATTGAAAATATGGAAAAATCTTAAATATAACATCGGTTAACAGTTTTTTAAAATATTTATTCATATCATTTAAAGCACATTTAACTTGTGTGTTTGAAACACACTTTAAATCATAGTGGCCTCGGGCTGATGGCCCCTGGCCTGGCTGAGACTATGTTAAATATTCGGAGTGTTTCGAAATATTTGGCGCTTTCGAATGCACCATTGTATTTTTCGTCGCTTCAAAAGTGAAAAGAACGTTTTTTTTGTTAGCATGTTCCATAGCGTCACCATTCATATGCGACCTCCAATTCCACCGTGACTTTTTATTCTTCCCTTTTTTGTTTCCATTGAAAATATTTAGGAATGACTATGAAATAACATTGCTTGACCTGTGCTTGACACAATATGTTGTGAAGAATTTCTTTTTTCAAAGTAACTCAAGAAGTTCTGCTACTACCTTCTTAATCGATTCTAATTTTGAATATCCACCTAATCTTTAGCGCCTGCTGCTGAAACCAGGTTCTGAGATTAAATTCTTCTCCGGGCAAAATGATTTTAGAGTGAAATAGCATTATGGTCGCAAAAAGTGTCGTCTTGGTTGAAATGGAACTAATGAGACTTTTCGGAGACATGTAATGGACCTTTCTACCATACTTCTCCAAAGCCGAAATTCGGATTTCGTGTAGCTTAATCCACATACATCTGCGCCCTGGCATTTTTTAAATTCTCTTGTGATTTTTATTATTACTATATTATATTTATTAGAAGCTTTAGAAGAACATTTATTAGAAGAACACGTGTTAAAAAATCCTCATCCTTGCTGTTGTTCCTCAATTTAATACAAACTAATTCAAGGTTGAATTTTCTATAAAATAGTTATGGTAGATTTTTGCCCAAGATTTCATGAATGATTTAAGGGAAATAGACCCAGCTGTATTCCACACAACTGTTTTGAAAAGGTGTTTTTGTGGAAATATTTAGTTATCTGCTAGTGTTCGTAATACGCAATTTTAATACTCACTCGAAGTGGATGCTCGCTGAAATTGTACTGGAAAATGGATAGTAAAAATTAATGCAGTTGATTTCAAGAAGCCTATGCAAGACGTGTAAATGACGTGTAAAATGCAGTAGCAGTCATTTAACGCGCATGTAGAGATTGGAGTGACATAGAACCTGTCGAAAATCTTACTTGATCATTTAACTAAAGCCATTAGAGGCCACACTCATAGATTTAAAATCTATGCAGCCTGTGGCTGTCAAGTAGAAATTAAAGTTGTTAAAATAGTGAAGAAATGGACGATTTTGGAGCAAAGAACGCATTTTTAATGCAAAAACCAAGTGTATAAATAAATCGAATGTTAGAAATTAAATCTTTATTCTGTCAGCCATTCAATAGTGGAAATTTCTTCCTTGATATCTTTTGTGCATGCAATTATTAAAAGAAAAAAAACATGTAAAAAGAAACCCATCCAACGAATTTACTACTTATAGTTATAAAAGTTTACAAATATGGGTAAAAATGTATTCAAATGTTTTTGTTGTTTTTACTATTTTCTGGTCAGTTTTTGGTCAAAAATAGTGTTTCTGCAAACATTCAGTGTCCTTGATCGCCAGGAAATACCACTAACAGTCGTTACGGACAGACATTGGTTAGATATAAATAAATATAGAAATTGTGCATTGATACGCTTAGTTTAACCGTTACCTTTTGGCACAAATTGTAAGTCTTCCTCACCAATGCAAATATTTCCGCTCTTCGCCAGTTCGCCACTTTATTATTTGCTTTTTTATGATACATTAATAAAAGTACGAAAAATGCATTTTCCGTATATTTCGTTATCTTCTCTGCCTCCTCTCCTCATGACCTTCTTTCCCTTTACCCTTTTTTATCTTCAACCCTCCACTCGGAGGAATTGATATACCCCCGGGAAATTCAATTTCTCTTTCCTATTTTTTTCTTTCTGGGTCTAAAGCGGAAACGAGCCCTTAATGCGGGTAAATTGTATTGCTCTTGTCGAATTAGGTAGTTCAGCCTTGCCCTACCCTCCCCCCCCCCTGGCCACTCAACATTCTCCGCCTACTTCACCGCCACTTGCTCTCCTCTACCCAAATGTATCGATTCGTGAAGAAGTAATTATTCCATATTAGATCTCTGTCCTACATTTGGTTATCGACTGCTCTTTCTACCCCTGTTCTGACCTTCTGCTGGTACTGGTTTTTGACCTTGAGTGTAGTAAGAGAAGGTCGTTCGATACTGGGTTATCTGTTCGATACCCACTGTGGCTAGTTGCTAGACAAATTTCTCCCTGACCTTGGTTGAACAATTTCGACCTTATAAAAGAGGAAAAACTGAATTGAAAAAGTTGTCACAGTTTTATGTGGGCATACATTTAAGTCAGAGATTGTCTTCTTCCGCTAGCCAGTATTGATAGTAGTTACTAAAGTAAAATGCATTTGATGCATGAGAAATAGAATTAGCATTAATCGCAGAAATGTAGTCATCTTTGAATTGATGGAATCTGAATTGAAAATGAACTACACTTGTACGCAAATGAATTCGGGCCTGAGATTGTCTCGTCCCGTCTCTGCCATTATTAATATTTACCGACGGCGTAAAAGGATCTTTTATGCAAAGAAAGACAGAAATTGCAAAAATCGCTTTGGGATGGGTTTAAAATATTTGTATATTAGAATAGAAGAATCTCCAATGATAGATAAATAGCTTCAGTTCTACAATGAATAATTCAAATTCCTAGACTGTCCTCGAAAATGGACCGTCTGAATTATACATTGATGTCCCCAATTTTTTTGCCTCCAATGAGGAAGAAAAGAAGCACTTTTGAGTGAGAGAGAGATGGGTTTCTGTGGAGCAAGCCCTCGTTACGAGCATCCCCGTAATTACTCGTCCTGGGCAAACATAGTTGTATTTTTGACGCCTTTTAATTATTTCACACATCCGCCTATTCAATATATCGCTCTTTGTCCTCAGCCCCCCTCCTTCCTATCCTTTATCCCTTATTCATTCTCCTCCCCGTCCTACGGGGCTCAACAATGGCCGTGGATTTAATTAATGCACACACCGACACAAGGGATGGTGAGAGGAAGGGGGATTTTCAGAACGGGAGGGAAATAATGAAAATAATAATGTGGGCTGCGACGATGATGATGATGGCGGTGATGTATGTAAACTCTGTGTGGTGTACGCTGCGTCTCTGACGATCTGCCCGTTCATTACCTTCCCCATGAATTAATCGCTTCGGCAAAGAGGGCATTGTTCTCCGCGGACTGAGCGTTCCGTGCATGCATGCGCTGTTCATGAGTCCCAAATCCTCTTCCGCCATCCCTGTCCTCCGTCCCCGTGAAACACCGCGGTGTCGCGTCAGCCGTCTGCTCGACTCGACACACATCTATCCGTGCGCTTTTATCCACCCAGGGTGTCTATTACGAATCTTATCGATCGTTAGGTATCGAGTGACGTCGTCATCGTTGATCCCACGTTTCACATTCTACCGAATTCGGCTCGAGGACCTTTTCTTGATGACTGTATAAATGTGGCAACATCAGGTGCCTTGACGCTCGATACCTATCGTTCGCAAGGTTCCATAATTACTACTCATGGGGGTTATTCTGTAACATTTTGGGTTCGGATCGAAAAATCTAGGGACGTCTGCAGAGGGACGATGGCAGACTCAGCCTTCGAAACGTCGGTGCTCTGAGGTGCTTCTAAATCGCACTGTTACCCGATGGGAAACTTGACATCCCTTCCAACAAGATGAATATGTTTTACGCAGAACTTTGTAATACCCTTTAAAGGCAGAGTGAATGTAGCAGAACAAAATGACCAAAGATTTCTCCAAAATTACCATTCATACCTCAGGAAGGAGAAGCAAGGATTAACGGGAAGGAGAACCGAAGGCTACAATTTATACTAAACTGTTAACACCAAAATGCTACACACTAAGTATCTGACCTCAAGATCTCCTCTTGTGAGAGCCACGTATTTCTGCGTTGTATTTGCGCCAATTTCGTTCGTTTGGCATCCTGCTGATTCAGGAGACTTTCGCCTTCAATCTTTATACACAGTCGCCTTCACGACACATAATACGAAAGATTAAAAAAAAACTAAATAGGTAGACTAAACGCCTCGCAATGAACCTACTCTCGCCAGCTGCGAGCTAATAACTTGGGTGGAAGCCAGAATATAAGTCACATTTTCCTTTTATTTCACTGTATTTTTCTTCCCTCGTCTTTTGTCACATGCTGAAAATTATTGTTTTCACGTTTACCTGGAGGTTTCACTAAAACTACTCTCACCTACTTTTGTTTTCCTCTTTATCTACGTCATTTATAATATTTTCCTGTGCACTGCCCCAACAAAGCCTGCACCTAAACTGGATGATATATCATATTCTTTTATAAATTCCTTGGAAAAATTTTATCGCTACTTCGTTTATTTTTTTTAAAGACAAGTGGATTCTAATGTGGGGGAATTTGACACAGCCTATTTTCGAAATTGCTTATCTAATGATACAGTAGTGAATCAGGGTTCTCCGTATCGAATTAATTGTAACGCTATATTGTGGGCATATGAGTTTCCAATGGATTCCCTTCAATGCTCTGTTCTAGTATGTAGCTCTCTGCATTGCGACCACCTTTTCAACAATTTTTCGTCTAGATTGAAACCTAGGAAAATAAAGATAACGCATTCTTTTAATGGATAGAAAGATGAATCGATTGGCACAATTTTCATGCTGAAATATTTACAATTTACATGACTAGAGGCATCTTTCGCGGACGCTCATGCAGGTAGACATACAGATTTAATATTATTAATCTAAATGAAATATTTGATCTCGTTTCAGCATGTGAGTTTTATGTGAGGATATACTTAAATCTTCACGGACGGTCGTTAAATGAGGGCAAGGACCTAATTAGTTCAATTTCTCCCCCTAATTAAGTCTGATATTAACAGATAATAATCTAAAATTAATATACTGTGACACATCATGTGCGTGCCTTTTGTAACATAATATGTGTAGCTTCTAGAAGGCGACTTAAATGTAAAGGAAAATGGTGGGCTCAATTTTGCATGGAATAAATTAGGATATTAATAATAAGTAATCTAATTTAATGTAGGTATCTAGCGCACCAACACCGTGCGCACTCAAGTAGCGTAGCATGATTATCCACTGGAACTTGTAGATGATAGTTTCGGACCTTATCTGGTGTAATTCCTTGATATCAGGGATAGAAGAATTAACACAACAATTCCACATGGTAATAGATTTATGGACACGACCGGTTTCGGCATCTTCACCTGAAGATTCTGCTCTGCGGTGAATCCGTCAATAAGTCTATTACCATGTGGAATTGTTGTGATAATGCTTCTATCCCTGACACTGGAACTTGAGTTAAATGTAAGGGAGAATCTGATGATTTTAATTTCGCCCAAAATTAGATTAAATGTGTATCTTTCTATTTATCCCTTCTCCCCATTGGTCATCTTCTTTCAACATACTCCTTTCTCCCTTCTCTACCTTCCCGCAACCGCTCAAAATTCTCTCCTGGCTTAGTGTTGGCTTGGAGATGTAGTGTGTATCCCTAAGTACACAGTACAAATCCTTCGCAGCAGCGCAGCCTCCCTTTTGTGCCGGCCCCCCTCCTTCCCGTGGACCACCGAGGCCAAGGAGAGAAAAATTGCCCAGCGTCCCCGTGTCTAAATTGCCCAGAATCCCCTGCCTCCTCATCCCGCGGTGCTCTTTCCTCCTCCTTCCCAGCCCCCTACTCCGCTACCGCCCACTTGTGCCCCCCGACTGCCTCTCCGCCATCTCAATCTCGCTTCGTCCGAGTCTTTCGTTTTTTTCGCACGGGCTCCTCCTCTCCACTCTTTCCCTACCCCACTCCCACCCTTATTCCGTTCCCGCAGCTTCCATAGCGCATCCAAGCATCATCCTTGGAATGTGCCGAGTAATTCAGGGACTGGTAAGCCTATTTTTGTACGCAATTTACGTTAATATTATAACAAACAAAGCGGTCGGATATTAAGGCTTGTCAAAATTAATGAAAATAGTATCCCCAAAAGCCGCAAATGATTGTACATACATTTCGTAACTAAAGAGGCTGAAATAAAGGTCTAGAGTAATTTGCGGTGGGTCAACGCATGACCCGCGGTTTGCCCACAAGTTTTCTCGGGTATTATTTTCATTCATGTGGTGATTTTGGACTGAGGACGAATTGATGGGAGGGATAGGGTTGGTGTTGTGGTGTTGGTTTCCCGTTCTGAGGGCCCGGGTGCGAAGACAGGTGAAGGAAAATATTTAGTGGAGCCCCGATCCCAATTCGGTTGCTGAGTGGAGAGCACTTCAAGAATATCATTCCGTCCGTCGAATAGGAAGTTAAAGTGTCTTCCTAGGTGTCTTTTGTTAAGATTAGGCCAGGTTTCTCTCAATCCATCACCCATTCCCAAATAATATTTCTCTTCCAACCTTCTCACGTGTACTTCATGGCGTAAATGTCCACCCAGAATAGCCTACTATCAAATTTGAGACATATTTTTAGCTTAATAATTCCTCCCATTACCAAAAATATAAATGATATCATATCACCTTAGTCTTTCCATTTTTTATTCTTTGTAATAGGTATCGTATTAAACATATACACGTGCAAATAGGGATGTAAGGCTTATTTTTCTATATTAGGTAATTTTATGTATGCTGCATTATTGAAGAATTAGTGAAATTATGGTCATGATGACTCTTCTCTACTATCGCGGAAGAAATAGAAATAACTATTTCGAGAGTTTTCATCGTCCATTTTTAGTTCCTTAATTTTTGTTATTATAGCAATTGATAAAGGCACATTTCACTATTCGCATTTCTTGGTATTCTTTCTATTAAAAGTTATTGACGCTTTTTAGAGCTTGTGAGCCCACATATCGAGGTTGTATGCATTTATTTCAATAGATGAGGGATTGGAAAACATTGAATCACCGACAGTTAAGTCAAAGAAAAAATATCGTTTTAATAAATCTCGTGCGAGGTTTTATAAAACATATATTTTGACTCGTATCCCCCACCTCCTACTTTCGAAGATCTTAACCAGCACTCTCTTGGGAAAAAAAAGATATGAACGGGGTTAAAAGTACTTGGCAGTTTTAAAAGTTTTTAATATTGGTATTCTGACCCGTATTAATGTTTGCTTATCAAAAGTAGTTCCTTTGATAATGATGTGAAACATCGAAACCGGTCAGATTGCCTCCGCCTTTAATACGCCACCATCAATACTTGTCAGGTTACCATTAATAAAAATGTGGAAAATTACCAAAAGAAACTAACAAAGAAATAAAACCAAGCAACAAAATTAAAATCGTAAATAAAACATCAACGAACTTGAAAGCTAATATAATCTTGAATATGTCCATATGTTCTTCTTAATGACTGTGAATTATATATTGAAACCATTTTGCCATAAAAAGGGTTGTGTAAAATATTTTTCATTATGTATCATTTCATTATAGCTCTGAGGATTGTTAAATAAATATCCGAAACGTTGGCAGAAGTTTTACATATTTTATTTGACTTAATACTCCTGATATGTACACCATAAAATATAAGAGGTCGAGAGAACATATCATTTGAAAAATTACCAAGTACATTTATCCGAGTTATGTGCAAATTCTGAAAAGTTATTTCACGCGTAATTGATTTAATCTTGTGAAATTGAAATGTAAAGTTGCTAATGCGCATTATATAAATTACGTAAAAATAGCTCCGTGTACCTCCATGAATGGAACGGGGGAGGTAGGGGGAATATGCAAATAATCTAGCACATGTTTATTCCAGTGAAATCGACCCTTCAACGTGAAGAGAGCAAATTAAATAGCAATTTTGTCAAGAGCTCAGAAACTCCGAGGGTAGGGTAATAACCTCCATTACGATTCCTCGCTTCCCACTCCAACCCAAAGTCTCGCCCCTCCTCTTCCTTTTATGAATCTCTTCTCTTTCTGCACCCTCGCTTGTTTTTTTCCTTCCCTTCTCCTTTAAACCTCTCCTCCTTGCTGCACTGCGGATGCTCATCCTTTCAAAGCAAAAAAAATAATATGTACATTTTTCCCTAAAAATCCCACTCACTCGTCACCTGTGCTGGGAGTGGGGGCTGTCTTTTTATAACCGAGCATGTATGTGTGTTTTTATCGTTTCCTCGGTTTCTATTTTATTTCACCTTTTCCTTTTCTGGAAATTTATTTACGAACGTAGGTACTCAACGAGAGCGGAAGGGGGTGTATTTCGGGGGGCGTATCTTCGTCCCGCCGTCTTTTCTTTATTTTCGTCTTCTCTCTGCTTTTCCCTAATTCTTATCTTTTTCTCTCACTCTCTTTACAAGCTATCTCGTTTCCTTTGACGTACTCTCTATATCCAAGTTATGGATCACGGAAAATGAGTGATGGGAAATTGTTTACTTTTATGACAATGGGTTTCTCACGATATTTCCCAACTCTGACGATCTTTTCCATTGGTCTGACTCAATTTACAATATTAATAATTAATAAGAAATTTTTTTTTGCATCGAGGACATATCTAAGAGACTCACGAAGGTATTTAAAACAGAACGTTTTAGGATATTAATTATCGATATGTATTTTCCTAATTGATTTTCATTGAGGGATGATTGTTGACCAAAGCATTGAATTCGCAATGGATTTTGTTATCTTTAAATAATGGATTCCGTTTCTTGGATTCCATTCCTCTGGAGTGAATTATTTTCTTGAAATGTTATCAAAATAAAAAAAATTAACATTTATATTATTATTGCCTGATAATTCAGAAAAATTGACTGGATATTGTATTCTGGAGAAAAATATCGAGGAGAAGCGTTGCCTTTCGTGATGTTTTCCTGAGGTTTTCTGTGTAACAAAGGTACACTAGTTTATGGAGGACAATAATTTCACAATTTATGGTGGAATTTATTTAAATGGTAGTTATGGTATATTATTAAATGATTTCAATTTTGCTCGAATAAAGGAAGTCCACTTCAATTTGACGAAAAGTGGCGAACTAAGATGTCGGACTATTGACCTCACGAAATGTTCCAGAAGGCGCCTCCTGTATACTTCATCCTCCTCGCCTCTTACCTTTCTCTGAATACGGAGCCTGAAGTGCACGCTTGTGATCTTATGTGTGAATGTGGGAGTTGGAAGGAGGCGTGTTGGAGGGGAATAGAAAGGGGAGGGAATGAGGCGATTGTGTTTCGGTGGTTAGGCGTCCGGGTGATATTTTCTCGCGCGCATGAATGTGTCCGTGGGCGGTGATTTGCTCGACCAAGCGGAGTGATTTGCCTCTAAGCCTCGGCCACCACCTCTTCTATCCTCAAAGTTTCTTCCGTGTGAAATTGTAAGGGGCGTGGTTGAATAGTGGGATTTGCAATGGGGAGAGAGAGGGTATTAGGATGAGTCCAGGGGTTGCAAACTTTAAATCACGGTACTTAGTATGGGAAAGTTTGGTGTTTCATTAAAAAACATTGAAGCGTGTTGTGAACATTATTCTTCATGTTTCTACGAAATCTATTTATTTCCTCTATATATATATATATATATATATATATACGAGTTCGTGGAAAATCACACACGCGATAATATATATATACATGAGTATGGCCGTTACATGAGTATGGGCCGTTATATGAGTATATATATATGCATGGCTGCTGGTTGCTTCTAATAATCTAGATTAGAAAAGTTAGGACGTTAATCCTCGATCGATGCCGAAAACCGAGCCAATTGGCGAAGATATGCAGCATTATAGCATTATAGTACTGCATAAAATCATCAGAATCGATGGCATCACATGGTTCAAACTCGCTTAAATGCTTGGCAATACATTTTTTCCCGTATAAATATGTTTGCTCACTACCTTTCCCATGCACTGAATAGGTCTGTTTCGGTTGCATTGTCCGTACTTTCCCAATCTAGAGCTTTAGTTACGTATCGTTTTGATGTGCTGTTGTAGTTTGAATTTGAATCTGAGTGACTTGATTGACAGTTTCGTGAGGCCCAGTAATTACTCTCTTCCACGTCGCCGTGAGGGTTCAACCGTCTTCCCAGTTGAAGTTCATTGGATTCTACAATATTTCTACGGCTTCTCTCATGTGTCTGGGTAAAAAGCAATTTTCTCTTGCCAGTAGGTACTTAGGTAGTAGGTCTCGGTACGTACGTACGTCTCGGTAGATAAGTACTCGCCAGTCTCGCCAGTTGGTAGGCTAGTAGTTCAATTTTGTCGAATTCATCATTCAAGTACTGTCATTTTGTTAACGGTGTTTTTAAATGTGAAAAGTCTATTAATTCGGGTTGGATATACCGACCAATGAGACCGCTTTGTTTTATTTTCGAGGACGCAGATTGAATTATACATCAATACACTTACCTATGTGATTGATAATATCTAAAATATGCGCGTAAGTTTATTTTTTGCCAAAATGGGCGAAATTTTTATTCCCTTTAATGTGTGTTTCTCCGTGTGACGTGTAAAATTCTGGTTAATTTGGTCGGCCTAGTTTCATTCTTGTGGAAATTGTTATTGATAATGCTGCTGTGTACTAATGAATGTCAATCGTTCGAGTAAATCACGATGTGGTTGGAGAAGGCGGATGGCAGAACAGAATGTGGAACTACTTAAAGAGAGGAAGTAGCAATCACTGTAACTTACAGATGTCCATTCAGGAGCGAAGAAGAACATTTAAAAAATAGTGAAAGGCTAAGTTTATTAGATATGCGGAAAAAATCTAACTTGGGAAGAAAGACGGACATTTATCTGGGGGTAACTCATGATTTTACCACCCGTGGTGATAATTTACCATTTGCATTGAAGATAAGGAGTCGCTCTATGATTTCGGAGCGGTTAACCTTTAAGTTATTTTAAAAATTTATTTACAGTTATTTTTGGTGAAGTAAACTCGGAGTTGCATTCTTCACGGTTTGAAGGACACGTCCTGTGCAATTGAAGGCGACACAACCGCCTCGATTTAGAATTGAATCTCCACTCTGTCATTGCGCTCGGAAGAAAATCGTAATTTCAAGGCATTATTATGGAAATTTGAAATTAGGGCATGCGGTTGTTCGCCTTAATTCGCTTCTTTCAAAACCCCCTCGGCTAGCTCCGTCTCCGTCGCGGATTCCAGATATTGTTTCGTTTCTCTCAAAATGTCTCCCACATCACTGTGTGTTATATATTTCTTCCGTAGGTTGAGGCTTGCTTTAATCCTCCATTCCACAGAATTGAATTATCAATGCGCATAGTGGCAGCAATTTATTTTCACCGTGTAAAGAATGAAAATTAAAGTTTTTTCCTCCTTCTCTCTGAAGACGTTTCAGAAACGTGTATTCCTGATTTTTACTTGGATAAAACTACGCCTTGCGATCAGTATTTTTACGAGTTTACATATTATCCCTTCATGTAACGTGAGGTCAGATGGAAGCCTCAATATCATCCCATGTAACAAAGAATAATCGATGCATCCGTCTGCCTCCTCCGTCCTTCTGCTTAAAAGAATAATCTTTATTAGTATTCTTCCAGTTGAATGATAGGCCCTTGAACCTAGAGGTTACCTCTGCTGAGCTTGAGGTTCGTTTATAAATATTTTTATATGTAGTACATATTTTTACGATGTTACATCCATCTGAAACATGTGGTTACTTCGTTTTCACCCTCAAGAAATTTATATTCTTCTACTTTTCTTAAATCTCTTTCCTCTTGCCACTTTCTTCGGCTAGTAATAAAATCCACACCCACTGTCAATATTCAAGGTTAAATATTAAAAACGGTGGAAGGTAAGCGTTTTCCGCCGTATTTACGAAGCTTTAAGTGAAATAGACGCCTAGAAGAATTGGGTCGACTTATCTACGGGTCAGAGGTTATTCGATTTTTTCCTCGTGCGACGTCTGCGGGCCCAACTAAGCGCGTGGCGTGGTTAATGGATGCAAAGCAGTTTTAGTTCGGCGTGACACTTGAAATAAATACTTACGGTTTTAGTGAACAGTGTGATTGCCCATGCTCATGTGATATAAAAACCGTGTAAACAAGCTTTATGATCAATTAGGCATGAAATCATATTTCTTTGTGTTAAGCTCGGCCCTGGGTATCTCAAAAGCAAGAGTATATAAGTTATTGATGCTCTAAATCAGATGCACTTCGAAAAATAAGTAACTAGCTCATAAGGAATTACTAGCACTTAATTTTATTTATATGAAATAAGGCATTAAGTCATCTTCAGCAGTAAATTTCCTGAAAACTGATTTGCTGCTCGTCGCCACTTGAAAAAGATAAGTGTAATATGGTTTTATCTTTAAAACAGGGAAGTAAACACCCACCGGGCTACCGCGATGAAAATTAATATTTTAATATCGGCCCGAGAAAGTCCCCTCATTACAACGCAGAATTAGCCCCTCAGTCAGTAATAATACAATATGAATAAAATACTGCTTTGGATATGTAGGCTTTTAAGTGAATTTGGACATTTCTCGGCGTTATTATTTGAAAAATATGTCTAAAACTTTGAGATGCTGTCTTTGACGGAATTACATGAAACTTCCACTTTCATGTCATTTGGCAAAGTTGCAACTCATGGGGATTCTCCTAACCTCGGTTATAAATAGGATAATGGACGCGGTATTCACGAGATAACTTAAAATTCAGCGACATTGGTTACCATCTCCACCACTCGTATGCTTGCCTGATTTGCAAACCAAGGTGTTTAAACCATTTGTGCTCAATACACCTATGAGGCGGATGAAGACATTCGGTCCACTTAAGTTAACAGAGGACGTCTGACTTATAAGGTTACATCAATCGGTTGTTATTATAATTAGCTCTTTTGTGAAAGCAAAAAAGTATTTTTATGTTAACTAATACAGTTTAAACTGAAGTTACCTTACGGGAATTGACGACATTTTAGCGAAAAAGGTAGATTGAGTAATCGAGCGTTTTGTTTCGGCCATAATAGAGGCCATATTCGAGTTAAAACTTAAATAATAAGCATTTGTAAGTAAAATGAATTAATAATGGAATGTTATTGGTCCAAAATCTTTGTTTTTATTACTTTACTTGTCAGTAATTAACTGATAATACTTATTTGAGGCTATAACTTGCCTTATTTGTTTTACGCCGCACGCTGCTACCGTTACATTCCTGATATGAATTTTGTGTGTCTTAACTTCTTAATTTTTATGATAATGTCTCCATAGAGTGCACAGCCATGGAAAACGGCAAACTATTTTTAGGCAAATATTTCATAAATTTATACGGTAAGTGGGTGTGCATTTGGTCAGTGTATTATTCGTCTAAATTTGAGATGGTATATTTCTTTGTATAATTAGAAAGATAAAATCGTTTTGATTGTAACAAGACCGACTTCATCGACTTTTTATGTTGTAATATCTCGCTAAACCTACTATTGATGTCATCAAAATTAACCATAATAGTCTTTTGATGTAAAAATGTAAAATATAATATATAAATTTGAAAACAATGTAGTTATCAATAAAACGTCGGACTAGTTGAAGTGCTTCATGTGATCAATGAGGGAATTTGACGGATTGCAGAAGCCAATCGAAATTCGTGCAGTTAACGGTGCAGACAGTTGTGGGCCTCCGTATGAAGATAGCGTACGTGAAAGTATCCATCTCTGAAAATTTACAAGTACTTACGCGTCACCACATACTCCGTGATTGTAACCGGTATCATGCCTTCAAGCAGATTTGTAAATTATTATTTACATTATTAAAATTTTTAATTCCACGTTAAACGTGTCCCAGGCTTAGACATTCAAAAAACAGCTTTCATGTGCGTCGTCTCACTCACTTTTCGAAAATGACGCTTTATTGAATGAGATCTCATCTTTATCTCGACTCACATGCTTATCGTTCTAACCGGCCCATTCAAAATCCACCCCCACGCCGCCCTTTGCGTTCTCAATGGATGGAAGACGGATGGCTTTTCCGTGCGGTTCGTGGTTATCCTGGCATGCTTAAAACCCACCCGCGCCTATTCGAAAGGGTCTCTAGAGGCGGGAGCTTGGTTCTGGTGATATCGCGTTTACGAGGCGAATAGACCTCCGACATCGAGTCACACAGTAAAATCGAATGCAACGGCTTGTACTACTGCCCCCGCCGCTAATGACTTGGGAGGGCGCTAGATGTTCGCGTTAGAGGTAGAAAGGTGCACCCTCATTGCGAGCAGTAGTTATTGTAACGGTTTGCGATAGTTATGATTTATGAGTAAAAGGTTGATAGTTTGCTATTTTAATATGAGGTTTTCAAAGAGTTAAAATTAGGAGGTCGTCCAAGTGCTATTTTTATTCATTTTAATTAATCAAGTTTTAATAATTCATATGGGTTTTTAAATGTGATAACTCATTTTGGCGTTAAGTGTTCAAGAGAAAACTTTTGCTAATTTTAACTCTTATTTTTCAAAATAATTGTCATTCTAGCATCGTAGAATTTGAAGATTACTTAATATTCGTCAAGAAGTGTTTCTTCGTTTTTTTGGAAGTAGGTAGTAGTTGTGACGGAATGCGACAGCTAATGATAGTATTAGGATGAGGGCCAATGGCGATTTGGCTTTTTCGGAGGGGAAAGCGTAAAGCGAGTGTCTAAACCGTTACCTCTGTATGTATGAATATTTTCTAAATGGCAATTTAAATGCAATTCATCATTTGAATTTATTTAAAGCGATCTGTTATTAATTTTATCTATATTTTTTAAAGTCATCATTCTAGTGTAGTGGTAAACACGGATATTATAAGTGCTTTCGATGTGTTTACGTTAATAAGAGATGGTTGAAATCAAATGGTGTCATACATTTCAAAGATTTTAATTTACTCTGTCTTAATTCCAAGAGAATTATAAGCATCTCCCCATAATTTTTGGCCCAACTGCCGCTAGATTTCCCAATATCCCATGCACATACATGCAAATCGTTGTAATCATCACGGTATTTTCCAGAAACTCGAAAGCTGAATGGTAGATTGTCGGGAAACTACGCAATTTGAAACTAGCTCGAGAGCAAAAAGACTTCATTTTATCGATATATTATTTCCTAGATAAGACAATTATGTGTGACTTATTGCTTTGATGTTAAAAAAATGTTTCTTGTCCCTCTAAGGTCTCAGTGAGTTTAGCATTTGCGTGACCATATAATGATTCCGCGTTCCAGTTCTGCCTGGGTATTTTTTAGAAACAGCTGATGGCCTAAGGGATATTTTCAGGGTTATAAAAGATGATTTTAAAATTTGGCTTTCACTCCATTCCTCATGCCTATGTAATTATGGCATGTGGGAAAATTGCCGCATGGGCAGGTAGGGTTCTGTCGTCGTCAGCATATAAACGACGTATTTTCTCCAAAAGAACAGGAAAATAATTAAAATTTTGTAAATAACTCCCCAACACATTTTGCGGGCAAGAGGATGTTAGGCACTGTCCCTCCACCCACAGCTGAGTGGATGAATCATTTTGGGGGACCCTTTCCACCCTCCGCTTTTGCAAACCGACCCTCAACTCCCTCCTCGTCCCTCGCATGCAGTCACCTCCTTCCAACCCATCTAACCCTCTCCCTTCCACCATCAGGGGGGGAGCAGAGGCAACTCAATCCGAGCGAATCAAGATCCTATTCCCCGCCCCGTCCCTCCCACCCGTCCGACCATCCCTGTGGAGGTGGGAGGAGGCTCTGGCGCAGGTAACCGTCCATCCTTGCTTCTATTTACCCATATTCACCATGCTATGCGAAATACCCAGCGGCTACTTCCATGCGGAAAAGGTGAAGAAGCTTTAGTAGTATCTGCAAGGCTTCTTCTCCTCCTTTTCCATCGAAGGAGAAAACTTGAACGGACCGTAGATTAGAGAATAGAATAGATTGGCTTGTCTTGGATCACGAATATGAAGCCGGTTTTTTCCATGAAAAATGATACTTCCAACATGGCTATCACGCGAAATGTTCCCCTAGGACTTCACGTGAAATGCAATTCCATTTGTAAGTTTTGAACGGTGCTCACATTCTGAAACGTAACCACATTTCGAACACTATAATGGAAAGATAAAAGAATGGGAAGAATTACCGTGGAAGACCATACATGGGATGTTTGGATCAAAAATATTAAGGTTATCCAAACTATGAATTGTAAAAAAAATACACCGGTTATCTGTTGAGAGAATGAAATGGAAAGCTGAATCAAATCTTTCATTGATGTCCGAATGATGTTCTAACGAAAATCATCACCATAACATGGCAGTGGTTGAACTAATACCTCTTTTCGGCGTAATAAATGTGTAGCTAATCAATTCAATATTAGTGATTCATGACTGTGAAGTAACACTCGCCCTTAAGGTATTTTAATGCTTCGATTCTACCCTGTTCGCTGGTGCCGTATGTCGCTTTCTATTTCCTCTTAAAATTATTTGTAAGGCAAGAGGAGATTTCTTTAAAATCACCCATTTTTCTCCTACTCAGAGCGCTACTGAGTTTCGTTCGTTCATGTACACTTAATCATTTTATAGTACCCGCTATCTTCGCCTCCGTGGCATAATAGCCGTCCTCAATCCACATTGGCGAACACATAATAGCTAGCGTGATGAGATTACGAATCCACATGACGCGGTCTCTCGTATTATCTTTATTTATTCTCAGCTCTTAAGGATGAAGGAAACGTCATCACCTACCTTCAAGTTGATTCTGTTACCTTAAATCATTGCAGAGCGAATCGTATGAACGGTGATTGCGATCATTTTGTAAATCTCTAAGTTTGTCTTAAGGATAGTGGTGGCGAAAATTCACGAAAAAGAACCACTGCTGCGCCTATGTTCACGACATGCAGGTAATTGCCCAAGTTAATACCCTATAAGTTGCTTCTAGTGGTTGTTCCGTACTTGAATTTCCGGTGCTCTAACTACTAAGGTCATGACGTAAGGTCATTCACGGTACTAAGATCGAACGTGAGACCGTAGTCCTTCGAGATAGGCACAACATTAATCCCTGAAATGGGAATCAAACCCGCTCTCTTTTGATTTCTGGGCCAGCGCTGTAAATAAGATGCTGATTTAATACTGCGTCGCGCGGATGTGGAAAATTGTGCTAATTCACGAAAAAAAACTCCTAAGAAGTAGCCTGTATTCTATTCAGGTGATCTACTTGTACGAAGCATGCATTGGCGCCAGCAGATGCAATAAAGAATTTTACTTGCCAAAAAATTGCATTAGTTGAGAATTTTATTTTTAAAAAGAATTATCGCCATTATAAACTAAAAAATTTTGAATTCCTTTTACTACTCAATAATAAAGGGTTTTTAGAATCGCAGGATGAAATATGAGAGCTTTCAATCCGTGATGAAATACAGCATTTTTATTCTGCGAAAAAGATGAAATTTTGGGAATATGTTTTTGGCCATTCTGTGAAATTTTGAAATAAAAGGGTGGTTCGTGTTTCTGAAGTTTTCTTCTAATATTTGAATTGCAGTAAATAAAAATCTCCGTCTATTTAAGAGGATAATGATCTACTGCTGTACAACACAAAGATCAACGCATAGATTAAATCTCGTCGGTCTTATTAATTAATATATCCTTTTTTTCGATACTTTTTACTAGTGTAACATCTTTTCGAAGTTAGACTGTATTATCCAGGGGCTGTTACATGTTATAATATTGTTCAGTGAATGAATAAATAGCGGGTGGTGTATTTGATTATTGAAGAGCATAGTATTTCCTCTAAACCAAGCCCTTATCTGTGCGATACGTCACATAGGTCGGTGGCAATAGACTTGTTCTGCGTTGCTTCAAATTTCTGCATCCGTCCCAATTCAGTTTCGCCGGGATTCGTCGAAGTACCCTTTCTCTCTCCCCGCCCTTGCCCTCTCATTCCCTGCTTGTGGTTGATATGATATGGAGGGGAATTAAAGGAAAAATATACGAAGTACACCCCCTACTCTCCGAAAGGCATCATCTTCACTACTTCAGCCCACCTTTGGACCCGGCGGGGAGGCTGGAGGAGGATTTAATGCGCTTTAACGGGTTCTCTGGCGCGCTGGACAGTTGACAGGGGTTATCGCGGCCGTCGATCCGCGTCCGATGTTAAGTTTTATCTCGCGTCATTTTTCATTCTGGTCAGAGGAAGCGTATCAAGAGCGTATGCCCTTCAATTTTTTCTCCGGATATTTCTGGCGTCAAACCTTTCGCTTGTGCAGTTTTGTTATATTTTCTTTTCTCTGTAGGATTACTAAAATGGACCCTCTTTATGTTGGCATTTCCTCTGGCAGAATGCCATCCAGAGCATTAAAACTAATTTTTCCAATGGATTGAACTAGACCACAGGTGAGATTACCGATAATTGGTGGACTTAATTTTTTGGTGAATTTCCCGAAAGTTCTTTTATGAAGTGTAGAGTTTTCGGGATCCCTTGGCTCAATGCGGTGCTTGAAAAAGATTTTTCTTGCTCTGGAATACAATAAAAAAATTGTTTTAACTAGAAAGTGTCAGGTGGAAAGGAATCAGGTTATTGTCAGGTTATTGTGTAACTTTTAGGATCCGAATTGAAAAATTGATTTGGTTGAGAACAGCTTGGTTTCTAAAATTAGAGCGAAAATAATGGAAAATGTGATGGCCGAAAGTATAATATGAGCACTTTTCAAGCATTATACTCGACTGTGGCTTTGATTTCGATTTTTACCGTCGCGTCGGAACAAACGTAACGAAAGCTACATAACAACCCTCCAATGTGAATACGTTTTACGTTGGCCCAATATAATCACCTATACTGTAATGAGTTGTTACTGTTCCGCGAAAGGGACCTCTGTAATTACTTTTTACTAAGCAATTTTTATTAAGTAATTATTTTTTTAGTAAAGTTATTGCACGTTTTTCTCTTTCATGAAAGGTTGGAAAGATTAATTGAGAAGACGCCTACTGCGGAAACCAGGTAGTGAAAGCACCAGGATGACAGCCAAAAAGTTGCGAGTCCGAATCTTTCTTATCGAGTGTGTCTTATGATTATTGCTTTAGGTTTGAAGGCGCGGTAAGGGTTTACTGGTGGGGCACGTAAAACCCGTCTGCTACTTCTCACCGTTCGAACCCAGCCGAGTGAATTGGTGTCCATTATTGTCACAGTTACACGTCAGGTGGCGATGGAATATGAATTCTTGAGGTGAAGAGATTCTATGTCAGGCAACAAATTCTATCCCTGGAAACAGAAACTTCATTCAAAGGTCTTTGCTGTCGAAATACTCTTGGATTAATTTCTCTACTTCGCGTGAAGCTTCGGATTCCCGATAGATGTTTATTGTGATTTAAGTATGCAACGTAACATACTCGCAAGTGAGCAGCTTCTTGGGGTCATTTAAAATTAGAAGCTAAGTTTATGCATACTATCGATACTGCATATATCAGCTTGTGGACACACATGCTGCTTATTTATTCATTAATGCTCTTATGTCGTACTGGAATCTAACATAGGAAACATTTATATCTTTTTGTATCATCTCCTTTGGTTTATTTTTCATCCAGCTCGCCTACCTGTTCAAATATTTTCGAATCCTTAGCGACAGCGGAGCGATCTTCTTTTACCTTGACCACCATTTTCAAACGTACAGAGAGGCGAACCATAGCCATTTCCCTGGAGATAGTTGGGGAAAATAAGTTGGATGGAGTATTTTATTCGTTGCTTATATTTTAATGGAGGTAGGAGCATTCACTGCTGGGATATGTAACCGGGCAGGCTTTCGAAGGGGCTCGTAGGTTTAGTTGTATTTCGTAGCGAGGATGTTGGAATATCAGCGAGGGCAGACGATGTGAATTTTTTCCCCTCTCCGTTTTTTATCCTAATTCCATCCGGTGAGGATGTTCCTTTTATTATTTTTGCAATGCAGAACTCGATATATTTTTTGGCACAGCGTCCGAGGAAGGTCAATTTTTTTCGAAATGAGAGCGAAGCAATTCGAGGAGTGTGTCGTCGCTACCATTTCAACCTGGTTGGTACACAAGTAAAAAAAAAGGTCCCCGTTTTGCCAATTTTTTGGGAATGTAAATTACGTAGAATTTCTGCTCAATTTGCATATGAGAAATTAGTGCTTTTCCGTTTTTTTTTTAAATCCTCAGTAACGAGTAGGTATGTGAGAGCTTCAGGATTTCCCACTGGGTTGACCAACTTCGGAAAACATTTCGAACAGCTTTGATATTCTCCACCAAGGCATAGTCACCTAAAACAAATTGCAATTAATCGTAAAATAAAATTCACCCGCGATGCTTAAAGTAGTCTGCATTCTATCTTGAAAATGAGATTTTTGCTAACAGTTTGGTTATATTGACAAATATTAAAATATTCAATTCAGTTCCTATTCCCAAAAATTGAGTTTTTGGACGCTTTTTTAATATGGTAAAAGCATAAAAGAGTCATCCTCTTAAAATGGAGTTCAGAAAAACTGAAAAAAATCCCTTCAATGTGCTCACAGATATTTTTATATTTTTACCTTATTTATAACATTTGGGAACTAGGATTTTCTAAAAATGTGATTATTTTTATTAAACTAATCCAACTATGGAGCTGACGTGTTTATGATCATGAGTATTGATTGCGATGGGCAATGAAAGCGCAAGAGAATGTATAAGATTCCAGTAATACTAAGTAATGCTTAAGTGTTTTTTTCTTTTCGAGTCATAACTCGATTCGAATACTATAGTATTCTCTTCTCAATGTTTACGATTGTGTATTGAGCATTTCTTGAGCACGTAACGTTGATTGACCCACTTTTTATTTTATTAGTTGTCTTGCTTGGGGATATCAGTTTTTTTTATTTTACCGTAAGGGTTATTAATCGATCGCCTTCCATGTGTCAATTTATTCAAAGAAGATGCTATTTATTAATTACGCAGATGGTCTCATTTCATGAATATTTTTAGGTCAATGACCCTCCTATGATTATTATTGGTCCTGCATTTGGAATTTAATATTTTCATTTACTTTTCTATGAGACATCTTGATGCATCACAATCATTGTTCAAACTATACGAAGAAGCTATTCTTCAAGAATTATGTAGGTGCCATTACAATGGCTTGTGGACCTCTGTCTGAAATGGAACTCTGTCTTGAAATATAACAGTTAAACTTAGCGTTTCCTCAAAACTTTATTTTAAACACATACCTGAAGATGACGTTTTATGCCGAATTCATGGTCGTGATTTAAAATAAAACCGTTTGGACTCATCAAGTTAAAGTTTTTTTTTGTCATGCATGGATAGGTTCCACCAAGTTATGCCTGAGACCACGTATTCCTCTTATGACTGAACGATTAATTCTATAGCAGAGCTATTCAGCAGCGTAGTGACATTATGCGGCACAGTTGAATTTTTTATCGATTCTATACAGGATTAGTGAGCCATTAAATTCTCTCATTAATGTTGATTCACGCTTTCTAATTTCCTTACCATATGATCTTTATTGACCCTAATTAGATTGTTCTCTGCTCTTTATGGGGATTAAATATATTTTTAATCATCATTTAATATCCGTTTATCGATCACCTCCGATTATATTTGTACGAAAAGTGTTCAGATAAATGTTAGATGCCCGAGTAGCTTATTTCTCCTCTCGGTGCGAAAGTAAATCTTTAGTTGTCCTATCCATCTCTTAATTATTGTTGAGTTGTGAAATCAATATGATTTTTCAGGTTCTTTATCAGATTAGAGCCTTTATAGTCTCTCCTCAATGGTGATTATTTTCAAGGAGTTTTTTATTGAACTATAGGTAAAATTTCTTGAACGTGGGAAGTTCATGGACCGTAACTTGATTATTTTTCCCTGGCATTTTTTCCAATATGATATTCAATTACTTATTTAGACGCTTAAAAACAAAAAAGTTGGATTTCGGAATTTATGTAGGCATCGTGATAGCTCTGGAGAGCTCTCAACTTACGAATTACTTCTCAACAACTCAACGAATTACTTCTCAACAACTCAACGAATTACTTCTCAACAACTCAACGAATTACTTCTCAACCGAAAAAAGAATGGACATTCTTTTTTCGGTTGAGAAGTAATTCGTTAGCAACGCTATTCCTCTTCCAAGTGACATAAGTATTACTCTTAATTTTATTTTACGAATTTTTTTGTTTGATTCGAATACCAGAATATTCTCTTTCTTATGGCGATAATTGTCGAGTATTTACTTTATGAAAACGAGAATTTTATATGCCCTCATTTGATCATTATTATTCCAGAATAGTTATCGATAAATAAGGAAAGATATTTTGCTTCCCCGTTGTACGCGTTGATGGATCACCTTCCCCGTTTGAATTTATGCGAAGAAGTTACAGTTAAACATTGACGTAGGGAATCCAAATAGCTCAATTCCTCTTTTAGGCTGAAAAAGTAATCCGTTGGCAGTGCTATCCCGCTTTCCTTCCGTTTCCCCCACGGGATCCTACATCGTTGAATTATGACGTTTCGCGTAGAGCGGGAGATAGTGAATCCATGTTTATTTTTAGCGTACTTTTTTCCAAACCCCATCGTAAGTCCGCGACGGCTCGTTCTTATCTGGCCATAAAAGCGAGGAGTGAGGAAAAGGGGGCAGCAACCTTTTATATTCACGCCCGGCGCCAAAGAGCTAGCCGAGCGGACGAGCAGGGGCAGAGATTTTGGGATACGTATGCGACGGAGAAGGGGAAAGAGTTGCTAACGGAGTGTTTTCCTCGTCTCTGTTGTGAGAATAATCGATCATGCCAACGCTAGTACTGCATTGGATGACTGGCCGGCCCGAGCTTGGGCAAAGCTCGGCCCAGAAAAGGAATGAGATCAATCCATCAAGATAATTAGATACGCGGTCTCGGGGAAAGTCAGGGAACCGCATTTGTTAGTATAATTCCTCGCGTATTTCCGTGTTTAGGTGTATGTGTGTGTGTTTGCAACTGTTTGGACTTCATGGCGTGGCGGTCTGTGCAAGATTCCGTGTACATACATATCAGTCGTGCGTTTGCTCCCTTGGAATTTGAGTGTTATGGAAGGAGAGATTCTGTCAGTATGTGAAAGATCTTTTTACTTCAGCTCTGCCAGGTTGATGTGCCCACTTCAATGTTAGTGCATCTTGATTAGAATGAGCAACTCAAAGGATTGCAATGAACTTTTACAAAAAAAAAGCTCGAGAATGCGCTGTATCCAAGAGAGGGCCTTAGTTGTTACGCAGTTATCTTTCTTTATTTTCTTGGGGAGTTCAGCAATGTGGTGGCGAGTCATGTGGTCAGAGGCCTTATTCAGGAAGGACGACCCACGAAATGTTGGCTACGTGACCTCGTATCTTCGACAAATGTCGAATTTTAAATGGCGTTGATTTTTCGAGGTTGTGACGTCAAATTCCTTCATTTTTGAAGCTCGAAAGTACCTAGGCTTTCCTGAACAGGGCATCTGATTGAGCGTGAATGTTTTTTTATCGGAAAGGTACAGAATGTGGCGCAATTCGTAGGAAGCAGAATTAATCTCGATTTCTTTGATTTAGCATGTAAAAAGTTTTTTATTGATCCATTTTATGCAAGTCAGTATATTGGACCGATATTGATAAAGAACAAATAGTTCCGAATGCATTGGTTTATAAATTTGAATTTCAAACGCTAACCCCGGCATGCAAGCAACGTGGCATAGAATAATACCTGCTGTTAAAATGCTACTTACTGATAAAATGACATGAAAACAAGACCATACGGATTATCTATGCCAAAAAACGAAATTAACTTAACTTAAAGCTCTAGATAGTCAAAGCAGAGCCCTAAATCTATAGCTTTAACTAAACTTCTATGGTAGAGCCGCCGCATTCTGTTTACAAAAGTTTGGCTACTCCGGTGAGTAAGTTACTGGCTTCTCATTCCATTTTTACCTTAGTAGGCAATGAGATATATGGACAAAGGAAGCGGTTGTAGGCTTTAACTTGTGGAATGTATCAATTACGGAAGAATTTAATAACTTTGTCAAATCCATTAATTACTAGTGGATTTAACAAAGTTATTAAATTTTTCCGTAATAGATATATAAATATGATTTTCAGTAATTACCTCTTTCATCTGGAGTATCACTTTGATAGGGTAACTGGTACAGCATGTTTACGGCGTACTTAGATAAAATTATAAGAGTTGCGAAAATCCCGATCTCTTTATAGTATGTGTGATAGTAATTCAAGTGCAGTCTGTCTGTACCGTCGGCATGGCCATTAATTGATGGATTACTTTGCGTCTTTCGTTCAGAGTAGGCTCTTGCTAAAGCCAAAATTCTCCCACCCTCCCTTGATTTTCCCAAATGATCTTTCCTTTACCTACTTACTCTCCTATCCTCAGTGGCACAAATTGCTTCAGCTGTAGATCGCATCCCTTAATAACTGCCGCTACTTTCTTTATTACTATCATTTGACGTATAGAGTTCCACATGTGCGCTTCATTACCCCCAATTGCGCATTGATTAATGTGCAGCCATAATTTCCAAATATTGATTTATTTCAATTGGGTACGAACTGTTTTGAGCGCATGGCGATGGATACTTGCAAATATCACTCTCAGGCTGTTCTCAATCTGCATTGCGTCGCATTGGATGTAAAACTGTGGTCACCTCAGCGCCTCTTGTTAAAATCAGACCTTTGCCGTCACTGGGCTTTTCTCATTTCTTCCTCCAGTCCCTGTAATTCTTTTCTTACCATCCCATCCTCACTGACTATATGACCTCAGTTGTCGGTCGCCTCCCCAAATAACTAACCAAGCTTTCGTATATTGTAACACTTGAGAATGACCTGAAAAGTCGAAACCGGTCGTGTTCTTAATAAAATTGTGTAGAATATAACCAAGTTTTCATTTTGCCTAAAATGCATTCATTCTACGAAGTAAACTCGCAGACCATTGATTTTTCGTATAAAACCTCAAATGACGATCAGTAAAATTAAGTGTGAGCTTCAAATCAAATAGTCATTGCACTCGATACCGTTATCTTCTATTATTTGTATCTGGTCATCTACCGAAGACATAATTTGCACTTGATTAACGAAAATTTGTATTTAATTGCGACGAACGAGGAGCTATTATTGGCGATGAATGATTTACTTCTGTGGATTTCGGACCCTTTTTGAGCGGCTTTCGAGTGATATATGTCTACGTCACGTACGAGCCTGTCGCAATCGTCAAGTTAATGTTGATTGGGTCTCATAATTTATGTGGGCAATCACAAACGTTTGGCCATCGTTGCTTTTTGGTAATTTGTGATGCACATTTATCATATTCTACTCTTAGTACCGCAGTCTTCTCGCAATCCTTTTTTTTTTTAATTTGACATAAAGCCGTAATTTACCTAATCATCGCAGAGTGGGCAAATGTCAGAAACCAATGATATCATTATGGGATTTTTTTTAAATCTTCATTTTTAATCTGGTGTGCAAGTCTTTCGAAAGCCTTCACTGAGTGATTTACGAATATTAGGTACCTTGTTCGAAGCATACATTATTTAAAAAAAACTATTTGTTAATGAATTTCTTAGTCATAAATATCCTAGTCTAAAATTTTATCTTGACTTGACGGAATTAATTACTCAGTAATTCGGGGGGTGACGTCGCTTAACGGTATCGCTTCCAGTAATGCGACGCGTTTCCAGTTGAAGTTTGCCATTTAACGAAAATGATCGGTATTATTGCTTTACGGAAGGCAGCGAACTATTTTTATTTCATCCTGCCTGCTTAAATTCAAGTAGGAGAATGACGTGTGGTGCCGTGAAACAGTTGAAATACAGTTTTGTTGACGTGACTTGTTAAAATTGCTATCCATTTTGTCAAGGCAATTATTAATGTCTGTGGCTGACGCATATCTGAATATGATTTAGCTATATATTTTAGTGTGTCCGATATTTTTCTGTCATTCATACTACTAAAATATGATAAATATTTTTATTCAGATTCTATCCAGCGAGATGATGAGAGGAAATACCCCCTCTATTTTCTCTGTTCTTCCAACTAGCCGAAACGTATATTTCCCTAGTCGTGTTCTCGAGAGGGAAATAATAAACTTCAAAGGGTTATCTTGCCAAACGTAAAAAGGGATCAGTCATATTCAACTACGCTCGAGCTCTTCATTCGCTTATGATTCATTTTATGAGTTTATTTTTTTAGCCCTTTCAATCATCGGAGTGCCATTTTATATCTCACTCTCTTTCTCATCACTGGGAAGTGTAGTTTGTGCATAGGCTCAATATGACGTTTCAATGCGTCACTGTCGAGCCTCCCAGCGCGAGAAGGAACATGGTCGAAAGAGAGAAGGACGTCAATCCCGTTTGAACGAGAACTGCGAAGGAAAAAAAACACCAACGAAATGCACATCGTGAGTCGGCTCCGAAAAAAATGGGTAAAAAATATAATGGAAGAATATGGAGTAATAAACGTGAACCGTGTCTCCTCCTTCCTCCTCCTGGGCGGCATTTACGCCAAGAGGATCTTTCCTTGTTTATTTTTGTTTTTTCTTCTTGTATTTTTCGCTCGCCACGCTCATAGTGCTTTTTAATATTGCAATACAACCACTACAATTTTCGATTGGTGTTCTGTATCGCATTGTAATATAGTTTTCCCAGTCTATGCGATGTTTCAAATGGCGATTTATGTACTTCGATAAATCGGAGCAATTACGATTCATTCGATTCAACGCAGAAGGAGATGTAATTCGATGTTTACTATGTGAGGTAATATATCACGTCTTTTCCGATGCAATGCAATACATTACATGCAAACCTATATGTGAGATGCAATACTAATTACGCGATGTAATGCGATATGTGTAATGTAAGGTGATAAATACCATATGAATCGATATATGAATATGACATGCGATATTTGCGATGCATGCGTTACAACTTAAATTTCTATACCGGACCGGAGGAATACCTATCCAATTATCAATTGTTGTGTTCGTCCGCCCAGGGCATTTGATGGTGAAGGACTACTTTATGTCTGTTCGTCTGTTTTCACCGCAACCTGGGTTATTTCCACAGCAGGTGTCCCGCATTGACGCGAGTAACGTGAGAGTATCAGGGAATTTTGCGATTCTCTGTTAAGGTAGTTTTAGCGAGATTTTTCCACCCTAACCTTTCTTCTCGATTTCAAAAAAGGTTCGTATAAGGGTGATTAATAATTTTTTAACAATCGTGAAAACATATTATATGCACAACGTAACATTTATGACGCGATCTGTGCGTCAGAACTATCTAATTGTTTTCAATAATGCCTCAATGGAGCCGTATTCAGTTCCATGAAACTCGGGTTCTATTTTTCGGCAAATGTCTCGATGAGTTGAACGGCAAATAGATGGTAATTTGGTATCATTAGAAAGTTGAGATGCTTTTTTACACGGAGGACAAATTCATTGAATATTATGTGAAATGATATCCTGCTCAAACTGCCTGAAATACACAATTTTTCGTAGATGTAAGTGGGTTACTCCCTGGAATGAGGTACCACACTCGTTCTTGAACCGTCCTTCCCATATTTAGTTCATTACACATTTTTTCTTATCATTTATGAACATTAACTCAACATATAGCTATATAAACAGTATAAAACCCTAGAAAAATGGGAAAGAGTGATGTGCGGTTTTCTTACATGATTCCGGAATTTCCCAGAAATTTAAAATTGCTCTAACTATTGACTAGGTGAAAGATAAAATATTTAATGGTGTATCATTTTAACGGTAATGTAATTTTCTACAACTATGCTTCTGAGAACTTGGCTGTAAAACTAAAGGCTGGGCCGCTAGAAGGAAACAATTATAAAACAACGTGAGGAAATTAAACGTTATTCAAAGTTTTACAACTTTCGCTAGCAAATATCTCGATAATATGAGGAATAGAAATAGATGTTTAAGAAACTATTTTGTAGTAAATTTTGTCAGCTTCAATTTTAGAATCAATAATATTTTCGCTACCACGCACCGTTTTCATGGTACGAGCGAAACCCTAAAATAAGGGACCTTATGGAAGGGTAATTTTATTCACTGCCGGGTAGGTACACTCTTAAGGAGAGTGGATAGTTTCCGAAAACGCAAATGGAAACTTGCCAATATTTGGATGGATTTATTTTGCATATGTGCTATTGAGGTGGAGGAGAGGTAGGTTGAGGGTAGTGTGGGACTCGGGCAGTAAAAAGATGGCGTTCAGCACCCTCGTCGGTTATCGCGATAATGAAAATTCTCTGTTAAATTGAGTTCTCGACCAACGACTGAATTCAGAGATGAGGGGCTATTGTGAATAAATCGTTAGTTATCTTTAGCATCACTCCCCATTACCGACTTACTGCTCTGTTTAAAATTGTCTATCGTTAGCGAAATTTGCTAATTGTTATTTCTGATGCTATAAGTATCATCTTTACAAACAATGCTTGCTCAATTGCTCCATCTTTAAAGCACGAAATGGTAAAAACAATTTTATTTTTAAATGCTAAAATACATCCGTGGCCTTAGTAGTCTAAAAACGCCTTTTTTGGCAAGTATCTACCCCGTTAAGTTTCCTTCCCAAAGTAATCTGATTTAAACCCTGTTATAACGTCCCCTTCTTTCATATCGTCCTAAATTCCAATCCTATTCCTAGCTTGATCAAAATATCACTCATCTATCTTCCTTTATACCATGTCGTTACCCGTCAACACTACCTCCAAACACCTCAGCTGCTCGCTTCAAATTTTCTCGTCAACTTGCTTTCCTCTCTTATAATTCATTACACTTCCTCAATTATTTTTCTCTCCTCCCAGCTTACTTTTGCCATTTTCCCTCACAATCTCATATCAACGTCCAGCGTGCATAGACACCTGAACACTCATAAGGCCTAGAAAGGTAGTTTGTTTTTTTTAACAAATTAATCCAACTGCGTTATTAATACTAAGGAAAACAGTGTGTCCAGCACATTGGTTGAACGATATTTATTTTTCATTCCTAAGAACGTTATTTTAACTTTAAAGGGGTTTCCTGAGCTTCCAAGGTACTTCACACAGTTTCTTTTTCATTTCAATTTAAATTATAATCTTTGATTTATAGGTAGGTCTTCATTAAAATATGCTCAAGGTTTCTACAGTCGATACGAAGCTTACCTTCGACGCATGCGTATTTCATTGGAAGGTAAATTTGAAAGAGCAGAGCAAAGTTAGCCTGCCATCAAATTTTGATCTATGGCAAAAAAAGCTGTGCAAATATGCCTGAATATTTGTTTTCCTTTCCCATTTTTTTATTGGATGACTTTATTTTTCTCTGTCCCGTGCCCATTAAAATAATGGGATGGTGCAAGTCGGGTTGTGGATGGAGGGAGAGGGAAAACGCATTCGGTCGTTCCACCCGCGCCTCTTTCTGTTATTATCTCTCTCTCTATTCCTCTCTCTCTCTCTCTGCGAGCACACGAGAGATGGAGAGAGGGAGGAGGAAAAAAATTGACTGCGATGGAGCGAGCGACGGCAATCGGGGAAGGCAGGGCCAGAACGAGTCCAATTCCATCTTTTTAACCCCTTCCCAAGCGCTTCTCTTTTTCATGCACGGCGTCCCTCTAGCCCCTCTTACTCGCTGCTGTCTTCCCTCTCTGCGTAATTCATACGGATTTGGTCTTCTTCTCAGTAGCTGCACGATATTCGAATGTCAATATCGCATTACGATATAAATTTTGCATCGCAAAAACCTCCATATGTATCACATTTCGATTTGTATTGCAATCTGAATGATGATTAATTTAAAAAGATCAAATATCGTATTGAGTTACAGGGGATGCCATCGCGAAACGAATGATTTCGTAAATCTAATGATGTTGAAAATATAATAATATTGGGTATCGGTTAAAATCGCTTTTTACCGCTTATCGTATGATATCACATATTTATGTATAGCGTGTATCAGTTAACGTAATTTTTACGTACCGAGTGATGACGTAAAGCTAGTCTGGTAATCTCTAAAATCGAGTGACGCGATTCGAAGAATCTCGAATGTCGAATGGTATGGTTTATCGAATGTTTCCACGTATCGCAGGGCGATAAATCGCCTTTCCCAGCGGGTCTGAGTTGCAGTGTAATATGTCGTGAGTGCCAAATACCTCGTACGGTGGGTGCATCGCTTTATCTCCGAGCCCTATTTATCTGGTCGCCGGACGTTGCGACGAGCCCCCTGCCGTATGTATCGGCGCGATCATCGCGTAGACAAACTCCCGGCCCTTCCAGCCAACGCTCTCCCCAGCCGAGAGTCGTTTCGATCGCCCAACCGTCGATGTCTCGACGGCTGCTCATCCCGGGGGCATTGTCTCTCGGAGTGTGCACTGGCCTTTCCTTAAGGTGCTCTTCATCCTCCGTGTGCCTCATCTTTCCCCACCTGCTTCCCGCGCGACAAGGCGTTCCGCTTTCTCATGTTTTTATCCCGACGTCTCGGCCGATTTCACCAGTTCATCATCCCCGAAAATCTTCCCCTATGTGATGCTGGAAAGCTATTTAACATACCCCGGAAGTAGTAGGGCTGCTACAATGGGATTCAGTTATATGGGTTCTCTGTTAGACACAGTAACTTTGCACCAAGTAGTAACCTGTTTCAAACTATATATTTTAGGTAAAAACATTAAATTCCCTTGTAAATTATACATGTAGATAAATAAATATGAATGATGATGACATTTGTTTATGTAATAAATGTTTACAGTTTATCAGAAGGCCTTTTTCTTCAAAAAAGACTTCAGAACAATGCTTATATTATTGGGATTATCACCTAGGACGTATCAAAGGGTGGTACCTCTTGATGTCCAGCCTTTCCCTTAACACACGAAATATTGTGCTCCTTTTAATGTCTGCCAGAATTATGCAGTCTGTCATTAATTGAATAAATGGCCTGGGAAAATTAGGAATACCTCCGTATGAGATATATCAATGGATTTCCAACAAATGTAATACGTGAATATTTCAGCGTAAGTATTTCGAATTGTTTATATTAGTGTGCATTGAGAGGCGCTCGCTAAAGATACTAGTTTGCGAACCATCTGCATTGAAACTCTATTTGGGCGACCGAATAATATTTAAATACTCATTTTAGAGCTTTTTTCGAAACGATGGGTACTATAGTTTAGATTATACTATTTCCTCGCCGGTTGTAGTAAAGAACATGCAGACAATTCCTATGTATATTGAAATTTGTTATGAAGAAAGTTATTTAATATTTCTTACTACCAAAACATGGTGGTCAGCAAAATTGTAATAGCATTTAAAAAATATAATTTAAATGAATGTTTGTCATTCAAATTATTATTTTTTTAGTTTCCATGCTCTTCGCTAGATCGCATATGTACCTACAAATATGTAATTTATATTCATAAAATATATGTAATGTATGATCTTTATTAGCCACTTTGTATCCCTCTGTATTTCATAGATGTTTATTTGTTAACCACATTTTGAGTATGAAGGTTCCATATAAATTTTGTTGATCACCATGTTTTAGTTACTAAGAAATGTTAAATTACTGTTGTATCTGTCTTTTATGGCATTCCCCTCAGTCTGAGTTTGGGTAAGTTCAATTCGAAAAAAAAGTCTCTATTCTCCCGATCGTAAGGGTGTCAAGAAATAATTTTTTCCATAAATTAACCCTAAATTAACAGTTAATGAATATCCAATTGAAGTACTGATCATTGACTTCTTTATAATAAATTAACTGTTACTACAGTTTAGAAGATATCCAATACATTTTCTGTAGCTCTCCTCGCCTTTTGTCTCACTGCAATTCCGTCTTTAGTTCTTGATATATTTTCCCCGCTCTTCCCGTCCAAATAATCTCTCTCTCTTTCTCTCCGCCTCGTACTTTGGTTAACATCACACTATGGCTTATTAATTTATCTCTTCCATGTTCCTCCTTTGATATTCCTGAACAGTTTTCTTTCTATCCCTACTTCATTCACTAGTGTATTATTAGTTTGTATTTTATCAGTGAATATTTTAGGTCCAAGTGGAAAAAGGAATTAGACAAGGGAACTCCTTAAGCCCGTTACTTTTTAACCTAGTTATGGACAAAATAATAAAAAATATAAAAAACGTAGAAGGATATGGACTCGAAGGAAATAATATGAATCTTAAATGCTACGCAGACGATGCAGTACTAATTGCAGAAGAAGAAAATGATTTACAAAAGATGATATTCATGAAGATTATATTTGACTTTGATGATATTCATGGAGATAGGAAGTAAATATAATATGGAAATTGCACCCGAAAAAAAAACAAAAACAATGGTAACTTCAAAGAAACCAATCCGATGTAAACTGCAACTAAACAAGGACATCATAGAGCAGGTAATGAAAATCAAATACTTAGGAGCAGTTAAAACTAGCTATGGGAATTTATATGAGGAAGTAAATGAACAAATAACAAAAGCTGAAAGGATTGGGGACTACGAAAATAAGCAAAAACAAGAATAAACAAAGCAGTTATCCGATCTTTTATGACACATTCCATGGAAACTATAACTCATACAAGTAAAACAAAACAGAGAATGCAGACTGCAGAAAAGCCGATACCGAGAAAAATGGTGAACAAGACAAGACTAGATAGGATGTATAACGAAAATATCGGAGACTTATGTAATAACCTCCCTCCAATAACAGAATGGGCACGTAAAAGGAAAGAAGAATGGAATGAACACATATCAAGAATGGACGACTCAAGTATCGTCAAGTTGGCGAGGGACCGAATACCATTCGGAAAGAGGTCGACCGCGCTGGAGATGGTCCGACAACCTCTGTTAGAAAAGCCATTATCATAAGGAACAGGCAAAAATGCCTTCGAAGTAGAAGTATATTTTAGGTCGATTTCGAAGAGAGACTAGTAGGTAGTCGTTACATTGGTGCGTCTTCCTATATTCACAATAACTGCCGTAATTTTTCACCAATTACTTCCAGACTAAAACAAAATGTGAAGGTGGAAAATTTCGATCGAGTTCGTTAATGAGCACAATCGAACCAAGGGGGTGGAAATTGAAAAGGTTTTTGAAAAACTGAAAAGTCACAATAACTCCCTTAATATGGAATATATTGCGTTCGTTTAAACTTATCATACTTACTAAGACTGCTAAAAAACGTTTGATTGAGAGATTTTTGATAACCCCAACCATTTTTCTCATTTGATGGAAAAAAGGGGTTTTCGGACAAAACATCATTAGTAGGCACAATATCAGATTCGTTCAAAGTTATTGTAGATCAACATATTATCTAAAACTTTTGTCCGAAACAATTTTTGATACGACTAACCCTTACTGCAAGGGGTGAGCAAAAAAACTTCGAAATCTACCTGTACTTCTAGACCGGGCCCGAAGAGATTTCCTTTTTTTAATTTTAAGAATGACATATTTGGGAAATTAAATAATGGTCTCGTTTTGTTAAATTGTGAGAACAGTAATTGGTTCTAGGATTAGAGAAACGTGCTAAAAATATGTTTATGATTAATTGTATGCATAATTATTTTCTTCAACCCTTTCAATTACATAAGTTCAAGGTCCTGCAAATAGTACAGTCTCTCACTCCAATCACAAATTATTGGAAAGCGTGATTTGTGGATAGGCTCAGCATCACATTCCCATGCGTCGCTGGCAAGCTCCCAACCTCTCATTTTCAGAAAACACTATTTTAATTACTTGTGGTTGCCTATCCTGCGTTAAAAAGTTAAAACGCTCTGAATTTTCCATTTATAAGTCTGTAATTACGTTAGGGAAATACGTTGGGCAGCGTTGTGTATATCATGGAGTAAAATATTCAGCTCTTCCGATTCTCTTATTTGCGAAGAAATGTTCCTTGAATTACTGAGTAGGTAATTCGCTCTTTTTATTTACTAATAAAAGTATTTTAATTTCACCTTGTATAACTCTCATCATTTACGTTTTAGTTTAGTGGACTCTCGTTTGGTTTGATGAAATGTTGAAAACGACTTTCGCAATACCATGAAGGCGCCACATTCTTTGCCGTAGTGAAACAAGCAAATTGTAGATTAATCGGCCAAAAGGTTTCCCCGTGAATTAAATTATAATTCCTTCGCATGCCAGAGTTTCTCAAGCCTGGCGTTCTTTGAGAATCGATTCCAGAAATATTTTTATCTAATTAGTTTTTGAAATTACTATTTGCTGGATAACTATCGAAAACTCTTTTTCTTGCCAAAAAACCCAACTCTTAAAAGAAACTACTGCATCGCAAGATTCTCGTTGAAGTAGGTATCCTTATACTGATCCTTATTTTTTGGCATGCCTATATTTTGTTTGCAATGATGTCGAATATCGATTGATCGAGTGATGTTGCATGATTATCAAATATATTGCTTGATTAATCGCGTTACATTTATTTGAATGAAATGATCTGAGAGGAGTGTCTGAAGCCTGGCTCTCTTTGAAGACTGATTCCAAAATTGTAATTTAATTGCCTCTGAATTAATTAATGTTTTCAGTATATATTTGGTGAAATAATATAGGAGTTACATTTTCTTTGCCAAAAAGTAAACTGTGAGAAAGTGGTACTTTCTTGCAGTACTTACATGGAGTAGTCGGTGGTAGGAATGTGGTGTTTTGGTGCTTTTAGGCATGCCAGTAATTCGTTTTCGTATTCCACTTGGCTACTTTTGGCGCGATGGTCCTGCAAAAAGCTTTTTATTTTATATTCCAACTAAGTTCCACTTAGAAGGCAGGCTATAAACCATAAAGAAAGACCATATCTTCGAGATATTGTTGGAAGTTGTCGTTCGGAAAAACTTTATCTTATTCGAGCATCTTCCGCAGACCCGGTTACGACTCCGGCTGAATTCCTCTGTAATCATCCGCGAAAAATTGTGGAGATTGGGAGGTGAATTCTCTCGAGGGGTTGACCCACATAAGTGAATTGTGTCTTCGTCCCTGATGTATATTTTTCGGAGCTCAAAAAGGAGTTGAAAAAAATATAGCGCAGGCACAGGAATTGCTTTTTATTTCGCCGACATCGATCGCGATCCCGTTCCTTGGCCTTGTTTTTTCCTTCCCTCTACGCCCTTTATGCGTGTATCGGGGTTTGTGTGAGTGTATGTGTAGTTGTGGGTGTGGATGTGGGAAGGGCCAAGCATTCGCCGCTTAAATTTTTCATACGCCCTTCTCTTTTTCATCCTTACCTTCCCTTTTCATACTCTCTCCCTATCTACTCATCCAACCTTTTCCTCTTATTTTTTCGACCAAACTATACCTACTTATATGCGCACCATGTCTATTAACACTTATTGGTACGGTGCTCTATAAATTTTACTAGCCCTTAGGGCCGACAACCTTTTGCCTTTCTGCTTGTAAGGCACACGCATGGAATAATAGACTCAAACTCACCGAAAAATTATATAGGTTTAATATGTTAAACTTCTCCTACGTGTATTTTAAATAACTTGTTCCAAATAATTTCACCAAGTGGAGCAAAAATATATTGCAAAATCACATAACTAATGCGTCCAGCGGAAGTGATTGAAACACATATTTATACGTGAAAGGACTACACTATTATAAGGATTTTCCTCCGAAAAATAATGCAAATGTCATTTTTTCTCTCCAATTCATCTCTATCATTTTCATTCTATCAGGTAAATGGTTGGTCCTACCTGTAATTTCTCCGGACTCGGAGTGCTTTCTTTGAGCTCTCCTTCGTGGAACATTTATTCCACGTGATAACTCCCTTTTTAACGCGTATCGTATGTCTCCCTTCATCTTCTTCTCCTTCTCCTCTTCACGTATAGACTTTCAAAGTAGCCATCTCTTACGAGGTCTTCCCCTGCTCCACCTCCTTGTGCAGCCACAATTTTGAAGCTTGCAACGTCCATTCGGTTGACATGGTCTGTCCTCTAACACCGATATAGTTTTGTTTGTTTTTACCCATGTGTCTCTGCCATAAAAATCACTTGGGCACCGAGAATGTTCCGATCTTTCATAACTGCGTCATGATAAATAGTTTAGTTGCTGTTCAAGTGAGAAATACTAGCGAGTATAGATGTGTGGATATGGGTTCTGGTGCCTTACTCAGGGCTTCATAATTGTCGATCCTCGACAATGATTCAAGTGTTATTTAATAGTTCAGAGTTGTCGAGACTGGCGTTGCGTCTACGACATTGTCGAGATCTAGTCCTTCCTGAATAACCATTGACCCTGACTATTTTCTGGTAATAAATCAATAGCCTCCCTTCATACATTTCCATACTTCTAGCTCTCTCCTCAAATTCCCCTACGTTTACCTAACATTCTCCCATCTGTAATGTTCTAACTCTGGTGCGGGCTGCTTTGGTCATTACCCCCTGATACGTCCCCCAGCAACTTTCGCTGCTTCCGTCTCTAATTTCAACAATCAGCCATCATACCGTACTGTTTATCGGGTGCTTGTATGCCTAGTTTTGCATCTAGCTTGCGAGTTCTTTAATTATTGGATGTGAGATCCTTGTTTGTGGTTGGTTGGTCATTTAGGGTAGGCGACTGCCTAATAAGGTCATTTTGATAAGGGAGGATTTATTTGGGATAGGGTGGCCGGAAACCTGGCTTAGGCATTAGTCTACTCTTAACGAAATACCCCTAGGGGTCCATAGTTTAACCTTCAACCTGACGGAGCACTAAAGTGGAAGTGTTGTCCATGCAGCACCCTCGTAGCACCATTGGTGACTATAAAAAACAAAGCGATACACTAAGATACTCCGTTAGCGTACAATTTATTGGCGACTTTTCCCTTTTCCATTCCTTTTCCTTTTTTATTTCGTGGTTTTAGTCCTAAGCACACCCTGCCCTGTTTTTGGTTTTCCTCTGTGGTGGCTCGCAGTAATACGTAGATGGAGGAATCGGGATTGCACCGAAATGTCTCCGTGACTGCCGATATCCGAACCCGAGTCCTGGGGATGAGAAGGCAGTCGGCACATAAGCCATCACTCCAACCCGATCCCCGTCCATGCTTGGTTTGCCCTGCCTGACATAAAGTCCAAAGGCCGTTTTACACGATGAAAGATTTTGTACAAACGAATGTACGTGAGATTGTACGTTTGTCTCAACGAAATTAGAACAGGTTCTATTTCCCGTGCAGGCATTGAGACATTCGCACAAGCGTTCATACAATTTGCCGCTTTACACGATACATTTTGCCTCATGCAAGAGTTCACGGAAGAGTTTGTACAAACAAATGTACCGTGTAAAACGGCCTTAACGCTGGCTAGTGCCACTAAGTTGTGTGGTGGGCGGTAGGTTGGTGGCGTGTACGGGTGTTTTTTTCTTACTCGGCCTCTGCGTAAAAAAATAAACCAACCACTCCCCTGCCCCTGTCGCTCCAGATCCCTTAGAAAGCGTCCATTTTCGGTTGAATTAACCTTAAGGGGTGGCTCAGAGTATCGAGCCGGCAGCTCTGGCCCGTGGTTTTTTTATACTCTTCCTCCACCTCTCTCTTGTTCACTTTCCCTCTTTCCTGTCCTTTCCGCCGCGGCAAGCCTTGTACTCCGTCCTTCAACCCTTCTCTTGAGCCGGCGTCACACAAGGCAGTGGCGGCCCACGCTTTTTTTTTACAGGTGTGAGCATTTTTTTATTTGGCCGCCTCTAGCAAATAATTTATTATCTATTGTTATTTCTTTAACCTCGCGTTAGTTTTAGGTATAATCTCGAATATCGAACGATCCTCTTGACATAGTAGTTTCTTTACCCGCCAGGAACTTAAATTTAATCTATAAGTTGTCGTCAAGCTTCGAGTTTTAGAGGGACAAGGTTTTATGGAAAATACTTTTGTTCAAGTTGCCCACGACTTGGGCCGGCATTGACACGAGGGGCTTTTATTCCCCCGTGGCATTCCTTGCTTGTAGCCCGGCGTTGTTGTAACTTGGTCCGCGCTGCTCTCTACTCAGCGTGAACTCAGTCATGCTCGGTTCAGAAAACTATCGAGCGTACCAACGCAACCTGCATTCAATCTACACTATCGTTACCCTGTGCCACTTCCCCTATAGGAATTGAAAAGAAGTGAAAATAAAGTATCTGATTTTGGATTATAATTCCCGCATCCCTGAAAAATTTTCTAACTTCTAAAATAGCTTCCAATAGTTGCGGTTACTTTGATAAAGTTACGGGCGATAGTTATCGAGTGATATTGTTCCTGACGTTGCAACCATCATACCGTGATTAAAAACTTGGTTTTCAAGCCGAAGTCGGTAAATTGTAACAACAATGGACTTACATACTTAACAGACCCGATACTTCACTCAGTGATTCAACCCTAACGTTGGTTTGGATAGTTGAGGGTAGAGCTCACCACGGACTAAGCCACAGGCGTGAGAATTTCACACATTCAGGGTAGGCCCGTGAATAAGGCCCCAGGTCTCATCTAGGTGCACAGCCATAATCGAAGTGTTTCTTCGTGGATGTTATTTTGTGAAAATAAGAGAAAGGCGTGCGTATCATGTTGAGTTTGGGATAATTGAATTTTTTCGTGACGCCGCGAATGGTCTGGATGAAGATTCGAGAAAAAAGGGCAAGGGTAGAGGGTAATTGAGTTACGTCAATGTGAATGAAATATTCACGTGGTTGAATGACGGTGGCGGTGAGATGGTTTGCAATAGATTTTCAATGAAATTCCTGATGAGTAAAATTCGGGACGGAGCGTGTATTTTGTTGGGCGTTTTATTTACCAAGTTGGTTCTTTTTATATGGACTTTAATTCTGATGAAGGAAAGAATGTTATTTAAATTTGTACGAAATATAGTATTTTTCTAGAAAATTGCTTTCTTATCTCATCTTCCTGATCTCACGTCAGCTGTGCCTCCACAGTTAGTGATGCGAAGTTAACGAAATTTTCTCCCTACAATCGATAACTAGCCCCCAATTTTGCGACATGTATTCGGAACAAAGTTGCCATTCTTGAGTAACCCTCTGATATTTAAGCCATTGATGGTGTATACATTTCACGTGCTTTTGTCACAGGATAGCAGAATGCTTACTCAGAAATTTGTTTTCGGATCTGGGCCTTGAAATTGAAAACGAAGAAATATAGCTCTCTATTTAATTACTCTAAGTGCAGTTTGTTCGAGAGTTTCTTAGATTCTGAATTTTGCATTTAGCATTGACCCTGGTCGATCTGACTTTTAAATCTTATATGTAGATGTTGTCAAAATTCATTTACTTACAGCGAAACTAATCCTTGTGTAACTATGGATCGTGGAAGTTAACGTCTATTAACGGTGATATTGGTATCCAGAAATTCCATGTTCTCAACACGGGTTTATCTGTGCAACTAATTCTTGAAAAGAACTTAGTTAATACCTCGCAAAAATCTGCGAATCGATGATTCTTTTTACGATATTTATCTTGGAATCTCACGATTTTTGTCCTAAAGAAGAATAATTATGTAGTTTTCCTCCACTACTCACTCTTAGTTAATTTTTAAAGATTTTTTCAACCTATACAATTTTAGGAGGTGCATTTTCTTTCTTCGGTATTGAAAAACTAGTCGATAAGAAGAGTCAGGGAATATGTGATGAAGTAGTCTAGTTTATTACGTTAAATATCGGACTTTTTAAGACTCGGAATATCCAAGTTTTTACAACCTGCTCTGAGTGAATTTATTGATTGTAAAAACCCTTGGCTTCCCTTCTTATTCCAATTGACCGACCTTTTTCTTTCTCAAAGTGAAGGGTGCCAGTCATCCATTGTCTCTCATTTTCTTTCCCCCAAAATAGTCTCGCATTAAACATTGTTCCCTCCTACCGTTCCCCAAGGGTCCGTAACCCTATTCGTCCACTTTCCCTTCTGTTCTTCCCGACCCCCTTCGAACAAAACGTTATACTTACCCCTGCACCCTTAACCAGCCGCCTCGTTGGGATCCTTACTTTTCAATCTCGCGAAAATTTCCCTTCTCTCCTCGTAGCATCCTCGTCTCCCAACCAGACTTATCTTTTAGATTACTCCCCCGTTTTTTCAATTCCAATTTCTTCTGCCGAGACGCTCTCGTGTCTCTCACTTGGCTATTCTCGCCCGGTTCTCACCCTGACGAAATCCCACCCGACCTCTCTCACCCACTTTTCATCCTTGTTCCCATCTCATCGTATCCATTTTCGCTTATATCCCGCATCTACCCCCTTCCCTGCCACACCTCCCCTTTCCCATCGCGACCTCTTTGGCGAGGTCGTTCGTCTTGGCCCTCTCCAACCACCCACCCACGAATCCTGTGTTCTTCTGTTTCTCTCTCTCCAATTTCCTCCTTGCGCTTCAGATATTCCTCTCCCCGTCCCCACGGCTCTGTTTTTTGGCGTCGTCTTTCTTCCATGGAGTGCCCGAAGGAAAGACGTCGACGCGTCAAGTATTGACTCGAACGTCAAGGGAAAAAATTGTGTACTCAGTAAGGAGGTCGAAAGTTGGTGCAATTTGGGCCAATCGGCACCATATTTCCATGATGTGTACGTGGGGCATATATTCCGATATTAAATGTATGAGTCTTTCTATGATTTTGTCAGTAATTGCTTAAGCTTCGGGCTGGTTTGGTGATATCACGTCTCGTTGTCCTGTGTTCGGATCCTGGTTGTGGTGGATATTTTTCACCAGCATTCCCTTGTCTGCATCGGTTCCGGATGAAAGTGGCACACGAAAGGAAAAATCGTACGAACCTACTCCAGCCTCCTGAGATTAAAATCCTGAGGATCCAGCATCCTGATACTGGAATTTGGTTTGAATCGAGCGACTAATTGGCACAGAATATCGATTCTGTGAATTTAGGGTCCATTTTTATTTCGAATTCATGGAAGTTACAAAGTTTTTGCGGAAAGTGATTACAGTTGCCTTATGTAATATTTTTTTTCAAGTTTTGAATAACTAATTGTGTTTAGAACCAGCCTCTGCTTAAAAATATGTATGTGCCGAGTTTGAATGTGCCAGTCGTTTATTTAGTTGATTGATAGTGCTTGAATACGATTGAAAATCCAGTGCCCTTATTTCCACTTAGGTTTACAAATGGCAGTGACCGCGTGGATTAAATTGGCTGGCTAAGGTATTAATTGTTTTCCTGTGAACAGCGTCTCCTTTCTTAAGTGTTTACAAAACCAACTTAAAAGTATAAACTAACAAGCATTAGCTTTATTAGCATTACCATTATTGTAATAAAAGTATTAGCTAACATGTCCCAACTACGATACCTGTGTTATATATGATGGAATATAACGGCATTTAAAAATTCCTACGCGGGAACGGAACATTCAGGTTACCAGTTGGCGCTTTTGTGCAAAAAAGCGTTAACTGTTCTACAATCCGATGTCCTTAATTTAGGGCAAAAATCTTTTTATCTTTTCAATTATTTTAGCAATTATCGCTTCAATTTTCTGAGACCATACTTTGACTACCTCTGTATGATAAATTATTTTCAGGTATAAATGAATTAGTTTTCGCTCATTGTAATGTAATCGTTATTTGACGTTTGCAGTATGGTATACTTGGAGTTTAGAGTAGTATAAACATGGACGCTTCAAATGTTAATTTCTTGCCTTAATATTAGTTGCTCCCAATTATGTCTTTGTAGAACATGGAGGTTGTGTTCAATCCAAAATTAGTATCGGCGACTGACTCACAAACGTATTTATAGTCACGGTAATGATAAGCATTCAACGAGTAACTCGGTAACGAGTTGGTTGGCACCACGTATAGGTGGCTGCTTTCAGGGTTGAAATACACGTCGTAATTAATTAATATTCGGGTGCATAGTTTATTTTAGTTTGTACCCGTGCTTAAGCTTCGAAAACAGCGGAAACTTCCTATTTGCCATCGCCGTGTTACGCTCGAAATTATGCCGTACACTCGGGATTAAACCCGCCTGAGGATTAAACCCGGAAACTGTTCCATAACACCAGTAATCTTCCGGAGAAACTGCGCGCTGTTTCGTCAAAATGTTGCGACTTTATTTCGGCGTAGAATTCGAACGACCTTTCGACGTCAACTGCATCGTGCATAAATATTGAAATCGAACTTTTGCTACGGCTCCGTCGTCGGAAGACTTGTGGAAAGAGAAATGTTGAAGCGCCTGGCATGCACGGCGCTGAGTGTCTCGTTACCACTCGGGACCGCGGTCGTTATTATAAAACGGCATCGGCATTGATGCATCGTAAAAATATATGCTTCTCTCTCCTGGCCCCGGTTATGCCTTGCGGGCCTTCACCTCATCGCATTCATCCGCTCTCTCATTTCCTATAACTTACTACCGACGTCGTCGGCTTCTACAGTGCCTCCAGCCACCCCACCTCCCCCCCTTTCTCCTACCAGCCATCCGATCCCACCTCGGAGGTAGTTCCTCCACACCAGTGCCTCTTCCCGACTCCCTCTACCTAACCACCCTCCTGAGGGCCGGTTTGCGCGATGTATGTACTCGCGCGAATAAATTGCGGGAACACATGATCATAATTAGAACGGGGTATTTTATGGACATGTATTCGTGGTCGTTACGGAGGCTGACGTGTTCTCACGGTGCAGTTTTTTTCGCGCATCTACTTGTACAAGAATGCATGCGTGTAAACAGACCTCGAAGGCGTCGAGCGTTTCCTGGCGCAGTCTTATGCGTCATCTACAGTCAGAACTCCTATGATTGGTTTGTTGCAGCTCACTCAATTCTCTTTCCAGGTAGAGTTTTTATTCCTTTGTAATACATTATTCCAGTGTTCCTGCAATTTTATTAATACATTCGATCATTCCATCATTTCACCTTCGGTTTCGCGAGTCGATGCTGCTTCATTCGCAGTTAAAGCGGCTTTAGCGGCATTGTTTGCTTCATTCCGTTTTCTCGTAAGAAATGATCGTTTGTTGAATAATGAAATGCATATCCTATTGTTCATAGTTTCAGCCTTATCCTCTGCATTCATTCGCGAAATGCATCGCTGAACTCTCACTGTGCTCAAAGATGCTGGGCTAAAATGCGCAGTGAAGTGCCTCGCGTGGAGACGGCCGCGAGACCTCCGCAAAAATGCGTTGCCCAAGTTTTAAAGTTTGAACCCTATTTTTTTGCATTCGTTCGAGCAGTACATATCTTCTACCTCATTGCGCCAAGAGATGCTGCATTAAAATGCGCGAAGTGATGCTGCATTAAGATGTGTGGTAAGATGCCTCGCATAGGAGCCACCTCAAGACGGGCCGCCGTCCTTCCCATCCTCCCCGAGTCTTTTCAACCCTCCGGCCACGCCTCCTTTTCCTCATCAGGCGGGTCTCCTCCCCCTCCCCTGCCCATCCTCCAATGTGGCGGAAGGAAGACGTTGAAGGGTGGTGGGGGGGGGGATGAAACGGGGGCGGGTTTGTACATTTTTTTCTTCGCTGAGGGAAACATGCAAGAATAAAAGCAGCGAGCCTCTGTGCTATGCGGGGCGGGAGGTCGGGGTCGGAGTAGGGTTGTTGGTTGGGTAAAAAATAGAGGCCTGGGATTTTAGTTTCATTTGCTTCCCTCGCCTGTATCTCCGACAGTCCATCTGCCAGATAGTTAGTGAGATTTTTATAATGTACCGACCGATATGAGCGATATTTATGAAATATCGTATTTTATAAGTACTAGACTCGCGGTGTCTTGGAAGACTTATTGAAAATATCGTCCTAGATATCTTACCGATGTCTACAATCGGTAGTATCGCCCATTTTGTCCTATCGGATGAGATTTTTGACAATCGATGTATCGGTATCTCCCTATTTTGCGTAATGAACTTTGAGTTGTGGAATAAATGTTTCGTAATGCTAGGTAAAAATATCTAGTGGTATTTTTTATTATCTAATGGACAATATCGCCCTTCTCTTCACGACAATGTCTATCCAAGTTTACATAATAACATTTTTGGAAATGGTACTCCCTTGTCTGTACTAGAGGGGGAAACAATTCCCCGCAAACTTGGGTAGTTAAAAAATAAGTCAGCTGCAGCCTAAATAATTAAAATAAAGACAATAAAAAAGACAAGAAGAAAAGGTAAAGTTTGATGTCCTTTCAACTGAAGAAATGTTTTTAGAGATCTAATAGATATTTTAATTTGACACCATTTCCCCATACACTTCATTATATTTCACCACTCAGAAGGATTGAAACGTGTTAACGATAATGGAGAAAAAAATAATTTTTTTACTGTGCCAAACAAATGCATTTTACCAATGGATTTCACCGGTTAAAACTTAAATGTCAAGCATTTCTTTTTTTCTTGAAAATGACTCCTCACCCGTTGATATCCATCGGTGAAACAAATTCGAGTGGAAGATTAAAATGCTCATATTTTAATATGGTGAACGTAACTTCTCAAAGTCACGCCTAATTCAATTATGTCTTTTACAAACATGTATCTGAGCTCAAATTTTGGTGGTGCCTATTTACTTTTTCCAAGTGGAATAAATAGCCGAATTGGCTTCTTGATATTGTGATATTATTGCCTCGTTTGCTTTATTGCATTTGGAGAATTCGCCGGGGAATATATGTGGGTTTAGCCAGACAGGCATGTCGCTAGGGGTTCCGAGGCTGCACCTACCCGTTTTGAGTCACTGAATTGCTTTTCCACCCGCTCTCGTTATCCCCCCTCAATTCCCTTTCTCTCTCTACTGTCTCTTATGGGGTTATTCCGTGGGATCCCCCTCTCCGCGCGGTCGCCCTTGATGTCCCGTTGGGGTTGTGCGAAGATTCCGGGGAAATTCGAAGGCCGTCCCTTGAATAATGCACCGGCGTCCCCTGATCCTTCGTGCCGCCTTAAACTTCTCGCGGACGGATCCAAAAATACGGCTCGAGCCCTCCTGTTTCCAATATTCGCAGCGGGGTCGAATTTCAGATTCGTTTCGTACGTATATGAGTACTCCACATGTATATTCACCGCGAACCTTCTGGGCAAATTCAATATTTTTAAAGTTCTTTTGTCTCTCTGTTTGTATATGCATACAACGTGCTTGTAGTTGAGCACCTAAATCGGAATAACCTAGTAGACGAATTTCAGTGAGGTTTTCGGAAAAGCTACAGCATGCAGACTGCGCTTTAAAAATAACGGACACTATCCGATGGTCGGTTGAAAACAGCAAAATTACTATTTTGGTTCAATTTGACAGCAAAATTACTATTTTGGTTCAATTTGACTGCAGTAAAGCATTTGACTCAGTCGATCATTTCATCCGCCGGCTTGGAAAGCTAAAACTTTCCCTCTCAGCTCTCCACTGGTATCAATCCTATCTCTCAGAACGTAAGAAAGCCGTAAAGGGTGTTGATGGTGAAATGTCTAACTTCCTACCAGTTTCCCGTGGTGTTCCCCAAGGATCGATCTTAGGCCCCTTATTATTCTCTATTTTTATTAAAGACCTTCTAGTGTGATAAATTACTGTGCCTATCACTTTTATGCAGACGACTTGCAGATATATCTGGACTGCAATCCCAACGAATTATAAAGTGCTGCACAGAAAATGAATAAAGACGTTAAGGAAATTTGTACATAGATATCAGTGAATAAGCTCAAACTAAATCCAACAAAAACCAAGGCTATGATTATTGGTAGCTCTTACTACGTAAATAGCTAAGCTTTAAATGAAATTCCTAAAGTTATTGTTCAAGGTAGGAAAATTGACTATTTTAATTCAATTTATATGAGCACATCACACCATACTACCAACTGTTAAAATGGCCCAAAATGGAACAAAGATGACACATAATGAAAGCTACCTTTACACATAAAATGATTAAAACCCAAATATAATCTTACTTGTATAATCAAATAACATTTTAGATTAATTCAGAAAAACTCATTACAGGGGAGACGGAAATTCTGTCCATTCCATCATACCGAACTAATTCGTATGAAAAGTCCTTCATTTCTTCACGTAAATTATGGAACTCTTTACCAAACAGTTTAAAATCCATAAATAATGTTAATTAGTTTAAAGCAAAAATATCCGAAAATATTTTTTATTGATATTCACCCATCTCATGTAGTTTATTTATGAAGTTATGCACTTTGGATGCGCTGTACACACACCTGTATTATTATTGTTATGGCTCTTTTTGTCTTGTTCACAGTCATGTATGTACCATGTATCTTATTGAATACTGTGACTAATTTACTCTCTGACTGTATAAGTTTCTTCTGATCCAAGGGACAGATTTGTCCCAGAGCAAATAAAGTTATTATAATATTGTATTAGTCAAGGATACTGTTTTTCGCTCGTTGGGTTGCATAAACACACAGGATAGAATTAATTCACTGTTTAGAACTCTGAAATATTTCTTTATCACTGATATGTGCGGTTCTACATGTATGCCGTTTATTCTTGCGAAATGTACTCATAAATTCTAATAAGGGCGTTACTCTATTATTGTTTAACCTAATTTGACGTTATTGCTATCATAAATGGGTCTTTAAGTATTGGCGCTGCGTCTTAAAGGGAAAGATTGACTCTTACCATTCCGTCAGTACAAGGTAAAAGAGGGGATGAAGAATACCTATCCACTACTCTTAATAATATTTGTTGAAATAAATTGGAGAAGCAAGGATTAGAACGTAGGAAAACATAAAGCAATTGCATTGCTTGCTGAGAATTCCTTTTTTGTCACCGTTATTGTGACGGACGAATTTGTCGTCGCTAGGTGACTTATCAAATTGTTTCCTCGCGTTTCCAAGATTAAACAAATAAACCTGCAAAAGATAATTATTCACTTATAGGCTTCAGTTCAGCTCTAATCCATTGATTCTGGTAATTATTTTTTCCCCTCTGCTTGTTTACCCGTCGAAACTGATTACTACTGTCATTACTAACAGTTTTTGTTTTAATTGAAGTTACCTCCCCGTATTTTAATGATGACATTCTATCCCATCGATGAATACCATTTCTCAAAGTAGTACCTACTTTGGTTTTGTTAATTCGAAATATATGTTTTGGGGTATATTTCTTAAATAGATTATTAAGCTATCTTACCTAATTATATTTAGAAACCTATTGTAGTTCCAATGATAAAGATTGAAAGGGAGGTGTGGACGGAATACAAATGGTTTAATACGCCCCAACTTAGTCTACTTACAAATTTATTGGTGAAAGGATACGAGGGGTAATTCCAATCGATAGCTTTAATAGTTAATTTTGCTTGATGATTGGAAAGGGCCATCGATTCTCGTCAGGAATGAAAACTCGCTTACAGCTCCTCCGGTAGATTATCTGAGTATACTTATTTCTGATTCTGACTAAATTTCCTTTGCTCGAACTCTCATCGCTTTCCAACAACAACTCTGCCATTTTGGTCCTCTCCCTGCATTGGGGAATAGGAAACTGGAGTGGGACAAAAAGATTGTATAATGTGAGGAGAGGTGGTATCCCCAGCATCCGTCATTTGTTTAACAAGTAGGGACTTTACACAGACCTTCCTGTGTTCAGATACTGACAAGACTGATGAAGATATACGTTTGTAAAATGACTTTGAAGGTACGTACTCCATTTTTATAAATATTTTATAAAATGGTTTCCGGTTATGTACCGTAGGAAATGATTGCGTGTGGTCTATTCCTCGTTGACATTAATTGTACAGTTATTATCTTACAGAATAATCGTCCCTTTTGTGGGATTTTCGTTGCGTGTTAGCTAACTACATTACTTAAGGTTTGCTTGCGAGTGCAGAAGTATAGTCGCACCGAGTACTTTAAGGCGCTTAGTCATTATCTTACAAAGTGAATTTTGCTAAGACTATGAAGGAACTACCTACACGTTCTCATGACCAACCGTGCTTACAAAGCCGCGAAAAGCCTACTCCTACTCACGTTCTTTGTGCCACCATGAGGTCCCTCTTAAAGTTAAGCGTAGGCCTTTGAAAAATTCGTTGTGCTGTGGGACCAGTGGTGACAGTATATTTAGTGGAATAATTTGTTGAGAAGAACAATCATACCACTTCAATAAAATATTTTTTTCTCCCTTACGTGAGGTTCATTCTTGATATTTAGTTTGCCGGAGCAAGATTTTTTTATATTCATAATAGATAACGTATTCGAATTTTATTTATAACTTGTTGATAACCCGTCCAAAATGACGGGCAATACAGCCAGACATGCAAATATTATTTGCATAGATTTTATTTATGTATATTTTGTGTAGGTTACTTAATTGTCAATGATCTAATATCTGGATGCCGTTACTAATGTTTGTAAAATATAAACATCTGTGCCAAAGTGCAACATTGTTGACGATAGCTACGTGGTTGCTACCTACAACAGCGGTTGACAAGGGGATAATAGTTTGAGTCAAGGTGTGTTTTTTTTTCCATTTACAATTTATTTTGGTCGAAAGTAAACATTTGGGGATTTTCCAGGTATATATCATGCTATAGGTACGAAAAAAATGACGCCAAGGCCAACTAAATTGGTTTCGCCATTTTATCCATCACTAGCATCGTCTCCCTGCCTCAGTTAAACAGTTATATACATGACGCAAACTATTTGTTTGTCTTAACGAGCTTCTCAGAAATTAACCAAATATTCATATTTGAAGCTTATACTAGACTTAATTGATTTACGCCGTACACTAAAAGCACATTCACTACCGTAAATAAAAACGTGGTGAAAATTTGAAACTGTTCTAAATAAAATATTACGCTGTGTTCTTCATTTATTTTAAAAAGTATTCAATGAAATTTAATAACCTCACACCGCTGTATTTCTGACGCGATCCGTGCGTCAGAACTTCCTCGTTTTTAATAATGTCTATCTGCGTCGCTCAGGTTCCAAATCCTATTGAAAATTGAATAGTTTTTGGCAACTATATAGGAAGTAGTACGATAAGAGTATGATATTTTGATATCATTAGAAATATGAGATCTTTTTCTTTATAATGAGGCTGAATTCTATCTGTAGTGATATCTCGCTGAAACTACCTTAAAGACGATGTCGTTTTCAAGCTTGATTAGTGAAAAAACGTGTTGCGGAAAGATGGATTACCCCAGATATTAGATATGAATAAATTTATAGAAAGACTGCTTCCACTAACTCCTCAAATTTGAATACCCAACTTTCAGTTTAAGAACCGACCTTCTGTGGCGGAATTTTCGACGGGTTGATTCGGGGCATGACTGTGGTTGAGGGTCGAGCAAAGGCACGCGGTTGGAGAGGTGCCTAGCAGGGCGTGGTGGTGTTAACGCACGGACGAGAGGCGTATCTTTGTTGTTTTCGTAATATATTTTTATTTCCAAGACGAAGGAGAATGTCGTTCCCTTACCTGGGTTTGAAAATAAAATAAACGTTTTCTCTCGTCTTCCTCCGCCCAGCCGCTCTTCTCCACTTCCTCTTCCGCACTCTCTTGATGTGCCCTTCGTACTCGAAAAAAATGTTTTTTTTAAATTCCATTCTAATTACGTCACTCACAGCCACCAAAACTGTGAAACCCTCCTTCTCTTCGAGCGCCATTGTTCGGAGTGTACGGATGTGCGATGTTGCAATGCATCGATTGCGATATTCCGGGTATATCGAACTACGATATTAACCATCCGGTCGAATATATGTAACTATCGAATGGCGATGCATTCCGATGCGTCATTGATGCGATTCAACGTGAAATGTGGTTTATTCGATACAATTCTATATGCTTTGTAGTGCAATGTGCAATGCAATTCGATATGTGATACAAATCGATTTTCGATGTCATCATCATCATCAGCAGTCATTAATCCGATGATTGTTTTCCGTACGTCTCTGCTCCATTCACTTTTCATCTTTCATTTCTATTATGGTTTAATTGTAATATGTAATTAATGTTATTTTCTCATTGCTTGAGTTCCTCGTGTTTTGTTAGTGAATTTTATGTCTTTTATTATCTTATTACAGCGAGATCCTTAGGACACTAAACCTTTTTATCTTCTAATTAATTGGATAATAACAGCATCAGAAATATGTAAATCGTGTATTTTTTAAACATGTATGTTGCTGATTATTTTTTATTTGGTTTAATTTTAATACCCATTTGCATTGTTCGTAGAAACATTTTTATCATGATTGTCATTTTTTCTTTGCTTTTCGTCCTCATGTTTTTGTTCTAGATTATCATACATTCCATGTGACTAATGCATGCACATCGATCTCCTATGGCAACACAAACAACAAAACCCCTATGACAATAAATCTTTTTCTAATGAAAATTATATTTCTTACTTATCCTTTGTTTAACATCTATCTTGAGGTACCTAATATATCCCATCTTCTTCCTCGATAATGTTTTTCCATTCACTTCGCCCTTTCATTTGTATTTTCAGTAGGCTGTTATTCTTTGGTATTCGTCGAATAAGTGTGTCTTTCCTTCGAGTATGTTTCATTTTTACTCTAACTGTTCGTAGAAATATGCGGTTTTGTGTGATCCGAAATGATAAGCCTATGAATAACGCTATGAATCGCTCCATTTACGATGAAAAAGTTTTATTCGCAACGCAGTCGTGAAATTTGAATATCGCATTGCCTGGTGAAGTGGCCTAGTGGAGTGATTGGAGGCGTTATGTGGAGGCATGTTTTTAGCGGATCGCGTCTGAAAGGATGAGCACAGACACACTAGTGTTCATCTTGGGGAAGTGGAGGAATTGCGTGAGTTACGGCAGTTATTGTGGGAAGGAGGGAGAGGAAGAGAGTTCACTGACAAATGAAAATCGATGTGTGTGAGGTTGAGGGGAGGGAGGGAGGGAGAGGTTTCGGAGGGTCCGGGAAGTCGGACGAGGAAGTGTTGGTTGTTGTAGCGGCGGTGTCGTGTGTTTTCGGGTCGAAGTGGGGTCGAGGGACCGCCAACACCGTGGTGAGCGAAGCCTTGCTTTTCGCGGGCCCGTGAAAACTACAAGGGGTCAAGCAAAAGGGGAGGGAGGGTGTGGGTCATTCGGCCGTGAATCTGTCCGCTTGGGGGAGTGGGGTTTGGGCAGAAGTGACAGGCGGGTGTGCGGAGGGCAGACGTTGCAGGTGGCGTTGTGTTCCGCCCTGGCCCACTCCTTTACATGTACGTATCCAGTCTCCAAGCGAGAATAAAAAGTGTAGAAGCAAATATTATTTGATGCATATTAATGTGCAAACTTTTGCAATAATCAAAGAGAATTAGAATCTAATTTTTGCAAAGCATACTTAAGCTGATTGTTGAGAATAGAAAATCATATTCTGTAGATTTATTTTGGATATTTCTATTTTAATCTTTTTATGCAACTTTACAATTCGATACATTCGACTGTATCTGGCGCAACGTGGTGGAAAAGCATTTCAGTAATTAAATTAAACTGCAGGAGTTGTACTGTCCACTTGTATTTAATGTACAATATTACACAATACCTGATGATGACGCCGTAAGCGTTGAAACACGTGTTGTGCAATATTGTACAATAAATAAAAGTGGATAGTACAGCTCCTGCAGTTTTATTTAATTTCTAATTCAATGTAAAAATGAAAAAGTCAGAAGATAACGGGCTGAAGTATCATCATGATCGACTAACGTAGGAGTTTGATTGGAGTTTTTGTGTAATATTTCATTATATCTTCACTCAGAGATGTCTGGTCAGCTCTCACTTCAAAATACTTCCTTGACTGGCGCATTTATTCAAAGTCTAAACAAATTTAACCATTTTCTGGTAGGAGGTAAATAAACAAAAATAAATGAGATTAAATTCTATTGACAATATTTCAAAACCTTTCTACAATGCCGCTTGAAGCCGATGCAGCATTCAGGGTAATGAGAAAACCGGAATATTTTGGAGATATAATAGATAAAATTAAACTAAGACCAATTATTCCCACGATGTGTACTTTACCAGCGTCGTAATTTACAAATGAACGTCATCGTGTTAGTCATAGTCTGAAAACATGAAGTGCGCCGATAGCTTATCGATTCGTGTAAGTTTATGTTTCGTTAAAATATTAATACATACACCAATTGGTACATAATTGTGTAATGATTTAGAAAACTTAGTAAAAAGGAGTAAAATGCAGACAGAGAAAAGGAAGGAGGACGACGCATGTTAGGTGGGTGGAGCCTGTAATTAAGGAGAATGGATTATGAGGGCTACGATTTATTATTAAGTCCGAAGATTTTCGGAGGCTTTTTCCGAAGACCAACCCCAAAAACATTGTCCACGCGTAACCAAATTTTGGCTTAAATTCTCATTGCGAATTATAGTTATTTTATCAACAGATAATAGGTGGAACTTTGCATCTCTAGTGGGAATTTCCGGGTTAGGATTTTAAGCCGATGCAGCAAGCAAATTTTACGATTTTATTTAATTATTCATTCACTCAACAATAAGTTTATTTATTTATTTAAAATTCCCCAAAAACGGCACAAAGGCTTATTACATTGGAGTTACGATCATTGCCAAACTTAGTATTTAGCTTCAATAAGATGTAGTGAACTTTATTGAAAATTGATAAAGTGTATTCTATTTCAATTTATTTTCAACATTTCTGCCAAAACGGAACTCGTTTATCTCTCACTATATTCCTGCAATTGTTTTCAGAAGAAGAGCTTGCAAAGACATTTTCAGAGGAGGGGTGAGGGTGGAGAAGGACTTTAGATTTGATGAAGAGAAATCTTGTTAATAAGTTGTGTGGGATTAGAAAGGATGATAGGTGAATAGCTGTGATCCATCAAAAACTTACCGTAGCCGGAGTAACTACTAATTATGAGATTGCAGACACTGGGGAAATTAGAATCCGCAAGGAAGATTGGTTAACAAGGGTGTCAGCTATGCTGCCGAGACGTCTTTTTCATTAGCGGTTTTTTTTGTCTTTAAAGAAGCTAGATGCTGAAGCCCATATAATAAGTGGGAAAGACGGACGCCTAGGTAGCTTAACTAGCTGAAGCATATCGAGGGATCGGGGTTTGAGTCCCTGTCAAGGTAGATGATTTTTTTCTGTGGAATGTTCGCTCTTCCGTGGATGTTTTGGTCACTCTGTTGAGATAATTCTCTGTTGAGAGAGAGCTAGTTAGATGTACTCTAATTTCAAAAGGATATAATTTAAGATCCTTGATAAGGAAAAAGATTAAGATAAGCAGTTAATCTAAATTATTCCTCAGCACTTTTCTCGTTGTGTATAAATTTTATAAAATTAACGATTCATCACGAAGCGAATGAGGAAAATGTTAAAATTTTTGGATGTTTTCACTAATGCCGGTGAGTTGTAATTACTCGCTTTAACCTTCCCTTAATCCGGCCGCGCTCCCTTCCATCCTCCTACAGTGTTCTCCGCTCCGTTCGCTCCCACTCCTCAGAACGAACTTCTCGTGGAACAAGGGGACGTGACTGCAGGCCCCCTCAACGGGCGTGACCCCCACCCCGCTGGAATTTTAAAGCGTTCGGGGGAGAGGAGCGGCTCGCGGTCACACGAGAAGGGAGGAGCACTCGAATCAGAATCTTCGCATTCCTCCTCCGAGAGGAGGAAGACATGGGCACCAGGAAATGTGACTGAGGTAGGGGGAAGGGGTCCTCCTCGTCTTTCCTTCGACCGGGCGAAAATGTCATGGTAAATTATAAATTTGGGCTGTCATCTCTTATTTAAGGAAGGGTACCGGAGTCGAAAAAAAATTGTCCCTCTGTTTGACTTTTCCAATAGGCAGTTTTCTTACGGGCGTCCCTTGGACTCGTAAGGAAACTATGCAAATACTCTTGTCATTCCTTCTTTTGAATGAAATCCGTCTTGATTTGTTGGAGTTGCTGTTTAAATTTTTGTGCTTAGTTTAATTGTTGCATTAAATTATAAAAATTATATTGACACAAGCTTGGTGGATGGTTGATTTGTTGGGAAGAGATGACCAACAACTAAGGTCATTTGCACTAATTAGAGCTGGCGGAAGCGTGGGCATGGGCAGGATTACCTGGACAATGGAGAAAGGTAGGGGGGAAACGCGGCGTTGGCATTAGTTTGTTCTTAACGGAATGTGTCAAGAAGACAACGTTTTAACGTCCCATCCGACGGATGGAGTGCTGTACCTACAATACTTGGCAATCAAGTGGAGACCGGGATTCCCCTGCGAAGTTTCCGCCGCTGCCGGGATTCGAACTCGGGTCCTTGTTGTTCTGGCTATTACTCTAGCCACAATAACAACAACCCGATCTTCAATGGCACAAATTCAGTGAAGAGGCAAACTTATTGTACATATTCTTATGCTTGAAATCCTCCTGATTACTAGAAAGGAAAACGAATGAGAAGCATTAACGAAGAAAGTCGAGGAATGAGAGAGTGAAGATGCCAATTCCATGTTTCTGTTTTGTAGTGTTGTGTAAGAGGGATAGAGAGGGATGAAGTGTTGAATGAATTTCTGTTTACCTTATCCAACTAACATTCTCTTTTCGAGCGCCGACGTTTGAAGCCGTAGGTGGAAACTGTGCGTATACTTAGGTCATCCCTCGGGGTCTCTGAGCTTAAATGTCTTGCCCCAGCAGCTGATGACAATATTTACTGTTGGAAATTTTGGAATTAAATACTCAAATGACTCGGCTCATTGTTAGACTTTACAGTTTTTTTTTAAGATATAACCCTAGAAAATATTAAGGAAAAGGATTACCTAGAGAGACAAAGAATATAGTATATTAAATAAAGTTGTTAGGTGTTTAAGTAGGGAATTACGAAGGAATAAAGCGGTATGCTAAAAAGAGAATAGAGTGAACAGCCGCGGGAAACCAAGCTTTGGGCTGATGCCTGCTGATGAAGCGATACTATTGGTGGGGGTATAAATATTGACTTTCTGTAAATTTTGAAATTATTTATCCATAACTTTATAAGCAAACTACTTATCACTGAAGTGTCAAGTAAATTATTTTGGCCCAATACAAAGGAGAAACCTAGAGGATGCAGGACATTTTGTCTCAAAGGCCAATTCTAGCTGCCAGATTTCAAAGCAGAAGCTAAGAGTGGAAGAATGAGGTTTTCAGTTTTGAAAAGAAATTAAATGGTCGTAAGAAATTATAAGAAAGTTAATAATTAAAATAAAATATATATTTTGTCCAACAAGCATTTTTCAAACAATGTGCCTGCTGTGACTCGGAAATAGAAGAATTACAAATTCTTTTTTCTTTCCTCTGATCCTTTTTTGTCTGAAATCAGTTATCTCTCCAGCGCAGCACTTAAAGATAAGTTTATACCTTTCCGTAATATGTAATTTTCTTCGTCAACTTTGGATTGAAAGTTCACTCGCATATTGAAAATGCTTTAAAGTATTCTAATAAACTAGAGAAGGTGCCCGTCGAATATCAACGGGAAGAATATTATCATTCACACTGATTGTAATAAACCATTAATATCTTATTTAGTATTTAAAGAACCATTGAGTTATAATTAATGTACACGGTGTCTCGACTTAATCAACAAGTATGGTCGTCATAGGGACGATGACTCAAAGACGCTAAAATATTGCGAAAAATCGTTACGTTTTAGCAAACATTTCGGAATTTCGACCGGAATACGAAATTCAATTGAAGGAATGAGAATTTCTTTATTTCATTTTCTTTCTATTGGCACATTTTCCAATAATAGAAAACCAATATTTCTAATTTAATTTTGCAAATATAAAAAAATGATCTGTAGCCAATTGAAGATACAGCTTCACGTGTATTTCTTGTGTGAGAGTTACTCTGTTACATATATAGTATATATATATGTATACACGCATCGGTGATTATTCTGGTAGATGAATATTTGTTGTTAAACGTTAGCATCTGATCCAGCAGTAGCCAATTAGAGCCGTAGTATCAAGTTTCCAAGTATAGGGATATTTAACCTTTCACATTTTCTTAACATTTATCATTTTTCCTGCTCTATTTTTATGTGGAGTCCATATGGGGACTATAAAATATAAGGATAAAGATTTCTTCTTTTATGGGTTGCGTTAATCATACGCTGTCAATGAGATATTTCAATACGAAGCGCATTAAATGATCTCTTTCCATGCCATCTGTTCTTCTTGATCTTTCAACTGCTTATGAGGGCCAGTTTATGACAAAAGCGCCTTCTGTTTCATGAAACTTGAATCGAATGGTATGGTATTAAATGGTCATGCCCTCAGATGATTAGTGATCTTTCGCTTGGTTTCCTTTTTATTGAGTCTACTTGAACGTGAGTTGTAATCCAGTTTTATATATTCCGGTCGCTTTTATAGGCGTGTCCTCGGGATAGGTTCATGCTGTATCAGAGTCCTCTTGCATTTTCAATGGCGATAAAATTGGTATCCGGTGATTTCTGCGCAGACATCTTATGTTCTTATTTCGAAGCTTGGGTGGTCGATTTAATTGGTAAAGAAAATTTTCCAGTGATTTCTTACTGAAAAACAAGTATTGCTTACGTCACATTCTGACCGTTGTTACACTGTCTGTTGTCTGACCGTAACATCAAGAAGGGTTAATGCACAATCAGTGGCGCATGAGAAAGAGACGCGCATTTAGGAAAGAAGTTAAAATAGGATATTGCAACATGCTACGATTTTTTCAGTGTGGAAATTCGTATTGAATATTTATGGATACATTTCAGGTTATAGGATAAAATCTCAAGCATGCATTTGTGGTTGTTTAAGATTAAGGTACATACACGTTAATAATTATGGTATTCGAGCACCTGGCTTCAAAAGGCTTGAAAATTTTAGGGTAATTCCGTAGATTATTAGTGATCGTTTATGCTTATCTGTCGCAATTTTTGAAGGAAAAATACAGAAAAAAATATTTTGCTTCATTTCAGATATTTTTTTATCTCCTGAGGAGAATTGTCTCATTAGCTTGGAAAATAGCATTTTCATCTCTAAAAGTATAGAAAATTCCATTTGATCCTTTGGTAATTAGCCGGACAAACTCTTTCTGAATAATTCATGGCTCCTGAAGTTTGCATATGACGCCGAGTGGACTTAAAAAAACTGCCCTCTATTCGTCGAAGAAGAACATCCGGATGGATGTAGCGAGGTTTGTTGCGATCTAATTATTATCAATGATTGCTTATTATATATGTGAACAAACAAAAAATAAGGGTTGGATCCTTTCACGTAAGCGTTATCCGTATTGACGGAGGAGATTGCGACAGAACTCATTTCAACCTCTCATCTCTTTTCTATAACGATAAATGTAGTTAAATTTAATTTCGATTCACGATTAACTCAAGAGTTAGTCGTGATTTTGTGAAATTCGCGGCATGGATAGCGAGTGAGAATCGTTTCCATCAATTATTTCATTTGCAAAACCCGCTTTCTCTATTAAAATGACCTACTCTGGTTTTATCTGCATATGATATTTTAATTTCATGATACTCTTATTACATGGCGTTATAATATTGATACTTTGGTGTTTGAATAACGTATATATGATGAAAAAAGTTATTTTGACGCGCCAAAAACTAGTTTTCATCAACTCTGATACTGGGCCAGTATATTGCGCCTTTTGTTTATGTAGCGGAAACCCATGGCAAAAGTTCCGCCCTCGTAATTATTTTTTCTGGTTCTCCTTAAATATAGCCATGTGTATCTTTATCTTTCCTTTTTCTATCCTCTTTGGAGCCACAATTTAAAGAAGATAGTAGATTGAGTCTTGGTGCACGAACTTGAAGGCTGATTTTCGTGGAAAAAGATCACCATGAATGGTTATGCCACGAAAGCTCTCGATAACGCTACACCATTATATCAGTTGATGCAAAAGGCATTGTTATTTGTGAATTATTTTCTGCCCTATATAGAGGGAAATTTATATGGAATCGTGATTCTCGGAGAAATAGCAATTCTTTGATCTATCAGATACATATTTATTCCACTTTATATAGGCGACTGCACACTGAATTGTTTTAGTACTTTCCTTGTGCTCTCATACCGGTATGGTTTCATCTATTTTCCTCTTTATCCTGTGCTCGGGCGAAACTCGCATCTTTAAATGTCAGTAATCAATACGGGCAGCCATTAAACCCGTGCATGTCAAATTGGTGTGCAGCCCATCTTCACTCCATTGTTCTCTCAGCCAAGTGCATCGTTTCTTATTTTGCCCCCGTAATTTCTCTGATATATTACATCCCCGATATTTTTTGGTCATTTGCAATATTAATTTTTTCTTCCATGTTTGTTATCAGAAGGCCATTATGTTTCAAAATGTATTCAATATTTTCGTCTCCTTTACTTCGCCGAGTTTTAGTTCGACTTCTCTTTTCCCCGCTCTTAGGTTCAGTTTTCTAATCTCTTTATAGATTTTATCGACAAGATAACCGGCTCTCCCATGCCTTATGTAACGGACGAAATCTAAAATCGCAGATAACGCTCTCAAACTTTTAAACTTTCAATCCTAGACCCGATAAAATATCATTACCAGATTTTAATAGATGGCTGATTCCCGAAAAATTCTTAGGTTTTAATTTTTTGTTTTTGATTCAAATATTTACTGTAGTTTTGAGGGTTTTTATCTTAAACCTAACTGGTTTTTGTTAATGAGCAAAATGACAATTACAAACGTTTAAGGAATGGTGTTAGAGTACGTAAAAAAGAGTTAGTAAAGTCTAGAGTCGCGGTTATGCGGAAAATTGTTTTATATAAATGTGAGTATTCACTGAGCTTCGATCGTAACCACACATTGTGCACCCGACACTGTGTTTTAGTTAGCCTGACGTCATAAAGCCGGAACTTTTCCGGTCAGTCTTCTTCATTGATAATTCTTTGTTTTTCTCGACTTTGTTCTCAAATTTTTGACTACCCGCAGTATGCACTTTGCTTAGGTACGTGTTAGATATTATGGAATATATGGGCAGTGTCACTACCACTGCCCCTCCCGTGGGGGCTGATATCCCTGGTGGTTTTTATCAGTGCCTCACTTCTCTCAGGGCGGCGGCGACCGCAGAAATCGGGCCAAACTCCCGTCTCTCCGTGAAGGACGCTAACACACTCGGTCACTGCTTCAACCCCCTTAACCCCCGCCAGCCACCTCCCCGGAGACCACACCGTGAAGCGAGGCCCCTCCGGGGCTTCCGGGGTGGTGGTGGTGCTAGCACCCCCCGCCACTTCCCACGCCGCCTCCCGTGGTGCTTGGGTCGAAGCACGCGAGGAATCCGCCGCAGACACCCGTCCACTCGAGGGCACAGGATGGAGTGGCGCCGATTCGCTAGCGGCAGCAGCACAAGAAGCAGCCTCTTTTTTTATCCCAAGCCTCTTCTTTTTTATGCATCCCCAAGCTCTTGCCTGGCTTCCTACTAGGGTTATCGTGCTTTAAACATTGTTTAAAACATGGGTTTTAATACTTAACCTAAGGTTTAAATATCTTTAATCCTTTGATTACGTAGAAATATAGTTATGCGCGTATTAAGTGTGAAAAACGATATGAATTTGTCCACTTTTTTATACCAAAAACCGGTGCAAAATGTTTGAAAACTGTAAATAGGTATGAATTCGACGAATAAAATAATAATATTAAATTACAACATATACATCCAAATTTAGAAGGCTGTCATTATATCAACATGCCAAATTGTAAGTTAATTCTTAGATTTTGGTAAATAAATTGAATGAACTTTTTTTCTGGGAGTGCTTGGTATACTACCCGTTCCTCTGAATAACCCAGCACGGCTGAGGAATAAAGGAGGGAAAATATAATAATATTAATGTCCTCTTTATTTTCGAGCGAAGTTAAGTCTTTATAGACCTTTCTTACAATTAACTCATTACATTTCAAACATTACATGTCACCCACCCAGGCGGGACTTGAAACCCGCGACCTTCGGGTTAGCAGGCGAGGACGTTACCCTGCCGCCCTGCCACCGAGGCCGGTGGGAAATATAAAATATAGAAAAAAGTAAGGTTGTACAAAGTATGCCTCATGCTTAAACAACGAATATAAAATTTCTGTGCATATAATATTCCATATGCCAATTATAGTACTGAAAGCCGTTTTAAATATTTTTTTTAATTTTTTTAAAATACGATACTTTCAAGTACTGTCTGCCACCTCTGCGGCCTGCCAGCATCACCCCTTTCACAACCCCCTCACATGAATTCCTACCCCTCTCCCCTCACCCGTTAGTTACAAGGCGAGGTAAAATTTCACCATCCCCATCCCAGACGTGGTTGGATTTGAGTCGAGTGAACAGAAGAGCAAAAATGGTTTTACGAAATAGAAGGTTCATCTCACTGATGGACATGTCTGCTCGCATGCATTTTGGAGCCAAGCCCAAGAAAATTGTATGCTGCTTCGCATCGTGTAGGGCACCGAGCTTTCGAACAGGGGGTGTATGGACATCAGCCATGAAAGTCGGTGGCAATAAGGAAAAAGGAATTGGGAGTGGAAAGAGACGACAATTGAGGTGTGTTCTAATGGGTTAGTGTCTCGTTTTCTTTCTATTTTTTCTGATTTAATCTTTAGACTGGAGTGATGTAACCGTTGTATTTTGGCGAAAATAGCATTTTCAAGAAAAAGAAAAATTAGTGCGCTAGTAGTTGGTACGGATTTTATTACCTTCAAGTAATGTGATAACTACTAAAAATTATGTGATACATGTAAACTAGTCATGTAACAAATCTAATTTTGTAGAAACTGCTATCTATATTCTCGTCTAGTTGCTGTAAAATGATGCGAGGGAAGAAGTTTTTTTAAGGATAGTTTTTTAAATGAAATGAACTTTTACTCGGCAAGAAAGCTCTCTCCTTGCTCGTTGATTCGTTATGTACTTGATCGTGATTCAAAATGGAACTTCAGGGATAGTTTATGGTAACTTTAAGTGGTAACGGTAGTATGGCGTCATCATTGGCTGTTCGAACACCAGCCGTAAACATGAAAAAGAGTAGGCAAAAGAAATTGAGGGAAAGGGAAGGTACGTAAAGTTAGATATGTTTCCACTGATTAGTAAATCGCTCTTTTAATTTCATTTATAAGTGGTGCGTGGAGAGAAAGAAGTCTTGCAACTATATGTTCAATAGTTTATCTCATATTTGGTTCCTATGGATTTCCCTGTACTTGTAGTATTGGTCTAAGGTAATATTCTCGCATGACGATCATAAGCTCCTTTGATTTGACATATTCTAGCTATCTCAGCATTCAAACTCTTTGAGTATCTAGTGGCTCTCCTTCCGGTCCATAAATGCTTTAATTGGAACGACTTAATGGTGCTCTGTTCTATAAAAAGATATAACTATCCATATCAGAGGAAACACAGTGCATGCACAATAAATAATTTTACTACGTTTCTTTCGCAAAATCTATTTTTAAAGAACATTCTTAAATTTTCCTATGGTTATCATCGAATGAGAATTTCTCCTCGCAGTTTCATTCAAAAATCAATTAACGTAACGACTTTGCAGAAATCATTTGGATTTGGGGTGCGTGATGAATATTATTGGCCTATCCATCGCTTTGTATAGTATAAACGAGGTTTTTTATGCACCATCTGCTCTGTCTCACTATCGTCCCAATATTTTACGTAGAATAAAAATTCGGAATGGTATTTACAAAGCCTCGATTAAAAGGTTTCAAGCTCTGTGACTTTTGTTGTGTCGCACGTCTGTTTTTTTTCAATACTACATTCTGAAATTTGTCTCTCGCGAATAGAGTGGGAAGCTGAAATCAATAGGCATCTGGCATGTGACAATGATGTAAAAGCCTGAAGGGAAGAATCCAGTGGTATTCGCATGCTCTAAACGGCCGGGTGACGGAGCGGGTTTGATTCGGAGCTGGCTCGTCCTTGCGTCTCGTGACTCGTGACTGGAAATATTCTTTTTCGTGCGTGGTAATCCGTGATCGGTTGGCTCTTGCTGAAACGCAGGAGTGTACATGATCTAGGGCAAGCGCATTCTGGCTCCAAGCAACCCCATTCATTCAATCCTGCTCTCTCGTTTATCTTTCCCAAGAGGACTCCATGAAAGGGACTAGGATTTATCAAGTAAATTGCTGGAAGGTTCTCGAATGAAAAGAGATGAAAAAGTTTTACTTTCAATCTCTCCGTTTGCACAAATGATGCAGTACGCATTAACGCGTAAGGGAAGATATACTCCAAAAGTGGGTGAAATTCGCCATGAAAAAATCACTTTACCCGATTGGGATATCCAGGTTCGACTCCCGGTGAAGTTAAACGATTTCTCCATAGCAAATTTCACTCAACGTGATGAATATTTAACTTCGCTCTAGTTAGGCCACATCTCGAGTTTGACGTTAGCATTTGGGACCCTGCACAGGATAATTGTCGCCTTTAAAAAGTAATATAATTATTTCTGTCTAACTATATTGCCACACTTTGATCCACGGCTACCTCACAATTAACAATTCAGTTTATCTCAACATTTACCTTTTACCCAGTGGTATGCCGTAAGCCGTGGTGCAAATTACCCTAGACGTCGATAAACCTTAAGTATTTGCAATGTATGGCAATTTTTAGAAATCCAGAATAAGAACCGAGGAAAAGGGCTGCTCGAAGTCCGCATTATTTATTCCAACAACTTTAAGATGATTTAAATGAATAAAACAATCCTGGAATGAATCATAAATAAAATCTCAGTATTGTTTTATATTTTCGTTCAAACAGTAACATTGGACTTCGTAGTGTTGGGTGATAATCCACAGCAAAACCTAGTTAAACTGAATATTTGGTTTAAAAATTGCTTAATATTTGAAAATATAAAATAGTATTTTTTAGTCGGACAAAGTGTATTTTACTTACAACGTATGCCATAAACTTTCAAAAAGGGACGCTAGCAACCTAATCTTGAAATAGCGTCCGCTAATAATTGGTGTCCTTCCATTGTTTGTGTTCGTCCGTATTATGTGCGCTCCGTTTCTCTCTCCTATTTCCTATTTGCTTAATATTCATCACTAGAGTCGTCGCTTTGATCGTTCTCGTGTGTTTACATTGCTCCCTTACTCAACCCTCAGGGAGAGACGTACATTTGGTTTGTCCTTTTCCTCACCGAGCCAGGACGCGCAAGGACTGACCGTAATTCGGAGCTTGGGGAAGGCTTCCGATCTCGCGATGTTTTACTTCGGGCGCCAGAAGGCGGCTTAGGTCGTTAACACCGCCTTATGATCGAGATGCGAGGAGAGAAGCAAGCAGGGTGAAACCCCTGTCCCGTGTTGTTGCGCGTGTATTTCCAGCATAAAAATACCGACGAGTCTCGAAGCGTAACATCTCTTCTAATGGACGACGTTTGGAGCATCATGCGATATATGTTCCGCGTTTATTAAGGGCTCGAAAACCTATGGAGAAATAACGCCTATAAATCCTCAGCTTTTTAACTTGGGTCTTTAGCCGTGTTTCCTCTTCAAGGATATATTTTTATGAACTGAAAGAATTTTAAAACTGCCACGTGCGCACAGCTAATGTTATAAAACTATTTGGGCTGAGCTGGTGGTTTGGGCTGAAGTTTTTAGAAAAAATTCACAAATCACAAGTTTAAGGAGTATATTTTTCTGACTTTTAACCGATCGTTTCTACGGCAAAGAAAGAGATCTACGTCACAGTTGGGTGGTATTTGCGAACCGTGTTATTAAATAACTTTTCTCCGATGAATTTTCCATTCCTTTCACCAAAGTTTTCGAAACGATATCAACCGAATCTATTTTTTATGCGAACCCGAAACATTGCAAAAATAACCTCTTAGGTCGACACAGATGATATTCTTTTACTTTTTCTTCATAAAACAGAGAAATTCACAATCAGTCAGATAACCTGATGAATTATTTTTTCACTCGCACAAATCACGGTTAAAGGAGGAGCAGATCGAGACACTTATTTCAAGGTATCACTCCTAGCTAGTTATCCTTTTCCTCATCCAGTTCCTATTTACCATTTCCTTCCATTTTATGGCTTCTGTTCTAGCCCCTGCCACACGCCCTCGCCACGGCTCGCGAAATAATATGTATATGAAAAAAATGAAAGAATTAATTTCTCTCAGGCAACTAATTACGGACAGATTGACCCTTTCAACTCGCGTACGCTCCCATTTTAATTATTTTATGAGTGTTGCGTGAATCTCCATCGATTTTCCGGGCGTATTACATCCTTTTCACGAAAACCTGTTATGCATTAGTTTCCAGACAAGAGAAGAGCATTTTATGGTCGGAACTCTTAATAAAGGCTTCTCGTTACATTACCCGGATTATTTGTCTCTAATATGCGTCGTATAAGTTCTAGTTTATATTTATATGAAGTATATGACTAAAAATATGAATATTTATTCTGGAAAGGCACATTGATTTATGCCTATAAATAATATTGCCTTCTAGGCATAATCAGCTTTGATTTAGAGTCAGAAGAATACTGTTCGCAGTCTAGAAAATGGTAAAATGCGAATAAAAATTTGAAGAAAGCCAAAGCTTTAGCAGTGTTATGACATAAAAACGAACCCCTGGTAAATTTAATAGCAGATCAATCAAGGATAAGCCTAACGCAAGAGGTTGCCTGTCTGGGTGGCATTGTAGTGAAAAAGAAGAATCTGGCTAATACATCATGATGCAAAAGTTTAGAATCGAGAAAAGCCTTTGTAAGAACATTTATTTAGAGGAAGTTCTTGCCAAGGAATAAAACTTAGGCCTTAAGAGAACTGGAGAAATCTCGGCTGGAAGCAATAGTCTCTGAATAGAATAGAATTAACAATAGAATCTGAACTTCGAAAATAATGTCAGGAACAAGCTGGGTAGACAACAAAAACAGCATAGCTACAATTGAAATTCTTATAGAAGGTAAAAAAGAGAGCTTCTTTACAAAGGAGTTGGAGAAAGGGAATATTTATTTTCTTGGAAAGGTCATAAGGGACAGTCTGTGATATTTATTGGTAAATAAATCCCTGGAAAAAAGAAAAGGGAAAGTATAAAATATAAAGTAGCTAATGAATTAGCTAAGTGCATCAATTACAGTAGAGAATAGGTGGTGCCTGGCGATCAAAAGCCCTGTTTTTGTGAAAAAAAGACCCACCCTACGTGGCTTTCACGTGAACTTCAACCAGTATCTCTCTGTAAAATGCTATGGTTTTGGTGATTCCTAAAGTAACGCCGTTGTTTTCGGCGTATTAACTGAACAGAACAATCTTCTAACTCATCCATTCAGTGATACCAATCGCATATTTTAGCTGCTTCTATGTATTTTTGTCCTGCGCTATCGTTCCGTGTCACTCCATCTATTAATCTGAAGAAGAATGTATGATGACCGTTTCCGATAATACGGGAACGGTACTTGTCCCTCCAGCTCTATAAGGCTCCTAGGATATGTGCCTAATGCGATGCGAATCTTCTGACGGGGTCGTCACGCCCCTATCTTCCCTCTCCTTTTTCCGGGTCGGGAAGTCTAAGGTCCTTTTAGGGCCACAAGTGCCAGTCCTTTGCCGTCACACTACTGGATGCGACGGCGCTTGGAGGGCGGAAGATCTGATGAATCTCCGGCACGGGGGCGAGGAAGAGTGTCCCATGACATCACATTAGGCACTGCTAGGCGTTGGAGCTCTTCAAAACTGGAGGTAGAAGACCGTTCCAGGAACTGGGAGGTCAGGTATTGTAGTACTAAGTGGAGCGGTTCCTCGTTGGCAATGATGTGGAGAGCATCGTTATGAGGCGTCCATCCAAGCCGTGATACGGATCGAAGTGCTGAGCGGTCTGCTACTTCGATGATTCTCCTGGAAGGATTCGAGAGAAATCCACTCCAAGCAGGTGCGGCGTACGTTAGAATCGGTCGAAGTAGCAGTTTCCACAGGAGCATACGGGTGCGACGCGCTAAGTGGGCGTAGCCGAGGAATCAATTCAGGTCTCGACGGCGTGCATACATCCGCTGTGCGACCATGGTGGCGTGCTGTCTCAATCTCAGATGTTTATCGAGAGTGACGCACAGGAATTCGACCGATGTCCTCCACGGTATCTCCTCGAGACCGACAAAAATCTCTCCTGGGTCGCGTGGTCGCCTAGGGAAGAAGATCGCCTGCATCTTTTTCGTATTCAACGAAAATCTCCAGATGGCGTACCACGAAACCAACTTGTCGGCCGCTCGTTGGAGATACATGGAAGCAAGATGACTGTTCGCAGATCTTGAGAGAAGTGCAGCATCATCTGCGTAGAGAGCCACCATCGTGTGCGGGCCGAAGTCAGAAGGCATTTCGGAGGTGAAGATGCTGAAAAGAAGAGGCGAGAGTACACTTCCCTGAGGCACTCCTGCTGAAATGGAGCGAAGCGTGGAGACAGATCTTCCCCATGCCACGAAGAAACTGCGCCCATGGAGCCAGGACCGAAGCAATGACACCAGCCATGTCGGGTATCCGAAACTCCGTAGCTTATGCAAAAGACCGGCATGCCATACACAGTCGAACGCCTTCGAAATATCAAAGAAAACGCCGACCGTGGTGTGCTTCCAATTTTTCGCGTCCGCCACGAAGTTCAGAACCCGAGAAAGCTGGTGCGTGGTGGAGTGTTCCTCCCGGAAACCAAATTGGTAGCGCGGGAGGATGTTGAGAGCGTCGGATGTCCTTTTCAGGTGCTCCAGGATGATCTTCTCCAACAGCTTCCCCATGGTGTTCAGCAAGGAGATGGGTCTGAAGTTCTCAGGAGTGGTGCGTGGTTTTCTCGGCTTGGGATGACTCTCGCTCGTTTTCATGCATCCGGGAAATGGCCCAGCAGGAGGCAGGCGTTGAATATCGCCAACAGGACGTGTGCCAACGACACTGGCATGTGCCGCAGCGCCTCATTGACGATCCCGTCGGGTCCAGGTGCCTTTTTCATTTTCAGCTCTTTTATGACCCTGAAGAGGTCCTGAGAGCTCGCGCGCTTAGCCTCCACCTCTTGCTCCGGAACGATGTTCGGTGTTCTCTCTAGCCGTACTTCCTCCTGGAGTTGATCGGTGGTCCCTGGGTCTGCAGGTGCGGTGGTGAAGGAAGCCTCGAGGTACTCCGCCATGTGGTTTGCCTTGGCGCCATCGGAAAAGATATTACCGTTCGCGGTGCGGAGCGGAGCTTCTTCTGCGCCATTGCGCCGAAGAGTCCTCACCATCCGCCAGAGGGAACCATCCACCGTCGAAAGAGATGCAATCTTCTTCTCCCAAGACTCCTCCCGGAAGGCCGCAATGTCCTCCCGAAGACGGTGCTGCGCCGTGTTGAGACGCGCTTTGTCGTCCGGGCAGCGAGTATCCTGGAAGATCTTTCTGAGAACATTCTTTCGACGGATGTTCCGCACTATCTCCGGCGGTAGCTGGAGATGGTTCCATGAGCGAACGGTTTTCTTCGGGACGGCGTCGTCCATGGCGGCGGTGATGGCGCGCGTTACGGCCTCGCATTGCTGGTCGATCTTTGCTGCAGACACAAGAGGTTCCTGGGCAAACGGCTGGAGATTGTCCGTTACCTTTTGGCGATAGACGTCCCAGTCGGCTCGTGAGAGAACCTGCACGACTCTGGCGGGGACGATGATCGGTCGGCTTCCGAGACGAAAGATGACCGGAAGATGATCGCTGTCGAGAGCCGGAATGACCGGAAAGAACGCTGCTTAGGTGTTGATTCAGGGCAATGTCGAGGACATCGCCGACGCCCCTGCTGCTGTAATGCGTCGGAGAGGACGGCGCCGTGACGTTCACTCCGGATCGCCGCGTCCAGTCCCGCAAGCGTTGGCCCTTCCAGTTCACAACGAGCGACGACCAGTCGAGATGTTTCGCGTTGAAATCGCCCCCCCCGTGATTGTCGGCACGCCGTCTCCGAAGATCGCTTCCAGGTTCCGTGAAGGAAGAGTCTTCCCCGGTGGAGAGTACGCGGAAACGATCCGCAGAGCTGAACCTCCCACGCAGTCGAGCGTGATCGCCGTCGCCTCCAGGTCTGCCAACTGCGGTAACATAAACCTCTGAGCCGCGATGCCAACGGCCACCAGTACCGCCGTTCCTCCGCCCCTCGTGCTTCTATCATCCCGAAAGACCTGGAATCCCGGAACCGTCCACCGTTGCTTCGCAGCCATGTTTCCTGAACCAGAGCTATCTCGCATTTCTGCCGGGACAAAAATTCGAGAAGCTCTGGAGTCTTCCGCAAAACGGAACCACCTGCATTCCAGCAGGCTATGGAGAGCAGCTATCTTTCATTGCGGCGTCTATCCATCGAGTTGTTGCAGGATGGATGGAAGCTGTTGGAGCGTGGCTTAGAATTTCAGCAGCTGAGTCTGCAGACTCTCTGTGAGCGCCAGGAGCGCGGCGAGTGCCGCTTCCTTTTTGGTCCTGATAGGGGCCGTTTTACTTGTGCTCGCCCCCGATGCATTCGCGACAGCTGCACGTAGTTGTTGCTGGACGGCTTTCAGGGGAACCTGGATCGATTCCGCGGTTTCCTGCAGAAGTGCAGAAGCCTGCGGAAGAGAAGAGAGAGCGGGAAAGGTGTCGGGATCCACGGGAGGAGGAACTTGGAGACGTGGACGCATTGTCGGCCGTTGGCCGGCAGGTCCCTGCCGTTGGATGCCTGTTTTCCACGCGTTCTGCACGCCGAGTGTTGGGGTCTTCTGTGTGGCTTCGGAAGTGGTGGAGGCCGTCTTCTTCTCCTTCGCTGCTGGCGACTTCTTTCCTGACGCTTTGGCTTCCGCCGCTTTCGTGCGGAGAGCCATCTGCGCCTGCCACTTCGGGCAGTCGCGTGATCACGCAATGTGCGCTCCACCGCAATTGCAGCAGCGCGCAATAGACTTGTCAGCCGTGCAGTCAGCTCCTGTGTGGTCTCCCGCATACTTGAAGCAACGCGGTAATGCGCAACACCAGGTGGATCCGTGGTCGAACCGGCTGCATCGGTAGCACATCTGCGGCTCCTTGTGTCTGTAGAGACGGAAAGAGCACAGAGCGTTTGCCACCGAGCGTATGCCTTTGATGCGGCCGATTGTCCATTCTGCATTCGGAGAAATTGACACCACAAATACGCCAATCTTCACCTTCCCCTGCCGGGGTTGGCGTATTTTTCTGGCGATAATGCCCATTTCCTGAAGGTCCTGGAGGATGTCTTCCGGCTTGTGCTGAGCTGAGAGACCTCTGATCTGAAATGCCGTTGTCTTTTCGTCGCCAATTGCCCAGGTATTGTATTGCGCGTCGGCCCCCGTTAGGGCGAAACGGAGTGCGCGGAAGTCTTACTCCGTCTTCACCTGCACCCTTGTGAGGCCATCACCGCTGGCAAGGGTGAAGGTCTGGTCCTACACGATCGCTCTCACGAAATCGCGAAGACCCTTGGCGCTCTTGACGTCGTACACGACGATCGCCGGTGGACGATTTTTCTTTTGGTTCGGAGCTTTCACGCCAGGCTGAGTGGACGTGGAAGGAGCGGCAGGTGAAGCCTGCGCGTCCATGCTCTCTAGTGGTGCGGAAGGAGGAGGATCCTCTGGAGCAATCGCAGAGAAGCGGTTGTCCGTGGGGATCGGTTCCGGCGTGTCGTCCGACACGCGTCGCCGTTTCAAGCTGGCTTCCTTTAGCGTAAGGAAGGGAGAGGCATCAGAGGAGTAAAGGGGCGTTATCTTGCGAGATCCTGCGGATCTCACAAGAGTGTAACCATCCTCGGAAGAATGGCTGTGCTCCGTGGCATTGGAGGGGGCGGGAATGGAGGTGGAATCCATCTCTTGGGAAGCATCCATTTGCGACATGCTGCACTCAGCGTGCTGAGTATCGCAATGAAGCGAAGTAGGGGCGACGCCCCTGCGTGAGGCGTCGTCCGTAGTATGAGTCCGTAAATCAAAATCCAGTAGAAACGAGGGTCGATAAGGCGCATTAAGGCGTATAATTGGAGCAAAAAAGCAGAGGTAGCGAGACGATTAAGCGCAAACGTAACTTTACCGTCCATCTATTAATCTCTTTAATCTGTGCATGAATAACATCGTAGGTGACCCAGCCAGTGCGGCAAAACTTCCGAAACCGGAACGTGTTACAAAACCGGTTGAAACGCGCAAAACTGCGCTAGAGCTAGCGCCTGCCAACACATATGCATGTTAATAGACGGCCCCAGTAATTGATATTTAGTTAATTTCATTTTTTAATTGGTCTTGTGTTCATATTACTTGGACAGTTGGTAGCATTCAGTCACCAATGTTATTACTATCTGGGTGAAAAGCGTCACACTTCGCTACAGCCAACGCCCTGCAATACATATGAAAGTAACTTGGTGACTATAATAAACCTTAGGGCAATATCGTATTTTTTACAGTAATAATATGAAGGGCCATGTTTTAAAGCTATTTGAATTATGATTAAAGTTTGATCAGTTGAAATATATGCGGTGAACTTGAAATTTCGGTGCTCGATAGAAGAGTTCAATTTTAGAAATCAATGCATTCATAACTATCCCGTTTACATCAATACATCTACATCTACATACTACCCCGCAAACCGCCTCAATAGGCGTGTGACGGGGGGTGTTAGGACACCAGCCGTTTATATATAAAAAGGAAACGCTCTAATGAAATTACGCCTTGCATTTATTAAAGTCCCTTATTGTTCGGGGGAAAAACGAATTCCCATACCTATCCGTTCGGCAAAATATTTCTCTTAATTTATCGTTTCTGTCCTACCTGGAAGTATAGTGGGGTTCTAATATGATGTTCTCCGTGTCGCTCTTAAAGATATCTATTCTTAATTGCTCAAGTAATCTAAGCCTAGCGCGCAGCCTCCGAGTCTCTAGTGGCTACCAGCCTAATTCGTCTGCCTAAACATCTGTGTAACGCTGTCTGTACGCCCCTAGCAGTTTTTGACGAATCGCGCAGCTTTCCTTTGTATTTTATTAAGGCCCCGGATTAAGTCTTTCTGCACCGGATCTCATATGCTCGCTAAATATTCCAGGTGTGGCCAAGCGAGTGCGAAATAGCACTTCTCTTTTACTTTTTCATCCGAAAATCTTCCCACAATACGCTTGACGAATCCTAGCTTCTTCAGAGCTCTGCCACAAATATTTCTTATATGTGTTCCCCACGATAGGTTCGAGGTTATCTTCACTCCTAGATACTTCACTTCATCTGTCGCCTTTATGGTAACACCATTCACAGCATATACATGGGGATAGTTGGACGACCTCCGCAAGAAATGTACTGCCGTGCATTTGCTCAGATTAAGTTCGAGTCCCCACTCTTGGCACCACACATGAACGTTGTTTAAATCCGAGGATAGAATTTTAAAGTCAGAGTGATCACTAATTTCGCGATAGATGACAGCGTCGTCAGCAAATAAACGTATTTTACTGCTAATTCGAGAGCATAGATCAATATTGGTTAACCGTAAAATTCAATATTGAAAATCACAAAAGACAATATCGAGGTTGTGACATCAAAGCCTCAGCATGACTCAACTCTTATAGGGCAAAAATTAAGATTTTTCGGAGATGCGACGTCAAAATTTCGTTTTTGCCGAGACTCGACAACTGTGAGGCACAGGTAGGTTTCGAAGTTTTATTTATGTAGACTCAACTCATTTTGCTCACCCCTTGCAGTAAAGGTTAGCCGTATCAAAAATTGATTCGGACAAAAGTTTTCGATAATATGTAGGAGATCTATAATAACTATGAACGAATCTTATATTGTACCCACTAATGAATTTTGGATTTTTTTGTACGAAAAACCCTATTTTTTCCACCCCTTGGGCTAATGGTTGGTATTATAAAAAAATCTTTCAATCAACAATGTTTTGTTGTCGTCGTAGGAAGCATGGTAAATTTAAACTAATGGAATCAATTTCATATCAAGGGAGTTATAGTGAATTTTCAAAAAACATTCCCCATTTCCCTTTGACCGGATCCAAATTGAAGTGGCACTAAAAAAAAGGACGTTTCGGCGGTCTTACCGCACGAAAACTCAGTAGAAATTTTCCGGATGTCGCACCATGGTCGCACGGAAGTCGCACGACTACAATGGGTAGTATTTCTTGGAAATCTACCTAAAATGAGTAGAGATGGAGAGGGCGACATGATTGAGACGAAAACAGCTTCCCTCTCGAAGTTGATTATTTCTTTCCCCATTTTGAATCGTGGGTACGGCCGGGAGTTGTTGGCGAAGCCTGTCCTATCGAGTGTCTACTGCGGAGACGTGAGCAAGAAAGGAGAGGGGAGTGGTGATGTGTGGGTCCATGCTCCTTCGCTGTACGCGTGGCACTGGAATTCTAATTAGGAGAGAGAGTCTCCATTTGCCGAGGATCATTGGAGATCAATATCCCACGCTCACTGTTGCAGTGCTCTCGCGTTCCTGGCTCCCTTGAGATGGAAATCGGAGCGCTAAATCAAAGGCCTCGATTGAATCGGGCGTTGGGCGAATCAATCTAACGTAGATCAACAAGGTTGTGTGGCCATATTTCCCAATCGATGTGATGGCTCAACTGTTTCATTATGAATGAATAAATGACCAATGTCCACTTTTTATACGTTTTATTCACGACGCATTTTGTTATTTACCAAATAATAGCAAGTTACAAAGACGAATCTCCTACCTTCCTTCCTACCTACCGTCACACACTGCCATAGTTCCGACAAAGAGGAAGTACTAGATGCCCATCCCTTACGCCAGAGATCGAGGACAGGGAACATAGAAGGTGATAGGTGGTGGAGGAGAAAGAGGTGGCGTCGGAAGGTAACAAAGGAGATTAATTCAAAAATTACATCTTAAATGGAATTGTTCTACGTCCTCTGATTGTTCTTTTATATGTTTGTTTGACTGTATGATCATTTTGGGAGGCGACCCACAACTGATCATTGCGCCATTGAGGATGGATGGGTAGGTTTGTGAAGGAACTATTGCACGGCAAACATTGGTGGAAGGGTCTCTGGCGCAGTGATTTGCCTTTACTTATCGAAAAACGCTAAGGGGTCCTAAGTCTATCATCCCTTCCAGCGGACTACGCATGCCATCCACAAGTAGGGATCGAGACTCATGAAACATTGTCCAATAATGCCGGGATACGAACCCGGTTCTTCGGGATGGGAAGTCAGTACTGTTACCACCACACCAACCCTAACTCCTCCGCACCTTGTAATTAGTGGGACGTTCCGGGAGGTCCAACCTGAATTTTGACCCGGAATCGAATATCATCTTTTCTACCAAATTCCAAGCATTATAACTCGAGGGGGAGTCACCCACTGAGGAGACTTACGAATGTTTAAAATGCGCTGGAAAAAAATTATTTGCCTGGACTGGGATCCGAATCCATATCCCCCGAATAAGCGATGGGCACTTCAGCCAGCTGCCGCCAAACCTTTTAAAGCAGTGGATCCCATCCTAGGGTATTCGTCCCTTAAGGCGCACCTGGTTTAGTGGTACGCGGAGAAAAGTTTCATAATGGCTGAGGTATGGTGTGTATTGTAAATAAATTGGCATCATACGCCGAACCAAGCTATAAGAGATACAGTCTGGGGAAATATACTGCCAATGGGTACGTAGGACAATAATCGTTGTGAACCATTGTTTTAAAGTAGGTACTCAGCGTGACCTCGGGGAATCAAGACTCGAATCCCAGCCTAGGCAAAGTTTTTTCATCTGGAGTTTCACATATGTATAGCAGGTTCTGTTCAACTGTTTAATCATCAACCGTACAGTTCAGCTTTTTCCGTCACCCAGAGTTAATGAACGGGATGGGTGACTGAAAAATTTCCTTAGTATTGTCTCATTCGTGTTACTGGAGAGAGATGAATGAGTCCAGTCACGTCTTACTCCCACACCTACCAGGTCCCTCGCCGCCCGGCGGGATTGGCGAGTCTCTTCACCCAACGCGCAAGACGACCGTCTTCCCGGAAAAGCGTCGTCCCCGCTTCGGACGACTGATTGTCTCCTTCCCGGCCACTTGTCGGGCTGTCGCGGGAGGTTCCTCATCTAGGCTGCGGCGGTCATCTTGCCAGCCTTGCGGACTTTCTCCTCCTTCTTTCATAGCCCGTCCCGTCTCGCAACGGAGAGCAGCGCTATGAGAACTACTAGGACGAAAGGGCACGAGAGGAGAAGACGGGAGGCAAGAGCGAATCATCCTCTTCCTCCTCCTTGTAAGCTCCCACTCAGTCCGTCCTGTTAATTACCGCAATTACCTCCTCCAGTCCCGTCCGCCCTCTTCTCCTACCCGCCCGGAACGAAGATTGAGCGTGCCGGCCCCGCTCCGGGAGGTTAAGGAGGAGAAAGTGGGAAGGGGGGACTGGTGCCTGAGAGGGGAAGGAGTTTGCGGAGCGAAAGCCCTTTTTTTGCAGGAGACTTTTAACGAAATAGGAAGCAAACGACTCAGGACGTGGCCTAACTAGCTATCATCAACCTGGGGAACCGGGACAAGCCGTGGAATTTCTTAGATTATTGAAAAGTCATGGGTAGCCCTCGCAAAAGTTCTTGGGAGATGCGTAGTGGATGACTTCGGGAGCTGTATGGTCAATTTCGTGAAAACGTCTCACTGCGGGTAAATGGGAAGTTGCTGTTTGCTTTTGTGTACACTACACTTTGTACGATAAGACTTCTATTCTGAATGACTAATTAGACAGAAAGAATTATTTCCGTTTATACTTCCGTCCCTTACCTCCCCCTACGTCCCTTATGACTACAACTTCCATTGGAATAACTCCCTCCGAGACGGTGCGTTCTGCGCATCCGTCTGCCACCAATCTTTGCGAGAGCTGTACCGAAATTCCGTGTGATATTATAATTTATTAAATATTCGGGACGAGCGGCCCAATAAATACGGAGCTCACGCCTCCGGACGTGATTAATTAACTACTGTGGTGGCATTTAACCTTGGAAGCGGAGACCTTATCGACTATTAAAAAGCCATGTTTCCGTAGCACTTGACACCGAACGTGGCGAAACTGCAATCGCGACGGTCGATCTATGGACCCTAGGAAAGTCGATGAATTTTATTGGATAGTGTTGTATTGTATTTTCATCGAATATTGAAAACTCATGACGGCCAGGGACGTCAAAATACTAATCCCATTTACTCTGAATATTAGTTAGTTGAAATTTAATTGACGGTCAAATGATGAATTGATTGGCATTTAAGGTCGCTTTCAGATGGACCCAAGTCGGGTGAATCTATCATACCAGCCTTGGCTCCGAGGACTGGTTTGTTTTACAATCCGGTCAATTCAAGGTCATACTTTTCGGACTTGCCGATTGTTGAGCACCCCTTCCACCGCTCAACCGGAGAAGGTGCAGGTCGAAAAAGAAAGAGAGCTGGAAGTAAAAAGATAATGTAAAAATAAATGAAGAAAATATGTAGCGAGTAGTATGTATTTCTCTTTCTCGCTTTCCTCCCTCCTATCCCCCAACACACCTGGAGGTCGCATCGGTTTATTCTTTTGTTTTCGTTATTCATTTTTTGGTCGCTCCTCCGTTGTGTTTTTCCCTTTCGCCGCGGGTCGCCGGTGCGTGTGTGTTGTTTTGTTGGCAAAACAAACGGGTCCGCTCTCCTGACGGGAGTGAATTTTTCGCGCGTGACTGGCGTTATAAATCCCAACTGTTCCGTCCTGCCCTTCCTTCCAACTTCCACTTCGTCCAACCTTCCTCTTTATGCCGCGCGGCTCGAGCGGCGCGGCGGCCGTTCTGTGTTTACTCCCGAAGACCCCTCTCATCCGGTCATCACTTGCTTGTTAGAGCGTGATAACATCATAACAAGAATATGGTCGAGGTTCTCTCCCGATTGACCGGTGGGGAAGAAAAGACTAGAAGCATATCAGTGAAGGCAGTGATTGCTTTATTTAGTCATGCTCTAGTCGGAGCTATCACAAATTGGTGATGTTAGTTGTAGTAGGCTAAGTGAAAAATCAGCTCCAGTTTTGCCGTCATTATTTGTGGGTAGGCAAGGGCGTAACCAGGGAGAGGGGGGCGATAGGAGCGATAGGGGCCCCACCCACCTCAACGATGGAAAAAAAAGCTCAATTTTCATATCCTACATTCAAATTTTGATAAATGCGAATGTAATTATCATAGGTTTTTAATTTTTAATTGTATTAACTATACTTAAGTTTACTAGCTGAAATATAAGGGTTGTTTTGAAATAAAGAGGTGATAAACTATGTCAATTTTTCAGTTATTTTACATGGCCATTGGCGCACAAATACTAATGCCAATACCCCCCTCCCCCCAAGAGCTTTCCCTGGTTGCGGCCTTGGTAGGTCATCGTATGATTGCTAACTGGATTGGCAAATGAAAGTTTTCAAGCATTCATTTTTTTAACAAGTTCCGAATAGGCATTCCAAATAAATACCAAAGTTCCTAAAAATTCACAAATGAAATACGCTTTCGCAAAATGTGTGGCACTCTAATAAAAAATTCATTTTAATTTTAAAATTTTCAATGCTTCAGCATCTTCATCAGTTGATTTAAAACTTATATGTATGTATACTAAAACACGATGATAAAGCTGAAGAATGTTAGTCGTATACTATTCTTGAAGTGTAATAGGTCCGTGGAGTTATTCGAGGGCTGAGTGAAAAATCAGTACGTGTCTTGCCTACTTAATCTGTAGATAGCAAAGTGACTGCTGAAAGAAATGACGCTCCGATGTTTGAAGGAATCCTTTTTTAACTAGTTTCCGATTTTAAAGTTTGGTGTTACCTAATCAATTCATCAGTGATATAATAAAATACTTCGATTATTCCCCAAACATGTTGTTCGTAAGCTATACATAGTTCTTTAACATGATTACTTTAGTGAAAAATACTTAGAATTGTCAAAACACCGTTATCGAACAAGTTGTTTAGTGAGCAAATTATAATTATTTACTAAAAAAGACAAAAATAAGAAAGGGAATAATTTTAAATGGGATGAAAATACTTCATGGAGTCCACAAACTACTCGTCTGAACTACTTGTGGACTGTGCGAAGTAATTTGTTTCTTCAGGAATGCAGTTCTAATAATTAACGGCTTAACAAGTAAATGTGACTTTATCCGTGCTTTTCCCATATCAGTAATTTATATTATTTTTAATTACATAATGCAATCAACCCTGGGGATTTTATTTTGGTTCTATTTTTTCGCTTGGCCGGTAAAAGATGATGACTGTTTGCTCGGACCATAAAAATATTGCGGAATGTACAATCTGTACATGTGTAATCATACACTGAACCTTATTGGTATTGATGGTACTTGCCAGTGGTTACGTATTTTGGGTCATCATTCAAATAAATTTATAAAGTGTAAATATCGAATTATTATCGAGCATTAAGTCACTTTTATCCAGAGATGTTTAAAAAAAAGAAATGTTCACCAGTTGCTGGATCTTAGATCAAATTGGATTAGGATATTTAAAGCCTTATTAGAAGGTGACATGAGCAAGGCTTACGAAATCAACGTAATGGTTGAGTAATGACTGGCGTGGTGCCCAGACCAGAGAGATGTTGGTTATCTAGTTGTGTATGATAGGTTTGGCCGTTAACTTCGTATGATTGTACAAATGCTGCCGTTCAGATATCCGCTTTGGGCTTGGACTTCCCTTTCTATTATGTCGTAGTTATCAGTGTAGTTTAAACATGGAGCGAATCGACCTTGCCTCCCAAAAGGCCTAAGTGCCCCCTCATTTATCCCTTCTCTGACGGTTGCTGACCAATGGTAAACCGGAGTTGGGCAGTTTAAATCACTTCTAGCCATCGCAAACTGATAAAATTCGAGGATGCTCCGCAAGATTTGTTCAGAGGCTTTGATAGAAAGATGCAGGCCGTTATCTTGCGCAATTTTGTATATTTTTATAATCTACACGATCGAAATCTATACGATTCTATTAGTATTTACTATGGGAGAAAATCTTTAGCTAAATCAGTTGTTCAATGAACGGTATATTTGCATAATTATCTGTGACCGAACTGTAAGGGTGTAGCGGAATAATTAGGGAGAGGTTAGAGTGGAAATCTGCAGTCAAATAATTTTAGAATTGAATGACATCTGATGATGATGTAGGATATAATGGCATTTTGTCTTGGTTGCATTTGTGGTAAAAAAACTCGGCGTCGGCTCTTGCTTATTTTTTAACGAAAGATTTCATGGTGCCCAAGGTTCTTAGCACTATATAACGGACGGAGTGTAGTATCTCAAATAAACTCCACACAACACTCACGTTTAGCTGCCGGGTTTCCCTGAATCATCTCCGCTACTTCGGGATTGAAACTCGCAACCGTGGTATCGAAAGCCGGAATTCAAATTTTCCACACCTACCCGATTTCATCTAATAAGTGGGGTTTGATCAGGTAATCAATTTGAGGTTGAAGCCCCTAACCTGGGCGAGGCCTTGGCTGTGGCATGGTTCTTTTATCGCGAAATCTGCTTCGGAGTTTTAGGGCATCGATTTCGGTTGGCCATTCACGACCTGATTATGAAACCGAGGAAATAATTTCGGGGTGACGGAAGGTCACAGAAGGGTACTGCACCTTTAGAAGGAGAAGCTATGTTTTGCAGCTATGATGAGAGTTCCAGGCTTTCTGCTTTTTCGCCGCTCTGCGGCGACAAGTGCCAGCTCTCGGAATTTTCTCAAGGTGGGTGGCTCTTAAGGGTCTTGATCTCCGCGGGACTCCTCGCAAGTATGCGGGTGGGTAGGTGAGAGTGTGGGCAAGAAGTTAAGCCGGGACCGGTCGAGGGGGACTGCCTCCGCGGGGGTTGTCTGCGGGCGACGGTGGGAGAGGGTGTCGGGCAACCGTCGATGAGGAGGCGACGACCAAGCAGGTTGGTTGCCTGCGGCGAGAAATCGTCTCGTTGCCAATTCATCGCCTTGGGTTCTTGCAATCGGAAGGAGATTTTCTTACGGCCACTGTAAACCAAGCGGGTTACCTCGTCGCTGTTACTTGGGATGCGACCCTGCAGCTGCCGTAATATGTTCATTAGAGTGATCACAAGAAATCAATAATCGATTTTTTTCAAGGGAAACCCCCGTAAAAGTTGACAATTGGCTAAAGAATGAGACTGGCAAAGTTTCAGCTCAACTTGACAATGTTAGCCCGTGCCTCATTGAGGCAGAAATTTGGGAAAAATGCTATTTTTAGCAAAGAAATCGCAGTTTTTCCTCTATAAAATAAAAACCATTCGTCATTGAAGCCTGATTCTTGTTTGATTGCATAGAAAATGTTGTTGTCTTGAAGTTTTTTAAAATGTTTAAAATGTCTTTTTGCTAAAACTGATAGATTTAGCGGGATTTAGCATTTTTCAGGTCAGACCGTGGTCCATATCCTCAAAGGTGACTTATTGTTAATATACTAAGGCCTAAAAACACTTTAACATTCAACTAAAACTGCTTTTCAGGATTTGCTTTCTTTTTTATCATGTTATACGTCATACATTGTGCATGTAGGCATGATAGGAAGATGCTTTGACACAGGAAGGATTATTTGGAATAGAGGAATGTGGTGGGGATGGCAACAGAATTATCTATTCGCTGGATAAACTGAATCTTTCAGGGTTCATTGTAGATGCAAAATATACTAGTTTCTGGATTATCTCCCGGCTTCCCAATCCGAAGGATCCGGGATCGTGATCCGGCAGTGGCAGAGATTATTCACTGGAATCGTATTATTTTTTCAGTGTTTTGTTGAGAACTATTCGTGTTTAGTACTCCGTCCGTTGGCTTTGACGTTAATGTTCGGACCCCTTGACGGCTTTCGCTAAGAGTAGTTCAATGCCAACGCCGGGTTTCCTCTGACCTTTCCTTCATTCCTCGAATAATATTTCCTCCAACACTCCTAATCACCTATCGTTGATGGATAAAATGACCAACCAACCAATGACGTATCTACCTGCGAGCCACTAGATATTTCGGGGGCGAAGTTCGCGAATTCGCCTTGCGTTGGTTGGTTTGTTTTAGAATATAATTTTATTTAATTTCATCTGCAGAACATTACATTCAAAAATAATTAAGCATATCAACGGAAGCTTTTGGTGGGCCCCAAGATCAAGACCTGAATGGAGCCACCATCATTGTTTAACGTGTTCCCTTGACAATCGGTTTGCAGTGATGTAATGTACTTCTTATTTCAGTAACACAAAATCAGAAAATAACATTTAACATCAACATAAATACCTTAAACCATTTCCAACATTTAAATTTACATTTGGTTGCGGTAAAATAGTGAACTTTTAATTCAGTAGAATAAAAACAAAAAAATTGAACATTGAAAAACATTGAACATTTCCATTTGACAGAAACTATATTTAAAAATTTTACAAAATTTTAATTTGCATTTGCTATTTGTGGGGAAACAAACGGTCGACAACCGATAATTTGGGTCACTGAAGACAGGTAGAACAGTTCGAAAGGGGAGGAAGACGCGTGGGAAATAAAAGAAGGGTGGAGCGATACCTGGCGTAGACATGTCTCTCACTTATATCACGTTGCGCTACTATTTTGCGATGCTGGTGTCTAAGAGAGCATTAATTCTGGCATCGTCTGTGGTTTAAAGTTTATGAAAACGGATGAATGTTATTGTTATGAGTCAGTTCTTGTTTTCTTGTCATTTTTGCGTATTTGTTAAATAGAGAGGAAATAAAAATCGGCGAGGAATTCTAAAGGATTTGGTGGTCAATTTAGATTCGAGATCGCTTTACGTTGCTTGTCTGAATACGTTTTGAACTGCTTGAACCTTCGGTTCCAATCCGTGTGATGCCGAAATTTTAACGTCCAATGGCCACTTTTTTAAAGTTTCTATTTTATGTGGTTAATGTGCCGATCTGTACTTTAATTCTACAAGGAGAGTACATATTCCAAACTCCGCTTTTGAATCCTTGCAAAAAAAAAAAGGAAAGTTATATTATCGTCCAATCTCTACTAACTTCATGCTCCAATTTAATTTGCAGTGCAAAATCAAATGCTGGGATAAGTACTTAACAAAAATAAATTAGTCATGCTGATAACGAACCTGATCGTCGTTCTTCTTAAAATTGTGTTAGTCTGAGGGGTATGAGGTAAACGTAGATGATGTTGAAGAAATTATTTTTTTCTATAAATTTAATTGTGCTGTGATACTATATTCCAACAATAGTAAGAGATTTAGAAGAAGTAGATACAGAATATCACTGTCAATACTCTCTCTATGTCATACAGTTTATGTTGTATTAATTTAGTTCAAAATTTGTTATTCTTACTACTTTCTTACTAAAATTTCATTTTTCTCAACTTCAACTACGTTTAAAATAGAAATGACGCGATTTACAGATGAACGCCTGTGAAGCGCTGTCATGGTTCACCTTAACGTTTTCGCTCGCGTTATCGTTATTTTTCAATTGCACTCATGAGAGCGAATAACGTGATCGATATTCGTCTAATCTTGTTATGAGGCTGAAATTCTTAAAGTTTTATTTGGTGGAGTGCGTTCTGAGGAGGGTAACTGTGAGCGTTGCCTATCTAGAATGGTTTAGCGTTTTTGATAACGGCAACGCGCGGGAAGGGACCGTGATTCCACCACTTATTCGCGATCGGCATATTGAATATATTAAGTTAAGGTACTTTTCCTTTAATTTGGTTCCTCGCGCCAAAATAGTGTCCGTTGTAAGTTGTATCTTTAACTAGCTGAATTACCCTGCGTTGCTCGGGAATACACTTCCTTCATAACTTATCACATAATAGGAGAGGGGTTAGTTAGTAGTTGTCAAAACAGACTACAGTGTTATTTATTATTTTAATTATTTTAATAATTTGCTAAAAGCGCGGTTTGTAGACAAATACGATGCGTAAAAGAAAATCGATTGAAAAAATGAGAAACTTCATTCTTTCCGGTAACTGATAAAATAAATTTTAACTCCCGATCTAAAGTAAAAGATAGTTTTAAATAACAAAATAATAAACCACTGGACAAAACCCAATACTTGGCATCAGCTTAACTAAGTAACATTAATTTTAAATGAGTTAAAGACCAAAATCTGGCTGTCAAGGAAATATGCTATTGTTGATTTAAGAGAAAAATGTGCAATTTTGCAGCAAAAAACGCGTTTTTCAGGCAAATAGTAATTGGAAAAAATAATTGATTGAAAGAATTAAAAATTTCATTCTCTCAGCCATTTGATAAGAAAAATCCCAACCCTCTATCTTTAGCGGAAGTAATTTTGAATAGCAAATAATGAATACGTACGCCAATGCGTAGCGTAGACCACCAAAGGGTCCCTGAGGTCTTTTTAAAATAGCACATAATTCTCCTCCTGGCTCATTAGTCTGCAAAATTTCAGGGCGATCGGAGTAAAACTGAGGATTTGTATTAAATATAGACAGACACATTCTTTTTTTTATTTAAAGATGTTCCAGCATTTTCTTTCATTCCGCGGGGAGAGTAGTACTCCAAAATGCAGCACTTAGTCCGTGGGACGTTGAACTTTGCACCCCTTTGGCACTTCTCCATTCCGTCGCTTGGTCCAATCTATCCTCATCCCCGAAATCCTGCCAACCCCTAATTACCCATCAATCCCCAGTGGCGCGCGGGTGACATCGGTCCCCTCCCACCCACGACAACTACTTCTGCCTTGTCAAAGCTGATCGACTCCTACGCGACAGCCCCCTCGTGTGCTGGATTATTTTCGGACCGGCCAATTAGGCTAGGCAGACCACGGGACGGAAGTACGCCTCTGCATCTGTCTGTCGAAGAGACGAAAACTACGTGCCCATACTATTTTTTCAACTAAACATTTTACTTTCTCCTATCTCTTTCGAGAGTTTCCAAGTTATGTCCGGTTTTGACCAATTTTTAACGCTTAATTTCGTGTCATATTAACCCTCGGAACACCAAAATCATTTGGATACTGCGAAATGGTTCATATTTCACCCTCATATAATTGTCGTTAGGAAATAGTTTTTGGTTCAGAGAAGAAGCTGTGCACATAGTTTAAGCAGATCTATATGTTTTTCTTTTCTAAGAGAATGCCAAATAAAGAAAGGATCAATCTAAAATAAGAGTTTATAACTTTTATCAATAGGGGTACATTGTAGTAACACTACATGTCTGTTGATATAAGCCTACAGCTCACTTTTTTCCAATTTATAAAGTTCTTGACATATCTATGAACGTCACCTTTTTTAAAAGACTTCTTAACATCTACCTGATGAAAAGATTTTTGTCGGTGCGCATAACAGGTAATACACAAAGAAATGAAATAGCAACAGTATGGGTCATTTTGACCCGATCTTGGCATTTCAAAGGCTAAGGTAGTTAGGCCCTCGCTAAACAATGCTCCGTATATTACCCCAACTCGTGGTGTGGTGGTGTCAAGTGTCATAATGAAGTTACCTATCCATAAACTTTCTTAATATTCTATACCTAAAGCACTCTATTCTCAAATATCATAATTGACTTTAGGAATTATTCATGTTGGGAAGTGGAAAAGCTAATGTATGCGGGGAATCAGGAGACTGAAAAGTTTGTAAATCTTATTTATTTAATTCAGGAGACTTTCGAATCTAAATAGGCAAATGCTTAGAGAATGTCCTTACCTACCACCTTAGGAAATCGCAGTGTAACGGCGGCCAGTTTGTCATCATTTAACCCATCTTTTATTCATAAATGGATTAATAAGCACTTGGGTGGATTAAAAATTCAGCTCTATCCCGTTATGTGGGAATTGGAATATTTTGACGTGGATGAAGAAATTCTGGGAACGTGCAAATTGAAATTCTAGAAATAAGAGAGTTCTCAGGGTGGTTTATTTTCCAGTTTCAATCTTCACAGTGTACCCTCTGTATCATTTTCCAGTTCATAAGCTATTAGTACGCACATTGAATACTTAAAAAGATGTTTTTATTTCAGTTTTATTCAACTAAGTATTGTGTATAACTTTGGAACTGGTTTGTAACTGTGTACCTTACGTCTGAATCTTATTTAAAATTTCATTTGTTTCCGTGTCATTCGGTTGAGTTTACGTGTGCTGCTGCTAGATAACGCTTGTATTATTGCAGGATGCGTCGTTTGTTCATTGATCACATTTTTAAATTAATGCGAAATGTTATCCAACTAATGACAATGTACAAACGCAGTTGAAGAACTCTGAATCCGTTACTCTTTGGAAATGCAAAGTTGCGAGAGGGTTAAGCTGAAATTTCCCTATCGGTCCGTCAGTGGAAAGGAGCGAATTGTGTAGGATGTCATGGATCAGTGTTCGCAATGCCTCACAAGCTAAATAGATCAGCTTCGGGGTCAGTTTCGCGCACGGCTTCCCTCTAACCTGGATCCTTATTGGCCGAAAGTTTTCGCGAACCCTTGCGTTCGGCTCCCGAAGTTTGTCGAGAGACCGAAGTAGGTGGAACAAAAAGCGCGAACCATCCTTACCTTTCTCAGTTGGTCCAGTGCCGCATTAGCTAAACGGACGTGTCTTTGTTGTTCGTGATAGGATAAGGATATCTACTCTTACTCGTAGTAAAATTTTAGAAAGAGGTTCTCGTGTATTGCTTCCCAGACTTATAGGCCTTTGTAAATCATCACCATAATGGAAACGCGGTGATGTTAGTTGGATGAGAATCCGGCATCCGTTTGCCTAATAACTCGAGGTAACTTGTGTATTCCGTGACGTATATTAAATACTCCATTTCGAACTTCAAATAATATTCAGTCATTATCATGTTTAAACTAAAATGTAGTCATTTTAAAGTTTACTCCTGGAAAATGACTACATTTTAATTGAACTCTGGTGCAGATTAGCTTATAAAATTAGTGGAGTGAACTAGCGTCTCTTGAAACTTAAGGAATGTTAAGTTCCTCTGTGTGACGCCTCATATCATCATATCTGTTTACATCTTGTACCGACCACGCTTAGACTTTTGGCCGAAAATCTGAACTAGGGAATAATACCGCACCGTAGTAATGATTGATAAGTAATTATTCCTTTACGTGCTGTTTTGTGTGAAAAGCCGTTCGAGGAGGTGTATACCGTCGTGGGTTCGTAGACCTAAGAGACACGCGAGAGAACCCTCGAGGATTTGGTTACCTTCAAAAGAAGAATTTTTATTAATTTTTCAATATTTCGGAGACTGGTTCAGGTCGGGAGAGTGGTTGATTTACCGTGCGTCGGCCGTGGGGCGGTTGAACAAAGAGACAGCTCGTCGCCATTCGTCGAAGAGCGGAGAAATGCGGATTTTTTTTAGTTCCACCCCTCCCCCTGACCTCTTGTCCGTGGCTCTCATCTCTTCCTTGAAATCCTCACCCATTCTGAAAAAGCTGCTCAAGATTTCTGATCTTATTTCTATCGGATATATTCCCTTGCGAATCTGATCGAATATCGCGTGTATCATCCCTGCGTAATGAAAGTGCCTATCGTATTATAAATTATGCAACTCATGTTTCTCAATTACATCTCCTCTTCGGAGATCGGAAGAACGGATACGTATGAATTTGTGAATTACGCAAAAATTCTTTATTCCCGAATCGGGTTTCGACATTTTGTTTCATATTCAGGTGAAGCTGAAACTTTTTTGAAAGCTATGCCGTGCAATGAAGATTTTCAGTTGAATGGTCTAGGTCATTATTTATTGATTTCTCCTCTCCCATGTGAATAATTTCCACAAGATGAGATCCGACACAGTGCATCTTATTACTTATCTCCTGCCTTTATACTTCTCCGCAATTTTTATCAAATCGCCGTACTCACCTCTCGAAGAAAGAGTGGGGATGCTTCTGCATGTGGTAAACGTTCAGTTAAAGCTACGTCTACAGTTATCGCATACCCCATTGAGCGGAGAACATGTTGTCATCACAATTTTACGCAGGTTCTTCACCCAGAATAACCGCTAGCTCACGGGTTCGACTTCTAGCGTAGATCTTTGTGATTCCTGGCAAGAATTTGCTTCTCAAACGTTGTCGTAGATAAAGGCTACGCTTATAGTTTGGTTATGGTTAGGTCTGTACTGTAGCAGCTAAAATTTCATTGTGATAAAAGTAACGAAAACAGTACAATATCCATTAAATATTTATTAACGCAGTACATGTGCTAATAAACATTCCTGCTGAATTAGATTTTTTCCCTTTCTCTTATTTCCCCTTCTCGATGTCAACTTCTCCGAAATCAAGGGCACTTACGGACTAGGATACTTATTAGGTACTTTTGGCATGCAAAAACATTGGGCGAAATACTTTGACAGGATTTTGGTCCATGGAATGTGTGTAGGGGAAGGAAAACATTTTGTTTTTCTTGTTCACAGGAAGGCGTGCATTTATTTGTTTATTTATTTGTGAAAGAGCGCTTGTTTGTTTTGGCGACTCACCGTTGGCGGCGGGCACGGATCCTGCGTGCTGCGGCGCCAGGGCTAGGGCGTGCAGGAGGGCAAGGGCGCGGAGGAGGGCACTCGAAGGCGAGGCTGCGGACACCATCGCCCCTTCAGAAAACCCCTGCACCGAACAGGGGACACACAGGGAAACACACAAAAAACACAGGCAAAAACAAAAGAAGGGGAGTAGGGCGCTTGAACGCCCAGTACACAAAACACACACACGCTCCGGCCTCGCCCTCCTCCTCCCTTTAACCCTTCCCAGCAGCCTCCTCTCCTCCGTGAACTTTAGAACCGCCCCCTTTTAGGCAGGTACTCCTTATTCCCTCAGCACTCTCCCGAAAGGGACAAGCTCTTCAGAACGCGGAAGGTGGTGGTGGAGCGAATAAAAAAACGGAATAAAACACCGGAGATTGGGACCGCAAAAGGGCCGTGTGGTCGCTGTCGAGGGGGCGGCCGGCAGTGGGACCGCAAAAGGACCGTTTGGAGGGCGCCCGGTGTGGGGCCTTTTGTCGGTGCAGTTGGACGGTTTCAACCGGGCCGGGTGTGCGCGCGGCACTCTCCGCAGGACTCCACCCTTTGTCGCCGGGCCTGATTTCCTCTTCCTTCGGTCTTGGTGTGTTTTTCGCGGGGAGTGGAAAGCCAGCCAGCCGGCCGCCGCTTGGCCACTCTCTCGTCTCGACCGGTCTCACGAGCCGGACGGGGTCGCCCAGAGAGCTCTCGTCGCTGTCTCTCCTGGCGGCAGACTGAGCGGTCGGGCGAAGGGAGCGTGTTCCTGCCTACCAGATTCCCTTCCCCTCCTCTCACGCTGTTAGCAGCTCTTGCTTCCCTCTCCGCTCAGCCACTACTCACTCCCCGCCCTCAGTCCTCTCTCCCGCCTCTTTTTCCCCCGCTCTTGCAAGACTTCCAGTTTTCGGCCGAAGCGACTCAACTTCGCTCCCTCTATCAAAAACATACAAGCAGCGGCCAGCTCCCGATTCTTCATCCCCGTACGCTCGGTGAGGAATTCTGCCGGCGGATCAGCTGACGATTCGTGGAAGGCGGCGGCCGGAGGATGAGGTCCAAGGACGACGGTGCAAGTGGTGGAGACTGTGGCTGTTTTGAGACTGTGGCGTCGTGCTCTCTGCCCTGTACAGTCTGCAGAATTGCGTTTTAATCGCCTCGATGGATTATTTTACCACATTTTTACAAATGTATTGTTTTTTGTGTGACGATTGATCCATACATGTAATTAGTTGCCTTTAGACGCAATAAGGACCGGGAAGGTGCTTCGCCTAGAGTATCTGCTCCGGAGGCTTCCGCTTCCTTTTCTGGGTGTGGAGGAGATTTTTCTGTGGAATACAGGCCTATAATTGGGTATCATTCGGAGAACATTCCAAGCGTAGTTATCCGTTCATCGGTTGGGGCATAACTCTGTTGAACGTGCTTTTCATCGATTGGCCGTTCTTCACATGGTTTTCAAATCGCCTTCTTCAGTTGTTGTCCCTACTTTTAGAAAAGTTTTTTTTTATTCTCGTGACTATTAATCAATACATAAATTAAGCTCTCTTGAGGCGAAGTTTTTTTTCTGCCGAAAAGACGCAAATTCCCTCTTCTCCTTTTCTTTGATTCATCGCTCAACTCCTGTGCCTCATTATTCCATCTCCTCCTCATACTAACAAGTATGTTTTGCTGAGGTTTCAGTAAAGGTTGACAGAGGATGATTCTGAAGGACGTTGCCCCCAGTGTTGGAATCAGTAGCTGCTTTGGCACCGGCTCTTTTTGGGAGTCAACCTGCTCTCTGCAATTTGTATCTTCAATAACGTGCGTGTATATTTCGGTGTCAGCAATTGTTTTCTCTATGCCTTTCGAGCAAGGCTTTTGATGTTTAGCAAACCTTAACCGTTGAATGATGTAGCCTCTACGTCAATCTGTTTGTTAAAGATTTTTCGGGTTTTTAGAAGAACATTAAACTATCAATTATTTGATGACAGCATTATAAATGAGTGTTCAAATCGGTTGTCATGTCGAGTAAATTGTAAACTATTGATTAAAATGAAATCGATTTTGACGTTCTATTTTCGCTGGTGATGAGTGCTCAACATTCAGTATTTGGAGCCTTCAGACCGTGGAAAATGTCTGAAATTACGGCTTTTTAATGCTTGTAAGAAATTTGGCGATGGGAGGAAACTGCGAGTTATTGGTTCGATGTCAGAATAAAAGTAAGTTTTTAGTTGTTCTGAAGTCTTTGACAGGACCCAGTACTCAAACTTCAAAGCGTTTTTTGCAGCCTGACGGTAGTACGACAAGAAATACTTCATTGCCTCTCGATTTGTAAAGGTGCGCTCGGATATATGTATACCGACGGTAACTTAATTTTGGCGGAGTATTTTATTTCGTTCGGAAAATGTGGTTATTTACACTGCTGGTGTTGAAGGTAATGATAGCCATCATTATCATCAGAGGTCATTGGTTTGCTGCAGCTCTTCTCTCCACTTTCCTATGAGCTAAACGTTTTATTCCTTCAAAAGTATTCATTTTAATATCCCTTATAATTAGCCTCATATATTCCATCCTTGCTCTTCCTCGGTAATTTTTCCCATTCGTTTCTTCTTTTATTATTGTTTACAATAGTCTGTTATTTCTCAAAATATGTCCTATAAGTCTGTCTCTTCTTCAAAAATTTGAATGAACAATTTTTTCTCTCCTACGCTTCTTAGAGTTTCATTTATTAGTGATTCTCTCCGTCCCTTAAATCTTCATTATTCTTCGATAACTCCACGTCTCCATTGCTTTCAATCTCTTTTCCTCTGCAGCTTTTATTGTCTCAGCTTCAATGCTGTATAATAGTATGCTCCATGCATATATTTTTATGGAGTGCTTCCTTATTTCCTCGCTTGTATTGATAAGTGTTGGATTCATTTAATAGAATTTTATTTTTTTCCTGGGCTATTTTGCTCATCATTAGCATTCCCCGTAATAATAATTTGAAGTTACCACCCTTTTGGTGCTGTTGTGAACGCCGTTGGATGTGCTTTTGGGATTGTTCTGTACACCGGCATGCGCGCCTTTACCCTTGTGTCTCGAGCTCAATATCCATTCGGAGTATGTCTGCTTGTCGTGGCTCCATTTGCGTTGGGTGATTCATAATTAAAGTTATCGTTAACCTTAGGGTTATCATATATTTTTCCTCTTGAATGAAGTTTACAGTAGGGTAGTAAATTTTCTTCTTTCCCTAGCTCTTGTTGGAGCCAATATCTCTTTCTTTTACCTTATCGGGGTTCAATGCGAGAAATGCAAATCATATTCCACACATGGTAACAACTCGGTGCAGAGTTAAAACTTTTATGACAATAAAGATGGTGGTTTGCTCATTGGTGATTAATGTTATTGATGTCTCTAGGTTGCGCTGTTGGTTTGGTATTGTACGGGTGTTTTGGCTAGTAAACAAGCGTAGAGAGATACTCTGCATCAGCTTTTGCCTCATGAAATCTTTTCCAGCTTTCCATCGGGGCATGAAAATTGGTTCCGGCGACGTTTCAAAGGTTGAATCGGCCATCTTCATTAGGTTGTTTCATGACGAGATAGCTGAGTCAACTCTCGAAATCTCGACAGCAGCCATTTGCCTGACTCGGTGAAGAGCCCGAGAAGTTTTTTTCAGCGTCATTCGCCGGGTAAACACAAAATCCTTCTTCAACTTTTGCTTTTCTTCAACTAGAAATGCTCCTTAAAATCCAGTTTATTTATGCCCCTCCCGAAGGGCGAATTACTGTACTTGAAATGCTCTCGACATACCATACCAATGAGTATATCAATGAAAAACTCCGCCATTGCGTAGATTCGAACCCAGACTCTCAGGATTTGGAGCAAGGACATCACATCAATCCAACACCTTCCAAATATAAGTGAAGAAATTGACCAAAACCTTTCAGGATCATTTATTTGTTAAAGAAATGAATTAAGTTGACATCGCAAAATATTGCTGTTCAAAAACTGTGACATTTTCGATTCTGCCGGTCGAAGCTGCGTTCCGATTTATATTTTAGAGAGGTTTCCTTTTAAAATTCTTTCAGCAGTGGCTTTGTTAACTCGATGATGCTTTTTTTGCTCTCTTAGCTGCGTTTTTAGTTCAACGGAGTTTTTTTATTTAAGTTTTTTACGGATAATGCAGCGATGAAAGCGAACTCTGTCGCGACCCAATACATGAACGTGCAGCGATGCTTTTTGTGTGCGGGATGGGAGTCAAGCGTTTGTGAATGTAATCCACATCCTTTTTGAAGCACTTGATTGCGCCTCTGACCTTTCTCGTGTTCCTTCTCGTTCATGAATGTAATTATTATATTACGTTTATTTTTATCCCGGAGATTCTCTCATCCGGATTTTTTTTCAAGAGGGACGAGCTTGTTGGCGGGGCTTGTAGGAATAATCCTAAATCCTGTCAAATGCTACGTGAATTATTCGACAGGTTATGACTGATTTTTTTGTGACTTTAATGATGTAATCTGGTTCTATTTTTAGTTTTCTCGTGTCATTTTTGAGATTCTTACGAATTGATTGATTGATCTTACGATTGATTCTTACGAAAATACGGTTGATGCCCATTCTATTGGAACTATTTCTACTCCCTTGAACTCATTTAATTTTTATTCTGATGTCAGGTATATGTATGGCGATAGTTTTTTTCTGTTTCTGCTTTAGTTATACATAAAATGGCTATTTGGGTGATCTATGTCAGCCTTTTAGGCTGTTTTTAAAAAATCGTAAAGAGTATGTCCGATTCATTTGCGGTGATAGTTTTATGTTTGTATTGATAAAGTATGATATATTGTTGTTCTCATTGCCTATTGTTGGCTTTGGTTTGTATATGTACTAGTATTTCATCGTGTCGGATTATTTGATATTTTATCGCTCGTTTATACTGTACGACATTAGCTGTAAGGTTGAGATATTCTGAATCGGCAGATGTACTAAATCCTAATATCACATGGTCTGTTGTCTCCGGAACCGTGTGACACATTCGGCATTGTTCATTAATGATTAGTATATAAGTCACAGTTTCAGGCTAAACTTTGCGGGAACGGGACACATGAAAGAATTTCTCGCTTTGTACATTCCACAGATTTTTATTCCCCCCCCCTCCCCTTCTCCTCTGATTCCCTCCCCCCAACCCAACCCCGGTTTGAGTATATGTGGACACGGATATAACAGTACCTTGTACCTTGGAAATGACATTCTATGTCGAAACCATGATCGGTGAAAATAAAAAGTGTGGAATGTACGAAGCGAGAAATTCTTTCATTAATGATTTTCTAATGCTCAGTTTTAGTTATTTGCGGCAATATCTTGGTCTTATATTGCTATCATGAATCCTTCAGTCTCCCCAAACAGGACACCTACCCCTGAGTCAGCTTATGGACGCTTTCTCATCTGCGCGTTCATTAATTATTATCCATTTCGTGATTATACCAATTATAATTTCCCGTTCACTTTAGTGTATTATGAAATTCTAGTGCTTGGGGGAGGTGTTCGTGAATGCCATATCGAGGCAAGTTGAAGGGAAAGGAGGAATGGGAAATATTAATCTCTGGCGTTCTGCCTCTTTGTGTCCTTTTTCATTCCTTCACTCCACCCTCCCGAGTGCAGCGTGCATGGGACTCGCGACTCGAGGGTCGAAAACGCTGATGCAGTTGATAATTTCAACCAGGTATCCAGCACACGTATTTTTATTTTTAAAAATACCACCCTCTCCTCCCACTCCCGTATCCATTTGACGTATAATTTCATACATTTTATTCACTTCGCTGTTCCGTCTTTTATTTTCTCTCGACGCGTTCTCGTCTGCGTCCACCCTGTCATCGTTTTCGGAATAAATTTTATGAAAATAAACAAGTGTAAACACTTTCGATGTCGGTCAATGTGGGGCAGTGGCGTGCATCCTGCCGGAGTTTTTGTTTTTCTTTTTTTTTTCAGAGCGGATTAGCGTGAGGCCGTACCTGCGTTGATTCCGAGCGCTCTCGATTCTTGAGCTTATAATTTTTTTATTTGCGTTCCAATGGAGGAGAAAGGATAGGGTCGTGAGTTTCCGTGGCGTTGGGCTTTTCGAAATAGGGGTGGTATAAAGTGCAGGATTATGTCTTCCTTCCTCGCCTAACCATCGTTCGTCTGCGGCCCTGCTGACGTCACGCGCCACCTTTCCAACGATCCAATCGTCTCACTAGGGACATGGGAAGGAAAGTTCTACGGCATTTACCCAATTTGCATAGCGTTTCCTTCGAATTTCCCTTGGTTACCTTTAAAGCTTTCGGTGTGATCCTATCCTCCTTTTCCTCCACGCAACTTCATACTATTTTCTGTCAAATATTATACATCTGGGCACTACCGTGCGAGCCGTTGCCGAGGCGTGTGGCAGAGGTAACCAGCCATAAGAAAGGGAGCGAAAAGGAGTTGGAGTCGGGAAGGATGGAAATGAATTGGATGTTTTCGGTGTCTTAGTGTCTCACTATTTTTTTGTTTTAGTCACTCATTATGCGAAATGAGAAGGAATTTTTGTATCTATCCGGTGTGCAGTGTATTTCAGTTATCAGTTATACAGATATTGTGCGGGGTTCAAATAATGTCCTCCGCACGTCACTCTACAACTCGCGTTATCTTCAATGTTCTTGTCTATCTCCCTTCTATCAGTTCTAGAAGTATAGCGCGGCATTAAAATAATATCCTCCGTGTGTCTCTCCTTAACTCGCGTTATCTGAAATTTTCATCTGCTCAGAAGCTAATACCATTTATTTTTTTCATGTGACGGCTGCCTCCATACTAATCGCTTAATAAATCCTTGTCGATTGAATGCAGAGCCGTAAATGTATCTGAGGCATACGTTTTTCTTTTTTAGGCCTAAAGCTGTGGTAAATTCACTCTTATCGCTCACGGTTGTATTAATGTACACATAAGAAAATAATACGTTTGTACCGGGATTCAGTCTGGCTGATTTCAGCCACTCCCTCGGAACGAATTGTATTCTGCATTTTGGTGGCACAGTAACTGGGAAGTTATAATCTCTGATATTCCCATAACTTAGATGTCTTAGATTACACTTAGATTAGTGTTTTCTTCAAATTTTTCTCATTTATTCTAATTACATATAGTTCAGTGATTTGTTACCTTGTCTCGTGGGAAAATTACCAAATATTCGATCAAATGCCCGATATTAACGAAGGGAAAAATCAGTCGTCTGAATTATAATTCTAAACCAGATCCTTCGATCTTGTGTCTTGTTCTTTAACCGAACAACTTCTATGGAATATTTTGCCTCTGTATCTGACAAGATTCAACAGATAAATCTGGGGATATTGGGTGGAATCCTAGTACAGAGGGAATGACATTTTTCAATGCAAATTTCTTAAATCCGTGTTATTTTTAGCGATGGCGGTCCCAATAATATTGTGACTTTTCCCTCTGTAATACATGCAATTAGATTTTATTTTCAGTCGACAAGAGCGGTGCTCATATTCGCATGACGAGATAACTTAAGTCACATTAGAAGGACAACGGTTGATGGTGACCATCAGCCAAGCACTGTTTCTTGACTGCGGGATTACTGGATCCATTAAATTTGACAATTGCCGAATTTATTACGCTAATTTTCAGTATGTTTTATCGAATATTAAATTCCTATTGGATATCCTGATCTCTTACAACTGTTGCCCCGCTTCTGTTACATTTTGGTCGTTGTCAACTCCCTTTCGTGACTTTATTTTATTTCCACGTTTTAAGATACAGCTAAATTTTTAATGAAAAATCGCCAATTTTTCCACTTTTTATCGGGTCATTCTTTATAGAATGTCTTCATTTTCCATTAAATCAGCAATCCGTACAAATTCCTTTAGAATTTTCATGGTCTTTAAATTCAATCTCCCTTATTTACCTATTTTTAAGGTAAAAAATCCTTGATTGGTGATATTAGCTTTAAAAAATCGGTGTGACATTGAAGTCAGGCGATCATGCGTCTTACCCTCATTTTTATGAAGTTGGGTTTTTGGTTCAAAGGTTTATAACCTTACCTATGTCTACCGTGGTCGGTCCACTTTAATTTCAGGTTTATTTTAGATCAATGTGCAGTCGCTTCATGCAACGTTTGTCTACGTTGAAGTAATTTGTGAACTGGAGAAAACTCAATAGAATTCCCATTATTTTTTTTATTTTCCTCAAATTTATTATTCGGCGAACACCCTGTTCCACGGTGACGAGAGAAAATGGGGTGTTTGCGTGTATTCCCTGTGCGGATATGAGGTTTTCTCGGTCCGATATTGTCCTTTTTGAAGGAAAATGTAGGTTAGATGGAGCAGGACGAGCGTATGACGAGTTAATTTTTACGTGCGAGTGTTTCGCGAGTCCCTCTCTCGGTCAGTCGGCTTCGATTCCTTGCAGGACGGAGGATGCTCGCTGTGGGTCAGGGGGATATTTCAATATTAATTGTATATCGCGAGTCGTATCGCATCATCGTATGAAATATTGAGCCAAGGATGTATGTAATACTTATATATAGATGCGCTGTATGCCATATGTCGACTGCGTCAACTTCTGAAATAACTAATTTCAAAATAATAGACGTGCTTGATATTTGTTTCGCATGCAGGCGATGCATTGAGTCATCATTTTTTGATTATTTAAATAATAATAATAATAACTTTGGCTTTATTCTAGAGTGAAATTAGGACTATCTAGGTCTCTATTACATCTTTAACGGACGAACACACAGCCCTGTGAGTTGAAAATCCTGCCCAGGCTGGATTCGAACCCGTTACACTTGAGGTTACAGGCAAGGACTTAATTCCGCTGCCACTGGCGCCTGATATTGCGCCGTCGGGATGTACCATGTATAGAACAACGATATATTCGACATGCATTCTTAGCGTATTGCAGGCGATCCATTCCACCATTATTATCCGTTATTCTTCATCCGGGATACGCAATTTATCGACTTGGGATATATTTGGCAGCCAATGCAATTTATTCCGATACATGATGTTATTATGTGAAACGTATTTTGTCTTTATGCAAAGTTTTGTGTCGGGAGGTGAATGCATGGTGTAAAACTTATGTAACTCATGCAATTATAAACGTGGATTTTTTCGTAGACGGTTTTCTATTGAGAATGTAAAAAACGGGGTGTTAAATATACTTAATGAATCATTAAGGATTATTCGATACGCCATACTAGGTGTACAGATATGAAACACGATGAAAATTTATGTCGGTTGCGGTATGTGGTGTTAAGTGATATCAAACAATATCACAGTAAATGCAAACCTCACTGATCGTCGGAATCCTCCGTTAATTCATTCTTCGTACACCATTCACTTACATTTTATGAGTGATGCACTGACACCCCCTGCTAAACACCCGATCAGCGGCTCAGGGGGTAGTGGTAAGTTGTAGATTTTATGACTTCATGGCTGGATACAGCTCGAAATATCCGATATATCGCGTATTTTGCGATGCAAAATGTGCATCGCCTTACTGTGCAGGACTGTACGTATCGCTAAGTCCTGTATTAGGTCGGTTGATTTGTTTCACATTTAGTTTTCCCTGGGCGAGACACACACAATGCGGAAGTGCTGGACAAGTGAAGGCGTGGCGACTTTCGCATCGAGGAAAGCACTCTGGGACTAGTTTTTTTCTGCGTATTCCGTTCGAGAGCCTCCTCGCGGCTTTTGTGTATCTTTTTTCCATTTCCCCTCATCTGCACATCTTGCCATTATTTTTATTTCGTTGCGGGAGAGGGGAATTGTTTGGTGGCGTGGGCGTCGATGGTGGTGTGATGTCCCAGCAGAAGGGCCGGCGACCCATTCAAAGAGTGTATGCGGTGCGGTCGGAATGCGATAGAGGAATGAAGCGGCGACGATGCCGAGAAGCGTGTTCATCCTCCCATCCCCCTCTGGTCGCTTTAAAGAGCGTGACAGGCGATGCTACCGGAATCCTTAGAAAAAAGCGTTCATTTCCTGTCCCTTGAGTTATAGGGATGTCATATATGTCAAGTTTGGGACCGTGAGCAAAACTGTAACTGTCATCCGAACAAGCTCTACTCGTGCGATCCATAAGGCGAATTTCAGCGCACATTCGTGCGGTCTTATTTCGAGCGACATTTCAAAATTGATTAATATTAGATAAAAGTTTGTTAAAAAATTTTCACCTTAAAAATGTGTAAAAATGCCATTGGTCTGCTGGTTGATGTTGACTGTACATTAACTAAAATGTTGAAATGTGCTCGCTTTACCTTTACGTCACGGAAAATAGTCTAGGTTCCTAGCTATAGCTAAAATTATGTAGGAATCGGGATTTTTTTACAATTCTATTCACTCAAATTAGGGCATTTCTTTTACATAATTTTATAAAATAAATAGGTCACGGGCACGGTTGTGAAGAACCTGAAAACTAGGCAATACCTATATTTGATTTTCCTAATCCCCAAATTTAAAAGTACTCCAGGAAAAAGTCCTGACATTATCTCTAACCGCCGAATTTTGGGTAATCGCGGAAGGAGGGGGAGAAGCGTGGCAATTTTGGACAGTATGAGGGGACGCAATTGTGTTAAGATTTAATAACTAGTTCATTAACGGAAAAGGTAATAATTTTGAAAAGGAAACGGTTGAAAAGACATCTAATGGGACATAATGGGCAGGGCTATTTATGGACCTACCAATCAGTTGGCTAAGTACCTAAGGTGACTTTAAAATGTCGATGATTTAAAATGATATTGGGCTTAATTTGTCTAAATTATAGTCAAACCGAGATGGCTGTTGTGGAAATTGTGGTTTCATGATTTCAGATCACAATATACTATTATACGTAATTGATGCTTGGAGTAATGTAATTTTTCTTTTCTGGCCTCAAGTAGGAACCCTTTTACCCTTGCTTTATCTTATTATTATTATGATTAGATTATGAACTTCCTTGATGATTCGCTTTCTCCAATGAATATTCATTAGTGGAAACAATTATCAATTCCTCCTTTATTCTATGTTACCCTGCGTAGCCAATAGGTATTCATCAACCAAAAACACTACTTCAGCGTATCCTGCAATAACCAGCGTATCTACAGCCGTTAGTTTCAGCAAACCAAAGCTATAATATTTTTAAAGAATTGTTTGATTCCGCTGACGCGAGAAAATATTTTCTTATTGACTAGTTTTACCGACAGATGGGTCTATGGGTTTTAGCTTGTGAGCCTACAGTCAAGTAGGTTATGCTTCTTATGTCTTCCTCGTACATATAACTAACTAAATATGGTCAGCACACAACTATCGGGGGGAAAAGTCTGTTTTCATCTGTCCAGAGAAAATATCTGGGGTGTGTGATGGATTACTATTGAACTCAATTTTAGTGCATAAATGCAGTCATAGCGATGACTGTATAGGACTGTAAATTAAAATAAAGCTTAGGTGGAATCTCGTGTAGAAATGATGCAGAGACTATGGCTGGTCCACGTTTATTCGCTATACGATATACATTGCCTGATGAAATAGTATAGCCGGTGGCCTACCTTACAGGGACGATTATAGACCTTTCCATTTTGGTTTCTCCTTAGTATTGAAAGCTTATAGTTGGCAATATCTGCAAATACTTAAGGGGCAACTACTGTCTGTATTGGCAACTCACGGATGGGAAGTTAAAGTTTTTTCGCCTTCATCGTATTCATTTCTTTCGGCATCCATTTCACCTCTTTTTGCCAATAATCAATTTTAAATGCCACTTCTATATAAAATATTTACTCAATTATATCAATGGGAATGGATTTATCCGAATAATTTTGCCTTTAGGTTTTTAAAAATTAATTTATACAATTAAACGTAACTAAGCCGTGTCAAATGAAAATGTAATTATGATTTAATTATATTTTGTTTGTTTTAATTATTTTCTGCTAGCTAAAAAATGACCTGTAGTTTCTGTGGTGACCTCGGGAATAATAAGTCATGCTCAAGCCATTACAGAGAGGCAAGGATGTGCCGAAAAATCATTAAGTAAGGGTTTATAGGCACTGTGGTGGAGTTTTATGTCTTGAGGTTGTTCTTGTGCGACGGTGTTGAACTGTTGAAAATTGAGAGAAGGGTTTTTAATTGCGTGCAATGAACACTACGTCGTTTGTGGACCCCAAAAAATGATTTCAACGGGCGAATAGACCCAAGTAATTACATAACCGTCTTAACATCCTGAAGCGACCGAATTTATCCACCTTGTCATTACTGCCATCTTGGAATCAATGTTGCTTATTACGTCAAAAGAGGTAGGTAGTGTTTTGAGTAGTAAATAATTAACAGAGATTGTTCTTGATAACTTCATTACTAAAGCCCAACCCAATGCTTTATGTACCCTTGCTCTTGTTGAGGATGTGAGGATTTGTCTGTGGACCGAAATATTCATTTATACTTATTATAATTGTTTCCTCCATCTCTTGATTACGCATACGTTCGAGGCCGCTATGCGAAAATTGTCCGTGTTTTTTTAACGGTACGTAAAAAAATATTCACATAAGGATGCATATTCATTTGTGTTTTTATTTCATGCTCGTGATTGCATACTTTATATTTCAGTTGTTTAAATTATTCTTTTTATTAGACTATGAATTCTGAATGAATTTAGTTTGAATTTGGTTGTCTTGACGCTTTAATATGCTTAATGGTAAATCTGAATCCTGGAATTGCAACCCTAGTCGGTCAACCAGTTCAAGGGTGCAAGTGACAACTGAGATTATTTGCCACTTTGTTGGTATAAAAAGATGAGAAATGTGGCATGGTAAAAGTATTTTTATTTTCTGAATTGGGTAAAGTTGTATATATAATATGACTCGCTATCACCTTCTCCCAACGAATGGTGCCAAATTTTCCCGAAGCTCTTGTTCTGAGGTCAAATCCTACTAAAAAAGTGTATCTAATAGGGTTTGAGTGTCGTGTGACCGGCAGAATTTAAATAAAATTTTATTTCATTACAATTCATCAATAAATGAAATTTTTCTAATCAAATTACATTTTCTACGAGTTCTTCCGGGTACTGTGACTAATTTTGCCAACTTATTCCTCAAAAGGTTTGACCCGTGGACATCGGCTTCAGTTTCACTTATAACCCGGCGGATGGAGTACTGTATTCTAAGTGCTCTCCACATGGCTCTCATATCAATGAGATCAAAACGTCAATAAAAATATCTCCACTCTCTCGTTCTCCACTCCCCGTTCAGTAATCTCCATGCCAACTTGATTTCCCACAGTGTAGTCTGGTGTTTTATTTTCATGGAGAAATTTATCGCAATTTTTTCACTGAAATCCTGCAATTTTCAGTCGAGTATTTGAAATGGGCTTATTCAATCTGATTATAATGAAGGTCGCTATTTTTTATCCGATACTGAGTCAATTGAAATCGATAGGTTACGCCCGTTCCCGGATTTAAATCAGCTGAATCGAAATTATTGATTACGATCTTCGAATTTGATGATAGCCTAAACAGCTTTGACATTCTCCCCTCCAGCCGACGACAGCTGTCTAAACGCCTTCGGTTCGTACAAATTGAGTTTTCGAGGAACACCAGAGGTAATCTTATTCTCCTAAAGTTTTCCTGGCAAATTATCTCGTGTGTGTGAATCTAACTTATATTTAAAGAAATAGTATTAGAAACAAGAATTATGGATCTGATTCTCGTATAAATTTATCTCTATTATCCGATTTTATCAAATCTTACCGCCATTCATGTATTGATTGATAAAGGTTAAATTTTTACTCTCAAGATACCATCATGTAATACAAAATAAATTAAAAAAGGTGGTTAAGTCGGTTAGAAAGCCGAGATTGTCGGAAGGAATTCATGTACGAACTGAATCGATTCTGAAAGTATTAGTTCTGATATTCGCTGCAATCCCTTTAGCGTAATCCAACATTAATAAAATTTCTCAATGCAATGCAAGCACAAATAGGTAAGTAAACCCGAAGCACACATTCTGAATAGTGCCAGATCTTTTTGGTGCAACAATTTACCCAATTAATCGGATAGCGGACACAACTCCTTGCCGTGCTTAAAAAATAGGACTACCCCTAAAAATTACCCATTATACTTAACCGTTAGTTCTTGGTTTTGACGTAATTTGGGAATTCCACCGGAATTATTCTGAATTTGTATAGCTTGGTATTCCGCCGGGGTAATCATGCAAAATCACGATCATGGTCCAGTATATGGTCTTCGTTAGCCATTGACACCAAATTATTGACTTTACTCCTTAGCTTTCCTCCTTTCCCTATCCTCCTGCTCCTACCCTAATTCCCATTCTCTTTCCTCCGAAACCCCCCTCCCCTTCCCCCAAACACTTAATACATCAGGAAGCTCTTTTACTCTTCCCTCTACCTTATGATTATGTTAAAAACGAATCGTAAATAAAGTTGTTCTCTCCTGTGGAAAATGTTGCATATTTCTTCTATCCATAAGATACAAATTCCGCGCAATATTGCCTGAAACTTCTGAATTAAAATGTTTGAATGGGTCACTCTGCAGACGCTGCATTCCTGTTTTCCTCTGGAATTTCCCTTTACAGTGTGATTTTAAAGACAGTTGAGTCAATACTTAATTTTAACGTGTCAGCTAACGAGTCTGCAATGCATTAGAACCACTTTGAAGAACCTTATTTTCGAAAACCTTGATTTGTTTTCATTCGCTTGATTTTGAAAAGGACGATCTAATGGTCACTTTCAATCGATGAAGTGGGTTCCACTCCATACTCGCCTCGTCCATTGCCTCTGAAGAAAAATAAATCCAATTCTCCCTTCTCTATTGCTCTATCGACCTTACGACCTTAAAGACAAATTTAGGACTCTCGAAATACAATGGAAACGATTTAAATGGAATCGAATTACAAAATGTTCAATGAGTCGAAAGCAATCTTTCTGAAACGGTCTTCAATTTTTGATCCCTCTGATTGATTGAATCGAATGCGCCGTATTAGCAGGTTTAGTCCAGTAGGTTCTTTTCTAGGAAATAGTGTCCATGAATAATGTGTACCCACTGCTCTGACGCAGAACTTTCGCTTCTCCCGTACTCTCCCCGTTTAGCTTTTGACGTTTTCCAAGAATGTAGAGCTCTTTAAATACAGTTAACCTGACAATCGATTACGCGGACGCATTCAGGTTCAACGTGTGGTGGCCGGGTAATCGGTTCGATGGCCGTCTGGATTTGGTTGAACGGTTACCTGAATTACACAACCAAAACTGGGCATCTGCGGTTGACAACTACCGCAGCCTCTTTTTGGTTGATCGCTTCGATATGCTCTAAGCAGTGGATACTGTCGTTGAATACCTTAAGACGGAACAAAGCACTTAAATGTTACGCACTAAGCCTCCATCCTTAGGGTGCAATTAATGCTTATGCTCAGTTGAAGATTTATAATTAATGCTTTAAGATTTTGCATGAAAGATGTTTTTCTTTTAATTTGTTCGAATATTCAAAATGTAAAATCAACTTCTGTGGAAAAGGAATATGTCATCGAAAAGGTTATATAATCGATGTCCATGATAATCAGTATTTATATAAATTTTATTTTATTTAGAAAAATATCCTAATACTAACAACGAATTTTGTCAATAGTAATAAGGAGTAATTCACAAACAACTTAAATATCAAGTCGGTTTGGAGTATTCAGCGCAATGCTATTTTCTATTCCGGGAAAATATGCAGTTTATGCGAGATGAGATTTTTTGAAAAAATGACGTGTACCTAACCTTTTTAAGAAACTAAAAGGAGCTCTGTTTAATCTATATGTGTCTATAATTCAGATATAATTTCTAGAGTGACTTATCTTCTAGAAATCACGTGCTTAGAAATAAGCTATTCCTAATTACATAACTTGAATTTGAAATTAAATCTACTCTTCAAAATTACATTATTTAATGTTATCACTCGATCGGGATAACACATCAATATTAATTTTTAAAATCTTTAGTGTATCCACGAATAGTCTACGCCGTATTTTATTCTGGAGTAAGCAATAAAAAATGGCGACAGCTTACTTACACTTACTTACAGGAACGCAGCCTTCAATTTAAGATGTAACTATCGGAAAACCTAACCTAAAAACATTTCGGCATAGGTATTGGAGAGCGTAAATTGATTGGTAATGAATGGTTTGACTTTTAAATGCATGTACAGAAGGAACCCGTGTATGCGGAAGTCGCGAATCCGGACTACTAGATTCGAAAACGGCTGGTTGTTTGCGAAAAGTAACATATTATGTGCTCCGGCAGCTGTCCGAGCGCCCTGCATTCTCAAAATATTGAGATTTTGAGTTGAGCGGCAGGGGTGATCTTATTCCCGGAATGAGAACCGAATATGTGCGCTATGAAACGGAGTAAGGGAATTTAACCTGCTTTTAAATAAGAACAAAAACAACTTGTTAAAATCCACAAACTATTTTACTCTAAGCTCAACCTTTTTCACCTGTTATGAAGTCTTTAATATCCAATGCGCAAGTATTTTGATTGGAGTACATTGCCCTGAAAATCTTGTAACCGGTCGTGGATAACATAAAACTTTTATTTGGTCGTTGTCTTGATTTTTCATTTAGCAGAAAAGTTTTCCTTTAAGGGATTGCTGCGTTGAATGAAGGAAATGTTTTTTTTTCAAGTTCGTGTCACTAATGGGGAAACTTGACCTCTTTCTGATAGCGCCAGCAAATATAGGAACACCATCGTACCTACTCGTTGCTTAAATCCTCATTACAAGAAGTATACTTTTGTCTTCCCGGAACTAAGGCATGTATAGGTATAGCGAAACTTGGTGGCACTCACCAGCGGAAAATCAGATATCACTGAGGGTAAATCAAGCGTTGATGAGCGAGCAAAGGTACGGAAGGACTTCCAGAGTGACATCTGGAGGAAGACTCGGCCACTTTATCCCACATCACTTGTAGGCTTTCCTCTCCCTTGTGTCATACTCTTAACTAGCGAGTGCCACCAAGTTTCGCTACACCTATAATCAGTGGAAACAGTGTATATCAGGCAACTAAAGCGTAAAGGTGGGATAAATCATGCATTTTGTATTAATGCAGTCGTGAGGGAACCTTTTTGAGTCACCTGTATCAACTTGACGAGCCTTTCCATCTGAGGCTGCATTTTTCAATTGCCTGGAATTTTTGTCCTTCCCCATTACTTCGAATAGCTGTGCTTTTACTGTACCGCAGAGTTGGGTAAAATTAATTACCCTCATAATTGGTTTCTCTGAAGCACTAGTGACACTTTGATCCTATAGTCCAGAGTTGCCTTGTGCAAAGCCACGCGCCGCCGTACATACGGATGCAATCTCTGTTTCTATACATTACTGTTCTTCCGGCTCTTTTCCCTAGGCAGCTTATTTTGTTCGCAAATTAAATTTGAGATTCCATGGGATTTAAGTAATTATTGAGTTTTAAAATCAGAAAAGGGTGTCTTATTTTTTTCTACTGCTAATAGCATTTTGGCAAAATATTTTTTTAGAAGAAAAATTAACAAGAATTTTAATTGTGATAAAGTGAAAGCTGTAACCTGTTGCAATTTTTTGTGCAAAATCGGACTTAAGGACTACGCAATTTGGTCGAATAATCTTTGTCACCCCCGTCCATTCTTTCTTCCCATGTGCCATTTATGACTGTACGCTATGACAGACCCTCAAAACACATTTCGCTTTTCGTCTTTTTCCTCATCTGATTCCTTTTTTATTTCTTCCCTTCCTAACACCCCCTACCGCATGCCTCTGCGACGGCTCGCGGGCTTGTAGTACCTGATGCACATTTACTTCAGGTGGCCCAGGTTTTACTTCTACTCACATCAGTTTGGAGAAAAATGAATTATCCTCGTAATCGGATGCTTGAAAACGCGTATTTACTCTTTGACCCTTTGGGCACGAGTTGCTTAGTGCCCGACCACGCGCGTGAAGTTGCGAATTTCTGTGAATGTGTATCTCAGTGTGCCTTCCATGGCCGCTTATTTTTCCCGCTCCCCCGGCCGGACAGATGTAAAATCGACTCGCGTTCGGATGCAAACAAAACAAGCCCGAGGTGTGCTCTCGCTGGTACCTCCCGCATCCTCGTGCGGGGGTAAATATTGTCCGGTCCAGGGACAAACCGGTCGCAGTTTGTTCAGCGCGGAAAGCGAATTTCCGTGTGGATCGCTAATACAACAAGGGCCACATAACCCTCCCAATTTTCCCCCTTCCTAATTTCCCCTACATATACGCCTGCCGTAGCGGTCCCTGTATGTACTCCCTCCAAGAGAGGGGAAATAGGATGGAGGTGACGGCAAGGTTTTGCTACTGCTTTCGTTCTTCTCTGTAGATTTTTTATTGTACTTGAGGTTGAAACGTATGTATGGAATAAAATATATTTCCAATGCAGAACGATTCCTCATTGTCTTTAAAATGTCATATTTGCCTGGTGGCTTGATTTTCTACCTTTCTACCCCGAGGGCTTTGGGTTCAAATCCCCGTGAAATGGCAAAGGTATTTCAGTGGAATATCGGTTCCTACTTGGCTACTAAGTTGGAGTTTGTTCGTCGTGTACGTCAGCTACGTACGTCGGATGAGAGATCAAACTGAGGATTTCTTCTCCCTATTTGCCTGATTTTTCTCCGGTCTTTCTCCATTCTCTGAATAATTATTCCCTTACCATTCCATCCACATATTTCTAATGCCACAAAATACCTATTCTGTCGGTCGCTTCCCCAAAAAACCAAGCTACCGACCATTAGGCATGAATTGTTTTGCTTTAGCATTTTACTCCATTCTCGTTTTTGGCTATCCACTTTATTCCTTTGCAATTTTTCATTACTACGTCTCTCATGATATGCCAGATATATTCCATTCTTGCTCTTCCACGGTACTTCTTTCCATTATTGTTTGTGTTGCGATGAGCAATTTCTCATCCTGATGTAGGGAGTAGTGTGAATGATTTGACTGTGTGTTTTCATGCTATCGAAATTCATATGGAGTTGGTGGCTTTGCCTAGCGGCAGTTTTTGTAAAAGCTATTATTTTCATTGTTGTTTTGTGAACTACGTACTCGGAATGTCTGTGACGGAGCTTAGAGGCTGTTGTATTGAAGTAGAAATATGTTAAAGTAAATCATCTGCATTTTGAATATTGTGTGGTTTAAAACTCCCTTTTTGTTTAGTTATTTCAACAGTTTGCCTAAGTTTATCAAACCACAGAAAATATCAAATTCAAAATGGGGAATATCTGTAACTTCTGATATGTTATTATTATATTATGTACGGTGGGATGGTCAATTGCAGAAATGTTTTCATCGCGTGAGCACTATTGGTGTTGAGACTTGTAATGAATTCATGTAGTATGTTTGAATTGAAATGTGCTCCATGAATTGAGGATCATTTATCATTCATTGATGTTGATTTTTTGTGTGAGGAGAAATACAGCTTCGCATCTCTTTAATGTGGCTACGGGGTTGCCTAGATTTTGGGCCCTTTAGAGAGTGATGGAACAGGCTTCTATATTTTCCGTTGCGAAATAGTTATTCCTAGAAGTAAAGATTAATCAAAAAAACAATAACAACACTATAGACGTGGAACTGTTACATTGCTGAAAGAAATGAATTAAGAAGTCTTATAAAACCTTAATTAAGAAATGTATTAAGTTGCGAGAACTAGTATCCTCCCTCCTATTATTTAATTAACTTTTATTACCATATTACTGTTAATCACTCAATGTTCTTGTAATGATCCTGATTTCTAAGATTCACACTGTTTACAATTATTTTAATAATTAATAATTACAATACAATTATTTTAATTTGTATAGTGTTATTTATTTGTTTGTATAATGTATCCATCTATTATTGTTGTGAGAGGCTGTTATGCCTCACAATATGTCCTATAATTTCCTCCCTTCTGGTCTTCTCCGTCCATTTTGTCTTCAATACTCTTATTACTCTTATTTCAATAAATGCACGTGCATTGTTAAAATAGGCCACAGGCATTATTTTTATCAAGTACTTGCGCGTGAAATACAAATTCTTAAATGTGCACGGCAAAATGCTAGTCGATCAACCAAATTGTTTTATGAAAATAATAATTATTAAAAATTACATGCTCTTGGCGGCGTAAAAACACCACTTCATTGAGATTACAGCTGATCACATCAAGGCTCAGTATTTCTACCGGTAATATCAGCCGTTTCCATGTGAAGTTAGTTGTTTTATCGTAACATGAGGAAAATAATCCTGACTACGTACTAGTTTCATTTTATCCTTCCTATGGAGCTCAAAACATTGAGATGCTAATTTTGATTACCTTACTTGTTACAATTGTTATGCCAATTCTATATGTAACCGTTAATATCTGCTGTTAACGTGTATGCATAAGATTATACGTTTTGAAGTAATTTGAAAACTTGATATAATATACACGACCTAAAGATGAGGAATAAATTGTGTACATGTTACCCATTTGGTAAATATGAACTATTATTTATTATTGCCCTGAAAATTCCGTATTTGTCCCTTAAGTGAAATAATAGGGGTAGCATATATCAGACGGGAGTTGGCGGTAGTCTGTGGTGGAGTAAAACCCTTTTCGTTGGGGATGAATCCCCATGAGGATTTTTTTGGCTCCTGCTGAAAAATTAAAAAGGGCAAAAGCTATCCCTGAGTGAAACTGTTATTGCTCAATAAATCCCCTTAATTTACTCCGTATATATACTTTATGCCCTCATGTGGTGTATCAAATAGCGTTCTGGAAAATTTCGTCGATATTTCTGTGCCATGGAGATAAAACCACGCAATCTGCTCGCTCGATTTTTTTACGATGTCTCCGAGACCGCAGCAAAAATCTTTACTTAAGGTAAGGAAATGATCTATTTATACACGTGGGAGGCTAAACTATATTAAAATGCTCGAAATTCGCCAATATTTCCATCAGACCTTCTCTTTGACTTGAAAGGGTTAAAAAGCTTTGAAGCTCGCTGCTGAAAGATCATTTGCCATAAAAGGTACTTTTCAGATTATTTTCACCATGTTTGTCATTCAAGAACACTTATAAATGTCTGTATTGTGTTTCGTGTCAGTAGTTTTCTAACTTGTTAGAGTTTCGGTTTCTTTTGCGAGTGGATATTACTTCAGAATGAACAACTAAACATTTAATTAATGACAATTTTACGATGAATATTTTTGAATATTTTGAAGTTTTACCCTCTTGTCATGGAATCAATAAAAAATATCTGTTTGGCCAAACAATAATCGGTTTCTACAAACAATACATACGGATTTTGGAACTAAGAAATATAATTCCCAGGAGAAGTACTTTTTCTCATAGGAGAAAATAGATTTTACCCAGATTAATGTGCTTTGTACCTATAATTTTGTTACTTGAATTTTCCTCTTTTAAAATGATAAGAAATCGTGGAAATATTGCTATGAGTTAAAAGTCGTAGCCTACGTTTTTCATTAATGTTTTTGAGATTTGTTTATTTTTTCCTCGGTAATGCTTTAGAGATATTGTTGTACGGAAATATTTTTCATATACATATCTTCACCATTCCCCTATCGGTACACAATTTCACGCCAAATAATGTTTTTGTTAACCGTTCGGGCAATAAATTGAAAGCGTTCCCTGGGGTTTGTATCAATAAAACTACGAAACAGAATGTTTTGCTCACCGGAAACGTCAACTACCGCGTAACATGCGAGGCATATCGTGAAATTTACATATTTTCGTGAGTTTGAATCAACAATTATTTTATTGCTCTTGTACGATGTAAAAAATTAAATAACCTATTACAAGGTTCCATTTTTCAAAATAAACTTTTATTTGAACATTCTGTTTCGCATTTTTTTCTGCATTATTAAGATATCGTTCAATATTTTAAAGAAGGAAAAATTAAGCTCAGATTGGATAGTATTTCGAATAGTGTAGGAAGCGAATGTCCACACCCTTCTCCCGATAACTTAAAAGTTATCTTATTAAAACTTGGTTTTATGTATATTCTCATTATTTTTCCTTTTATCTCACGTCCAAAAACTTGCAAATTGGTTTTGCATTTATATTGATGTAATCGTTTCGGATTCTCAGAGAACTAGCGCCATAACCGTTGGATTTATCCGTTATATTTCTCATAAAATTACATCAGTGGAAAATAATGAAGAAAATGTTTTTATAATACTTGACCGATACGTATTACCACACGGGGTCGATCCCAGCGTTGGAATGTATGATTTATCGATTTAGATTAGTTCAAAGTTATTCGAATGTGTGGAACTATATCCTCGTGGTCTGCAGCAATTTTAAAACCTAGGAGCTAAATTATGATGACATAAAGGAAAAGTATTAGTGACAATTATATTTTATTGGGTGGAGTAAAATCTTTTCCCCAACGTGCTAATGTAGTATAGGACGCATGGGTTCATAATTCTTCAATGGATTCATAGCCAATAATATCTTATTGCTATAAATTGTAGGAATATTTTAACTTCGTAAAAAACCTTATAGCTACGACTCGTTTAAAATGGATCCCAAGTTATAAAATGATCATTTCAATGGAAGAGAGTGGTCACAGCCGACAATTTTGTACTGGATCCTTCGGTGAAAGATCCTTGGCCTCCTAGAAAATTATGATATCCCATTATTTGAAAGAGCGATTACGATTTCGCCTGCCCTCGTGCAAATAGTGTCACATGTAAATAACTCTTGATTAAAAAGTATTTTCCAGGTTTTTCTTCCTTATTTGCATTGTTAGGTTTTATTTTTTCTACCTATGTTCGGTAGAATCTTTGTACCTTGACCTTAAACATGCCGTAATTTTTTTTACAATTCCAACCTTTGGAATTCTATTTTATATTTTCCTGGCGTTTACTGTTCATTCTATGTTTGCTCTTATTTTCCTTATGAATAATGCATGCATTGCTATTGTAGGCATCACAGACCTTTGGTATTCTGTAACCTCTCAAAGGCTAAATGTTCGTCGAACGGGGGAGTACATTGTAGGTAGAGAGTAAAACCGTCATCTGAATTCATAAAAGATAGCACTTTGTATTTTCCACACTACTTTCAATGCATCTCGACCGGTGTCGATGTTTTCACGTCCTCTTGAAAATCACGTGAAAACGTTGAAATCGGTTGGGGTGCATTAAATGTAGTGTGGAAAATACAAAGTGCTATCTTTTATTAATTTGAATTCCCACCAACTAAACCCATCAAAAATTGATCTAAGTCATCGGAATTGTTTTGTAAATCACTTTTACTTGCCAAAATACAGAAAAATGACAATGACGATGTGAAACCGGGTTATACCCTAAATGAATATTCTTTGGGCATCACCGACATCCTTCAGCATGTCGAGCAGTAACCTCTGGTCTCCTCCTCCAATCGACCTTACTCCTCTTGGTTCGCTCAATCTTGACTGATTGACTGACTACTCTCGTCCTCCGTCAGGGATCCTGCGCCCTCCTCGTGCGCCGTGCACAACGGAGAAAAATGAATGGTTGCAAGCGGCAGACGCCACAATTTACTTTATCTTTTTGGCAGTCCTCTCACCTATTCATACGCACTTCTGTCTCTGGAAGAAGTGTGTAAATAGAAATTCTTAAAAATTTTGTGGTAGGTACTGATAGTTGCACGGGGTATTATCATTATTTTGTTGCTTGTTATCATTCATTACATTCGTTCTTATTTATTTTGAGACATAGTCCCATAGTCTAACAACCTAGCAAGTGTAACGACCGCGTCTGGTGTGATTTCAACAGTCATTATTTTTATTATGTTTCAGCTTTCGTTAACACTGCCACTATGCTCTCAGTTTACGATTTTCGACGCTGACTCAAGCAATGGGTTGCGCAAGTGATTAGAGAACTTAATGCATGTAAAAATTATTTTCGCTATTTTCGTTTGGAAAAACGATGTTGTCCTGCCTTCGTCTCTAAACTAATCTGCATCTATTCACGATCAAACTGTAAATTTAAAGTAGCAAAAAAGTATGGCATGATAGGTTATTAGATAGACTTATTACTAAAATTGGGGATTTTGAAAATTTGGGGAATCTTCATAAGATTGCTGTGTATGTCAGGGTAGAAGACTTCTGACCTTAGCTTGAGTTCCCTGGGAATTTGAAAGCGGTAATTTTGTTATGAATATATCAATAGTGTATGGAGGAGAGAGTCCAAACTTTTATGTGCTCGGTGCCCACCTACTCACTTCCGCGGGTGTATTCGTCGCCTTTAGGTGACCTACCCAAGTAGGCTGCGAAACATTTATATAATGGAATCCGCTTGGTAGAGCCGACTCTCGCGATAGGTGCACTTAATGTCATTATCAAAACTTTTGAGTTGAGCTTATGTACTTATAAGTTGAGACCTTCCCATCTCGCTTCTAATGTAATGATGAGGGGAGCACTTTAAATATTTGATCCCGCTGTAACTTCGAGGAATTATCCCCATTTGCATAGGCAGCCCAGATTCCAGATCTTCAGCATGCATAGGAAAACTGTGAATTTAGTTCTACTTTGACGTATATTTCCTTGAACACGTTCCATACTTAGGCTTGAGTTCCTCTTCGCGGAGGTTTTGCTGTTACATATGCGATTGTATTTAACCAGAAGTGAAGGTTTTTTTTAAATATCAAACGGCCAATACAGGAACATAATTTGATATTTCGCCTACAAAACCTATAGTCACTCATTTGAAGAGAAAAAGGACATTATTGATTAGAATGTTAATGCTTTTACCTCTCTCTGCTCATATGATGTATATTTATTTTATTTCATTCAAGGAATTGTATTGAGTTGATTTTCATTTCTAAATCCGTGAAAGCGTCATGATTATTTCAGGTGCACAAAATATGTTGAAAACACGTCATTTCGTGCATTGTTTCCTTTAAAAATAATGGTCTTAATAAGGTGTCCTTCCGCAATTGGTTGTCTTACGTGAAACACCTTTTTAGATAGATTTGGGTTGAGTGAGAGTTTTCATCGCATTTTATTTACCACCGTGTTGTAGTGTCACTAATTAATTAAAATCAAATTTTTACATTCTATGATGTGATGCCAAACGAACTGATGATGTTATTGTTTTTAGTATTACTTTCTATAAATTTAATTTTATTTTAGATAACCGCAGTAAATGCCTGATGGCTAGGAGAAAAACAAGTTAGCATATTCGTGTAATCTAGGAACTTTTCATGTTACTTACTGAGGTTTCGAGTTTTCTGTCGATTTATTTTTCGGAAAAAAGGTGTTTGGTTGGACTGCGTTAAACATTTTTTTCCTCAGTGGCCATGCAGTGCTTCCAAATCCCCCTTGAGAGCAACTTCACGGTGAAGATAACTTTTACGTCGAACAAGACGATTATATTCTAGTTTAAAAATGCGGCTAGTATTTAATTTGTATTCAATGGGATTTTCATAATTTTTTCGCTCCCAAATTGGATTGAGAATGTCGTTAACGTACTATATTGCGGTTTTATTTACAAAAACTTGCACGTAAATGTTTTAACTAGGGAAATTGGATTTATTCAACCAACCTCTTCACTTGGAATATCACTTACTCCTGGTACGGTTAATATTTGTACGGAGCAGTAGTTCACGGTTTAGTGCTATTTCGTCCATGTTTATGTTGCTGATATTACCTATAGGTAATATCCGTATCCATTTATATGGTATTGGGTACTTACATCTAAAGAACTGCGGTAAAGCAATGAGGAGAGCGTAATGTTGGACTGGGTGTTTCGAAGTGTTTTGAGGACAATCATATGCGTGTTAAATGTACTCAAGTATTTCTTTTTATTATTAATACGTTTTAACATAGGTAATTAAAGTTTATCAAAAATATTGTAATTATTATTATGATATTTTGTAAAAACATTTGTGCACTCATTTCTATAAAAAAATAAAAAGTGATGAAGCAAGTCTTTTGGCACAAGTTGTCCCATTCAAAATGATAACATATTACACTGGAATAAAAAATAGTTTCTTATCACTATAGATACTTCTTAGAATTGATGATTAATAGGTATTTGTGTATGCGGAGGGAATCCGCAGCAATTCATACGGTAAGAGTAATAATTCAGTTGGTTGTTGGTGAAGCTCAGAAGTGCTGGCGGAGCTTGGAATCAAAGCGTTGAAGGCGCAGGGGTGCTGTTATCATTCGCACTACAAAGGTGTTGTCCACATTCAGGGTTATGGAATTATCACTTCCAATGGCTATTAACTCGGCATTGTAATTGGGTTCGTGAGCTAGGGCATCCGCTGGTTTTCTTAGATAGGACCAAATCTATGGAGTATTAATCGTAGCGTGGTTGTATGCACTACTTAACCGCGCAGTACACGGAATATATAACAACCTTTTTTACCAGGTATTCGTACTAATCTTCTAACAAGTACCAGTACCTACAGGTTCAATGATGCTTCAATTAATTGTAAATGGTGTAAATACCATCATCGTTAGCATTATAAAATGATACGATGATTTCTGAGCGGATTGTTATTCGTCATTATTAATGTCACGAAACTATTGGAGAGAGATGAAGGAAGCACATGTGCGAAATGGCTGTCACATTTCAGTAAAAGAGACCGCGTCATCCCAAAGGCAATCGATGGTATATGACTGAAACGAGCTTCAACGTTGCAATCAGAAGTCTTTCGTGATGCTCATGATATCATGCTCGGAAGCTGTAATAAAAGGTATTTCAAGCATTGATAGTTATGCAGTGTTTCATGCTTGAAATACTACGTATGTTCAAATATAATTGTGCTCATGATTCCAAAGGTGATGTCATGATCAATGTTTTGATTTATTTGAGTAACCGTGTTGAATTATACATAGGACATCAGCAATCATCAATCTAAAAATTGGTTTGGTGCAGCTTTCCACTCCATCCTCAAGAACGTGCTCCATATGTATGCGCGACTGAAGTGTTACTTCCAAGCTTGTGTTTATGTAGACTCTTGGACTCAAGTTGTTTCATACTCCTTATATCACTGGTGATACTCCAGGAAAATCCTAATTTTTACTGTTCATGCTTCATTGTAATTTTACTTGATTTCTCAATAAATTGTGATTTTGGTTTTTTTACATTAATCTTCAAATATTTTCGTTGATTTTAAAATATATAAGGCCACTTGTCCTGCAGATGGCTGGTGGGAGAGTTTCCTTGGAATCCCGGGATCCGGGTGGAATGTTAGCGAATTTAAATTTCCCGGGAAATCCCGGAATCCTTTTCTTTAAAGACGATTCTTCTCACACCAATAAAATCATTAAGGGTATTCTCAGCCGCAAGAGTTTTCTAGACAATAATGAGAACAATATTGAGTGATTTAAATACACAAAATCTTTGTTTTCTGAAATCGTGTTATAAAAATCACCGTGATAAATATTTTGGTTAAATTGAAAAAAATATCTTTATTTCTAGGTAATTTTTATGTGTAAGTAATTTAAAAACACTTTTTTGTTGTATTCATTCCAGTTTTTAATGAAACTAAGCATTTTTTTGTTTCGATTCCTGACAACAGCCTACGCTTCGAAAACGAAGAACACTTTAATGCAGTCATTCGAAGGATTTCATGAGTGCAAGATTTTTTTGCTAGAGCCATGTAATTTCACGAGAACCCGAAAAGATGTCGGCATTCGTTCACGCAATACATCATTGCACGCTGGTTGGCCGATGCTCCTTACAGCTGTGCCGTGATTTTCCTCATGTAAAATGCTATTTAATTGCTGTGTTTAACGTACCGTTCGTTAGTGAACATACTGTTTTCCAAGCGAATCATATACATGACTTGATTAGCTGAAATATTCCTTCTTTCGGAAACATTTACGATTCTCGGAAAGTGTATTAATTAATTAGTTTATGCAATATCCTCTTTACATTGTGTTGGCTGTTAATTTATTCAGAAAATATATTTGAGCTAGCATGAATCTCTCTATTAATGACCTTAATTAGAATTCCATGTATCCCAAGTGAAGGGAATTTCCGAGAATTTAATCGTTTGCTTTTTACTTCTTCTAAGCGAGCGGTTTAATTTGATAATTTATTGTTTACCTTTGGTGGTGTATCTGTTATCTTTGATGCCATAAATACTTAATCGATGTGGACTGTTAACATTATTGGTGGAAACAGGATCCAATTTTTCTTTAATTAAGATAATATAGGTATTTTATTTGAAGATATAATCGTAAATATTAAATTTAGATAAATATCATCTTTGTATTCCTCTTATATCATCTATGAGATGTTACGCATTTGGATATGACAACATAAATTCAAATGTTTGTTTAATATAGCCAATATCTCTCACATTATAAATATTTCATGAAGATTTTAATGAGATTGAGTGGTGATCAATGCTTTTGTTTTGTACGGAGATGATTACATAGTCAGAAAGCAAAAAATCTCAGCACGAGTAAAATAGTATCGCATAAGATTGACGGAGAGTGCCATAGCTATCAGATCTCCGGAAAATATTTGAATGTGTAAACTAGTAACCATAAGTTTAAAGGCACATGCCCGAGTAATTACCTGTTAACAAACTTGGTTTCATGATTTACAAGGTAAATTCGTAAACCTTGTCTCAGTATGGAAGTTTGAAAAGTTAAAAAAAATTGATAGCCTATTCATAGTCTTCCTAAAAGTTCTCATGTCTTTAGTTCTGTAAATTTCCATTATTGACTTTCCCTCTCCGTGAAAGCATTCCTGGACCGTTGTCTTTTAAGGTCTTCGCGAATGAATCCCAATCACGCGCTTTAGTTAATATTTAAAAAGTGTACTATTTTCTAAACTCATAATATATACCTGTACAATGTACAGGTATATATACAGTGTACATTGAGCTACCCTGTAACCTCTTGCGAAGAGTGTATATGGAAATGATGTGCATGTAAACGGATTAGCAGTAAAAATTCATGACGAATGATTTCATGTAACCTTATCTCGAAGTGTATTTCAAAATCGACATTTTTTCTTTATATAATAGTAATATTATTAGTATAATCATAATATTTATTACTTCCAACAAACAAGTAATGCAAACTCAGATGAGTTTGTTTCATATGGATTATGATATTTTAATGTGATTTTATGAATAATCTGCTAAATGACAAATTGCTTTTGACAAACTCTTGCGTACACCGCAATAGAATACAAGATACTCTCGATATCCTTGAATAAATACGAAAAATGAACGGTGGATGAATATCCAGGGGTCGTAATCTGTAACTCGTATCACTGGTGATGAGCGACTGCCGACGATACCACATCACCCATCACTGCCTTTGCGATTCTGTATGTTGGCAAAGTGATGTTCTTCGCCCAAAACGGGGTGAAACGACATCACTGCCAAAGTAGCCGGTCTTATCCCATCACCTCCCAACATGGCGTCGACGCGTTGATGTTTTCATCGGCTGATGGCTAATCTCATACGTAATTAGCGTAATTTCTGCGCTCGGCAGACTATTAAAGCGTATAAAACTACTATACTTGTAATGCAAAATGACTAATGGAGGTGCCAAGAAAACTTTTGTTCGAACAGAAAACTTTATTCTATTACGTGAAGGGTGATTGAGATAAGTTCCGGGTGCATATGTAGTTAAGAAACCAAATATATAAGCTTTTAATACGATATTCCTGGGTTAATGAAGCTTGGGTTCATATTACGATGCATAGTTATTCAAGTGGAAAATGGTTTCACCTCCAACATTTTGCATACTTCTTTTTGTGATAATACCAAATATGAGTTCACACAGCTCATTAGAATGGGATATATTTATGCTGATGCTTAGGGTTAAAATCTAACCATATGATTTTAGTAGATAATTTTCATTTATGGAAGAAATAGTGATAAGTGAATATTTGCCATGCAATTATTTTATTATACGTAGGCATAATTAATCACGCTTTTGGGTCCTATACCTCCATTTTTTCGTAGGTTTTCTCGCTCATTAAAACTCATAAACCACTGAAATCATGGGATGGGAGTAAACGAAGAAATCGAAATGAAACTTGTGATCGTACTCCAATACGTCACGGCAATATGTAAGTAACTATTCACGGGTATATATTGGGAATATGCCTTCTTCTTTCGGAATTCTGATGAACATTAATGTAGTAATGTATGTGTATGTAAATGTAATGAACATAACACTTATTTCATCGCATAAATTTACTATACACGATGTCCCCTTTAAATTTTCCAGAAATTCCGCGATGTCTAACATTATTGGAGATTTCAATGCCAAACTTATAAATCGTGGGCTGCTGCGGTGGACTTTGGATTAAGGTAACGGTGTCCGTTAGTAACTGTGGGATGAGGAGTAAATATCAGTGGAGAATAAGTCAAGATATTTCCTTATAAATCAGCTATACTTGTTTCATCAGATGATTGGTCAATTATAGCACTGAAGAATTGGCATCGGAGAAAACTGGATACCTAAATCATTAAACACAACCTAGGAGAGGAATTTAAATAATGTAAACGCGCAGTTATGCTATTTGCATATCCTCAATATGTTCACGCGAGGTTCGTGTGCACTATACAAGCAGCTTTATTCCCGTAGAAAGATAATTTCTCTTTAGATAGTGTGTGCTCTTATTCCGCAGGCATTTTTAGAGAATTTTCACTACGTTTCCCAATCGTAAGCTTCATAAACACTATAGTGTGCAGCATTCCGAGGAGTCCGAGTCAGCTGTTTTGTTTACATTAGATTGTCTTCTGTTTTAGGAGTCCACCGTCATTGGCTACCGATAATTAGCGAGAAGCGTACCAAGATGTTTCCATGCATATCATCATAACCTCATATGACCTTGCCATCACTGAGTGGTGGAACTTCTTATACCCCCGGCTACAGAATCGCAAACGGTGATGACGGGTGAAGTTTTTCGTTAATGTTCATCACAGGTGATAGTCATCACCCGAATTACAGAATACGGCCCCAAAACTTTATACAGAAAAAAACGGTAGAATTCTGTCTTTGAAGTGGATGTTAGTCTTTTGCTTTTATTTACTTTGTTGTCTGATTGAAAGAATTTCTTGACTGATGGATGCCCATCTTTGTCCGTCCTCACAATCAAATGAACAATTGAACGCGAATGACCTTTAAACTTCAAGGGATGGTCATCATACCTATCTGACAACATGCCTCACGTTTTTGCAGTACATGTTAAGGATGTTTTACTAAATGGGTGATTTGTGAAACAAAAGCCGTACTTCAGAAGCACATATCACGTTTTTAATCGACCACACGACTAATAACGAGACTGTAACAGTAGTCACATCAGTTGCAATAAAAAACAAAAGAATAACTATATTAAAAAAATACAACTTCATGTGACATAGAATAAAAATTCAACAGTATAGTACCCCATTTCCGTTACTAGACAACCTTCTACGGATGTATTGTGTTTATTAAATTGTGGAAATAGCGCCATTATTGGCGTCATTTGAACCGCCACTGATTTAAAAATAATTTTGCGTCGGCATGAGCTGTCATCATTGTGGGTTGGATGAAACGCTCTTATCTACTCCCTTCTTAGTAAAGCGTTTTATTCCTTCATGCATCTATTTTCACCTCTTTCGATTATTTACTTGGAGTATTCTATCCGTGGCCTAATTATATACTCTAATTCTCATTCTATGTATTCTAATTCTATATATATTTATCCTTAGTGTTTTTAAGTTACCAGTTAAGAGATTATAAGGCTTGTGAATTCCTGGAGGAAAGTAGTAAGTAGAGCATATCTAGAATGTTTTGTCGATGGAAGCGCTAAATCACAGTGTGCTAAATCTTCTCCTTCTGACGTTAGTTTACGGCAGCTAAACATGGGTATGTCTGAATAAGCACAAAATTAGGCTAAATGCAGTGGAAATTGGGTACTTGAGAAGTGTTTGCAGCCTAAGTAGAATGGATGGAGTTAGGCATGACTGGGTCATGATAGAATATGGCTTGGACGCTCCAAAAATGAACGTGTAATTTCAAACAGGTATGTTCATTTTTGAATGTGATTCGTTGGCTTGGCCATGTTGAGAGAATGGTTGGGAGTCAAAAAGTATAACAGGTTTATTCAAGTGTAGTGAATGGGAATGGAAAGAAAGACCGAGAACAGACCGAGGAAGTCATCGTGGAAGAAAATGTGTGGTGGAAGAAAATAGAAAGAGGAGGATTATTAGGATTATTAGTAATTGGAGAAAGAGTGTGAAGCAATGCATATGAGTGGATTAGAAGCGAAATAGGTATGGAAGGATAGGGTATTAATGGCGGAATTATTCAAGAGTATTGAAGGAGAGTCAGTTTTCTTTGCCCTCCAGCGATAACTATGCTCTTTGAATTTGCCTGCCCGTAAAGGAAATGGCGTGTTGTGTATGTATGTATGTTTTCAAGTTATGTCTCAGAGTGTAATAAGTTTGTCCCATCTTTTTTTTTAGGAGACATCATATCAATTAATTCGTCGTATGACTTTAATCTTCTTCATTCTTGGACATAAAAAAATTACCGTTGCTCCAATCATCTATGCTAATCTGTCATTTTCACCCAAGCTAAACTTCCACACGAGAGTATAGAATAATTGAATTATTTGGGGTTGGTTGTATTTTTAAGGGAATGAAAAAGGCTGGTTTAATCCCGATATCTGAGTTGCTAAATTTTCCGCTTGTGCCTGAATCCAGCATCTAGTTTGACGGAGGTTCGCCTGCATGTGAAGATCGTGAAAGTTGTTTCCTCACGTGAAATTGTTTTTCATCATTTAGCTGAGCTGAAATTTTGGCTCTTGAATCGTTTTCGCGTAAAATTACTTTCAGCCACCGTGGGAGTATTCTTTTATACATTATACACAATATGAAGTGCTTTTATAAGAGTTTTATTTTATTATTTCTTCAAAGATTATTTTTAATCATTGTTTTTTCCGGCTAGGGACTTCACCTCGCCTTAGAAATACCAATTTCATTGAAATTTCGGTCAGGAATAGGAAAGCGATGTTATAGTTTGCTGTTAACATAAAAAATTATTTAATGTTGTTCATAGTTTCAAATTGAAGGTTGTACCTTATTGACGCGGATTGGCTGAACTTTTCTCATATTGGTACTACTATGTTTTAGCCATCGCACGGCGAGTTTTTCCGTTATTGTCACCGTGGTACAGTCCTATTGGAATTGTAATAATACCCCTGTTGTCGTAATTGGATAACTATTAACTTTATTGTTATCTCTGTAGGTTTTATGTATGAAAAGTATAAAGCCCTTAAAATAATGTACTGGAAGGAAAAAGAATGTTTTAAACTAAGATAACCCACCAATCACCACCCAACATATAGGTAGCAGACAGGTGGCTCTAACAGAAAAGTACCCTAATATGGATTATCTCCAATAAAGTATTTTCGTAGGTATTATATTACTACCTGCGTCTTATTTTTGCTTTTTAGCTTTAAATATTTTTTAATTTATTTTTATTTATAAATTAATTTAATTCAAATGAATGGAAAGTCAAATTTATTTTTATTATTTTTGTGCATGAAAATTATTGTCAATTGAGAATCATTGAGTTTTGATGCGGTGATAATACATTAACAATTACTACGAAACGTCGACTAATGCGAAAATTTTTACTACATATATGCTTCAGATATTAGTCGAAGTCATGGATAATGGTTCACACATAATTTATAATTTGTACGAGGCTCCACTTTATTAATAATATAAAGGTCATCGTGTGAGAAAACCGACATGTATTTACCCTCGAAGCTTCACAGTAAATTAATTTCTCATCTTAGAATGAAAACGCCGTGAAATCAGCTCAGTCAAATTAATTTTGTTTCCATTAACCTCGAGCATTTTCTGCGAACAATTAGCGGTAATGGGTTTTCTATTGGCAAGATAAAGCCTGTATCTCTGGTGGAAAATATGTGCTTGATAGGGGATTGCGTTTTTAGCAACCATAATCATAAGTTGTTATCTCTAAGGCAATGTCACAAAAGCGATTTGCCGCTTTGATTTAATTTGATGTTTACGTTCGGGCCCGGTGCTTATAGGAGTGAACGATTACTTCTCGTCAATCTGCTTTCCATTGGAGTCGGTTGACTTCATCGTACTTTACAACTTCATTAATAATTTGCACTAATTTCAAAGTGCTGCATAAGTATCTCTTTCTTTCATGTTTGCTTATACAAGGAATCTACCGAACTAGAAAACTGGAGGAAGCGTGGGAGACTCAGAGAATATCAAGCTTCTGGAAATCTCGATATCTTTTGTGGGATTCCCAAAAAATAGTATAATAATATTCGTTTAATTAGAGCTAACTCGGTACCTACTAGTTTTTCCGTTTGAACCCTATATCAGTAATTTACTTGCCGATAGGACTGATGACTCACAAATATAGATTTTACATGGATGGTAAGCATCAGATCGTTAGGTTCGGCGTCGAAGTTCTCTTATATGAATTTACACTAACCCATTCCAAGGAGAAATGGAGTGCAAATGTTAAGGTTGTCACACGAGGCCTTGATCACTCCTTCTAAGTCCTGGCTTGTGACAGGCTTCCCCGAAGGGCCCAGATTGGCGGGGTTGCAAGTAGAAATTATTATTGGAGTAAATCGTTTCGTTGGGAACCAAAATAAGCGAGTTAGCGCAGCAATTCCTGGTGAAATAATGTGACGTAGAGCTGAGGGAGATAAATAGTCCTTCATTGTTGATAATGGAGGTTTAAAAGGAGCTGACGTGTAGCAATCGCTATGAGAAAATGATACCCTTAAGTATGGCACCATAATTTTATGGTCAATGATGCATGCTTTTGAGTTACTAAAAATAATGTCTCCCTCCTGCTTGATAAATTACTGCATAACCATGACGTTAATCATCAGCCCTTCGGTTTCTTGTAACAGCTTTTTTCATAATTGGAGGATATATTTCTCCCTGTGCCTCCAACTACCGTCAATACGTTTCTTAGAATCACGCATTATGATTGCTGTGGTCTATTTGATTTCCAAATCTTCTCTATATGTTTGAGCGAAAACTAGTTTGTGCAAAATGGTTGGTACAATTCCCGTAACCGGTTCCTGGAACTCCGTTGAACCGAAAATTTTGACGTGATTCCTGGAACCCTGAATTAGTTCCAGATCTGCGAATTAAAAGGATTCCGGAACTGCTGGTTCTGCAATCTAGTAGAATTCTTGACTGCAAAAGGATTTAAACTCTTGACTTTTCTAAAGTAATTTGGCGTAAACCTATTGGATTTTATAACACCGCTAGTAGTGCTTCTTTTTTAATCCTATCTTATCGGTGAAGCTCGCCGAATAATACCTCGTTAAATCCTGTTGGGGTCATTTTCTTTCTTTATGAATTTAGTGCTTGGGTGAGTTGGAACTGTTACGTTGGCATTGACATCGGAGTAATAATTGGGTGACTGTTTAGGCGGTTTTAAATTTATTAGCACTTCGCATTTGTTTGTGACGTATTTTTTTCTCGAAAAGATAAAACACGTTTGAACTACTTGAAGTTTTTTCGAGAAGCTGTTGAAATGCCGTTCTACTAAGCTACTCATTGTGTTAAATCCCAATAAGCTTCGTTCACATCATTTACCGGGGAAACCTTAAGTACAGAACGATTTATTAGTCTGCATTCCCGATTTAAATTTTACCTCTTCTAAAATATTATTTTTTCTCTCAATTTGTTTATTTTACCGGAAGGCCTCACTTCATATGCCCATTTACTCATTTTTTATGTATCGCCAATAGTCTTTGTTGGTGCTTTAAATAGAAATTTGTTCTTTTGGGTCAATTTTAAAAAGCCGTGTAATGCTGAAGTTCCCATGTTTAAAGAAAGTTGTGTGATATTTACTTCGTCATGTGAATGCGTTCCTTTCCAAAATTTACTTTTCGATCGTAATATATATATATTTGCCGGGGGCGTCTTTCTGAATTGTCGTATACTCATTTTTTTTTCGTGTCATTTTCTTTCCACATCAGATTTCTCCTTAAATGTCGCCCCGGGCCTAGTGCTCCATATGTCTTTCCTGATATCTTGATTTATGTGTGGTTTATTTACGATGTGGATCCACCACGGAGCTGAAGAAGCTTTAATGCGACTTATTTGTCGAATAAATGACGCGAGCTTCATAATTTCTTTTGGTGAAATCCTGTGAACCAAAGTTTGAATAAAACTTGGTGGAAATCTATGCTATTTATTAAAAGGAAATAGCAGAATAGACTCTTAATCACCTTATGTCTGACTAATCACCTCCGAACCTCTGGCATTATTATAGTGAAATTTGCCACAAAGCTACGCTATAAGCCATGAGTTTACTTAGGAATGTTAAAAAATTGCAATTCTAAATGGAATTTTAATGGAACAGGGATTACGGGCAATGCATAGGAAAAATTTCGGGGGCAAACTGGTAACCTCGTTAAATGATATTTATTAAATCCCTTACTGTGTTTTATCCTCTTCAGACCCCATGCGTCATATACGGCACGAGAAATAATCTTATTTTCAGGACTTAGAGATCGAGTGTTTTGCAAGCGATTCACCTTTCCTCAGATTATGCGTTTTGCGGTAGGTGTCAGGAAAGCACTGGAGCCTCTTTCAATATTCTTGGTTACGTGTTGCCGAAGTTCTGACGTATATATTGAGTGCATGCTCCCGGAGGAGGTTGGGTTTGAAGAGGTTAAAGAGTGTTGTCATGTTAAAATGCCTGTTATCGGAAGAAAAAATCGCTCTTGAAATTTTTATTTACAAAATATTGAAAATACAACAATACACCTATTTTTTTCACAGCTTTGCGTTGCCGTGATAGGGAGTGTGTGTTTTGTATTGGTCAGTTGTCTGTGAGTGTTTGTATGCGTGATCTGCTGTATTCTGGCATGATTTTATATCTGGATAGTAAATATTTGGTTTAAATATTCTATTTTAGGATCCCCCAAACGGAGTGAAAAGAGGGTAACTAAGTAGTTTTTCTATGAAGAGAGAGAGGAGTGTGTTGCAAGAGAAAATACGATAGTTCATTTCCACACTGTTTTATGAAACACCAACCTTTGTTTTGGCATGTGATGTCACTATTAAGGGGAGTTTTACCATAGTTACCTCATTAGCCTATTCATATGCTATAGCCAATCCTTGCAAATCTTATGATACCGAACTTGCTTGGATGTTGAAATGCCTTCAGGTATGACACAACTTCCGGCGCTACATAAAGAATAGAGTACATTAGTTAAATTCTGAATTAAAGTCTTGGAACTCTAGACTTTAAAAGATAAGCAAACGATAGGTAATAAATGGACATATTTAACTATCCTATTGCTGGTATATTTGGATGCTTTAATGAACTGTACAAGGTCTTCCAGACATTTGCATAATTTCGGGATGGTGAATATGGCAATTTCTCCCCATATGGCTCTAAAAAGTCTGAGCGAAAAATTATTGTTTTCTTACCTAAGGTAGTTCCATATAACTGTGAATATTATTGTTTGGTAACTAGAGTATTTCACTCATATCAAAATGGTCCGTGGTGACTTCTCTGTGGAATCTTAAATTGCGTTCCATGTGACGAGAATTTCAAGTTTAGCTTTTCCATTCGTCGGATGGAATGAAACAACCCTGTACTCCTTTCCTTAAGAGTTATTCCGACGCGTCGGCGGGTTTCATTCCTCCGTCCCCCAAACAACCTTTCCATTACAATCCTTCCCACCTATCGCTATTGGGAATAACGCCATTTTTCGGTTATCCTACCTGATAACTGCTCAGATAAATTGTTAGAGCAACATTATTATTTTTTTTTGCGTGTGCGATTGCTTGGTATGTAATTATTCCTCATCTATAAAATTCCTCAACTTTATCTATAAAATGCGAAATCTAAATGTGCTTGAGGAAACGTGCGTCCTGCACTTACGTAAATCTTGATACCGACGTCCAAGTAGTATTTCACACCACACTCCTTTCGGCGAATATGTGGAAAACTGATTTAAGTCATTTTCTGCTAAAACTTCAAATCATGAAGTAGCCTGCGTTTCACATTAGAGTGAAATGGCATGTTTAACTCTCAAATTATATTAAGTAATGACAGCCGTGAAATGTAAGTAATTATTCATTGCGTGAAATACTTCCGTAAGTTGATCATTTCTACTTTCGAAAGAATAGACCCTATTCTTTTTTTGTACATACCATCGGAAGTTGGTAGGTACATACCTGTAGCTATTTCAACATAAAAGCAAGCTAATCGGTGGAATATGATTTTCAGGGATTGGTTATTGGAGCATGTACTCATGTCTGTAATATGTGTATTTTTTAGCGTTGAAATGTGTTACTGCGTACTCTTTTGTTTTGTTTTATATTTACACTTGATGAAATAAAGCACCAGTCTCGCGTTATTTCCATTAAGTCAAGTCTGTTTTCTTTCCTCGTCCTCACGACCTCAACATAGGTAGCATACGAATATTGGTCAGTTCGCTATGCATTTATTGATCTTGATAGCAGGTATTGTGAGCAGAAGATCACAAACAAAGAAGGCCTTTTACCTGATGAGGAGTGTGCTAAAAGCTAGTAACACAAGCCTGGAAGTAAGAATGCACTTTATTAAAACACGTGTTTGGAGCATTCTTTTATATATCAGTGAAACCTGGACAATAACAGCCGCAGAGCATATGGAATTGGAAGCAATGGAGATGTGTTTTTCACAACGAATTCACATTGAACTGCTTCGTTAAATTTTTTTCACTCAAAGGCGGATTTTACCCGTCTTGCGTATTTTAAAATCACCAAAAAAATCTCAATATGTAACCCTATATTTATATATTTTTCAAAACAAGCTCCTGTCTTTAAGCAAATTGTAAAATTTTCTTCGAGTTATTGTAATATTGAGGCTGACATCAAAATTAAACAGATATTTTTTCCGAAGAATATTCTCGAAACCAAATGCAGTATTATGAAATAACAAAACGTGCAATTTTTTCGTAGATTTTTGCAGTTCCTTTTAATTTTGGTAAGTTTTTTTTGGATTTCTGCGATTAAACTATACTTTTTTAGCAACAGTTTCGCCGTACTATTCTGTCGGCTTCGTCAGGCTTTCTAAATCAACAATGAAAAATAAATAAACAAACTTAAGCGGTTATTATTTAGCATGATTAATTAAGGAAGGATTCCACGTAGAAGGAAGTTTGTAGGCATCTTCTCTCTTTCGGTTGTTAGGTCTTTTTTCTATTTCTATGGCTTACCTGATGATCTGTGGATAGTAGCTAATTTCTTTACATAAAACTTTCGCTCTCTTGATGCCAATACTGTGGCCTTCTAAAAGTTTGTGCTCAGCCACGGGAGAGTGATACCAATTTTTCTTCCGAATAGCCTGTTCGTGTTCCTTCAGTTTGCATCCTATGGCTCTCTTTGTCTGGCCAACGTATGATTTTCCGTAACTACATAAATTTCGTATATACCTTCGAACATTGTGGGAGTTAATGGATCTTTAACTCCTCTAAGATGATCATAAACTTTGGAGGTGGTGTTAAATCTTGTAATGATGTTATGCTTCTTCATGATTTTACCAATGCGATCTGTTGTTCCCGCTATGTAAGGTAGCATAACATACCCCAAAGGCTTATATGTCTCTTTCTCCCTAGGCTTCTGATTTCTAATACTTTCAATTAATTTATAGCTATAACCATTATCCTTCAGTATCTCCCTTAAATGTTTTAATTCTTCAGAGATTGAATCAGCATCCGAAACTCTGCGAGCGCGATCAAATAGGGTCTTGATAACTGATGTCTTTTGCTGTGGGTGGTGGTGGAAAACTTGCGACAGGAATTTGCTGAGAAGAACAGAATATTACTTACTTCACTAAATACTCATGATTCACCATTGGAACCATTCAGTTCCTCAACGCCTCCTGTAATTTTTTTCCTAAACGTATTTCGTATTTATCTCTAGAAATCACATGATTACGGGTTAAATTAACCTGAATATAATCATCTAGCTGCAAAATATTTTCGCTGATCTCTTTTTGAGAGGACTATGGGAAACTTCTTGGGGTTGGCTTGTGAATTCATGTGGTGGGGTCGTTCACCACTATCCAGTCCAGCAAACATTCCCAAAAGTTTTTTCTTTTTCATTTCTCCGAACAACTTTTGGGGCCGGGCAGCGGAGTTAGCGCCGATTGATCGATAAGATCTGCATTCCTTTTCAAGAGCAGAATTTTCTCTCTCTCTCTCTCAGGTCCAAAAAACGGGTTGGTTCCTGCCCGAATCGGCACTCAAATGTAATTTCGTTAGCCTAGATTAAAAATTCTTTGCTGTGGTATATTAAAAGATGGATTTTGGAGTATTTTATTAAATATTTCTTTTATTCAGGGTGGTCATTGATCGTGAAAATGAAGTAAGAACGGGAAGGCATAACATTTGTGGAAATTCACTTGAAAGTACGTGGTGGAAAACTCTTTGGATAGTATGAAACTTAGTTTAATGAATCTTCATACTAATGAGAAAATGTTAATGCAAAATACTGGATGAAAAAATAGTCCTCACCCTTCCGTTTCTTGAAACCACATCTTAAGTATCAAACTAACGCTACGTTCCTTGTCTGCAGTATATAAAAATAGTTTGCGTATAAAATTATGTAGGTAAAACTATATTATTTGAAAAATATGTTTTATTCTTAAAACTTTCTTCTAAAAAAGAAAATCTTAATAACTGGTTTTATAACCTAGGCGCTATAACATCATCGGATAAAAATGAAATCGACGGAATCCGGAATATCATGAAAGCATTGTGTTGTTAATTACATTCTGGCTGTACATTAAATGGGATCAGGGTGAAGGTTGGCCCTTGATGGTCACTTATTGTCAGTTTTTTTTATTTACTGGACTCACTTGTTCATCTCTTACTGCAATAAAATCGCTTCCTTCCCTGTAGTGTGTGTAGTATTTTTTGTATAATACGTCCCACGAGGCACAGATTAAGCAAAAACATAAGTTGACGGGCAATATTTTCTTTGCCCGTCAATGTGCCAATTTTTTTCAAAAAGTACCGTATGGAAATCTACTCTGCATCATGCAATTAAAATTTCAATTTTAAACAAACTCTTAACTATCTCTAAGTTTAACAGTATATAATATAGGTTTATAAATTTTATTCAATGATAAGACAAAAGGCTACTTTAGAGTAGAGGGATAGGGGCCCTAATACCTCGACACCACCCCATTAAATATCCATATATCATGTGATTCGACAATTTCGTCCCTACTTTAGAATAAGAGTCAAATGAAATAGGTAGTTTTACACCATTCATTCGTAATTCACGATTAAACTACTCTGAGTCAAGAAGTTAAAACTGCTCTTCTCAACTTATTAAAACTATTTTTGATGCTGCAATTTACTCCAGTCATACTGTATACTTAAGCGTGAATTCTATCATATTAAGTTACGTGTCTCATAGCTCTTAGTATCTGATTCATAAAGAATTATTCATCAATAAATGCAAATAATTGTTTTTCATATCACTCTCTATTACTGAGTACTTAATCTTTGAAAATAGTCTGTATTTAGCGAAGCTTGCGATGTTTTTCACTCTTTCATGCGCCGAGTGGTGACAACGGGATATTTTTTAAATATACTATCATGAATCCGTGGCGATGCTAATTCTTGTGGTCTGAAAACGTATTTTCTGATGTCAAATCCGCTCTCTTAAAGGAATAATATTTTTATTTTATAGGAGCGCCTCGTGGGGTTGTATTTCTCCAAAAGTGTAATGGGGGTCTTTTAGCCGTATTTTGACTCTGCCACCTCGGGGACACCGATCTCTTATCCACGAGGCGGAGCTTTGGGAAGCGTCCAAAGTGAAAACAACTCTTCTGTGATGCACTCTTGGGCCTCGGGGAATATCCTTGCGCCTTGGCCTCCCGTGCCCCCGCAAGGAATCGGCTACGGTACGAGCCACTCCCGTGTCCTTTCAAATGTTCAATCGTGAAGACAAGGCTTTCGTTTTCAGGGTGATCATCGCGGTTGCGTGAGTTGAAAAAAGTGAAATACTACCTCTTTATAAATGCCGAATAAAATATTCTTCCTCGGCTAATGATGCATTTTGCCTTGAAAAGCATATGTCGGATAAACAAGGTGTTTATTGGTCGTCTAATATAAAGTTTAACATAATTTTTCTGGCCCGATGAGACAACTACTATACCATTTCTGTTTATCTAACGCTTTTTGACTCCAGTTGCAGTAATTTGTTTTGCTAATACATGAATAAAAAAACAAGATGCGCTGACGTCGTAACTTCAATGCCATCAAATTTCCTAGAAATATTTCCATCTTTTTCGCGATGAGTCCTTTTCGCGGAATACTTTTGTGTGGTTAAGAAAATGATATTTTTTCCCGTTGCTTCGCTAATTATTGCTTTGAAGTCAACACATGTACCTTGTAAAGTTTCAAGAGCCGTCGCAACGTTCGCGAGTTCAAGCCGTCGCCGTTCGCGAAACCAAGAGCCGTCGCCAAGGAAGAAGATAAATTAACAGGACAACAGAGGAAAGGCAATATGAGGAATCGGCAGTCTAGAATTAAGTTTTAAGATTTAAAATAGTGAAAAAGTGTAACATAATAAAATAAAGTAAAATAAATTGTTACAACCTTCAAGTTAAATATTTGAATAAAATAGTGTGGAAATGTAGTTGTATAAATTTGGTGGAATTGGAATTCACATCACTAAATGGTTAACCTCCGAATTTATCGGGTTCCTGGGCCATCTGTATGCAAACCCAATGCAATAGCCACCACACTGACCCAGTCCTCCAATCTCGGGTATGTACTTTCATATAATAAAAAAATTGTAAACCATATTCAATTAATGTATAATACGCCCAATAATTTTCATTGTAGCCCGGAAGAAGCGTGTATGCAAATGCAAAACGTCGGCAAAGAGAATAAATAATTTGCAAATGAATAGGTCTATATCTCCTGATAGAAGAAAGAAATTCATAATAAGCCCCATGTCTTCATCTTCAGTGATGGGTACATTCCTTTGACTTTTTACCTCCTCTCTACCGCTTTCTAAAAATTTCCCTTGAACGTTCACTTACTTCTCCGTTCTTTATCCACGCATGGGTGGGGACCGTCTGCTCATTATCTTCCTCGCCTCACCGACAACATTTGCGGGATTTTACGGATAATAATGCATCTCAGGCATACTCATTATTTGCTTTCAAGGCGTAAGTAATACCGGTAGAATTTAATAGGAAAGAGGATAGCCATTAACCAACGGTGTGGAGTTTGTACTGATGGAAACCCGCGATCTGCATTCGTCTCGTGGCGGGCCGTGTAGCGGAAGGCTTATTGAACTTAAGTTACTCATCTCATTGCGACCCCGCACCGAGGGCCCGGAGTTCCGGTTGTCGGATGCCATAGAAAATCCCTCCCGGCTGGCAGACAGTGATCCAGATTCTAACCGCGAGATAGCGGGGACTAGAAATTTTCCTTTAATTGGCCGTCGAACACTCGCTCAAACAACTGGATTCCCCTCAGTACTCGGATTAAGGATTCATTAATTGCCTCTGTAAATATTCACTGGCGCGTTATTAGCCTTTTTTATCAGGCCTTCCGGAGGTAATTAAACTTTCCATCGTCTTCTTCTTGGGAGTGTCGTTTTTAATCCTTATAATCTCCTTCATATCCATGATCGTGTATTCCAATCACGGATTCACTCTTCAGTCAACTCCATTATTATTATTATTTCTTTCAAAGCCTTCGACATACATGCTTGGTAAATTCCCAATTAATTTTTCTTCTCCATCTAAGCTATGATTTCAACTGATCTCGTTCTATCCGGGATTTCTTTACAGATGATTGATCTTTTTCCTTACTCATTATTTACAATTGTCCCTTTTTCGTTGTCATTGTCCTTTTCTTGTCTACTAAAAACTTAGCTTCCATCTCGATGTATAGTGTTTTCTCCATTCCTCTGTTTGTCACATGGCTTGGGCCAAAATTTCAAAAGTTTTAACTTTTGCCGGAATATCTCTAATTCCTCTATCTGAAAGCCGCAATAGTCCTACCTGTATTGAACTACGATAAATTGTAATATTGGGTAATGTTTGCAACTTTGATTTTTGATATCCCGTTACATCAAAAAAGTCTAGCTAATAATGGCCTAAGGTGGCGCATGACTCAGAGTAGTTTACTCGTGACTTACGAAAGAATGGTGTAAAACTACCTATTTTATTTGACTCTTATACTAAAATAGCGACGAAATTGTCGAATCACGTGATATATGGATATTTAATGGGGTGGTATCGAGGTATTAAGGCCCATATCCCTCTACTCTAAAGTAGCCTTTTGTCTTGTCATTGAATAAGATTTATAAACGTATATTATATACTGTTAAACGTGGAGGCAGTTAAAGGTTTGTTGAAAATATCGCAGAGTATAGAAAATAGACCTTAGACTTTTTTTCAGTAAACATAACTATGCGTCCTAACTTTCAATATTCGACGTAGTGGAATGTATATATCCACATGATGGTAATGTACTTTGGGCGAGATATCAAATCTCATAGAATTCAATGAATTTGTTCTCATAATTAATAAAAAATATATAATATGTATTTAGTTACTACCAGCCACCAATAAATGCCAGCCACTTATCGCACTAGTTTTCGAAATATTTGCCTGATATTAGAAGCTTTTTTCCTCTGGATTTGTGGGGCTGTGCATTACCGAGAAAATTATTAAAATATTGAGGAAGCTCTTACACACAGATCATGTGATAAATGTAACTCTGTTTACTTCGTATGTTTTTTCGTTTTCATTTTTCAATTATTTCAAAATTCAATTTATTACTCACGGTAAACCTTCGTTGTGAAGGTGTTTTCATCGTACGGTGTAAACCAATAAGTCAATTTCAATCCTTAATTTGCTAGCAACTAGGCGTTGAGATTGGGGAAGGATAGATAGGTAAATAGTAGTGATAGTAGAGTAGCGATCTCCTCTAGCTGAAGAAGGGTCCTTAGCCCGAAAGATACTCCAAAGCAGTGGACACCTTTGTCGTCATGGATTATCTGCCAGTGAGTGACCACTGATTTAATTTCCTCTCCTTCCCCAACCTCAACGCCTTGCTGCTAGCATGTTCTTTTATATTGAATTCCTTTTCTTTTTATATTTATTTATATGCATGTATATTAGTTTTTAACTCATAAGTTTAGTTATAAGAACAAAGTTCTTTCGTCATTAAAACTGCTATGTTTATCTAATGCTTCTTACATTAACTTAAGATTTAAAATAAAATTCGAAAATTGTCTCTGTTATGATAAGAGAATAAACCTTGCCAAAACTATCTTAACTTGTGGGTGACTTCCTTATTTTAATGAGTCCTCTCTGAGTGTGCGGTCGCGTCGAAAAGAATTGACTTACGGAAAAGAACTCCAGTTTCCACTTCGGCTCTATTTTTGGGAAGTTGGACGTGGGAGCATTGTTTGGGACTTTGAATAAAGTTCTCTTTTCAATGCGGTCACCGTATCGAATTTCACGAGGAAGGTCAACAACCAGCGGAGCAATCGATTGATGAAGGTCGGTCATTGCCAGGCCTCATTTTAGCGAAGCGTGCTCTCAAAAGTCTTCCGGGTTACGACTGTTTGCTGTGAGATGAATTTCCTTTCGGTTTAATGTATTATTTGCGTACTTATGCGTATGCAGTCTGCTATTGCCGGTAAACATGGTGGGATAACCAAAATTTCCTGGGTTCGAATCCCGCCACCAGCATGTTTCTGATTTCATCTTAGAATTGAAGGCTTAGGTTAGACGGTGCGAAATACCATTGAATATCGCTCGATATTTTTTTTCAAAACTCAGCATGGGGTTGGTTTGGAGACTGCAGTACTGTTTTCCCATCCCGTGGACCCTGGTTTGATTCGTGGCTTTGGTGGGTATTTTTCAGTGTTATCCACATTTCTAGTAGGGTGATTGTACTCAGTAATTCCGAATGGACGTTAAACTGTTGACACCTTTAAGCTTTTTGCTATGAATAGGCTTATATCAACCCCTTGTTTCTCTACATTCTTCCTCCAATCTTCATATGATCCATCCATAACAAACCTACCCACCTATCCTACATGGGGCAAATGTCCTCAGTGTGAGTCACCACCCGTAATAACTAAGCTGAGGACATTTAGGCACTAAAAATGAAGAAATAGGCAGCCTTAAAAGGCACTGAAAAATTCAAAATAGGTACTTAAAATAGGCGCTTAAAATATTTTTGGCATTTCGGACGATTCTGTCGGTCCTGGAATCCCAAAAGGTTTTAGGTGTTTAGGTTTAGGTTTAACAGGGACCATACAAACAAAACTTGACATATATCTACGCCTTGGGTGGTGAAATATCCACCCATCCGGGACTTGAACCCGTAATCCCAAGATTAACAGGCGAAGACGTTTATAGCCAGCCACCACCGTGGCCGGCTATAAACATAATGCGGCTTATTTCCACAAATAAGCATCTGAAATTTAAAGCTTAGGCTGAAATACACGATTGCTTTTCGGTAACACTGATTGAGAGGAAAGAGGATAAAACTTCAAATAAAATTAGCTTATAAATTGAAGAAACATAAAATTCAAAAGGTTTACCTACTTATGTCAAGTTACATTACAATTTACAGTAACATATTTCTGTAAATTTTCTCCTGTAAACTGATGCCGAGAGTCAGTCACGATATTTCTATAGCATGAAAATGACCTCTCAACCTCACGCGAGGTGATAGGGCAATACTTAAATGATGCAAGCTCTTCTGCTGTCTACTTTGGTCATGGAGCAACCAAAGTCCCTGATAAGATGCCTGTATTTTTATGGACACCTTCCCAACCAGGGTTCCTTTACATAACTTTCTTGAATTTCAAATCAAGGCTTCTCCCACATCATTTGGTATATTAATAAGTTCACTTTCCACCTTTCAAATTTTTTCCACAGCTGCCGCTAGGAGTAGTTCTCTTTCCTTCAGCGATTGAATTGTGGATAGTAATTTACCAAAATAGCATGTTATAAATTCTAAATCTTTGTTTTTCTGGCAGAACTCTCAGTGGCAACTAGGCGGTGTGCACACCACAGGAATACAACACCCGACACTGTAACTACTTGATGGAGGTTTCACGGCAATATATATGCCCCTGCGACATTCGAGTAAACATTGTAGTGATACGACGCGCGATACGTCAAGTGGTAAAATAGAAGACGGTGACGTTTTTCCGTCTCTCAGTCGTAATCGCGGAGGTGGGTATTGTTGTAACTTACCATTATTTGGAAACGAGGCACTAGTGACTGAAATTCGTGTTGTACCGGGTAGTGCGAATGCGGGGTAGGTACAAGAATGGGATGAGGCCCATAGTGAAATTGAAGAGCCCGGCGCTTACACCTCAGCTTCCTTTAACTGTTCATTTAGAAGTAAAAACATTACATTTGAGAGCTCTTTTGCACCGGTCAGAAAGAAAAACGGGCAACAATGCGATGAATTAACAAATTAAAGTAACTTATGTAGACGCGGAAATAAAAATTCGGGACGATAAGCGACTTTTACAATTTAAGACATTCACATCGGCAATATAAGCATAAAAAGGCACTAAGCGATTAAATTGGCATTTAAATGCAGTAACAACTTGATTTTTTTCGTTATAAATAGCCCTGAATGAATTTCTAGCTTCGTTAAAATGTATTTCCGTAAAAAGAAAAAATCAAACTTTTGGTAGTATATCTCAGCAATAATGACAGTTCTTATGGACTCTTCTTTAGTATTAGAGCCATATGATTTCTTCATAAAATGTCTTCAACCTTATTAATGTATTCCCATCCAGGGTTATCTCCATTTAACGTCTTAAATTCTTGAGCAATGGATTTTCCCACATCACTTGGTATATCAAAAAGGGTCACCTTCCACAGTTCAGATTTTCTCTGTAGCCGTTGCAAGGAGTAGTTCTCTTGCATCAAGCGATGACATGATTGATGGTTGTTAACCAAAATTTCATCTGATAAACGTAGGATCTGCGTCGACGTCAAGATTCAACTCTGCTGCTTTGGATTCGAGAATGCAGTTTGCTTCTTCTTCATCCAGATATTCTCTTGCTTATAGAAAACCTACTCTTGCGCCATGATGGCTTAATTTTCTTATATACAGAACTGACACAAAGTATAAAAGATGAGCGAAGTCGGTTACAATTTTGTACCTTTAAGTGGGTAAAAAAGACGTTCCAACTGATGTATCGGAGGCGCACATCATTCCTGTCACATACCTCACGTATTTCAATAACTTTATCTGCAGGTATAATGCGGTATTTAGCCATGTTCCCCATAATATTAATACTGGTCTTGAAGGCAGAGCATCTTCGGGCGTTATCTCTTTAAACTCAGCAATACTGAGTGGTGCCTTCAAAAGCCAGTTTTTGGCAATTAAAACCATCGCATGTACGCATCACGTAAAATTACCATAGTTGTTTTTCTACTCTTTGTATAATTACACTCTGGATGATTTTTCTTGATGCATGTTTAATGACATTATTTCAACCTTGATAGATTAAAAAAGAAACTGAAATAACAGACTAGCTCCGCACTGAAGAGAAGTTTGGTAACGTTGAGATGAATATTGCTTTTTTAGGATCTTAAATAGGTGATATCAGCAGAAAAAGGCATAAACAGGTAAAATAGGCATTTTTAGGCAGTCACAAATTGCCTTAATTTCGCCATAAATAATCCTAAATGAACTTATAACTTCATAAAATTGCTTTCCTGAGTAAAATAAAAAATAGGCATTTTAGGCAATTTCCTCAGCTTAGTGATAACTTATGTTACATACCCGATAACCAACCAATGTTCTATAGTAATTTATGATGCTACAACCTGACCGCTTATGATGGGTTGACCAAGCTATCAAGTGGCATTTGCATATTTAGAGGACGCAACAAATGAGCTGTTGAGAGCTCATTTGTTGCGTCAAAGTGCAAAGTGGTGCAGGTGGTTATTTTTTCATTTTTTTAGTTGCTTAAAAGTATTCTTCTACCTGTATTCCGTTGACTGCCTGAGTGTTTAGTCTAGCTTTGGTGTTTTTCCACTAGAAAGTAGAGTGTTTTTTTATTCATTTCACTTGCATTTTTGACTTGTCGTTCTTGCTGTCAACGACACTCTACATTTAATATCTTTCGACTTCTAATTTTTGTATGACTTTTCGAAACATATGTATTTGCGAATATCTATAAATCCGTGCAATGGAAGCCTACGGATTAATTCCTTAAGGTTTTTTTACTACTTTTTTGACCTTCAGCAACATTTTTGAATGAATGCGACCAGGGTTGGAAAAAGTGTTCTCTAGGAGTTAAATGTCGAATTATATGCGTATTTAATATCTTCATATTGCTTCCCAGTAGCCAAGGCTTGACATCTGCGCAATCATTGTATTTTAAAGAGTGCAAACGAAAGGGTAGGATTTTAATTTTTTTAGTTCTCTGAGACTCGATTTTACCTGCGTCCATTTCTTTTACAGTTCAACTGTTTCAGGTGAATTGCCAAGGACTTTCGCAAGGACCATCTTCGCAAAGAATGTGGCCATGGACGGAAGATGTAAGCCAGTTCTCAGAGTTGGTGGTCGCGTCAAGTTGGACTACAGCTTGGCCGTGAGGCATGAATGAGTAACGAGATTAGGACGTGTGGAGGGATGCATCGTCACGTACTATAATCTCCCTTCTTCGTTTGGTGCGGCTTCACGCACGCGAGCCAATAATTTAAATCAAATCCATGCTAACGTGTCGTAGGTTGGGAATTCTACACCCTTAGAGAGAACATTCAAACTTGTCTCAACCGTTTCAATGTCGTTCGGTTTCGGCGAGCGAGCGTTAATATCTATTTCTAATACATAAAGAAGAATGTTTGCCTCTTTGTCGGTCTGTCTTTCGTACGAATTTACAATTTTACTCCGATGGTGCTGAGATTTTGCAGACTAATAGTTCAAGGCAGGAGAAAAGTTTTAGGCTATTTTTAAAAAGATCTCAGGGCCCCAAAAGGTCCCAAATAGGGGCCCTTTTGGTGGTCCACGCTATGTACTGGGTTTTTTGCAGTGGTTTCATGTTTGCTTGTTAAAATTAATTCCACTCAAAATAGAGGGTTGGGATTTTTTTTATCAAATGGGTGAAAAAATGAAGTTTATAGTTCTTTCTATCGTTTAACTTTTCCAATTCGTATTTGTCTGAAAATCGCGTTTTTAGTTGCAAAAACGCACATTTTACTCTGAAATCAACAATGGCATAATTCATTGACAACCAGATTTAGGTCTTTAACGCATTATAAATTCATTTTGCTTCGTTAAGCTGATTAGGAATGCTAAGGATTGGGTTCTGTGCAATGGTTTATATTTTGCTTTTTGAAACTACTTCCACTCAATATAGAGAGTTACAATTTATTTTATCAGTTACCGGAAAGAATGAGGTTTCTCATTTTATCAATCGATTTTATTTTACGCATCGAATTTGTCTAAAAACCGCGCTTTCAGAAAATTATTTAAATAAATAATACAATCAATAACACTGTAGCCTGTTTTGAAATTACTAACTAAACATCTCCTATTATATGATGAGTTATGGAGGAAGTGCGATCCCGAGCAACGCCAGGTAATTCAGCTACTGGCCTATTAATTAAATTAAAGCATTGTTGGCATTTTTTCGCACAAATATTAACCCCTTCTTTCGCAAAAATATTCCGCCCAACATGGCTGTCGCTTGAATGCTGTACGTCATTAGGCTCTTCGCCATGCCGACATCTCAAAAGTCTCCTGTCAATTATATTGTTACCATATGTATTCCAATTGATAATTTGCACTTCTAGTAATGTAGGAAGAGTTGAAATAGGAAATTTAGTTTATTTTAAAGTGGATGCGCTAAACGATTCACGGATATGGTATTCTACCAATTAAATTTTAGTTTTTGGACAGTCGCTACACTACATTTTTCATTTCAGAGCCTTCTTTATACCGCCCTACTTATAACTTGCTATCTTCCCGCCATTTAATCTCTATCTTAATTTCTCCATGCCTTATGCCTCCCCTTATATCGTCCAACATATCATTTAATCCCTACTATTACGCTCTTAAATATAGCTTTGATGTACTAACTTACGCATGTAAACCCCTCTTATAACAATCAATCTTATATTAGACTTGGAATTGTTGATAAATCTTGCTTTGTAATTGCAAATGACTCTCCCGCCTTGAGATGACTCGCATACTCGGCCGACAGATTCGAGAAACGGGGTGATCATTATAAACTGATGCATAATTGATTTGTAATGTCGCTGTTGCTCTGTTTCATTTGAGATATAGCTTTAGCTCATCACCGATCGTCGACGTCATATTCGAATCTCCCTCATAATCCGTGGTGTCTGGATTGTTTTTTCACAAGAGCCCCGAGATGATTGAATTTTAGTCGATTTCGTCGTTGAATCAATATCTCTCGATGTCATCACTGATGTATCTCGGCGTTGAAATTCTGGACGAAGCCACCCGCTGTGGAATAAGGAATATTCAATGTATGAACTAAGTTTTATTTTCGCGTATCTCTTTACCATCATTTCTTCCTTATGGATCTTTTTTTTGCTTACTCGGCGCTGTAATTGGTTTATTGTTTATTTATTTTACTCCCGAATTTTAAAGATTTGCGAGTGTGATTGAATTGGGAAATGTTTTGTGCTTTGTTTTACTTTCGACGGAATCCGAATTTTGAGCCTTACAATGCAAGTTTCTGTTCATAGAAAACAGGATTTTTCGATCAATTCGGCGCAAAATGAATGATTGCAAATTGCTTAGGACTTGAGGTGTTGTTGGAGTATTATTCAAACAGTTTCTTCATGTTTCGTCATTCATTCAGTCTATCGAACATAATGTGTGAATATTTGACGAAATGCACATTGACTTTGTTTTAGTGGAGCTAGTTTAATCATTTTAGTTAGCTAAGGGACACTACTTGAGGCAGGGGCAATTAAAATACAACATTTTTTCTCTTTAAAATGTGACCTCACTTGAAAATACTTACTCATTCCCTGGAATTAATTTTACCGACTCATTGAGGGAACCATCAACATAAGGGAATTTAAAATTCTTTTGTACAAATACCTTTATTATCTAATCAATTATATGAATTCACTCATCATGGAAGTAGATGAGTGGATTCATATTCTCTTTCCCTCGTGACGTTGTAGTGCGCAGTTCACTAGTCGTTCGTGGTATCAAAAGCATATTATTTGAGGGGTTATAAAAGGTCATTACTTCGAATGAGTGTCATGAAATGATTATTTAATAAAAAAAAGGTGAGCAATTTGTCATGAAAGAACGTTTCCAGTCGAAAACAGTTATGAATCCCTTGGTACCTAAGAATAGGCCACTGGGTTTCTTTCCACTCCCCTCCATTCCACAATAATCCTTCCATTATAGTAGTAGAGAAACTTGGTGGTAGCCTCCTGCGCGCAACGGATCGTTAAGAAGGGGAAGGCAAAAGAGCGGAGAGGAGAGGGCAACGCATGACAGGAAAGTCCGCCAACATAATTGCTTTTATCGTAAGAGGGCGGGAAGTGCCAGCACCGTGTTTCACGAATATGTTTTCCATAAAAAAACAAAGCTGGATCAAAATACGCTGATATGGTCCGCAACCCATCGGAGAGGTCCATCCAGACCATTGGAGAGCCATGGAGAGATAGGAAGTTGATGTAAATAACAGATTGATCATTTTAAAGTTGACGCCAAAGTTGACGACCTTGGGAATCCTGTCAGTCAAACGGCTAGTTTGTAGCTGATGTACTATTCCGCTGTAAAGGATCTTCTGCGCAAATGCTACCATGTTTCGCTACCACTTCACCTACATGCCAACCAATCCGTAAATGCCAAAATTACCTCAGTTGTCTCATGTCTGTCGTCTCCTCAAAAAGTCAACCAACCATGATCAAATGTACGGTGTGGGGCACCGAGGAATAAGTTTATGTGATTGATTCAAATTTCGTGATGTAGAAGGAACGAGCTTATTAGACAACATCTGAGACAGCATCCTCCGGAAAACAGTTATTGGAAGGACAGGAAATAGTTAAAACTAACGAGGAGGACCTAGGACGAAATACACTGGGAAATTATGAGGAATGCAAAGATATAGACTTGTGAAGAAGTAAAGTGGTTATTCGAAAGCGGAGAGGAGTGGAGGGGTGCAGCAAATCTATCTCCAGATTAATGACTGCCGTTTTTGACGATGATTCGCAAAATGTAGAGCGGGGGTAATATTTGGTCGCTCAAGAGTGTGTTGACGGCGCCAGCACTGGATTCAACCTGGTTTTTCACTATGGGTAATCTGCGGCAGTCGATAATGTAAATCAGGAAGGAGGTGTGAACTCCGCTTCGCAGCAGAAATCCGGACATTCCTCTGACACCCTGCGACGACTTGCCATCAACGAGATCAATATCGCGGGCACAGCGCCAAGGCATTCCTACGAGACCTGGAATCGCTCTGTCATTGTCATCACTTTTGAAGCCTCGGCTATTCTCTTATTTCGATTTGAAGAATTTCTCAGAATGAAAACCCGAACAACGATAATTCACGGCTTCGCCTGGACTGGGATACGTACCTTCCGATTTTTCATCCACTCTTCAATGTTGAATTTATTCGAGGCTTTTAGCATGCTCCATCGGAACTCTCTTAAGTCTAAAATTATTCCGAATTTTTATTTTTCGTTTGTATTGTTTAAAAAAATTCACTGATTTCACTGCTAATAAACCTTAGCTATAAAAAATCAAAAATTGAGTACAAAATATCGAAATTATACGTGGAAAAAATGTTTTAATAAACACTTTGTCCAACCATAGTTGTCGACTGCAGCGCCATTTCCCTTAAACTTACGAATTTCGACATAAGTTCCTGTAGTTATTCACTAATAACTCTAAAATAAGTAAGATAATTGGTTCCTTAATTACATCACCATTGAGCTTCCGAAATTTACTTCTAACAAGTAGTTTTCTGTAAAATAACATTTGCATTAGATAGAAAAATAGAATTTTCCCCATATTTTATCTATTACTCGTATGTAGAAATGCCCGTTGATTCTCAACGGAAGGGATAAAAGTAAGAAATAATATAGTAGTTATATCCATACGGAATAGAATCTGACTACTCATCTCTCATCTTAATTTTTTTACAAAGTGGAAATTGCCCGTTATGTCGCTTAATGATGCATAATTTTAAGCTATTTTACTGACATTGTTTGTTTTTTAAACAGAGAAACTAAAAAAGTATTCCAGTTTTTTGAGGGGGGCGTGGGGAACATTCATACGGGAGCAACATAAACTTCGAGCATAATTTCCCCTTAGTAAGTTTGAGCGTGATTTTTCTCCAATACCAATGGGTATTCAAATTTTTATTTGAAATAAATCAGCTGTAAAAACCGTGACGTAGGTACTCATTTTAATATTGATGACGCAAAACATTAGTTATGTATGGCTATTTCTCAGTAATTAACTATTTATGATCTTTGGGAATGATTAATTTTTCTTCTCTTAGGGATATTCGTTGTGTACTGAAAATATTAGTAATAAAATGTTAGTTGTGATGTAGATGTGAGTAAAAATCTCAATAAATCCAATGTTTCCTAAAGAAACTTTAAAAATTCTCGTCTTACCTTTATATCACCTCTACCATCAACAAAAATCTTCCAATTTTATAAATATTTACATATATAGGACCTTCTCAAACAATCTGGAAATGACTATGATCCTAAAATGGTGAAAACTTTTAAAACGGCAATAGACCTATTTTTGAACCAGGTGTATTTGCTATGTTCTTGCATAATTTCAGTTCTTTCGGTTTATATTTTATATGTTCATGCATCAATTCAGCTCATTGTGTTAAGTGGTTTTTGCTCGATTGAGTAACAGACATACACAAAAACACAGAAATAACCACTTTTTATATAAATTATAGATTGCTTATAGCGCTATTCAATTTCAAGTTTAATTTGCGAAATAAATAGCTCGGAAAAGTATGATTTCGTTGTTTGTATCGAACAAAAGACAGTGTCTTCTATAAAGAGCCAGAATATAATTTATTTGATCCTTAAACCATTTTACAGCTGAACCAACTGAAGAGAACAAGAGGTGTTGTGACGAGGTGCTGTGCAAGTGATGAGACTCGTGATCGTGCGCATGACGCCACAGTCCACGAGGTTAAGCGTATGGGTGTTTACCTAAACACGATTTACAAGGAAGTGAAACTTAAACGGGCGTCGCCCGCTGTGGAGGAATGTGTGAAATTCATAGTGAAAAAAATCCCAGTCCAGGCGAATGATTTTATCGCTGCAATTTCACACATTCCTCCACAGCGGGTGACTCCCATTGAAGTTTTACTGCTGTGTGAAAAACAACCATTCAGCCGGGTTCAATTATTCTAAAAATTGCCGAGGTGAAGCAGGTACAGAACCTGTTGGTGTTATGTGATACAGAAAGGTACTGGCCAATGCAACAGTGTTTTCTGTTCCTATGTTTATAATTTGTATTTTTTTATTCCATTCTGATAGCTGTTTTGTAACAAAATGGCAGACACAGCCTAGCAAACATTGTATTAGAGTACTGACTATGAGTATGCACACTAGAGTACTTTCTCTGTACCCCATGGGCTTTGGTTCGAAACCCGGCGTTTTAGGAGATTTCTTTGCCGTGGAACACGTATCTTCCTTGGATACTAAGAGAAGTACTTAAATATAGGACACTGTCTCTGGCTACTTAAAGTGCAGTTCTCCATTCGTTGAATACGACTTTAAAGTGTGGACCTCTAGGTATCTGTCGTTATAAGGGCTAATTCCAACTCCTGTTTTTTTTCACCCTTCCTCTTTTCTCCAAACAATCTCTTTATAACCAATTCTATCATTCACAATGGTACAAATGACCTCAGTCGACAGTCACCTCTCGATGCTGTCAACCAACCAATGATCTCATTTGTCATCACGCTTAATCATTCGCTTTGAAAAATATTTCTTAAAACGTTTCTCGTGGACAACTGAGCATCTTCGATGGTCTTACATTGGGAATGTCCCTTTAACTAGTGTGATGCAACTTGGGCGCCCTTCGCCTACAGGAGGCCAGTGGGGACGTTGGGTTTCCCTCCATCCTTTCGTATTTTCTCATATTGTTCTGCCGATTCCAACCAACATGTCTTATAAAGTCAATTACTTCAGGCTTTACTTCGTGGAAGTTGTATGCATCCATATTTTTTTAAATGCACAAGAAAAAATTACCTGACGATGCCGTATCTAGGTGTAACGCGTCGTATCAATAAAATTTCTGTGGAAAAGTACGTTATGCATTTTAATAATGTGAACAGTACATCTAACTTTTATCATGTATCAATGTAGAAATGGGTGGAGGCAAATATATATGTGGTATGGCAACCTCTTCCCTCAGTGTTTTTAAAATCGGTCTCATAATCTGAAGACTTGTTTGTAAGCATTTGATAATACTACGGAATTCCGCCTCATATTCCATCTCATTTAAAATTTTGTGCTAATTTCTAATGATAGAGAAATTGCAAGAATTTTAGGTTATTTTTATTCGATTTAAGGGATGATTTCACGTTAAAATATCTTTTGTGGAAGGCAGGGATAAACCATCCCAAAAATTCTTCTGACGAAGCATCTCTGCGCAGGGAGGAATGGACCCCTAACCTCAGAAGGCGCATCTCTCGCTTCCCATCCCTTTAACCGATCTTTGCCTCTTCCCTCTCTCATTTCAAGTTGTGCATTCCGGCCAGTCTACCACATCACACGCCTGCCAACTCCCATCTCTTTCCCGCCGAATGCTCCCCCCTCGGGTAATAACCGCCACCTATTCCACCAATTCTCCCTCCCAACTCGTTTCCACTCATCCGTAATTCTTCTTACCAATTCCTTTACTCCTTTCCATTTCGTGTATCGGCGTTTGCATCATTTGCTGGCTAATTAAGAATCTCGCTTCTTCACCGCCCTCATGACCCCCATAGCATTCCATTTCTTCACCCCGTAGCTTAGAAAACAAAGAGCTTTCATCGCGCCGTGCATTGTTTTCTAATCGGTCGTCCGTCGCTACTGTTGATTAGCGCATTAATTTTAGTTTTGAACCACTTTGTCCTTCTTGATGTAAATTTAATATTTGATATTTTTATTGCAAATAAGAGTTGTATAAAATTAATGAAAACTGTGGTTGACGTTATTATTAATGGCCGTCTTTATAATCAGCAGTAATCGATTCGAAGATTGGTTTGTTGCAGGTCACCACTCTGCTCTCCAAAAAGTTGAAGCTCTAGTCTCCACTCTACTGTGAAAATAGAATAGTTTTATTCCTAAATAGGTCTTCTTTTAAAATTCTACAAGTTTGCTTCATGTGTGCCTTCCTCGACCACTCCCTCTTTGATTTCTCCTTACACTGCCCTTTTCAATATGCTATTATCCCTCTGACTTGTGTCCAATACTTTTTCTCTCCTGTCTTGAAAGGTTTTTCACTGGTCATCGTTTCTCCCCAGCGCTCTTCGTAAGACGTCTTCAGAAGTGATTCTCCTCATCCATTTGATCTTCGTCATTATTCTGTACCAAGTTATTTCTTCTCAGTTTTTATGTCATGAGCAAAGTTCAGTGCGCTAGTTTTTTTTCCATCCATGCGCATAGTTGCATGCTTTTGTAATGTTATTTCTCCATTCATTGCTTTTCCAGTGTAAACGGAAGTTCATGAGTGATCCTTCGCACAACTTTCGTTCTATTTGCCGTGCTACTGATTCATTTGCATTGCCGGCGCATTTGATATCCGTCACGTTTTCATCATACTTCCTGCATATTATTCTATCGCCATTAAATAAATGTAGTTGGCTCTATAAAACGGTCCTTCTACTCTAGTCCATATAGTCAAGTAGCCTTTTCAGAGAAAGCCCATTAAAGTGTTGGCTAATGAAAAAGCCTCGGTAAAAAAAAACATTTTAAACACCTCTTCTTTACCAAGAGAGAGGTGTTTAAAAAACGAGAAATGTTTAGCCAAATCAACGATTTCGTCTCTAGAATGGAGAAAATCAATACCGTGCATTTAGGTGGCTCCATAAAGTATTTTTTTATCTGCAGTAATAATCCTTGTTTGATATTCGTTATGCAGATCGAGTTCGTTCGTCCGTTTGCGTTTGCAATAACTGCAATTGAAAGAGGTTTGCTGGTTTCGTTAAAGCCTGCTTTTAAGAGAGGTGTTCACTTACCCCGGGCTAATGTAATGAAGGGCCTCGGTAAAAAAAACATTTTAAATGCAAATTTTTTTGCATAAAAAGCTTTTAATCATGAGCTCGGAAGCAGCGAATTAATGTTTTTATTAATGAACACGAAAGGTACGCCAAATGGAGTTATGATTAAAATTGCTTACATTTTTTATACAAGCCATCGAAATTTAAGCCTTGGACAAAGTATTTACCATCATCATTGCAAAGAGGACATTACGGATTTGAGTTTAACTGAGCATAGTGAAGATTGCGGTAAAATGATGCGTTTAAAATACCCAATTACGACGTTTTTCGATCCCTTTATGCGCTTATTTCCATTCTCAGCAGCAATTTAAAAAATGCTTTCGTCAAAGTCGTTTGTGAAAAATAGTTGTGTTCCCTAACCTATATTTAATTTATTTTTCTGGTTTCTGTCCAACTGCGAAAATTTTCATAATGACGATCTTTGAACATTATAATGCGTCCATAGGTTTTCTATAACCAGTTGATAAAAATTGGTTGGGTTGTAAAGTTTGCAGTTGTTTTTTTGTCTAGCTCATAAATTTTTCATATTTTTCTCTTGCCCCCAAGTTTTAAAGTCTACGTCTTTGGATCTATTATTACCGTACATAATCAGTATTTGACTACTTTATTTGTTACGTGAACTTCTAAACACTCACTATCTTATTGATTTCCCTAACCTCAGGTAAATATTCCTAATTCAAAGCATGCAACAATTCCGTAGTTGGAGCAATGATATGTTTGCTATATAGACAAGCCATGACTGTCATTTTTGGAAATTGTTAATTTCTATTTAAATTATCATAATCTTTAGTTATTATTTCATCACTTTTCATTTTATGGATTATTTAAAAAAGATGTGAACCTTTAATCGGACTTCAAATTTGAAAATCAATGCGAATTCATGCCAATTGCCAAACTCACCTAATTTTTCTATACAGGACATCGATATGAGTTATTTCGGTTTAAATTTTACTCACTCACTCTTTTCGGCGGCTTTCGGAAAGACAAATCCGAAACGGAAGGTCCTTAAATTATTCAGCATCACACTCTGAATAAATAATAGCACACAATTTTGGGCACGAGGCCGGTATTGCCCTGTAACGTCGTTGTAGTTGACCCTTGAAGCAGTCGTGAACCGGAGATTATTCTCATCATTTTAACAGATCATAATGTCAGGGATACACTCAATGCATCGAAACTCGCACTTATCCACAGAACATATTTACTCTGCGTACGTCGCGTATCGGCTCAATAAGCCATTAAAAAGTACAGGTCCCATATTGTTTAACATTTCCGGTTTATTTGAGGTCAAAGTGGAGGGTTAGGGGTGAAGGAGTTGGTGCAATATTCAGCTGCTAGGAAGGTTATCCTTGGGTTGCCGTCATAAAGTTGGAGACAGATATTGTGGAGTTGGGGGGAAGGACGCAGATAAGAAGTAAGATTTTTTTATTTTGTGAACAGGATTGCAAGGAGCAGGAAGGACAAGGAAACGCATGTCCAATCAACAAGCGCCCATCTTCATATTGGAAAATTTTAACGTCAACAATTCCGCTGAATGCGGTGTCCATCAGACGGCTCGCCACCAAGGGAAGGTGAATCCCCCTTTTCCCAGAATATTGTTTAACATTTCCGGTTTATTTGAGGTCAAAGTGGAGGGTTAGGGGTGAAGGAGTTGGTGCAATATTCAGCTGCTAGGAAGGTTATCCTTGGGTTGCCGTCATAAAGTTGGAGACAGATATTGTGGAGTTGGGGGGAAGGACGCAGATAAGAAGTAAGATTTTTTTATTTTGTGAACAGGATTGCAAGGAGCAGGAAGGACAAGGAAACGCATGTCCAATCAACAAGCGCCCATCTTCATATTGGAAAATTTTAACGTCAACAATTCCGCTGAATGCGGTGTCCATCAGACGGCTCGCCACCAAGGGAAGGTGAATCCCCCTTTTCCCAGAATATTGTTTAACATTTCCGGTTTATTTGAGGTCAAAGTGGAGGGTTAGGGGTGAAGGAGTTGGTGCAATATTCAGCTGCTAGGAAGGTTATCCTTGGGTTGCCGTCATAAAGTTGGAGACAGATATTGTGGAGTTGGGGGGAAGGACGCAGATAAGAAGTAAGATTTTTTTATTTTGTGAACAGGATTGCAAGGAGCAGGAAGGACAAGGAAACGCATGTCCAATCAATAAGCGCCCATCTTCATATTGGAAAATTTTAACGTCAACAATTCCGCTGAATGCGGTGTCCATCAGACGGCTCGCCACCAAGGGAAGGTGAATCCCCCTTTTCCCAGAACCTCCTGTATTCTTGAATGCGGGTCGTGAAGATCTTGCCTGTCTGTCCAATATAGCACTTTTCACAGTTATTACATTAGAGGTTGTAAGCTACAGGTAGTAGGGTGTTGTGAAACATACCTTTAGACTGACTTAAAATTCCTTATAAAGTCCCTGGGTTATTAAAAATAACTTTATATTTATCTTTGATCATACTTAATTAGATATGCTACTCTCGTTGCTAATTTGCACTGTCTTGAAATCGGATGGAGGCGCTAGGATCGTGCTCATCATACCTATGTCATATATTACGTGGAATATTGTCAATTTAAAGTCCCTGGTACCGATTTGCAGCCACGTTATGTGTGATTGAAAATATATTTTTTTTTTCGTTTTCCAATGTGTGCATGGGAAGCTAATTACTTTTATGAGTCAATAATTTTGTAATAATTATTGCATGTCAGCATGGCTATCAAGGTATGAAGGCGAGACAATTCCGCTTGGTAGACTCCACTTAGTACTTGTTTTATATAACTTATCGTTAGGTATTACCTACCCGCCTCATCCCGCTCGAAATCTCCCGCATAATTTTATTTTCTCCATGGAATAATATCTCGCAGTATCCATAAATTAATTGTATGACCAATACTAATCATTTGTAGCAAGTTAGCCCGAGTACACAAGTTGGCATGTTTGTCAACGTAGTTCTCCCTTGGTATCTGGTTTCGCTTTGCATTGCTGTTCTGACTGCTTTCTGTCCCTCATCTAACGGCCGTGTGAAGCTCGATCTGGAATTGGGACGAGTGTTCAATTCCTGGAGAGAAATAACTACGTGCCACACTCCCTGGAGGTGGCTTGCACGGTATTTCGTAGATTTAAACTCAGAAGACGATATTAAGTCAATTAATTAGTGCATTAAAACCTTTAAGTTTATGAGAGGATGGGTTGAAAGAATGCGCGAATCACTCGTCATTGTAACAATGTTTCTGGTACACTCTGAAAGTATTATTGTTGTTTCTGATTGATATTTCGACGTCAAGGAAGTTCAACCTCCTTCCGATGCACTGAGTATTACCACAGTCTAGTAATGCAAATGCCAGACTGTTGTATGACTTCTTTCCACTAGGTCGTACCTAACACCATTACTTTTATTGAAGGATACGCCTTAAAGGGAGTTTCAGTTCAAGTTGCTCAGTCCGAGAACTCTTGATCGATCATGTTCCATCAAATTTATGGAAAAATATATATATGTGAGTATTTGGGGCTTTTCGCTTGAGTGTGAACACGCTGAGAATTAATGGAGTTTGGAGATGAGCGAACTTCCTCCTCCACCCATTGTTTTCCTCTTGGTATGAATAATCAAAACCGCTGAACAAACATTTGGAAAATGAAATGTATGAGTCATGTTGTTCTCTTATTCATTCAGTGGTCGGATGTATGCGATAAGGTTTATTGGTGATGATGCTCTGTATGTATGATTCCAGAGTTTCTGTATTTGCGAATTCTGTATTCGGACGGAATAGATACAGGTAATACCAGTCATGAAATCAATCGTGCCAGAGTTTATTAGTTATTCTCAGTGATATTTTATTTCAAGTCAACTCTTTATCAGTAAATAAGGTAGCGATAAGATTAACCCTCGACATTTATTGACGATTTTCGTGTGTTGACTGTATTTCAATGACTTCGATCTCACAAAAACCTTCTAATATAGAGAAGTACTTGTTTCGTAAAGGCATTGAAAATACTTCATATAATCTGAGGATCGTGAGGCTGCGCCAATATTAAATAGTTAGTAAAGGTCCTTTAATTCACTATAAATTAAGTGCTAATAATTCTAAGTGGTGTTAGATCGTGTTAGGGAATTGCTGTCTCTTTATTTACCAATATGGAGCAATCACTCCTCATTATCCTTGGGACTCGGGCAGAAATATTGAATTCTTTTAAAATTTCTCATAAATTTTATGGTATTTGCTCCTTTTAATGCTTGTGACAAACCTGGATATCATCTTCGACACGCTAGTGAGTTGCAACACCCAAGTTTTGAAACGTTGATTTTTGCATCAAATATGATGACGACATTTTCGCGACAATCACACGTCATGTTGACGTTATACTGCATCGGAAATGTTAACCTTGCACTATTTATACTATCTGACACACAAAGGGAACCAATGTGCAAAAATAATTACTTATCGGAAACGTAGATCGCCTCAATCAGAATCAAGGCCTGCAGATATCCCAGCCGACGTGCACGAATCGGGAGCTTAACAAATGTGCAGACAAAGCTTGGAGCGTTCATCTAATCAGAAAATATTGCAAGTGAAAAAAGGAAGGGGAAGATAAAATTTAATTTCAACGATTCCTGTGAGATTTAATTATTACTCATCCGTGGTAATGACGCGTGTAGTTTATTCCCTGCCCCCATTCTATTGGTTATGCATCTCCTTTGTGTATTTCCGACGAAAATTTGCATCGCTCGCCGAATAAATGAATCGTAATTACGCATGCGAGAGAGTGGGTTGGGAAGGAGCGGTGGGGGGAGATAATGGAAAAAATTAGGAAATTGGGAGTGGGGAAGGAGGGGAGGGCGGATGGGGTGGGTGCCTGGTTCCCGAACAATTCGCCCCTTGTTTCCCATCCCCTCTGCATTATTTAAACGTTATTCCTCGACCCCAAGAGTTCTCATCCCTTGCTTATCTGCGCTTTATTTCGGCAGGTTTAATAACCTCCGCGGAAAAATTACATAATTATAAACTAGAATGGATATCGTTCTCTTGAATGAACTCGGCAGCTGCTAATGCGCCGGCCAGACAAGACAAAGTTCACGGATTTGATTATGCTTTGGTCGTCGATGTCGTGCTTGCGTAAGAATTAATCTCTTTCGATAGACAGCAAATTGAATCCTGAGAGGATGGAGCATCTAAACCGGGGTCTACTCCTTCCAGGATGTGTACAGAGTTTTGATAAGTATTCGAATCAAGCCTTGTGACTTTCAATTCTAAATCAATGCAATACATTTCGAATCCTAAATTTTCTAATGTTATAAATCACTTTGATTTAAGGATAAATATATAAGGCATCCGAGCCTTTGTCGTAGGTTTAAATGTAGGGCACTTACAATCATAGCAGTAAAATCCAAGTCTAGTCGGTACTACAATGCACTCGGAAAACTGCGTGGTACCAAGCGCTAATATACGCATTGTTAGGAATGCATTCTTAGTAGATGATGAGATTATGCAATGATAGCTTGGTGTACAGGCTGGAGTTCTGGTCCTCCCATCCTCGGGTTTGAATCCTCCGTTGGTGAATAGTTTTTGTAAAATATTGACCATTATTTGGGTGTCATGTGGAGAACAATTTCAGTATAGTACTCCGTCCATCGGATGCGATGCTACACTGTGGATCCCTCGGTGGGTTTTCTCTTGAGCTACTGATGCCGCATCTCTCTCCATCATTCCTGCATTATCTAAACAGTCAAATCGTCCCCAATCTATCCGCCTATTATTTTTCTGATGTAATTTAGCTCAGCAGTCTGTCGGCTGCTTCTATGCGTGAACAAATTGTCTTTTAATATTACCGCGTGTAAGCAAGTGAACTTGCGTGGAGTGGTGGGCATCTGCCCATTATAATGTGAATGTTTTCTCGAAAGTATTCACGCATACATCATGCATTCTTTAAGGAGAACTAACCACCATTCTAAGATGATATTTCTGACCAGTTTATGACTTTTATTTTCTTTTTCATGAACTTCATTCTATGACTTTCATGACTTTTATTTTCCTGTTTCATGACGTTTATTTTTTTAAATTCGGTCAATTTATGACGCTTTAGCTAAAAGTATGACATTTATTTTTCTGTAAAATTGAAACTAATATTTGGATCCGCATAGTTACTATAGGGTAAGTGGTTCAAAATAAGGTATCCCACTCGCTTCCCCATTACCCCTAAGCACCAGGATTTATGTATATATACGGATGTAAAAATGATCAATGTTGTACCTGAAGATGTCACTACGTTATGAAACCCGGGTCGTTAGAAATAAGTAAATTTAGTGGACCATTACAAAGTGTAATTTTTATTTTCCGATATGGAGAGGGGTATTTGTATCTATGCGTCCAGTCTGCTAATTCCTCGAATTCACTTTCTTTCCGCTCTCCTTCAACCACCTACTTCACATATTTTGATATGCTACATATGCGCAATTATACTAACCTTTCATTTTCTTCATTAACCCTATTCCTTTCCAATACCATTCACTTTACCTGTCTGTGAAGTGCATTTCTTTGTCGACCCCATGTTCGAAAATCTGACTTTTCCTCTTATTTTCCCGAGATGACGCAGCAGTCGAGCAGTTTGGTTTAAACACCTCACCCATGACTTTTCACGCCTTCAACTTAAACTATCTCCGCTTTACAACGCGTTTTACACAACCACTTCCCCTACCATTTCATCTACAACTTAGACCATACTACAACCACACCCCCTCGATTCACCGACCCACTCGAAGGATTTTTTTCATTAAAAAGAGAATCTACAACTTTCACCACACTACAAAGACTGTGGTAAAACTCAATACTTCCTTGCGTATTTCGTTAAGAACATACAGGTTTCGTCGCCAGTGTTCATTCCACCCTATCTTTGTTAGCAAAAAGCATCCATTCAAGTACAAACATCATCGTACAGCTAATGGCGCCGATGATATCGACCGTCAGTGACCTCCCACATGGACTGCTAATACATACTACGAGAATTTTAAAGGGTTATTCTGGAATTTGTGAGTGCCTTTAAGAAGAAAGGAGCATGGGGAAGAGGGAAAGGGACCGCCATTACTCGTGTTTGACCAGAGATGATGTCCCACGGCCACGGAGAGCTATACCTAATCCCTCTGCCCCCCTCCTATCCACCCACACCCCTCTCTCTCTCTCCCCTTCTTCCCCTGGCAAAGACTGCCAACCGTCATCATTTTCCCGGATGTGTCTACTTCTACATATACGAAATACCGTGCATGACACCTCCAAGGTGTGTGGCACGGGGTGATTCCACACCAGGCACTCGTCCCAGTTCTATAGTAGGTCAAACGTCGTACTCTCACCTGGCCACTAGGCGAGGGCCAAAATCAATCAGGAGAACAATGCACTACCAAACCAAACACTATGAGATTGCCACATTGACAAATGTGCTAAAATAAAGTACACTGGTTAAGATACTACTCTGATTAGTTTTGCTAATACTAGAAATTAATGGATAATAAAATATGCTAATTCATGCAAAACATAAAACCATATGGTACATTTCAAGCTGGGTGAGGCATTATTAATAAAGATAAGTTATAAAATACAAGTGGTGAGTGTAGTCTACCAAGCGAAATTCAGTCTCGTTGTCATACCTCGTCATTCATGCTGACGGGCAGAAGTTATTACAACATCATTGACATAAAACATCAAAGTAATGTTCTCTATCAACAAAAAACATGCTTTGACAGAGGGGAACTCACTTACACCCGGGATTTTGGCTAACAGAATTTGAAACCTCATAATCCTTGCTAAAATTGGGTAACCACGGTAATAGAAGAGACCATTTCAGGTATAGTAATCGTGATGGTACTCGCTGTCTTGACCTCCCAAAGGTCGCAGTTACGATTCCCACCTCGGTCATGGCTTTAACGATATTCTTTGGATTAAGGCTTGCTCGTCAGTGCTGGGTAACCTTGATAGTCGAGGCACATAAAAATCTAAATCTACGACTAATTGGAGACATTTAATGAATTGGCGACTAAGTTGCTAGTAATAACTAGTAAAGAAAATCTATACGCTCATACAATATGATGTAGAAGTTATATATTTCACCTGATACGGTATTTGATGTATGCTTCGTACTGACGTCATAATCTTAGCCAACATAACTGCGTGCTTTTTTGAGCGCAACTTCAAATGTCGTCGAATGTTCATGCATTCTCGGGTGTTCACCGCATTGGCTGTTTATCAAGAAAGCACTTTCGCCCGTAGTTCAACAGGGGCCTTCAGGTTGAAGTGCCAGACCAGTGCTTGCCGTGACTGCAGTGAGGTAACTTCAAAATTAAGACGCCCGATGGATTAAGTTCGAGACTGTTATCTTGAAAAACAACCAACGCGGTGAACACCCGAGAATGGAGGAACATTTGCTTTTGACGTCTCGAAAATATACATTGTCAAGAATATATCCTTCTAAATCGTTTTATGTCTAGCTTTGTGTTTAAAATATTGGCACTAACTATCACCAGTGTTTCCTCCTAGACACGATCTTTTGATTGAAGAAAAGAAAAAGGTGTTTAAAACTCAAGTCCTCCCTTCTCCCCAAAACTTCTCTTGTCTTCCTTTTCCGGCCATCCCTCCGGCGTGTCTCACTATCTCCGACACACCTACACGCGCACACACACTCTCTGCATCGCCATTAAGCCAATTATCTCACCTTCCTGTCTCACTTCATCTTCATCAGCGCCTTTATCCCCTTGTTCGGTCGCCTCTCTCCCCGCACCTCCCCCAGCCGCATCGTGGGAGGCCTCCGAAGAGATCAAGCGGGCAGGTGGGTGGTGGGTGCATTTGAGTGGGCTGTTACGGGAAGAAGAAGGCCGTGAAGAATTAAGGCAGTCCACCGTGTGAGGCATTATCATGCGCATTTTGATACATGTATAGTATACCTGCAATCAAAATTGAATCGCGATAAGGAAATAATTTGTTTTTTCTGTCGTAAATTTGTAAAATATGCCGTAAATACTGAAGTAAAAACAATAATTGTGTTTAATTATCTATGAATTTCGTGGTGAATTTGACACAAATGTTTCACGGGTATTCCACCAGGTAATAGGCTTCATATCTAGGCAGATATGAAGCCTATTACTTGGTAGAATACCCGTGAAACATTTACATAATAATTGTGATGTTCTACTTAAAATATTATGTGTGCTAACAAAATTATTACTTTCATTTCAATATGAAGAAAGAAATGGTTAGACGACTGGGGAAGTGCAAACATAATTGCGTTGGAAATCGTCCCCGCATTCCAAACAGATTATCTTCAGTTGGATTCACTTTTGGGATAGGCTTTAGGCTGAGGCCTTTACACACAATGCATCACCTTGCGCAATATGATGCATGTATAAATGCTCACTCTTATGTGCGTCGTGAAATCCGAATCGCAAATGCAGTAATCACGCACGTGTATCGTGCGTGATGACTGCATTAATGGCTGCACAGTAAATAACCTTAACTCCCCGCTGAATGTTTCGTGAATTATTACCTAAAATGGTAGCTTGATGCTAATAAGTAAAGCTATTCTATAAATGTAGTAATTTATCATATGATGATGTAGTAAATATTGAAACCGGTCAGTTGACTAGATAAAAGTGTGGAAATTACCAAGTGATTCTTCATTCCATAACGAGGTTAATAAAAGGCTTTGTAGCTTTAAGAAAATGCCCACATCACACATTCAACAGATCCAAATATTCCTTCTCTCAAGATTATCTTTCAGCAAATTCACCCATAACTTTCTCTGACTACATCTTCCTCTCACACCATTCACTACACTATCATGTATTTGTTTCGCAATTCGGCTTTCATCTATTCCCTACACAACATGGCCAAACCAACGAAGCCTGTTTATTTTATATTTTTCCTACACTGGAGCATCTAATCCGTATTCTTTCTCGTTTTTAATCCTATCCCTTCTGCTTGTACCGCAAACACTTCTCTGTCGTCCCATTCCCGCGGCATTTAGTTTACAATCGTTCTTACCCTGGAACATCCAAAGTTCACTACCACACAATGAAGTGGAAAATATTTTGGATACCGCGTGTTTTGCTTACATATACGACTAATTATAAAATGGAATTTCGCTGTTATTGTGTTTTGGGAAACTTTTGACCATTGCAGTACAAGGTAAACATGTACTGGCAATATGCTTGGCTCGGGAGTTTCCTATCTTGCTGCTGCATTTTATTGGCACAATGGAGCTGATGCATCAAATTTTCATGCGTTACACCTGCAAAATTTAGAACGAAAACACTTGATGCGGAAATTTTAAAAGAGCAAAGGGAATTAGGAGAGTAATTTTGAGCTTCACTGAACTCGTTAGAGCTAAAATTCCTCATGGCTAAGCAAAGTTCGCAGATTATAGCTTTTTGTGCATGTGTATGGGATATCACTGAAATCTGCATGCGAAGAGCCATGAATTGACGATGAAAATGTCTTTTTGAGGTATTAGAAATGCCCTATTTATAGGAAAAAGGCACTGATTTTTATAATTTGGAAATAGGAGAATGAACGACCGATAATAATTTGCGTGATCAGGTGAGAACATTCAAGGAAGGCAAGAATTTTATCTAAATGATATCGACGCATATGTACTTATGCATATTTTTTTTAAATTGTTTGGAAATCTCTTGAGTATTTTTTCCTTAAATATTAAAAGTAGTGGAGGAATGTAGTTCATTGTTGTCCTGACATATTATTTTAGAGAAGAGAAAAAAATCATGTAATTATTTTTGTTCCAAGTATGCTCCACTTATTGACAAATCTGTGTGTTCACGTCACATGCTCTTCTACACATTTTTTTACAAATGCTCAATAAATTATTTTTGTGTATTGCTAACCCCCCTGAGACGTTCTTTGCGTGTATTTTTTGTTTATGTAGCTTTCTGTTCCATTTTTTGAGCTCATTGAAGGGCTATAGACAAAATGGGACAGAGAAAAATTATAATTTTAGATGTTTACATTTCATATCCCATTCTTACTTCGGCAAAAATATTTGTTCAGAACAAGTTTTATTTTCTCGAACATTTTAACAAATATTGTAGAGCCCTACCAATGCCGTAATTCGGCGAATGTCATCGTACCAAAACTTCTGTGTCAAAGATAAATTATTTCAATGAGAAAAAATCTTCATTCAACACATCATCCGTAAGTTAATTAAAAAAAATAAATTTGAGTAGTATTGTTGCTTTTTTACAAAACAAAAGAATTTGGGTCTCCATTATACCTAATCTCTGCTTTAGGATTTTGCAGCGCTCCATTTAAATCGTTATCAATCTTGATTCTGTCCGATTAATACTGCTTTGTACTGTTATCAAATATGATAATGTAGTTTTCCAGTTGAATTGAGTTTCCTTATTGCATCAATTGTATACTTATAGAAGGCCAACTTATACCTTATTCACCTATTTAATTTTTAAGCGAACATATTTTTGCACAAAAATAAGAATAATACAAATGATCACGTTAGCTACATTTTTCCAGTAAACTGTTAACCAAGAGACAGCTTAGCTTTCACGATCGTCAGTTTAACTTTACCGAAGACGAATAACATCCGTTAATGCTTATTTTCATTTTTCTGCGCTTGAGGATATTTCTGAGACTGTGTGAACGGCTAAAGATTTTCTTATTTTCATTCGCATATTCCTGCTACGATGGAAACACCGACAAGTGGCGGTGGCAGACAGCGCAAAAGTATCTTAGCAGTCGAAGCTCCTTTAAAGTTCCATTACTACGATAATATTGTTTCTAGAAAATACATTTCAAACCACACGTGTGCGAAAGTGACCATTTAAAATTAAAAACGGGCCTTCTAACCAATGTCATTTTTGGATAGTGTATTTGGTCATACCACTTGGCGTGTTTTTGGGCAGTTATTTCCCCGGGATATTACTAACCTTCTTCTCTCTCAACCATTGGCCTTCAACCGGTGTTTCGCAATCTAAATCGACGAAAGCCAATGGAAAATTCCTGCTGGTCCGCGAAAAATTTTATCCTAATCATGTGCTGGCTATCGTGTGGCCCACACACGGTTCGGACGCTGCATTATGCTGTAGATATATATATCTAAAAATTGTATTTGTCATCGGATTTGAATGGCAAAATATCATCCGCAAATATTAGTACTTATTCCTTAACCATCAGCTGATCCACGAAATATGCTTCCAACTTTCGCTGGTCCTCAGAAATAAAAGGGTTGAAGAGCATTGCTGTAAACTACCGTATCCTTAACTTAAAAATCAATGGGAAATAATCCCAACGATTTAATATTATTTTCAGTTGCTGCGAGTACGACTGTTGCTGATTATTTTGGATTCACCGCATAGTTGTAATTTTCCACCTATAAGTACAACAGTAGAATTCTGCAATACTATATGCCATCAGTATGTATCAGTTTCACCGTATTACACCTGAATTAATGATAATAACCGATAATGTTCGAACTCAGTAAGTCAATCTCGAACTTGGAAGTGGAACTTCCGCTGTGGCTTGTTAATTTGCTGAAGTTAATTATTACGGAGCAGCTGCGTGTGTCGAAGTTCATATGACGACATTTTCCCCTCCTTTACAGGAGCGTTATACTTCGACCTGAAGACGCCTCCTGTGACGGAGGAGAAACTGTCGTCAAAAAAACATTGACACGCGCTGCTGCTCTGGAGGAATGAGCTCCAGCAAATGAATTTCGAACTGTTTTCTTAGGAAACTCTATAATTATATATTGTGCAAGGATGCCGGCCAGTGTATTTAATATAGTCACTGTGTATGGATGGGTTCAAAGGAATAAGGCACATAGATGGATTGAGGAGAGAATTAAAGTCACTTGGTGTCAGAGAGACTCAGTGTTATTCATCTACATTGCGAAATACCATGCAAGCCATCTCCAGGGTTTGTGACGCGGGCTGATTCCACACTTCGAATGCAATACTCGTGCCAGGTCTAGGTCAAGTCCCGCACGCTCCCCCGGACGCCAGGCGGAGACCAGAAAGCACTCAGAACAACTATTGAGGGTCAAACCAGAAATTGGGAGAGTGCTACGTTGGCTATGTTGTGGTATAAGGGTTAGAATACTACTACTGATTAGTATTTCTATTACTAATGCTTCATAAAAGCTACGGCATAACAATTCATGCAGAAAATAAAATCATACGAGACATTTCAAGCGAGATGAGGCGATAGTAATAATGGTAAGTTATTAAACACAAGTACAAAATCTAGTCTACCAAGCAGCATTCAGTCTCGTTGTCGTACCTCTAAAGTCATGCTGGCATGCAAAAATTATGACGAAGTTACATACACGTTCAATTATTTAGTGTTCCATGCAGACATTGAAACCTGAAAAAATAAACCTACCTATCCTTAACCACTTAACCATTATTGAAATCTTCGATCACAGATGTTGCGGTCCTTGATTGTGCATGGAAAAAATGACATTTTAAAGCTGTAACATTCAACAGTACGATAGGACACACAAGGCAATGCTCTTCAACAATCCTGGGCACATACAGAAATATGTTACTCCTGAACTGGCAGCATGTACCTCCAACTTACACATGCTCATTGCATCCGTTTCGCCGCGTCAAATAGTGTCATGCAACTCCAGCCACCAATCACCAAGTATATTCCTCCGTCGTCATCCCAGCTGGTGCTAAATTCAATCCTTCTCCCTACAGTATTTTTGACTTCGCGGGCCCTGTTGAACCAGATAGCTAAAGAACTTAAATAATTATTGAAGAGAACTTTCACAAATCTTTCATGGTGTTTTTGTCTCCTGGATGCTAAATTATTGCTCTAATCGCATCACCCTCTCCAGGAAAAAAGGTGAACAATATGGTGACTGGAAGGTGTATTCGAGGAGCGCTAGAGCTCTTTGTCGCATAACGACGTGTTTGCCATCCATTTGCGCCTGCCTTCTTGAGGCACGCTCTGGCAATGGAGCATTGCGCTGCCCCTGAGAGGAAATAAAACGCCTCCCTCCTCTTCCGTTAAGGCCCCGCTCCCAACTCTTCCTACCGCCCCTACGACATCCCTCCTCCTCCTGCAGTCTCCATCTACCCATGCCTTATTACGATCCCACACTAGCTTAAGAAGGTTCCCTTCACGACTGCGTAAGTGAAAACGAATGACAAGTCCTACTATTTGATTTCTGTCGTTTAAAAAGGGGTGCTTGTACTAGTTCCATGTTTTAACCGCCGGAAAGCTAGTGTATCATGGTGAAAATTCTAATAATTATGACAAATATATATTTTAATGAAAATTTTGTCCATCCCAGTACAAATATATATTTAAATGAAATTTTTTTCCAGCCCGAGGTGCCTACGGTTGCGCCATATCTATTAAACTATCGTATTTTAATTTAAGTAATTGGATTGAAATACTAATAATTTTGATAAAGTGATGATTCATTTTATTGCCATAAGACGTGCTGTCAAAAATCCGCTTCTTGCTTCTTTTTTCGGCTCAAACAGTATTTGAACAGAAAAATTAATTTTTCCTCTTTCTACGATTTCCTATTACAGGGGTGCTGTTCAAAATTACTGATTAACATCTTCCGGATTCTCCATAACCTTCGAGTTAATAGTAGGTACCGTATTAAACCGAAGGGGGGCACTCCAGTAGTAATAAAAAATTGTCTCCGTAGGGCACCCTCCGCCCCCATCCCTTGCGAACGCTAGTTATAAAATTAGGAATATGATAATATTTGGGCGAAAATGAATGTCTCATTTCCAAATGTCAAAATAATAAGAATCTACGATACCAAACGATTGCGAAACAGTTGCAATGATACTTTTGTGTTATTTTAATACCGCCACTGCTCTGAAGTTACCATATTGACGTTCGAATAAACGAAATAAAATCGTTTTTTACGGCGGCTTCTTTTTTGCCTATTACGGTCTGTCGTAAAAAATTAAACTCTTCCGCTCGAACCCGTGTCCCTCTCTTGGGATTTCCCTTGTTTTCTCCTAATCACTCATAGAGTAGTACTATCATGAAAAATATGGCATTCGTAGATCACCGGCGACGAAATTCGGTTCACCAGCAACGAAAGTGACGTGCAACTTAAAGTTCCAAGAAAATACTAACATTATGATTGTACATATAATATAAGCGATAACTGCACGCTTCAGCCGGCTTCGTCTGGCGATTTCCCAGCGAAGCCCGCGGAAGGGTCGGCGGAAGCTCGCGCTTGAGAATAATTTTATCATAGTCTATCGAAAACAAGAATTTAATATAAAAAATGCAACTGACTGAAAAATAACGTAATAATAACCATAACATAAAAAGTAATTTGCATACATTCTTGAAAGTCTTTCCACTACTCTATTAAAATACGAAATCCACTACTTGAAAGTCTATTTTTTTAAATAATTTTATATTTCTCTAATTCAAAGTGCACATACACCTAAGCATACAAAGAAATGCTCTCTCTTATTGTACGTTTAGATGTATTCAGGAATACTCTACGTGCATTGCACAATTTATAGCTACCTGCTAGTAATGCACCGAGTACTAGATCATTACCTAAATTGTCTTTTCTCCCCATTTAACGTATAGAATAGATCATTTGTGGAAACTGATTGCGAATATAGCCGGAAAAAAAACGAGAAAAACTCTGTGATTTTGTTTCTGCACTTGGGTGGCCACCCTGCTATGAGGAAACCTATTTTTAAATTTAATTTGTGAAATAATAGTATTAAATGATAGGATATTTTTACAGTTAGATTATGGAGGGACTTTTTTCTATTTAACTTAAACGAATGGGAAAAATGACGTTGCTGACATTTTACTGTGAAACATCCATAAGATTCCGCACAAACCTTCGTTCCTCTGAAATATGCGAGCCTCGTTCTGAAAAGAAATCATTCGCCTGAATTGGGGTTCTATCTCAGTTTCCCAATTACGCGCCCCGTCTTTTTAATCAATTAAGCTACTTAGGCATCTTGAAACTGAAAGTTAGATCTGGATGAGGAAATGAAAATGAGATGTGGCCGTGCTCGAACCGCATTCCAGAACATGAGAAGCTTGCTCTGCGGCAGGTCACTACGTTTGGAAATAATAAAAGGATTGATCCATTGCTACATCTACGCAATCTTAAGGTATGGTTTAGAAGCTGCCACTTTCAACAAGAAGCAGTTGGAAAGATTAGAAGCCATGGAGATGTGGTGCCACAGAAAGATGCTTAGGATATCTTGAACCACAAGAACGTTCAACAAGGAAGTACTCGAAATATCCAAGTCTGAGAGAACTCTGAACAAGCAGATAAAATACATGAAAATTAAATACTTTGAACACATCATGAGAGGAAAAAGATATGAGATCCTGCAACTTATAGCGCAAGGAAAGATCCAGGGTAAAAGGAGTCCGGGAAGAAGAAGAACAGTTAGGGTACAAATTATTAAGGACTGGACTGGTACAACATCCTTTCAGGACTGCTCAAAAAAGCCCGAAAACACAATATTTAAAGCCAGTGTGATCGTCTAAGCTCTAGGAAGAGTATGACACATGAAGAAGAAGAAGGCATCCTCGTATGAAGTGAATCACATGGAGGCTTTCACAGAACTAATGTTATCACGCGGCAGAATGCATATAATGCTACAAATCATTCGTATTCTTGCGCATGGCGACGTAGTTCACGAGATTGAAGCCTAATCAAAACACATGGGTCCACCGCAACATGACTTCAATGTCATTTTATTTTTATCATGGCTACTTACAGAAAAGCATGTCCTTTGAGTGGAACATAAGGTAAAATAATATTTATGAATCTAATTTTGCGAAAAACGTTTTAGGAGAATCGAATTTCCTCAGAAAATGAAATGGTAAAAAAATCAAGCAAATTAACTCACAAATAATGCGTAATAGTTTTCATCAAAACTTATATTCTTCGATATATCTGCATATTCAGTGCTTTATTTTTTTCCTATAATAGTCAAGGCAAATCATCCTTGAAAGCTGTATATTTTTAACAATACTAACTAAAAGATGGAATTTATTATCTGTTGTGACTCACGCATTCGCGGTAGAACCTCCTTAACCTTTGAAAATATTATATCCTTGTACTTTACACGTGAGTCACCCGATGAGGATATAAAGAATGTACGAAATATGCTGAAGAAATAATTCGCCTGAAAAGGGAAAGAATTATGTAGCTGGTCAAATCACTCCACGCTGATTCGATGGTATGAATCTCAGTCCGGACGAATGCTTTCCCAAGCATTGTCAGTTTTAAAAATTCAGGCATCTCCTGAGTGGGTGACTGTAGCTACCTTTGGCGCTTTAAATCAATTTTATTTCCCCAAAAACGTATTACTCAGTTGGTTTCAATTTTCTTTGCGTGAATCAATTTCTTTTTTGATCGCAATTTTTGCCAATGACGGCCACTTAAACGCACTTTGGTTTATACACACAGCGTTGGTTGGGTCGGTTGGACGGTGAACAGCCATCCAGGATGGATTTGAACCCGCGACCTCAGGTTAGGAGGCGAATAGATTACCCCACCGACGCGACGACGAGGCGGGCAATGCTGGTAAATGGACTCGGGGTGAATTCTGGGGAGTGAAGTACGAATCCCAGTCCATTCGAGTGAGATATTTGTAGCTTTGTTGAAGTTAGCGCGTGATCGGAACAAATGATCGCACTTAAGCGCTCATCAACGAAGTTGCGCCGACGTGCGTCGGCGAAACGTACGGTGAAATTCCGGTGGACCGTATTCCGTAGATATGCAACTTTCATGGACGAAAGTGTTGTACATAAGGAACGAATGCATTGAAGCTATATGCTTATAAAGGTACGCTTGTTAGCTCACGTAAATTAAAATTTTTATGCTATCCATGTTTGACGCCTTCACTAAGAATCAATTTTGAAACAACAACCTGAAATGCGAGTTTCGAAGTCCTTTTTTTTATCAAGTGCATTTCATTGGAGATATTTTGCAACTTTTTGGATCATCATCTTCAGAAGTCATCAAGCCGAAGATTAGTTTGCTGCAGTTCTCCAATCCACTCCCCTCCTCATCCAACCGCTTCATTCCCACAGATTTATTGATTTTGATGGACTTCATTATTAGCCTAAAGTATTCCCTTCTTGGTCTACCTCTTTAATTTTTTCCATTTATTTCACCGAACATATTGTTTTGAATAGAATAATTTGTTGCAAAATGTCCTTTAAATTTGACTCTACTTCTTCTTCTCAGAGTTTTCATTATGTCTCTCCTGACTTTGCTTGTCCAACTTTCTGGATCTTCGTCAAAACATGGATTCTGTTTCCAACCAATACGATTTCGAAAAATTCGGGTGTAAACAATGGAAAACTCATCGATTGCACATTATGCAACTGCGCTGCTGTATTACGATGTATGCAGTGAACTAGATCGAATGAAATACGTCCTATTTTAATGGTTAAGATCGCACACTCGTGTGACCATTCCGTGGGTGACATCCGATAAAGTTGCAATGATTTAAATCTACTCTCCTCCCCAAAAACCTACTTTCCCGCTCTTCTTATCCTAGTTTTTCCCATTGCCTTGTCTCCTCCTCCTACTCTTCTTCGTTTAATGTTGGTAGTTTGAGCGAGATATATACCTAGTCATAACGGAAACCATATTCGAATTTATTTTTTAATTTCAGCATCTGTAACAATTATGAAGTAAATATTGTAACATTAGTGGTGCAAAAATATAGTTATTTATGACAAAAATTCTCAGTAATTAAAAAAAAATTAAGTCTCTAACTTGACTAATTTTTTCATGCCATACGGCTAAAAAGCCTTCAAAACAGCAGGTTTTTTGCGATTCTGTAAAAGTTACAGCGGTGACTAACATTAATTTTTATAAATAGTTGAGAAAACATGCAAACTACACATCGTTAGTTTTTTGACGAAATCTATTTGTTATAAATTCCTATTTTTTTCAATATTCTCCCTCTGGAGCGCGCAGCCGTGATTTATCCTATGTAAAACAGCTTGTATTTTCGGGCAAATTGCTCGAAAAGTAGTTCGGCTAGGGGTTAATATTTTGAAGTCACTGGAGAGATGGGAGTTTTTTCTTTAAAATGAGGTCAAATTCATCAAACTCTCGGTGAAGTGATTTTTCGCACAAACTACCTTAGTTTAATAACCCTAGCCCATTGCCTTCCTTCATTTCTTCTCTCCAGGGCTAATAGCTCTTACTACTCGTTTCGGAGCATCCAGACAAATTGAGGGGATGGCTCTTAGGTTGTGGGAGTGGAATAGGGAAAGGCTTCACGGCTCTCCGATTTTTCCCCTCCCTCCCACCCTCCCGTCACATTCGGCCGAGAGAGAGATGAGAAGGAACCGTTTCATTATAGGAATAACCAATTATTCCGAGTGCTTGGCTCGTTGGCAAACGCAAAATGGTGTCTCTTTTACGATGAGGGTATAAATCTGTGCGATTTTCTGGCGTGCAGGCGGCTTAAAGTTTGGGTAGTCGTAGAGAGATAATACAGTCGGTTTCAGTGTTTCCTAGTTTTTATTTTCGTAGAGGTGACACACTTTGTGGTTTAATGTGCAAATACCAATCCGCAGAATTGAACGCCGGAAGTTTCACTCAGATCCAAACACTGAGACAGTCGGTAGTTTCACAAGTGAGGTGGTTCCAGCAGTCTTGCTTTCCTCGCTTATCTCTCATTATAGCTGCTGGAAATCATCCTTTCCAGTTTGTTGATATGCTTCAGAGCCATACGTTAATTAGGTAAATGCCTCCTCAGTTTAGTTTCCATATTTTTTGTCTTCGTTCGCACTCGCTGAAGGTTGTAATAAGCCACGATGCTAGGGTTGATGAAGTAGCTACAGTACTGGCTTCTCATCCCCAGGGACCTGGTTCGAATCTCGGAGTGGCAGAGATTTTTCAGCAGAATCCCGATCCCAAGTTGGGTGCTAGGTGGAGAGTAGTTCAATTGTTGAGCTGTGTCTGTTGGATGGGACGTTAAACTGTGATCCTCATGCCACCTTTCGTTAAGATTAGGCTAATGCTAACACCAAATTTCCCTCCTCACTGGCAAGGATGACCTCATATGTCGACCGCCGCCACCAAATAACCAACCAACAAGCATCAATACTCTACAGTGATAGCATATTTTGGTCGCCATAGGCTAAGTTAATTATTTTCATATGATGGAGATATATTGATAGGAATATGTAAACACAAATTTAGTAAAAATATTAACTTGCATGTATTTAAGTTAAAATGTGATTATCGGTGGTCGTCAGTACTATCTTTTCTGTATAATTCTTCTGTACGTGTGTATGTCACTGAACACCTCCTAAACGGCTGGACCGATTTTGATTAAATTTATGTGTGGGCTTGAGTAGGTCCCTGGATGGTTTAGATTCACAATTGGACCCGGTAGGTGGCGCTGCGGTCGGGTTCTAGCTAAAGCGCTTGATCTTAAAGTACGGTCAACCTTGCGCATCTAGCCATGGTAGGCCTTTTTTTACATGGGAGAGATAGGGACTAAACATGTTTTCACGAGATAAAAATTAATTAACTATATTTCATCGAATTTGAGCCATGATAACTTGTGAATGATTAAATTGCCTGTAATACTATATCATTTTCATATTAAGTTCATCCTCCAAAATGCGGGAGTCGGCCTGTATAATACGAGCCCAGCAGACGCCTCAAACGGCAGCAGACGACGCCGTCTGCGATATAAGTGGAACGTCGCGATATTTTCCCCGCTCGTAAAGTGACTTCTCGTTGATAACAGGCGGAATGACACTTTAAAATGTTATAATAATACAGAAATATTAGCTTAATTGTCAATTAGGTATCAAAATCGACTAGGTATAGAATATTTCTCTGCAATAGGAGTAAAATGTCAAGTCAATTCCTCGACCGTGAAGTGAATCCTCATAGAGAACAGACGGTGACCAACCTTGTATTGTCACTGGAATCTTATTCATTCTCAATTATGGTTAATTTCACGTCCAAAACTCCCTAAGATTCCCTGGCACTTCATCTATAGCGAGCGGACATACTTATCACACGGCGACAATAATTGTGAGTGAAATAAATTTTGAGATACCTTGGCATCGTTACGGATCGTACTCCGCACCGGAGCGAGACTGTTAACGGCGGCTAAATTTAACATGCTTCAATCTAATTTACGTTATGCATTGTCATTGTCAAGTCAAGTGAGCATTTTGACAGGATTTACACGATCAGCACTCCATGTTTAACTGAGGCACTGACCATGAGGCACATCAGGTCAGGTCAGTACAAATTATATCAAATATATGTAATATAATTATCTAATATAAAATAATATGATAACGTACCGTGAGATATATATGGCAGCGATTAATCATTTCCACTTTATCTCCAGAGACACAAGTACAGCGGCACTAATTATATAGGAACAATACTTGGTAATGACATCAAGTCGAGTAAATGAAAAGATAACTTTTGAGATGGTAAAATTTAATGAATGAAGCATAATGAAACAACTTACATTGCATACGTAGAAAAAAATCATCACCCTTTCACTTGGACTCCACACTCACAATTTATGATACTATAAAATAACACAATAATCCCTGCCAAGGACAAATTAAATTGCGTATTGCTAATTAGTCATTACCTGCCTTAACCGCAAACGGATTAGTTATTTCAACAAAATCACATTCGACACAACAATTTAATGAAATAAAAAGATGAAATTTTGGGTGGCAACATTCACTGAATGAAGAATAATAAAACACTACACTGTTTATCCCTTCACTGGGACGTAAACAACCACACTTTCAAGACAAGAGCAATTCACTAGTCACTAACTTCACTTCAATTCACATAGATTCCTCATTTTAATTTTTTCAATAGCAGAAACATTGAACTGATTGCTGTTATGTCTTCTCCAGCACTTACTACGCATTTTTCACACTTTTAATACCATTCCATAATTTAATACCATGCTAATCATTAAACACAACAAAAATGAATGTAGGTGAAGAAGGGTTAATGCTCGGTTAATAGTTTGCACACTTACTAGTTATCGGATGGTCTTTCTTTGAAGATGGTCATTAGCTAGGTCTAATTGCCTTGGTATTAATTTGAGAACCTGAATGGTATCGATGATCATTATCACAGCATCTGGACGAATCAGTCAGCATTGCCATAATTTCATTATGCTTGAGCTTGTTTTCAATAGCACTTGATATGTGACGCAATGTAGTGAGGGGCACACAATGTCATCAGTACAGCAAACATGGCACGCAATCCTTTATAGTGAAGCACACAATGTGTTTACAACACACAACACAACAAGCACACAAATTTACGGATCTCCCTTTTCAATGACATAAGTTCCCTCCTTAGTTCCTCAATTTCCTCTGTGACATTCTCCTTAGCAGGGGGTGGAGTGCATCACCTGGTCACTGCATCCCAGGGATATATCCACTCCTGCTGCAGCTGGTATGCTCGCATCAGCTTGTTCTCCCAGTAACTCCTCTGCAGTTACATCATTGTGAAGATCTAGAGAGGAAACGTTTTAGGAGTTAAACATATATTGAGATAAACAAATTATCCAGGAAAAATCAATTTGCACTTAGCTGCATGAAAGCAGCAGTAGACATATGAAAAGAGATGCTTTTGTGGACATGATAAAAAACCCACTCTCCTGATTCCTAATGTAATAGTACAACATCCGTTCATAGAGAATCGTTTCTCATTGTGATATTAATAAGATTAGTTGGCGTTACAGAACTAAGGCTCACGAGGAAATGTGTCAAGGTGTAAGACAATAAAAATAACAATGCTCTGGAAATTTTCAACTCCTGGTTCGCACTAAAGAGCCGATTATGTAGGGATTCGTGTGCAATAAGGAGGCATACTTTCGCAAGCAAATCATATTTGAATGGATTGATTACACTCACCACGTAGACGACACCTCATAATTAAGCACGCGGTTTGTAAATTCACTTTTATCCACAAATGGTGTGTATTAATAATAGTAACATTCATTCACTGTATTATTCACGCGTGAGAGAAATAAAGGTACACAATTCTATCAACAACTATGCAAAAATAAAACAATACCTATTAATTGCTCACGTGGTTTGCATTTGCACGTTTATGAAGAAATTATGTTTATCAATAAATCCAAATCACTGCACGAAAAACATATAAGTTATAAAAAGGCATGAAATTCTAGCGCTTTCGTTTACAATAACATCGTTAACAATTCGGAACTTACCTCACAAAGACGGGCATCCTTCCCTGGAATCCAGTGAGCTCTGGATATCATTTGCAGCCATTTTCTTCTTCCTACTTCATTCCCTGCTCCCGAAGGGATAAGATATAACTTCGTGCCTTTCTTCGCCTGCGTTGAACAACCAACTGCACAACACTGAGACATATTGACAACCAAATATAAAAAAAACGCTACGCTGCTTCACGAAAAACACAACCACTCCAATGCTTTCTAACGGGCAACTGACGCTAACAAAACACTCGCATAGGCCAAAAATGTAGGGAACCAATCAGAAGCCTCGATTGTTGGCATTTTCCGAGATCAAACGTTGACCGTACTTTAAAATCAAGAGCTTTAGTTCTAGCCATTTTTATCTGGGAATAATTTATAGTTATGTTTGTGTATTTTGTGGTATATGACGTACGCATCAAAACATTCGCAAGTCATCGCACTTGCACCGTAGCTTGGCGTTGTTTTGACATTTCAATTTATGTTCTCTGTGTTTTGATATTTCATGTATCACAATTTCGTGCATATTGAGTGTATTATTCATCGATAAAACATATTGAAATAGTGTTTTAAATTATAAATGAAGTTTACTTAAACACATACATTGTGCTTCCTTTCTGGCACTTCACCTTACACATTAGTAAGGTGAAGTGCCAGAAAGGAAGTGTATATCTTACGATGAGCTTCCATAAATTTAAATTGTACTCATCTGCATTATATGCAACTTCAATTCAATGCAACTTCAATTCAATGCAACCTGCAACTTTTTATTTACAGTGCTTGTGTCGATGATTCTAAAAAAAGCTTATACATATGAAAAAACGAAACTGTCAGACATTTACACACAAACAAAATCAGAAATATCTTTTTTGCAATCACATTATTATACTTACCACGAATCTCATGAAAAGTACCACCTCTTTCGCTAAATGTGCCAATGACAAGCACCAAATATCGTCTGGCCATTACACGAAAATTAAACGGCGCAGGATAACGAGAAATTGCACTCATTTTTTTATTTTGCAACAGCAAATCGTACAATGACGAAAAGATTGAAAAGTCAAACTCATTGTCAAATGTCACTTAGTATATAGTTTATCGAAAATTCGAATATTGAAAAAATGTTTGCCGAACCCGCTAATAGAAGGCAAGCCAACGTTCGAGAAGGACAACGTCTGCTGGGTCCGCTAATATTATATAAATATCTTTGGCGTTTGGGAGAAGCTAGTGGTTAACACATACAGTCCTATAATGATTGCTATGGTGTGCACGATTGATTTTGACGTTTTAGTAATGCTGTCAGAGCGTAAATTGATAATTCTCAGGGAGCCGTGAGTTTGGGATTCTGAGTTTAAAATGACGTTTTTCCTGTTTGACTTCCTGCTTTATCTCTGCCTACAAGCACAGCCAAACGGTACCTTTTCGTAGTAGTGGTCACTTGTATCACGTTTGCCTCGTTTATTGAGTGATTGGCTGCAATTTGATGAATGTGAAACCTCCAATTGATTTGTAAAATTGCTACTCCTGAAACTCTATTCTGTCCCCTACTACCAGTCGTTTCATACTTGCCATTCCTTGATGATAGGTGAGGAATCTAATGCTCCCTAATAAAACACTCCCATTACTTATTTTTTGGTGCTAGATTCCTTAAACTTTGACTATTTGGTTTCGTGTGTTCCTAATGTATTCACGCGCACATTAATGCCAAGTTTTTATTGTTTAAAATTAAAATTGTTTCTGTTTAACAACGTAACTTGTAAGCTTACGGTTGCTACCAAATACCGCAAAAATTGATAGGAAAATATTCCAAAAGTGAGTGCGGTAAAAGACTGATATTTTAAAATATGGACTACTGTCTTCTATCACAAAGCATAGGTATTCATAGAATTTTTATGATATAATATCTCATGAAAACTACTATAGGCTTGTCTTATGATACATTTACCTACCTCATAAATTTCTTAAAACAAATAGTTAAAATGGAGTTCCTGAAACAATTATACACCTCCTCGGGAAATTGAAACCCCTTAGGCCACTGTCTTAGAAACCTAGGAGTAGAATCCCGTAGTAGTTTCAACTAGTCGATTGAGTTGAACCATGGCCTTTCGATTTATTTTTATCCATATGTTGCTGCTCGCCGATCGTCAGTGTTTTTTTCTTACCGCCACAAGATTCGACTCCAAGCGCTAAGAGTCATTTGTTTCGAGTGTGAGCTAATTGATGACCCATTATACGTCTACTGACGAACCAGATCGAAGACTGTCGATAATGTTTTAAAATATTACTCAGCGGGCAGCGGTTTTATCAAGTTGCCTCTTCAGAATATAGCGTTTCTCATCCCGCAATGTTTTGTTCGACTGTTTGTAGAGCTCAGGTTTTTTTCTTCCTTTTGGGTAAAAAAAACGGCCATGATTTAAGGCTCGCGATCACTCAAGAGCGCTGTCTGAGCTTTCACTTCCCCGGAGCATTCCAGCCCTAGGGACTGCTTTAATTGGAAGCCATCGCATTTTGAGCTCCAAAACATTCTTCCAAATCGGTTATAATGAAGGCGTTCCCATTTGAAAAGGAAAGAAAGACTTGCGGGAAGAATGTTGAATTGCGGTGGAAAGACAGCGATGGTATTCGTCTTCAAATCTTGGTTCCAGCTCGGAATATCCAACACTTTTGTGTTCAAAATTTCCATGAATAAAATTATATCACTGAACCGGTATTCGAACCCTGATCTCCCAATGGACGGCCAAAGAGGTTGGATCGTTTAACCACCAATCCAACATAATTCAAAATGTAAAGGTAGTTTGAGCAAGATATAACCTAACTTAAAGTTTAGTTAATTGGACTTCATTTTATAGAAAAAATGCCATCATTCTATTGGCTCGATAATATCAGCCACTTAATTGCACTAAGTTTATAAATGCTGTCCTAAGAAAATAGAAGACGTATTCCATTGGATATATCACGGCTACGCGCTGCAAAGAGACGACATTTTAAACAATAACCTCATAAAAACAAAGTTTTTATTATACTCCCTTTATTTTCATATGCATTACGTTACGTTTTAATTTATAATATTCTCAGTTTATTTTATTATATATTTATTTCATTGTTTTATGGTATCTTTGCCATTAAATATAGTATTATCACATTGCTAATACATTTAATTTGTGAAAGGAAATCATTCTATCTACACTGATAATTCAAATTATTCAGACATTCGACAACCATTAGGAGCATTAGTAATTCGATATATGACATTTATATTCATTGTTGAACATTCATTAGCGATAATCGCAATTGTTGGCTCACCACGGTCCATCTCCCACAACGTCCAAGGGCGCTAAGTGCTAAGTGCTTTGATCGCCGTCATTAATGAATAATTAGCGAGTAAAATATTGCAAAAAAAAGTTTAGAGGGTAATTCGATGATGAAAATAAAATTTATAAAGATGTAAGTGAAAACGACTATGAAAAAAAAGGTACAACAACTTCCCCAGCAGGGAATCGAACACCGTACCTTCCATTCCACAGTCCACTACCTTACCCCTGGGCTACCTTGTAAGCTCCTTACCTATTTCTTCTTTAAAACTTACCTCAATGACTTACATTGTGCCAGCTGGGGAGCGACTAACGTTTTAAAAAAATAAAACAGATAGTTTCTAACTTAAATTTCGTGAATCCTGAAAATTATAAAAGAAACACTCGGCAATAGTAGCATAACGAGCCAGTAATAATAAAATTCCTTGAATATTACAATTCACCGTTGCAACTTTGGTCATTGAATGAAAGTCGTGTGTGGAATAGCGGTTATTTCTCTTATATTATTATTATTAAAGTATTACCCAGAAGAGAATAACACTTTTCCAATCGATTTGAAAATGATTTCCAACTGGTTTGATGCAGTGATTTTCAGTTCCTTTGATTCTGTTTTGAAAATTGAAACACATGGAAAACAGTTGAAGCACAGTTGGAAAACAGTCCAAGATGGCGGCTGTATTCGAACTCATTTCCACGTTCCACTGATTTGAATCTCGTTTCCACGTTCCAACTGATTTGAATCTCGTTTCCACGTTCTAACTGATTTGAATATCTTTCCTTCCTCCCCTCAGATTAGAGTCTCATATCCCCTATTCTTACCGATTTGAATATTTGGTTCTAAGTAGGTAGTGGTCAAACTAGATAGCCAATCACACACAACACTTGTTTGATTCGGTGAATCATTCTTGGCCAAATAACATCCCCTTTCTTACCGATTTGAATATTTGGTTCTAAGTAGGTAGTGGTCAAACTAGATAGCCAATCACACACAACACTTGTTTGATTCGGTGAATCATTCTTGGCCAAATAACATCCCCGCGTTTACATTCGTTGAACCAGCCAAGCTTGGAGGAGGAGAGGGAGCAATAACAGGGTTAACCTATACACGTACAACCTCATGAAGAATACCTTCCCTCGTAATGAAATAATTTAGTCTCATTTCAAAAAATTTAATAGATAAATAATTATATACAATGAAACATAGGTATGGGCTCACAGTGGAAAAATAATAGCAATAATTGGGTATTCAAAGATTGGGTATTCTCTGCTATCTTCCAGCTCCTCCAACATTGCCCTGACATCCGGAGGGATTTCCTTCGCCTGGGACGCAGGTACCGACCTTAAGAAATGGAGAAGTCTATTTTAATCCCATGATACTAAGGGTAATTGACAGAATTAATTGGAATTACAATAATATTGGCCAAATAAGAACGATTTGAAATAAATCATTGGATCATTCTATTAAAGTTTTACACTATCAAATTTGTCTCATGGTAGAAAGATATGAAATTGTTAGTTTTCTTCAGTTTCAAAATGTTCCTTATCCACATACCCGAATTGAGAGGCAACACATAAATGTCTCCAGCATTAAAATACTTGCATCAAGGCTCCAAAATAGATATTCAACATAATTGAATCTTGTCACCTTTCTGTTTCAATGAGATTCCTTTCTTTGCTGAGATTCTCTCTTTTAGAACTTCACAATCTTGAAAACCACCAACAATTGGGCATAGCTCTATCCTTTCACAAAACTCTATCACAGTCTTCTAGCCAAATTCTGACTTCGATAAGAGTGATGAAGTCCTCATCTCTCAGCGAAAACACTTAGTTGGTAATTAATCTAGCTATCTTACTGAGTGGAAATCCTCCAGGATAACTTTGCGAATGCTTCATGGACGACGAGTTTCAATACAAAAAACTGTACATAAATTGTATATGAAAACTATCGCCACCAGAGAAATACTTCTGATTTCCGAATAGTATATTGGGAAGCACAGGCACAAAGTCTCACATCACAATGTAAACAAACAGCGAACGAGTCTGTTACCGCTCAAAAGTGAGCCTCCGCGCCTGCAAAATAGTTCCATCGTACAGTATACAAGCCCTGTCAGGAATGTATCCTTTAAGATGTACGAGCGGATATTATGTATCGCATGAAGTTATTTAAGCTTCTTGCAAAGAAATAATTGGATATATTCCGTTTTAAGGAAAGTATCAAACTAATTTTTAATTCAAATGAGTTGAAAGACAGTTTTGGAAGTTAATATCAAGACAGCTTTTAAGAAAACGTGTTTCAAACCACATTTAGTTCAGTATCAAAACACTATCTCAGGAAGACAGATGGGAACCAGCTCCTAGGAAACCAGATTCAAATCACGTCCTCAACTTCCTTTCCGCTGGAAAACAGTGGAAATCAGTTTCAAAACAAAATCCAATCAAATTCTATGAATTCAAACCAGAATCAGACCAGATTCAAAATAATTGGAAACTGGTTTGTCTTTCCTGGTTACTGATTTGCGAAAATGTACAAATTAACTTTGGACGAAGTCACGCAAATGGTTTCAAGAAATAACACCGTGTGTTGAATAATAATATCTTCGACTACAGCCTGTTTTTTAGGTCATATAAATTTCAGTTTTCCTTTTTCTCTTTCTTGGGAAACATTGCTGTTGAGAGACTGGGACATGGAATTTTAAGGGAGGAATGACGTTGCCAAACGAGGCACCACCAGCACGTCACAGCAGGGTGACGTACCGACCGTTTTATTTATAATTTTGGAAGTGATAATTTTGGAAAGTACAGCCATGTTTTCTAGAATTCCAAATTTTAAAATGCACCTAATTAAGTAACTAAACGTTCATTTTCAATCAACAACCTTGATGTAAGGCAATTTAATGAGTGTTTCTCTATTGTAATAAGGTTGGGGGTTGTTTTCCGGCAGAAAAGCGTTCGTTCCCCGCCCAGCATTATTCCCAAGTCGCAAATCGGGTGGTGGCTCAGTCGGTTTGGCGTTCTGTGTTTTAACGAGATCGTGGCTGGCGAAAGTGTTTTCGGTGGATCCAGGCCAATGTCGACGTGGCATTAAGACCCATATTCCCTTGCGTGCTTCTCTCACCACTCCGACGCATTTCCGAATTGAAATTCCGGCCGAAATCAAGAGGGCCCACTCACTGCCGATGCGGTCTGGACAAGAGCCATTCACGCAAATGGGTTTAACTCTTGAGGTCGATGATTCTCAACCCTTGGAGCGTGTTCTCACTCAAACGTGGAGTGTGCTTGGGTGTCGGGGGGAAGGGGAGATTGAGCAGAGTCCTCTGGATGGCGTTCACAAAACTACTCCCTCGACTCGGGAGGCAATGCCATCTAGCGGAGGGAGGATGAGTTGAAGCAGGTCACATTAGCCTTTGTGTATCATATCTACTTGTACGTGCTACGCTGCAAGCCGACTGAGGGGCTTGTGGCAGGGATGGGCACCAGTCATGAAGGAGGAAAATTATAAGGAAAAGCTATTGAAAGAGGGAAAGGACGAGAAGTGAAATTTGTGTACATGCGTGTTGTGTCGTAGGCTTGTATTCATAATACGGTCGTTAGTCGCTACGTGAAACCGTCTTAATGAAGATCACCTAAGTTGATCTTAATCGAGCTACGAGTTCATAGTCGAAAAGTAGAGTCCTCATGAAGGTGGTCACGATGAAGATCTGCTTATTTTTAAATAAATTCTATCCGTATCCGATATCCGGAAGTATCAACCAATGGGAATCGCTATCTCATTAAATTTCATAACAGCCTTCGTTTATAAGAACAACATAAATTATGCAATGATTTAAGTGGAAAATGGGAAGGAAAGCTTCACCATGACAATCCCGTATAAATGAGTATTTTTTTAAATATATCATGGAAAAATAGAATAATGAGAGTTATTATATCTTCTTTTTCCTTTGTAATACCAAATTATTTAATCACGGCTGATATCTGACCTGCTTAATACGCCGGGTATCACTCACCTGGTACGCTCCAAAAATTATTTCGTGGTAAATACTCAGTTTTCCTGTACTTAATTAACTGTAAAGATGGAGGGGTGCTCCTTCACCCAATATTATTTAGCGAGCTTGATTTTTTTCGTTCGAGTGATAAATAAAGTTTAGCTTGTAACCATGGATAGAGATTTTACTCTACCAGTTTTCATAGTACAAAATGAAAGTAAACATTTTCAGCGAGAAACTGAGGGGTCCGGGAGTAGTAATAATTTAAGAGTTCCAGCGTGTGGCCTTGACCGAGTCCCACAGCCTAATTACGCCACCCACCAACCCAACCCATGCATCAATGAATACCGATCACCCAACCCAAGGCTATCAACTCGGATAACTCAAAAAATTAATGATTGTAGAGAAAATGTCAAGGCCACGGACAAGTCCAGTTTTTTTTTTCTTAGGTCAAAAGTAGTCAAAAGTTTATTTTTAAATCTTAGGTGGCACATATCATAAATGTAAACGAATGCAATATATTTCATAATAAGGGAAGTGGAGTGATTTTTCAGTTTTTCAAAAAACCTTCCCCATTTCCACCCTCTTGGTCCGATTTTTCCCATTAACGAACTTGACCGAAAGTTATAAAAAAAACCTTTGAAATCTACCCGTGCTTCTAGGTCGGGCCTAAAGTTTTTTAATCGACTCATACCATTTTGTTCAATTATTGCAGTATAAATTGTTTGTCGTGTCAAAAATTGTTCCAAAAAATGTTTTTAGTTAATATTAAGAATCTAAAACAACTTTGAACGAATCTAATAATGTGCCTGATGTGATAACGAATCTAATGTACTGATGAAGTTATCATTTTTTGTCCGAAAACCCTATTTTTCCACCCCTTGAGTGAATGGTTGTTGTTATCAACAAATCTTTTGAACAAGATTTTTTGGTCGTTGTCTTAGGAAGTATGATAAAATATGAAAAACTGTCCAGAAATTTTCCGGAAGTCGCACCATGGTAACGACTACAATAGGTGGCCTTTCTTTGCAATCTACCTAAAATAGCCTTTTTTCGAAATCTACCTAAATCAAGAGTATCTAAAAAAAAACTTAAAACGTTTAAAAAAAACCTCCAATACGCTTGTGCCAGGTTTTCATGATGTCAAGCAAACGTTGTCTACAAGATGGATGTAGCCTTTTCTATAACATAATGCGTAACGACAGTTTAAGTTTTTAATATTACCTTGGCTTACTTGACGTGAGCCTTATCAATGTGAGAACTCATTATCATCCTTTTGCATACCGAGTAAATATTTAACCACAGATTATAAAAACGAACTTTAGAAAGAATCATTTAATTAATGCATAGAAAAAAATATGCCTCGTTCTTTCATAACCGTTGAGTCTGGATTAGTCGGACAATATCATTAGGAATTGTCACCTCTGGTTAAGGGCGTTTATATTATTGAACATACTCAAGGAGCGTTACTCTCTCTCCAGTGAAAGACTTATTCCCATCAGTTGTTGTACCTTGTCTGCAGTTTTTTTCTTTTGAAATTGGCGCACGTAGTCAACCATTCCGACCATCCATCCCTCGTTCATTTTGCGCCGGAATATTGGGAATCTGCTGAATCCGGCGTATATGGGAGGAAAATGGGAAAAATATCTGAGTGGAAGGAGCCTTCGCGGAGTTGGAGAAATCACGGCATTATTATAATGGGTCTTCTTTCACGAGGGAATCGGCAGACGCGGTGATTGTCGGCCGAGAGTGGTAGGGCGGAGGGGGGGATCGGAGGGGGGTGGGGATCGGAGGGGGGGTCTGCGGACTAGTCCGGCGGACAAAGCCTCACCTCCTCCCTGGGTACCTATCCCCGCAATTTCCCCTCAAGCCCCCCATACTTTCTCTCTTCCCTTCACCGATTTTTTTCGCTCCTCGAACCTCATTTGTTCCTTCCCTTTCATTTTCTCCCGTATCTCCCCTTTCCCTCTTCTTTATTTTTCTTTCCTGTTCAAGAAAATTGATATATAATGGAGGCGCTTTCTATGATATCTTTCGTTTGTATGTTCAAATGCTCGCCATCTTTGTTTTTCGACTTATGTTACATTAACAAGAGCTTTTTTTCTGCGAGCATAATTTTTAGCTTTGAATAACGTAATATTATTTCCTGATGAGTTGTTCTCGGGTTTCCCACCGGGTTAGGCTTTCCATGATTGCCGACGTTTCGGCAGGAGACTTTCCTGCCATATTCAAGGCTGTGGATGCGGACGGTCTTGGTGTTCCAGTCTTTATACTCTGTTCCTCCCACCGTGGTCTCCGTTCATTGGCTATCCGTTCCCGCCTATATTATGGTTTCCCGCCTTTTTCAAGATAGGGTTCCAGATACAGCTGAGACGAAAACCCTGATCCCTGTTGAGATTGTTGGTCGTGAGCCGGATCTCAATGGCCTCCTTAGTATTTCTATCCCAGTATCCAGGGTTTTTGTCTCAGCTGTACCTGGGGCCCTATCTTGAAAAAGGCGGGAAACCATAATATAGGCGGTAACGGATAGCCAATGAACGGAGACCACGGTGGGAGGAACAGAGTATAAAGACTGAAACATCAAGACCGTCCGCATCCACAGCCTTGAAATTGGCAGGAAAGTCTCCTGCCGAAACGTCGGCAATCATGGAAAGCCTAACCCGGTGGGAAACCCGTGAACAACTCATCAGCATCATTCGCCGGGAAAGCCTAAAATCATACATCAATATTATTTCCGTTTAATCAAATTACAACGTGATTTTTGAAAATTCATGTCCTCCTTACACGAATTTCTATTTGTTACATTGAATCTCTTATTAAAACAGCGAAGGCACTGATATCCTCATCCTTTTAAATTAGAACACGAAACTTGTGTAGATAGGCTCATGAATTATCAAGCAATAATGGATTTAACATTAATCTTTCTCTACATTTAGTGTATGTTACGGCGGATATTTCAGCCTGAATCGAGTAGTTGAAGTAATCCATTGCTATTTCAACGTTTTTGGCGAAATTAGACGTAGACAGCCTATGCCAAACACCTCTAGTTCTGCTCCATTTCCATGCTTAAAACTAGCATAACTCTTTTTATATTTCAGGCTCCTTATTCCTGTCCTGTCCGAAAGGTTGCCATCTTGTCGCAGTGCTCATACCGTTAGATTTCTAATTAATCTAACTAATGGGAGAGCCCGGAAGATTTTATTTCGGTCTACATTATGTATAACCAAAGTAGTGTTCATCTCACTTGTTTCGTTACCATGAAGTAAGCCAGGTATTTGTATTGCAGATAATTTCTTGTGATGCAATACTTTACCGTTTTTTTATTTTGGCATCAGTTTAGAATGAAGTTCTATAGAAAACAACAACGTTTGAGAAAAACGAAATTATATATCTCGGAATATTTCTCGTGGGGAGAAATTTCAAGTGACATTAATGGAACTCCTTCTATTGCTTTCAAATTAATCCGTCCTTTACGTGGCTTTCAGTGAATTCAATACATAAATATAATGATAAGAACCCGGTTCCTTGGAGAAACATTCTGATTCATTACGCATAAGTTTTTGTTTATAATTTCACCTTGCAGCTTCCTAAAAAGTGCTATATTTGAAAGTAAAAATGCACTGAATCCTTTGCAAGAAAGATTACTATTTTGATAACCTTGTAGTCTTTACTTAAGGTTCTCGTATATTTTTCTATTTTTATGCCAAAGACACACAATTCATTCGTGATTATGCTAAACACTGTAATCGTGAGTACAAAGTGTGCAATGTTCTTCAATTCTTCTCTAACTTTTCCATTTTTCTTTACCGTATGCTCTACGGTAAATTTCTCGGTAATTTTTTCTCCCACTTCGGCCTCTTCCATATATTTTATCCTTTGATAAAGAACTTTCTCGATTTCCCCTGCGGAATCGTCTGCGTATACTGTGTTAGGATAAGCTCCGTTTTTTTCTTAAGAGTTCTTATGATACTACCAATGAGGATGGAGATCCAGAGCTACCCAGGGGAATAATTTGAGCCAATAGCAATATCTGGATTTTAGAATGTCTGAAAATGGTCCCCTCTGCTATAAATTCTACTCTGTGAGTGTATAAAATCTTCCATTCCACTCTCTTCTTGTTTTGCCATATTTGTTGGGATGTTGTGTCATTCTATTCCTTGAACTCCCTTTCTTTCACCCCGTTCGACCAACCACGTGGAATCTTTTCGTCGATCGTTCCATCACGCGATGTTTCATCTTTTTGGTTCTTCAGTGGAGTTATCCCGCGCAGAAAAATACGCCTTGAAATGCGAAATCCACCCTCTCTTTTGGCCAAATTGAGCAGGATTATGGGGCCAATTTCAAAGCTCATGGAAAGGCCCTTTTCTCCTCATTCAGGGCAGAGAGTATTATTATTATTATTCTCTTTAGTTTTTTATTCCAAGAATTGAAGTGAAGTTCTCATTTTATAGAAATTGATAATGTGCCTGTACGCTGTCAGAAATGAGCAAACATTTTTACACACCCCATAATTGCATTGCGTTCATTTCTTTTAACTTGTAACTGTTTATTAAAAAATTAAAGCTTTAAGTTCTGAACCTTGGCGTTTGTCAAAAACTTGATCATGGTTTTAAAAATACTGCGCTTTTTTAATTTGTCTAATTGTTTTATAAAGACAACCGTTAGTCCTCTTTTGTGTATCTGAAGTAATTGGTTTATTAGTGTTCTCTAAAATGCGGGATCAATATGTTACCATAGCTGTATTACGCCAAAACCATCAATTGCTATTATTTTCTTTTTTATAGTGAGATTTTCTCACACCACGGTGAGCCAACTCCATCTCACATATAATGCAAAGATAGAGTAAAATGTAACTCCGAGGTACTCTCGAAATTTTTTTTAACCAGCGCCAACACGCACATTACTTGCTAATTATTTGAAACGTAACGGAAGAATTCAAAATACTGGCATAGTAATAGTAGATAGATGTTAAGTGAATCGAAATTCCCGATCTTCAAAGCAAATCCCACATTTTCGGCTTGCGCCTTGTTTGAAGACATTAAATAAGGCACCATTATTCGGTCGGCATGAATTTAAATGAGTCTACAAAATTAAGAGGTGATAACTCTGAGGATGTCAGCCAGGTTACAAGTTTACTTTGTGCGTGAAGTTGCCGAAATAGCCTACATTGTTTACTCTGTTTCTTGCGTCAGCTTATGGATTATTTTAAGGGAGTAGCTCATTGTAAACCAGTGTCTACTCACTAGCATACATGCTTTAATCGCCAAGTGGTGTATATTAACGGTGTAAATGAAATTCAGCATCACTATCAATTGCCATCTACTTCCAACAAAAATAAACTGTTTTCCATAGTCGACCCACTCATCTCACTCCTTTGACCAGCTAGACTCATGTGAATGAGCACGCACTGAGATCTGTGATAGGATTCTCATTTGAGCTGGCTCAGCTCACTCTCCACACCGGTCATTTCGGTAGCGTTCAGTTTACCGAACCGAACGCATCTTTAGACCAGTCTGAGTTCGCCTGGTATAAGTAGCGTATGAGATAGGAATATTTTCAGACAGATTAAGGCTGGATATTTCTCGATCAAACATGTAGTTACGATGTATTTCAACCATAACTTTGGATGGAATATTCTTCATATCATGCGACGAATCGATGATGATGGAACCAAGAAAAGAATAGCCCGCCAGTGTTTTATAAAGAGGATGGGACTAAAGGAATCAGCGCCATTACAAGGCCGAGTTTACATCGAACTAATTTTTTTTCCCCGCTCGAGGGATGGGTCTGTGAAGCGAATTAATATGCGACCGACTCCATGCTAATCTTAACTGCGGCCCTGATTGGTCTCAAAGATAAGACCCGACATCACACTCCAATTGCGGAAGTCCCGACCCCCCTGTGAGTTATGCAGCGTGACTCTACATTCGGTCGCGAGCGAACTTCTGATGACAGACAGAATACGAAGGAGGATCTGCAACCAGGAAATGTTGAATGTCAAAATTAAGTTATGGTGGAATATGTGCGGGGGATGCTCGCAAAAATGGTCTTGACCCGGCACTGATCCCACTAAAATTATTAATAGGCCGCAATGCGTAATAGAGCAGCAGTGCATCTTTTTTAGCTCACTTGTGGCTGATCACTTAGATAATCCGACATTGCACAGTGAAACGAACGACGAGTAATGAACAATAATAACTTCGCCTTGAATTTTAATTCTTGCTTTAATTATTTGTTAATTAAACTTGTGATATTTGAGCGGTGGTCCGATAGCGATCCCAAGATAATATTATCAGTGGAGGTGGGTTAAAGGAGGGGTGAATAGCATATTTATCTTTACAAATTTTAAACGATGTGCCGTTGATACAAGTTACATGTAAAGGCCTTTTATCGGGCTTTACTTTGATATTCAACAAATTATAATTTAGGCCGCAAACAATATCTACATTCTCAAACACATAATTTGAAATGACATTCTTTACTTAAGTATCTTATTATAGATAGATATAGTAGATAATTATGTCAAAATGTCATTTCAAATTATGTGTTTTTAGAATGTATAATTGTTATCGGCCTAAATTATAATTTGTTGAATATCATATTAAATCCTGATAAAAGACCTTTAAAGTTAAACCTGTACAATGGCATATCGTTTCAAGATCAAGTGGTAAAAGTACCTCTATCTTGCATCATAAGTAAAATTTGAGAATTTTGTAAATTGTTAATGTATTATAGCTCAGCATTGGATGATAAAAATGTTTAGTATATCTGGTTATTTCTATGAGCTCTTTCAGGGTGCCAAGCTTTATTAAAATCAATGGTGTGGTTGTGAGCAAACTCGCTTTGGCATGGAATGATCCATGGAGGACATATAAAGCGAATAATTGCGTTAGCAAAGGAAGAATTGAAGAAAATGCGGGAAATGATAAGGGGAAAATCTGAAAAGACATCATCATCATCTGACAAGAGTAATTACCGGTTAAAGGTAGATTATAATGAAAGTGAGAGAAAATCCAACAGATTCTTATCACATGCAGTGCCCTATCTACCCCCGGTATTTCTTTCTTTTTATCTCAGCTTAATTTCTACCTTTCTTCATTCCGTTCATAAAACCTATTCTCTTTTTCCCCCTTCCCCGCTTGCCCAACATCCTTCCCTCCATCACGGCCCTCAGCAAACCATCACCCTTCATTAACCCTTCCGGCCACCTACCCTGCCTTCGCCCAATCTCATCCAGAAGTTTCTTATCCTCAACAACTAGGTCAAGCACTTCCTCATTTGTGTTCCTTTCCGTCCACCGCACCTTCTCCACATTTAGAAAATTTAGTTTAGACTCATAGAGGAAGCATTGTGCTGCATTAGCTCAGAAACTTGGTCGTTGCAGGTGAAATAATATGAGGGTCGACTTGAGTCCTTCGTAGATGGTATGGAGAAGGATGGAAAGGATAGGCTACATGGAGACGAAGACGAGTGAGGGAGTCTTATACGGATGTGGTTGGGAAGGCAAAGAGGCTGATAGAAGAAATGAGGAGAGGGAACAAGTGCCTACAGGAGATTCTGACGGCGGCGTGCTGAAGAGGGTGACTGTGGAAACCCAATTAGGATATTAAAGCGAAACATCTCCGTTAGGATCTCATGATCTTGAGTGGTACTGCAGCCACCGCATAAGTGATCTTCAATCTATGGCTCGCGTGGCACCAGGTGGCACGAGAAAGATTTGTTGGTGGCTCGTCAGGAAAAGGACGATTAAATTAATATGTCCGATATTTTATGACCTTTTTTTGAAAAAACTTTTATGAATATAAATTTTTATCTGTAATGCTCTTATTATAATGAATATTAGCTACAATTACTTATATTACTCGTTTGATTATCAAACCAAAGTTATAAAAATCATTTCTATCAAAGCTATGTTAACTATTGATTCCCTAAAAAGGTATTTCGACGTGTAATGACCGGTCCCGTACATGTGAACGATACTAAAGAGCTGGAGGGATAAGTACCGTTCCTATTTGCGGGTCCGTTCATGTCATTGCATGATATCATATTAATACATTATCCTAAATGCATCATTGACCGAAATAAAGGTGAAAACTTATGATTGGTACGAATCGTAATTAAATTTTATGCAAAATAGGGCACGCGGAGACATTTCTTTTGCCGAACGCTGCACTAGGCCAACACAATCTCAAAAAAAATTTCTTATCTCCCTCCCATCCATAATCGTAATGGTTCTGAGGGATCCTTGGACTTCTTGTGTGGTGTGAAGGTAGTTCAGTGGATCCGTCGTGGTGAAGAGGGTGTTTGGCGGGCAAAGGAGAGGGCAAGACTAGCAATTAATTAAGCGGTGAGTGTGGGGGAGGCCTCGAGAAGGGTGAAAGGGAAAAGGGCTCGTGTTTACAAAATGACTGAGGAGAGACGCTGTGTGGAAAGAGTGGGAGGAGAGGCGTTGCCATGGTGTGGTGTTCTTGAGGTACAATCGATATAAGGACGGCTTTTACGAATGTCCGCGAGCAGTACGTGTGTACGTTGCCATTTGGATATGAAAGGGCTGACCTACTGGGGGGGGGGAGAGAGATGAAGGGAAGAGGAGGGAACGGCTCGTTTCCTAAGTGCACCGAAAAAGAAAGCAAGCGAGAAGACGAGAATATTTTCATCCCTTTATTTTATTTCGCTATTTTTCTTAACGACCCGACTCCTTCAGAATTTTTAATGCGGGGCCTCCTCAGGCCTGCCACTCTGGTTTTCTTGATTCGCGCCGAAACTTATGCGAGATAATACATGGATATACAAAATTATATATGTATGTACACTGGGACGAACATCTAGCATCTGCCAAGCATAAATTAGTCGCGTTGTGGAAACTCTCAGCGTTCGAGAAATTTGAACGATATTCACTCAATAATGATGTACTAAAAATTTATGATATCATGAGATTGATGTCATTTTTTCATATCCGTCTTACTTATAGAAAAACGAGTCCTCCCTCTGATAAAATCTAAGTCCTACCTTACCTTGCGGAGTAGTTTTCACAAGGAAACTTGAAATTGAGAAAAATAAAAGGCAAAATAGGCAACATATGTGAATTCAAATTATGGGAGGAAATTTATCGTATGTTTTTTCCCAAAAACGCGCTCTTTACTCAAATAATATTTGTCGCCCGAAGAGGCGACCTTGAGGGTAATTAATCGTGTATCGTACCCAAAATGGAAGTATAGTTTATCTACTGCATTTACCATTCAAATCCCAGGCAAGTTTAAAACTATCAAAATGAAACTATCTTATGGTTAAGAATAATTGTCTGATAGTTCATCAGGCAAAAAATAAAAGTAATCGAACTTCACCTATATTTCAAAGTTATGTAATCATGTACCTAAAAATATGTTCCCATAGCGTTACTTGTTCATAAAATATTTTATATTTTTCGACCTAATTCTTTTCCAAAAGGATCGAGGAACAGAAACACTTCGCTCTTTAGCGGTTGCCATGTGCATCGTGAGAAATATAATTCCCTGCTCTGCTGTTTCTTGGATGTTGATGACCTACAACAGTAGTGTACGGTATCTTTCGCTAAAATCCAGGTCAAAACTGAAACTCTGAAACACCCTTTGTTATCACTTAATTATACAGTAACGGTGCACATGGTGGATACACAGCATATTATTGACTATTAGTACACGGAGCAGGTCTTAACTTGCATTGGTTGCATTGCAACTTCCTGCAAAGCGCAGTTCAAACGAAGGCGCACTTTGGTGGAATAATTAATAGGTACAGCATACTCTTTGGCAACGTAATGCTACTTTGCAGCGCTTTATCAACTGCGAACTGTACGCCACACATAGCGTATGCTCCCATGAAGCTACCTTGAGTGATGTTGATTCATGAAGAAACTCAGTATTCCTACTCGAATATAAATACAAAATAGAGTGAAACTTGTCGTATGCGGAACCTGTGCAGAACAGAAACCTGTCTTATCCGGAAAAAAATTATGGTTCCGGCCGGGGTTGTAGGGTTTACGTACATTTTTCCCTCGTGCTACGGAAGCTATAAGTATCGGAAACTGAATTGAGTCCCAGAACATGAGAATGTTAGTTTGACGGATTTCCATAAAGAATTTACACGGAAAAATTGTATCTCAAGCATTTAAAGGAAAAATTCATATCGTTGAATGCGAGAGACTTTATAAGATTTGGCAGACTGCAGTCTGATTTAAGTTAACTTGATAAATTTCACTCATTGAATGGAGCAGTTGGCATTTCAGAAGCTTGTATTATACGAAAATGAAAGAAAAAACAAGCGTTTAACCCGGAATATGTGCATAGCTTGTTAAACTATTACATTGTTCTGTTGAAATGAAAAACTCCGTACACAATACGTGACAATGCTTTCTCGTCATTTCGTATGAATTTTGACTAACGAAATAAAAACAATTTGGGAACCTCATGTCATAGACTTTACACAATGGAATTGTAATTTATTCTATATCTGATCCTGAATTTAGCGAAAACTGCCTTTAGTGGAAAACTCCCGTGGTCCTCAGGGGTCCCACCAAAGACAATTTTCACAGCGTAAGATATGAGCATCATATAGAGCATGATATTTATAAGTTAGCGAAATTTTAATCCTGGGGAGAGATGACGAGAATACATGAGGGACATGCGAGGTTTGGGTATGATAAAAGCCGGAGAAAGTACGATGGACGGAGAGGAAGACAAACAAATAAGTTCTTGGTATGGTACAGGAGGGAAAAAATTTGCTCGAGGATATCAAAAGTAGGTGGATGAAGAAATAAATTGGAGAAGAAGATTGATTTGAATGCCGTTTTGGGAGGTAGATTGCTGGGAAATAAGGGAAGAGGGATTACAAGAACAGGCATTTCGTGTGCTATTATGAGAGGTAAGGAAGTATGCTGAACCGAAAAGGGACTATTCGAGAGGTCATACGACGAAGAAGCAGTGCAACCCTAGTATGGGTGAGAATAGCAGAGATCTATCGAAAACCTACCATACCTGGTAAATAGATCATCATAATCTTGGATAAAATTGGTATAACAGCTGCGGATGACTGCCACTTAATACTCCTTGAATCGCCTTGAGTCGTACAGCTGTGACGAATCACGTGCCATAGTAAGGATGGTCTCGAAGCGTGATGACGAAGATGAAGGCAGAACACAGCTATTTTGGAAGGCGGAGTAAAGTCCCCGCGGGTTCGAATCCCGCCTGGGTAGAATATTTAATATTAGCATCATCAGGGCTTAAGGTGAGAGCATTTTGTTGTTATGACAATGGTAACAAATATGTCACGGTTCTTCGTTGTTACCATACATAAAGATCTTTGTTACCATTCTCTTAGCAAGAAAATGCTCTCACTTAAGCCCTGATGATGCTAATATTAAAGAGCGAAACGTTGGCAAAATGAAGTTAAGATTATTTTACAAACATTGGCCAGCTCTCAATGAAATACGCATATGTTTAATTAAACCTATGCGTATTTTATTGAGCCGGAATATGGGCCGGCCTCGGTGGCAGCAGGGTAAAGTCCCCGCATGCCAAATCGAAGGGGTTCGCGGGTTCGAATCCCGCCTGGGTAGGATATTAACACCTCCCAGGCCATGGTTGTGTGTGATCGCCCATTTTATAATAAATATCTAGTAATTGGCGTTTGCTGTTAGATATATAGAAATTATTATTATTATAAACGTGGTCATGAACTAACGCAACAAATCGAGTTATTAAGGAATTATGAAGAAGGGAAGCGGTTAAATGAACAGAGAATGGAGTGGAGAGATGCAGACGACCAATCATCGGATTGAAGACTGCTGATGATGATTAACGTACATGATTGAGTTACTTAAAAGTTGGTTATTAGGGAATACCATTTACCCTTTTTGTTTCCACGGCACTGTCGTGACGTTAATGACATACATGGTGGAGACTCAGCCGGACACAGCAAGAGCAAGAAAGCTACTGGAGACTGGTCAGATAAAGGTACTTTGGAAAATCACGAGCAAAACATTAACAGACAAAGAACGAAGCGAAAATATAAGAAAAGCTTGTATGGTAAAAAATGTTAGCGAGTGGACCATGAAAAGAGAGCGTGAATGGAATGATCACCTACATCGCATGGGGGAAGAAAGAATGGTGAAAGTGGCACGTGATAAGTTACCGTTGGAAGAAAGAAGTTAGGGAGGCCAAAAAATAATAGGTTTGATAATCTTGGCATAGAAAAATTATGAAGGCGAAGGGTCGAAAAATGAACATGCAAACTGCCTACTTTACAAAAGGGAGAAGAAGAACGCTGTCGTCGAAGATAAGACGGGCTCGTCAATTGACTAGTTCTCGAAGCTCAAAGAATTTCTCGGCGAGGACGGTGTGGATCCTCAATATTTAGTTAATGCCTGAGAACGTCTCGCGCACCCATATTTTCGAAAATTACATTCCGATTATCGCATTCGCGCATGGAAAGGCAAAATTTCCATTAATTTTTCATGATCCTCAATATCCGGTAATAGCTCTGGGTCGTTAACCACATCAGTTACCCCCGCAGATGTTTTCGAAGTGCTCGCATGTTTTGGGACAAAACGGACGTCCATACACTCATACTGTAAACTGGAATCGATTCCGGACCTATAAAAACTTCAGAAATGGCCTAACGGAGGCAATAAGTATTCCGAGATGGGGAAATGTCTAAATATATTGCTACTACTCTCTGCGATCGCTCAATAAAATAATTAAAATAAACAAAAGAGGTGCTGCGCTCGTGTGTAAAAAAATCATTCGTATTAACGTTTCCCCATTGATTGGTCATAAATATTTACAAGAGATGGCGTACGAATACGCCGCCGCTGCCCGGCTAGCAAACTAATTAATGAAGCCGTCAATTTCCCCCGGTCCATTCTACAGCGTGTGATACATCGTCCCATCGTTTACCGCAGAGAAGATGAAAATGGGAGATGTCAACTTTTTGACGTGGTGCGTTATTTATTTATCAACGGCCGTTCCATGGAGAGACGGAGAGAGAGAAAGAGGTGACTTCCGTAGCTCGATTTTCAGGGTGATACGCGTTCGGTTTCAAGCAATTGCAAATTGAATGGCACGAAAAAATATAAAAATTCAGTACCCACTTATTTCGGCAGAAAAGAGCGGACGGTGACAGAAAAATAGTGAATGCCCTGGGGTGTTTTCGAAGTAAATTATTTCACTGCGCGAGAAAAAACGAGGTCATATTCATAAAGGAAGTCGGTTAAGTACCCACTGAAAATCGGAATTTGTTCGAAATGCTAGTTTGACAACCATGAAATTCGCTCTTTGAAATTAAAAATAATATATATGACGAATTCAGAACTCAGTTCGCTTCAATTCTGCATTCCTCCTTCTAAAATCGAAGTTTAACTCATGTTGGTATAAAACAGTTGTGTGGAGGACGAGAGAATTTAACAAATACCCGGATTCCGTTGTGAGAACGAACGTTTGAAATTTCGGCGAGATACATCAAGTTCATTTGATCTGGGGAGTTTTGCTCTTTGACGTATGAACAACCACGGACCAAAATGACGATGGTGACTAATTAGCTTCAATTTAGGAATTTATGATTTCAGATTACAGGAAGGAAGTCTTCCATTAAATTACAATTGAAGGGGTGTCTTGCACTGAATACAGTAGTATGATAAAGAATTGGCTCAATATTGGTTGGACAGCAAATATACGAGCCTGGCTTTATTTGCTCTAATTAAGCTCGAATGAAGATAATATGCACGTAGGTAAAACGTGTGTTTAAATTCATTGTACTGCAGAAGATAATTATCTCTATGGGAATTGACTCAGTGAAAGCGTCTTGCATTCTCGTTAAAATATTAGCACATCTAATAAAATGTCTAAAGGATGTTTAATTGTTAAGCAATGGTGTTCCGGGAAGAAATTTTATAGGCATTTCCTAGAGGCTTATGTAGTGCTTCAAAAAATATATTTCACCAAACGGAACCAGTTTTGCCTGTTAATTAACTCAGGGGGAAATACTTATTTGGATATATTTCGTTCTAAAAATGTAAAACGGATCAAAAAAAATGTTTTCACTTTTTGGAGGCCTCTGATTGGTTTAATTCATGCTTTTGGATAGAAATTTAGAGCATGCTCTATTCTTTGGTCCATATGGAATTGTATACAAAACTAAGACATTTGTCTTATCGTCTTAGGACATTTGTCCTATCGTTCTGAAAAAGTAAATAAATGGGTAAAAGCAACCATACTTTTCACAGGATTTCCGGACGGAAGAGATGATTACTGTATAAAGATAAAATGGTCAGGACGCTGATGTTGACTTAAGATGGGAGAAGGAGTGATTTGGCTCTCGTTATTAGGCCAAAATCGATTTAAAGAGCATTATTTAAAAATTAAAATTACAAATAAATGTTTCGTCAACTTTCTAATCGTGCCAGGGGCGTATTTATGGGGGGGGCCAGGGGGCCCGGGCCCCCCCCGAAATAAGGCCGCATGGCCGCGGCGAGGGGCGCTCGACGCATGCATGGATACCTACACTACAGCTGGTCGCCGCTAGCCAGCCGGTCGCCCCCCCCCCCCCCAAAGTTATAACCTATAGTCGCTACTGAATCGTGCTATCGTATCACCGGCGGGATTCTCGAAAATTAATGAAATAACTGACGCCTGGAGTTAGGTGGTGTCAAACGGTGAAATGCTTTGCCAAAATATTGGTCACACGGGTCTTCAGTATCGTGTGACAATCAGAATTTTAAGAAAATTAAATTTGATCATAATTACTTCCGAATGTTTAGCAAACGTAATTTGGACAAACTAAGAACAAAACTGCCTACAAAACCTGTTCCAACTGATTGAAAACCGCAATGTTTACCAGTGCTGAAAGCTCTGCGTGAATAGTCAAAGTTTGGTAAGAATAGGACAGTATGGAGGAAATTATCAAAACAGCCAGTGTTTTTAGGTCTGATGGAAATCTGTGTGTGTGTGCTTTATGAATACAGGCGCTTCTAAATTTTTTTGACAAAAAACCAGCCTCAGGGAGGATAGCTTCTAAATGGCGCTCTCTGTACTCGCTGGTGAACAATGCGGTCTTGAGTCGGTTGTTAAAGATTTCAAGCCGGTTTGGCTGTGCATATCAAAAATCAAAAGATTATCATTAAAAAAGATGGCCAAAATAAATATGGACGGGAGAAATTCTCTAAATACTCGTCCAGTGGAGCTATTGCTTTAAACCCTCACGGATTTTCTTAACTTCGATTATATACACCGCTGAGTTTTGGCAATAGTTTATTAAATGCAAACAGATGGCTTCCGGTTCACTCAATGTTTTTATGAACGCCACAAGGTTGTTTCATTAATTTGACCTTATCGAGGTTAATTTTGCGCCTGTTTCCGTGAATTGGACTTTGTCGAAAAGGATGGAATGTCGAGAAGGCCCATAGTCTAACGTTCAACCCGAAGGACGGAGTACTGTGCGTTGAGAGCTCTCCCATTAACATTCAAGTAGAGTTCGAGATTCTTTGGAACCATTCTGCCCCGGCTAGGATTAAACTTCCGTAACCTCCGGGAAACCGTTACTCAAGCTACCACACCAATCCTCCTCAACATTGTATTCACGCGAAATTCGTCCAGTAATGTTACATGAACTGTAATGTGTTTTTTACTCCCTTTATACACTACGTTTACCAATCGATCTCAGATCGATCTGACTGGCTCAGCTCGGTATGGTAAACGGAGCGCGCTGGCCAGATCGATCTGAGAAGCGAGCCGAGTCAGCCCGCTTTCCCTAACCGGTCTGAGATCTCAGATCGATCCGAAGAGGTCGGAGCGTGGCGCTCATCGTTCTTCTTTTGTTTGCCGATGGTAAACAAAATATAATCGATATCATTTACGGCGTGACTTGTTGCAAGAAGGGAAAGGAGAGAAGTGTGCGACTGAAATATGCAAGAAATCTCAAAATAATTCAAACTACTGAAATCGATAGTTCAATATCGATATTTTCAGACCGTGTTGGTAAACCAGGTGATCTCAGTCAGCTCCCTGCTGAGCTTTCAGATCGGTCTGAACTCAGACCGATCTGAGATCGATTGATAAACGTAGTGATATATTAGCTCACGCTGTCTGTCTGCTTGTCTGTGTACGTACAAACCCATTCCCCCTCTCATCCAATCGATCTGAAATTTGGTCCATTTGGACTCCTTGTGACCAACGATTAATTTTAACAAACCCACACACACACATACACACACTGACTTAATTATATAAAAATGTATTTTTTATGAAAATGAAAGAGAATTTAACACCCGTTTATCTGCTAATCCTTGCAAGCAACCGGTAGTCCAGGGGTAAGGTAGTGGACTGTGGAGCTGAAGGTGTGGTGTCCCTGCTAGGGAAATTTTTTTTCTCCTTTTTTTCTTTGCCATTTTCACTTAAATCTTCATAAATTTTGTTTTCATCATGACATTACCCTCTAAACCTTTTTTTTGCAATATCTTACTCGCTAATTATTCATTAAAGACGGCGACCAAAGCTAGCACTTGAGATGTGGGAGATGGACCGTGGTGAGCCAACAACTGTGATTATCGCTATTGAATGTTCAACAATGAATATACATGTCATATATCGAATTACTAATGTTCCAAATGGCTGTCGAATGTCTGAATAATTTGTCATATAAGTGAAGATAGAATGATTTCCTTTCACAAATTAAATTTATTAGCAAAGTGATAATACAATATTTAATGGCAAAGATGCCACAAAACAATGAAAAAATATAATAAAATGCACTGAGAATATGAGACTTTAAAACGTGACGTAATGCGTATGAAAATAAAGGGAGTATAATCAAAACTTTGTTTTTGTGAGGCTATTTTTTTATCAGTCATTTTCATATTGTACGATTGTTTTCATTAATTATTATGGCACTTTGAAACTTCCCGTAGAAACTTGAATATTCCCATTCGCTAACCTACCCCAGCCCGATCCAATTAATTATTATTATTCTAGCCTTTCTTTCTAGACTTAATTGCTTTTGAGTTTAATTTGAGGAAAAAGGTTCAAATATGTACAGCTCTGTTGATATGAAGAGGTAGGCAACACTTTTTCCACAGCAAGGATGTGTACCAGTGATTAGTTTGTCGGAAATTAAAATTTAGCAACTAATTACCCATTTACCGTGATTTCAAATGCGTGAAACGTTACGTGCGCCAGAAAAATAGGAGAACTTCCCCAAAAACAACCCCACCTCTAACAAAATAGGTAGCCATGATATGTGACGTCACTGGGCAGTACCGCATCTGTGCGTTAATTATAGGAAAAGCGAAACTTGGTGGCACTCACCAGCGGAGGATTAGAGGACACTGACAGTAAACCAAGCGTTGATGAGCTGACAAAGTTATCGAAGGACTCCCTCTGCAGGGTCCATCAGGGAAAAAGGCCTCTCGGCCACCGCTTCATCTCATGCATGCTTTCCTCTCCTTTGCGTCATGATCTTCACAACCGAGTGCCACCAAGTTTCGATACACCTATACATTGCTAATAACGGATCTGTCGATCCACGCGCGAAAGGCAAATAAGTTCACAAAGCGTTAGGTAAGGACTTGAAGAAAAGTAAGCTGAGGCCAGTTATAACATATATCCCAAAATTATACGCCTGTTAATTGAATTCCTGAAACAAGGCAAAGACTAAACTTTGCCGAAATAAGAGAACTGAAGGCACAATTGTAAAATATAAATAGTTACTGAATAAAGTTATACGCATGTACAGCAATAATAAGAGCAATGTTTATAGTGATGCAGTGCGGATTTTACTGCCTAATGACGCCAAAATAAAACGAAAAGGGCGGCTTTCCTTTTTCAGCGCTGCTGTCTAGAAATATGTCCTTCTCGTGCGTTTAATAGCCAGGTTGATGTTTACTACGTCTATCACTATATATTATCGTCTAATATTAGTTTTTTTATTTAAGCATTCTACCGAAAAAAATGAAAAAATAGTATTCCACCCTGTTTCACGAATGAGAAAAGAATGATTCGTCATTTAACGTGGTATAAAATTCACTAGTTCATAATTAACTTTGTGGTATTCCATTATGTTTGTAGATGAATATCTTTTACTAATACCACTTTTATTAATTAAAGTGGTATTAGAGGGGACATGGGCTGCAGAACTTTCAAAATGCTGCGAAACGGGGAGTAAGGTTGTTTAGTTGGAGGCTCAGAAAACCTTTCTAATGGCAGCCAACACAGACGCTTCGAGAAATGGGATGACTAACCACTATCCGCCGTCCCGATTCGACTAGTCTCGCAATGAGACCTCAAGATAGAGCCTCTCTCTCATTGCCTCACTCCCTTCTGCTCCGTCTTTTCCCTTCACCCACTCCACTTCTACCGCCTCCTCTTGCCGCGCAGGTCTGCGCCAGGAACTTTTGTGAGACATATAACCTCATTGAAGTCCTGGATGTGAAGTCGCCGGCTGACCCTGCCGAAATCGCACGCGACGTGAAGTCTTCTCGGGGTAAGGGCTCGGTGGGGAAGGGTTTCGTGGGGCTTGGACGAATATTCGTTTAACTTTCCATTTTCCCTCTCCGAGCGAAGAGACTGTGGTAGAGATATGAGATAGGAAGATGGAGAAGTGTGGAGAAGGAAGAATCGGCCGAGGTCACAATATTCTTATAGGTGGGGAACTGCCGTGCTACTATCCTCCTTAAGGTTTACTGTTGTCTATCCATCGTAATAGCATAGTTGACGGTTAGATATTCGACCTATAAGTAAACGCCTATAATGCTGGATAGGGAAGCGAATGACTTGGTAGCCAATATGGTAGCTTTGGTTTACAATTTATGGTTGCGACAACATCGTTTACTTCTCATTAATTTATTTCCCTATTCAGTATATTTTATAGGATTAGAGTATTTAAGGTGTGGTTGAGTGTTGTTAAGGAACGAGGCGTATTTTGCCGCAATGATAACGCTACCTCAGCATTTTACGTTACTACAGTACAGAACGGTGGAAATAGGATTTTCACTCGAGTGGTAATGCTGATTTCCTCATCAAATTTCCTCAACTCGTTCTCCTCCGTGATTATTAGTTGAACCTTTCACTATAATCACTCGACCTTGCCTGATTTTTGTCGGCTACGGACTTTTTTATTTTTAGTTAACGAAGTAGTTACAGCTAGCTTCCACTTTGCAAGTCGAATTTCATAATTGTGAGGAATATTCCGATTTTAAAATTAAGTTCTTTACAGTGTAATGCACTTATGCTTAAGTAACTGGAAAAAGGTTTCCTGTCATACATTTACCGCAATTTCCCCGAAAGCTGAGCCTACGGTTGTCATCTTTTATCTTCGTAGGATGTGAGAGGAATAGCAATAACTTTTTCAGGAAATAACCCATCGCAAAAGTTTTTATTGTTTTTTCTGCGTAATTCGCTATTGATTTCTGATAACTGCGGTTTCCCCGTCCGAACATAATCATAGTCAAAAGCTTTTCACGTCCGAAAATCGCCACATTGCTGCCATCCTTCCCACTCGAGGAACTCTTGAACAGAACCTAAAGAGGGCAGCATTTGTGTCCAGTCATTTGTGGGGGCGGTCGAATGATATGAGGGGCTACCCTAGAGAATCTCCAGGAAGATGGCGATGGAGACTCGAGGACAACTCCTGGAAACCTATAGGGACATTGCTCCCAGATGTATGGGAAGCAGTGAGAGCTCTCGATAGGTGTGGATGTTCAACCGGTTGTGGAACGCAGAGGTGCTGCTGTCTCCGAAATGCGTTGTACTGTACCCCAGCCTGTCGGAATTGCAAGGGAGAATGAAGCAATAAGTGATAGAACTTAAAACTAATTCTGTTGTAATTATGCTGAAATTGATGTAAGATTTTTTTAATTTAAAAAAATGCTGGCAAAGTAGGCCTGTGGTTTTCCTCTAAAATAATACTGTGGTTGCCTTCCTCTGAGAGTCCTCCGTCTTTCCCCTTCACCCCCCCCCCCTTCTACTTCCCCTCCTTGCCGCACAGGTCTGCGCCAGGAACTTAAGGGGCTACCCTTAAGTTCCTGGCGCTTGCGGGTTAATAAACCTTTTCCACATACACAGTTACCATGGTGTCTGATTTGGCAAGGATCGTGAGTGATCGTATGGGTAAATGTTAATGCTCATATAAATTATTCTGCCACTTTTAAGTTTGAAAACTGTTATAAAGTTTCTACGTTGTCTGTTAAACTTATCTTTGGCTGATAAGTTTTCTCTTCTGCGCGTTTTAACAATACATTCTTAGGTGACGGCGGCCGTCACTCATTTTTTTGACGTATTTTTCGACCGCGAAGTACGTTAAGTGCTACAGCTCTCGCGAAAGCTTATGGCGTTCGGATGCGCGGCGTTTGGGTTGTCCACGTCATACAAATTCCATTTTTTGAATTGCAATCATTCGTGGCACAAATCACTTGTCTTCGCTTTCCCCTACGTCCCTTTCCCTTACCCCTTCCACCAAAATTTACCCCTCCACGACGTCTTCTTCTGCACATCCGAACGCCATAAGCTTTCGCGAGAGCTGTACCTAGTTGTCCGATCCACTTCGAGAGTATGACCCAGACCCAATATCGACTGTAACTTATGGTATATACATATAGTTTGTTTACCTGAATTGGAACACGGCTATGGTTATCTTGTGCTGATCTGTTGTGCATTAATTTTTTTCAGAGGTCCGAACTCATGGCGTGGCGTATTATGCCTTCTCGAAGGAAGAGAAATCCCGCCAGGCCGAGCAGGAAGAGCTACGGAAGCTGCGCGTGGAGACGGAGAAAGGTCAGACTGCGGCGTCGGAGTTGAGGGCTCGCCGCCAGGAGCAGATAGCGGCGCGGCTGAAGGCGGCCAGGGCCCGAAAGAGGGCCCGCGAGGGTCTCCCGCCCGAAGTCGAGGAGGAAGAGAAACCTACCGGTAAGACCCATCAATCTCATTGTGCCCACTGGATCCGAATCTAATCTATTGGAAAATAAAAGTCGGGTGTGGCTACATCGAGGATACACAGGCTGTGGCTTGTGCGCGAGTACATTTACATCAGCGGGTGCAGTGGTAGCGAAACATGGAGGCAAGTGCTAAGAAGACCCATTTTATTACCTACACACTTCCTCCGCATGGTAGAGTAGTCTCCGCGTTTGGTTGCCATAGTTCCCAAGGTTACCTTCGTTACCAACTTCAAAATGCTCAATATGTTGTACACACCAACTACAATCATCACTATATTGCTAATTTTTAGATGTTTTTTTCAATGGGCTGCTGACTTGATCAGCGTATTATGATGCCGCTTTTTTTGGATCGTAAACATGTTCGTGTAACGCACTACAGACGCTTTCCCGCCATCTCAGGATAAAATTTTGTTGGTTGCTAAGTGCTGTCCTCTCCCCGTCGCTCCTTTTATAACCCTTTCCACGTGTACCTTCGTCATGCATTGATGAGGAATGTTTTCCCGGTAATTTCAGAGGACCCATTGAAGGAATTAACATTCCAGACAGATATATTGAATGTGGATTACCCGTGTCCTAATGCTACATTATTTCGTAATTATGGTAGGATATGGCCGTGAATCCGTACCCGGAATAATTTATATATGCCAGTCCCTAAGTTTTTAGGAAACGAAATATCCATCCTATTGAATAATGACAATAACAACTGTTTCAATCCACTGAGTTTTTGCTGGTACCTACTACTAGTTTCAACGCTACGGCGTCATCACCAGGTGCAAGCATTAAAATCATAGCCAGTGGTATATAAAGCTACCATTTTCTGTTACACGTACCGCTGGCTATGATACCGCTGACCTGAAAGGATTGAATTCGTCCATCCTCTTCTTCAATTAGATTATTTCTTCCATGAGTCAATTGTAATTGCGGTTCTGCTGCAGGTTGCTTGGTTAGTTTTTTTTTAGAGAGGTAACTTATCTTCACCAGCAGTCACCAGCATCTCTACCCCGGTAAACTGGAAATCGTGTGAACGCATGTTGGTTAGATCCGTCATGTTAACATTCAGTCAACCCAGGCTGATAAACGTACCCCAAATCAGTTGGATTCCTTGCAATTAGAGAATATGCCTGCCACACGTCCGCCGGTATTCGGCTTGTCTCGTGTAACAATTGAGGTACGCGTACGCCCAGTTGGAATCCCTCTACGTGCGTGAATTTCATGACTTCGATCGTTTTTCGACGTGCAATCGAATTGTCCCGTCTGACTGGATTATTTATTTGATTGTGACGTGAATGTAAAGTAACCAACCGATCAGCCTTAAAACTCCCGAATAACCCCATTGTTTTTTTTCAAAATCATACTCGAGTTTACATTTATTATGAATATTTATAACTAAAATACAAGAATGATTACTACCATGCACCTTTTGATAATTCTGGTGAAATCAAATCATTTAGGTGCGTGGATACATTTTTGAAAGAGTCCGACACCTATATTTATGGTCTCTTTGGTGACTGGAGTTTGTTTAATGTTTCTGAAATGACATTAGCTAAAACAAAAATATGCATCGATGCAATTGCCACTCAGATGATATTGACGTTTAAGAAATATTTATTTATAGAATTATGAGTTCATAAAATATATTGTGTATATAACTATTTATTTCCTTTTTTTAATAATGAACCAATCTCTTCAAGTTGGGCGATGGAATTTATTTCTTACTCTTTTTATGTATTTGTAAATTGTGTTAATTTACACTTTGTTACTTGTACTAATAAGCAGCTTACTCACCTTTTTTGTTCTCATTAGAAAACGTTGAAGATGAAACCCTTACGATATGGCCAGATTGTAAAGCAGCCGAAATAGTCAAGGCAGAGGAAGAAGAGAGGGAAAGGAGGAAGGCCAAGATAGAGGAAGCTGAAGAAAAGAGGAGGAAAAGGTTGGAGAAAAGGCCTCTACCAGTTCGGCCATGGGACATGGGGAAGGAAGGTGTGGCTGGAGGAACTTCTACTGACCGTAAGTCTCACTAACATAAGCTGTTTCTCTTTGATATCCATATGATTTTCTTCCTGCGAGAAATCATTTTAATAGTATGGGAAAAGGAATAGAAATGTAATGCTTTGATGATGGCTCATTATTTTTATTAGCTAATCTAATTCTCAGTAACTAAAAGTATCTATTTCATGTCATTCTACCATGTTTTCCTAAATACAAGCTGGTAGTATATGTCAAATGAAATTATCCGTCATCTTCAATTCAAGCTCTGTAACAACTTCAAAAGTTGAAAGTTTTACTTGGTGGAAGGTCGTCATACTAATAGTGAAACCAACTTTGTAACTTCCTCAGTTTATTTCAACTGGTTTCGGCAGTTACGTCATCTTTTGGTACATTAAGATGGCGTACCTGCCGAAACCGGTGGTGTCATATAAAGGTGCGAGCGGGTGCGAACCTACATTATTGTGCGAGCTCATTTGGCTGGGCATTAACCGTGCAACTGTTAGGAGGGCGAGCAATTTTCTGGGAAGGGAAGCTGTGTATATTACAACCTATCTAGTTAAAAAAAGTGTTAAAATTCTTTTAAGATGGGTGCCAGCCTCGTGTGGTTCAGTTGCTCAGCTCTCAAATTGGTGCGTGCAACAATATGAAATGTGCATTTTATACTGTGTGAAAAGAAACGGACATATTCTCCATTATAAGTATCCCTGTCCATTGCATCGTCATCCATCGCATCGCATTGCACAGGGAAATATTTTCCATGATTTTCGTTGTATTATTAATTGTTCACATCTTGCATGGGGGTATATGGGCAAAAACAATATTGTAGTTTTTCTCATCACTGATTTTTAATTCCATTTCTTTATTTCCATTAGCAATGTCTCAAGAAGAATGGGTGAAGAAAAAGCGAGAGGAGAGGAACAAGGAGTTTGCCCCTCCTCCAGTGTATGATGTAGAGGATTCTGACTCTTCTGATGAAGTCACAGCCACTGACTCTGGCTGGAGTACATCTCATCTGCATGCTACCTCCAAAAAATCCCATGGATGGAAGAGTAGTGGCTCACACAAATGGAGGAAAGGCAATGTCAGTGCTAAGCGTCCACCAGCTGATGATTTTCATAGCAGAGCAGATGAAAAATCGAACGAAGAAGCAAATATTGGCGCTGGTCAAAGAAAAGGGGCAGAAATAGCACCCCCAGCAACATTTGAGTACTACGGTCCCAGCTCAAGCAAACAAAAACCTCAGGGAGTTAAACCACCAGATCAGGCTGCTTTGGATGATGCTATAAGTGCAGGGCTCTCCTATCTAAGGCAGCAAGCTGAGGAAAGGGATAAGCAGAAAGAGAAAGGCTTGTTAGATATAATTTAAGGTATCAGTGCTACAAATGCCATGTTTGTACTGATCGATTCTTTCTAGGTATAAAGTACCTATTCTAGCTTTTAAACAAAGACATCAACGCAGTCTTAATTTGGTGTAAAAGTACCATTGTTTGTCATTTGTGTAACTTGAAAATATAATTGTATAATTTAAAAGTACCTACCAGGTTTTTTGTTTGTATCATTATGAGTTTTTGTTGCCGAGGATGCTCATCGTATAATCGTAAAAGTAATGCTGTATTTTCCAAAACATAAGGTGATAGTTTGTTCAATCACACCTCGTTTAAATAATCAGTTGCCCTAAAATAGAAATTTGAAATTACAATGTGATCAAAGTAACGTTCGTACATGACAGCACCTCTTCTATCAGTGCTTAAATTATGACTACTATAATTCCAGGGCTGCTCTTCTGAATATGGGAATACTATTTCAAGATCACACTATTTTTCACTACAGATAACAGCCCTCGCCACCATTCTCAATCTAGGTGAGAAATATATGGCCTTAGTTCTGGATTATTATAAAACACATCGTTTCCCGTGTGCAAAGCTTCAGGTAGATTGAATCGTAATTCAGGCATCCAATGGCAAGCAACATTTATATTATTTTAGAAACCACTGGAGACAGCTTCGTCCTGGACACCGTGTGCATGGTACATGAAAATATTTATAATATAAATTATCTTATAGGATATGATACACATTTATCATCTATTACAATGTTCTTACATTGCAAACATGGTTGGCCTAGTTGAAAAATTCTAATTTAAATCATGAAAATTTTTCCTTGGGTTTTATCGAGATTTTGGCCAAAAGTAAATTGAACAACACTTGATTCCATATCCGATGTATCATGTGCATTGACGCACATCTGGGTTACAAAAATACTAAAGAATCCGCTAACGAAACAATATGAGTAGAAGGGAGATTATAACGAAGACCTCATGTTCTTTGTAACGTTTCCTCTTAGCATATTGTAAAATGAATCGCTTTGTTCACTTATTCTTATGTATTATTTTTGTAACACTGGTGTCTATATGTGTACCTGAATACAAATGAAACATTGGCTATGGGTTATGCTTTAGCTCAATTTATTTTTTACCAAATTCTAGATAATAAAGTGCAAACGAATTAGTATAATGGGGGATTACCATTCGAATGCTTTTTCGATGTTACCGTTCAAATCAAATTTGCAAAGTTTTTCATAAAGATTTACTTCGAAGAGTTTAAACTACAAAAAAGAGTTGCTTCGAAAAATTGAGGCCTGATAACCAAATTACTAATCGTAGAAAGTTGCATTTTTTTCTGTTTCCGAAAAATGATCACCGACGAAATTTCATCCATCGATCAAAGGAACGTGGTTCGATTCCCGGTGAAGACTGATATTTTTTTTCTAAGTATTTTCTAAATCGTTATAGGTATTGTTGTGTTTCCGGCAGAAGTGGGCATCTTCACTAAAGCCTTTTTAAGGCATCTTTTAGAATGGAATCGGGAAGAAGAAGCGATGGATGAAATGACGTCACGGCCGTTATGGGAACGTTGTCCGTCCATTCAACTTTAGACTCCTATACCTCTGGCAATATTTGGAATCTTTGATAGATCATTGGCAAATGATCATTTGCCATGGTCCCCTGCACGATAATGTAAAAAGCGAAAATCGTGATGAACCCCAATTACGGTCTATAGCAAGACCTCCGCTATTGTGAGAGATTACAGGGGCACTTTAATTTTACCCTATGACTTCCATACAAAAAAATCCGGCTTTGCAAAATGTGTAGGTATGTGTATTCTTCATGCTGGCCCTCGCGAAGGCCCTCATGGTGATGACTCCTGCCATTTTGAGACGTAAAAATATGAGCAGCAGAGATAACCGCTACAATTGTATCATAAAATGTAAGATGATATATTTACCCGCGCGTGTAGACGCATGACCTGTTTCCAGAACTAGTTCCGATAGCTAAAAATTGGCTACTTATGGACATGCGTTCATGCAAGTAGACTTATGTTAGTCATATGATGCAACTTACATCTACTCTCCGTATAAACAGGTTGTTATAGTAGCAAAGTGCCGATATTGTGAAAATACTCTGTACATGAGTGCATGGCATGTAGTGAAATTTGCTGCATAGCTTATTTAACTTGCACCTGCTAGTATGGGTATTCAATAGAATGAGTGGTATGCCAAGAACAGTGAGGTCTGGTTCAATTGAGGTTGCACTGTACCTAAAGGTTTGAATATCTACAGTGGTCAAAAAAGCAACCTCACAACTAAAGAATGTTTTCTTTTAACCCTGCAGTAGTCGCACCTTTGTTCAATTACGAATAGTCGCGAGTCATCTGTCAGATTATCTCAGTGTTTTTATTCAAATTTGTAGATATCAGTCTGTCTTTCATTTTGAAAACATGCTTTGGTTCCTGTAGAAAAGTGATTTCATAAATTTGACGTCATTTTAAAGACAAAACTATCATCTTTCCAATGACATCAAAATATTAGCCCCTTGCCGAACTACTCAAGGTATGCGACAGGGGTTTGTCTTTGAGAGGCCGTTTTCGAATTTCCCAGTCCTCTTGAGTTGTGAAAACAGGACATGCGAAACTTTGCTATTGTACCTTAATGACAATGATTGTCGAAACTATGGTTGGAAATCAAAAAGTATGGAATATATCATCATCATCAGAGTAATTTGCCGGTTAGAGGTAGGTTATGATGAAAGTCAGAGAATATCCAACAGACTCTTACACGTGCCGTGCCCTATCTACCTCTAGTATTTTTTTCTTCATCTCACAATCAGCATAAGTCATACCTTTCTTCATCCCGTCCATAAAACCGATTCTCTTCCTTCCCCGCTTACCCATCATCCTTCCCTCTGTCACGGCCTTCAGCAAACCATCGTCCCTCATTACCCCTTCCAGCCACCTACCCTGTCTTCCCCTAATCTCATCTATAAATTTCCTCTCCTCGCCCACCATGTCAAGCACTTCCTCATTTGTCTTCCTTTCCGTCCAACGCACCTTCTCCATCCTCCTACACACCCACATCTCGAAAGCCTTCAGCCTATTTTCGTCTTCCTTTCTCAAGGTCCACGTTTCCGCCCCATACAACGCCACACTCCATATCAAGCTCTTTACTAGCCTCTTTTTTACATCCTTACTTAAGGTCCCCGTCATCAGCTCCCTTCTATTATTGAACGCTTCCTTCGCTAGCGCTATTCTCCTCCTAATTTCTTTGCTACTATGCCCAGTTTCTTCTAGCGTACTGCCCAAGTAATTAAATTGTTCTACTTGCTCCAGTTTGTGACTTTTATTTCTTTAATTGCACCGAAAGCGTTTTAACTCCCTGTGGATTGAGAAATTCAGTTAAAAACAAATTTCACTTTCGGTTACAGGTAACTGATAAAATCTTTTCCTAGTACTTAAATTTTAATACATATATTTAATGTTGACCTAGCAGCGGTTGAAATTGGTTTCTTTTTGTTGTTTTCTACATGGCCACTGGCGAAACATTAAAATTGTTTCTATATTTAATTTCAAATTTTATGATGACAGTGCGTCGAGTATTAATAAGTTATCACTAAAGTTAGAATTAGTTAAAATCGTTCCGACTTAACGGCTCTAGTGACGAAATTGGCAAGTAGGTGAAGCCACTCTAGATGCTAGGGGATTGGAGGGGGTTACGTCCCATATTGGAGGGGAATTAGCGGCCACACTTCCCCAAAGCGGACACGGGAAATCAATCTTTTTTTGTTTTATATTTATATTAATCTCAATGGTTATTAGATATTCTTGATTCAAGTTACCGATAAATTTAATGTGAATTAACTCCATTCCTTGGTTATAAATTCTTATAATACTTCATAATCATTCTTTGTACTGCTGGCATTTATGGTGTCTTCTAATTACCAATGGCAACTCAGGCGATAGTAAAATAGTTTATTAGTTGGAAATCTTTGCTGTACCTTTTGGCTATTTCAATTTCCGTCTCTCTTCATCTTTTTCCCTCGTCAGAGAGAAAGCTTTTGGTAGAAAAAGTTTGCAAAAAGTACATATTATTAATGATTTCTGAGCTTTTACTATATCAGTGAGAATTTACATCATTTTCGTGGGTGTAGTATTTCCCGAAATGATTGGAGATAGAGAGATGAGGTAACGGGACAAGTACTGCAGCTGAATATCGAGAATATCCTTATCCCTCGTCTGAAACACTTCGCATTACCATCTACGGACTTTATTCGTAGGAGGTTTTGGTTTTTTGCACAAATACTTGCCCAGTCATCCGCGTACATAACTTGCGGGAACCTTGAGAGTCGTCCTTTCCACATATTTTTTCGCCTGACCACGCTAAAGGTTCCATAAATTACGTGTGAGGGTTGATTATTAAATGATTCCAGTCAACAGTACGAAATAGGAACAACCTCATCTCATTGGTGATATTTCTTCAAATACCTTAATCGCCTTATTGCTAGGTAATAAAAAACTATTCTTCACACTCTTTAGGATATCTTAACACTCCTTCGGATATTTCCTGTTTTGTCCTTAACATTTGGTATCGTTTGCCTTCTTTTACCACCCGATAGCATTTTTACTCTGGCGTAGAAAGCCCAGGCCCACTTCCCCCTCTTCCTGCAGCTTTTCCATTTCGTCGCATTTTCCCTTCCACCAGTCTTCTTCTGCCCTATTGGTCACTCGCTGGAGTTCATTATTCAATTCCTTGTACTTCCTGTTGCCTAGATCAGTGTTGACGTTTTTCCACATCATTCTCTCCTCCATTGTCTTAATCATTTCTTCCGTAACCCACTGCTCCTTAACCCTCCTCTTTTTCACTGTTCCTATTGTTTTCTCTGCCGCTCCTACTATTCCTGTTTTAATATCCTCCCATATTCTCTCTATTTTTCCCATACCCTTTGCTTCACCTATGATCTTTTCCACCAGCTCTAGTATTCCTTCCTTTTTGGCCCTTTCAATGCTTCATGGTTCCACCTCTTTATCTACATCTACATACTACCCCGCAAGCCGCCTCAATAGGCGTGTGGCGGGGGGTGTTAGGACACAAGCCGTTTACATATAAAAAGGAAACGCTCAAATGAAATTACGCCTAGCATTTATTAAAGTCCCTTATTGTTCGGGGGAAAAACAAATTCCCATACCTATCCGTTCGGCAAAATATCTCTCTTAATTTATCGTTTCTGTCGGACCTGGAAATATGATTTTCTAATATGATTTTCTCCGTGTCGCTCTGAAAGATATCTATTCTCAATTGTTCAAGCAATCTAAGCCTAGTGCGCAGCCTCCGAGTCTCCAGTGGCTCCCAGCCCAATTCGTTTAACATCTGTGTAACGCTGTCTGTACGCCCGTAGCAGTTTTTGACGAATCGCGCAGCTTTTCTTTGTATTTTATTAAGTTCCCGGATTAAGTCTTTTTGCATCGGATCCCATGCTCGCTGCATATTCAAGGTGTGGCCGGACGAGTGCGAAATAGCACCTCTCTTTTACTTTTTCATCCAAAAATCTTCCCACAATACGCTTGACGAATCCTAGCTTCTTCAGAGCTCTGCCACAAATATTTCTTATATGTTTTCCCCACGATAGGTCCGAAGTTATCGTAATTCCTAGATACTTCACTTCATCTGTCGCCTTTATGTTAACACCATCCACAGCATATACATGGGAATAGCTGGACGACCTCCACAAGAAATGTACCGCCGTGCATTTGCTCAGATTAAGTTCGAGTCCCCACTCTTGGCTCCACACATGAACGTTGTTTAAATCCGATTATAGAGTTTCAAAGTCAGAGTGATCACTAATTTCACGAAAGATGACAGCGTCGTCGGCAAATAAACGTATTTTACTGCTAATTCGTGAGCATAAATCATATAATGAACAAAAGGGGGCCGATTACGCTTCCTTGCGGGACACCTGATGTTACTTTAACTACATCAGAGCTAATTCCGTCAAGAACTACTTTTTGCTTACGATCACTCATAAAGTCGCGTATCCAGTTTACTACTGTTTTGTTTAGCCCGCATGACTGTAATTTGTATAAAAGTTTGTTGTGAGGTACCGTGTCGAAAGCTTTCTTAAAATCTGGAATTAATGCGTCCACTTGTCTTTTCGATTCACCAGATTTGATAACGTCATGAAAAAAGAGCGCGAGTTGTGTCTCACATGATCTACCTTTCCGGAAGTCGTGCTGAGAGCCATGGAGGACGTTACGACTGTCCAGGAACGTCATGATATTGCTAACGACGATATGTTCGAGTATCTTGCCTGTAATCGACGTTAATGAAATTGGTCGATAGTTCCCTGGGTCGTGTCTGTTTCCCTTTTTGGATATTGGTGTAACTTTTGCAATTTTCCAGTCAAATGGTATCTTTCCTTCAGACAATGACTTCTTGAATATTATGTCTAGGAACGGTGCGATCTGTGGCGCTAACTCCTTGAGGACTCCTTATCTTCCTACCTTTACAAAACCTTTTGAATCTAACTTTACACTTCATCATCACCAAGTTATGATCTGAGTCCGCATCCGCTCCTGGATAGCTTCGTGAGTGTTTTACACTATTCCTAAATCGCTGCCTTGACATAATGTTATCAATTTGGTATCACCCGGCATTTTCCATGTGTACCTACGCCTGGGGTGATGTTTAAGCCAAATGTTTGTCACTACTAATTTTTCTCTTCTACAAAATTCAACTGCCTTCTCGCTGCGATCATTTCTTGTTCCTAGCCCAAACCTTCCCACTTCTAATCCGTCCCTCTCTTCCCCCACCACTACATTGCAGTCACCCATCACTATCAGTTTCTTTCCTGGCACTTCTCGAATTATTTTTTCTAGTTGCTCGACCTCGTCCACCTATTCCTCCCTATGGTTGCTCGTAGGCATGTATACCTGGACCAGTACGAAACTCGTCAGACGTGCTTTTATTTCTACCACTAGTATCCTGTCGCTCACTTGCTCAATGCTTACTATCCCTCAGCCCCAATTTTTTATTCAGTACCATACCTACCCCACATTGACTCTCATCTCCCCCACTATAGATTACCCAGTAACTATCACTCCAATATTCCCCGCTATCCTTCCATCTCATCTCGCACAACCCCTAAGCATCTATTTTCCGTTTTTCCATTTCCTGTTTAATATTTTCAAGCTTCCCGGCCCTCTCCATTATCCTTTCGTTCCAAGTTCCTATTTTACCGCTGCTTTCCTCTTCTTCTTTCTCTTTTTCTTTTTCTTCTTCTCCCTCCTATTCCTTGTATTATCTGATGATGATGCTGTGCAAGGATTTCGAGTGATGACGACCGCAGATGTCTTGCCTCCCCCGCTGTCGGGCACGACACCCACCCAAGTGGGCAGCGTCTCGTAGTTGCTAGGATTCAATTATCTGTGAATGAGTTTCATATTATGGGTAATTGATAGTTGGGAGGGACTCCCACCCCACTTCTCAACGGTATTTTTAACGTGGCACCATCATGGAAATAACTTTCGCCTGGCTCCTAACCTTCTACCTATCTGGTGGCTCTACCAGGAGCAATAGTAATTGCTCCTGCCAGTCCAGCTCTAGCCTGAAAGAAAAGAAAAAGCCTGAGGCACAAGCACCTCCAACCGTCAAGTTTGTAGTTCATGGGAAGGCATTGATAAGTTATTTAAAAAAACATTTGTCTCTCTCAAACGAGCATGATCTGTATTTTTCGGCAGCACGTGTTTTGGGCATTTCGAGTCTGGCAGCGAAAAACGCCCAACTAGAATTCAACGGAGAGGATATGAGTCACAGCACAGAGAGGAGATGAGGCTTCGTCCATCCCACTTTTGTCTTACCGAAGCCTCTTGCAAAGATGTTTCCATCCCCTAAAGCTGGGGTCTCCAAACTTATCGTAACGAGGGCCACAATCGGCACTTAAACACTTTTCAGTGGGCCGTAGTAAAAAAAATATAACTAGAAAAATCTGGACATGAGGTTTATCTAAATCAGAAACTTTTATTGACAAATTACAGAGCATGTGAAATAAAATTTTTGTATATTGATGACGGCGAACACTACCAGCCAATTCTCATATTTCCATAAACCATTAATGAATTATATATTACTGTGTTTGTGCTTTAAAAATATTATTAAACTGAGATTTAAATTTTTGAACGCTAATTACTTACGAGTAGCGACCATCTAAGCAAACCTTATGCGACGCATTTCCGCATAATTCTTCTGAGAGCCGGATAAAATCTTCTTGCGTGCCAGATGTGACCCTCGGGCCGTACTTTGGAGACCTCTGCCCCAAAGAGTAAGGGATATCTGGCAACGACGCGTCTGTAGGTCACTTTGCTTTAAACAGCCTCCCCTAACCCATTAAAAAGTAATGGCTTACTTTCCTTGTAGCTGGCACGGGTTAATTCACGGTCTTTATTAATGTTGCTAGTTGCAGACTGTGAGGGTTTGGCGCTAATCCAGTCTCCTTCGCTCGCACGGAGAATCGATCGTATTCCTTGAATATATCACTTTGTTTTCTTCCGTTGATGTCTCCTTCTAGCCTCGGGCGTCAGCTTACTTGAGTCTATTTTACTGCTTGGGTATATTAATCGCTTTTGTTTCGTCAACTGTCAATGAGTGAATTTATATTTTCCTGTAGTTCACCGGAATAACTTTTCCGGTTTACAATTTACGATCGAATGCCTGAGCATGGAGATCTGTTATGCGATTTTTCTGGATTTGATTCATCTCCTCTCACGTTCCCCACAGCTGTCGCAACCTACTCTACCTATTCACGGCTCTCGGCGTGCCATACACTTATTCAATCGATTATAAGACACAATCGATTATTTTGGCGTTTAAAATACACCAAATATTGTTGTCATTGCTGAACCTCGGCTTGACTTTAATAAGTGACCTCTCATGGAACATGAACTTATATTTTCCTGGAGTAACTCTTCCAGTCAAAATACCAGCTTGAGTCAATAAAACGATTTATCAGTTGAAATTTCAAAGATAATATATTCCTCATACTATCTGAAAACAGCTTTTTTCTCCTCTCATGTTCCCGAATTTATTAGGTAATGTTCAGCAGTTTTCCATGATAATTTAGAAATCGTCAAAAATCGCTTTGCCTTTAATTGACGTGTTCTATGTATTCTTTAACTTCGTGAAGTTGATCCCATTTCATAATATTCAGGACAAGTTAGTCGACCCACTCCAACGCAACGTAGGAAATTCTTTCTCGACTGTTTCTTATTTTTCCTTTTGGGTAATTCCATGTCAAGACGACCAAAACAGATGGAAATTTCCCTTGATCTCTCTGATTTCGGCAAAATTTGCCGGACTTATTATGTTTTACTACATTTTTCGCCATTTCCTTCTGTTTAAAAAAAATATGCATCCTTTGCCTTAGTTACGGGAATATGAAAAATCGAGCTTCTCGTATACTAATGACTGATTAGTTCTCGATATCTCCGGACATATGGTACTAATGCCATAGCAGAAATGCTCTTTCGAAAGAAAAAGCAACGGTGCATAATATTACGTTACCACTAATAAAAGGTTTTGCAAATTAGTTCATAAATATTTGATTTGGAAACTTCATACGCGTTTTTCTCAAAACACATACCCCTTCGAATTTCCTCATTTTTTACATATTTTTAGCTAGATACCTTATCTTTTCATACTTGAAAGTTTGCGAGAAATTAATTTTTATGAGATGCCATGTTCGCGTTTCACATCGAAGCTTTGCGGATTTCTAGGCTAGGGCGATGGTTTTATATCGGCCAGAGATCCAATTGCCACCACTATCATTTGTATTCTGGGGGCTGATTTAGAGCTAAAAATAAATTTAACTAAAAAGTACCAAATCGCAACAATGCTGTTGTAGCGATGTCTCCATCTCGACGGATCCCAAAATTTGCTCTTGCGCTTTGGATGTTGAACCGCTAGAAACGTCGTGTTTAAGTTTATTTCTACGCTTAGTACAACTACTTACAAATAAATCATCCCTTCTTACCCGGTCGATTACCTGCCTTCTTTTTCAGGTACCGAAGAGGTTTAACTCGTCTTTTTGAGGAGCTGAATAATGCTTTCATATTAATGTCCTTCTATGAATGCGGCACTGCAGCATCAGTAGACCTAATTGTTATAAGTACTCACCACGTTGCATTAACTTCATCTGGTTTAGCCTGAAGTAAGGTATTATTTTTTAGATTCGGATATGACCTTAAAGGCACGAAGTATTTCTTTGGATTAGGGGTATGCTAGGAGGGAGAGACTACAAGAAGTAACTTGAGAAATTTGTGATCAACGGCTTTGTCCCACTTGACGTATGTACAGTCGCCGCATAAAGTCTGGCGACATCGGCAACTTTATCCCCTTAATTCACTAGCCCCAAAGACGAGGTTCCTATTCACGAATACTCCGGAAACTTTCTCACCTCCCTCCTACACCCCTCCTCTGTATCTCTCCTCCCCAACCCTCACTTTTGAATCAGTGGAGCCACACAAAATCGTAGTTTTGCACGTTCGGCGCTTCTGTGGATGTCGCCAGACTTTATGCGGCGACTGTACCTATCTCTTGCGCATAGATTGGCTTGGCTGTCATTATAATTCATATTGGCTGCCTTGATTCGTATATTGAAGCACAAAAGTCATTAACCGCGGTGACCTTTGTTATCAAAATTTTTTATCACATGTCCGCTATTTTAGGTAGCGATAATACCACACGCACAACATCTAATTGTAAGATATCCTGAGCACTTCGTAAGAAGAGTAATCCCTGATAACAGTGCCTAGGCTACACTGGTCTATCGGAGTCCTGTATCCACGCCATTACATTCAAACACTGCCGATTAAGTCCTCACTGCGAATATCATGCGTGACTCTTCCACTGAGCACAAAATTGAATATAACACGCCTCTGTGAGCCGTTTGCAAGAAATGCTTGCCTATCACTAGTTTTTATATTAGTCAAATCCTATTCAGCTTGCCTCCCAGAAATTGGAATTCCAAGTTGCACTCAATGATGCGTACGCACATTGTGTGCTGGCCTGAGGCGCCCACAATTTCCAGAAATTACAAGTCGTCACATTCTGTGAGATCTACCTTTTCATTTGGATGTTTCTCATTCAAGCTGGTAGATATGCATTTCTTGTAAGTTCGCAATTTTACTTGATAACTATTTCACCTCTACCACACACTTTTAAGACCTTCACGGGGTATTTCTCCGTTAACGACTGAATTTTATTTTCTAAAGCGCATATTTAGATTATACACTGCTTCACCAGAAAGTGTTTCACCTTGTATTCCTGTAAAGAACAAAACATATCTGATTCAGGTGAAAAGTTATTGATTTTCCTAGAGAAATTGGGAGAGACAACACTTTTTGGATTGAAGCCCTACCAAATGATTTTCAAAGAACATTCAATTTCTAAAATTATTAACTTATCGTAAAACGGAATGTAAATTTTCCTTAAACTGATGTAACATCTCTCTAATTTCATCTTAATATACCTACTTAGAGCGCTATTAAATCAGTGGTTGTGAACTTGGTATGTTGAGTGACTCATCCTTATATTGCGAGGACTGATGTAAAAGTAATTTCGCCCGTAGTTATTCAACTCCCCGCAACAATTCAATGAAAGAGGGATGCAGGCGAAGGCTATCTGAGGGTACCCAGGAGTGTAGTGACCGTATAGTAATTGGCGTGAGCACAAGTAGGTGACGGGTATGAGAGAATAAACAAGTATTTTCAGACACAGTTCCTTAAATATTGCTTCATATCCCAGCCCTTATTCCCGAGACAAGCCCTTATTCACGAGGGCTAAATTTACCGCGGCTATATTGCTTAAAATACGGTTGACTGGTATTATAAATATTTCATGAGACAAAATTGAAGTAGTCGCACCAGTGTAAATTGAAATGACTTTAAGCGTAGATAGTAATTAGGACAAAATTCGGATCATATACATTTCACGATTTTCTCTGCCACAGATTTGCTGTTTTAGTCTCCTCAAATCCCGTTTTTATGGAACATTTTTAAATGTTCATAATGTAGAAAGCTGTACGAATCATACACACTTAAAATGATAAACATCACTTAATGACGATTTTTCAAGCAAAATATATAGTTTATTTATAATTAATTTTTGCTATTAGTTTGTTAAACAATTTATATCCAGTCATTTTAACTAAATAACTAAACTTAATTTTTTTACTTAAGCTTCAAGAATTTCGGCAGCATTAAATCGGTCGTGCTTCTTCATAAAAACCCCTACCATAAACATATCCACTTAGAGTAAATTGTCCGATATAGCTTTAATAAAAAAATGCACGCCATAGTCTTTGTTTTAAATGGAAAACCTAGAAAGAGGGTCTCTTCTACAGTTCTTCACTTTCTCCCTCACTTTCGTCTTTCGCTCAGCGAAAATGACGTCACACCAATCAGATTTCGTTTCGCAGTCGCGTAAAATAATTTGAAATTTCGACTATTTTAATCTTAAATATCTCAGTTAATATGGAACCGATGAAGGTATTTTCGCTCCGAAAGCTTGTGCAAGTTAAAGCGTCATAAAAAGATCCGTATTCTTAAATTTAACATTTTGGAAAATGCCCAATTCTGGCGTTCCCCGGGCATTAAATCGACGTCGCCAGATCACGGATAAAATTGGCGGAGAGGAGCTAACATACCCATAGTTTATTATGATATATACATCGTGAATTAAGATTCACATAAGCACACGCAGGCGCAGGAACGAACATGCACGTACACACCCATACATACATTCAAAACTTACAAATATCAAGTACCCCCCCCCCCCCCAAGATTTCTACCTGGATCCAACCCTGGCTTAATCTGACCGCAGATCCGTCCTAAGGATAAGTGAGCTACAGTAACAAATTCCTGTACGTCTCCACACTACAAGGCTGTAAATTAAACGTGTCACCTCACAAAAATGTACTACAGAAAGCAAAAGGTAGAATTCAAAGTTTATAGAAAGTGAGCGAAGGAAAGCGTCTCCTACTCGAATGCTTTAATATAAGATTTCTGGCTCTTGACTGTAGATGACGATACAATTGAGTGACGCAAGCATTCCCGTGTTTCACAGAGCTTTCATTTATAGATGATGGAGCCTTTGAGAAGTTATAATAATGCGCTGAAGACAGAAACATGTCAACGCACAATTTTTTTTAATTGAATATTACGTTTATTGATTAATGTTCTCGGATTAACTGCGACCCAATTTCTGCCCGATACATTTTCCAAAAAATGTTGCAGCTATTACGTAGGTACTGTCTAATACCTTAAGACGGGTGCTGTCTTGAAATAATTTCTTTTAACTCCAAAGAAATATCGCTTAATTTATCGAAAATATGGCTTAAAGGAGGAGGGTAAGACTTATTTTTCCAGTGTTACACTCGTTTGGTGTCAATGATAAGCGGGATATGTGAAAAGCCTGGTTTGATAGTTTTCTTGTAGTAGAGGGAAATGGTTTAAAAGAACGACTTTTGCAAGCACGTATCGCGTGCAATGGTGAGAAAACCCGACCAAAATTTATCTTTCCTCTTAAAATTACCTTTTTCGCTCCCTTGTCTCCTACATCCTTTGTCTTGCATCCTTGATCTATCCTTGCATTCCTTATCTACCTAGAAGTAAACGCTACACACTGGCTGAGTTACCATTACCATCAGAAGGATATTCTCCCGATTACCACGTGAAGTCGTGGTTTGGGAATTGATCCAGCTCTCAGTAAAGCAGGTGGCCGTCGGATGTCGTCACGGAGGGATTTAAGTCCAATGCGGGGGTTGGCAAATTTTTTAGATGGATGAAAAAAACTTCACGACAATCAAAAAATCATTCGAGGGCCATAAATATTTTTTCTAATAAGATTGAAATGTAATGTTATTACAAGTTAAAATATTAGTTGGTATATATTTAACAAATGAAGAGAATGTCACCATTATGTGAATAAAACTCTTGAAAATTTTATTAACTTGACGGAAGAATGTAGGATTGTGTATTTTTTTCAATTTTTATTTCAAGCTACGTGTAGGTACAATCCAAACTTCTCAGAGGTGTAATTAAGCTGTAGTAGGAATGATTTATGATACTTATCTGGAATGAATACCTATATGATATGAATCTGGATATGTGTCAGATATTTTTGTATCGTAATATTTGTATTTCGCTGTCCGCGTCTGTCCATGATATTCTGCACGACAGGAAGTAAAGAAAATTGAAATTCGATATGAAAACAATTGTAATATTTTCCTAGTGATCATTAAAAAAACAAACGATTTCAATTTATTCATTAACATTAAATTTATGAAAATATTTTAAATTTAAATACTTGGAAAATATTTTAACATCTAAGCCAGAAAACGAAATTTGTTAGCTATTATCTATATTCCTCAATCTGCATGGAGTTGATCCGTTCTTGGTGCAGTCGTGTTTCGCTCAGAACATGACCGGAAGCACATTTTTTAATAACAGCTTAATCGCCATCCGCCATTACAGCGCCATCTCTGTATACTCTGTGAATGAGTTTACAGAGGGTGTAATCCCGATCGACGCCATGTAAATCTTGTAATGCGCGCGGAATGCGCGCAGTGGCCATGTTCCAAGAGCGTTCATCGGCGCACCGCGGCGGTAATTCAAATTAAGTAATCTCTGTGTGGAAGGATGTTCACTACATCACAGGTAGGATTTAGGGGCCCAGGGCATACAAAATAAACCCCGCGCCTGTTACATATATCTCGTGTTTTTATCCGGATAATGAAGTAAATCTATCATGTATGTACCTTGGCGATGATTAGTTATGTTTTAGTACAGTAAATGGAATTGTTTTCATTACGGTAGCTGATGTCACAGATTTTAATGCATATGAAAATACCACATCGCATAATAGAGGGATTTACATAGGGTTAAAATCTACAGAGAGGGATAGATTGGTGCACTTTCCGCAAAGGCATAAACTTTTTAGGTACTATGAAATGTGCTTTTGGTTCTGTGAGGTACAAGAAAGAAAAATATCATTGGAGCAACAGAGAACCAGGCTATATGGACAATATATGGAAGAGCAGTATGATTGAGAGCATATGCGGACACGATAATAGAGAAAATTTTTGCTAGTAGAGTGTAACCTCAGTCCATTATTAGAGAAGGAGAAATTATTGAGGGAAATGATATTTCATTTCCCTCCTGTGGCCTTTCTCACTATAGTGAGAAAGGCCACAGGTAGGATAGGTATGCCTTCACAGGTTTGGAAGAGCTTAAGAAAAAAGTACATGCAAGGGTAAAATGGTTCGTTGGTTTTTTGCGAGTATATTGGAGATGGAGGCCATTTCTTAAAAATCTGGTCTGGTAAATCTGGACATGGTATTTCAGAGAACTGCATCCTCAAAGTCTTAATTTTTTGACCCAACTGTCCTCATTAAGAAATAGAATTGGCAACCCTAGTCATAGATTTCACCTGAAAGTCAAAGGCAATGACAAAAATGCTCCTTTATGGGAAAAATCTGTAAAATATATGAGACAATTGAGAGGAAACTTACAGGAATACATACGTGTGAAATCTGTGATTGCAGTATGTGGATTTCAAGTGAATAATACTAATCCTCTCCCTGCCCCTCACCCATATAACCTCGCTTTATTTAGCCAAAAATAAATGTTTCGCTTTATATCAGAACATCTATTCATAGCACTTTGACTTTACACTGTAGTGTCTTCTTTTCAGCATATTCAAAGGAGGTAAAAGTGATAAGTACATCTACACTCATATTTTCATTTGAGATGATTGAACAGTTTAGAATTAAAAACAAGATTGTGAGGATCATTGGAAATGCCCCCTTTAGACAAATATGCAAGCCCCTCTTTAGGAAATTTTAAAACCCTACCATTACTATGTATTTATTTATTCCACTTATTTTTTAATAGACTCTTGATGTAAGCTTTCCTTTCCCACCGCTAGTTTCCAAATTTTCCTCTCTACCTGATAGGAAAGGTAAACAAGGAAAGATAAGAGATAAGGAAAGCTTACATCAAGAGTCAAACGGAAATGTATCCCGACTGGCAAGTTTTGCTCTGGCAAGCGATTTAATAATTTCAAGTACTATGTTCCCTAGAAAGGATATTCATAAATATGCATGGATATCCCCGAACGGAGCTACTAAAAATCAAATTGACCAATGTTTTAGTGGATCAGCGACACCGATGTGGGACGGACCACTCTCTAGTTTTAGTTACAGTGATGCAAAGAATAGCAACTCAGAAAAGGAAGGAGGGCATTGTGAATAGAAGAATTGATACTGAAAAACTCGCAGACCACAATGTATCTGAGAAATTGAAGCTCTAACTTCAAAATAGATTTCAGATTCTGGAAGGAAGGGAAGAAAAGGACGAAAGTATAGAAACTTATTGGCAGAACTTCAAAGTAACCGTCATGGAGGCAGCGGAGGGCGTGTGTGGCAAGAAAAAGAAAATTAATAAAAAATCCTGGTTTGACCACGAATGTTAGCGAATGATAGAAGAACGGATAAAAGGAAAAAAGGCTTGGATTAACAGAAATAGTGTGAAAGCAAAGGAAATCTATAATAAGATAAACCGAGAAACAAATAAACTGCTAATAAAGAAAAAAAGATTGTGTATAAATAGTTTACTTGACAAGGCAGAAGAGGAAAACATAGCAAACAATGCAAAAGAATTTTAAAGAAAAATAAGGTTTTTTAAGAAGGGATACATTCCAAGCCCTTATGGGGTGAAGAACAAAGAAGGACGATTATTATTAGAAAGTCATAAGGTAATGGAAAGATGGTGTATTTCTCTTAATTGCTAAACGTGAAGAAGTAGGTACCCTACTAAACCAAGGTGACCAGGCCAACTACTATCATGTTCAACCTAATGTGGAACCTCCAAACAGAGAAGAAGTGAAAGATGCTGTTTAATTCCTAAAAGGCAACAAAGCATCAGGAAAAGATGAAATCACAGTAGAATTGTTGAAAAAAGGAGGTGACATTGTAATTGATAGAATATGGGGAATAATATTGAAAATATGGGAAAAGGAAGCGATGCCAGCCGATTGGCAGGAAGCAATAGTAGTACCCATACACAAGAAAGGAGAGAAAGAAGATTGCAATAATTTCAGAGGAATTGCACTTCTCAGCATTCCATATAAAGTCCTCGCAAAAATAATCAGTAGTCACTTAGAAAGTTATACAAACGAAATTATCAAAGAGCATCAGGCAGGGTTTATGAAAGGCAGGTTGACTACAAATCAACTATTCTCTATAAAAGAATGTACATATATCCAAATACTGGGAGTACAATAAGGAGTTTTACGCAATTTTTATTGACTTCCAAAAGGCATATGACAGTATAAATAGAGATAGATTGTGGAGAAAAATGGATAAGATGGGGATCCCAAGAAAATTGATAAATTTAGCAAAGCTGAACAGCACAGAATCAAGGGGCTTTGTACGGATCAATGAAAATATACCCGAGCCGTTTAAAATAAGCACGGGCAAGGCAGGGAGATGGGCTCTCCCCAATTCTATATTAAATATTGCAATTGAGGAAGCACTGGAAAAAGTAGCAGACATGGACCTTGGCATCAAAATTGGGACCAAAATAAACGTTTTAGCCTTTGCAGACGACGTAGCAATATTTTCTGAAAGTTTAGAAGATTTAACAATGTTGACAAATGTATTTAGGAAGGAAGCCGAAAAAATAGGACTGAAAATAAATGATACAAAAACTAAATACATGCATTTTTCAAGACGCCAAAATAGAAATACAGGTCCTCTACAAATAGATGGTCTTGCATTTGAAAAAGTAGACCATTTTAAATATTTAGGAGTAATTTTAACAAATGACAACACGGTAGAGCCAGAAATACAAAACAGGTTAAACCTCGCCAACAGATGTCTGCATGCATGCAACCGAATTTTATCTTCTAAAGCCCTGTCGCACAAAACCAAAATTAGACTCTATAAAACAATAATATCCCCAGTACTACTCTAGGGATCCGAAACGTGGAGGCTGTCGAAGACGGATGAGAAAAAACTAATAGTGTTCGTGAGTAAGATATTGCAAAAAATCTATGGGCCCACATATGAAGAAGGACAATGGAGAAAAAAACACAACAGAGAAATCAGGAATCTATATAAACATCCAGACATAACAAGTGAAATAAAGGCAAGAAGAATCAGATGGGCTGGACATATTCTAAGGAAAGAGGAGGGATGTTTGCTGAAGGAGATACTAAATGGGATTCCTGAAGGGAGAAGACCTCGAGGAAGACCACGACTAACAAATAAGATGGTGGGACCAAGTGAGAACAGATATACAAAAAATTGGAGCAACAGAAAGAGAGGCAGAAGATCGATCCAGGTGTAGGGGATTTGTTGATGCGGCCTTAATATCACCTTAGACATAGATGGCCCTGGGAGTAAGTAAGTAAGTATTTTTTAATAGAAACATCAATGATTTTTGATTAAATTACTACCTTCATCACCATGATAAAAGAAGAAAGAGAGATTTATATCCAGATATATCTCTCATCAAAGTCCATGCTAAGGGTCCAAAGATAATAGCTCTTCTCATCTACAACAAGTTGCCCCATAGAATTAAAGAAATTACTAATGTTCATAAATTTAAAAAAGATACTTTTAAATACCTACTGGATAAATGTTTTTATTCTGACTTTGACTATCTAAATTAATAATGTCTGAATCATCACTGGGTCATCGTAATTATATGTGTAATACTCACAGTCTCAGGCATCACACTGTGGAAGTGATATTAGTTAAGCTATGAGGTAAGTAAAACAGTAGCACTTTTCCATAGTTTGTACTTAGAAAATAAAAAATTACTCTTACATCAACTTCTGCGATCATAAGCTCATGTGAAGAGGTGTCGAAGGCCTTCTTGTAGTCCACCCAGGCCATTGATAGTTTTTGCTTATGCGGGATGGCATCCTGGTATATCCTATCAATTAGCAGGTTGAAAAACCTATCAATAAGCAGGTTGTCCTTGCATCCTGCCATTCCCTGCTTTGAGCCCCTCTTTTCTCTCTTGAACCTCTTCCCACACAGGCTGGACATGGTGGAGGATAAGGTTGCTCAAGATTGAGGTGAACACCTTGTAAACAGTGTTGAGGCAGGTTACATGGCTGTAGTTCTTTGGATCGGACAAGTTTTCCTTCTTAGGTATAAGACTGTGCATCCAGAGCCGTCTTAGGGCATGCCGGGGACCCTGGGCACACAAAAATTTGGGGCCCCGTTGGAAAGTATAAAAAGGGAATGACAAGAAAAAATATTTTTCTGTTATGATTTTATATTTATTATGGCACAGTTAATCAGTTTCACCTAATAGCAAATACATAATACGTATTCATTATTGTTAAAATTTTCACTGTTCAATCTCTGGAAAAAATTGAAAATCTGACGGTAATTTTAGTAGGTATCTACTTGAAAACCAAAAAACAGATGAGCTCCTTTTTTTGTCTAAGCAAATATATTGGAATTTTGGGGCCCCCGTGCGGTCGGGGGCCCTGGCCTTTGGGCCCCGTGTGCCCTTATGGTAAAGATGGTATTGTGTGCGTCCCTCAGTCTGCCAAGGTGGAATCGGTTCTCTGCCTTTCAGAAAGAACGTGAAGATTTTGGTGAGGTGTTGGTGGGTGGAAGTAAACTTCTTCCACCAGAAGTTATTCACGCCATCCATTCCTGGAGCCGAGAAGTTCTTCTAGCCAGAGAAGGCCTTTGTCACATACATCACTTTCTCTGACTGAAAAAGGTCCATCCACATCTTGTAGGTGGCGGTCATCAAACTCTTTAAAGAGTTCTATGGACAGTGTCTCTGTTGAATGGCTTAGACGTTTCATAGATATCCTCCCAGAAATGCTCAACCTCTTGAAAGGGTGGCGGAGGTTCAACGAACAGCGGAGGTGGTCGAAAGAGACAGGATGGGTGAAGGAGGAAGGTTGATTTTTCCCTCATGGCCCTACTCCTCTTGAGTATCTTTATTTTGGCCATGGTGAGCACCCATACTCTATCTACCACATGGTGCTTAATGGTTTGCAGCATGATTTTATTCATTGTGTGATAAGTGCGATATTCCACAGAGGAAAAATCATTCGCCTTGACCGGGATTCCAACCCGGATCCCTCGATTTCGCGCCGAGTGCTTTAACCAGTTAAGCTACCGAGGCATCCTTCTCCCCTGTGGATAATTTGGTGGTTTTATAGGAGCGTGGTGGTTAAAGCACTCGGCGTGAAAATCGAGGGATCCGGGTTCGAATCCCGGTCAAGGCGAATGATTTTTCTTCTGTGGAATATCGCACTTATGTGCACTTGCAGGTGACTCCGTAAAGGTAACTACCGTGGCTAGTCCCGGTATCCTCAAAATTAGTCAGTGTGTGATGGTTATTTCTGAGGTTGCATGCTATATACTGAACTTTGGGTGTAAAAGTTCGCCCAGATGTGATGTATTCCATCACACACTGAATCTTTGACGCCTGCCATTGTGCCAGCGTAGTCTTGGCCTCCAGCTGCTCCAGCCTTTTAGCTGCTTTGTCCTCCCAAGAGGTGTTCTTTTGGTATTGAGCCATTGTTTTGGCAGCAGCATAGACCAAGCAGTTCACCATCCCGAGGTCAGACATGTGTATCAGAATTTTGTCTATAAGTCCATTCAACTGGGATAGGTGGTTGCCCCACAGAGAGACCTTATGGTGGATATCTCTCTGTCTAGTTTATCCTTCATCATAGTTAATTGTGCTTAAGAACTGCATTAGTAATTCAGAAATGGCCTGACCAGGTTCCTCCCCCTTTGACCAAGAATTTTACAATTAATTATGAAATAATAATAATAATATTTTTATTTAGCTGGCAAGTAGAAAATGTCTACATAGCTTCGTCTCAATAAATGCTACATAAGACGAACAATGATAACACAACAAAATCCAATATTTCACAATATAATGCAGCATCATGCAAAAATTTACTAAATTAATAGTTCTGAATCATTGGACTCCATAAATTCATTCACAATATGGAAAAATTTAAAAACAAGATATTGTTTTACTTTCCTTTTAAAATGTGATGGGGAAGAAATTGATTTGATAGATAGTGGTAGTTTGTTGTACAGTATGGAAGCAGAATCATGAGGACCATGCAACGAAAGGAAAGAGGAGTGCTGACAATATGATTAAAGGAGTTGCTACATATGGAGTAGTTGTGATACTAAGAGTCAGTTCTGAAAATTGCAGGATCGTTTTTTACAAAACAGACACCTGTCTTGCCTGCCACTGACATTGTCTTGTCTGAAACTGTGGAGCTACCCCAAAAAATTATTGCATAAGAAATATGGGAATGAATCTTAGCTCAATAGATCAACTTTGAAGTGTGAAAGGAGACTATGGGAGCAAGCTTTCGGATCATGAAGATAGCTAAGGATATTTTTTAAATTTTTTCATCCATGTGGTTCTCACGTCAGCCGGTGGGGAGGCTGTCTGTGCCGGGGAGTGTGGTCTGGCTGGTAGTGTACTCCTCTGAACTTGAGGTTGTTGGAGAGTTTCCTTATTTCGCAGGTGGTTGGCATAATCACACATATTCTGCTGCGATAGATGGTGGTGTTCTGAAAGTATTTCACACCACAAAGAGCGGATTCTTGCCATATACCCCCTGCGTTTGGAGTCACAGGCAGCATAGCATGCAGTAAGGTCACCCCTTACGGCTTCCATTCACTGCATCCAAGCTCCTTTACAGGTGTTATCTATATTGCCACACCCAACTTCACTGGGGTTCCCCAGCCGAGAGGGTTGGGTTGTGGGTGGCTGTTCTGGTATTCCTCTTTGAACCCAGTTTTGTTGCATGTGGGTGGTTTGCTCCATTCGCAGATATCCACCGTTAGCCCGCTAAAGCCGTTACCATAGGTACACCACGGGGGCTGGTGGTCTGGCTTTCGTACCCATATCATAATTAATTATAGCTTAGGTGCAACATTTCAAATCAAGATTTCTCACCTATGAAATCAGTCCATTTTTCTATATTTTTATGAATAATGAAATGGTAACCCCATAGAAATTCAGAGGGATATACTTGAGGTGTGAAAGATAATCAGATTATTACAAGGGTTATATTCTGGAGGCACAGTTAGGTATTGCACAGGCAAAGTTTTTTTTAAATGTTTCTTTTATTTAAAAAAAATTGTGAATCCTTTATTTGTTGTTCTTTTTCATTTTTGAAGTTAAATAGTCTCCTTGTTATAAATGAAACCATTTTTGCTGAGTACAACATCCTGAAGGTCTTCAAACCATATGTAAACCTGCATGGTTTGATTTTATAGTTATATGTTTTAATTCATCCTTGGCAGGGCCGACTTAGGACATGCTGGGGCCCCTGGACACACAAAAATTTGGGACTCCGTTGGAAAGTAAAAAAAAAGAGAATGACTAGAAAAAATATTTTTCTCTTATGATTTTATATTTATTATGCTTATGGCGCAGTTAATTAGTTTCACCAAATGGCAAATAATACGTATTTATTATTATTAAAATGCTCACTGTTCTGGAAAAATTGAAAATCTGATGGTAATTTTAGTAGGTATCTACTGGAAAACCCATAAAAAAATTGAGCTCCTTTTTTTTGTCTAAGCATATGTATCGGCATTTCGGGGCCCTCGTGAGGTTGGGGGCCCTGGGCTCGGGCCCTGTGTGCCCTTATGGTAAAGAGGGTATTGATCCTTGGGCTTTTATTTTAGTGAAGCCTGTTCGGGTTCTCCACAGGGTCAAACTCATTTCGATGTACGAGTCATCCACCGTCATCAGGGTAGGGCATTGTCATTAGATGCCCTTATAACAATGGACAACTTGGATGCATCAAAACATTGGCAGAAATGCAGAGTTTGACCAGGTGGAGATTCTGAAGGTTTTCACTGACAGCATATGCCGGGTAAGCATCAGATCTTTCTTCATGGGCTTTTCTTACTTACCAATGCAACTTTTCACTCCTTCAGGAAAAATTCTCCCAAACAAGCAAAAAATATGAGATAAAAACATGACTTTCAAAAGTGATTCATTCCCTGAAGGGCTATCTAGTGAACATTAAAAACACATTGAGATTGTATAAAAAATGGCATCATGTACCCATAAAAATTTTACCACGGAATATTTTCATGGTTTTCCCATTCAAATCTCAAAAAGCTCCTTGTGAACAAAGGCCGTGTATTTTACATACATTTCCCATAAATATTATCATGGACTCTCCACAGAAATTTTCTACATATATCTACTTTGCCTTTGTGCATCACAGGTATTACAGAAAGTTGGATGAAGGCTTCTCAGGTTTCCATCCGAGTAATTGGGTCCATGACTGAGTTGTGCTTGCTACCATCATCACTCTGTCACACACATCACCGTGCTCTGCTACCGTCATCAGGGTGATGAGTGACGGTAGCAGTGTACAGCCTGATGACGGTAGCAGTGTACGCTGCCGAAACATCGGTCATGGACCCAATTACCCAGATGGAAACCCGAGAACCCTTCATCCAGTCTATTCACCGGGAAAGCCTGAAACAGAAAGTTATTTTTCTTGTAAGGGTTACTTTCTCATATGTTTATGTATTTCACGAAATATTTTGCTTGAGAAGGTCTAGGCCAATTCTGGCAAACATTTCTCATGAATGGTGAAAGTTTCACATACATTCCACTGACATATTACGAAAAAATGAGGATTTCACATGTATTTCACACTTATTTTCTGAAAATTTCACAAAATGTTTCACTAGGGGAGTCCAGTTTAATGATCATGAAGCAAATGGATGTGATGGTCAATTTCATGGTCTACCATCACCATTTGGTTTTGGAGAATTTTGTGGGGCCTATGGGGACAGTGGAAATGTAACTAATGCGAAGGGAACAAGCAATATTTTGAGTTTACATAAGAAAACGAAGCAATGGAAAAGAGCATGAAAATCTTTTAAGCATGGATGAATGAGTCTTGAGTACGGTAGGTCCTACACTTTACCTCATTTTGTTTATACAGACTTGGAAAGACCTCAAAATAAAGAAAATATGTTAAAAAATCTGTCTAAGTAATGAAAGGATGTTGAAGGAAAATGTGTTAAATGTTTGCTGACTTCATTTTCTTGTGAAATTTTCTTTACTTCCAAGGAAGATTTTTTTCTCACTCAGTTCACTTTTCAAAATTTTCCTCCTTGTTCATTAAGGCCTCTTTTTATTGAGATAGAGGTACATCTGCTTTCCATATTGGTGTCGACATATTCATTCTCATCACTGATATAGGAGCCCCTCTGATGGGTAAATCTTTTATTGGAAAAGTATGACATAAATTGTTACAATTATTATGGACGCTTGCCTGCAACCAGGATGTTTTGGTCACTCGCACAGCATTTAAAGGGAATTTCGGGCACGCTAGGCGTTTAAAAGGTAATTAACTGTGATGATTAGCAAGTCTCCATAAAAATTCCACATAATTCCTGTGAGAAGAATACATGAAAAAGATTTTGCTTTGCGTAACGAAAGCAGGTGTACTTTACAGGTGGTGTACAGAAGCTGGCCATAAAACAGCTTAACCTACCTGGGCTGGAAGTCTCCTTGGAAGTCTTACTTAGCTTAATTGAGCTAAGACTTCCAACTAGGCTATTGTCTGGGGTGCTATAACCGGAAATTCCACAACATTTCCTGGCTAAGACTTTCATGTTCCAAGTGAAAATATTTGTTCGTTGGTACATTTTTACATTCTTTTCTTTAACTCTCTTTTCCATTGATCCATGACCTGGCCACTTCCGAGGATTAATGTAACTTCAAGAACTAATTTTTCAATGGAAAGTCCATGATAGTCTGAGGAAATACCATTACATCACAATAACATGGCTACCACTTCATTTATAACTAAATAATAATAATGTAATGAAATACCCTCCCAATATTGTGATTGAGGTGGAATAATGATTAAAGCTATACTGACTAGCGTCCCGAGGATCAATTATAGAGAGTCGTCACATCAACTCCACAATCTTGTGAATCTTTTCTAGTAAAGAATCCTAAGTTTTCAGTCATAGTTAACAGTGGCGTAGCCAGGTTTTGGTTCTAGGGGGTGGGGGAGGTGAGGCAAAATATTTTTAGGGGCGCCAACTCATACATTAACCAGTTAACTAAACTTTACAAATTTTGGTGATGCAATAGGCGGATAGGTTGCACAAATTATGACAATTGACAACGTATTATACACATTTATTTATACGCATTTGGGACTTGGAGTGGAAAAATTCATATACTTAGGGGTGCCAGAACACGGGGTGGGGGGGCATTCGCCCCCCCCTTGGCTATGCTACTGCTATAGAAGTTATAAACTAGTTAGTTAGTTAGCAGTATAACTATAGTTTATAAAACAACTGGTCTTGTTTTATAAACATTTTACTAACTAGGAATAAAAAATAATGTAAGCATGTTTTTCTAAAAAAATAAAATTTTATCATAAATACAATAAAAAGAAATATCTTAACAAGGAAGAACGTACTTAAAAAGAAAAAATAATATTTTCTCAAGTGAATGATAGTTTAGCATATTACTGGAAATAATTAAATACAATTCAAGGAAATAATGGATTACCTCAGAACATAAATAGAAAATAATTGTTTTCAACAACATAACATGCTTAAAGTTGTCTATTGATGCAAAACCACAACAAAAAGCATGGGGCGCTTTTTCATATCCGATAACAACATAAATTCATTAAATATGAAGATTTTGGTATCCAATATGGAATAAAGTGCTTCAATATACTATTTCTAGAAAATCTTTAAATTAACTCAACTTAAGGTGCAAAATATAAATGATGTTGTGCCCCAAGATTTTCATTGTGGTCGTGCATGAATAGACAAGTTTGAACATGTTATACTGTTGAAAAAATAATTATTTTCTATATATGTTCATAGGTAATCAATTGTGTTATAACTCAATTTCTATTTTTCTTGAATTGAATTATTTCCAGTAGCAGGCTTAACTTTCATTCTTTTGTGAAAATATTATTATTTATTTTTTAGTACTTTCTTCTTGTTATGATATTTCTTTTTTTAAGAATATGTTAAAAAAATTATTTTTTTAGAAAAGTATGCTTGAATTTTTTTATTCCATTTACCTCACTCAATCTTGCTGTACTCGAGACGTAGTTAATCACTAAACACCAAATAAGAGCTCCACTGCCTTATTCAGGCAAGGCAAGGTACTATGTAAGTCCACAAACCAACAGACATTATTGCCTGCAACAGTACTCCTCCAACTTAATGAAGACAATCAGATTTTGAATTGGGGAAGCAAAGTTGTTCCAGGCTAATTTCCTATTCCCCATGACTTTTTCCAGTTTCCCAGGCCCATTTTCGATTTTATTGACTTCATGCATGTAGAAACCCAGTGTAATTGCACTATTAAGGCTTTCGCTATGAATGCCGGAAATATATGGCAACAGGTTTCCTGACCATAGGAAGACCAACACTGACAATTTTCATCGGAGATTTTCCTATGCAAGTGAACGAACGCCGTATCGTACGTGTTTGTTACAATCTGAATGCCTATTTACACTACATGTCCTCTATTTTCTGATTTCTTTATTGATCCCCTTAGTAATTACTCATATGCCGGTATTTTTAGGCAATGTATATTGAATAGCCAATATCATTCTTACGCTGGTGCGCTAATGTTAGCTACTCATTTTGGGTTGAACATTTGCTTGGCTGCCTGGCGATGTCTCTTATAACCTACTTGGAAAAACCATCCCTTCCACTCCCACAGTGATGTCTCACGTGAAAGAAAAGAAAATTTTGAGACGTCCTAACTTGCTGTAAAAATGGAAAAGTCCTAACTTTGTTAATTTCAACGCTAGAAATCCGTTTAAAATTCTACAATGCTTAAAAAAATGTAAGTTATTCTTTAATAAGTGTAAATTGTTGAAAATCATAGACAATATTTAATTTAAAAAAATACTGCTAATGCAATGAGTTGACCATGGACTCCCGCTAAGAAAGGGTTGGAGAGTCGAGTCCAGTGGCCGGGGTAATAGCCGGGCACCCCGTTGAGTAGGGTCCCAAATCGGAGGGACGAGAGTACCTGGGCCACTCCACCCCAAAAAGTGCTTCGCAGAGAGGTTTAAAATTTTCTCAAGCTACCCGTAGCACGGAAAAGATTTTCCTTTCGTAGTCGCCGGCAGGAAAGGGTTAAGAGTGTGCCACCCCCTCTATAGTTCATATTCGCTTAATACAACAGAAGGATAGAGTTCATTGGTGTTTTCATCTTTTTTAAACATAAAGTTCATTTAGTTTAGATAAAACTACAACTTTAATGGTTCGCATAGTAAATTATATACTCAAATTAGTTATCAACTTGTTTTTTTTTTACTTACTTCTTTTAAGATTCATTAAAAAATGAAATGGGTTTCTAACTAAATTGATTAATTTGTTCTTGGAGATCGGTGATCACTATTGTAAAATTTTTTTTTTATTTTAATGCTAATGACTATCTTTTGCGTAATTGAAGGGCTGTGTTCAATTTGAATTAAGTTGTCCTACACGGTGAAATGAAATTACACAAAATGTAGTTAATTACTGGTTTATTTGTTGAAAAATATACAAACTTCTCTAAAACAACTTGGTAAACTCCACCTCCTTTCCCTCTCTCCATGTTGGATAACTTCCACGAAATAAAGCCTGAAACATCCTCCATGACTTTTTAAGTTATCTATTAGAGAAAAAAATATTGCAGTATGTTCAGGCCAATATAGTACAGCATAGTGACATCCACAAACCAAAAAGAAAACAATGTCTTAACCATTCACTAATTCAGAACACAATTATTTGTTTTGTAAATAACTAACAGGCTCAGGACAAGGTCAATGGTAAGTCAAAAAGTAATAACCATATTTTGTAGTCCTCTCTATTCCCTTAATTGTGTGACTCATATGAGTACCTAAAAGAATGCTGCCACTGCAAAAGCGAGCATTGTAAAAGCCACCTTGCCCCAAAAGAACGCCCCAAGGGCACTTATACGGAGCAATGAGAATTGTCTGAATTTATTGATTCCTAGATGGTTTTAAAGAGCTGAATAACATTGCTGCAAGCCTTCGTTTAACTCTAAATAGGCTTTCTCACATGGAAAGTTTATCTAGAGCCAAATTGAAGTTAATGTTCAAAATGGCTGTTTTTATAGAATTCCACAACAGTTTACTCAGAATTTAAGACTTCCGAATAAAAGGGATGCTTTGAAAATTTAATAAAGGAGTCAGTTACTCAGGGTAAAAATCCATTTTGTGCAAATGACATTATGGAATTCTGCTTACGCTTCTGCGGTGTTTCATAATGAAGTGCTGAATGGCTTCCAGTGTTGCACCCCATTTGTCTTGCGATGACAACGGTTTCGTCCTTGTTCCAGAGGAGGAAACTGTCATCAATTGCAAGACAAAGAACAAGGTGGAACACTGAAAGCCGTTTAGCCCTTCCACATTATAGAATGTTCTTGTTGGCCTAGTAGCCTAGGGTTACAATAAATAAATAATCAAAAGAAGATATTGCCACTACAAGAGCGAGCATTGTAAAAGCCAGCTTGTATTCCACTCGGAGCAATGAGAAATCACTGAGATCTGTTCAAGATTCAGAGTGGCGTTCAGTGCAAATTGAATGTCAGAGTTGATTAAAATTTAAAAATTAACACTATTTATAGGTTTCACCGCCAAAACATTTTGAATAGCAAATATGGAAGAAATTAAGTTTAAAAAGAACATAAAAATGGAGAAGTAAGTAAGGACACGAAGCATTATAAAATTTAAATTTATTTTTGCATTAAAAAAGCATAAAGAGATTAACCTAATTTATATTTACATACACATTATAAATAAACACAAGAGTAATGATGGCAAATTAATGGGAAAAAAGTATAATCACAAAGTACTTTCAAAATTAAATTGCTAAACCAAACACAGAAACGATGCAATACATAGTCTTGTTTTCCCATCGGACAGTGCATGTGCCATCAGTTTTGTTATCCCAGAAACATGAGCTGGCAGAATGAAGACCTGCACCATTTTTCTGCATAATAGTACAAGTCACTGTAAGGGAAAAACACTAATTAAAGGTTTTTTCAAAAGAAATGTTGGGATAAATGCATATTTATTAGCTCTGCTCATTGCGCTGCAAACTTATTCCTTTGTTTTCTGTACCGTATTAATATTCAAATAATTCTGTATGCTATGCAGTTTACTTTTGTATCTCTGATGAATAATATATTTATGAATTTTATCACACCAATTTCTATATAAATAAAATCTAAAGAATGATACCCTCAAAAACCTATAGGAAGGTGCTAGACAATTAAACATCACCAGCACCATGAATTTCCAGTAACACAGTAGTGCACTAAAAACTTAGCCATTAAATATTTATGGAATTACATCAACATCTATCTCCCATTAGAACTGGGAATCACGGAATTAGAATAGACATCCACCAGGGCTATGAATAAACTTTTATAAGGATTAGTTGAAAGAAACCTATGAATTGATAAATTAATAGAAGTAATTCCTTAAGAGCAAAAGTTTTACATTCCACATCGAATGGCTAGTTTGAAACACACTGTAATGAAACGATTACTAATGCATTTTCGGTATGTTTAATAAGCAACACTAATTTCTTTCAGTACTTTTTTCATAATCTATCGGCCCGTCAATAGAACGCCATTTCTATGTCACCCCAATTTTGGGATTTACTGGAGCAAAACTGTCCGTTAGCCGTAAAAATCAAATTGTATAGTGAAAGTCCATGAGTTGTTATGCGAAAAAAATATTGCTGCTCGATGCTCATAGCTTCCAGCATTTTATGACAAGAATATTCCATAGAAGGAGTTACAAGTAATCGCATATATATGAGTGGTACAAGGAAATACAGGGGGTATGTATAAGCAAGTACTGACAATTTCACTGCAAACATTTAGTGTGCATTTCAAGTTACCAGAAGCCATAGAACTCGATGTAGACTGGAGAGGGAAAGCAAAATGCATGGCAAGTAGAAAATGTAGGGAAGAAATCGTTCCATGGAGGAATATAACGATGGGCTGGACAACACAGTGACTCATCCACAGGTAATATTTGAATGAGATAGAGAAGTGCTTGGCTGTCCACAACAGTCAAGTTTGTGGTGGGATAAGACCACATAAAAATACGTTATTATCAAGCCGTTTTCATATCGTACACATCCAATAAGCCCGTCAAAAGATGGCATGATAAATTCCTTATTTATGTAAAAATTCTGAGCAATGGCAGAGTGCTCTTCAAAGAAATATCACCACATCAGCAGGTTAGTAACAAAGGATATTGCGGGATATTCTTCCCACGATTATCACACGCCTAGCATTAGACCAAGGCTGACAATTGCCCTCAATCCATTTGTCTCGTACCATCCATAAAACAACGCCAGTCTCTCATAGTTGCATAGATCAACGAGAATAAGTATGCTTTTGCAAATAAAGCATAACACCAGGAAAAATAAGAGAAACGAACTATGGGGAAAACACGTGAATAACTGTACTTACCTACATATTTAAATGGCTTCTGCATCTTCGTTATAGACGCTAAACAGGATTCAACCACTGTAGATGTCCATTGACTAACTTTACTATTTTGGTACATATTTGGTCCGATTGTGTTTTCAATAACTTCTTTTATAATGTTGCTTACAACGTCGACACGAAACAACGACTGTAACGAGAGAAAATAACACGTAAAAAGTATGAAATAACATTTATTTGCCAGGTCTCGCAGGAATTTTTTACTTACATCATCAATAAGTGGTCCACCGTCATCCACATTAGCGCCACTCATTTTAGTTGCTGTTGATATAATAGTTAACAAATGCTATAGCAATCCTACTATTGAAAACCTTTCGAGTAGCAATTGATATTTCAGCAAAACATCCGAATAGCAATTGATAAGGCGGACACTCTTCTCATTAAACTAACTTCTGAGGAATTCGAATTCTTATAGCGTGGTGTCAGTGAAAATCACAGTAGATATCCAAATAGCTGTTATGCTAAATATGTTATTAGCTGCCAAACACTAAATTCAACCAAACTCCTTTGACAGTCTTGAAACCCTTAAACTTTTTGACAACAATTTATAACTTCCGGTACTTTAGTGCTTTAGTTTTAATTCCTCTTTTGACTATAGAAGTGCAGAGGGCATTGCATTTGACTTCCGTTAATGACGCAACATTTCCGCCGACTAGAATTTGGGAACGTTGCGATGAGATAAAGTTTTCCTGCCATTAGTCGATTTGAAGCGCTTTGGTTTGTTGTTGTCGAATAACGATCACAATGAATTACATGTCTGTTATTGCTTGCTTATTACTTCTTAGCGGTTCGTTGCTTGTAAATGGATTCCCTCAAGGTTCACACTTTGCTGTTGGTATGTATAAGCAGGTTTATTTTAGTTATTATTATCGTAGTTTACACCAATTGTTGTATTTATATGCCGTTCATTTCTGTTAATCAAAGTTGCGGAATGGTAAGCGGCTCCAGATGGTTGAAAGTGGAACATGATTGAATTTTCTTGCATTTTGCTCTGGATATTGACTCCAATCTTTAATTTTGAACTTTTCATACCGTAGAGTTGTATTGTGAGACAACGAGAGGTGATGATTATTGAAAAGTAGTTTTTATTGATATTGCGAATAATTCAAATTAGACCAATGTTTTAATTAGCTCAAGAGGCAGCTTAATAAGTTTAGAATTGGGTTCATGGCAATTATCATTGATTGACATCTCTATTCAATATTGCTTTTAATATCTGTATCGATAATTTAGTTTAATGGAATAACTTCGAATGGTATTACAGATGCGAAAGCGTCAGCTGAGAAGCCGAGTGATGGGGAAGTAAAAGTTAATACAAGAGTCAGTCAATCGAATGGAGTTGGAGTTAGTCCTCATACCGACGTACCAAGTGCGAATAAGGATGCTGCACTCGCCGGCCCAACAGACACTAGTAACACTTCCATCCCGGAAAACGCACCCATTCCGGGCCCAAAGGAGGATGCCACTACCGTCCAACCCTCACCTTCAAATGCCACCCTTTCTCCCCCCACATCTCCCCCAACACCTGCCCCCACATCTCCCCCAACACCTGCCCCCACACCTCCCACCACAACACCCACCACAACACCCACCACAACAACCCCCTCAACACCCTCGACTACTACCACCGAAACACCTAAGACTACTATCCCCACAATACCTCCGACTACCCCCACCACACCCACTACACACAAAAGCACCTCCACGGAAAAACCGACGTCTAGTACGCCATCCACGACGAAAGCACCTCCTCCAACGACGACGGCCGCTCCGGAGCCTGGACGACGATTTGATGGCCCAAGTTTCATAGGTAAGGATCTCCCTCGCTCCCTCCCAGAGGTCATTCTCCCTTGGGGAGTAATAGTCAAAAGTTTCCAAGGTAGATTCTCGATTTGGAAACTATTATGAGAGGTTGATTTAATAGTGTGATAGTATTTGTAATTGACGTTATGTTTATCGATTATAGTGAAGTGGAATACTCATTCTTGGTAAGTTAAGAAGTTTATAAGTTAAAATAGATTGGAAATTGGAATGATTCCTACATTTCTTTGTGCATTTCATCTTCAGAATTAAATATTGGCATTAGAACATTTCACCATCTTGGATAGCATGGTTACTTTTCATTGCTGGTGTTAAATACTGCCATGGAGGCATTGTGTTTTAGATCATGAATTGTTCCTATGAATCTTTGTGTGCCTCACTCTATTAAATATTGTCTGAAACAATCAGGACAAGTTCAGGAATCAGAGTGGCTAATCTGAAAAAATCAGTCAATCAAAGAAAATTCGCTGGAGAATATCATGGTTTTGTACAATGCGTGTTATCATACCCCATAACAATGTGTTAACTGTTGCATTCTTTGATCGGAAAGAGGGATGAACATTGATATTGTTTTGTTGACTTCCATTGGAGTTCCTTGTGAGCTAAAGCTCGTGGGCCTGTTGGTATGTTGTGCTACTTCATTTTTTGTAGTTCACTGTTTACTATTTTGCACTAGTTAGTTGTAAGGCACCCGTTGAATGATGATGAATACTAAGTAGGCCCTAGAGGACCAAGCTGTTTGATCAAACTGTTCAGTCAATCGGTTGACGCGCACTTCAATCAACCCTTCAATCCTTTGATCAAAACTCATTCTCAGTTGAGTTTCCAACTCTCAAAGTGAAGTGTCTGTCATGAAGTGTCTCTGAAAATGGTTTCGAATACAGATTTGACCTTTCTTGCATTGACAATGGTTGTCCTCAAGTGGAAAAGAACAAGTTAAGAGGAATTCCATCGTAGGTTTCCGCGGCGTTCAGATGAATTATTCTGCATTTTTGGGTTTCTTCGAATTGAAGACGCCCGTTGGAACACGGGCAAAACTGTTGTCCTAAAAAGCAACCTACACGGTGGAAACCCGAAAATGCAGAATAATTCAAGTTAAGAGGAAACTACATTGGTCCAAGGAGTGGTATAAAATGAGAAACCCCTTCACTCATGAACATTTTTTTGTCTCTCGAGGTTTCGAGGAGGAAAAATTGGCACAAGGTGTATATCAGAAAGGGGGTGCAAGGAAATAAGTTCTCCAGAAAAACCGAGAGAGGTAAACGCAGGATTAGGTGGAGGGATTTTTTCAGAAGTAAAATGGAGGAATCTGGTACGGATCCCGATGGATGCCGTAGGCATGAGCGAATGAAGGAGAGTATCAAAGCATAAAACATTGTAAATCGTGTAGGTCGAAGGCATAGTATCTTTGAAAGCTATTGAAATACGCACCGATAAGGTTAAATTCCCTTAAATGCAGCCTTTATAGCCAGTAAAAGGTACTCCAAGACTCGGAAACAATGAAAAAATTGCCTGGCAACGAAAATGAAAAAAGATCTTAAATTTGCATTTATGTTGTGTTTAAACTTCAAATAGTTCAATTTGTCGATCGAGAGAGAAAAAACATTTGCAAAAATTAAACTTAAATTTTGCCTCCAAATGCCTTAAATTTTAAATTATCCAATAAAGACTACAGTTTAAGATTTGCCCTAAAGCTCTCTCGCGTAAGACCAGAATGACGTTGGATTTTCATCTAGTAACTCACCTAGTATTTTATTCTTTGAAATTTCATATAGTAGTACGCATTATTTTCTTTGTTTTAGCCTTGAACAACGTAAATGTCTCTCTCAGTCATTTTGTTACCTAGATTTATGGAGTTTTCAAATAAGTTGTGAAATTGCTTGTCTCCGGAGCTCCTGCCTTACTTTGCATATATTCCAACGAGGTTATTTACTTTCACATTCGAGTTAGTGTGGAATATATTCATCGATTCCGTTGCACAGAATTTCCAAAATATATCTCCACGTTACTTCGGTGCTTTCGGGTTTTTTAGTTGCTACGAATTCCATGAATGAATTCTAGTGTCTCTCCATATTTAATTAAAACACATTTTTCAAATGATACGTTTTGGTTTTACTGTGGACTCTACTGTTGTTTTTAAAGTCGCATAAATTACTTTATGATCACTGATGGCTTCGAGGATATCTTCGTGTTTAATCATTGCAGGGTGGGTGACAGCTAAAAGGGTATGTACTTCGTTTCCTGTCGTTGGTTCGTTTACCACTTGGGTTAGAAAGTGATTTGAAAATGTATTGAGTAAGGCCTCGCTTGAATCACGTCTCCTTGAGCTTGCTTCTACACTATAGGTTTCCCAATTTACTGACACGAGGTTGAAATCTTCACCGATAATTATTACGCTTTTGTTATCTCTCGAGGTAAAGTAATGTATAGATTTGTGCGTGGAAATTTTCAATGCAACATATAGCATGCACAAGTGTTCAGCAAACACATCACGGTTGGATGCGACCGATAGCAAGAGAAAAATATAACGTGTACCTGACTTCATTAATCCCTGTTTTTTCCTCTTGAATTTCAAGTACCAAGGACATATTGCTTGCCGCGATACAATATTATTCAGGGAGGGACCATTTGTGTAGTTCACGTGAATTCTGTACGTAGTAAATTGTACATAATCAAGCATACATGCAATTGTTTCAATTTTCTCCTCAGTTTTCTTGAGAAAGACTGTGTTAGCAAAGAGCCCCCAGATTTTAGCCCATTATGTAAGAAACCTGATGGATCGTTGAGCAACGGATGGGATAAATTACTTTATCCTCCGGAAGGAATTAGCCATTATTTACTCTGGAGCAGTTTTTTAATGTTCCCATTGTACAGTTGTCTGATGAATACCAAACTGTTATTTAACGATCATTAAGGCTCCATGGAAAACGCTGATGTAGAAAACCACCCAGTTGAACGAAAAAGGCTATTTGGTCATTCTCTTTATGCTAATATGCATTTAGAATCAGGCCAGATGGGTATTAAAGACTGAAAAAGGTGATTCACATGAAAATCCCGGAGAATTTTTTTTTTTAGAAAAGTCCTGATTTGTCAAACAAGTCTGAAAAAGTCTCCAGCATGGTAATGAAGGAATGCTTTATTTTACGAAATTAATGAAAATTAGACGTTAAAGCCACTAAAAGTTAGAACAATAAAATTAAGGCAACTGAAATGTATTCACTACTAATTGTTATGTATTGGAGCTGTTAATCCATGGGATTTAAATCCTGGTGTTTTCGCCTGGCTGCCGGATTTAAATCATTGCATACCCAGAGCTGGGATGTTTTGGACAGCTGGATGTTAGCAGCATGAAGCGAAGATATTGGCTTGGGCTATTCTGCTTGTCTTTCTTACTTCTTCCATCACTAGTGATCCTGCTTCCAAATAAAATTCTGCCGATTGTGTGAGTTTTTGCAGCCCAAATTAAACAGTGATTCCGTATTCTTGATTTTTTCCACAAACCATAACCTTGTTTTCTTAACATTAATCTTCAGGTTGTATTTCTTCTGAGTTTTGTCCATACAGTTTAGCATTCTCGTCAGGTCTTCCTTCTTCTCCTCAAGAATTGCAATGCCATCAGCAAAGTGTAGCATGCTGATTTTTTCTCTATGCACTTGTATTCCTGTTTTTAATTTTTCCTTTATTTCATTTATGGCTTTTTCAATGTACATATGTATGTATTGAAGATTATCGGCAACAACCTGTATCTTTGTCATAGTCCTTACCTCACTTCCACTTCCTATGCATTTCCACCACATTAAATCACCACCAGCTGTTCCTCATATTGTCATAATGCATAACGTAGTGACGCATATTTTTCTCATTAAATGACGCTCCTGTACTCTTCAGTGTAGTCAGCATTCTGCTCCAGTCTACATTATCAAATGCTTTATCTAGGTCAATGAAGCAAGTGTATGTGGGGTGGTCCTTTTGAATCATCTTCTCTATGATGAGTCTCGGAGCTAAACTTCCCCTACTTTTCATGAATCCAAATTAAGCAGCTTCAACTCTTCTCTGGAAGGGAAAAGTTTTAGCTCCTTACACCTCCACCTTCCACCACCTCCTCAGATTTTTTACCTTCCGTCTCTTTACATAAGTCTTTCATTCATTCTTCTCTGGCCTTTCTTGCTTTACGGCTGATTACTGTTTTCACAGGAGCTGCTCTTACTCTGATTTTGAGTTTTTGTACTTTCTTCTCTCATCTATTAGGTGCAAGACTTCTTGTGTAATCCAAAGCTTCCGATTCTTTATTTTTACCTTCCCTACTGTCTATTCATTTATTTAATATTTATTATTTTGTTGAAATTTAATTTGGCTGATATTTTTTTATTGTTAGAAAAAGGAGTTCTTTCTCTTTTTTTCAGGCCAAATTAATTGAATTTAGCTATAAATATTGCCAAATTTATAATTTCTGTTTAAACCAACTTAAATGGAATACTCTCTGCATTCACAGAGTAGAAATTACAGCTGCCTGAATTGTTTTCTGACATTAAATATCCAGAAATTCTTGGTGACAATGTCTTGAGTTAGGTTGTTTTGCTGTTTTTGTACTATAGTGAGTTTTTACCTTTTTTTCAGCAACTAACCATTTTGATGTGCTTCATAATTCCATTATATTTTTTAAAGTCATGTACATACTATTCTGTAAAACTTAACATTCACAGTTTATTTTGAAAGTCATACAAAAGACTATCATCTAAGCAAAGGGCACTTGATAAAGCCTAAGTGTGTGACTTGTATCGGTGCAACTTTAAAAAATCTCCGCCATCCATCTGTCAACTGATGTTGAGAATATAGGTGCAAATTTTGTGGCATCTTGATGTGAAAGTATCCACATAACGTGTTACTTACCTGTTACTGTGTTGATTCTATTAAGGATTAAGTTCATATTTGGTTCAGACCTCTGGCAAGGGGGTTGTCCAATAAGGGGGGCCTTGAATTGCAATGGGTTTTCAGACAGAGTGGTGATTTACAAATCACATCACATATGTGGCTATTGTGAGAACAAAAAGTGAGGTTAAATATTTTTACTAACAATATAACCCATGGAATTACATCCATAGACATAAAGAAGTAGTCAAGGGATAGATTATTGGCGGTGTGATGGTTCTAGGTTCATGACTGGATACTGGATTATAGATTTTCGTTGCCTTTTTGTTATTTGACCTACCTGTAGAGTCATGAAAAAAAATATTTTTTGGGAGTCTACAGTCTCCCATAGAGCATGGAGTTGTGTTTTTATGTGAATAACAAATTGCTTTAGAAATGCATTAGGCAAAGCAATATTGAAGTAAATTTTATGGAAAACTTAAATTGATATGTATCTAGTCCTTGAGGGTAAGTTAAGGTCTGAAATTGGCCAATTTTGAGGATACCGGGACTAGCCACTGTAGTAACCTTTACGGAATCACCCGCAAGTGCACATAAGTGCGATATTCCACAGAAGAAAAATCATTCGCCTTGACCGGGATCCCCGTATATTCTTGTGTACCATGAGCACCTCGTTTTTGGACTATGAATTTGGGGAAAAAATAATTTTGAAAAAAATCAGTAAAATAATACCAGATTCTTCATGGGAAAAATAACAGAATATTTTGAATGCAATGAAACAGTATTGTTTTTTTCACGAAAAACCAGCAGAACCATAGATCTAAATAGAAAATAGAATGATTTTGCGTCAATGTTCTTCTTCGTGATTATGGGGGCCATTAACAGGAAAGCAACAATAATGATATTCTTGAAAATGTGCCGCCAAAGGATGGTATTAATATCAATTTAAAATTTAATTTAAGTGAAAATGGCAAGGAATATGTAGAAAACAAAAAAGATTTGATACTAACTTTTAATTTTAGTCTGTGCTACAATCCTCTCTAGCAGAACTCTTTTCATCCTCACCGCTGTGGCAAACCATGCTATCTTCACTTCCATCACATTTGTTGGAAATGCAGTGTTTCTTAAAACTTCGAATGATTCGAAGTCCTCTTTAATTTAATTCCATGAAGTAATAATACTAATAATCCATTGGCATATTTGAACTAGGTCGACCTTCATAATGCTTCTCATCGGTGTTGTTTCATAAACGGCACTTGTCATCCATTCTGAAAACAAACTCTTCAGATGAGACTTGAAAGGAGGATTGACGCAAAAATTAAATGTTTGAAGCATACAAGTCATTCCTCCTGGAGTTATCACTTGGTCAGTTTTTCCCTCTTTCAAGCATTTCTTCACGTCGTCCATTAGATGCCCTGGAAAACTGTCCAGCAATGGCATACTACGGAGTTGAAGAAGGGCACTTGGACGACGTTCCCCCACGCACTTAATCCAGTCCAGAACAAGATCATTGTTCATCTAACCCTTTTCTTGCGACCTGATCACCATTCTTGGTGGGAACTTAACATTTTTTGGGAGTATTTTCCATTTCAATATTACGTATGTCGGAAGCTACTTTCCATCCACCAAATTATCATGATGGTACAACGTTTTCTCTCTGGACCAGCTTTGTGCACAAGAACTGTTTTTGCTCTAGCTTCATTCACTGTAGTATCATATGGCATTTCAAAGTAAACGTTTCTGATCTGCATTCCCAGTTTGTTCTATCTATAGGAATATGTATTCCTAAGATTGATAACAAATAAATCTCATCAGGTTTTATTTGTATGTTTCAGGCAAGACCGCGATATAGTTGTTTTGCTTCTTATTGAAAGGCCATGCCTATTAAAAATCTCATCATCCAACCCCTACTAGCCTTAAATTCAGCTAAGGTAACACCAAGCTCTTTTGCTATCTGAATGGCTTTCATCTGACACATTTCTGTCAACAATACGAACCCAAATTGGCATCTGTCTCTAGTGTATGCTGATAGTTGTTCCTCTATGCCAGGATATTTTGCAATTTTTCCTCTAAATGCTCTTTCTCACTGTTACTAGAAAGAAGTGTATGTTCCTTTTTTTCTCCAGTCTCGTATGCAAGATTACGGCACGTCATATTTACATCCAGCTGCACGATTGCCGAACTCTTCTGCTTCTCTTATAATTTTAAGTTTCTCACAAACACTGAATGAATGCAGTGTTTTACCACTGTTCATTTTGATAAATTTTCCCTAAAGAATGAAGGAATTCGGTTTAAATTGGTGATCACAAACTGAAACTGCCTCAACTGCACTTCATGCAATTGAGCAACTTCCACAGTGATCACTGAAACCTCAGATTATGTTAAAACTGCCTTGCACACCATGTACATAGGATGAACTGAAGGATAGCTATGTATGTGAAACAATATGCATCTTAGAATTTATTCAGGCAATAGAAAGGCAACAAAGTGGTCTCGGCCGAGAACTTGCTGATTCCACGTTTTTTAGTTTCAGTGTAATCAACTTCGGTCTAAATCTTGGAAAATGTTCACGCTATTAAAATATTTTCGTATTATCTGCCATAATCAATGACAGATTCTTAATTTTTATTAGGATGACACGAACTTGTAACAAAGTATTTGGGAAGTTTTTGGCTGTCTTGTTTCTTTGGCTGTACATAAAGACCATAGCAAATGGAAATCCTCATGTAAGCCACACATCCTTGTGCATGATGCGCACGCCATTTTTAGACTTTGTTAAAAGGGGAAAAAGGTGCGCGACAAGAATATATGGTATTTCATCTAATCTGTGGTTTAGTGTTGTATATATTTGCACAAGTGTGCATAAAGTATAGCAATGGAAAATTGTTTTTTTTAGCTTATTAAGACATTTTGGCTTATGGGTGTAAATTTTTGATAATTGTCTAGTTGGTATCCATCATTTAATGCTATGGTATGATTTTGTTCTAGGTGGAATGGTATTTGCCTTGGGTGCTACTGCTATTGGATTTGTTGCCTGGAAATTCTACAAAGCTCGCACTGAAAGGAATTACCACACTTTGTAGTGTCACACACACCGTTAAAAGTTTTTGTTTTTAAGAGATGCTATCTTCATTTGGTTGTTTAGTGGACTCTTTAAAAGAAGCCTGCTAAGGCCTTTTTGTGCTTAGTGTTATGTACAAATGCAGCCATTTTTTCACTGGGATTTTTCAAAATATACATTATGTGGAAGCTATTTGTTCTGCAATTGAAGTTTGTCATTTAAACTCAGGAAGCTGGATGTGTTGAGCTTAGTTCTGGCTTGAAGATATCTGAGAATGAAGAGGCTAGCAGCAGTGCTTTTATTTTCTGAGAATTTCTTTATTAGGTGGCTAGTATTCAGCAGCTACTTTCTTTCTATTGTTTCGCCAGTTTAAGAAAAAAAATCAAAGGACTTGAGATAAAATGGCACAGATTTTATATTCAATGTTTTCATAAAAATGTGTGAAACTATAAATAATTTAAGTGGTAAGTATGCACTTAAGAGGAAAAATGGAGTTGAATATATTGATTGTAACTATGTACCTATCTCAGGGGGAAAATGAGAATGTCACTAAGCATTTGGGAAGATTTTTGCAATAGTGCTCTTGTGTCTTTACCTTGTCAAACAGCTTATTTAAGTAAAGTTGACAATTTTTTGTTTTAAGAATTTGCTGTTTGGTTACCTTGGTTTTATCTCATATTGTGTTTTTGAATTTTGATCTCCTTGTTTCGGGATCTCCCTGTTTGTATAGGAGAGTTAAAATACCACAAATGAGTTGATGTGCAATCGGTATGTGTTTATTTAATGTCACTGAGAGGGTATTTCTTACCTATTTTGCACAAAGAGATGTTACCAATGATCGCTTTTCTGTAATGCAGTTTTGCACTTGCAGCAGTTAATTTTAAAATCAGATTTATCATTTTAGGACTGTGATTTCTGAACCGTCCCCTTATTTTAAAGTATCTCTGCCCCCAAAACTCTTATGAATAATTTTTTACCTGGAATTAAAAAATTAAATCTTTTTTTAGTTTCTGGAGCTGTGTTGTGGAAATGTGGCTACAGTGCTATAAAATCAGAAATTAATCCAGTTATTTTGGATATACTGTTATATTCTTCATCATTGAAAAGTTTATTTCCTGGCATTAAAAGTAAAACCTTCTGGTTACACGCCAAATAAGGTCTATTTCATTGTAACACTTTGTACTTAAGTGCTCACTAGTCTCAAACAAAGGCTGTGCAGTGGTGCCACAATGAATGTCTTTATATCCATTCTTGGTTCTTTTATTTAATCTTTTGTAGTTATTCAAGTAAATATCTGCTATCAATTCAGAATGAGAGCCTGATACACTTGTGCACATATATTAGACTCTCATTCAAAATTGAGTTAAACTCTAGGATCTGGATGGCTTTATCTTCTTGATATGTGCAAGTAATATCTGATTGCAGTCAATATTCAAACTATTCCAGCTACTTTTGATGAAGAATAAGAGCACCCTTGAGTCTGTGTACGATGTGCAGTAAAAGTTGCAGTGAATATTGTGACTTGATTTGGGCTGTGAAGGCAAAGATTGTTATCTCTATTGCAAAGTCAGCAATTATGTAGTGGGAGCCCTTTGCCTTGTACGGTATTTATTATTTAAACCTTTATTTATGTAGCTTAATAGCCTAAAGGATTTAAAAGGAATGTTTGTGTTTATATTTTACTATGTAAACTAGTCTAGTCCTGTTGAATCTGGGATTACATAGTCATCGAAATTTTTTTTGTTTAATCCTCACTGCAACATCTATTTTTACAATAATATATACTGCACTTACTTTACCTAAAAAATTATAATTTGTAAAAGTAATATTGAAATTAGAATACAGCATGAATTGGAAATAAGTCCAGTTACATCTTCATTAGCAATTCATGCAAGTATATAGTTACTATGCCAAAAGAAAATGTGTGATCAAGTTTCTCTGATGGTGAAACATTCATAATGAAAGATTCCATCCATTTTAAAGTTATGATGTCAATTTTGGTGTCAATATACATTCCTTATGCTTTTTATTTGAGCTGTAAATTACTGAAATTACTTATGTAAAGGTATGCAGTACAACCATATTTTTCAGCAGAAGTGAATAAATAACCTTAGATATTTGTAATTGTGTATATTTTGACTTTGGTGTAAGTTGCATTTATCTAAATATAAATTATGATTGATCTTTGGATGTTTTTATTGCATTGATTAACAGGTTAATTTGGGGATTTAAATTGTCAGGGGATTTTAATTTTCAGAACTAGGGCTTGTAGCCAAAAAATTATCGGTTCTTAAAGGATCAATCAATATGTTTTCTCTTAATCGATTCTTAAAGGATCAATCAAGTTGTTTTCTCTTATTCAATCTGTGTTATATGATCTACTAATTACATGCATTAGTTGCTCACTATTTTCATGTTTTTTTAAGCATTTACTTTTACCAAGTGTCGATTATTTGTGTACGTATTCTTTTTGTCTGGTGTCTGCAAATAATAATAAAATTTTCCTTAACATTTGCTGAAATTTGAGTAAAATTGAAAGTTTACTTTTGATAAGATGAATAATTCATCCAAGACTATTCTGTACTTACTAATTCTGTAGTACTATATCTATTCTGTACTCATTCCTCCCCTTCCTTGCATTATAACTGAAGATCTACAAACGGTTCAATTGTGATCCAATCGAACTCTTATATTCTTAGAATTGTTGCCCTTATTTGTCCGTTGTCACTAGCATATTGTCAATTGTTCTTTCTCCTGTCTGTGTAATATGTGTGAAGATTGATAATGGATTTTTGGTTTACATCATCAATGGGGTGGTTTACTCATCCTAAGTAACTTTTCTTTGAGTCACTTAGTGGATGTAAAATTGAATCTTAAATTAATGTTTTTCTGTAGCCATCTAGTCATTCTAAAATATTAACTTAAAAATTAGGCACACATCCAAAATTTACTGCCTACATCAGGTATATACCTGAATCGGGGATAATGATTGATTAATGGAACAAGTGAATCACTTGTGAGTGTAAGTCAGATTGCAATCTTTGGGTTTTGGTATGGCACAATGACCTACATTTAATTTTTCCAAAATTCTATTCTTCATCTGAGCAAGATATGTAGGCTGTGTGTGTTATTTTAATTATTTTCTGGACAATCTTCAAACAACTTTGAGAATGGCTCGCAGTCATAATGAGATTCATGACAGTGAGACAGTCACAGTGATTGGTGGAAAGACATTTAACATCGATTGTGATGTTCGTACTCCAATTACTCTCCTTTTGGAGTTAATACTTCAAGGTTTTATCGCCTTTAACTAAAGATCAGATGGCAGATTGAAGAACAAAATAGGTGTGCCTTCACATCAGAATTTTCGATTTAAATTACCTATGTGTTGTTAAGGAGCTGGACAGCACTTAGCAGTTGGTCTGGTGCTGGCATGTCAGCAATGTAAGAAGGATTAGTAGGAAGTGAGGATTTTTCTTCAAATCTAAGTGGCAGGGTGTGACTAGTGAATATCTAGAGCCTGCATACTAAGGACAGAAAGGAGGGGAATATGAAAAGAAATGGTCGGCATTGAGTTATTTAAAAAAATTATGCAGCGCCTATTGAGAAGCACTGGAGTGTCAAGTGGGCTACATGGGTGCCGAATTTGTTAAACTTCCTGAGGCTTCGTGGTGGCAGGAATTTTTGCACAGTAAATTAATAGGTTCAACTCTGTTTGGTTGGCCCACCTCAAGTTTTTACCTGGTCTTGAAGCCCTGTGGAGGGGCCGACCCTCATTTAACTGGACCCTCCCGGACCCGAGCTCTTTGAGTCCGAGCCTCTGCTTCGAAGTCGATCCAACCCTTCGCCGTGGGTGGGTTATGGCACCAACTGACCGGTCACACAAGAGTTTACAACTTCTAAAATGTACGTAGCCACGTAACTTAACACGCCAGCCACTAGTTCTTTGGCAAATACACAAAGCTTTAACTTCTAAAAGTTAACTTCCATGTTTTTTATAGGAGCCCTGCTATAGATATTAATAATTTCACGTGCATGCAACTTTTAATTGTTAACGATGTTTTTCATTGGAGTTTAGCTAGAGGTATAAGCCATTTTACGTGTTTTCGCACGTAGGTACATCAACCGTACAGGGATGTAGATATAGGCATATTGTGGAAACGAGGGTAATTACATTCAACGGGCATTTACTAGGCTATTCCATGTTACATTTTGAATAACACAGGTTCATTACAACCACGTAAGGAAAAAAACTTTTTTTTGTTTTTTTTACAACTTTTTAAAATCCCGATTACCTACTTCCCTTGTTAACACTGCTGCAGATAAATAACTAAATTTTTGATGTTCATTATTGGTTTAATTTCATCTTAGATCACTTAGTAAGTCGCGTATCCAATTCACTATTTTTCGTTTAACCCGCATGATTGTAATTTAAATATAAGTTTTTGTGGGGAACTTCGTCGAATGATTTCTTGAAATCTAGGAATAACGTGTCAAATTTTTTTTTCAATTCACCTGATTTTAGGATATCATTGAGGAAAAGCGCAAGCTGTGCTTTGCAAGATCTACCCTTATGGAAGCCGTGCTGACTGCCGTGTAAGAAGTTTTGATTGTCCAAGTAGGTCATAATATTGCTATCAATAATGTGTTCGAGAATCTTGCATAATATTGATGTTGAAGATAGAGGCCGGTAATTTCCTGGGTCCTGTCAGTTGCCATTTTTAAACATTGGCGTGACGTTGGCTATTCTCCAGTCTTGGGATACTAAGCATTTGGATAACGACTTGCTAGGAATGGTGCGATCTGTGGCGCTAACTCCTTGAGCACCCGTGCAGGTATTCCCTCGACAAAACATTCGCTAACAAACATTTTAGCAATTAAACATTTGTAAACTAAGGTAAATAAAAAAATTTAAACAAAAACTATACCAAATAAAACTAATTAAAAACAAATACTGTGGGACTGGACCTGGGGACTTATTACTTTTAACCGAACGTAGTTGTTTAGTTACTCTATCACGTTGAATAATGATGTGCTCATTAATGACAGGAATGTCTCAATCATGTGCAGTGTCATCCATAGTGTATACTGTAGCATCGGATGGTGAGCACAGATAAACACCTAGTTTGTTTTCTTTATTCCAAACTTGTTTTTATTCCTGCAGAGCTGCTTCCTGACTGCTCTCCTACTCCCTTAACAACCCCTCTCCTTTCCAAAACAAAACCTTCGCAACCAAACATTTTAACAATTAAACATTTGTAAACTAAAATAAAGTAAAACATTTAAACAAAAACTATACCAAATAAAACAAATTCTGTGGTACGGTTCAAACTCTATAAAACACTTCCAAAGTAGTAGTTTAATATGTTGGCTTAGTCGATACTGTTGGTGACAAATCTCCCGTTTTTATCCAATAAAGACTACAGTTAAAGAATTGGCCTGTATCTCTATCGTGTAAGACCAGAGTGACAGGATTTTCATCTAATAACTCACCTATTATTTTATTCTTGAAGTTTCGTAGAGCAGTATAATGCATTATTTTCTTTGTTTTTGGGTGTTGAACAACGTAAATGTCTCTCGCCGCCAGTTCCGTCGTTTTGTTACCTAGTTTTATGGACTTTTCAAATAAGTTGTGAAATTGTCTGTCTCCAGAGGGGCTGTCCTTAAATGACGTCCAAATGCTTCATGTGACATCCACACTTCCACTGCATATTACGTCTTAGTTTTACTCAGATGGTGGGGTAGAAGTTTTTTTATTTTTGTTACATCATTAAAGGGGTGACACTTTGTGACGGGGGGCGAAGGGGGTCTAGTTTGGTCCAACATTTTAGTAGTATAATTTATGGACAGCCCCTGAGCGTAGATATCTACGTGTTTACTCATTACAGGGTGGTAGACAGCTAAAAGGGTACTTTGTTTCCTGTCGTTGGTTCGTTAACTACTTGGGTTAGAAAGTGGTTTGAAAATGCATTGAGTAAGGCTTCGCTTGTATCACGCTTCCTTGAACTTGCTTGTTCACTATATTGCCAATTTTCCCAATTTATTGACGGGAGGTTTGAAATCCCCACCGATAATTATTACGCTTTTTTTATCTCTCGAGGTAAAGTAATGTTTAGATTTGTGCGTGGAAATTTTCAACGCAATATATAGCACGCACAAGTATGTACTAAGGAAACACGTCATGGTTAGATGTGAACGATGGAAAAAGAATAATATTTCGTGTGAAAACTACGTGTATGTAACGGACGTCATTAATACCTGTTTTGTCCTCTTGAATGTCAAGTACTAAGGACATATTGCTTGCCGCGGTTCAAGATTATCCTCGGGAGGGATCGTTTGCGTAGTTCGGGTGAACCTCGTACATAGTAAATCGCTCATGCATAATCAAGCGTTCATGCAATTTTGTTTTCCATTTTCTCGAGAAAGACTGTGTTAGCTAAGAGGGCAAAGCCCCCGGATTTTAGCCCACTATGTGAGAAACATTTGATGGATCGTTGAGCACCGGATGGTATAAATTACTTTATCCTCAGGAAGGAATTACCAATATTTACTCCGGAGAAGTTTATAATGTTCCCATCGTACAGTTGTCTGATGCATATCAAACTGTTATTTGAGATAGGGCTTCATGGAGTACAGGTTGAGAAACGCTGATTTAAAAAACCAGCCAGTTGCACAGAAAAGGACGTTTGATCATTCTCTTTCTGTTAATATGCATTTAGAGTCAGGCCAGATGGTGATTTAAGACTGGAAAAGGTGATTCAAATGAAACTCCCGGAGAATTTCTTTATTTTTAGACAAAGTCCTGATTTGTCAAAAAAGTCCGGAAAATACGGTAATGAAAGAATGTTTTATTTAATGAAATTGGTGAAAATTAGACACTAAAGCCACTAAAAGTCCGAATTTTACAAAAAGTTGAAAGAGTTTTTTCCCGCCCTCAATTCATCTCTACTACTCGTAATGCCTTCCTGGAATTATATTCATGCTTCCCCTGCGAGAACTCCCCCTTCCCTCTCCCCTACGCGGAACATTAACTTGTGCTTACTTCTCGTAGCCCATCCCCTTCCTCCGAACCGCAGAGCAGCAGCAAGGTGGTGCGATTACTGTTGGAGGGTGTGGGAGTCGTTTCCACATCTTTGACGAAAAAGGTGCTGTCTGCGTTTCCCTTTCTTCTTTGCATGAGGGTCGTCATCACCATTGCTGAATCACGCTATGTGGTCCCACAGCTGATTACCACGGAAAATCCGTGTCGGTTAAGTAAAAATAGAATTACCCATATCATACGCCGCTAGGAGCCACTAATGGATGCATTAGCTGAATATTTAACGAGCAAACTTAAACTGATTGCTTGTTGTCAGAGGGAAAATGCTCTTCTTATACTTCTTTCTACAAATAAGGTAATTCCCGATAACCTTGCAAATGAGTTCCACACCCCGTGCTGAGCGCGTCTGGCTGTCTCCTTGCCACAGCCAAACACTCGGCATAGACCTTCATTATCATATTAAGGAAAGGAAAACAGTAGCCCTCGTGGTGTGCAGTGTCGTTAATGCCACTACGTCTGTACCATTACTAGCCTCAAATAGAACTGTTACGAGTGATTACCCCAAATTACATTCAGCGTCATCTCCCTTTGGCAGTCTGTTGCGTAGTGTATTCAACCCACGAGAAGTCATGAGTCAGTCTGACTCGGAGTATAGTTACTCAAAGATAGCTCAACAAAATATGTAATTTCCACATCGCTACTCAATTTGCTACAAGTGTTGTGAGGAAAGTTCATCTTTTCCGAAAATTCAGTTACTTTTTTCGCCAAATTTTATTTTCACATCTATGTGCCACAAAACGTTTGGATTGCCTCAAGGTGCTTATCGATTTTTATGAACTGTCTACGATTCCATCTGCAAATAGACGATGCTTACTGTCATCCATGTCGTTATATGTTTAAGGAGCAAAATTAGACCGGTGAAACTTCGTTGCGGGATTCTGGATAGGAATGCAAATTCATTCTAAGTATTTTTTATGAGCAATGAAGTAATGTTTTGTATCAATTAGTCCGGCAGAAAATCAGTTTGGCTCTTTCTGTCACTTGAAGAGATATACGAGGTATAGTGCGGGATTGAAATAAAATTCTCCATGTCCTACTGAAAATCGCCTCTTCTGAAATTTGTAGTTACTAAGCTAATGTATGTATCTATGTACTTAGTAACATAGGCGTATCTAGAAGCATCTGAAGAGGGGGGTATTCCATACCCCCATGTTAACTTTTTTACCAATGGGAGGGGTTACAACCCCCAAACGCCCCCCCCCATGGATACGCTTCGAAATGTATTTATTTCACGAATTAAATACTTCTGTACAGGGTCCCGAATGTTTGTGATGTACTTAAGATGTGAGCTAATTAGAGCAAAGTGAATTAATCTATTTCTACAGTTTCTCCCTTGGACCTTCCTACTATTTGTTTCATAAATTCTAGTTTCTATAATGAACGCGTAAATAAACGCTAGGCCTGGAGTTACGGTAATTCCCGGACATATCACTAAATCTGACATATTTATAATTCTCCCTCTTTAAGTTATGGCGTTGGTGTGAAGGCTTTCGTAAGAAGTGTATCGCAGTGCATTTACCCAGAGTCCTCTGGATTGCCGATAATACACTACATAGTAGAGTCGTCGCATTCCGCCATTTTTGTTCTCAGCACATCTTGCTTACTGCGTGAAAGTGAAGGCGGTAGGCAGTCGCTCTGCGGGATTTTCCTTGTTTTTCAGAAGAAATAAAGTAAAATGGTTGGTTTCTCTACTCCTAATTGCTCTAATAGCACTGGGAAAGGGTTTTTATCTCGAGCGGTTTACCTTGGGCGGCCATTTTTATAATATTGCGCGAGCCCATTTTTGCGTTTGTAAAGGTTTACGGAAAAGTCTATAACTATAAGAGTATTTATCCTAGAAGGATGAAACAAAAAGAATTTTGTTTGAAATTTCTCAAGGTAAAACATAAATCCAGTAATTTGTTTACCTATCTCTTTACTTTCTAAGTTAAAACTACAATCAAAGTTTAAAAAAGTTATGATTGAAGTTTTAATATTTGAATTTTTTTTTCAAATAGTAGGAGAGGATTATACAGTTTAAATTATTTATTATTTGTAGATATATGCTGTTAAATTTATCATTAAAAATATTAATAGTGCTGTACGTACCCTTGAATTGTTATAAATTTTTAAAGTCACTTTTTTCAACTTTTTTTTTCAAAGTTTGGCTTTGAATTACTCTGATAAGGTTGGAGATAAAAATCTTTAATTAGCAGAACATACAGTCTTTGTGTATTTGTACATGACATATAAAAAAGTATGTTGTGTATTTTACTAATAAAAAAGTTAAAACCTCTCAAAATGACACAAACATTGTTAAAGCGAAACTACTTGGCGCACTGAGTAATGCTTTGTAAGATGTTTCTGATCTTCTTTATGATTGGCAGTTCTATTATTAGCCTAGCCGAAATGCTAATGAAGTAGATTTTTTATTTATTCAAAAGTTACGTTTGTATTTTGTTGTTATTTTTAATATTTCTTTGTTATGATGTAATAGAAATATTTTGGCAGGGCTTTGTGGGAGGAGTGCTGGGATGAGGGAGGGAGAGTCTCAAGGGTTTCTAAGAATCAATATCAATCAATCAATAAAGTTTCAATCATATGAAACTCCCACCCTCAATAGGTAGAGTAGAATTTTCACTTGTGCTTAATAACACCACATCATTACTAAGTCTTCACACCGGTCGATTTGTCTGATTATTTTATTTTGTTCTTTGCATGAAGTAGCATCTCGTAGTATTCATAACTTAACAGTATCAGTAATATTGACCACTAGATGTGTCTATAGCATTGCTCTGCATGTTTGCATGTTCATTTACGCATTACTCTCCCAGTTTCCGGTTGGACTGCGCACTGTTCTCCTGACTGCTTTTGGCCTGCGCCTAGCGTCAGGGGGAGCGTGCGAGGTCCTGATTTGTTCTGGGACGTGTGCTGCATGTCCGGTGTGGAATCACCCCGTGCCACACACCCTAGTGGTGGCTTGCACGGTACATCGTAGATGTAGATGTAAGAATCGAGGTTTTCGGTTTTTAAGAATCGAGGTTATTTCCACAAAAAAATATTACGCTGGCACGACGCGCGTTTCACAAAGTACACATGAGTATGCCACAGTATGGTGAAACGCGCGTCGTGCCTGCGTAGTAAAGTTTTGTGGAAATAACAAAGGTGGTTTTCTCATCATGGATATCCATAATTTCCACGAGGTCAGGCCTGATATAATCAGTTATATCAAGTAGAAGACGAATGTGAGGTAGAGATGCCAAAAATAGGAAGAGTATTGGATAGCATTAGTGAAGTGATGAATTGGTGACATGCTCCCGCTACAGGACTTGCTCGACAACCCTCGTGCTACGATGGAAGTGGCCCTAGACGACACACCCTTGTCTTGTCTGGGGCCATTTCCATACGACGACGAGTCTGTCATCGATCTGGTAATTAACGGGGCTAATGTTCCAAAACCCTTGGACGCCCCCCATGTGTTCTTAACCTCTGACGATTCGGCAGACCTCCGCCGATACTTGGAAAACCTCGTAGTAAGAGGAGTGTTAGTGCACCGCCGCCCAGTCTGTGCCTTCCGGACATACCTCATTCCCAAGGCCTCCGGAGGGCACAGACTGATTCACGATCTTTCGCCCTGGACGGCGTTTTATAATAAACCAAAGTTTCGCCTTAAAGACGCGGCAGAAGCCGTCTCTAGAATTCCACAGCAATCCTACCTGGCGAAATTAGACTTAAAAGACGCCTTCTTTCAGGTCAAAATTGCCCCCCAACATGTTAAATATTATGGTGTGCGTGTGGGCCCCCACTATTATTGTTTCACAAGGCTGCCAATGGGCCATTGTTTGGCCCCTGCCATTATGCAGCGATGGGCGCGAGCGGTCGCCCGCGAAGTGTATTCTTTGTTTCAAGTATGTCTCATCCCGTATTTGGATGACTGGCTTTTAGTTTTACCGGACAACTTTCGTGAAGCACAGCAGCTAGTGCAAAGGGTGCAAAATTTTATTGAAGTTGATTTAAGAATTGTGTTAAATGTCGATAAATGTATTCTTGTCCCCAGGAGACGACTCCAGTACCTCGGGGTGATCATCAGCACGGAGGACAGCACGCTACGCCTTACGCGGGGCGCGCGTAACCGTCTGGACTCTGGCATTGATATTATTCCTCGCCTCCGTGCTGTTGATCTCCCCAAAATTGCTGGATTCGTCTCCTGGATCTGTTATATCCTCAAACTCCCGTATTTCTTGATTTCCAATGTATACAGCCGTAAGGTGGACTGGCTTCATAGATGCCAGGAGCTACGATTATTTGATAAAGTGCGCAAGTGTGCTCCATACGAGTTAGTGTTCACGGCTTACAGTGATGCCACACCGTGGCAATGGGCAGTTGTGTGCCCCCAATTGGGGCTTGAGTTGGCAAGGGAATTCGACCACCAAATGCCTATTTATTTTGCGGAAGCAGAAGCCGCTATGAGGGGATTGCAATATGTTTACAATAATTCCCCAGAGTTTTGTACGATCGACATGCGTATTGACAATATGGCTGTCCTCCACTGCATGAGGAAAGGTAGTGGCCTATTATTTCAGAACAATGATTACTGTAACATGTTTCTTAATTTAATAAAGAATCCGACGCGGTCAGCGTCCTGGAGATTCGTGCCTACGGCCGCCAATCTCGCCGACCGTCCTTCCAGGACCGTTCTCGTGTAATATATGCCTAGGCCGGCCATCTTGGACGGCCGATGGTATATATACGCACGGGCACGGGACTGAGGCGGTTGAGTTGGAAGTTGGCAGCGCTAGGCACGAGTGCCCAGTCTCTCAACCCTATGAGGGAGTAGTGTTGAGAACGGCCATCCAGAGGACTCTGCATTTACCTATATTAATGTCGAAACTAAGATTACTTGAAACTTAATAACCAGCTAATTTCAAAAGCAAAATACTGGGAGAATACTTAAGGGAAAATCCTAAGATATGTTGGTCGTATGCAATGTAAGTTCAAGGAAGTGTATCAACAGTATACACACTTAAAAATGACAAAGGCAAAAGGTTGAACGGTATTATAGAAAAAGTCAAATGCATTAAATACCTACTTCCTACGGTTAGATTGTATGGTTTATCTGAGTCTTTATCTGATGTTTTCCAACAACGTATGCCGAAAATTATCATTTATTGTGGAGGTATTGAGAATCAACTTAAAAGCATTCATCCCTAACAAATCACATTATCCCGATCAAATTCCTGCGCGCGCCTACTGGCTTCAAACATTGCACCATACCTAGAGATAAGGTGTAGTAAATGAGTGTACACATCACGTAGTTCCGAAGAACTGGAGAGTAGTTACACCTATTTTTACAAGCGGTACAAAAGAAGAGCCCAGTAACTACCAACCTATCTCTCTCACGTCGATCTCGTGTAAGATATTTGAGCGTATAATTGTTAGTTCAATCATGGGGCATTTAAATATTGAATAATTGTAGATTTACAACCTGGAGTTACGGTGATTCCCGGACATATCACTAAATCTGACATATTTATAATTCTCCCTCTTTAAAGTTATGGCGTTGGTGTGAAGGCTTTCGTAAGAAGTGTATCGCAGTGCATTTACCTGCATAATCCATTTAGAGTAGAGCACGAATTTAGGAGGGAGTAGATATTGCGAGACTCCACCGGATCTCTTTGTTCACGTTACTTTGATCTCGGGTGAAAAAACATTCAAGTTGACTCGATATTCCTTGATTTTAAAATGGCATTCGACAAAATGCCTCATAGTTCATTGCTTTCGCGGAAAATGCCGTCGCGTTTCCATTTAAACCACGTGGAGGAGAACGCATGGCCATTTTTGTGTATGAGTTTAGATCTATGTAATATTAACTCTAGTCACAGAATCTACTGGTTTGATACCAGATTTTAAGGTGTTTAAACAAGGTATGTAAAACTCTCTTTTGTCTGCGCTGATAAACATGAGATTCCTAACTTCGATTTCTTGCTTTTATTTTGTTTAGGCATGAGCAAGGAACACCGGGAAGGGATACTTAAGTGTATCTGCGCATATATTCTGATGTTGGTTACTAAATACTTGCATCCATTTTAATACATAATCTATCTATGCTTTTACCATCGAAAAAATTGTCAATGTAATGCCAAGATTTTCAGTCTCGTAGCAAATTTCATGTCATATCCGTAAGTGCACGAAGATCAATCTTGAAGGAGACACCCGTCATAAGGTAATGAAATTTCACCATCCAAAAATTATAATCCATGTGCTACATTGATTGCTTGCTAAAGCACGAAAACGAGACTAGGTTAACAAACTGCTGAGATTGGGCCTATACATGTATCGAGAACTCTCCACTTTCACTCGTGCTGTAATATGTAATATCAAACAATCCTTCAGCATCTACATCTAATCAGTGGTTCCATTGAGCAGCCATATCCCTGATGCAGAGAAAATCAGAAATCCAAAGTTATATGAAAATGTCCCAAGGAATGCAATGCATCTATAATGGAGTGTCATTTGCAATTGTGTTACAATAATAAAGACAGCCAAATTGTACCTGATGTTAATATCAGTGCCTTTCAGTAGGTATCTCATTCAAGAAGCATCAATGTCAGGCTGCAGAGGATTGCAACTCTTGATCTCGTAAATCAAATGTATGCATATGTACCGTACTCTCATCACAGAATACATCCGTCATGGTAAATGATTTTTGCCGGCAAACTATGACGTCTGTTGACATTTATTCTTTTAGAGTAGAAAGTTTGTTAATATCACTTTGTTGAAATAAATTTTCAGGTACTGAAGAAATGTCTGCCTGCGTACATAGAGAATGCCCTCCATAATTAGCCCCATACTCGCAGAAAATTATTTAGTAACTTGATTAATGAACACAGTACCCAAGAACTGGAAAATTGCAAATGTCAGGCCCACATTTAAAAGCGGTGATAAGGAACAGCCATCGAATTACCGATCGATATCTCTCACATATATCTCGTGGAAAGTCCTTGAACACATAAAAGTAAGTTCAGTTATGAGACACATCGATATACAGAAGTTGCTGATAAAAACGGAACGCGGATTCGGAAAGGAAAGATCTTGCGAAACTCAATTAGCACTTTTTGCCAACAACATTTTAGTTACGGATGAGGATATCGTTCCAGTTGACACTTTTTCTTGACTTTAAAGAGGCATTTGATAAAGTGTCCCATAGAAAATTACTAATAAAATTAAAATCTTACGGTTTACACGACGACTTAATTACCAAAGATGCTCTCTCACCTCGTTGACTAACAACCTCTCCACTCTCATTTTCTTGCGTGCATTTCTCTTCCTCGGAACCCACTATTCACCCAAATCCACTCCAGAGACCACCAAATAGTGGTCTGTTCCACATTTGACACCCCTCATCACCCTTTTATTTATTACTTTTTGTCTTATCATATACAATGATCATGTATGTCACCCCTTTGCTATGAACGCGTATGAATCTTCTCTATGTTTAAACCATTTACTCGAAACAAGCAATTCTTTTTCCACAGCTTCAGTAAGCTGCAGATAGTTATTTGCAGACGAGGCTTAATAGTGAAATCCGTATCCATAAAGATAAGCAAGAGCTAAAGAAAGACATTAAGGTGCGGTTGCGGAACCAAAAGTGGTGCGATTTGAGTCCGCTACAAATAAATTGAAAAAATGTGTTTATACCTACGTCTATAAAATACGCCTATGTCTGTATGGCTTGATATAAGCACGGAAACGAGTGAAATGGTTTATACCTATCGCTCAACTCCGATGAAAAACTTAGAAGCTTACTATCACAAGTTATATGCACGACAAAAAGCATGAATAGTCTGTCTATTGTAGGTATTTCGTTACGCATATTTGCGAAATAGTGTACTGCAAAATTATGTGACTATAAAGAGGGTGATTAGTCGACCCAGTAAATGCCCGTTGTATGTGATTACCCTTGTTTCCACAAAATGCCTACATCTACAGCCCTGTTCGGCTTGATGTACGCGCGAAAACACGTAAAATGGCTTATACCTATGGCTATGCTATGGCTTATATCTCTGATGAAAAACATAGAAGTTAAAAATTTAGAGATATGCACGGGAAATTATTAATATCTATTGCAGGACTCAGCTAACAAACATGACACTTAGCTTTTAGAAGTTTCTAGCCGTGTGTACTTGCCCGAAGAACTAGTGGCTTGCGCAATAAGTTACGTGGTTACGTAGTACGTTAAACCGGCTTGGTTTACCAGAGCACAAAGTGGTTTATATCTATCGTATAACTTTCGATGAAAAAACCATTTTTATCAGCGTGACCACAAATACGAGAATAATTTTGCCATTATTTTTTTAAATTTTAGTAGTTATAAACTTTAGTGTGACTGGTCAGTCGGTGCCATAACCCACCCGCGGTGAAGGGTTGGCCCTTCGACGCCAAGGCTCGGATTCCGAGTTTGGGTCTGGGTGGGTCCAACAAAATGAGGGTCGAGCACTTCTTCAAGAGCAGGTAAAACTTGAGGTGGCCCCGCATAACGGACTTGAGCCAATTAATACTTTCGGATATTGATTAGAAAGGTTAATGTTACTTATCCTACCCAGGGAGGTAGTTTTTAATTAACTTTAAATTAAAATAAAACAACAATTTACAGATTTATTGGAGTATAATTTTGGATTTCGCGTGGTTTTCTACATTCCGTCGCATGTAGGCAGGTTAGGTCTAATTGTGATTTTGTTGAAATTTAGCGTGATTGACTTACACCCTAAAAGGCGACGTGCACATGGGTGATGGAGAATGGGGGCTTGAAACGTCTCTACTGCTCCGGCCGAATTTATCATAAGATGGGCTTTGAAATTTTTTGGCGATGTGTGTTGTATTAATTTGAATAAGTCCATGAGCACACATATTACTAGGGTCCTGGTCAGCCTGGGGACCCAAAACTTAATGCTCTATTTAAAACCTGGCTTTAAGATACCGTTTGACTTATTACAACGAAATATTCATTTGGGTATTGAGTACATCATTTCTTTTTCAAGCGGGTATTTTTTAGACCCTCCAATTACTCCCAGGGCCCCAATATTCATCTTTCAGTGTTTGAAAATTCTGTCACCACAAATTAAAATGCTGTTGAAATTGAAATGAAACTAATGCTAGAGGAAACAGATCCAAGCCCAGGCGTGTAGGAGGGGTCAGTGACGTTTTGATAAAATTTTAGTAATAATTTGAGCAATTTACTTTTGTAATTACAGTAATTTTAAACTGATATTATTACTCACAAAGAAAAAATTGTTCTACTTCAGGTTCTATTCTTCTCAAGTTTCCCGATTTTCTTGCAACTACACTTTACAGAAAATTAGTTGTTGCCAGTTCGAATCCGGCAGGGGTGGATTAAGTGTTTTTTTGGGGGGGATTACTACCTTCTGGGGGGCATGGAATAGCTTATGAATACAATTTTGTCTATTTTCACAGGAATTACAGGGGGCGGCCGTCCCCACCCCTGCACCTGCCCGTGGAATCCGGGTACTTCAGCTATTATGGACAAATAAAAGATGCTCTTTAATAATTGCATCGTCGAATCTGCATATTTTGTTCTTCGTTTTCTATTAGCTGAGTCACATCATCAGTGAAAGCTGTACTTTTACACATTTTTCTGACTGTCACTGTCGCGGTGGAAACTCATAATATCTCAATTTCTACACACTATGACATTCCTGAATATATCTCCTACTACCCTGCCAGCCGGTTTTACGAAGGCTGGTGGTAGGACCTAGCCTGGGGCCTAGGAATTGGGAACGTCTATAAACGGAAATTAATGCGTGTGTTGACCTACAGTGTCTGTTTCTGCAGAAGTCGTAAAAAATGTGAGGGACGAAATAATAATTGGTCTCATATTTTCAACAGTGTACCTCTTCCTCGCCCTGGTCTGTTTTACATATGTGGTTTTGTGGTTGAAGAAAATATACTCCGCGTCAACCTGAAACTGTTATGATCTGAATTTTCTGGTGATCCTTGCCTTGCGCCTCGAACTCCCGATAGGCTGCCAACCGACATTCAGATTTTATCGCTCGCATAAGTTTTTAAGACAGTTAAGGCGTTCCTTAGAATATCGTTCAATACGCGCATTGAATAGTTTTTCGCCGATTACTTAAATGTCAGCGATGCGCTAACATTCATTCGTGGATATCTTCTCAATTGCTCGTGGGAACGAAATTCATCTTACGGCGGTTCGAGAAGTAATCTACAGTAACGGATGAAGTATTTTTGCAGACTCTCTCGTTGGTCTTATCTAATTTTTTCTTTCACATCCGCTTCGGGTCCTTACACGGAATTAGCCTTCACGAATCAGAGAGGGTTCTGTTACCCCCGTTTTCCTATCACTTCCTTGTGTCCCGCACTTTCCTATCAGCTTGGCTCTCGCAGCGATAAGGCTTGTCCAACCAGCTGCGACCGCCAGCGCTGCCTCAAAATCAGACGTAAAATGGAGCCAAAGTAACTATTTGCGTGGAGGAAACGTTTTTATCAGCGGCTTATCTCCAGCCACCCGTACCGTCGCTTTGCTATCGGATTATGAGTGAGCGCGGAATTCGGAGAAGCCTATCCGTGCCACAAATTTAGGGAGTGTACCACGAAGAGTCGTCGTGCTCTGGGTTCCCACTAGCTTCTAGTCTAGTGTCCACTGTCCACTAGAAGTGAAATTTCCAGAAATTTTGAGGACTTGAAAAGAAATGTTTTTTTCAGTTTTTATGCCAGTGAAATTGGAAATTTTGGGATAAATACTCCTAGCATTGCTACAAGAGAAACATACATTTTCCCGATTGAATAATCATTGTAAACATAGGCCGAAAATCTTGCAGGAATACAGTAGCAGATGAAAATACTGCAAACGACACATTTTAAATTCAAGTGCATCAACTAAGAAATCCTAAAGCCATATTCATTGACACTAAGCCATGTAATTGAAACCAATAATGTTCCAAATGAAAATTTAGTCAGAATACATTTTGTTTGAGCATGAGATATTGAAGTTTTTTTTTAATTCCATAAATGTTCTTTTTGTCAATAAGGCAGACATTTTGTGCAATTTCCCCATTTTGTTTTATTACAGTCTAATGCAACAGAGTTCGAATTCATTCGGCGGTTGGACTGCTGGCTTCACGCAGAAAGTGAATCCGACTCTTACTATGGTGCTACGAGGAGATACTTTTGGTACTTGACGGAGTACTTGGTACCACGAGAGATTTGGTACTTGACGTTCTGTGCTCCGACCGTCGGACGTGACACATGACCGTGGTTATCTTGTCGTTTTGCTTTCTCCTCTTCTTGCAGTTATCAATCCTTAGATTGGTTTGAATATTCATATCTTTTCTGAGCTTTCCTTTTCATTTCTTCATAAGATGTTCACCCAGCATCCTTCCTCACTTGCGCCAGATATTGTTATCCCTTGGCCTCTCTCTGTATCCTACCCCCTCCACCATTGCACCACTAACACACTCTTTACTAGACTCTCGTGTCTCAATATATGCCCCACCAATTCTGCTCTTCTTTTCACAATACTCTTCCATAGTCCATTCCCCTTTTCTCTCACACTCTCCTGAACACCTCTTAATTTTTAACTCTGTCCATCCAACTGATTCCCAGCATTCGTCGATAACACCACATTTCTAAAGCATCCAGTCTTCTTCTTTCTTCCTTTGCAATGGACCACGTTTCACATCCGTATAGAGCAATGCTCCACACGAAAACTTTCATAAATTTTTTCCTTATATCTACGCTGATGTTTCTTGCAGTAAAAAGTTTTTTCGTCTTGTTGAAAGCACTTTTAGCCATGGATATTCTATTTCTAATTTCTCTTTTGCTTTTTGGTCACTTGTTATTATTGTCCCCAGGTATTTGAATTCCTCGACCATTTGTATACTTTTTCCTTGTATACTTAATTTACAATTAGCATATCCCTCTTTACTACAAACCATTCCCCTTGTTTTTTTATTGTTAATTCTCATATTGTAATCCCTTCCAATTGTATCTTCCATATTTTTCACTATACCCTGTAGTTCTTCTTCACCTTCTGCTAAGATCACTATGTCGTCCGCAAATCTTAGCATGTCAACTTTTATCCCTAGTATCTTTATCCATCCGCTTATGTTTTGGCGTATCTTTTGAATTGCTTCTTCTATGCACAGGTTAAACAGAACTGGTGAACTGGAGCACAACCCTGTCTCACGCCTTTTTGGACCTCTGCTTCCTCCCACTTGTTTCCATTTCTTACTACCGCTTTTCCATTTACATAGAGGTTCTATATAACCCTTCTATCCCTGAATTTCACCCGTATTTTCTAAAACAAACTAAATAAGTACTTTACCATTAAACATTATCAAAAGCTTTTCTATGTCTATCCATATATGCGTTTAGGTTATTGGCGATTCTCGTCTGGCAGCATCCCTTCACTTTCTTTCTGCATTTAACTTACCTTCAATTTGGTTAAGTGTTATGATGATAATGATTTTGAAGCATGGCAGATTAGGCTAATTGTACGGTATTCTTCGCACCTCGTCGCATGGGCTTCTTTCTTTGGCACTGTTACTACTATGCATCTTTTAAAGTCATTTGGTATTACACCACTTTCATATATATGTCCTTGACCATTTCAAACAGTGCATCTCTTGTTCCAGTCCCACATGCTGGAATCAAATCTGTTGGAATATAATCAATCCCAGGCGATTTATTATTTTTAATGTTTTTCAATGCCATTTCAAATTCTGTTCTCAAAATTCCATCCCCATAGTTATCTTAATTAACTTCTTCTACCTTCTCTATAATGTTCCCTGGTTGCTTGTCTTTATACTATCCTTCTTAATGATCTCTTCATCTTTTTGCGATTTTATCTTCTTTAAACACTATATCACCGTTTTAAGTTTTGTTTGATTTCCCCTGATTATTCCTTCTTTCTCCAAAGAAGTTTTTGATCTTTTTATAGTCTATTTTGCTTTAAGAGCATGCTAATGGCTATTCCAACCTTATCCCTTCTATCCTGCGGGGCTATCTATACAACGTTCGCACCGACCGCCTATAGCTTAAAAATCGGGATCTACGATAGAGTTGATTGATATGTCCGAAGTGTGCTTGATATGTTACTTTACCATTCCGATATTTTTGAAGTTATACTTCTTTGCGCCCGTTGGAGACTTTTGGGATGGGATTTTGGTCGAGAAACCGCGTCACGATCTTTTTTGGGTGAGAAAAATCCACAATTGTACGTTTTTGTGTGGTTTTTTGTACGTTCGAACTTTGAAAAGAAGTTCCAAAGTACGACCAAATACGGAACGACCATTGATGCTGTATTTAGTAGATATCTTGAGAAGTTTGAATCTAGTTAGTTACTTTAGTTATCATAAACCGATTGTGTCTTTCTTGGAATACAGTACGATTTCTAATGAGCAACCAGAAAATAACCAAGATGAAAGAATGATTATAGAAGAAATTACTGATAACGATAATATATAGGTGTATATTATAAAAATTAAATCACTCATAACAATATATCGAAGAGAAATATATTGAATAATAGAGAAAAAATGTCGGTAAAGGTGAGCTTTCGTCTCGCACTTTCAAATTTTTTTTTTGAGAAACGTAGGAAACTGACGAAATTGAATGTGATACCTGGGAGTAGAGGAAGAATGCGGATTTGTAAAAATGTAACAATCATACCGGTGTGACTAGTTGTTTTTGAGATATAGACGTTTGAAAATGACCAATTTTTCGATGTTTTCGTCCGTTTTCGACGCCATATTTGGAGGTTTTCACGAACAACCGTTAGAGGGATAACACTAATTTCACCTCTACAATATGCCTTTACCCCACCCCCCCAACAAGCTTACGGGCCTATGGAGTGAAACAGGGGTGCTAGGGTGGGACGGTACGCGGGCCCGATTTGGACATTTTCAAAAGTGAAAAACGCATTTCTTGTGGAAATGGTAAAGTGGAAATGGGCATTTATGGGAGTCGTGGACGTTTCAAAATGATGATTTTCACTGCGTTTCCGTGAGTTGGAAAAGCGGAAAACGATTTCCCCTTCCGTAACTTGCCCTGAACCCACCCCACAAAGAGGTTTGCGGGCCAATGGAGTTAAACACGAATTGGTTATAATAAAAAGTGAAAAACTCATTTTCGTGAGTTTGAATAGCGGAAAACGCATTTTTAGCGCGATCGATAACGAGGAAATGGGCATTTCTGGGAATGGTTGAAGTTTCAAAATGTTATTCTGTGTATTATTTTAAGAATAGAATCCCTCACGCTCATTAGTGATTATTGGTGGGAATTGGTGGAAGGCTAAAATGATATTTCGCGTATTATTTTAAGAATAGAATCCCTCACGCTTATTGGTGATTATTGGTGAGCATTGGTAGAAGGCTAAAATGTTATTTCGCGTATTATTTTAAGAATAGAATCCCTCAGGTCACAACGTTAATATAAGTGGGCTTTTGTTAGAGGCTAATGAAATAGTATTGTTGACGGAGTTCTCTCGGGTAGTGTGGAAGGGGGAAATTAACTGTCAACAGTTGGAAGTTAATTGTTGAGAGTAGTTGGCATTAATCATTTTCTGACTTGCGTGTGTGGTGTATGGTCGCCATGATTTGCCAATCGTGTACGCTCAATTAGGAAGTGTAAATCCTCCATTTAAAGTGATACGTGAAATGTTATTAGTACAGTACTGTACTAATAACATTTCACGTATTCCACGTGGAATGAATGTGAGTGAAAAGGAAGTGTAAATCCTTCATTTGAAGTGAAATGTGCAATGTTTACTGCGGTGGAATGAATGGAATTGCATTGTAGTAAATGGCTGTTGCGGGGCGAGTTTGAGTGGAAGGAGGGAATAAACTGTGTAGAAAAGGTGTTTATATGCTAGAGAACCAACTGCTTGATCGCTGCGCTACGTACAGTGGAAAAGAGGAAACGGCATTTTTTCACAATATGGCGGAGAGGAAAAAACGCACTTCTCAGGTTTGAAAGTTTCTCATTTCTAAAGTAGTTGATGCATTGTTGTGTTGAAAGTGTCAAACAAATTTGCAAAGCTTGCATAATAAGTGAGGTGAAATTGGTTCTGATATCTCTGTTTAAAGTGGGTGAAAATCGCGAAAACAAGTGCGAGACGAAAGCTCACCTTTACCAAAATGTCTTTTATTTCATTTATATATCCTGTCTGCCTGTGTGTGTGAGCGGGTGTGTGCGACCGGCCAAAGAAGTATAACTTCCACCGTCTGGTCCGACGCAGACCACGTTTTTTTTTGTTTCAACCTGAACTTTTAAAATTCTATCCGCTATCAACCGAATCTATTTTTCGGTTCGTATCTGAAAAGTTACAGAATTAACTGATATCTTTCCTTTGTGTTTTGTTTATTTGGCGAATTAGATCTTTCCATGCAGGGGTCAAAATGCTCGCAGCGTATTCGAGATGTGGCCTAACCAGAGCGACTTAGCATTTCACTTTTTCACTTTCGCTTTATTACTATTCGCTTGATAAATCCTAGTTTCATTAAAGCAGCGCCACATATGTTTAGAATAGCCAAGCGGTATTAATCAAACACGTTTCAGCCGTTCGTTTTATGTTACAACGTACTTTTTTAGTAAGGATTAATTTTTCCATGCTATGGAAGATGTAAAATTGCACCTACCAATGAAGCACTTACGAGGAAAAGGGAATTTATAAAGGGTATTGTGAGCCAAGGTATTATGGAAAGATAAGTTAAATATTCAATTAGCCCGCGGTGGGTTTGAAGTTGTGGTGATTACCGGGTACATATTTGAAATTTTCTCCAGGAAAACAATGATTGTTATTTGGAAAATAGAATTGCAGTAGTCACCCGGAAATGGATGGTAGAAAACACTTTGACGTAAAAATATGAGCCATTAAGCCAGCATCTTGAGCACGCCGCAAGGGTTTGAGACTTGTTTAGAGAAAGATGTAGCCTGTTTGCCGAGCAAAATAAAATAAAAAGGAAAGCCTTGCGTTCTGTTGAAAACTGACAATAGCGAGCAGTATGAGCGACAAAGCCATTACGAGGATTGCGTTGGAAGCCGCTTGAGACTCGAAGGTTACACGCTAGGCAGTGAATACTGGAAAATCCCTATCTCGAGAGTTTCTGGTCGACACAGCGGATATCGCTTTACCACCACGCTACATCTGCGACCAGATAAAATAGCCAATAAGAGAAATGAACACCTGATTCGACATTAGCGATATTGGACATGACACTTGGTCATTGACATCATCTATAACGACCCGTTGTCCGCGACCCCTTAACAACTGATTAACCGAGCTCATGATATATTTATCTGTCTCATACGATTTTAACTTCACGGGCCTTTACAATGAGGCTCTTTGTTGATTGCCTTTTTAAAATAAAGGAATATCGAGTGTAACCTAAGTAAGTCTGAAGTCTACTTCATATTCCCCAAAATCACTTCCTTACTGACTATGTCCTCGATCCGGAGAGAACGTTTTTTAAAACCTTTTCCCTTTTTTATTAAAACTAAAATTCTTTAGACTTTCAAAGAATTAATTTAATCTGGAATAAGGAACTGTTTTGCCATTTTCTTTGATCCAAGAGTCTGGGTATAATCTTGTTTATTTATAGGTATGTCAGAATATTTTCTTTTAAAAAATTAGAGGTAATTTGAATTATAGCACTTATCGTTTATCTCCAAACTATCCTGTAGCTCCGGACCTTTTTCTTTTCCCGCGTTGAAAATCCAACTTCGGCCGCCTAATTCCTTGCTACGTAAGGATAGCCGCGAGTCTCCAGTTGACAATTTGCCAGGTTTCTTTACTTATATCTAGTAATTACAAATCATTTTCTCCCGTCCTCGTTAACACGTCTCCTGGTCCTCTCAGCTCTCGTCTTTCTCCTATTGTCGTCCTGGTTGAATTTTTATACTCCCTTGGTAATGTTTGAATTTTGCTCGATTATTGTTAAATGCGTGTGTTTTATACTATTTATTTTCAATATTCATATTTTTAAAATTGGATAATTCCTGTTGTTTTGATCTTTACTTTAAATTTCCGTTTTAATTCAATGATGAAAATACAAATTATGCGGGTGGTGATTTCATATCCAGGGATCGTTTATTAAACTCACCTTGACCTAGAAATCGTGCTGTTACACGCAGTTACACGAGTCTACTTGAACGTTATTTTCACCTGATATGAGCATATCGTGAACAAAGAGAGCCTGATGAGTCTCGCAAGATCTATCTTTTCGAAATTCATGCTTGGTTATCCATGGCTGTTGATTAATCAGCAATTCTTTTTTATCTAAATGCCCCAGTACCTGGTTGCCGAGCGTTGCTTGATGTTTATTTGGTGTACTAAGAACTTGTATGCTCCTATTCTGCTACTTATTGTCTATTTTAATTATATTGAGTATTCACATAGTGCGATTAAGGATTTTAATAAAACAAATTTTATCAAGCATAACGGATATTTATTTTTTTAAATTTAGTAGTGATGATGCAATGGACGATTTTACAAATGACGTCACGCAACGCTTGCGCGCGGAAGAAGTTGGTACTATCGGGACAAACAAATCATATCCTTCCATTGAAGTCTTGAGGGAATCAAGTTAAATAATAGTGAATTTCTCTTTTGATTAATTTTGGTTTCGGTTAAACCTGGACCTTTGAACTAATCTTTTAATCGTTCAAAACCAGTGAAGGTGGCTCAAAATTTAACTCCAAAAATAAACTCCACTCCCTCCATATAGGGCTTATTCCTATATCTCGTGTCGCTTTTGCACAACCCATAAGCACACCTTTTCACCATTTAAACGTAACTATAACAAATCAGCGAGATGACCTTTCCCAATGGTAAACATACAAAAAGACGATTTGTTTGTCCCGATAGTTACAGCTACTTCCGACGGCGCTACTATCGACCTTCAACTGTGGAAGCGTCCATTTTGGTAGTATAAAGCAAACTCAAAAACACCACTAACACAAAAATGTTATTCTATCGAAATTCTGAAATCATCAATAAATTCAATATTTACATTTGTTCGTTATTTCCAACGTACATTGACAGATTATTGTTATTACTAGATTAAGAATTATTCAATATTTCTTTCCATACAACGTTTCTCGTGTGTCGAAGTTATTGTGTCAGGACGCTCTTGGGCAAATTGTTGCAAGGTTGATCCATCTTCAAAAGTTGTACGAGCTGCTTCCGCAAATTCGGGCCATTCAGGATTGCACGTCATTGTGATAAAGAAGTCTGATCATCCATATCGACGGACAAAGGCCATAGCTTCTTCAAAATGTTCAGTGTACAAACGTGTAGATCCAGGAAACGAAGAATGTAAAATAATCCTTTCACCAAAAACAGGATCCTTTTTTTCAGCCAATTCACTCACAAAATTGAATCGCTCTTGTACAGTTTTCTGCAAGTATTTATTTTTTAATTTGCTTTAATCCATTGGATACTGTCATGTTCCACTCTTATATCAGTATCAACCAGATTTTGCTGAAAATCCCGACTTCCGAAATGCAAAGCATTGAACTTCAAAAGGCGGAGATCAGGATTTCTTAGCTTGACGTCTGAAGGAAAATGTTTGACAAGTTGAGGTCTTAATGCTAATCGGTACTGAGCTAGTTGAAATCTAGTCAACTTTTGATGACTGGTATAAGATGTTCGTAAAGGAATATTAATACAGAGAATCCAAAATTGCAAACTTTGAGTAAAATAGTAGATAAGTAAAGAGCCCAACACGACTGTCAATATTATTCATGGTAACTCAAGATTTCCCACGTTTACGAATAATTAACTCTTTATCTAGAAATCTTTGGTCAGTGTTGAGGGTAACAGTGGCACAAATTTCATTCTGAACGGGGATGTTAAACCTTCTGTGATCATTGGCATCAGGTAATGCAAAAAGCAGCTTAACATAAGGCGGCTCTACACCTTCTGCAGCAGCGCGTCTATTAGCTTCTTCTTCAACTCCCCGCATTATCATGAATCCAAGAGCAAACGGATTTTCAGATCTCAAAAAATTTTCCAAGAGACTAATAAGATTCTCGCTGATGTCATGATTAATGGCATTGTTAATGCTTGCTCTAAGAGCATCCTGATTATCCAAATGTATATCTGTCCATATTGAGGCCGTTCAAATTTTCCATCATCATTTTGAGTAGGGTGAGCTGCTACATTAAGTTTGTGATAAACTTGACCGCTAGCAATGTAACTATAAACTCCTCGACCGCTGACTGTTCGATCGACATATACGGTGAATGAAGCCATTGCAAAACATAAATTCAACTTTTGAATCCTTTCATAAAAGTCATCAAAAAATGGATGACGATCGCGCTAACTCGTTCGGAAATTCTGGATGTGGTAAATCTATCCTACCATGCAAGCAGCAGTCCTTAAACGAATCTCAATGAATTCGATTTGACACACGTTCTTGGGGAAAATGCAATGCTCCTTAATGAATACAAGCAACACTAAAAGGTTGCAAACTATGGTAAGAAATATCAGCCGTTGTAGCTGCCTTATAGGAACTCATTCGGTTTAGCCGTAATGCTTGTTGTCGTCTTGAATTTCTCCGGCGTTCTTCTTCCATTCGTTGATGATGATCATCATCATCAAACTCTTCTGTACGCTTCTGAGCCGCTCGTCCACACATGTCTTGAAGCCGCTATTTTTGTGAGTCTGATTCTTCTGTTCTTTAGTTAATTGTCGTTGCCTTATCTTTTACAAACGTAGTTCCCTTTGTTCGTTTGATTCTCCACTTCTCTGGATTCGCGCAAAAGCACGTATCATTTCTAAATTCTCTAGACGATCATCGGAAGACTCATAGTCTTGCCTCATTCTTTTCTGATCGTTCCTCTCTTGAGAGTAAGAATCATTTACTTCAGTCGTCATTTCAAGTAACCAATTTTTACATGTGGTTTCTGCTACCCGGCTTGGTCTTGCTGATGTCAGAAAATGTTCTTCATTTTTAGGAATTAAACTACTTGAGATACCTGGTCAACTTGCTCTATTTTCTCCGGAATGAAATTATTGGAGGTATTGGGAATTGGGTCATCACCTTGTACCATTTGCTCCTGAAGTTCTCTTTCAGGTTGTTCTGTAGATCGGATCATTATTCTACAGCCCCTGGAGGACTCACGTAAATACTTTCAAAATTACGTGATCAATACCATTTACTCTGTAGCAGCCATTAAACACACATGGAGAGGTTGAGTTGAAATATATTCCAGCTAAAATTTCAAAGTTCATCTGTAAAAGAGATTTTTTTTAAGGAGGCGTAAATGCCTCAGGCATGAATTTCCATTCCATGCCTATGCTGCGGTTTCCAAGTAAACAAAATATTCAATTGTTGAAGTATTGCAAAAATTTGAGATTTTCGAGCTAAAAACTAAAATTCCAGGAAAATGCGATGAGTAAACGGAAATTGAATGCAATAATTAAAACATTTGTTCTTTCATTTATCTAAAAGTAACATTTTAAATTTGTATCATGAGTGTAAGCAATTAAACAAAGCAAACAAAGAAACATCTGTAAAACAAAAATGGAGTAGCCTAGCCTTTTTTACATCTTAAAAAAGCAAATTTTCTTTGCCCAATATCTTGTAAAAAAGAGTTTTCCCAGAGTGAAGACCTAAGTAAATCGCTTTTTCGTACCCTACATTAGTAAATTTGTAACTTTCATCAAAACCGTTAAAGCCGTTTTCGAAATAAAATTTACATTTATCCAATATGAAGTCACAGGCGTGACTAGTAAAAAACATAGTGACACAAACAAAAGAAACACACGAACGGTTTAATTTTCAACGACGCTCTGCCGTCTTCTTCTGAACTGGAGAGAGCATACTTAAATTTTCACATATTGTTTAAGCTGAGACATTATTTCATGATGTGAGTAAACTTACCTAACGTTGTACTATCTATTTTTCTCTGTTATTTTGCACCATCAGCCTCGACATGTTACTAATTAGCACTGATTAGTACCATTAGCAACAATTTCTAACACATTCTCAGATGTCTTACTCGAGATCGACGAGAGAGAGTTGGCTAGTGACTAAGCTTGCTTTTATAAATACGTGTGATGGAACTGTGGGTGTGATGTTAGCTACTCTCCAGTCCTTCGAATCTGTGACCGTTATTTATCCTGTGTGTACTGTCGATTTACTTCCTCAAACTTTCCTAACATGTGTCCAAAATGCCTTGTGATTATCGCTCAAGTATTTACCCAGTATTTTTCTTTTGAAATTAGCAAGCGTCCTTCAACATGTTTTCTTCGCTAAGGTTTTAGATAGGTTATAATTTTGCAGGACTTCATTCAGTGCGTCAGCAGATAGGTTTTTTTCGTGCATTTTTTTAGTCTTATCTTGACAGATCCGCTGTCGCTTCAATGACTGGCGTACTTATGCATGCTCTCACCGAAGCTCTGAGTTTATTAATTTTAATTACATCGGAATGAATTTCTCAACTATTACTGAGCGAGTAACTTAGAGAAAAGCTTGCCATGAACCCTCAGTACCTTGGTTTAAGCTTTCTTCATGAAAATGACTAGGGATCTCAAACTTTATCACAACACACAAAGACGAAAGCTCAACAAGATATGAGAGACCCGACCTTCGGTCCAAACAGTGAGCGTGCTAAGCGGAGAGATAAACGGGGAGATGTTGGCATTTGATTCTTATGGCCATCGTGGCATTTTTTTTACTTGAAAACAATGGATATATATCTCGGCTTTTCGCTTGTGCACGTCGATGCCACTCGATACCTTATCCTGGATTTTAAATGTTGACTTACTCATCGTCTCATCAATCGCTTCCTCCTCTGGAAAGGAGGAACACAAAAGATATTTAGGAATTATGAGTGTGAATCGAGTGTATTTTTTCTCAGAAATTTATTGTTTTTTTCTAAGTTACTTATTTTTACTCGAGATTTACATCAGCTGACCTGACGTATAACATATGCCATTTGAAAAATTGCAAACTCATACATCGTATTGAATACCCCTACACGAATACATATTTTCTGAGTTCTTCCTAGCCCTAATTTTCATTGAGAACGTGTAGACATTTCGTGCCAAATCCATTTCCATGTGGCTTTTGCTCTCTCGGTACTTTTCCCGAAGTTTGATTTGCTGGCTCAAGCCTTACATTTATACCTTGTGTATTTAGGGTTCTATTCTAGGGATCAAGCGTTTGAAATAATCACCGCCCAAGATTAGTTTTCTTGGAAAAGAAGTTATTTATGTATAATATAAGCAAACCGCTAAGAGAAGTGAATTTGGTGACAAAATGAAGAATAAAATTCAGTTTTCCGTTACAAGGTCATAGATAAACTGATGATTTTAACGATAATCGTTGTCTATGATGAGAAAACCACCTTTGTTATTTCCACAAACTTTCTTACGCTGGCACGACGCGCGTGTCACCACACTACTGTGGCATACCTACTCATGTGCATTTAGCGGTAGGTTGGGTATGGGAATATGTACAGCCTGGGCTTATGTTGAGGAAAGGAGAGGGGGTGGGTGGGGATGGGGGAGGGGAGAGGATTTCCGTTAAGTTTAAAAATGAGTACCAAAGAGTCTATGGGTTTCTCGGAAGACTGCTAGGCGACTCCGATGGCTGGGGGGGAGGGAAGGGGTGGAGTGTTTAGAGGGGGTTTTTAGGGGTGTAAGGGGGAGGTGCAAGGGGGGGAGGGGTGGAGGGGGTGAGAAGATGTGCATGGTGTAGGAGGTATTGGGGACCAAGCGCTTTAAAAACCGCCGTGACCACCCTCTTAAAGAGGAAAGGTCTAATTATCTCTAACAGAAAATATATAATAAAAACACATTTTAAAAAAAATCATCGTCATTAAGGTGTCCGACTAAAACTTTACATAAACAAGTAAAAACTAATTCTTCCCCCTAACCAACAAAATTATCTAGAGTTTCTGGTCAACTGGTAGTATAAACTATTGTTAACTAAATATACCACACTCGTCACTTGCACACAATATGTACCTCCTGTCCATCAGGAGAATGATGTCAATATGAAAAATTGAAAAACACTCATGTTAAATCACCGCCCTTACAGTGCCATTCTAGAAATCACACAAACAAGTATAAACTAATTCTTCTCCCTAACCAACAAAAATGATCTGAGTTTATATGGCCTAATATTAATATAAACTAATTTTCACTATGCATACCACTCTCGTCAATTGCACATAATATGAACCTCCTGTCCATTGTAAGGATGGTGAAAAGATTGAAAATTGAAAAACATATATATTAAATCACTGTCATTGCAGTGTCCTGCTAAATATTTATCCACACAAAAAATAAAACAGACCACACACGACACTCATCACTTGCATACAAGAAGAACTTCGTGCCCATCATAATGGTGACTAAAAATAGTATACTATAAACTTTTTAAAAAAGGCACTGTCATTGCCGTGCCCTGCTAAAAATTAACCACCAGGAAAAACACTAGTCCCTATACATCTCACTCGTCACACCCCACGGAGGAGGAGGGTGGAGGGGGGGGGTGAAGATGTCTTTGCTAAATGGAGAGGAGGGCGAGGTCGTATGTTCGAGTTTGGTGGGGTTTGAGACAAGGCTGGGGGAGGAGAAGGTGGGGGAGTGGGCGGGGAGGGAGGGGATGACGGAGACACCACGGGAAAAGGGACTCGCTACTGTCGGGGTTGAAGGGCATGATGGTTGGGGAAGGGGGCAGGCAGTTAGGGTAGGGGCAACGTCACCCCCGACCCGTCCGTCCTTCCAGCCAACCGTCAACTCTGGACCTCCCCTCATTTCTCCATGTTCCCAACAATTTTATCAGTCACTCAAATCAGCAGCGCTGCTCATCAGCAAAGCTCAAATCAGTTCTTTATTATTTAAGGCTAGCAATATCAATTTTACCTTCTGTCTTGTAAATGACGCTTTAGTCGTCGAAACAGGTTGACAGCAATAAAAATAATTATTGGAATTTTGTGCCATGTTTTTGTGACAATGAATTCATTAATAAGCTCTGATGGGAAACAAACCTGCAAAAATGGGGCATAATAATTTTACTTTAAGGGGCTCCTCACTTGATTTGCCAGCTCATAATGGTAGTTAAGAGTTAATTAAAAGAGGAAACTCATCTCCCTCAATCGGACATTACTCACAGATGCATAGAATCACATTTCTCTCAGAATCAAAAGCTTCCAGCACTAATCCCATTACTCATTGAAATTAATTTGTTCATTATAACTAACTGAGCTAGGTGGATAATAAAAATTTGATTTCCCTATCTTTGACCACTCTAGGGTTCAATTTTGTTGTGGTAAATAAAAACGAATACTGAACAAGCTCTCAAAATCATGACACTTGAGCAAGGTGACAAAAAATTATCCTTGAGACAAAACAAACACTGAGTTAAGACATTGCAGGCAGCACAATTTTTATTAAATGCTTTGAGGAAAGCATTTTTAAGGTGTGGTAAGGATTAGGTCAGGAGCCACGAAAAAAAATTAAAATTACGATTGTGTTGGCTGGATATATATTCCTAATTGAGTCAAAAAGTGATGTTGCTTTCGTTACACTCTGGTGTATGCGATGTTCTTGGTGAACATCGTTGGTTAGAGGAAGGTTTCGGTTAATTGAAAACACATTTTCGTTGGAACAACTTGGTGGTGTGGTTCGGTCGGGGTCTAAGAGGAGACTCAACGGAAAATGGATGGAGGTAGCATCGGTTGGGTAGGTGGCGTGATAGGAACCCACCAAACAGATTTATTCCAGTTAACACGTCATATCAGGCCATAGATAGGACGACCCACCCATGGTACATGAATCACGACAACAACAATGTGTGCCATGAAATACAACACAATATCAAAAGAACACACCGAACACAAATGGATACATTACAGTATATATATATTCAATTAAACACTTAAGAGACTGAAGAGCAATGTAAGTGCAATACTGTAGTTACATCTAAACAGTAACAGGATTACTTCCCAATGTAATACTCCTAAAAAAACATTGTTTCTAAACTCTCAAAATGACCAGCTCCTTATAAATGACTTTTACTCAATTAAGAAAATAAGACGGAAAATTGGAATAGCGCATTCTTGGAAAGGTGAAACTTAATGGGTCCAATGTCATGAATGAAATAAGCCAAATTCCAAAAATGGCATTCCGTTCAAGATCCAAAACTGTTTCTAGCAGAACAACGTTCAAGATCTGACTGACTATATTTCACCCTTCTATTATTACGAGTACTCACGGATTCTCTTATAAAGCATTATTATCCTCCAATAAAGAGTCAACTAGCTATCTCTTCACCTTAAGATGGTTCCACCGTAAAATGACTTAAATGTCATTTTATTAATATTATGTCTACTTATAGAAAAAGTTGTCCTCTATCTGATATGAACAACAAAATAATACCTTACCACGCTATTTTATTCTATAATTGAACTTGAAATTACATGGTGTTCAATGGGGGAATGAGAGAAACACGGGGAAAATAGTATTTTTCCATAAAATATAAATGCCATTTTTTTGGAAAACTGTTTATAAGAAGGTAATAATCCAGATAAATTGAATAAAAATGTAATATAGGCATCATACCATCTTATTTATTTAGTTATTACGGAATTAAGGCCGTAATTGAAGTCAAAATGCGGTAATTCGTAGGCAATGGCGCTGAAGTTGGCTCCTATGGCTGGAAAAAAGTGCTCATTTAAAATACATTCGTGGAATAATCACCAAATTTTGTTTCTCACTTTTGGGTTTCTATAGGTAACGCATTTCATCAGTGAAAGCAGGAATTTTTGGACAAAATATAAAAAATGTGGAATTTAGTATTTGTTTTGACTCACACAGTCGCGGCGGAACCTCCTTAACTTCACATCTTTCCTTCCTCTTCCTAATCCTCTTTTTCCACCGTTTACAACGGTAAATGGAGCGAGGGCACGGCGTCTGTTTTCAATTTCCTGCGGCTCTTGGGAGAATAGCTTAGAAGTTGCTGTTAAAAATCATCATCAAAATGCACCGATCAAATCCGTGCTAAAATAAATAACAGCTTGCATTAGCAAAATAAACCTATTGCCTTAGTTTATGGGTAATAAACTTAAGTTCTAATACAACAGCAAAACACGTCGATGGAACTTCATTTTCTCGCAAGTTATGGAAAAAATTATTTCATTTCACTTTAATATGTAGCAAGTAACAATTAAAATAAGTAAAAAATTAAAATAAATGATATTACCGTTATCAGCATTGAAATGGTCTCGTCTCCGGCATGTGTTTATCAACTTCGGCAGGAAATCGAAAAAACTCAGCTTCTCCTTCCGATTCCTTACAGAATTATTGCACCCAAATACTGCGCAATAAGACATTGCCAGGGATTCCGGGCACGAGATGTTGATGAACGAGTATAAAATCTCAAGTTCAATCACTTCAAATACGCTTAAAACTCACAATGGCTGAAAACAGCATTCAATCTTAGTGACGTCGCACACTCGGCAAAAGCGCATCAGAGCGCGTCGACAGATGCGCAACGACCTACCTTGTGTTAGTAATACCATGGATACATACACAGATATATACACATATATCTGTGGATACATACAACAACTACACAGCTGCGAGCATCGACAGAGCCGTGACGTCACAACATGGCGTCGGTGCGTTCACGGCGCATCATTTTGGCGCGAAACTTCTAGCTAGGCTTGTGAGCTTAAAAATAAAAATTAGACCCTAATTCATGCATGGAAATGATGCATAAGTAGAGTAGATAAAATTAAAGCTGATTTTTAAAAATTGGAAATCTGCCCATTTTGACGTAGGTGCTGACTGAAAATATGAAGATGAAATTAAAATTTACAATAAACGAACGACGACGGTAAACAAAGACCGCTTGTAATTCTTCGTGTCGTAACCTGCATAATAGCTCCACGAAAAATTTGCATTAAATATAATGAAATGAAGTATTAATAATTTAATATATAAGTTTTTTTATTTTTTTAACCGCGCTTGTATTGAATCCCATTAATATTAGAGCGTTGATTCGGGTCATAAAGTGTCGGCTCACTATTACTAGGTATTGCTCGTATTTATATTAAATATACAACGGTTCTTTGAAATTGAAATTAATCGCATTTATTCTCAATATAAATGGTAAAATGATGGTTGCAAAGAATTGCAACAGTGCTGGCTGCGAGTAGGCGATGTGAGGCGGGTTGCGTCTTGCTAGGAAAAAATAAATCTGTAATTTTTTTAGATTATCTAAGTAATTAGGGAATAAAACGACTAATTCATGTATTGTCATCGAGGTAAACAATTGTGCCAATTTTCAGCTTGATGGAAAAATGGGAAGCGGGTTAGATTCCGATTACAAAATTCCATCCAGACAAACAACAAACAGTGCAAGTTAAAATTAGCGTAGTAATAAGTCACAGTTAACCAAAATCATATGCATCTAGGTACTATCTTACAAACGTATGATCCCTATTTTTCCCACTCCTGATGCTCAAATAGTTTTTGGCAGTAGTCCTTAGATGGCAGCAAGCGACGAAGGCAGAACTTGCGCGCCCCTGGCGGAAGTTATGGAAACCCACTGAGATTCAAGGCGAGAATTTTGTCGTCATGGTGGCAGAATACAAACGTCTCGGAATACGACCGCTAAGCCGCCGCGCCGCTAGGTGCAATCCTTCATTAGGCGAATCCCTATTCGAGTGATCCTCATGTCGAATGCTGGGAAGGAAATGGGCCTTCAGGAGATATAGGTCTATAAATCTGAAAAAAATATTTTTTCTCTTTGCCAACGTTTCGCATGTGTATGCTCTTGCTTCTTCAGGGGTACAATGACAATAGTTGGATGTATTGTGTATTAATTGAATTTGGTTTAAAATTTTGGAACATAGTTAGTAATATATATATATATATATATATATATATATATATATATATATATATATATATATATACATGCATAAATAAAACAGTGATACACTAAACAAACACAGAAACACGCAAAAAGGACACTCACAAAAGAGTTCTTTTGTGAGTGTCCTTTTTGCGTATTTCTGTGTTTGTTTAGTGTATCACTGTTTTATTTATGCATGTGCATCGTCGCCGAGAGCGATTTTCTACCATTACTGTGAGCGGCTATATATATATTACGCCTGTGAGCGGTTTGAGTGAATGAATGAATGGTTATATATATATATATATATATATATATATATATATATATATATATATATATATATATACTCAATCATTCGGAAACATGACGCTCAAAGGCGCGAATAAATTCATACATTCATAGGAAATGGATAGGAACACATAAAAGGACGAACACAGGGTTTGGTGGGGAAGATGAAAATATATATATATATATTGTGACGGCTCGGGTCCGTCACAGATTTACGCCCCAACCACACCCTATTTACCCAGTCACCGCCCCCCACCCCACTCCTTGGCTCTTTCGGTCTGACTACCTCTCCCCAGGTTTTTTGCAGGCTAATGGATCTTATACTTGGTGATTTGAAGTATTCTTGTGTCTTTCCTTACATAGATGATCTCTGTATTTATTCGAGGGATTTTGAGCAACATCTGTTGGACGTCGAGGCTGTACTTTTCAGATTGCAACCGTGCATCCTGACAAACTGGTTAGGCCTCATCTCAAACTAACCACGAACATTTGAGACCCTGCACAGGAATATTTAATCGAACAAATAAAATACAGAGGTACACAAATGCTTCGTTTAAATCTGCCAAGAGCGAGTGGAGAGAGAGAGAGAAATGCAACTGACGGAAGGACTAGTTTGGGAGAGATTAGGAGGCTGAATACTAGAGTTATATCGCTTGAATATTTCAGATCAGGCAATATTCAGTACGATCCAGAGGATATTATTTAGTTCTATAAAACTCTTTGATCTCTGTAACTGATAGAAACGACAAAATAAGAGATATACACTGCCGAACGGATATATACAAATATTCATTCTTTCCATGTCCCATTGGTGATTATAACGAAACAGCCTCACACTAACATATGACACAATGTTAATATAAAATTCACCTCTGCCCTCTCGCCCTCCTTTTCCCTAATCCCTCCACTCTCATGGCTTTGGTCCAAATACCCTCTGACACAAGCCTTTGCGGCAATAGCGTAGCCAGGGGCAGGGCGGGAGAATGTCCCCCCCCCCCGCCCACTGTGTTCTGGCGCCCCTAAGCCTGTGAATGTTTTCATTCTAAAGCACCAAATACTTACGTGAATCAATGTCATAACTTAATTATCAACAATTAATTCTACAAGGTCTACAAGTTTGGATCAGAGTATAATTCGAACAAAATAATACAGTAAGAATATATAACAGTATGTTAAGTTTAGTAAACTGGTGAATTTATAAGTCGGCGCCCCCTATAAATTTTGCCCCCCCCCCTCCAACCCCCCGGCGCGGCACCCCCTAGACCCACAACCTGGCCACGCCACACGCCTTTGCGGCGGATCACAGGTTACTTGGTACCCAACAAATTTCAAATTTGAACAAAAGAGAACAGTTAGGGACTTCATTGAATTCTTGATGTTGTCAAATATGGTTAATATTCTGTATTTCATAATTTTATTTTTCCAGGATAAGCCTGGAATTATTGCCATCATTGAACGTCTATCATCCTCGGGGAGCCTGTAACCCCTAGAGGACGCGTCCCCAGGTGGCGGATAGGGGAATGCCCCCACTGGTCTTCGGAAGAAACCAGCGGGTAGGTGGGGAATAAAATATGCTATAGCTGTGAAGAAAGCAACCCGTCTAGTAGAAGGAAACTCCAAAATCAAACCCTGGCCCTCCAGGTTGGGTGTTGAGGCATCAGGCTAACTCCCTGTTACTCATAAAACCTCAATCTGTTAAAAAACCCAATACTAAGCCTCGGAAGTCTGGACTGGATAAACAGAGGCGACATAAGCTAAGAAAAAGGACTATGGTACCTGGAATGTACAGGGTGTATCTAATAGAAATAACAAATGAGCTAAGAAAAATGAAAGTAGATACCGCTGTAATCACAGAAACTAAGAAAAAGGGACAAGGCTCAGAAAATGTAGGTTACTATGATCACTTTTATAGTGGGGTCCCTTAGTAAAAAAGGGCCCAACATGGAACATCCATCCTGATTCGAAAGAGTCTCAGAAAAATGTAACATCATGGGAGCCAATCAATGAAAGATTGGTAAAAATGAATCTCTGTATGTTCGGCTTCAGAATCACTATACTGGTCGTATATGGAATAAATGAAATCTCGCTTACAAATGAAAAGCAGGTGTTCTTTGAACACCTAAATGATGAAATATAAAAAATTGGAAACTCAGAAGAATTTATTATAATGTGACATCTAAATTGTAGAGTCGGAAAAAAGTCAAATGATAAAGTGGTTGGGAATTACGGAGAAGAAACCATTGATGACAATGGATTAAGACTAATAACAATGTGTGAACAAAATAACCTAAGAATATCTAATGGTTTTTTCGATCATAAGAATGTACACAAATATACATGGACCCAACCTACTAGAGATCTCAAATCAATTATTGACTACCTCATTATAAATCAAATTACAAAGTTAAGAATACAAGATTTTAGAATATGCCGAGGTGCTACATGTGGTAGTGACCACCACCTGTTAAATGCTAAGGTGATGCTACCTGGAAGAGTAAGAATTAGAGAAAGCCAAGATAACTCTAAAGTAGAAATAAGGCAAAGAAGATACAACTTGGACAGCCTAGATCAACAAAGCGTTAGACAGCTTTACCAAAACCGTCTGGATGAAAAACTACTTTGCCGAAAAACATTATCGAATACAGAGGATCTTCATAGGCATTTATCTCAATGCGTACATGAAGCTGCGTATGAGTCATTAGGCTACTATGAAAAGAAGAAAAGAAAGCCATATTGGTGGGATCATGAAATTGAAAAAGAAATAGAAGAAAAAAGGTTGAAATATAACAAATATCTGACCACGAAATCAGACAATGACAAGGTTGCATACAAAGAAGCACAAGCGAAAGTGCGACGAAAATTAACCCAGAAAAAGAACGCTAGCTGGGAAAAGAAATGCAACCACTTAAATACCTACATAGGAGGAACCAGAAATACAGAAAGCTGGAAGTTTTTAAGATCATTGAGTCAGGATAAAAAGAAAGATTTAATTACATCTATTAGTAAAGAGAAATGGGAAATATACTTTTAAAAATTATTGACAGAGGATAGAGAAGAATATAAAAATGAAATCCATTTGATGACCTTAGGAAATGTTACATCACCTTTACTAATGCAATGCAGTGAAGTTAAACAGGCTTGTAAATCCCTAAAAAATGGAAGAGCTGCTGGCCCTGGAGAAATACCGGGAGAACTGTTAAAATGTGGATCAGAGTTACTATACAATAAATTAACAGAACTCTATATTAAATGCCTAAATAGAGAAGAGGTCCCAGAAGATTGGAGAATTTCCCATATCTAACAGTTATACAAAAAATGCAATAAGAACGAGTGCGATAACAATCGCGGAATATCTGTGACTAATACAATTAGCAGATTATATGGCAATATAGTAAAAAGTAAAAATGAAAAAGAGTATGCAGACATGGAATCCGAAGAACGAGCAGGGTTTAGAGAAGGAAGATCTACTGTAGACCATCTGTTTTGTTTAACACAAGTGATAGTTAAAACCTCAGAATACAACAAGGAACTTCACCTCTTATATGTTGATCATAAAAAAAGCATACGATACGGTGCAACAAATGAAACTGTGGGAAGCCTTGGAAAGATCGAACATAAGCTCATACTTAATAATGGCCATAACAAATTTGTACAAAAATAGTGCAGCCAAGATCAAAATGGGAAACGACTTCTCTCAGGGATTCACAATAAATAAATGTCTAAGACAGGGCTGCTGTATTTCCCCGACACCTTTTAAAATATATTTAGATCAAGTGCTAAAGGGTTGGAAAAGGAAATGCAACTCCATGGGAATACCTTTGAAAGAAACTACCATGTACACCAAGCTATGCAGACGACCAAATTATTCTATCACAAGATTATGAAGATTTAGAATATATGACAAGAAAAATAATAGAAGAATACCAAAATTGGGGTCTTCATATCAGTATTGACAAAACAAAATATATGTGTATGGGAGGAATGCAACAGAATTTTATTTTAGAAAGTGGACAACAAATAGGACACTGTTAAGAGTAATAAAGTGCAGAAAGAGGACATAAACTGCAAGGCTGGGATATCGCAAAATTTTCAATCTTCTCAACAGGAAAGTACTTCGTGAGAAGTATGAGGAATGTCACAGAAACTATATTCTAAGACGAGAAAGGTTGCATGTTACATGTAAAAAAAGGCAACTAGTTACACATATTTCGAATACTCTAAGGCATCAATTTCATCGCTTTCCACATATCTACTTGTAGTGAAACTGTAAATTTAATTCACTGGTTCTAGCTATAGATTTTTACTGAATGGAAAGGACTTTCCTGATAATGGACTATTCCGTTGCGAATCCGAAATTATATGATGAGATAGTGAAAAATGTCTTGAATAGATTGAAATTTAATACACCATTTTTAGACTTTTTACTGTGTAATGTTAATTTCATTGAAATGGCAATGATTTATGACAAAGTCCTGACGATAAGCTATGAATGCTAGACAAAATAATTCTCTCTTCCTAACTTTCTATCAATCAGTAACTTTCCTAAATAAGTAAATGAAGAAAAGTTAGCAATGAACTTCGAACTGTAATTTGGATGATAATTCAAAGGGATAATTCTTAAAATCACCATCACGTCAAACACCTGAGAAACAAGAAATGTTGTTACGGAGAAAAAGTTGTCACGGAAAATTGGAAGACGAAGTAAGGAATATAGAGAACAAGGCTGTCGCAGTCGCAAGATGTTAAAATTTATCTGGAAAATTTAAGACTAAGGTACAGAATGTGCATCACGTACGTATAAAATAAATTGCTTACCTATCAGAAGTTATGGTTAAAAAATGAGAGCTGAAACAATGAGCACTATAAGACGATTGAGAGTGACAGATGTACACCACAGTATGAGAATGATTATGGGCACACACGTTTTGGAACAGAAAAGTAGAGTTAAGGCCTTCGACCATTAATGTAATTACATTAATTACATTAATGGTCGTCGAAGGTTAAGGCAGCAGACAAACAAACGACGTCGTCAGACAAAAGAGCGAAGAATATATTGGGACGCGCACATCGATAGAACGACGGAAGACTCTTCGACTTTGCGCCAATCTTTTTTATGACAGATGACCGACTAAATCACCACCCAAAGGATGGAAAACAGCTACCTAACAAGATCAGGAGTTATGTCTAGTTTAAAACAGGGTGTGAGCCTTAAATAAAAAGGAGGAAACATTTTCTATTTTATAGCACAAACTAGGGATCAAGTATTCCATAAAGGTCTTCAATCAATTTCACCAATTATGGCAGCAACTTATTGTGGTAAGTATTAAGGGTGGAGATATGGAACGTTCATGAATTCGGGATTGAAACAGAGTACACAGCCTGGTTAGCCATAAAAATGGATTGGTGGCGATTTACTTATAGCGCTGTCAAATGTAAATCAATGCACAAAGGTTATACGCATTCACTCGCTGTGACCCGGTTTTAAGAGATGACCTCGCCTCACCAAGCGCCCACTGGGCATTTTACACTAGGCTTCTGCGATGAGTCGATTAATCGAAGTCATCGACGATATTTTAGTCATCGTGGTGCGATGACTGTAATCGATGACGATGAATGTCATCGACCACCGATGTCGATGAGTCGATGCGAATAATCGATGTCGATGAGAATCATCGATCCCGATGAGTTGATGCGAATCATTGATGTCGATGAGTCGATGAGAACCATCGATGAGGATGATCGATATCCTTATATCACTAATTTTTCTTCTTTTTTCCATTCATTTGAACGCCTTAGATTTAAAATGTATGTGTAAAGTATATAACACCTCAGCTATTGCGCCTTGAGGACGATGGCAGGGCCACAGTGGGATGTTTGGAATTCATGTAGTAGACGATACAGAAGTAGCGACCACGTTCAATCACAGTTAATACGCAGTAGCAGTGGTAGCATTGTATTCGTTGGTTGCACTGGTGCAGTTGGTAGCAGCGGTAGCAGCCTGAGCTAAATCGGCTAAATTCACCGAATTCACTGTCACAGTGATTTCGATTATTTAGTCACAGGGTGTGATTGCTACTTTTCAGTATTGGTTATTCAATCACAGCGATATATCGCTCATCACTACTGCACAGTTCATCGAGAGTCATCGATCATCGAGAGTCATCGATCATCGTAATTCATCGATCATCGCCATTCATCGATCATCGACATTCATCGATCATCGATATTCGTCGATAGTCATCGATCATCGTGTACACTCTATACGATGATCGATGACAGCCATCGTCATCGAAACATTTCGACGAAATGTTTTCATCGAAAATCGATGACCAAAATCGGTCATCGCACAAGCCTATTTTACACGGTCCTGTGAGAGGGCTGTACTCACACACGATGGGGCGTCGTTTACGCAGGTTAACTTACTATGCTTACTAGGATTAAATACCGTATTACAAAGTATGAAGCAATGGCTGCTAAGATCAGTAAATGGGCAAATATCTCTACACAATATTACAATAAATGTCGCATGGAACACCATGTGAGAAATGCGAGAATTATCACCCAAAAAAAAGTAAAAAGTACTTCGGAAAAGTAACTTTCAAGCCGAGCGATATCTCCACGAGATAAATCAAGTATTTGGTGAGCTCCAAAATCTTACGCCTGATGCAATCATAAGCTGTTAGTTCAACGGCCAAAAGAATGTGTTTAGCCACAAACTACTGGGCGTTGTAAATGTCTGACAAGTTTAAGTCAATTATTTCACTCGATTTTCCTTAGTTACTACTTATCAAGACGAGAGTTTCATGACAATGTCCCTGAAGAAGACCTTAAAAGTGGCGCACCGCAGTTTTATAAATATAACTTTACCTGTTTGTAATGCAAATATAAAGTACTAGTCAATAATTAGTATCAGACTAAAGGCTATATAGAGGAACTGCGTCAATTGTCAAACACGATTTCGGCGTTTATGTATGTACATTGTAAGCTATACACAAGTGTGAAAGACAGGAAGTTTATATACCACAAACTTACTGATGATACTTTGGATGTTTAAAACAACGCTAATTGCTAGAATGAAAATTAGTGAATATAAATAAAGAAAGAATCCTAGTGTATACAGATTGCTAGAAAGACAAATAATGTGGAATCGTAGACTTTCCTAACGTTAAAGGATTATATTCAAGGAGTAAGATGGTTGAATTATCAATGAGATATGAAAATCTTTTGCTCTCTATTCCTTGTTTCATATTGAACAAGACGAACACTTTCCGAATATTGTTTTTTTTTAATCACGAAATTATATTGCCCCATAAGAAGAAAACCTCGACGGATAGCAACTCATCGAAATATGCAAATCGAAAACTATCTCCGGTGGAAATGTTTGGAAAGAGAGTCTCTCTTCAAATTAAAAGATAAAATTTACTGATCACCCCGCAGCATGTGTCATGATGGTATAGATTTATTCCACCTTCAACCCCATTTCATTACACTATTGTCGTCTATGACATGATAACGACTACGTTAATTGTCACACGTAATTTAAAATAGATTAAAGAGAATTGATAGTCAAGTTTAGTAAGAGGATAATTACCATAGTCTCCATCAGGCTCCGCATCACATTTTCGGAAAATTGCCGTTTCTTCATCCTTCGACCACAGCTACCATCAGCAGATCTGTAAACATTTAAAGGCTAATTGATGGCGTTGCATTTTAGGGGACAAAACAGAATTAAAAAATTCATCATCACTTTTTGTTAACCGCCAACAATTCTACTTGTCGTTCGTCGTTTTTAAAATTGATGGTAATCCACATCCACATCTCAAACGCCTCAGGTTTACGCACATCCTCCCTTCGCAATGACCAAGTTTCCGACCCATATCGTGACCACCGAGATACTCAAGGCCTCTCTACTCTGCCGTGACGTCACGAGGTCTGGGCGGAGTCGCCGAGGCAGGTAGCAGCACACAGATAACGCTCTAACACTACACCGTGCCATGATTCAATGGCACGTCATGACTTAGGAATAACATTGCATCATTGTAATTAAAATATAGAGACCTAGTTACCATATTTCTGAACAAAGATTATATAAACAGGATTTATGAATGATAAGCGTGCCAACACTCACAAAGCAGGGATTCACCGACGCTTTTCGTATTTCAGCTGTTTTCCAATAATTCTTACTTACCCGGATTTTTACCGTGCCGTGATCACTTCATGATAGATATTGTAAGTAAAAACCTTATGTGCTCCATTGAATTTCTATTTTGAGCGACAGGTTTCGTCGATTATTCAAGATCAAGAACCGATGATTTCGAACAAACGACCAAATCGGTCGTTCTGTGAAACTAAGTAAGTTTTACTTGTGTTAAAAACTTAAACGATGATATGTATGCATAATAATAATATAATGCACAAAATATAATATGCACGCTTACAAAATACTTACTTTAGAGTGCTGGGTAGGTTGAAAATTCTTTCTCGGAATGGCGTTCGTCCATTTCTTCCTCAGTGCTTCATCGCTGGGAAACTGGAACACACAAACCTTCGTATCCTTGTCGTAATTCCCTCTGCACAATGGAACACAACACTTATACACCATGATGGTACACTATTGATTCCGTGTAAATAAAAATATACACTGTAAACTCCACTCTAATCACAATATCTCGCTCTTCACTCACTCGCTCAACACCCTCAACACCGACAACTTGCGTTCATGCAGTATGACTGAACCAGGGTTAGGGTCGTTAGGGTATAACAGGCACGTTGAAACCTGTCCGTGAGTCACCCAGTTCCTGTGACGTCACGAGAAAAGAAAGGCAGAGTAGGAAGGCCTTGAGTATCTCGGTGGTCACGCCCATATAGCGCCACGCTCCATATTAAAGTTTTCACCAGCCTCTTCTTTACGTCTCTTCCCCCCCCCCCCCTCGTCAATTCCCTTCTCTTCGAAAATGGTTCTTCAGCGAGCGCAATTCTGCATTCCCGCTGTAAATGGGAAAGAGACGCAGGAAGAAGTGAACCACAATGACAAGGGAGAGGAACATGGGGTAATAAGAATTAAGTCACCAACAATTTGAGAATGAAAATGAGAAAAGATCATCCAGAGCTCACTTTATCCTAATTAAATATTGACTTCAATTTTTTGGCGAAACTTAAAATTGCCTGATACGTGAGTGAATTCGTTCCAGCGATCGATTTACTCCAGAGAAATCTAAGAAACCTCCCGAAATATACGGATGAAAAGCACCCTAACTTTTGAGCTTTTAATAAAAACTAAGAACTAGAAAAATTACACGACTCAGGTAAGTAATGACATAAGATAAGATCCAATTATTGAATATAACACTCAGTTGCGTTGACCAACGAAGATAAAATTCAGGACATTTGAAAATTCAAATTAGCATTATTGTTTGTAGTTAATTACTCACCTCTCATCCGGGAGACGGATACGCGGTAAACTGGGGCCAAAGGCGGGAGAAAGACCGGGTGAGCTCAACGGCTGTGACGACGTCACGGTGTGACGTCATTGAAACATTTTTTTAAATTATTCCCTCAAAACCATGAAGAACCAATAGCAATATCAAATCACTTCACGAAACTCATTATAACATTTTTTTAAGACCATTTTTCCAAAGTAAGGCAATGTTTGTGATAAAAAAGAAAATCACGTATTTCTTTCTATAACTTCCATTTATGGTCAAGATGGCGCCAGGAGACGAAACGTGAATATCATCCAATGAAGCTTCTACGTAGCTCATTTAATGCAAGCATGTGGCTGCTTCCGAGGAATAATGTGACTTCGAGAACTAACTTTTAAATGGGAATTCCGTGATAGTCTGAGGAAATACCATTTCATCACGATTGAGGCATTAATTATTTCACACCTATATTACCACATATAGTATGAATATGTATGCAATATTACTGAGAATAAACAAGATTTTTATTACGTTTTTTATTGTTCGGTTTCTGTCATGCCTCTCTGTCCGGGTGGAATATTGCAACAGAGTTAAAACTGACTTCCCGATCACCTAGATTCATGAAATTTTAACCAAAGCTCACAAGTGGATGACAATTCAATATTTGCTATCTATTATAACAATTAATTAACATTTAATAATTAACATATTTCCTAATGTGCTAGTAGAGGCTTGTAATTTAAACCATAGCTCATAAGTGGATGACAATTCAATATTAGCCATCTTTTATAACAATTAATTGATTAATTAATAAATATTTAATTAATTAACAACTTTCCTGATGTGTTAGTAGAAGCTTGTAATTATAACCTTAGCTCAGAAGTGGATGACACTGCAATGTTAGCCACACGTTATAATAATTAATTAATTAACGATTAATTAACTAACGAATAATTAATTAACAAATTTCCTGATGTGCTTGAAGAGCCTCGAATCCTTAACCGTCGCTCGGAACTGGATGCCAATACATCATTTTCTATATGTTACAGTAATTAATTGATTAATTAAAAAACAAATTTCCTGATTTTCTAGTAGAGCCTTGAAACTTAAGCCATAGCTCCGCGCTCTCGGACGACCCTTGCTGAATATATTCGTCTCGAACGAAATCATGTGCCATAACGGCCAAGGTGGATAAATAACTAATTCACCACAGTCACACGCATTCGGGGTATTACTGACCCAGTTCTCAGTATGGTATAAGGTCTGAATATGTTCTAGTCTCTCGCTCGACAGATAATCATACTCAGCCCATAAAAAAGTACTTCTGGACATAATAAGGACGGCGTATAGAGCTATATACGCCTCGCTTTTACTAGAACGTATAGAGATCTAACAGTTGATACTTCCTCATGCGCATGACTCATGATGATAAGACTCATTCATTCAAGTATTCTACCAGCAGATTGGTAGGTTGTTGGACAGTCCTAATCTGCATCCCAACCTCATAGACATTGTCTCGCTTTCCCTCCTAAGAATGGCCCGTTATTAGATCCCTCTTCAATTCTTCATATCTTCTACCTCATCTTATTTCGTCCAGAATTCCTATCATCTTACTTCCTCTTCCACCCTTCCCCAGTGTTCTCCCCTCTGTCACTCTCTTCAGCATACACTCTCCTCTCAAAACCTCCTCCATCCATCTCTTCTGCCCTCTCCGAACCTCTGCCACAAGGTTCCTCTCCGACCATATCCAATACCTCCTCGTTCGTCTTTCTCACCATCCAACTAACCTTCTCCATCCTTCTCCAAATCCACATCTCAAACGCCTCAGGTTTACGCACATCCTGTCTTCGCAATGACCAAGTTTCCGACCCATATAGCGCCACGCTCCATATTAAAGTTTTCACCAGCCTCTTCTTTACGTCTCTTCCGCCCCCCCCCCCTCATCAATTCCCTTCTCTTCGAAAATGGTTCTTCAGCGAGCGCAATTCTGCATTCCCGTCCAAAATACTACGCAGATACGTAAACTGCTCGACCTGCTCTTTCTTCTGCCCTCCCACCCTTGTATTCAGCCCCGCCTTCTTACTTCTAGAAAATCTCATGACTTACGTTTTCTTGTGGTTGATCTTCATCCCATACTTTTTGCACTGGACCTTTAACGCATTCACCATTGACTAACACTTTTGCAGACTGACTAATCAATGCGTGATCATCCGCAAATCTCACTGATTTTATCAGATCACCTATTACCTTTATTCCTACCTCCTCCTCCCCCCTCTGCCTCCCTTACCATTCCTTCTGAATACACGTTAAAAAGCAGCGGCGATAGTGGGCACCCCTGCAGCACTCCCCGTCCTATTGTGGCCCATCCCGATTCTCCATTGGCTACCCTAACCTGCGCCGTCTGGTTCATATACAAATTCCGGAGCAGACGCCTGTCCCTCCAATCGGCCCCTAATTTCTTCAACACTCCCAATAATTTAGTCCTTTCCACCCGATCAAACGCCTTCTCGAAATCTATGAAGCATGCGAAAACACCCTGCCCATACCCTAGGTTTCTTTCTGCTAGCGTCCTCATCACCGCTATAGCGTCTCGCGTTCCCGTCCCTATGCTAAACCCGAACTGGGTTTAGCCCAAATTCATTTGCCCTCTTCTCTAGCCTTCTGTTTATACATAATTCTCAGAACTACATTGGCCGCGTGGGATATTAAGCTTATTGTCCTGTAGTCTTCGCACGTTTTTGGCTTACTCTTCTTTGGTATAGGAATTAGTACAGTCTTCGCAAAATCTTCCGGCCACTCTCCATCCTCATAAATCCTACGAATACGCGCAAAATGTTTTCCTCTTCCGTTCTTCCCCATGCTCTTTAAAAACTCTGCAGTTATGTCATCTATTCCCACCGTCTTATTCCTTTTCATGTCACTTAGAGCTCTTTCGATTTCGCTATCTAGGATTCATGGTCCGATGTCATCACTGTCGATATCGTCTTCCCCTTCTATATCTAACCTATTGGGCCTTATATCTTTACCGTACAGCTCTTCAACATACTCCGTCCACCTTTCCTGGATCTCTTTCGGCTCTACGACCACCCTTCCCGTCTTGTCTGTTATCGTTGTAATTCCCCTTCCCTTATTACTACCCGTCAGTTCCATTACTTTCCTATGTAATGCATTTGCTCTTCCTTCTTTTTAGTATTTCTCTGACGAGTCGTTCTGTTCTCTCCACCACGCCTCCCTTGCTTTCTTTGTTTCTCTTCTAAGCCTGTTATTTGATTCTCGGTATTTTCTCTTACCTAACTCTGAGTTTACGCTCTTCCATTTCCTTCTCTCCTCCATCTGCCTTATCATCTCCTTCGTGATCCACGGTTTTCTAATTTTAGTTGCACTGACTACGTCTACCGTTTTCTTTCGCAGCTTCTACAGTTCCATTTTTGAAACTTCCCTATTCATCTTCCATTGATCTAACTCCATGATCCTCACCCATTATCTCATCCAACTTCTCTCTAACTCCGCAGCTTTCTCGCCCCGATCGTTTCTCCTTCCTAGCCCGTAATCGCCCACCTCCCCCACCTCTTCCTTCACCCACCACCGCGTTCCAATCCCCCTGTACTACTAAGTGCTTACTCCCAGGTATCCTACCAATCATTTCCTCTAGCTGATCGTATACCCCATCTACCTCCTCCTCTTTATGATTAGAGGTAGGCATATAAACCTGGATTATAACTAATTTCGTTCGTTCTGCCTTTAGTTCCACAACTATTATCCTATCACTCGCCTGTTCTGCATACATTACATTTTTACCTAGTTTCCTATTCATTACGAATGCAACCGCGCGCTGACTTTCATTCCCTCTACTATTAATTACTCTAGAGCCATCGCTCCAATAGTCCCCGTCATCCTTCCATCTTACTTCACCCAGACCCGATGTCTACACCCACCCTCTCCATTTCTTGCTTTATATTCTCTAGCTTCCCCGCCCTCAACATAGTCCTAACAATCAACGTGCCTATTCTGATTGTTTCGTTCCTCTTCTTTATCTTCTTTTCCTCTGCTGCTACTACGGCTGAGCAAGAATTTCGTGTGATGACGACCGCAGGGGCCCTTGCTCACTCCGCTGCCGGGCACGACACCCGGCCCTCTTGGCCGAGTCCCGTATTTGCCAGGATTCATTATCATTTGAGAACTGTCCATAATTTCAAGGTTTTTGTTTTAATTGAGATAGTATTCCGTGGCCTATCTCAATAGTATTTTTTACGTGACGTCATCACTTAAGAGGCCGTCCCACTGGGGTCGGACGCCTTTTACAGCCGCCTCACTGAGGTACAGACGCTGCGCGGACTACCATTCGTCTGTCTCATAACCTTCGCCCAATCTGGCATGGGTGACCCTACGAGGAGCATTGCTCCCGCCAGTTAAGCTCTAGGGGTCATCGGAGCACTTAAGCTCTTCCACCATGACAAGGTTGTAGTCCAAGGGAAGAGGGTAATAAGACTAAAAAACAGAATATAATTAATTAAATAAAAATAATTTTGTAATTTACCACATTTTTTAAACGGACTAAAGAGTATAAAATGATTTTTCCCTGGGCCATTCTAAATTTTTGAGGGTGAATTTTTAGTGGCTGTTTATAAGACTTGAAGAGAAAAACGTGGGGCGCAGGCAGTTGACAATAGAAGTAGATAAACCGGTTGAATTCACAACCAATTTCTTTACCAAATGCCTTCCCATTCTTTGAGCTGTCATTCGGTGTTCTTGCTGGCGATGCGATTCGTCCAGGGGGTCCCGTGACTTCGGGTCGGGCCGAGCGGCGAAATGGGGGCTTGGCGTTTTTCGGGGTTGTCTAGGTTTTCTGGGGCGTGTTTGGCTCTACCCCTTCCCGGTCTATCACTTGCTGCGTTCGGTCCTCGCCGGTTGAGGTGGCTGTGTGTGCTACTGGGTACTAGTGAGGCGCAAGCCTCCCCTGAAGAGGCGCCAGCCTATACACTGAAATGGCGCTAAACACGTTCGTTCATTCGAGAGGGTCAGATGTGCGGTTGGGTTCGGTGGGGACGTGTCCCAGCCCTCAGGGACCAATGTCACATTTAATCATGACTTCCAGTAATACTGTTGCTATAAGCAGATGTATTAGATGTCAATATCATGCAAAAATTCATCCGTATATTTCACGAAAAAAATCCACGCGAAAGTATGCAATTCAATAGCTGTCGCATCCTGTGAGAATGCATGAATTTTAGCAATATTTAATGATAATCGCAGGTCAAAATAGAGACATTTCAACGATAAATGACGACTTTTATCCAAGAAAACATTTGAACGAAAATAAAATTTTATTAAAAAAAGTCTCACATCCAAAAATTTTTTAACCCAAAACACAACTAAAAGAAGGGTTAGAAACGAAATATGTTATCCTAGGAAGATTGAGTATTATATTATTTGTTTTTTATCATGTTTAAGAAAATTTTTGAAGATTAAATAGTATCCCGTACAGAATACAGTTGAACCATGTCGCAAAAATAAGAAAAATCCATCTTCCCGTGACCGGCATAGGATTCCGCGGACCATTGTTGGCGTTGCCATGGTGGAACGTCATTTTCACTGCGATTTAGATTCGAATCGGGAGTGAGTGCGGTTTCTTGCGATTAACAGGACATCTTGCTACTGCTGTTAAGATATTAAGCGGACGCTTGCGTTGCTTGGACTTTTAAACGTTCATCCATTTAAGATGGGAGCATGTAAGTAAAAATGAATAACCTTTAAATATATGCCTTCTGTACTGTCAATTGTAAGATAAGCATTGTAACTGAGAAACCTTTCATGATATTTTTCATGTTAAGTATATATTTTTGTATGGATACGCTAATCGCTAATGTTTCCTGCAATTGAATGCTAAAATAGTGTTTCTATTATGTGAAACTTTCCAATCTTGTATCTCGTAATGTATATGACATATTATGTCATGACAAAAAAGTTACCTTCTTTTGAACACTGACGTAAATTTTTGTTCGAATTCAATAGAAAAAGAATTTTGGATACATGAATATAAATAATTGAATGCAATTTTCAGTGTAGTACGTTTGTACTTTATCTTTGAGTGATGTATTTTTTTAAAGTAATTTCGCCCTCATATACACCTTTTGCTCGCCATTCTACATCACATTTTCCTCCCTCCACGATTTTCTGCCAATTAATATTTTTCCTGCCTGATCTTATTTATATGTTTGCATGAATTTATAAGTGATTTATAAGAAATACACAAGTGCTTCCGAATGTGAAGTGTGCTAGAAAAGTGATAAATATACATACCAGTCGACCTAATGCATCGGTAGACATAATACTGTAGTTGATGCTGAGAGGCAATGATATATTCTTCTAATTATATTCCAGGCTGTAGCTGCAAGAAGAGTAGTGGGGGGAGGAGGGAGGAGGTGCCCAGAGCGGAGCCGGAGGTGTGGGTGCCTGCTCCGGAGGTCCCCCCTCCCGGGAGATCCCCTTCTCCCGGGAGGAACGGGCCCCCGGAGGAGGCACGGCTGAGGCCACGGAGGGTTTACCGGCCTTCTGATCACTGGGCCCCCTTTGGTCCCTTCCTGGCAACGATCCAGGAAGAGCCAGAGGGGGCTCCAGGGGTCATGAGGCCGGTAACACACCCCGATGGTCTCCGCGTCCCGGTGTCCCGGGAGGAGGAGGGAAGCCCCCGTGGTCCAACAGGCGACGCGGGGGCGGCATAGGGAAAGAGGCTGGAAACAGCTCTTTCCCGGAGCAGGTTAGTGGGGGCCATTTTTCTATTGTTTTAAAGGCTGTCTATCTCCTTGTTTCAGTGCCGATGTTCCGCAAAACATTCAATATTATATGCACAAGGAATGAAACTACACATCTTTTTCTTGTTTACTTTTATCGTTGAAATTAGATTCCATACTTTATTGATATAACAATACTCATCTTATTATTACTTATTTTTATTACGATTTTTGCAATTATATGTTAATGCCATGCCACTCATAAAAAATATATCCTATTGCACGAATTCCAACTAATTTTTTACCTTCATAATTTCAGGACCATACCACCTGGTCCACCCTCCTCGAGGCACCTCAGGATGCCGAGAATAGCCAGACCATCAGGCACCTCTCCCCGCGACGCTGGCCTTACCGTGACGAACAGGTTTGTGGGCATTTTCAGTAGTATTCTTAATAAAATACCGTTATTTATCTCATATTAGTAATATTATTTCCCTTGCGTTCAACACGGCATACTTATTAAGGTTAATGTTTTTGTAATATTAAAATTAAATCAACAATTAACATACGGGAATACGTTTATCTTGTTTGCATACTTATGTGAATGTATTTGTTATAATTAATTTAAGATAATAACCTTAAGTTTTGGCATCAGACCATCGCAGGTGTGCCCAGGCCTTTATATAAGCACAAAAAATGTGTTACATGCATTTTTAATTGTTTTTATAATACAACCTTTGTGGGACTTAACGAAATAATGGGGAATGGGGTGAAATAGAGTTAGAAATTAAGAGTAAGTAATTTACCAGTTATGATTGCTTTCGGTAAATTCTCAAGCATCTCGGCTGAATGCTTCGTGCACCGTCATCAAATCCATTCAAAACGTAAATAAATGTAATATTTTACAAAATATTGATTATAACGTTTACATTATCAAAGTTTGATGCTTAAACTGTTGTGCAAGAGAAAAACAACAATCTCGGATGCAATTTTCAACGTTCTGATATGTTTTTAGTGGAAATCAATCCAGCTCGCGATCTGTTCCGAAGTGTTCTGTCTATTTTGCGAAATGAGCGGTGTTCAAGAATGTACAGGAATTGCTTCCAAAGGTTGTGTTCCCGGCGGAGATGATCTAGCTTCGGCAATCTTCGCTGTCCTTATTTTTTAAAATGTTAAGTAATTCGAGCGTGTTAACAAATCCTTGCGTAGGTCGCCAGTTATTTCGCGCGAGGAATATTTTGAATTAACTGCAGATTCAGTCATCTGTGAACTGTCGATAAAACGATCCAATTCCACATCGAAAGCGAAATTAATTAATTACGCCTTTGCCAAGAAAGACGACTCCTCTTTTCTCTACGTCTCGCCAGCTTTATTTCCCCCCCTCCCTAGGCGTTGCATAGGGCAGCAATGTGGAAGGAAGACGAGAATACGCTGCAGGCGTTCGAGATGTGAAGTTTGAGGAGAATGGAGAAGGTGTTGCGGTGGACGGAGAGGAATATATAAACGATTAAGGGTATGTTTGGAGACGAAAGGGAACTTATGCAGAAGATGACGGGGAGGAAGGGTACGTAGGTGGTAGGTGGAGGTAATGAGGGGCGAAGTGTTGTTGCTTGAGGCTGTGATAGAGGGATGGATGTTGAGCAGGCGGGAAAGGGGAAAAAGAAAAATAGAAAGATATATATATATATAATGTCTTGGTAGAAAATCGCTCTCTGCGACGATGCACATGCATAAATAAAACAGTGATACACTAAACAAACACAGAAACACGCAAAAAGGACACTCACAAAAGAAAACTTGTACGTTTCGGCGTCAGCACGCCATCGTCAGCGGTAGAGGAATGATGAGTCCGCTCTGTTCCCTTGGGAAGGAAAGGGCAGAGAGGAAGGAAGGGGGAATGGATAGTGGTGGGGAGAGAGAGGTGGCTTTTGGGCTTTTAATTCAATGGGCTAGGTTTAGCCCGGGCTTTTCGAATGCTCTTGTCACCCAAATATGGGCGTATTCACGAATTTTCACGTCAACATTACCGGCGGATTCAGGAAGGGCTTCTATGATCTCTAGGGAGAAACAATCGTCAAAATTTTGAGAGTGGGAGGCGGTATGTTTGGGAATGGGATCAAGAAAAGGTGGAGTTTTGGTGGCATGGCGGTGATTGTTCATACGGATATTGAGGGGGGTGGTACATTTTCCCACATAGAAGGCAGGGCAGAAATTGCAGGAAAGGCGGTAGATGATGTTGCTGGTGGTACAATTGGCCGTAGAGGAAGATCTTTTGAGGGAGGGGGTGGCGGAGGGGCGGAGGAGAGAGCAGCATTTGCACCTCGGGCGTCCGCATGTTGAGGAAAGTGGCGGAGGGGGGGCGGTGGGTTGCAGGGAGGGTCTAGTGGATTTTAAAATGTCCCTCAGATTTGAGGGACGCTTATAGGAAACTTTGGGACATGAAGGTAGGAGGAGGGAAGTAGAGGTATTGTTTTTTAAGATTGGATACAGGTCTTTCAATATGTTTTTGATCCTGTGTGCACCAGGGAAGAATGTGGTGACAAGGTTAAGTTGGTCAGGTTGGTGGGTCTTGGTCCGAGGGGTATATTTTGCAGTAGGAGACAGGATTTTATTTAAAAGCAACTTCTCTGGGTACTCTCGTTCTCTGAGGGAGTGATGGAGAGTTTCGATATATTCTTTTAGAGAGGGGGCATTGCTGCAGATCCGGTGGCCGCGGATGGAAAGAGAATAAGGGATTGAGCGTTTGGTGTGAGAAGGATGAGAGCTGTTAAAATGGAGGTATTGGTCGTGGTTAGTGGGTTTTTTGTGGACGGAGGTGATGAATTTATTGTCCTTAATTTGGATATTAATATCCAGGAACGTAATTAAGGAGTCAGAAATGGAAGATGTGAAGGAAACTGAGAATGAAGAGTTCAGTGTGGAAATGAAAGAAGATAAAGAATCACGGCCGTGAGGCCAGAGGACGAATATGTCGTCAATGTAGCGGGCCCAGAAGAGAGGTTTATGTGTTTGATTTTTTAAGAAAGTGGTTTCGAGATGGCCCATGAACAGGTTGGCATAAGATGGTGCCATGCGAGTACCCATGGCGGCGCCTTTAGTTTGAAGAAAAATTTGATTATTAAAGGAGAAAGCATTTTTTGTTAAAACCATTTCGGCTAGGCGGATGATGAAATTTTTGGAGGGAAAGTGTGGTTTTGGGCGTTGGGATAAATAAAACTTTAATGAATTTATGCCTTCATCGTGAGGGATGGACGTATAAAGGGAGGTAACGTCTATAGTGGCCATGAGTAAAGTAGCATTAGGGGGGATAGAGACGGCGTGGAGAAGGTCGAGGAAGTGGTAAGAATCTTTGATGAAGGAGGGAAGAGATATGACTAGGGGTTTGAGGTAATGGTCAACAAGTGCTGATATGCGCTCAGTAGGGGAATTGATGCTGGAGACTATTGGGCGACCGGGATTGTTGATTTTGTGCACTTTCGGGAGCATGTAAAAATGCGGAGTTTTGAAATGAAGGGGTGATAGTATGGCGATGTCAGAGGGGGATAGGCCTTCACTTGGGCCGAATTCCTGGAGGAATGAGCTGATTTCTTTTTGAAAATCAGGATTTGGATCATGAGGAAGAGGGGTATAGGAGGAAGAATCATTTAATTGCCGTAGACCTTCAGCTATATAGCTTTGCTTGTCAAGAACGACAACTGTAGATCCCTTATCTGCCTTGGTGATGATGATCTCATCGTTATTAATTAATTTTTTTAAGGCAAGGGATTCGGGACGCGAGAGATTTTTGGGTGGATTCAAGGATTGGAGGAATGAATTGTCAGATATTTTTGTGAGGAAACGTTTAATGAAGATTTCTACTGGATGATTTGAGGGAAGTGGTTTGGGTTCACGTTGGGACGGTGGAACAAATTTTGCAAGGGGATGAACGGAGTTGGGGGTTGAAGGCTTAGGTTGAGTTTCCCAGAATGCTCGCCACCGCAGATTCCGGCAAAATTTCAGGGCATCAGTAAGGATATTTAGAGGATTAACTCTTGGGGTGGGTGAGAAAGATAGGCCTTTTTGCAGAACTGCACGCTCGTTTTCGCCCAGTGAAACGGACGAGAGGTTTATTACCTCTCGGTCGGCGGTGGCCAAGGTGCGGGGTAGGTCTTTCCGCGTCGGGGAGAGACGCTGTGGGAAAACCGGGCGGTCGCTTGGAGGGCGGGGGACGCCGGTAATGTTGACGTGAAAATTCGTGAATACATATATATAAACATAAAATACCAATTATTTCCAAGTCTAGAAAAGGGTCACTGAACCTATAGTTTAACCCAATATGATCTGGGTTACTATGCGACACTTACCCTTCTAGCCATGTTATGACTAAAGACAATCACCTCGGTGGCGGAACTTGGAAAAGTGGTACTAAATTTAAAAATAAAATTTAATACATTTTGTGTATTGACATGTAACTTTAGAGAGTTTCTATCACTGTGGAAGTTTGCTGCAGTTACGTGCTTCGAATATTTTAAATTTTCCCAATTGTGTCTTTTCGAATCAACCTGACAATTGTAGAATATGTACATGACCGTACTTTTATCGATACACTAAAATCCATCTTTTTGATACTGGAAAACCCGGTCTCTTGCACTTAATTTTACATTCGGCATCTCGATAACTCGTCAAAATCACTTGAAAGCACAGAAAATGGGAATAAAATTAGGATACTTAACAGTTGTCACTGGAAAACAAACAGTCATTTTACGGAAATGGCCAAAAAATATAAATTCAAACAATAAAATCAATATTGGTGCCACGCTATAAATAAATATATCGACAATTATATTGATGTCGTAGTTGGCCTTGATTGGTGCTTTAAAGCTAGCTACGCAACCTTTGCAATGCAACGACCCCATTGCAATAAGGTCGTTCAATATGATGTGAAATTGCAATTTAATTCATGAATTCGGTAGATGGATTGGAAAATAGATTTTTGGTGGAGACAAAATTCTTCTATATTCAGCCACTCACTCTTAAATCAAAAACAAAAATTCGCGAAACTTGCCGCCCACTCAAAAAGTTCGTGACAACATCAGAGATCCGGTTCAGTTTCTAATTCGCTCACTGGAAAGCTAGGGAAGGGCTATCCAATCACGCTGCATAGCGCCCAGCGTGATTGGACGGAGCAGCGAATGACTTCAAAACTTTTCTTGTTGGTTCTTTTACGTGAAAGGGTTAAGAACCCCGATTTTTCGCCGCCGATAATTCGAAAAGCAGGCGACGGATCAAAAAACGGAAAAATACATCTCTCTTTATTTTTCAAACTCTATCAGAATTGGTATTTAAAAAACTCTTGGCGAACAAGCCCATTGAAATGAAACAACTCAAAGCGGCTATTCACGCATGCACAGTCCGTCTCGTCTTCAAATCCGTAGTAGAGTCTAATGAACAAATCAGAACAAAATAAAAAAATCAGAAAATTACGTGTAACTTTACTTTTCAAACTATAATTGGAATAAAAAACTCTTGGCGAACAAGCCCATTGAAATGAAACAACTCAAATCGGCTATTCATACATGCGCAGTCCGTCTCGTCTTCAAATCCGTAATAATGAACAAATCAGAACAAAATTAAAAAATCGGAAAAATACGTGTAACTTTACTTTTCAAACTATAATTGGAATTAAAAACTCTTGGCGAACAAGCCCATTGAAATGAAACAACTCAAAGCGGCTATTCACACATGCGCAGTCCGTCTCGTCTTCAAATCTGTACCACAGGAATTCCTAAACTATGTTCCGCGGAAGGCTAATGGGTGTTCCGAGTAACCTATAATGGCTTTATATGCTGCTACCTAAACGCAATGGTTAAATATATGTGAAGTCCACTGGGTGTTCCGTTAAAATTTCAGGATTTACGAAGTGTTCCATCGCAGGAAAAGTTTGGGAAACCCTGCTGTAGCAGATTACTTAGAATAAATGCGCATATTGCTTTTCCTTTGTTCGACTCACCTCGGAGCGGAGAGCCACCGATCATAGATGCCGATAGATGGTTACTCCACTAATGGTAAATAGAAAGCACCGCGGCGTGACGAGCTGTGTATTGCCGTTTAGCGCCGAAAATCGAAACCACCCGATGTCATCCTCCCGCGATTGTTAGCGTAACACCGGTTATACTACGATGAACTGCAAACCTCCTCAGGAATATTTGCACGCGAGTTCGTAACGAATTTCAATTCAATTTAAATTGAATTGAGAACATTTTCTTGCAATTTTAATGTCTTTCTTGCGTTTGAAATGTACTTCCTACCACTTTCTGATAAAAAATGAAAATTTGCGTTTTGGGGCACAATTCGCGACATTTCGCGAGTTCAAAAGTCTTTTCCCCAGTCAGTATGGAGTATGTTGTAACTAACTACCACTCCTAGGGCATTTTTGTCTAAATTCGCGAAATTTTCCTATATCCCTAATTATAGGTAGGCTCTCCGGCGCCCAAGGCAAGAAGTAATAAACGTAGACTTATTAAGTCAACTATAGGCTTCTTTTAACTTTCCATGATTTTCTCTACATAAGGATTCAATTACTAAAAAATATAAAAAACGCCTTAGGTAAATTAAATTTCTAAAAATCAACAGCATCAACTTAACATTTTTCAAAGTATAATATTTGGAGAAATCGTCTGTTAAAAACTAGTATCTGGGACGGACAATAAACAAGTAACTTTCATCTTCTAATTATTTTGAAATTAACAATATAACATTATCTATGCTGTGGCTTGTACAGATTGGATTTTTCTCATGGAGGTTGCTTATTTGTTTATCTCCCCAAAAACCATAATAATTTTAATATTTTTACGCCCCCTTACGTCTGTGCCCGGGACAGCTTCCCCCCCCCCCCCCCCCCGTCACTGATTATAGGTTGATAGGGCCCGGCACATTAAAATACCTAGAGGATTTATACCTATTGACTTTCCATTCCACCCACCTTTATCTTTACATTACCTACACCAATGAATTAATTTAAAATATTCTCTAGTTTCGAATTCCAAAAACGATGCCGCGACTTATGGAATTCGAGTTTGGTGTGTGCACTCTTGAACTCGAAGGTGGCTGACCTCTCTATGCATCCGACAAGAAAAAAGCAATGGTTTTTACTTTTGTATTAATCACTTACATATTTAAAGTATATTTCAATTGTTGAGTGATCTGCTTGAAAGGATATCCTCCGTTCCCTGCAATGAATAATGAGACAGCTAGTAAATCAACAAAATGATAGAAATAAAAAAATTATACTTATACTTAAAAAATGCACTTTCATTGTGTGTGTTGTAATTTCCGGATAATGATGTTGTATGTAGGTAAACTCCAAGGAATCAACTATCTGTGGTCTGAATCACACTGATGGTTATCAAGTAGTTGTAACGCATGTTCTTTAGTGAAGAAGACAAGTTTTTATGGTGGCGTTCTTGGGCTTGCCATTATATATAACTGCCTCAGTAGAATCTTTATCTCATCTGCAAACAGAACAGTCAATGAAAATGATACACTTACATAGTAAGTGCATACAAATCAATAAGCAGTTTGGAAACAACAAATATTAACCCAACAAATACCCAACCCAAATAATACCCAACAAATATGTTGGTTGATTACATGGTACACTTCCTGTATAAATAAATAGTGATATTCTCATTTCTTTGCTAGTTTGTACAGAACATGTGAAGAAACCTAATACAAATTAATTTTATGATAGGACTTGAAGAAAACTACATAATTTGAAAAATGAGTGAAATCGAAATTCTGTAATATGATATTTATTTTGGGTTTTATATTTTTATGTTCTGTATTCTTCTTGAAAGTCATTTCGGGATGCTGCTTACCGCTAACTGATAATAACATTAGAGGTAATCTGGGCCTAAATTCTTAATGTTTTGCTTTTAATATATGTAATTTGATATGGAAAACACTCACTGTGATCAAACCATTGAAATGCTTCAAATTCAGCATACCCAAAAAGCATTTTTATCATAAAAATGTGTCTGTGAAAGACTGTTTTCTGCACTTTGAAATCCGTTGCAATGAAAACATGTGAAATGGAACTTAGATACTAAAGAAATAATGTCAATATTCATTCAAAGATCTCAGTACAATACAGCTATTTCAATTTTGCATAGGAGATTGATTACCCAGTAAAAAATACAACCTTACAGGCTTAATGTGCTGGGTCATTATATTGTCCTACTCTTCCAGCCGATAAACATAAGGCTATTGAAGGAACAAGATGAATATGAGCATGTTGGAAAGCTATCCATGGAATAGGAGCGACCATTCAGGGTTCAAGAGGAAGAAGGAGTGAGACTTCCATGGACAATAAAAGAATTGGTGGCTCGGAGACCAGACAGTTGTGACTGGGCCAGAGGCATTACCGGATTTACTGAAGTACCATCTTCAAAATTTTCCCAGAGACCCTTGTTGTGTGTCTGAAACTTGATCATGGGTACTTGAAGCACAAATATCAGGTAGATAACACTCTCTTATTTTCAGCATTGCATATTTAATCAAAGGATTATGTAGAAATTAGTTAGAATTCCAGAACTAATTTACCAGCACTTGATCTCCTCTTTGCTATTCATGATATAATCATCAGTGGTCAGTTTTCCCTATCGATTACCTATCTCAAATACATTTGCATGTGAATGCAAATGGGGGGAATCTAAAAAAAAAATATTTTAATATTCATTCAAAAATGTCATTATAATTCAGCTATTTCAATTTTGCATAGGATATTGATTACCTAACTTGTACATAATACAACCTTACAGGCTTATGTGCTGGGTTATTTTATTGTCCTTCACTTCCAGCTGATAAACATAAGGCTATTGAAGAAACAAGATGAATATGAGCATGTTGGAAAGCTATCCTTGGAATAGGGATGACCATTCTGGGTTCAAGAGGAAGAAGGAGTGAGACTTCCATGGACAAGAAAAGAATTGGCAGCTCGGAGACCAGACAGTTGTGACTGCGCCAGAGGCATTACCGGATTTACTGAAGTACCATCTTCAAAACTTTCCTAGAGACCCTTGTTGTGTGTCTGAAACTTGATCATGGGTACTTGAAGCACAAATTTTAGGTAGGTAACATTCTCTTATTTTCAGCATTGCATATTTAATGCTAATCAAAGGATTCTGTAGAAATTAGTTGGAATTTGAGAATTAATTTACCAGCACGTGAATACCTCTTTGCTATCCATGATATAATCATCTGTGATCAGATTCCCTATCGATTACATATCTCATATACATATGCATGTGAATTCAAATTAGAGGTAGCTACTAAAAAAATTTAATATTCATTCAAAGATGTCATTATAATCCAGGTATTTCAATTTTGCATAGGATATTGATTACCCAGTAAAAAATACAACCTTACAGGCTTAATGTGCTGGGTCATTATATTGTCCTACTCTTCCAGCTGATAAACATAAGGCTATTGAAGAAACAAGATGGATATGAGCATGTTGGAAAGCTTTCCTTGGAATAGGAGTGACCATTCTGGTTTCAAGAGGAAGAAGGAATGAGACTTCCATGGACTAGAAAAGAATTGGCGGCTCGGAGACCAGACAGTTGTGACTGGGCCAGAGGCATTACCGGATTTACTGAAGTACCATCTTCAAAATTTTCCCAGAGACCCTTGTTGTGTGTCTGAAACTTGATCATGGGTACTTGAAGCACAAATTTTAGGTAGGTAACATTCTCTTATTTTCAGCATTGCATATTTAATGCTAATCAAAGGATTCTGTAGAAATTAGTTGGAATTTGAGAATTAATTTACCAGCACGTGAATACCTCTTTGCTATCCATGATATAATCATCCGTGATCAGATTCCCTATCGATTACATATCTCATATACATATGCATGTGAATTCAAATTAGAGGTAGCTACTAAAAAAATTTTTAATATTCATTCGAAGATGTCATTAAAATCCAGCTATTTCAATTTTGCATAGGATATTGATTACCCAGTAAAAAATACAACCTTACAGGCTTAATATGCTGGGTCATTATATTGTCCTACTCTTACAGCTGATAAACATAAGGCTATTGAAGAAACAAGATGGATATGAACATGTTGGAAAGCTATCCTTGGAATAGGAGTGACCATTCTGGTTTCAAGAGGAAGAAGGAATGAGACTTCCATGGACTAGAAAAGAATTGGCGACTCGGAGACAGACAGACCAGAGAGACCAGACAGTTGAGACCAGACAGTTGTGACTGCGCCAGAGGCATTACCGGATTTACTGAAGTACCATCTTCAAAATTTTCCCAGAGACCCTTGTTGTGTGTATGAACCTTGATCATGGGTACTTGAAGCACATATTTTAGGTAGGTAACATTTTCTTATTTTCAGCATTGCATATTTAATGCTAATCGAAGGATTCTGTAGAAATTAGTTGGAATTTGAGAAATAATTTACCAGCACGTGATAACCTCTTTGCTATCCATTTTATAATCATCCGTGATCAGATACCCTATCGATTACATATCTCATATACATTTGCATGTGAATGCAAATGGGGGGAAGCTACTAAAAAAAATTTTAATATTCATTCAAAGATGTCATTATAATTCAGCTATGTCAATTTTGCGTAGGACATTGATTACCCAGTAAAAATATAACCTTAAAGGCTTTTGCTGGGTCATTATATTGTTGTTACAGTAGTATTGTATAAAAATATCATTCATTCATTTTTCTAACAGGTCCTGAACCTGAGCCAAAGGAACATGCTGATAAAGAATGTGTCGCTGAAGTTCTCGCACACTTGATAAGATCCTTCACTGGTGATTCAGGAATTTCTCCCCCTATAAGAATTCTTCGTACGTCATGGTGCAGTGAATGGTACATCCGGAGTGGATATTCATTTTTACGAATTGCATGTGATGAGGGAGCCAACCTAATGGAAGACTAGTGCCAACCATTACCTTGTTATGATGTTGGTGGGGAACAAGGGTGCACAGCTCCAAATCCTATTGTTACAGATCCTATTTTGCTATTACTGGAGAAGGTACCTCTACTGATCGCTATACTGTAACTGTTCATGCTGCAAGACTCATTGGACTTGGAGAAGCTGAGCGAATCATTGAAATGACAAAGAGGCAACCTCCGGATTTACCCCGCCCACCTATTACACCAAGACCTTTATGCTAATGTCTTTGTATTTTATACTGTTTGTTTTGTAAGCTTGTAATAATATGAACATTGGTCCCATATTTTCTTAAGAGTTTTCCCCTGTTAATGCTCATAGACAAATGCATTGGTTTGTAGTGAACAAAACATCACCAAAGCCAAGTTTTACTTCTTGGATTTTGTGGGCTTTTCCTGCCTCGTTTGCAACATGAAGTACCTATATAGTGCAAGAAAAAAGCTTACTTTAAGAATTGATGAAGAATATTCAGACCATTTATTTACACGTAATTACTTTTCAACGTTGAATATTCTTGTACATTTGTGTATAATTATCATGCATACTTTTTTATGGAAGTATACAGCTATTTTATATAAAATCTCCTCATTGAAATTTAAATACCATTATTATAAGAAAGCCAATGTAAAGTAATAGAAATTTATTGTCTTTTGATCAGTGTTTATGTAGTAATATGTCTGAAAATGAAACGAATAATAAAAATATTAATTTTTTATTGTGGATTCATATCCTTTTTTGCGTTTGTCCAAAAGTTAGTTAATGTACGACTCATATTTCATTATTTGTTATACAGTTAAAACCTCCAAATAGCAGATACGTTTGGACTTGGAAAAATCGTCCGCTATGGAGAGGTGCCATAGGAGAACGAAATCATGACACGCTTCTCTATGCAGTAACTGCGCCTGTTCATTTAAATATAAAGGCGTTAGTATATTTCATTTACCTTTTATGTTAATATTAAAAAACTACACATTCCAACAAAATACATGGAATTAAATCATAATACATTTATTATCCAAAGAACTAGCGCTAGTAGCACATCATCAGTCATCAAAACTAAATTGGAAACCTTTACCCCTTTAAAAGAGACAATACATGCCTTGTAGAGTTTAAAATAGATTAATTACAGTTACAGAAATAATTATATGCATATATTTCATTAAAAAAATCAAATAATATCAGTTAAGGAAGAATTGCTCTGAAGAAGGAATAATCACTGCCATATTTATTAAAATTATGGATAACGTGCGGGCTAAAGCACTGTAGGGTGAGATCATTTTTTCAAAAAAAGCTTCTTTCGTGAGTCAAGTCACCTTCTCTATTCTATATTTATTTATTACACGGAACTTTATGCAAGCAGTTGAATTCGCCACGTTGGAAACAGCCCCGTGTGACAACCTCCGCCCATAAAACCAAACGTGAGTAGCGGTGGCCTTCATCCTCACCTATTTTATTTTAATCTTTAATAAGGGAGAATTCTTCTCGTTGTACTTCTCTCGGATTAGCTTGCGCTCTTTTGAGCAAAACTAGAATGATATTTAGCACACTTCTCGCCTAAGGTTGCAGGCAGATGGGAAAATGTTCCGTCTCGGAGGGACAAAAACTAGTGGCAAGGGTAATTAAAAGGGACGAGAAGAAAGATTAGGGTTGGAGGCGGCAAGGTCTTACAATCTCTTAAAGTCTGATTTTCTATTTAATGGTGAGCGCATTGAACTCGGGATTTTCTTAAGTAAACAAAAACATATAGCTACAACCCATTCGGCCCCGGTGACCAGTTTCTCAGAGACCGACCCTTCCGATTCAAAATTCACCATTCCCTCTCTAGCTGTCTCTATTGCGAGTGCTATAAAATCTCTTAGACATCAACAAGAAATGCCGGCATGCGAATTCATGAAATCAACAGACCACCAGGTACTCATTTCCCTAAATCAATATTTTAAAAAACATTTGAACGACGTGAAGAGGCTATTCATTCAAGTATTTTACAGCTGATTGGTAGGTTCTTCGACAGTCCCCAATCTAGATCCCAATTTCATAGACCTTGTCTGGATTTCCCTCCTAAGGATGTCCCGCCATTAGATCCCTCTTCAATTTTTCATATCTTCTACTTCCTGTTATTTCGTCCAGAAATCCTATCCTCTTCCTTCCTCTTCCACGCTTCCCCAGTGTTCTCCCCTCTATAACTCTCTTCAACATACACTCTCCTCTCAAAACCTCCTCCATCCATCTCTTCTGCCTCCACCTCGTTCGTCTTCTTCGCCACCCAAAAGATTGAAATTTATGACGCCAATATTTTACGCTCTTCTCTTGCTCTACAACCTTGTCGTGGTGGAAGAGCTTGCGTGCTCCGATGACACCTAGAGCTGCACTGGCGGAGTTATGCTCCTGGTAGGGTCACCAATGCCAGGTTGGGCGAAGGTTTGGAGACAGACGAATGGTAGTCCGCGCAGCGTCTGTACCTCAGTGAGGCGGCTGTAAAAGGCGTCTGACCCCAGTGGGGCGGCCTCTTAAGTGATGGTGTTACGTAAAAACACTATTGAGTAAGGCCACGGAATACTATCTCAATTAAAACAAAAACCTTGAAATTATGGACAGTTCTCAATTGATAATGAATCCTGGCAACTACGGGACTCGGCCCAGAGGGCCGGGTGTCGTACCCGGCAGCGGAGGGAGCAAGGGCCCCTGCGGTCGTCATCACACGAAATTCTTGCTCAGACGTAGTAGCAGCAGAGGAAAAGAAGAGGAACGAAACAATCAGAATAGGCACGTTGATTGTTAGGACTATGTTGAGGGCGGGGAAGCTAGAGAATATAAAAAAGGAAATGAAGAGGGTGGTGTAGACATCATGGGTCAGGGTGAAGTAAGATGGAAGGATGACGGGGACTACAGAAGCGATGACTATAGAGTAATTTATAGTGGAGGGATTGAATGTCAAAGCGGGGTTGCTTTCGTAATGAATAGGAAACTAGGTAGAAAAGTTGTGCATGGACAGGCGAGTGATAGGATAATAGTTGTGGAACTAAAGGCAGATCCAACGAATTTAGTTATAATCCAGGTTTATATGCCTACCTCTAATCATAAAGAGGAGGAGGTAGATGGGGTATACGATCAGCTAGAGGAAATGATTGGTAGGATACCTGGGAGCACTTAGTAGTACAGGGGGATTGGAACGCGGTGGTGGGTGAATGAAGAGATGGGGGAGGTGGGCGATTACGGGCTAGGAAGGAGAAACGATCGGGGCGAGAAAGCTGCGGAGTTAGAGAGAAGGTGGATGAGATAATGGGTGAGGATCGTGGAGTTAGATCAATGGAAGATGAATAGGGAAGTTTCAAAAATGGAACTGTAGAAGCTGCGAAAGAAAACGGTAGACGTAGTCAGTGCAACTAAAATTAGAAAACCGTGGATCACGAAGGAGATGATAAGGCAGATGGAGGAGAAAAGGAAATGGAAGAGCGTAAACTCAGAGTTAGGTAAGAGAAAATACCGAGAATCAAATAACAGGCTTAGAAGAGAAACAAAGAAAGCAAGGGAGGCGTGGTGGAGAGAACAGAACGACTCGTCAGAGAAATACCAAAAAGAAGGAAGAGCAGATGCATTACATAGGAAAGTAATGGAACTGACGGGTAGTAATAAGGGAAGGGGAATTACAACGATAACAGACAAGACGGGAAGGTTGGTCGTAGAGCCGAAAGAGATCCAGGAAAGGTGGACGGAGTATGTTGAAGAGCTGTACGGTAAAGATATAAGGCCCGATAGGTTAGATATAGAAGGGGAAGACCTATCGACAGTGATGACATCGGATCATGCATCCTAGATAGCGAAATCGAAAGAGCTCTAAGAGACATGAAAAGGAATAAGGCGGTGGGAATAGATGACATATCTGCAGAGTTTTGAAAGAGCATGGGGAAGAACGGAAGAGGAAAACGTTTTGTGCTTATTCGTAGGATTTATGAGGATGGAGAGTGGCCGGAAGATTTTGCGAAGACTGTACTTATTCCTATACCAAAGAAGAGTAAGCCAAAAACGTGCGAAGAATTCAGGACAATAAGCTTAATATCCCACGTGGCCAAAGTAGTTCTGAGAATTATGTATAAACAGAAGGCTAGAGAAGAGGACAAATGAATACCTGGGTGACGACCAGTTCGGGTTTGGCAGAGGGACGGGAACGCGAGACGCTATAGCGGTGATGAGAACGCTAGCAGAAAGAGACCTAGGGTATGGGCAGGGTGTTTTTGCATGCTTCGTAGATTTCGAGAAGGCGTTTGATCGGGTGGAATGGACGAAATTAATGGGAGTGTAGAAGAAATTAGGGGTCGATTGGAGGGACAGGCTTGACAGACAGGGATTTGGAATTTGTATGTGAAGCAGACGACGCAGTTTAGCGTAGCCAATGGAGAATCGGGATGGGCCACAATAGGACGGGGAGTCCGGCAGGGGTGTCCACTATCGCCGCTGCTTTTTAACGTGCATTCAGAAGAAATGGTAAGGGAGGCATGGGGGGAGGAGGAGGTAGAATAAAGGTAGGAGGTGAGCTGATAAAATCACTGAGATTTGCAGATGATGAAGCATTGGTTAGTCAGTCTGCAAAAGGGTTACAGTCAATGGTGAATACGTTAGAGGTACAGAGCGATAAGTATGGGATGAAGATCAACCACAAGAAAACGAAAGTAATGAGATTTTCTAGAAGTAAGAAGGCGGGGCTGAATATAAGGGTGGGAGGGCAGAAGATTGATCAGGTCGAGCAGTTTACGTATCTTGGTAGTTTTTTCGAGGGGAATGGGTTTAGTGGTACGGACATCAGATGCAGAATTGCGCTCGCTAAAGAAGCATTTTCAAAGAGAAGGGAAATGATGAGAGGGGGTCTGAGAAGAGACGTAAAGAAGAGGCTGGTGAAAACTTTAATATGGAGCGTGTCGCTATATGGGTCGGAAACTTGGTCATTGCGAAGGGAGGATGTGCGTAGACTTGAGGCGTAGAAGCAACAGGCATGACAACACGTAATCTACTCTGTCTATCCGTCCATGTGTAGGAGACAGTTAAAAAGGTTTTCGGGAAACGTGGAATGGAATGTGTGAAACACCCTTTCATTGATAGAGAGCAGAGTAGGATTCTTGTTTCTTGGATACGGTATTTGCCCACCCACGGTATTTGCCCCGTGGCAATAGAAAATCTTACGGATTCGAATGAGTAGGAGGGGGGTGACAAGATTTCCAGGGAAGGTATCCCTTTGTGAGTGATTCCGAAAAGTGAGATATGTAAGATGACGCGTAAATTGTAACTTGATTATCCATGTTCGGAAAAAATGCGCCGGCTCAATCACAATGAGTCGGAGCTAGGACGATCTCGGATTTCGCAGAGAAAAGGGAGTGGAAGACTTGGAAGGGGATGGGGCCTTCGTGCTCCATACGTCGTCGTAGTTCCCATGGTACATGCTTAGAAGATCGCGCTCGCGGTCTACGAATGTCATCCCATCTTGCGAGGAAAATTCACACCAAATCACCATCGTATTTCGACTTAATGATCTTATAAATAGCACATGCCTTCAAGTGAATTATTTGCTTATCTATCCATATTAATGTTGCATGATCCCAGGCTTTACCGGTGAATGATGCTGATGAGTTCTTCTCGGGTTGGCCACCGGGTTAGGCTCTCTTCACTCCATGAAACAATATCTTTAAATCAATGAAACGAGCAATCAGATCCTTAATATTCCTTTCTGCGGGCATTTTTATCACGTCAATAGCATCTTCGGTTGCCTAAATTCCTTTCAAAACCCAAATTTATCCTTGTCTAAAGGCCGTTTTACACGATGAAAGATTTTGTACAAACGAATGTACGCGATATTGTACGTTTATCTCAAGGAAATTAGAGCAGGTTCCAATTCCCATGCAGGCATTGAGACATTCGCTCAAGCGTTCATAAAATTTGCCGCTTTACACGATACTTTTTGCCTCATGCAAGAGTTCACGGAAGAGTCTGTACAAACAAATGTACCATGAAAAACGGCCTTAGGAAGTAATTATTTCTCTTCTTTTACCTTCTATAATTGACTCTGAACACTGTTCCACTCGTGAAATTCCTCTAATTTTCCTCTTTTATTTGCATTATGATGCCTCATTCTCGTTCGATAAGAGGTTAAAAAATATTCATGAAGGCCAAGGCGAAGCTTCCCTTTTCTTAATAGAATTTACAATTCAGTTACACAAATTACCTTCAACTTTTTTAATAAAATTTTAATTGTAATATTAAGCATATTATCCTACTAATAAGCTTTTCTCGCCTAAATTTCACTAAGCGCGCATTCTTAATCCATTTATACAGTTTCTTTTGAGTTAAGTTTGGAATTGAAATTCTACAACTCTTTCTTTCCTGCGGTGGACATTTGGGAATCCTCCATTTTTACCCAAATCACTTCCTTCCCGCGCTCTTTAGGGATCGCATACCACCGCAATGAGGCTCGACCCTTTCTTGCGATTGCTCGATCAATGGGTTATGGTTGTCTCAAAAGTTAGTTGTCTTATGTTCGCGAACGGCTCAATTATATCAATGGTTTTCTTTGGTGTTTGGTATCAGACTAAACAGAAAATTACTAGAAAAAAATATTGTCAAATTAGTTTTTTGACAATTACGCCTATAAAAAAATATTCAAAATTTGTTAAAAGTCCCACTAATTCCTCGAAAAGTTCCGGTGCCCACCCCCTGGGATCCCGAGAAAAGGGCCGGGAGGGGAATACATGGGTCATTTAACTGCCCGGCCTCGGCCCATGGGAAGGAGGGACAGGCTCCGTCCGAATAGATATTTCCCGCCCAGGGTGGACGACATGTGCTCTAGCTGCAGCAGCGTAAGGGTTAATTAAAATATTTAATGAATCACATAAATGCCGGTATTATTTCGTCGGTACTACCGGGCGAGTGGCATTATTGCTTTTTATTGCTCATTAAAAAAATACCGGTACTTTATTGAGTACTGCCCATCCCTACTATACAAATACAATAGTTTTCGGTGCATTAGCTGTACAAGTGATCTATTGAATATGGCCGATCGCGTATTTTAATGGCTTCTTTATTCTCCTGTGCTGTCGTATCGTATGGTTTAATCTGTAATCTTCTTTAATATATGGGTGCAATCGATAAGTAATATATGTGGGTGATGGGCGGATTGGCTCATGGAGATAGAACCAAGTGGTTCGCGGGATTACTGATCGCATTCTAAATGTTCCTCGCAAGATCTTCTTGTTACAGTTAGTTTAAGCAGCCACAAGGGATAAAAAAAACTTTTGGACACCATATAATAATACGAATAGTACAATAAAATGGAATACGGGGTATAGGGTGGGTGAGGTATTTTCTCCCAGAGTAAGTGTCTCATTCTGCTCTTGCTGTAGTCGTGAGTGGTTCGCGAGGAGCAATATAACACAGGCAGTTATCGGTTCGACAGTGGGTCTCTTTAATCCGTCGTTTCTCTTCGTCCGGCAAACGTTGCTCGATCATACAGCAAGAGTGTTAGAATAGAATAAAATTTTTATTTCAATCTATTATTACAAAAACAATAATTGGGTAACCCCTAAGGAATACACCTGTATTGGGGCTAATATCATGTTATCCATGCAAAACTGCTAACAAAATATACTTAAGTAGAATTGTACACAAGCAAATATTAATGGAATCCTGTGAAAATTATGACAATTATAAATGGGAATTGGCACAACGATAAAACATCGATGACAGTGGTTATAAGTTAGATGGATACATACATAAATTGCTGTTGTAGAACATTAACAAACACAATAACCAAATAATTTCAAATGCTTTCATTTTTTACAGTTAATTCAGTTTTTATTACATGAAATTTACAGAAAAATACCTCTATATTTTTTATAAGAATTAGCCAGGATTTTATTTCATAAAGAAACTTGCGGATTTTTTTTTCTTCCTTGATGTATGTCGGAAGGATATAACAAATTTGTTGTGCTGCCTGCATTCGTGGAGAAATATTTTACTGTCCAAGGCTTCCAAAAGAGAGCATTTCATTGCGCCAACATTTCAAGAGTGGATGAGTGAGAGTGTCCTCATATTTCCTACCTATTTGCTTAACTATTCTAAAAAAATACAAGATCTTTTTATTCATTTAGGGCAATATTTTAACGTCCAATCGCATGTAGGCAAGGTAGGATATAGGTAGTCTTATTTGGATGAAATCTGGAATGGAGGGATAGCATCCCAAAAGGTAACTATACCACCCTCAGAGTAAGGATAGGGATAGAGATAAAGGGCCTCATATATTTACTCTGGGATACCACCATGAGGCGCTTGGGAACGAGTGAAAAACGATCCTATTGGACACATATTAGGCGCTGATACGGCAGTCACTCCAAATATTTTCTGTAATGTTTTGGGATTACATTGCGGGTTTCGTAGATTCAGATTTCGATACTTTTTCATCCTGTTATCTTTTTCTGTAAGCCTTTACTTTCATAGTTTGGGGATATTTAGATATTTCTCTGAATTACAACAAAATTTTAATTACTTATGTCACAACATCAATCCCTAAATTTTCTTTAAAACTTAGTGTAGATGCAGAAAAAAATGACTTTTCGAATCGACAAGAAAATTGTCTAAATTAGAAATTTTCCTTTTACATAGCGTGTAACTATGAAATCTCTGGTGGCTCCCAAAACTTTGCCTTTATAACAGTTTTGTCACTATCTCTGGTCACTATCTCTGGTCACTCGTAACAATCTCTAACATACATACATCTATATTTCGTAGCTTTCACGGAAGAATCATTCTGGATCATGGGAAAAATGCTTAAGTCATATTCAAGATGCGGTACATAACGAGAGTCAGATGACATTTCTGTTTTCCTTTCCTGCACAAGGACCTTCCCTTAATTGGCTTGATAAATCCAAACATATCAAGTAAATATTTCTCCCATGAAACTCAACTGAAACGGCTGAAACTCCCTTGAATCACATTACCTTGCTTCTCCGCTGAAACTGCCTTGAAATTGAAACAAAACCAAGGGAGTTTGAAAGTGGGGTGGCAGCAGGTAAGCTGTGCAATAAAATTCTTTGCAACTGCATTGGCACAGAGGCCACAGACCATTGTAAATATAATCGGCTGGCACAACCTTGCTGCCTAATGACCTGGCTCTCTCCACCGAAACTCCCTTGCCTACAACACTGAAACTCCCTTACCCACAGCACTGAAACTCCCTTGCCCTCTCCCTCCCAAAATAAAAAAATAATTTGCGTTTAAAATACAATGCCAATACTACGCGATGGCACGCGTAAATGTATTTACCCTAGTACGTTATACCACAGAGTAAATTGCAGGACATCGCATCCGGAATTCCGATCCCACGTGGTTTAGCTTAAAATACGAGTCGGGGGAGAAAAAAGCGCCTCTTGCTTTCCCCCCTCCCCTCCCATAGCTTCGGCGTCGCCAATTTTCTGGAGGCAATCGGTTAAAATTACATCAATTTTCGTAAAATCGTTATTTCCCATCGTAGAACCTCGATCAAAAGACGCACTTAATCGCTCCACCGTCAGGAGTAACATTAATTTATTTATTTACGTCTAAGCATCCGAATTATTAAAGTAAAAAATGTACTACGTATGGTCATGTTTGCCGGGGTAACCTCACGCTGTCTCCGGGGACCCGGATTATATCTCGGAGCCCGAGGAAGGGTTCGGAAAGGGGTCACTTTCGAGGGAGGACCGCACTAATTACCCCTTCCTTGGGTCTCGTATACCTGTGGTCTTGGGGAGCCCCACGAAACTACCATGAACCGTGTATTTTACTAATAAAAAAGTTACAAGTTCTCAAAAATCATAAAAACGTCACTAAGTAAAATTCGATTTTAACGCGGGTCTAGGGGGACGGCGTATACACCTGTGTTGTCGGAAAACCGCGTTATTACGGGAAATTGGGTGGGAAACAATAAAAAACCCGTAAAGTTAAATTATATAACTAATTTATTTGCGTAATAAAGTAGCAATTGTTGTTTTCTGATTTAAATACACGCCTTACTTTAACGGGAGTCGCATACTCCGTATTTCCTTTTGCCCTAATAGTTGTCACATAAGTCTTAATGTTTTGCAAATCTAAAAGATGAAGATGATCGCAATCGTTCTGTCTCTCTAACCAATTCATCACTTCACTAATGCTATCCAATACTCTTCCTATTTTTGGCATCTCCACCTCACATTCGTCTTCTACTTGATAAAACTGATGATATCAGGCCTGACCTCGTGGAAATTATGGATATATCCATGATGAGAAAACTACCTGATGATGATGCAGTGCATCGAAACCCGGGTCGATTAAAAACATTTTTATTTGGAAAATTGCATCGTCATAGTTCTTATCACCTTTGTTATTTCCACAAAACTTTATTACGCAGGCACGACGCGCGTTTCACCACACTGTGGCATACTCATGTGCACTTTGTGAAACGCGCGTCGTGCCAGCGTAATAAAATTTTGTGGAAATAACAAATGTGGTTTTCTCATCATGGGCGTCTTCTACTTCTTCATTCTTGCTTCAATCTTCAGATAATGCAACTTTTCTTCCGCGGCTCTGGACTGCAGCCACAATTCCTTCATCGTTCTTATGGGCAGATACAGGAATTTTTCCATCTTCACGCACCCGGGCCGCGAGATCATTCGCATTTAGTCTATCAGCAAAAATATTTGAAGCTTAACATCCATCTTCTTCTGTAAAACCCAACAACTCGTCTCCGTCTTCCATGCTATCGCCCGCTATATTTATGTACTTCGATCAGAAATTTTGAATTGTACCTGAAGTTATTTTCTTCCATGCCAATCCAATATTGCACGCCGTATTCTTCAGGGTAACTGTTTTCAGGAATTCTTGTACTTGCAGTTCTGAGTTTATGACAGCATTGAGCAATTCCCCCCGATAGTGGGCTTTAAATGCTCTGATAATCCCTTGGTCCAAGTGCTGAAAAAGGACAGTGGTATTTTTTGGTAAAAACGTTGCCAGCATTTTACCAGAAGAAGGATGGTCAGAACACATACCCAACAGAAGAAGTGATTTTTCTTCTAACTTTTTTCATCGTGATTCTTTACCGATGGTACAAAATCTCCATTGAACTACGATATAAATACATCACGAGTCATCCGCATTCTTACTGTTATTACTAATTGCCAGGTAGTATTGTCATATTAACGTGCTTGAAACACCGAGGACTTTGTTTTTTACTGATACTGAAAGGTTTTAATTTGTGACTTCCTGATTTGTTCTCGCAGAGTAACTAAGTCACTCTTTCTTAGATAATTTTCATACCAGATTTTTTTGCCGACTTCTTAATACCGAGCGACTTTGTTGGAAGCAATATTTAGTAGAGGATAGTTGCATCACAGTTATACAATTGCTCTTAAGTGTACTCACCCTCATCAATCATCTTGCGTTAAGTCCCACAGAACTCTCTAGGTACTTCACTCTCACTGGAAACGGGTTCTTCTTCCATGTTGACTTGTGCTATCCCGTGGCAAATTTTCCACCTCGATAGCCAGCCAGCAGAAGCAATAAAATCATCAGAACCGCCTATGTGTTTATTTAATTTAATTGCCTGTGCTTGTAAAAGTGTACCAGATAATGGAACACCTTCACTGCGCTTCTGAACAAACCACGTAAACAAACATCCATCCCATCACTTAATCTGGCTTTTTTTTTATATCAAGTCCTCTCTTGTCATCCACTTTGATACCGGTCACTTGATATTTAATGCCGAAAAATCAAGAGCTGAAAATTCCGATGCCTTTCTGTCTCACCCTCCTTTCTCCCTCGCAGACCGTCACTAGCTGGACCTTCCCGTTTTTTCCTCCCGTCGGGCCGTGCGTCGCCCCCCCCCTTGACCGTACCACCCTCAGTGTTCCTTCTCGTCCCCCTCCCTTTTACTCTCCCCTTCCCTTCAATGAACCCTTTGTGTCTAGTGGAAAACCTCGATTCTTAGAAACCCTTGAGACTCTCCCTCCCTCACACCAGCACTCCTCCCACAACGCCATGCCAAAATTTTTCTATTGCACCGTAACAAAGAAATATTAAAAACAACAAAATACAAACGTAACTTTTGAATAAATAAAAAAATCTACATCACTAGCATTTCGGATAGGCTAAGGATATAACTGCCAATCATAAAGAAGATCAGAAACAATTTACAAAGCCTTACTCAGTGCGCCAAGTAGTTTCGCTTCAACAATGTTTTTGTCATTTTTGAGAGGCTGTAACTTTTTTATTAGAAAAATACACAACATACTTTTTTATATGTCATGTACAACTACACAAAAACTGTAAGTTCTGCTAATTTGAGATTTTTATCTCCAACCCCATCACAGTTATTCGAAGCCAAACTTTGAAAAAAAAGTTGAAAAAGGTCACTTTTTAAACATTTATAACAATTCAAGGGTAGATACATCACTATTAATATTTTTAATGATAAATTAAATAAAATATATCTACAAATAAAAAATAATTCAAACTGTATAATCCACTCCTACTATTTGAAAAAAATTTCAAACATTAAAACTTCAATCGTAACTTTTTTAAACTTTGATTGTAGTTTTACCTTAGAAAGGATAGAGAGAGGTAAACAAATTACAGGATTTACTTTTTACCTTGAGAGATTTAAAACAAAGTTCTTTTTGTTTCATCCTGCTGGGATAAATACTTTTATAGTTTTATAAAGTCATTTACGTAAACCTTTACAAATGCAAAAATGGGCTTGCGCAACATTATAAAAATGGCCGCCCAAGGTAAACCGCTTGAGATAAAAACCCTTTCTCAGTGCCATTAAAGCAATTAGGAGCAGAGCAACCAACCATTTTGCTTTATTTCTTCTGCAAAACAAGGAAAATCCTGCAGAGCGACTGTCTGCCGCCTTCACTTACACACAGTAAGCAAGATGTGCCGAGAAGAAAAATGGCGGAATGCGACGACTCAACTATGTAGTGTATTATCGGCAATCCAGAGGACTCTGCTCCTTAATAGTTAAGTTATTGGAGGGGGCGTCCGTCTGAACAAGGGTAACCGTTACAATATGTGGCTGCTTCCGAGGAATAATGTGACTTCGAGAACTAACTTTTAAATGGGAATGCCGTGATAGTCTGAGGAAATAACATTTCATTACGATAGCATTGTGGCATTAATTAATTGAAACCTATATAACCACATAGTATGACTATTAATGCAATATTACTGAGAATAAACAAGATTTTTATTACGTTTTTATTTGTTCGGTTTCTGCCATGCCTGTCCGTCCGGGTGGAATATTGCAACTGAGTTTAAACTGACTTCACGATCAGCTAGATGCTTGAAATTTTAACCATAGCTCATTGGTGGATGACAATTCAAAATTGATTATCTATTTTAACATTTAATTGATTAATTAATTAACATTTAATTAATTAACAAATTTCCTGATGTGTTAGTAGAGGCATAGAGTAAATAGTAATCTGCTTACTCTATGGTAGAGGCTTGTAATTTCAACCTTAGCTCAGAAGTGGATGACAATGCAATGCTAGCTACATTTTATAATAATTAATTAATTAACGATTAATTAACTAACGATTAATTTACTAACATATTTCCTGATGTGATTGAAGAGCCTCGAAACATTAACTGTCGCTCGGAACTGGATGCCAATGCATCATTTTCTATATGTTACAATAATTAATTGATTAATTAATTAACAAATTTCCTGATTTTCTAGTAGAGCCTTGAAACTTAAGCCATAGCTCCGCGCTCTTGGACGACCCTTGCTGAATATATTCGTCTCGAACGAAATCATATGCCATAACGGCCAAGGTGCATAAATAACTATTTCACCACAGTCACACGCATTCGGTGTATTACTGACCCAGTTCTCAGTATGGTATAAGGTCTGAATATGTTCTAGTCTCTCGCTCGACAGATAATCATACTCAGCCCATAAAAAAGTACTTCTGGACATAATAAAGACGGAGTATAGAGCTATATACACCTCGCTTTTATTAGAACGTATAGAGATCTAACAGTTGATAGTTCCTCATGCGCATGACTCATGATGGTAAGACTCATTCATTCAAGTATTCTACCAGCAGATTGGCAGGTTGTTGGACAGTCCTAATCTGCATCCCAACCTCATAGACATTGTCTCGCATTCCCTCCTAAGAATAGCCCGTTATTAGATCCCTCTTCAATTCTTCTTATCTTCTACCTCCTCTTATTTCGTCCAGAATTCCTATTTTCTTCCTTCCTCTTCCACGATTCCCCAGTGTTCTCCCCTCAATCACCATCATCAACATACACTCTCCTCTCAAAACCTCCTCCATCCATCACTTCTGCATTCTCCGAACCTCTGCCACAAGGTTCCTCTCCTCTCCGACCATATCCAATACCACCTCGTTCGTCTTTCTCGCCATCCAGCTAACCTTCTCCATCCTTCTCCAAATCCACATCTCAAACGCCTCAAGTCTACGCACATCCTCCCTTCGCAATGACCAAGTTTCCGACCCATATAGCGCCACGCTCCATATTAAAGTTTTCACCAGCCTCTTCTTTACGTCTCTTCTCAGACCCCCCCTCATCACTTCCCTTCTCTTCGAAAATGGTTCTTCAGCGAGCGCAATTCTGCATTCCCGTCCAAAATACTACGCAGATACGTAAACTGCTCGACCTGCTCTTTCTTCTGCCCTCCCACCCTTGTATTCAGCCCTGCCTTCTTACTTCTAGAAAATCTCATGACTTACGTTTTCTTGTGGTTGATCTTCATCCCATACTTTTTGCACAGGACCTCTAACGCATTCACCATTGACTGTAACACTTTTGCAGACTGACTAACCAATGCTTGATTATCTGCAAATATCAATGATTTTATCAGCTCACCTCCTACCTTTATTCCTACCTCCCCCCATGCCCCCCTTACCATTTCTTCTGAATACACGTTAAAAAGCAGCGGCGATAGTGGGCACCACTCCCCGTCCTATCGTGGCCCATCCCGATTCTCCATTGGCTACCCTAACCTGCGCCGTCTGATTCATGTAGAAATTCCGAATCAGACGCCTGTCCCTCCAATCTACCCCTAATTCTTCAACACTCCCATTAATTTCGTCCATTCCACCCGATCAAACGCCTTCTCGAAATCTACGAAGCATGCAAAAACACCCTGCCCATACCATAGGTTTCTTTCTACTAGCGTTTTCATCACCGCTATAGCGTCTCGCGTTTCCGTCCCTCTCCTAAACCCGAACTGGTCGTCACCCAGGTATTCATTTGCCCTCTTCTCTAGCTTTCTGTTTATACATAATTCTCAGAACTAGTTTGGCCGCGTGGGATATTAAGCTTATTGTCCTGTAGTCTTCGCACGTTTTTGCCTAACTCTTCTTTGGTATAGGAATTAGTACAGTCTTCGCAAAATCTTCGCGCCACTCTCCATCCTCATATTCTCTCTTATTTTTATACTTATATATATTATAGGTATTTTCTATTATCCTATCACTGACCTGCTCTGTATACACTACTTTTTTTACGTATTTTCCTATTCATTACGAATGCAACCCCGCGCTGACTCTCATTCCCACCACTATAAATTACTCCATAGTCATCGCTCCAGTACTCCCCGTCATCCTTCCATCTTACTTCTCCCAGACCCATGATGTCTACACCCACCCTCTTCATTTCTTGTTTTATATTCTCTAGCTTCCCCGCCCTCAGCGTAGTCCTAACATTCCACGTGCCTATTCTGATTGTTTCGTTCCTCTTCTTTATCTTCTTTTCCTCTGCTGCTACTACGTCTGATCAGGGATTTCGTGTGATGACGACCGCTCCCTCCGCTGCCGGGCACGACACCCGGCCCGCTGGGACGAGTCCCGAAGTTTCCAGGATTCATTATCATTTGAGAACTGTCCATAATTTCAAGGTTTTTGTTTTAATTTAGATAGTATTCCGTGGCCTATCTCAATAGTCTTTTTTACGTGACACCATCACTTAAGAGGCCGCCCCACTGGGGTCGGACGCATTTTACAGCCGCCTCACTGAGGTACAGACGCTGCGCGGACTACCATTCGCCTGCCTCATAACCTTCGACCAATCTGGTATGGGTGACCCTACCAGGAGCATTGCTCCCGCCAGTGCAGCTCTAGGGGTCATCGGAGCACGCAAGCCCTTCCACCACGATAAGGTTGTAATCCAAGGGAAGAGTATAAGACTAAAAAACAGAATATAATTATTTAAATAAAAATAATTTTGTAATTTACCACGTTATTAAAACGGACTTAAAAGTGAATAATGATTTTTCCTGGGCCATTCTAAATTTTTGAGGGTGAATTTTTAGTGGCTATTTATAAGACTTGAAGAGAAAAACGTGGGGCGCAGGCAGTTGACAATAGAAGTAGATAAACCGGTTGAATTCACAACCAATTTCCTTACCAAATGCCTTCCCATTCTTTGAGCTGTCATTCGGTGTTCTTGCTGGCGATGCGATTCGTCCAGGGGGTCCCGTGACTTCGGGTCGGGCCGAGCGGCGAAATGGGGGCTTGGCGTTCTTCGGGGTTGTCTAGGTTCTCTGGGGGGCGGGTTTGGCTCTACCCCTTCCCGGTCTATCACTTGCTGCGTTCGGTCCTCGTCGGTTGAGGTGGCTGTGTGTGCTACTGGGTACTAGTGAGGCGCAAGCCTCCCCTGAAGAGGCGCCAGCCTATGCACTGAAATGGCGCTAAACACGTTCGTTCATTCGAGAGGGTCAGATGTGCGGTTGGGTTCGGTGGGGACGTGTCCCAGCCCTCAGGGACCAATGTCACATTTAATCATGACTTCCAGTAATACTGTTGCTATAAGCAGATGTATTAGATTTCAATTTCATTTAAAAATTCATCCGTATATTTCACGAACAAAATCCACACGAAATTATGCAATTCAATAGCTGTCTCATCCTGTGAGAATGCATGAATTTTAGCAATATTTAATGATATTCGCAGGTCTAAATAGAGTCATTGCAAAGATAAATGACGACTTTTATCCAAGAAAACATTTGAATGAAAAAAAAAATTTATTTAAAAAAGTCTCACATCCAAAATTTTTTAACCCAAAACACAACTAAAAGAAGGGTTAGAAACGAAATATGTTATCCTAGGAAGATTGAGTATTATATTATTTGTTTTTTTTTCATGTTTAAGAAACTTTTTTAAGATTAAATAGTATCCCGTGCAGAATACATTTGAACCATGTCGCAAAAATAAGAAAAATCCATCTTCCCGCGACCGGCATAGGATTCCGCGGACCATTGTTGGCGTTGCCATGGCGGAACGTCATTTTCACTGCGATTTAGATTCGAATCGGGAGTGAGTGCGGTTTCTTGCGATTAACAGGACATCTTGCTACTGCTGTTAAGATTTGAAACGAACGCTTGCGTTGCTTGGACTTTTAAACGTTCATCCATTTAAGATGGGAGCATGTAAGTAAAAATGAATAACCTTTAAATATATGCCTTCTGTACTGTCAATTGTAAGATAAGCATTGTAACTGAGAAACCTTTCATGATATTTTTCATTTTAAGCATATATTTTTGTAAAGATACGCTAATCGCTAATGTTTCCTGCAATTGAGTGTTAAAATAATGTTCTTATTATGTGAAACTTTCCAATTTTGTATCTCGTAATGTATATGACATTATGTCATGACAAAAAAGTTACCTTCTTTTGACCAGTAACGTAAATTTTTGTTCGAATTCAATAGAAAAGGAATTATGGATACATGAATAAAAATAATTGAATGCAATTTTCAGTGTAGTACGCTTGTACATTATCTTGGAGTGCTGTATTTTTTAAATGTAATTTCGCTCTCATATACACCTTTTGCTCGCCATTCTACATCACATTTTCCTCCCTCCACGATTTTCTGCCAATTAATATTTTTCCTGCCTCTTCTTTATATGTTTGTATGAATTTATAAGTGATTTTTAAGAAATACACAAGTGCTTCCGAGTGTGAAGTGTGCTAGAAAAGTGATAAATATATATATACCAGTCGACCTAATGCATCGGTAGACATAATACTGTAGTTGATGCTGAGAGGCATGACATATTCTTCTAATTATATTCCAGGCTGTAGCTGCAAGAAGAGTAGTGGGGGGAGGAGGGAGGAGGTGCCCAGGGCGGAGCCGGAGGTGTGGGTGCCTGCTCCGGAGGTCCCCCCTCCCGGGAGATCCCCTTCTCCCGGGAGGAACGGGCCCCCGGAGGAGGCACGGCTGAGGCCACGGAGGGTTTACCGGCCTTCTGACCACTGGGCCCTTCCTGGCAACGATCCAGGAAGAGCCAGAGGGGGCTCCAGGGGTCATGAGGCCGGTAACACACCCCGATGGTCTCCGCGTCCCGGTGTCCCGGGAGGAGGAGGGAAGCCCCCGTGGTCCAACAGGCGACGCGGGGGCGGCATAGGGAAAGAGACTGGAAACAGCTCTTTCCCGGAGCAGGTTAGTGGGGGCCATTTTTCTATTGTTTTAAAGGCTGTCTATCTCCTTGTTTCAGTGCCGATGTTCCGCAAAACATTCAATATTATATGCACAAGGAATGAAACTACAAATCTTTTTCTTGTTTAGTTTTATCGTTGAAATTAGATTCCATACTTTATTGATATAACAATACTCATCTTATTATTACTTATTTTTTATTACGATTTTTGCTTTTATATGTTAATGCCATGCCACTCATAAAAAATATATCCTATTGCACGAATTCCAATTAATGTTTTACCTTCATAATTTCAGGACCATACCACCTGGTCCACCCTCCTCGAGGCACCTCAGGATGCCGAGAATAGCCAGACCATCAGGCACCTCTCCCCGCGACGCTGGCCTTACCGTGACGAACAGGTTTGTGAGCATTTTCAGTAGTATTCTTAATAAAATACCGTTATTTATCTCATATTAGTAACATTATTTCCCTTGCGTTCAACACGGCATACTTATTAAGGTTAATGTTTTTGTAATATTAAAATTAAAACAACAATTAACATACGGGAATACGTATATCTTGTTTGCATACTTATGTGAATGTATTTGTTATAATTAATTTAAGATAATAACCTTAAGTTTTGGCATCAGACCATCGCAGGTGTGCCCAGGCCTTTATATAAGCACAAAAAATGTGTTATATGCATTTTTAATTGTTTTTAAAATACATCCTGTGTGGGACTTAACGAAATAATGGGGAAAGGGGTGAAATAGAGTAAGAAATTAAGAGTAAGTAATTTACCAGTTATGATTGCTTTCGGTAAATACTCAAGCATCTCGGCTGAATGCTTCGTGCACCGTCATCAAATCCATTCAAAAGGCTTGTTAAAAAATGTAATATTTTACAAAATATTGATTATAACGTTTACATTATCAAAGTTTGATGCTTAAACTGTAGTGCAAGAGAAAAACAACAATCTCGGATGCAATTTTCAATATTCTGATATGTTTTTAGTGGAAATCAATTCAGCTCGCGATCTGTTCCGAGGTGTTCCGTCTATTTTGCGAAATGAGCGGTGTTCAAGAATGTATAGGAATTGCTTCCAAAGGTTGTGTTCCCGGCGGAGATGATCTAGCTTCGGCAATCTTCGCTGTCCTTATTTTTTAAAATGTTCAGTAATTCGAGCGTGTTAACAAATCCTTGCGTAGGTCGCCAGTTATTTCGCGCGTGGAATATTTTGAATTAACTGCAGATTCAGTCATCTGTGAACTGTCGATAAAACGATCCAATTCCACATCGAAAGCGAAATTAATTAATTACGCCTTTGCCAAGAAAGACGACTCCTCTTTTCTCTACGTCTCGCCAGCTTTATTTCCCCCCCTCCCTAGGCGTTGCATAGGGCAGCAATGTGGAAAGAAGACGAGAATACGCTGCAGGCGTTCGAGATGTGAAGTTGGAGGAGAATGGAGAAGGTGTTGCGGTGGACGGAGAGGAATATATAAACGATTAAGGGTATGTTTGGAGACGAAAGGGAACGTATGCAGAAGATGACGGGGAGGAAGTGTACGTAGGTGGTAGGTGGAGGTAATGAGGAGCGAAGTGTTGTTGCTTGAGGCTGTGATAGAGGGATGGATGTTGGGCAGGCGGGAAAGGGGAAAAATAAAAATAGGTTTTTAACGGACGAGATGAATTAGAGTAGGTCTTACGCTTAGATAAATTAGCATACATTATAGGCAGGGACGGATGTAAGCTCTCCGGCGCCCAAGGCAAGAAGTAGTAAACGTAGACTTATTAAGTCAATTATAGGGTTCTTTTAACTTTCCATGATTTTCTCTGCATAAGGATTCAACTACTAAAAAATATAAAAAACGCCTTAGGTACATTAAATTCCTAATAATAATTAGCACCAACTTTTATTTGGTGAAATGATTAAACTAATTATAGGCGAATAAAGTTATACCTTAATATTAACAAAGAAGTAGTCAAAAGGAAAATAATTTCATAATATGTTGTTGTGTTAACATTTTTCAAAGTATAATATTTGGAAAAATTGTCTGTTAAGGACTAGTATCTGGGACGGACAATAAACAAATAACTTTTATCTTCTAATTATTTTTATTATTACCAATATAACATTATCTATGCTGTGGCTTGTACCGATTGGATTTTTCTCATGGAGGTGGCTTATTTGTTTATCTCCCCAAAAACCATATTAATTTTAATATTTATTCTAACGCTTCCGCCTATGTAGGCGCCCCCTTACCTCTGCGCCAGGGACAGCTTCCCCCCCCCCCCCTGCCAAGGTCACTGATTATAGGTGGATAGGGCCTGGCACATTAAAATACCTAGAGGATTTATACCTATTGACTTTCCATTACACCTACCTTTATCTTTACATTACCTACACCAATGAATTAATGTAAAATATTCTCTAGTTCAGAACTCCAAATATAAGACAGCGACTTATGGAATTCGAGTTTGGTGATTGTACTCTTGAACTCTAAGGTGGCTGACCTCTCTTTGCATCCGACAAGAAAAAAGCAATGGTTTTTACTTTTGTATTAAACACTTACATATTTAAAGTATATTTCAATTGTTGAGTGATCTGCTTGAAAGGATATCCTCCGTGCCCTGCAATGAATAATGAGACAGCTAGTAAGTCAACAAAATAATAGAAATAAAAAAATGTACTTAAAATTTAAAAATGTACTTACATAATGTGTGATGCATTATCCCAATAATGATGTTTTATGTAGGTAAACTCCAAGGAATCAACTAACTGCGGTCTGAATCACACTGATGGTTATCAAGTAGTTGTAACGTATGTTCATTAGTGAAGAAGACAAGTTGCTATGGTGTCGTACTTGGGCTTGCCATTATATATAACTGCCTCAGTAAAATCTTTAGCTCATCTGCAAACAGAACAGTCAATGAAAATGATACACTTACATAGTAAGTGCATACAAATCAATACGCAGTCTGGAAACAACAAATATTAATATTCACCCAACAAATATGTTGGTTGACTATACGGTACACTCCCTCTTTAAATGCATAGTGATATTCTCATTTCCTTGCTAGTTTGTACAGAACATGTAAAGAAGCCTAATACAATTTTATTTTATGATAGGACTTGAAGAAAACTACATAATTTGAAAAATGAGTGAAATGGAAATTTCTGTAATATGATATTTATTTTGAGTTATATACTTTTATGTTAACTGTATTCTTCTTGGAAGTCATTTCGGGATGCTGCTTACTGCTAACTGATTGTAACACTAGGGGTAATTTGGGCTTACATTCTTAATGTCTTGTTGTATTGTATTGTAATTCTATTAATAGATGTAATTTGATATGGAAAACACTCATGTGATCAGACCATTGAAATGCTTCAAATTCAGCCTACCCTGGAAGCATTTTTATCATATAAATGAGTCTGTGAAAGCCTGTTTTCTGCACTATAAAATCTGTTGCAATGAGTACATGTTAAATGGGCTGTGGCTACTAAAGAAATAATGTCAATATTCATCCAAAGATCTCAGTACAATACAGCTATTTCAATTTTGCATAGGACATTGATTACCTAGTATATAACATAACTTTACCGGCTTGTGCTGAGTCATTCCATTGTCCTACTCTTCCAGCTGATAAACCTAAGGCTATTGAAGAAACAAGATGGATATGAGCATGTTGGAAAGCTATCCTTGGAATAGGAGCGACCATTCTGGGTTCAAGAGGAAGAAGGAGTGAGACTTCCATGGACAAGAAAAGAATTGGCGGGTCGGAGACCAGACAGTTGTGACTGGGCCTGAGGCATTACCGGATTTACTGAAGTACCATCTTCAAAATTTTCCCAGAGACCCTTGTTGTGTGAATGAACCTTGATCATGGGTACTTGAAGCACAAATATCAGGTAGGTAACTTTCTGTTATTTTCAGCAATGCGTATTTAATGCTAATCAAAGGATTCTGTAGAAATTAGAATTCAAGAATGAATTTACCAGCACTTGATCACCTCTTTGCCATCCGTGATATAATCATCAGTGATTAGTTTTCCCTATCGATTACATATGCCGTATACATTCACATGTGAATGCAAATGGGGTTTAGTTACTAAAAAATAATGTCAATATTCATTCAAAGATGTCCTTATGATACAGCTATTACAAATTTGCATAGGTCATTGATTACCCAGTATATAATATAACCTGACAATCTTGTGATGGGTCATTGCATTGTCCTACTCTTCCAGCTGATAAACCTAAGGCTATTGAAGAAAAAAGATGGATATGAGCGTGTTGGAAAGCTATCCTTGGAATAGGAGCGACCATTCTGGGTTCAAGAAGAAGAAGGATTGAGACTTCCATGGACAAGAATAGAATTGGCAGCTCGGAGACCAGAGAGTTGTGACTGGGCCAGAGGCATTACCGGATTACCATCTTCAAAATTTTCCCAGAGACCCTGGTTGTTTGAATGAACCTTGATCATGGGTACTTGAAGAACAAATATCAGGTAGATAATTTTCGCATGTGAATGCAAAATGGGCTGTGGCTTCTAAACAACAAATGTCAATATTAATTCAAAGATCTCAGTATAATATGTACTGCTAAATTTTTTTTTGTTTCTGCATCTTTTATTTCATATGTCTATATGTTTGCTAATCATGTTTGATTTTTGGTTATATTTTGGATAGTAATAGCGGACATACATATAGGTTTTGATAACTACTCACAAAAGATAAAATGGCATGTAATGCATTTTTCTTCACAGTATTCAGTTAATTTCCTATTTTCTATTTATATCATTCATCATTAGTTTTGTTTGCATTTTTGATTAACTGAACAATTTTCCTGAACTCTAAAGAATGGATGCTTCAATAGTAATGTTTGCTCTAACAAATGAAACTCATTTTCACTTGGTGACAATCTATTTGCAGTTAGTGCTCAATGCTTAGGCGCACAGATGATTCTGCCTGGAAGTGATGTTCATCTACCTCTCGGTTATATGGGAGTAATGGCTCCTTTTCTTCGAGATTTGCCTGAAGGATGTGTGGAATACTGTAAGCCTGTTGCCTTGGTGAGATGGAGTACTGCTGGTTGTGATCATGCCGTAGTTGAAACTGGCAATGGAGATGAATGCCCATCTGACTGTGTCATTATCACTGTGTCACAATGAGACCTTAAGGTGAATTTTGCATCATATTAATGAAATATGTAATGAAGTTGATTCAGTGGCGGATACAGAAAAAACTCAAGGGGCGCAAGTTATCGTGACGATTGTAGCTTTCAAACTGACTGCCTGGCAGCGACTCTGCTTCCCTTATATATGTAGCTCGGTTGTTTCGAGAACATCAGGTGTCAGAATGTTAGCTTCCAGACTTTTAAGGAGTGTGAACAAATATAAACAGTAGAATATTCGCGACTTTTCTCGAACAAATGCCAGACAGAATAACGTATCGAGATCACTAGAATGGCCGCGACTTTTCTCGTAGGTTAGCTATCTATGTGTATCTATCTATGACAGAAACGTATAAAATACGATGACGCAGACGCGCGCGCGTGCTGCATAAGAAAGTACAACTACTCGATAACTCGACTCAGAGTCGACTGACGAAAGAAACAAACGAATAGTGTGCGGACTGACTGGCGGGGGCTGCGCGGGCGGCCCAGCAAGGGGGGGCGCGCGCCCCCCATATGTATCCGCCACTGAGTTGATTTATATAACGGTATGAAGTGGAGTCAGAATTGTTAAAAAGCCTATAATTTCGGTTTTAATGTCAATTTTTTTTATATAAGTATTTGCTATAAATTTTACTTGCTCATTCAGATTGCTGGAGAATAGTTCAGTAGCTTTTTCCTAATTGCTCTTCAATTGGCAAGGCATTTTGTCTGTAGTCAATTAAAGATCCATTTCTAATGCATGATTTATTGTAGTAACTTTTTTTGTTGTAATTTGCAAAGTCAGTTTTGCCTATGACATTGATTACCCAGTAAATAATATAACCTTGCAGGCTTGTGCTGGGTCATAATATTGTCCTGCTCTGCCAAGTAATAAAACTGAAGCTATTGAAGAAACAAGCTGGATATGGGTGTGTAGGAAAGCTATCCTTGGAATACGATAGACCATTCAAGGTACAAGGTGAAGGTGGTGTGAGGCTTCCATGGACAAGGAAGGAATATGCCCAGGGACCCTTGTTGTGTGTATGAACCTGGATCATGGGTACTTGAAGCACAAATATCAGGTAGGGAATATTTCCTTATTTTCAGTGTTGCATATGTTATGCTATTAGAAGGGCTCTGTAGAAAATTGTTAGAATTCAAGAATGAATTTCCTAGCTCTTGATCACCTCTATGCTGTCCATGATAAGTTTATCAGTGATTAGTTTTCCCTATCGATTACATGTCCCCTATATTCAGTAGTCATTTTGATTGTCTAAAGTAGAAAATTTGGTCAAGTGAATGAATTTGTTAAAAAAAATCAAAATTGACACATCATATCAAATGTACATGGCAGTATGATTTAACATTTTTAGTTAAAATTACTAATCAGAGTGCTTATGCATTAGATTCTCTTGATAATTGTGCCAGTGTATTGCCAACAGCAACAGTAAATGTGGGAAGCTCTGCCTGTGCCATGTCATGGACCGAGCTCAAACCAATACATTTTAATTTCGAAATCAAGGCTTCTATAGAACTAGGTATACCCAAAAATGTAACCTTATGTGGAGAAAAGTTCTATGTTGGTGGCTTGTACTTGATGAATCTGTAATACATGCATTCACATTTCACTTCATACATTCAATGTGGAGCACGTCCATATACGTGTTCCTGGCTACACCGACTGACGGAGCACGTCAATTGATGTGGTCATTCCATTCCGAAGCCCTTGAAATTTTTTAAAGCCGATTTTGACGACTTTCATGAAAAACGAGCCCGCATTGAATGTGTTAATGTACTAGCTGCTTAATAATTTATTGACACCATTTGTGTAGGTACGTATTTCCATTTATGTAGATGGGCTATCATGCTGCAAGTGCATGTAATCAATTTAACATATACATAAATTCATGCTTAGCTTTTGTCGTTGTTTGAATTTCCATAAACGTACCTACCTAATACATTTTATCATTTGATTGCCTTCTTTCCACGCAAAACCTGTAAATTTTAAGATTAATACCTCGAACGTTGGAAGAATAGTATTGATGGATAAGGTCAATAAATGTACTTGACCACATTAAGAAGTTGCTCAGCAATAATCAAAATGTTGATGAAACGGAATTTATGATGATTTATACTAGTGGGTTAACTACATCACTATAAGAGCATATGTGAAAGCATCACTACCTATGTCTTATGACAAAGGAACTGCTCCTATTGACTTGACCATTGCCTACATGTAGGCAATGGTCAAGTCAATAAGAGTTTCATAAACCCAAAACTATAATTTTCACACAAAAACTATAAGAGCATATGTGAAAGCATCACTACCTATGTCTTATGACAAAGGAACTGCTCCTATTGACTTGACCATTGCCTACATGTAGGCAATGGTCAAGTCAATAAGAGTTTCATAAGTCCAAAACTATAATTTTCAAAATTCTGCGTGACAAGAAAATTCAACAAATAACCATAGAAAACATGCATAACTTGCTCTTATCAATGAGTATTCTTGAATTGATCTCCTAAAGACTAGTTAGGCTGCAATATTGACATCAAATTCTTTTTCCATGATGTGAACTGGGATGAGATATATTGGTTGAAATAGGTGTAAAATCAATCCTTTGTGTATTTTGGTTGTTCCACGACAGTACATACATTGACATCCGCTAAAGAAAAACTACGAATAATGAGAAAGCAATGTATCATCAGATTCACAACAACATGAACACTTCATGAAAATCTACAAATCTCTGTGGGAATGCACATAGACTTCACTGGAGAAATTTCCTAGCTCAGTCCTGAAGAGGACTCCTTCCAAAGCTCATCTGAGGCAGGCTGGGGCTCCCAAAGAACTTCCAGACAGTTTGACAATAGGTTGAGGGTAAAAATAACCTCCGCAGCCTTCTCTAGCTCCTTCCAGCACCTTGAGATGCTGACTGTGAGAACTACTATTAATATTGTGCATACTTCTACTAACGTACTTTATCGGGAAAAAAATAGTTAAGGAAATAAGTTTCGGAGCTTCGAGTTACAGGAGAAGGCCCCAGAGCTTGCATATGCTGTGTTGTGTAAATTGACTCGCTAAAATATGAAAACTAACTTTTGCAATGAATTAAAATTAACAATTACATTGTTTTGTGAGATGAGCCTTTTTTGGAGCATCCTGATTGGTTTGCATCCCGGTTAACCTGATCCCAGATAATTGAGAATCTACTGTGTTTCATACATATGAATATGTTTCTTCAGTTTCATAATTCAAATGTATTCATTCTCATATATTATGCGTGCATACAAACTCGTTCTGCTTTTATTTTAACTTCTTTCATTTCATTCTTCTTTTATTTAGGAAATTATTTTTTTTTAATTTTAGAGGCGAAACATCAGTGACATCAATGAGCAGTACATGTAAATTACCTATATGTAAAAATTACACACCTTCCTGGTCTATAGGACTATAGCTGATACTTCCCATTTTTTACTGGATTGATGCTGGAAGGATATAAAATCCATTCAAGAAAAAATCATAATTGCCACATTATCATGCTGGGCGCATTGCTATTTGTTTGAGAATCAGATGTTCGTTTCAACTGAAATTCACCAAATGAATGACAAAAAGTGAACATTTAGAATTGCAGCAGCAACAACCATGGGCTTAAAGTTTCATCTACAATCATCAAGGAAAGATTGCCTTAGCTAAACAGCGAAACACAGACTGATAATTCCTCTCATATTTGATCTGCAAAGAGAGGTAGCTCTGGGAATGAGGCTGTTCCATCTGAAGGGCTGATGCTGTTAATGGATATCGTTGTGATCATATGCTAGATCTGTCATTTGTGCTTATTTAAATTTTAATCACAACTGCTGGTTTTCAATGGTTGCAATATTAAAGTGCAGCTGAAAAATCACACATTCATTTTTCTAACAGGTCCTGAACCTGAGGCAAAGGAACATGCTGATGAAGAATGTGTCGCTGACGTTGTCACACGCTAGATAAGAGCCTTCAGTGGTGATTCAGGCATTTCTCTCCCTACAAGAATTCTTCATCCATCATGGTGCAGTGAATAGAACAACCGGAGTGGATATTCATTTTTATGAATTGCATGTGATGAGGGAGCCAACCCAATGGAAGACTAGTGCCAACCATTACCTTGTTATGATGTTGGTGGGGAACAAGGGTGCACAGTTCCACATCCTTTTGTTACAGATCCTATTTTGCTATTACTGGAGGAGGTTCCTCTACTGATCGCTACACTGGAACAGTTCATGATGCAAGACTCAGTGGACTTGGAGAAGCTGAGCGAATGATTGAAATGACAAAGAGGCCACCTCCGGATTTACCCTGCCCATCTATTACACCAAGACCTCTATGCTAATGTCTTTGTATTTTATACCGTGTTCGTATTTTAAGCTTGTAATCATATGAACATTGGTCCCATATTTTCTAAAGAGTTTTTCCCTGTTAATGCTCAAAGATAAGATTCATTGGCATGTAGTGAACAAAACATCACCAAAGCCATGTTTTACTCCTTGGATTTTGTTGGCTTTTCCTGCCTCTTTTGCAAAATGAAGTACCTACATAGTGCAAGAAAAAAGCTTAGTTTAAGAATTAATGAGGAATATTCAGACCATTTATTGACACGTAATTACTTTTCAACGTTGAATATTCTTGTTCTTTTGTGCATAATTATCATTCATATTTTTTTTAGGGAGGTAAAAAAGGTCCATTTTATATAAAATATCCTCATTGAAATGAAAATACCATTATTATAAGAAAGCCAATTTAAATTAATAGAATTAGTTGTCTTTTTATCAGTGCTTTTCTAGTAATCTGTATGAAAATTAAACCAATAATAAAAATATTAATTTTTTACTGCGGATTCATATCCTTTTTTGCGTTTGTCCAAAAGTTAGTTAATGTACGACTCATATTTCATTATTTGTTATACAATTAAAACCTCCAAATAGCAGATACGTTTGGACTTGGAAAAATCGTCCGCTATGGAGAGGTGCCATAGGGGAACGAAATCATGACACGCTTCTCTATGCAGTAACTGCACCTGTTCATTTAAATATAAAGATTTTAATATATTTCATTTATCTTTTATGTTAATAATAAAAAACTACACATTCCAACAAAGTATATGGAATTAATCATAATACATTTATTCTCCAAAGAACTAGCGCTAGTAGCACATCATCAGCCATCAAAACTAAATCGAAAACCTTTAAACCTTTAAAAGAGACAATACATGCCTTGTAGAGTTTAAAATAGATTAATTACAGTTACCGAAATAATTACATATATATATTTCATTAAACAAATCAAATAATATCAGTTAAGGAAGAATTGCTCTGAAGAAGGAATAATCACTGCCATATTTATTAAAATGATGGACAACGTGCGGGCTATAGCACTGTATGGTGAGATCATTTTACCAAAAAAAGCTTCTTTCGTGTGTCAAGTCAACTTCTCTATTCCATATTTTTTTATTAATACACGGAACTTTATGCAAGCAGTTGAATGCGCCACGTTGGAAACAGCCCCTTGTGACAACCTCCGCCCATAAAACCAAACGTGAGTAGCGGTGGCCTTCATCCTCACCTATTTTTTTTTTTTTAATCTTGAGACTTCATCTCGATCCACTTCTCTCCGACTTAGCTTGCGCTCTTTTGTGCAAAACTAGAATGATATTTAGTACACTTCTTGCCTAAGGTTGCAGGCGGATGGGAAAATGCTCCGTCTCGGAGGGACAAAAACTAGTGGCAAGGGTAATTAAAAGGGACGAGAAGAAAGTTTAGGGTTGGAGGCGGCAGACCCTGCCGCCTCCAACCCTAATCTCTTAAAGTCAATCCCTTGTCTTCATTCAAAGATTCGTCTTCATCGCCAACCAAGAGATTTATATTTACGACTCCAATATTGTTCTAAGTTTAAGGGTTCGAGTTTAATGTACGATATAGTGTAGCGGCAGAAGAGTAAGAAGAGAATTCACACCTAATTCATAGCTATTTCCCGAATCGCAGAATGACCAACTTCTATCTCCGAATAGAATCTAAGGTTTCAGGCATAATTATATGGAATTGATACACGCCACTAAATCAGTTTGTACTTAGAGCATTCCATATTTTTTTTATTTCCAACGGTGGTTTCGACAAAGACTTTCATTATCAAGGTACAATTACAGGCGTCCTCATGTCTTGTATCCACAACTCATGTGACTGGGAGGTTTGTTTTCCAAGGTTGGTGCGGAGGAAGGAAAGATGGGTAGAGAAGTGGCAGAAGTAGAAGCATTACTACGTAATAACATAACTGGAGAGGAATCGGAGGGGAGGTTTTTTCCCAAGATGGGATTAGAGGAGATAAATAAACAAAGAGGGGATTAGGACATAACAACCTTCTTCAGTAACATTATTGAAGTCAGTGGAGAGTGGTTTTCTAAACTACGGTCGTCTAAGTAATGCATAAAAGTTTTCATAATGGTGACCATATTCCTTAAAATGAGATTCATGTGACGCAACCCTAAGAAAAAATTACTATACAACTATATATAGTGATTATACATAGTTTTCTATAATCACTATGGCTATAGTTCTATAGCTATTTGGAACATAGTGATTATAGGACTATATATAGTGATTATATATAGTTTTCTATAATCACTATGGCTATAGTTATTTGGAACATAGTGATTATAGGACTATATATAGTTCTATAGTGATTATAGGACTATAGCAGGATATGCATCCCGGGATGTTTATATGACCTATGAGGAATCTGGAATGTGATCATGAGAATAAAAAAGTATGGCATTTTGTAAAAATGGCCCTCCAAGTAGTCCTAGTGAATACCCAGGTAGCATTCCAATGTCGGGCCAACATATAGGCATATGTCGGCTGTACGTCGGCCCGACATCGGCAGCCGATGTCGGCCCAACATTGTAATGATAACATTTAGGCGGGCTACAGCCGACATTACCATCCGACATAGGCAGGACATCAAACAAACACTGGCCCGGCATCAAACCGAAATCAGGACAACAAGCCTATATACAGGCCCGACATAGGCCCAACATAAGCCGACATATGCCCGCCATCAAGCCGCCATAGGTCCGACATCAAGTCGACATAGGCCCGGCACAACAACCTAGGTGCAGCATATGAAAATTATATTAAATCCACATAACAGCAAACTCAAATATATATATTCTGTAGGATAGGATTCTGCAAGACCCAATGCAGCAGTCAAATCATTCAAACAAGCTAGTAATACTATAAATTCCCAATCCTATGGTGAATATCCTATAAAAAGAACTATTATTAATTGTAAGTTTACTTGATCCTCTTACCTAGTGTTAGAACAAAAATATCACAGGAATAAAATATATGAAATTAAAATGCTAAGGAACAGTAATAATATGACTTTTATTTAAGTAAAAAAGTTAGTAATTCACTTCATACATTATTACGGAGATGTTTTGGACTGAATAGCAAATTAACACTGTGCAGAAAGGCACTAGGCAAAGCCCTGAGTGATTAGTATTTGTATACAATGAAAAAATAAGAATCTTGCACATTTTTGATTGGACTAAACCTAAATTGAGACTATTAATTAGAGAGTTAATAAAGTTAATAAACCAAACCTCCACACATTAACTCTCTTCTTCCCTCTATTGTCCTTACATCACACACACATTTTGCTGCTGAGATCTTTCTCCCTCACGGTCTTGGGCCTGTGCCAAACTTACACTCACTTCGATATTCACTTCAGTTTCCGTTGAAGTAGGACATGCTGCTCGGATCCCAGCTAGAAATACAAGTTATAACCACTGTGTAATATAAGAAATAATTTAAAATATTGTATTTGTGTATAAAATACCCAAATAGATTTTGTAATGGAATACAATATCCAAATCAACAGAGCATATAATGTTAGGTTACATAAAACACTTTCTGATCTACACATATTCTTAAGCAATGATGCTCACTGCACCACTATGCACTAAGCAGCCGTTATAGTTCATCACAGATAATGTAAACCAAATAAGCAAAATCTGTTATTTTCAGTTTCCAACTGCAAGGAACACCTCTCAAAACTTTTGATAAGTTGTTAACCTCAGAAAAAATGAAATGAGGTACATGGCATAGGACAAATAATTTATTATTCCAGTTAACTGAGATTTGTGCTTCCCAATAAGAATGACTTTTAGAATATTACCCATTATGCATTCATGAAGCTAAAGCCGAAGGAATTCACGAGTGCATCCCACTTCAAAAGGCAGAAGCCAAGATTACATTTGGAAATAACAAATACATTCTCAAGTTGTAACAGCCGATAAAAACTGGAAAAGAGGGATAACTTAAAAGGCCTCGTTGCAGACGAAACCCAATCATAAATAGTTCGCTAAGCCATTGCCTTTGTATTTTTTTAATGGAAAATAGCAGGACAGAGTAGATGAGTAAAACCCCTAATTATGACTACTATAGATAGCATGGGTTCGTCAGTTAAAAATGGGATGAGTGCCTTAAAGATTTAAACATGTATCACAAATAATAAGATCAACTATGTTTAAATTCTGAGTTTTTTATTGGTACCAGTAGTTGCAACACTACGGCGTCATCATCAGGTGCCAATAAAAAACTCTGTGGATTTAAACATAGTTCCTTGTCATAATTCGAAATGGACTTCCACAAAATTACGCCTGAAGGGATTGAACTAAACACTGGTCTGTATCTGATAAAATTAACCAGTTACTGGAGTAAAGTGCTCCAGTTTCAAGCAAAAACTGACATATGGCCTTCACCAGTTACTAGTTCCTGATGATCCAACAACCAATAGATTTTACCAATATTTTTTCCAAAGATAATACCTTTATGTGCTCCGCAAGCTGTGCACACTGACATATCACTAATAATCATAATTGCAAGCACACCTGTGGATCATGGTTAGACCTAAAATTTCTTTTGATTTGCTAAACTTACCCATTATATCATTTATGACACCTTTGTCCATTTCAGCCTTTACTTCAAAGCCCTTGCTTTTGAAGCGGTCAGGGAGGCTGCCTGTCAGCGACATAGAAGCCATTTCCTCCCTTGAGTAGATGCAGCTCAACAGCCCCCCGACGAGCAAGTTGATCGATGAATGGTCAATCTTTAGAACCTTCTTCCTGCAAACTCTTATACAGCCAAAATTGAGCTAAATGAAAATGAGAAGCACAATTAATAAATCATTGACAAAACTCATGAATATGATACAAATAGATCAAATCAGATAACAAATCAGGGAGATAGCGTATCTAACAATTTAATCAGTTAAACACTGCATGATGGCAGGCTGAGTGTTCTGCAAAGGGATGTAATTCGGCAAAATAAAAAATAAATATATTTTCCATGACTAACGAGATCTATAAAATTTGATAATTTTGGTCCTCCAGTAAAAATGAATTACGTAGCATATTTGGCTATCGATTCGGAGATAGTGATGATTACTCTAAACTAATATTGATAAATAAAGAGTTGTCTTAGAAGCCTTGCTACATATTCCTTAGCAAATTGTTAATAGGATTTTATTAACATGGAGTTGGCCCGGTCACACCAGCTAAATAATGTACATACTATCGAACTATCTTCCGCAATAGGGAGGAAAATACTCATAAAAATTAAACAAATATTATGCTTTGCAAATAAAGGTTCACACTCGTAACATTAGAATGTTTAAAATATGGATGCAGCTGAATTCGTTCTAATGGTGAATTGGGAGCAATACCTTGGATGAACGACAGCGAAAATATTAACAGTATTTCTCCGAAAAAAAACTTATTTCGCAGAAAAACTATTCCAACATAAAAAATATAATGCAAAATATACAGTACAATACTATTAATATTAGGATTTGTTTGGCTTTTCTTAAATAACATTTAACTTCATCCCCGCATATTTTGAAAGTCACTCTCTTCAACTTTCCATGTCTTCATGTGGAATAAAACACGAACTCTAGCAAAAACAATCACAGACAATTTGTGAAATAGTTGACTATGAAGGGTTTATCACTTTTATCTCGCAATGAATTATCTCCATTCTTAATCAGATAAAATGAACGTGGTAATTACGCAACACTGGTGGAACACTCTTCATGTCTTACCGTGGTACATACTACGCGAAGTGAAAATACACCGGTGAATATAATGAAAATAGTTGGAAATTATATGCAAAGAAACCCCCTAATAGCAAATTAGAAGTAAACTTTTCACAGATAGGGGTACGGTTTCTTAAACCGCGATGGAAAGGAAAATTTTCGTATTCAACAATGATAACTTACCTTGCTGCAGTGAAGTTTGGCCAGGACCAATGATTTTCCCATTCAAGTTGACTTTCCAAGGGCACTTCAGGATAAAAGTACGTCCACACCGGATTCGCAGAGATGGCCAAATTGACGATGAATTTTAAAGCGTTGCACCATGGAATTTATAACCAATATATTCATGAAATACTTTTTCCACGAACATCTTTTTCCTTGGCTGCACACTACACATGTTTTTATCCCATGTGGCCGCAAGCCTCCCGTGCGCTAACAAGATATCGTTCTGATTTTGTTCGGCGCAGTGCCTCGCGGCCGTTTCAAAACCCGTTTTCGTCCGGGTTTCCAGCATATGTTTTGAATCCCTTAAAATGTTTTCCCATCGTATAGGTTTCGCCGGGTATACGTGCTTCAAAGGGTCGATTGATCCATGCTTGTTACTGCGCAGTAGTAAGATAACATAAAAAAAAACACCGATCTCGATAAAACCCGTCTGTTAACCAAAATTCAAGGTTATTTCAAGGTTTCCAAGGATAAAAAAGACCACTTTTCAAGTATGTTTCAGACCACAGTTGAGAAGATGGGGTCCCTTGTGGGCAAACAGTGGTTATCCATTCGAATCAGAAAATGGTTATTTAAAAATTGCAATGAAAAGTACTAAAGGTATATATCACACCAAATTGTGAGGATTGTACTAGAAATTACGCAAAAACTCGCAGTTTTAAGAAAAGTAGTAAAAGTAGGACCTGATATTATGAAGTTTTGCCAGATAAGTGATCAGAAATCTAAAATTCTTCATAGTGTCAAGATCATGGAAAGCTTATACTAACTTCTTGGGATATCATCAATGGGAAACCTTCTTTTTCCAGTTGTGTAGGAAAAAGTTTCCTATTCATGCATGAATAGAAACTACATCATGCTATAGGAAAATTTCTCATAATTATACGGTTATTTCTCATTCCTATAGGAAACGTTCTCATTCCTTAAGGAAATTATTCGTGCTATAGGAGAATTTCTTATTCCTATGGGAAAATTTCTCGTTCCTATAGGAAAGTTTCTCATTCCGAAGGAAAATTTCTTGTGCCTATAGGAAATTTATTGTTCCTATAAGATCCTTTATTGTTCCTGTATGAAATTTCAATTCCTCCACAAATTGTACATAATTCCTATATAGTATTTTTTGAAACACAATAGGAAACCAATTGGGCATTTTCAATAGGGTTGGACTATAGAACTATACCCCATAGTGATTATACGACTATAGAACTATACCCCATAGTGATTATAAGAATATGGAACTATACCCCATAGTGATTATAGTACTATAGAACTATACCCTATAGTGATTATAGAAAGTTCTATAGTGATTATAGGACTATGGAACTATACACCATAGTGATTATAGAAATTTCTATAGTGATTATAGAATTCCTATAATCACTATATATAGTTCTATAGTATTTTTTTCTTAGGGAAGGAATATCGGTCAAAGAGATAGAAATTTTCCAATAGGAGTTGAACATAGATGAGTTTTATTAATTTTGACTCAACATAAAATTTTCCCAACTTTTGTTAGGGAATGGACATTACAGCAACCTAAATCCGAAGATATCACGCATACTGTATGTACTTAAGGCGGAAGTACAGGGGACGAGAAAGACAGTATATTGTGTTCATCCACTTTTAAGTGTCGGATATTTAGAAGGACGTTTCTACACCAATATTATAAAAAAATAAGAAAGGACGAATCCAAGTTTTTTTATATAATTTTCGTGTGAGCATTCATACATTTGATTTCCTAGTGGAACGCATAGGAAATGCTATTCAGCGCCATCATACTGAAATGAGAGCGTGTATACCGTACGCTATTGAAATAACGAGCAAACTGAATTAAACTGAAAAATACTGAAACATACCGACAGCTGGTGCCGAATCCGGCTTCAAATTTGTCGAGTTCATTGCCGGCTGCAATTGCCGGTGCAGTTGCCGGCAATAGTGCCGGGCCGGACATCGTGTGAAAGCTTCCATTTGATTACATTACATCCGGCGCCGGTGCCGGTACCGTTTTTGCCGGTGTGTGTATGAAAACGGCCTGGGTTTTGGCTGCTGCTAACGTTTCCTTTTCTCCGTTATTTTTCGAATTTCCATTCCCTTCTTAGGTTGTATCCAGAGTCCCGATTTAAGATTACTTTCCCGATTACTTTCCATTCAGATTTCAATGGCTTCATTTAGTAGACTCTCCCAATACCTTTTGGCTTTGGAGACCAGTTGACATCATCAAAAGAGATGATATGGTCTTCTGATAGGCTATGTTCAGCCTAGGGAGATTTCTCGGGGTGGAACAGCCAATGCACCTCCTGTGTTCCTTGATTCGGGTATGATGCGTCCTGTCTCTCCGATGAATATTTTGCCGCACTGAAAGTCGTAGAAAACTGGGATAGTGTTTGTTGGGTACTAATGTGAATTATTCCTAAAAGTTTTCTTCGCAAGCAACAGGCATGACAACACGTTATCTACTCTGTCTATCCGTCCATGTGTAGGAGGCAGTTAAAACGGTTTTCGGGAAATGTGGAATGGAATGTGTGAAGCACCCTTTCATTGATAGAGAGCAGAGTAGGATTCTTGTTTCTTGGATACGGTATTTGCCCACCCACGGTATTTTCCCCGTAGCAATATAAAATCTGATGGATTCGAATGAGTAGGAGGGGGGGGGGGGGGGTCACAAGATTTCCTGGGAAGATATCCGTTTGTGAGTGATTCCGAAAAGTGAGATGTATAAGATGACGCGTAAATTGTGACTTGATTATCTATGTTCGGAAAAAATGCGCCGGCTCAATCACAATGAGTCGGAGCTAAGACGACCTCGGATTTCGCAGAGAAAAGGCAGTGGAAGACTTGGAAGGGGATGCGTGCTCCATGCGTTGTCGTAGTTCCCATGGTACATGCTTAGAAGATCGCGCTCGCGGTCTACGACTGTCATCCAATCTTGCGAGGAAAATTCACACCAAATCACCATTTTATTTCACCTTAATGATCTTATAAATAGCACATGCATTCAAGTGAATTATTTGCTATTTATCCATGTTAATGTTGCATGATTTCAGGCTTTCCCGGCGAATGATGCTGATGAGTTATTCTCGGGTTGGCCAACGGGTTAGGCTCTCTTCACTCCATGAAACAATATCTTAAAATCAATGAAACGAGCAATCAGATCCTTATTTCTCCTTTCTGCGGGCCTTTTTATCACGTAAATAGCATCTTCGGTTGCCTTAATTCCTTTCAAAACCAAAATTTATCCTTGTCTAAAGGCTGTTTTACACGATGAAAGATTTTGTACGAACGAATGTACGCGATATTGTACGTTTATCTCAAGGAAATTAGAGCAGGTTCTATTTCCCATGCAGGCATTGAGACATTCGCACAAGCGTTCATAAAATTTGCCGCTTTACACGATACTTTTTGCTTCATGCAAGAGTTCACGGATGAGTCTGTACAAACAAATGTACCATGTAAAACGGCCTTAGGAAGTAATTTTTTCTCTTCTTTGACCTTCTATAATTGACTCTGAACACTTTTCCACTCGTGAAATTCCTCTAATTTTCCTCTTTTATTTGCATTATGATGCCTCATTCTCGTTCGATAGAAGGTTAAAAAATATTCATGAAGGCCAAAGCGAAGCTTCCCTTTTCTAATAGAATTTACAATTCAGTTGAACAAATTACCTTAAATTTTTTAAATAAAAATTTAATAGTAATTTAAAAAACATATTATCCTACTAATCAGCTTTTCTTGCCTTAATTTCACTAAGCGCGCATTCTTAATCCATTTACACAATTTCTTTTGAGTAAAGTTTGAAATTTAAATTCTACAGCTTTGGCATCTGAGAACGGCTGGTCACATTGGAGTTTTATTTCTGCAGGTTTATTTTTGGTGCATTACCCATTAAATAGTCTCATGGGGAAATTACTCTATGGATTACCTACATTTAAAAAAAAACCACAATTGATACTACGTTAAAGCGCGTTTTGGTATGAATACAAAATCTAGTATTTTAATTGCCACCATCACAATCTTGCGTTATAAAGTTTCCAAAACAAGATCATACTCGTTTTCCTGCGTCACAACTCATGTTGGCGAAAATTTTTCTTTGGTAATAACTCTCGACTGTAACAAAAGAAATATTATTCATTTTTATAATTTTTGTCATCGCCGCCTCAAAGTTCTGTGCAAACAACTGCCTAACAAAATACAATTCTGCGTGGCAGTCCAAAATGGTGGGTTAGAAGTAGTTAGACAGCTCAGCGTAAGTGACATACTTTTGCGTAAAAGAGCGTAAACATGGTGTGTTTTTTAGGTCACCCTTTACTCTTTTGACCTCAGCATGGCAGATAACTGCCACACACTGGTTAGCCGTGCCTACCTGTTCCTAAAATTGATTTCAATGTTGACTTACTTTGACGCTAAGCGTTGACTTTCGTGTGAGTTCAGTAATGATTGAAGTCACAGCGAAGTTGGTCCGTGGACCACTCTATTTAGCTGGGGAAACTGTAGAGTGCAGAATTACGTTTCACCATCTTGTCCTTCCTTCACATGCAAAATCTCAAAGTAATACGTAAGTATGGTCAGTGGAAAATCATCAGCCCAATGGAAATGCAAAGTAGTCCTACCTTTGATGTTGTTATTGCAGGGACGCATACGAAAATTTAGCTTGGTCAAGTGCCCAAATCCATTGCCAGTGTCTGGTAAACGAAGCCAAAGTCAGATATCCCGAGTACGGAGCGGTTACTGCCGAGCAAATATCAACTTCCAACACTGGTGAGCACAGGATTATCTTAAGTGCCGGATATGGTCATGTGATTGATGTTTTCAGTTTTTTGTGGATATTTTATTTTTTATTTGTTTTCATTTATCCATTATTATTTGCAAGATTAAAGGTTGTTGAAGCCAAATGTAGATTGCTTGCTTCCAGATACATCATTCGCTCCTTGTCGAGGCGATCGAGGGCATGTTGTTTTTTCGACAAAACCGGTAATATTGTTTTGTGACCTGAGGTTGACTCCTGGTGAAAGCAAAACATGTGAGTGAAATTGTTTACTTTTGAACTCTTGCAGGTTTGAGGTTGGTTTTACGTCAATTCGTTAAAATTATTACTATTTCTTCCTTATTTCAGTTGTTTTTAAGGAAAAGCTTCCCAACGAAGCGCCACCTTCATACCGTGGACTTGCAGTTAAATATTCCTACAAGATTACTGTTGGGACTCAAAGAGTTAATTCCTCAATCAAATTACTGAGGGTGCCATTGCGTGTGCTGGTGGTGAATGGTAAGTTTCTTCATCGCCGTACAAGTTTTTTTTGGAACCGGATTTTCCATTCAAGTATTCTACCAGCTCATTGGTAGGTTCTTGGACAGTCTCCATTCTGCAGATGCTGATAGCACGTTCCCATTGGAACCGGATAATAGATTTAAATTTGAATTGTCTTTAATGGTATCTGTGGATTAATAAGCTGTAATTATCAGCGTTCTTACTGTCTTATCCTTCATTCTCCCCTTTTATCCTCTTCAGCATGTCTTCATTTCTTAGTATGCCCTCCATTCACTTTAGCAGCCTCTGCCAAATATCTATGACCTGCCTCCATTTAACCCTGACATCTAGCACTCCTCATTTGTTTTCGCCTCCTCCTAGCACACTTCCCATTCTTCTCCACGCCCACAGCTCAAAATCCTCCATTCTAAGCTTATCTTCCTACTGCTGTGACTAAGTTTATGACCCATAAAATTCGATGCTCCGAATGAGGGTTTTAATTACTTTTGGAATGCCTTGCTCAGATTTCACGTCATTTCTCTCCTTTTTGTAAACTCCACCTTTACTATATGCAATCTGTTCCACCTGCTCTTCAGTGTCCTCTAGTCTTAATATTTATTCTAGCCTTCCTACTTTGAAGATGTCACTTAAACTATTCACAGAGACATACACGGTCATTGGTGAAACCGCTTTCACATTAGTGCCTTTATGGGGACTATCACATCTCTTCAACTGAACCGATGGTCTCTCCCTCATTGAATTTAGACAAGAGGTTGCTAGCACTAGGCTTTGACATAGTTTCAGGATTGATTGGGGGTTGCCTAAAATAACATTAGCAGGATTCCGATTGATTACAGCACAAGGAGTGTTATGGTATGCCATTAAGAATTTAAAAATTTTGGTCTAGGCACTTCCTTGTGTGTATCAATATTTTCTTAAAACTTTCTTTAGCAGTATGGAGAAAGTGTTCAGCATCACCATTGCTTGAGCATGATGTGGTGGAAACTTGGTCATAACTATATTATTCTCAGTACAAAACAGTTCAAACCCATTATAATTTATGGGTGGACCATTATCAGTAACCACTTGCTTAAAAATGCCAAATGTAGCCACATGACGCTTTAAGCAATTCAAAATATGTTCTGGCTCTGTTGAGGGTGCTGACAAAAATCTGCACAACGACTGTGGGTATGTATCAACTCAAAACAGAAAGTACTCCCCTTCAACTTCAAAAAAATCAAGATGTACTCCATGCTTAAATGATCCTGGCCATGTTTTGGTAACATTTGTACTTGGAGTTGCAATGTCTTGCACACTTTTAGTAGTTAACTTGAACATTGTTACCACGCTTATTTAATCTTACCCTGTTTGTTTGTTGTTTGTCTGGATGGAACCTTGTAATAAAAATCCAATGCACTTCCCAATGTTCAATCGAGCTGAAATTTGGCACACTTACTTTCTCTCGATGACAATATATGAATCAGTCATTAAATTCACTATGTAATTACCAAGTATATCTACTAAAATTAAATGGTTATTTACATTTGTATTGCGGGTTGCGTCATACCATGCGGGTTGCGTTATTTTGGAGGTCTAGTGAAAATGTGACTCTTAGCTATAGATGGGAAAATTTCCGTAATTTTCATCTGAGGTAAATTACCACGTGGTAAATTACGGTAATTTTCGAAAATTACCATAATTTTCCAGTATTTTTGAAGTGTCAACTTCTTTTGGCCCGTTGGGCACTTTTGGCATGGGGGAAAAAGAGTAAACTCGCATCACATACTGTCAGATTCTTCTTTACGGGTCCCCGCTTAGCATGCCGAATCTAAACTCATGAGAACACTCGCTCGTTAACTGAATAAGATGGCGTAGCGGTTAGAGTCGTTGTCCCGCGTACCAAAGGTCCCAAGATCTATTCGTAGAGGTGGAATGTTTTTTTTTTGAGAATTTTTTTTTGGAGCAATTCATGACAATTTCTTTCAGATTTTGTTCTGATCTTGTCAAAAAGTTTTTTTTTTTGACAAATTTGTGGCGGAAAAATGGTTTTTTGTAAAAAATGGGTGTTTATGATAAATTCTTTCGGAAATTTGACCTACGCACCTGATCTGCTTTTTCGAGAAATGTTATTAATTTGGAATTCTTTGGTAGGCACGGAAACATGGACAAACGTCATGAAGGCAACGCAACTCGTGTTGAATCCGCAATGTTAGAAAATGCAGAAAGTGGAAGAGAGCGGCAAGAAGATCAAAAGGGTAATGAAACAATAGATGAAATGGGGAGGTTTTTCAATTGAATAATTTAGCGGAAGGACAGGGAGATGAAAGAAAGAGGAAGAAAGCCGAATATGACCGAAATTATCACGCTAAAAAGAAAGAATTGGGGAGAATTGACGCTGATCCCGAATTGGAAAAAATTAACATGGATCGGAAGAGAAAAAAAGCTGAATATGCCAGAAATTACCACGAAAGAAAGAAAGAATGTGCACAGTGCACAGGAAGTGGAATATGCCAGAAATTATCGTGCTAAGAAAAAAGCTGATGTCGAGACTAAAGATTGTGTAGGAAATGAAGATGCTGCTCATAGAAAGAGCCTGGATAAAATTCGTTCTAAAATTTACAGGGAGAGACAAGGGACCGATGATTTACTACAAACAATGGAAATGAATGATTGCCAAATAGCGGGGTCCTCCAAAAAACTATCATTCATTCCCAAGGGAGATCGTATAATTCATTGTTCGCATATAGCAGGTCCCTCTACAAGAGAGGTGCCGTTTATACCGCGGAAAGACATTAACTATCCTAATTCTGAAAGTGGTGGACTATCTCCAGATCTTCATATTCCGGCTATGCTGATTGATGGAGGAGAGGATCGGGGCGAGTCAAATTCAAATGTTGATAATGCTGTGCACGATTTATTTCAATGGCGGAATGAAAAAGACATGTCAAACAAATATAATATTAACGAACCTCTAATACAAGCACAAGCATAACAACAAATAATGTACAGCTCATTCTCAACACATTTGTCGGCACATAAAGAGTTTATAAAGCAATTTATTAATAATGAATTTGGACATGCTTGCGATGCTTGTGATAGACTTTGGTTTCAAAATGATTTAAAATAATTTTCCAAAATTGACAGCACAAAAAGCATAATATTAATCAGTAAAATTGTTCCGGTTCAGAAATCGGAATTTCAGATACGTGCACCCTGTATCACAAGCATTCACAAAAATAATATCCCACAACTATCAGTATATGTATATTGGTTTCAAATATCCTCCATTTCCAGATAGTTTGAAAAATTTCCCATTAGATTTGGTGACTGAAAGATTAATATCACCCGGAATTCCTTTCATGCAAATAAGGCGACTGCGACATATCCACGGTCAGTTTGGGATTTATGGTCAAGTAATTAATGTTCCAGTTGAGGTTAATACTATGGTGAATAAATTACCGCAAAATGTCGATGATGATCACTGTATATATACGTTCACACAAAAAAGAAAAAAATACTTGAGTCTAGCTATCTGCACGGCGTAGTGAACAAAAGAGTGATTAAAGCTTGGCTGAATTATTTAATACCAACACCTTTGTATAAAATTCACAATATTAAAATTGATGAAATATTTATATATATATATATATCAGAATATCGCCATAGAAGTTTACACTTCTCCCGTGTGGTCTTAAGCACACCAGTATTTTTTAGTTTTAAGCATTTTACAGCAAATGCACGATTAAATAAGAAAGCTAATAGCAATAGGAAGGGAATAACAATGTTTGAACCGTATCAAATACAACATTAATCTATTAGAAATTTCTAAAATTGTAAAAAGAACTACAGCAGCAACACGCAATCTGGCTTTTTTTGTCAAAGTATGAGAAATTTTCATGAATAGTATTCTAATACATTATTCTATAATGTTATAATTTAATTAAAGTATTCCAAAAATGAGTTGTACATGCCTCAATTAGTAATTCAACACGTGGGAAATGTGAACTTGGCTTTAAAGAACTTATTGGGAATTTATCTGTATGAAAAGTTATCTCATACATACATACATAGGTGAATTATCTGAAAAATTGCTGTAAATTTCAAGGGGCGCAGTAAATTATGAAAAGTACCACGGTAATTTACGAAAATTACTGAGGTAATTTTCAGTGTCCTGTCTCTACTCCTAGCACAAATTAGGTAGCGTGGTTTAGGGACCTCTGGCACTCAGTGTGTATTTTTCTTGTCATTGATTACTTTGCGGAGGCACTTGCAGGTTTCCTTCCCGCCATCTACGGCCGCCGGTGTCAGTAGTAGAAGTTAGCGTTTATAGTGAGAAGAAATGCGAATAATTTAAATTTCAGAGAACCATTGCACAATTAATATAAATACTAAAAAGTAGAAAATAACAATATGTAAAAATACTATATCATGGCCTATAAGTAAGCAATCCCTTACTTGTAGAAACCTAGTTTGAGTACAAGATATTCCACAAATCAATCTATTAAGCCTGAACATTTCCCAAGGGGTATTTATTGTAACTCTCGAATATCCTCTGCAACCTGAAGCAGCACATATGCATCTGACAAATCTAATATGTACAGTGAAATAAGCATATCCAGATAATACTATGAAAATATCTTAAGCCTCGGGTAGTAAAATCGGGGAGCAATAGCTCAGGCCTTGAGGGCAATAGTCCACACACAGTTGAGAATTGACGGTCCTAATATCAACTAAAAGTCTAGTATCTCCATGTTTTTGTGGGTTATCCATGCAGGGGATGCTCTTCCTGGCCAGATAGCCGGCTTGGAGTAATAAAATGAAGTTTTGTGGCATTTGAGGTCTGATACATAGTATTTGTCTGAAAAGACCAGAGTTGCATGAGAACAGCGTGGCAACTCCAACATGATAGCACACTTACTAGTTGCAGGTTGTGCTGCAGTTTTTGGTGATACCCATACGACTTTTATACTATATATCCTAGTGCTGCCACCTTTAAAACACTTTTGAAATTGAAATGTGAGCATGCTTTGCATTTCGACCAACCATAGCTCGCCATCACCTCCCCTTCTCCCCCCACTCAGTGGGATTTCCCAATAAGAGTCTTGCTTGAGGGCGAAGTCGCCCGTTTTCTATCTGGCTGCCACCGAGACTGCATCGAGGAGATTCTACCAAAGCCATCCTGACAATACCAAGACTTGACGGTACCTAGCCTACGGACTTGTTTGCATTTGTAATATAAATGTTCCTAAAACTGATGATATCAGGCCTGACCTCGTGGAAATTATGGATATCCGTGATTAGAAAACCACCTTTGTTATTTCCACAAAACTTTATTACGCTGGCACGATGCACGCTTCACCACACTGTGGCATACTCGTGCACATTTAGCGTTAGGTTGAATGGGAATATATAGCCTGGGCTTATACTGAGGAAAGGAGAGAGGGTGGGCGGGGAATAATAATAATAATAATGATTTTTATTCCAGATTAGATAAATACAATTATTATTTTTACAATGGTTTGTCTGGAATATAGGTGCCCCATTGGACAGTATCTCCATTTTGGGGTCACCGACTCGACCATCACAGATGAAATACAAAAACAAGAACATAGAATAAGTAGAATGGAGAGGGGATTTCCGTTAAGTTTAAAAATGAGTACCAAAGAGGCTATGGGTTTCTCGGAAGACTGCTAGGTGACTCCGATGGATGGGGGAAGGAGAGGGGTGGAGTGTTTAGAGGGGGTTTTTAGGGATGTGAGGGGGAGTTGCAAGGGGGGGGCAGGGTGTGAGAATAGGTGTATGGTGTAGGAGGATTTGGGGACCAAGCACTTTAAAAACCACCACGAGCACCCTCTTAACTCTTTAACTGCGCAAATAATCTGAAATATAGCTCTCCCCAAACGCAAACTTTTTTTCTAAATATTTGCGTAATTTTAAAATTTGTCACTTTTTATTTAAAGGAAAATTAGTTTTAAAATTTACAATGAGTAATTATCGTCTGATTTTACTGTTGAATATGAATTGTTGAACTTTTTTTTTACTAAAACCATAAACCATACTTCAAATCTCCAATAAACGATGGGAGCAGTTAAAGGGTGAAAGAGGAAAGGTTACCTCTAACAGAAAATATATATGTATGTTACACACACATTTTTAAAAAATCACAGTCATTAGTGTCTGACTAAAACTTTGCACAAACAAGTAAAAACTAATTCTTCCACCCCCTCCCCCCTTCCATCGGAGTCACCTAGCAGTCTTCCGAGAAACCTCTTTGGTACTCATTTTTAAACTTAACGGAAATCCCCTCCCCCTTCCATACCCACCCCCTCTCCTTTCCTCAGCATAAGCCCAGGCTATATATTCCCACCCAACCTACCGCTTAATGCACAGGAGTATGCCACAGTGTGGTGAAACGTGGGTCGTGCCAGCATAATATAGTTTTGTGGAAATAACTAAGGTGGTTTTCTCATCATGGATAAATGTTACTGTTGGAAGTCAATCCCATTTTAAGGCTGTTGTCATTTCATTTTATTCCAACTACCTGCCCTTTGTCAGTTCAATCAGGACGATGAATTCGCATTGATTTGCATCGCAATAGTCCCGACACTTAGATCACACTTCTTGTCTTTATTAATGCTGTTACTGAAATGATTAGCTGATAGGAGAGTGGTGAGTTGTTGTGAACAGATCTTTGGATTGGTGACTGCTGATGATGAATGGTTTTGGAAATGCTGCTCTATTAGTGCTCTATTAGTTTTAAATTTTATCTTGGATAAAGTTTATTTCAGACATGAATTTGAAAGCTCTATTGTTGAAGAAAAATACTGAGCATTATTGGTAGAAAAATCAAAAACTATAATTAGCATCTAAACTTTTTTATTCTGATTGCTACTTACATTGACATTTTATGCAGATTTGTTTTGAGTGGGGCATTTTTTTGTATGTAGTTTTTGGTTTATAAAATATGAAAAATTTAATGCAATGTGGCGGGGTGACAACTTTTATGGCTAAGGGAACTATTTTTGATTTTATATTTTTTTAAAGGAGTGTCTGATATATCTTTGTGCGCGGACAATGATGACCTCGCACCCAGTAGCCCTTTCATTGAGTCCAAGCCGAAAGAAAGTCCTTTAGAAATTGCTATGCAGCTTCTTCAGGTAGGTTGTTATTTCAGATTGTTTTCCTTTATTGAATGCCTTATGTACTCCTTTCCACTATTTGAACTAAAAATATTCTTATATTTAGAATATTACAGCTAGGAGGTATCCATACTATTTTAACATTACCAACAGCAAGGGGAATGTTGTGAGATTCTGCATCTTTAAACTTGCTTACAAACTAGGGGAAGATATTGTGGGGACATTCGACTTTTCAGAAGCCACAATCCCCTGTGTTCAGGTGAGTAATGATGATTACATTATCTATGGCAGTAATGTGATTTCATTTTAAAAATGTAATCAAAGGTAATCTAAGATTTATTCAAATGACTAGGACTACATACTTTAGTGGAAAATCTGATATATGTATATTAGTATTAACCAGATGCATACTCAATTGAAAGCTCTTCAAGTATTATTTCCATAAGAAGCCTATAACTATTGGGCCTCTTGATACCTCTGTAAGAGAAGACAAATCCTGGTCACCTCTACTATTGCATGCATTTAATATCGGAAAATCATTTTGGCGCTTAATTCAGCTTATTTACATTCAATAATATGCTTTTAAACTTTCCCTTGTGGACATCTTTTTCGTCTAGAATGGTTAATTACCTATGGCCTTATGACCTTACAAAAGGCCAGGATATCCCCAATGGGCAACCAGGTCCCAAATGCTAGTCATACATGGGGTACGGTGTCCTCATTGTCTTTGCACCTTCTGATAATCCAGTGTATCTTCAATTCCCCTGTTGTGGAGATGCTTTTTACTTAATAGTGGACAGTTAACAGCCCTGTCATTTTTCTCAATTTGCTTCTATCTAACAATTGATGCTTTCTTGCATTTCTGAAACTTGGTCCATCTGTGAACTATCTAGCTTCCCTCAGGCCTTATGCTGATTGCCAGATGTCAAGGTGTTGGTATGTAGCCACACCTTGATCTCAGACTTCAATACAGCTAGTGTAATTGGTACTGTTGGCTTTGGACCAATAGCAGTAAAGTGAGCTCCCCTTTTTGCTAGATCATCAGCAGTTTCATTTTTGGTGATACCTTCATGCCCTGGTACCCAGAAGAGTTCATATCTTCAGCTTCTCCCAACATTTCAGCTTCAGTCTTGGTTTACTAAATGGAGAGCTAAGAGCTTTCAATGCTGCTTGATTGTGGAAGTGTGTATAGGGCCTCAGGTTCCTATCTCTGATTAACATGTTACTTTACTTATTAACAACTAGTCTTATTCATTTATAACATTGCCTCTGTCTAATTTACCATTTTTTTTAGTTTTCAGTAACCCTTCAAAGTGAGGAAGAAATTGAAGCAAGTTGCCAGAAAATAACTCAGAAGTCCCCATGTATAGTTTCCTACAATAAATGTCATGAGTTTTGTATAAGCTTGAAATATACTCAACTTGTGCTACCAATTCCACTTCATGTGACACCAGACTTCACTTCTGATGTTGGTAAGAATATATATATGTTCTTATACATTTTGAAGGGTACCTGTACACAATTTTCATAGTTAATTGCAATTTTATTGCTTTGCATTATATAGACTTTTCAATTTTTTATTCCTGAAGTGTAATGATATTTTATAGTACTTAACTGTTATCGTGGAGCTGATAAGTTCAGTTGGTATAAATGTTACTGTATGTGCTGAATATTTCACTGTGATCTATATTTGTACCCAAATTTGAATAGGTATCTTCTTCACCTAAGTAATACTCATATCTTGTTTGACTAACTTTATTGCAATCCTTGTTGCATGTCTATTGCAGCCATTTCCAGCCTAGGGTGTGTGTACCCTGAGGGGTATGGCTTTGTTGGTGTAATAATATTCTAACAAGTGATTATTGTTGCCTTACGTTGGAAGCTAATTTATTTAATCTTCCTTATTATCAGCTCCACGTTGGGAAGCCATTTATGTAATATTCAAATAATAGTGGACTTCAATTATCTTTTGCCCTTGGTGTTGCTTTAACTTTCGAAAACTATCTCAGTTTCAGTTTTACTCCCACACTAAGAGTTTATTTTTTCAGTCAGTAGATCATGAGACTAAAAATTTATATATGCTTATTACACAGATTTATAAGGTGGTACATTCGATAATACCTTGCCCTACACATATCTTATCTTCAGTCTTCTTGGCTCATTTTAAAAGGCCATAGCACTCCTGTGCACACTTGAGCCATCACATTTAAAGAAAATTACCTCTGAAAATTACCTCAGTAATTTTCGTAAATGACCACGGTATTTTTCGTACTTTACCGCGTCCCTTGTAAATTACCGTAATTTTCTAGATAATTCACCCATGTTTGAGATCATTTTTCATTCAGACAAATTCCCAACATGTTCTTTTAAGCCAAGTTCACATTTCCTACTTGTTTAGTAATAAATTGAGGCATGTACAACTTATTTTTGGAATATTTTACTTAAATTATAACATTGTAAGAGTAATGCATTAGAATAGTCTTCTTGAAAATTTCTCATACTTTGACAAAAGAAAGCCAGATTGCGTGTTGCTCCCATAGTTCTTTTTACTATTTAAAAAATTTCTAATAGATTAATATTGCATTATGTATGGTTTAAAAATCGTTATTCCCATCCTATTGCTATTGTCTTTCTTATTTAACCATACATTAGCTGTTAAATGCTTAAAACAAAAAAATACTGTAAAATTACAGTAATTTTCGAAAATGACCGTAATTTACCGTGGTAATTTCCCTCAGATGAAAATTACCGTAATTTTCCCATCTCTAATTACATTACACACATTGATAATGCACTCACTTGTCACAGTATTCACTTTTCACTTTGTAGACAGAGAAACATAAAATATTTACATGCATTAACCAACGAAGTGGACACACAAGTACTACGGCAATTCCTTGCCGTGCTCCTCCTTGGTCAATCCATCCCTCACCGTGGTGGGTCTCCGTTACTATGTCTCACTCCCACAAGCTTGGTTTTAAAACTTCTCCACGGAACCCATCTTGACCGCGTGCATTATTACCTCTCACTCTCTCCAAATTTTTGTTTAAAACTCTCCCGTTACTATGTGTTGGTGGATTGGTATTATTGCTGTGCTTTTTTAATTGGCTGTTGTGTTATCCCTCCTCCTAATTTTTGTATAATCGCCACGAGTTCGTTCTAAACATGCCCAATATGGTGTACCTTTACGTCTCCTTCGATTTTTAACAAAAATACCCAAGCTGTTATGTTACAGTGGTTTATGGGTAATGTGAAAGACGATATTTACTTATATCATGGCTGGTTTCTTAAAGCATATTTTTATTGTTGCAGAAAAAGTTTAAGGATTACTATCTTAGGAAATGGGCTGCATGGTGAAAAAAATGTTGAGAACCTCTAGTCTATTGGTTTTTGATGTTGAACATATTTTATTATTTCAGTTTCCTTGAAATGGAGATTACATTTTGAATTTGTGACCACGTCACAGCCGAATATCTCCGAAACAGTGACTGATGACTCAACCAATGGTACAGTATGGCAGGGACCATCATCATTAGACATAGAAACTATGATTTGGAACCTACCCATCAAAATCTATCCGACCATGCCAGCAAATATTTCTCAAGTTTTCCAGTCTCAGAGTAAATGCAGTATTGTTATTTGATATTCCTCTTGAACATGAACCAAATATATTGTGATATTAATGCTGGGAAAAATGTTATGCCCTCACATCTTCCATCCTAGAATTTTTAAAATATGTATTCTGTAATTAATTTGTAAGGTAATTGTTAATAATTTAATTATTTTCTGTTTTACATGGATATGCCTTAATAAACATTTTTATACTAGCTCTTCTTTTAGTAAGAAATTGATTCTTCATCCAGAACTAATCAAAGGTATGACTGATGTTAAAGAACTTGAGTGTCAGCAGTGGTGCTATATATTGATATGCCTGCCTGCTTTGGTGAAGTATGTATTTCATTAAACCCACTTCACAGAATTGACAGGTTGCAGGTGTGATGATAATGCTTCATTTTTGCTAGCAGTCTTTTGTCTTATTTGCCTGTTCCAATGGGATGCTATGAGAATAAATACCAGAGCTCAAAACCACGTACATAGTACATTCTGCCCTATAAGCTGCTGCTGAGGGGTGTGGTGGGGGTTTTTGGGACACCAGCCGTGCGGAAAAGGAGATAGGAGAGGACAGAGGTGAATGGTATGTTAGTAATGTGTCATATGCATAGTCGTGTGCACAGTGGGTGCCATGGGTGCCGCGGTACCCCCAAAGAATTTAGGAGGGGCACCAAAATTTGGATGGAACAGAAAACTTGGGAGAAGGAGAGTCCTGCTAAATAGAACTGAAAATCCAATCAATCTAAAACTTTTTAAAGGTCTGATTTAATTTTTTGATCTGCAATAAGACTACTCAAACTATCATTATATGTGCTTCTTTGAAAGAGGGTAAGGAGCCCGATTGTGGGCGCGAAAAAACGAGAAGTAGTATATAGCACATTCCACATTTAGTTGACAGTATGGGGCTTATGGAGAACGCTGTTGCCAAGCTTCCGCTCCATAGGTGGCATCCTGACAACATAGGCAACCACTTATAACTCCGCGCCAAAATTATTTAGTTTCAAAGAAGTGTTTAAGTTTGAACATAATAAGACTCATAGGGATGAAATTTTGCTATTTAAAGGTTACATGAATTACTGGAATATAAAGTAAACTTTTTTTTTCAAAATCCCATATTTTTATAATACGTATATAAGCTGAAAAATGAAATGGAAATTTTTTAATTCTTAATGCTTCATTATAAGTTTCATTCACCTCGCGTGTCGATAATTTACAGCGTTATTAATGCCATGGGTTTGGAAAGTACAGATGTTTATGTAAATATGAAGGCTATGGATTTTTTTCTAGAATGCTGAGGAAATGTGGGGCATTGCCATGTCTGAATAAGGAATAACTTTCTGATAATGCCACGAGAGATTTGTGGGTGAGAAAAAATTATGTCAAAGGTCGCCAGTGGTGTCGACTCTCCCCTTTTGGCTTGAGGCACAAAATGGCTGGAAGGGGTCACGGTGGGGGACTTCAAAGGTTAGCGCTTCTGGGGCCCTTGAGTAAGGGAAATAAAAAATAATTCTCTTTTTGCTGCGTGTTCATCATATTTTGTAGAGTTATTTAGAACTTCTCATTTGAGAAAATCTTTTTTCCTGTTTTCTTATTATCATTAATTTTAATGTCATGATAATATATACCACACCCCGTAAACTTCCCGTTCCCTTGCCACGACTGCTATGTCCAAATCATCCTTCATGGTTTATCCAGACTGGATCACTGGACGCTGTCTCTCCCTCCTCCTTTCGAGGTTCCCCCACTACTTGCGCCCCCCATAAGCATCTTGAGCCACGTCTCTATCCCCGTTCATTGTCCCATGACTACCCAGGCCTGACGCCAATTGCCATGGTCCTTTTACTTATCTTGCCTTAGTCTAAAACCTCCCATCTTTCAGAGCCTGAGACGGGAATCGGAGGAATGGATTGGACTGTATTTGGCATTACGTGGTGGAACAGCATTTCAGTAATTAAATTAAACTGCAGTAGTTGTTCTGTCCACTAATATTTAATGTACAATAATACACAACGCGTGTATCAACGCTTAGGGCGTCATCATCAGGTATGTCATCATGCCTGATGATGACGCCCTAAGCGTTGAAACAAGTGTTCTGTATTATTGTGCATTAAATGTTAGTGGACAGTACAACTACTGCAGTTTAATTTAACTACGGGGGAATAGACGCTGCGTGTGACCTGGAGCAGCAACTTAAATCCCCGTAGGCTACCCCAGACCCAACCTCCCTCCCAAATATTTGAGGGTACCATAATTCTGGGAAGTAGGATAAGACTCCAAGCAATCCAAACAAACAAGGAAATGCCAAAATATCCGTCTACCCACCTCCGAAATTCCATTCTTGAAAATGATTCCAGCATGAAACATTTTCGGTTATGCTCAATTACTTATTACCAATTGTAATTGTCTTTCGATTCAGTGATTTACCAACAAACTTATTTATTATTTTGATTCAGTGATCAAGCAACAAACTTCTTTATTAGGTGTTTTTATTTCTTTATCATGCCAAGCCATGTTTATCTGTCCAACATTGATCCACGTCTCGTGTCTGTGCACACTATCTCCCTTCACTCACGGTATACTCACATATATTTTTTCAACAGTCTTAAATTATGATGAAGCCAACGAATAATATCGTCTCTTTCAATAACCATGCTTCGTCTGCCCCTATGTTGTATACGAAGCCTATGTCAATAGGAAGACGGTATTACGTGGTCCTCTTGAAATTAGGAAGATCCTTTTGTATATCTACGGAGTTTAGAATGGTTTTTAGAGTTGGAGGAATATTTTTCATGAATGATTCATGAACTTTCCTGCGAACTCCCGATCTTACGAAATCATCATGCATCACTGATCTCGCATTCTTATATGGTTGTTTATTTATTTTTTTTTCGTTTTCAAAGGAGTAACCAATGCACCGCAGGATGCTTCCTTTCTTACCCAGTAGATAGATATTAGACTGTGAGCACCCAGTGTCTTTTGAAGTTTCTTTGCAGGCTTCAGCAACATTGAGCGATAGGACCCCACTAATCTGACCTCGGATGGTCAGACTCCTTGCATAGTCCGACCGTGCCGTCGCTTATCGGTGTTGTCTACGCTAACAGACATTTTGTGGATACAAAAATGGAGGAACATCGCAGCAAAATTGGGATTGTCGTCTGCAAAGCAAAAGAACATTACAGACTTTTTTCGAACAGCGCAAGAACATTAAATCTACAGTATAGTATTTCACGTAATACCATTGGTAAAGGTATCTGTTCCTTTGCTTCATACGCTTGAATCCTGCATTTCCAAAAATGTAGTAAGTGCCAAAAACGAAAGTTTTTCAGCAAAAAGAGAAAAACTCATTTCTGTGGAAAACAAATTTATTTACAATCTAAGAAAATTATATTTAGTTCTTTGTGGCATTACAATACAAATATTTGCCGGCCTCGGTGGCGGCGGGGTTACATCCTCGCCTGCTAACCCAAAGGTCGCGGGTTCGAATCCCGCCTGGGGAGGATTTTTCACTTCCCAGGGCATGGTTGTGTGTGCTCGTCTATTGTTAATGTTGTTAATACCCCGATGTAAAGGCCAATGAGTGCTGTTTTCGGTGGTGATGGAAAATAAAATAAAAAATATATATATTGGGATATACAATGTATATTTTTGATTTTGATAAAAAAATATTTTATCATTTGTGCAATTTCAAAATGTTATATATGCCACCTAATGTGCAAGTTAAAACATTTTAACAGCTATGCAAGTCCATCACGTTCAACAAATCACACAAAAGTTCATTCTTCAAGGTGGAGTTTTCAGTAAGATTGCTTCAAAAAATGTTCCTGACTTTGGATCTAAGTAAGGAATCATTTCTCTGAGGTCTGATTTCTTCTTCTCGGGAAGCCCAAAGCGAGAACGTTTTTCAGGCAAAACAGTATCCTTGAAATCATCCATAGAGACACCATGTTTTAGTATGTATATTGATTCCTTCACTCCATCCACCCAAGTCAGTAAAACCTTTAGCCTCTTGTACTTTACTGAATTCTGAAGCTGTAATGCGAAGCTTTGCTGAAGATGAAATTCCAAGCTTCTTGGCGTTTATAGAAATGCCTGAGCTATTGCTTTGAAATCATAGAACTCCTCAAAAATATGCGAATGAAGGGAATTTTGTTGGCTGCGCTAGTTTTAGCTGCAGCTATATCCTTTACAGTATATTCTTGACACACTTTTTGAACTTTTATACAAAGGCAAAATCTCAATCGCACCTAAAAAAGTGTGGCCTTTTACTGGGAACTAGTGAACAATTTCTGAAAAATATTCCTTGGCTATGAGGGTAAGATATATTGCCAACATAAAATGATTCTTTTTCCCATGCAATTGTATGACCAGCAGATAAGTATCATCTCCCATGTAGATTAGCCATAGTTATATATTTGTATACACAAGATGAAGTTTCTTTTATAAGATCTCGGACCATGAGCACACACAGAAGTTTCCAGTTACACAAATGTATGCCTAAATTACAGTATGCAGCTTCTTAGGAATAGTATCTCTGAGTGGGTTAGTTAAGGGATATGCATCTGCTGCTGTCAAAAGTTATAACGTAAGCATCTGAATCTCTATAATTCTTTTTATTGTTACCCATATCAATAAAAGCAGCTTCCACTTTTCAGTGATGTTAGTTCTTGTTCTACCTTTGCTCATGCATCTCCAGCCTTTATTTTTATGGCAAGTGAAACGAAAGTGTCAACTTTTGGAGCTTGAAAATTGATATTAAATTTAGATAAAAATATCTCGTGGTACCACTGTCTGGATACTGGAGGCTTTCCTATGTGGTTGGGTGCATATTCAGCTAGGAAGTGTCTGTCCATCCTACTGACGTTGAGATCTGGTGATAAATAGTTTGAATTTTTATTTCTTGAATAATGGCTCTCATTAGTAGGAAAGCTCTTAATCTGCTGAATTATTTTATCACTCCATTCTATGTTCTCAGCATTTTTTCTTGCACCACCTCTTTTATCTGAACCTGGCATGTCACCTTTAAGGATTTTTTTCTCCACAAAACTGAACTCATCTTAGTGTAACACCAAAAGTGTCACAAAAAGTCTTTAGACAAACCCTTACCTTCCATGTAGTAGTAAGAAATAGGCAAAAGAATGCTGCCTTCGACTTTCACTGGGATGATCATATTTTACATATCTTTGTCTTTTTATCAATTGGGGATGAATGAGTCACAGTTAAGTACTGTTGCTGCTCGTTGCAGTAATCCAACTTGAAAGATTCTTCAAAAAGTTGTTAGCAATACTCCAAACTTATTGCTTTTCATGAAAAAGCACATTTTTATGTTGGCTGGTACAAAACACCAAATTTTAGCTTTGGCTGTTTTTTTTCTTAGAAGAAGAGTGACGATAGAGAAAAGATCAAGAGATGAAAGCTTTACATTCTGCATTAATTTAAAAGTATTAAACTTCCCATAAGTTGGATACTTGTAACTACGACAACTTTAGTGAAAAAACATATTGCTAACTAGGTAGTTGGGTAGGCTATAGATGCTAAGCCTAAAAAATCATATAACTTACCTCAGACTGTGATATTAGTAGTCATGATAAAGACAAACTTTGTACTTTTCTACAAAATGTTTACAACCCTCGAGTTAAGAATGGCAGGAGCCAGTCACCCAGCCAGCAGAGCAGATATTCTTTACAGAAATGAAAGGAAAAATATATCGCGAGAGAAATTAAAGGGAAAAAATAGGGAGAAAATATCGCTAGAGAAATTATAGGGTAAGAATATCCCTAACTTTTCAGTTTGCAGAGAGCCCATAAGATCACTCGAATCTATTGCTAATAATACAGTGAATTTACTATGAAATTATATTCGCGGAGGACTTAGGCAGTTTGAGAGATAGTTGATTTTTTTTGTTCCACCATGCAAGGAACAGATTTTAACATATCTTGAGTTAGAGGCTCTAAATGAGTGAACTTCCCTGGAAGTTACAACTTATATGCGTATTTAATTGTCAAGGTTGCTGTTTTTTCACATTTCCATGGGGAAAATTGCATATTAAAGATGAGCAATATTATTCTGTTACGAAGAGGTGTTACTTCAAGATGTACCTACCAAGGAACGTTGTCAATTCTGTACTTCTGATCATCCGATTTTGTACAGGTACTATGGGTGAATATATTTTAGAATACTGTTTTCTTCCCTATTAGTTCCATGTATGTAACGTCACCCTTTTCTTTCATCCATTCTAATTTTCCTTCATCACTATAATTAATTATCATTCATTCATTTGAATTATCTACAATGTTACAAAAATTAACTTGGTTATATTCCATGCAGCTTTCCTTACAATTTGACCGGTTTCAACCATTTCAGATCATTATCAAGTGTTAAAACCATGTCATGTCTTCATTCCACCAAGTGAACTCACTATACATTGATTTGATACGTAATCTACGTTTTGATTCACGATAACATCAATTGGAGATTTTTCGCAAATGCACACAAGTGTTCGCAACTATGTAGAAAGGGGAAATCAGTTCTTTGCATTACATCCACTAACTTGAGTGATTCCGTGGCCGAGTGGGTTAAGGCGCTGGGTAGGAGAGTGCGAGTTAGGTTCTAGGGTTCGCATCTCTCCTACGGCATTTTTTTTTCAGTCGAATATCAGCCGTAGATCCAAACCAGCCACGGACATTGCATTTTATCTGGTTTGAGATGCAAAGAAACGGATTTCTTCCACTTTCTCACGTGTAAGAACTGTTTTTACATGAGATGGCTTCCGTGTTATACACTGCCTATAGTGTAAGTTCTTCCTATGTCCGCAACCTTAGAGTAAGTATATACATACTTACTTACTCTATGCCGCTACGTAGTGCCCTTTCGCTGTTAGAGAAATGATTGCTGTCGTATTTCGGAAATCTTTACCATTTCTTTCTCCAGCTTTTCTCAGACTTGTTACTGACATATACAGAAATCATTTCCTTTCTGTATATGATTTCTCCATTATATATAGAAAGTTAGTGTATTTTGGTCCTATTTAGTACATTGTACTGGCTGGGTAAACTGACCCTGACACGTACACCTGAACCAGATAGATCAAAGAGCAGTTGGGGCTATTCAAGTATAACATTAGGTAATTGTGGCCAATTCTTATCCTCCAAACTCCCTCCATGTGAGGCAGTGTGGGATTTTTGTTAACCTTTCCCCTCCCCTTCTCTTTCCCTTTCCCCTCAATCTTCATGTACCTACTGTATTTGCGCATGAACCACACATTCTCGAGTAAGATCCACACTGTATTTCTTATGAAAAAATTTCATATTCTATGTAATTATACATGAAGCGTGAGAACTTGAAATAAAACATTGATGTGATTAGCCCTAGGGGAGAATGTCTGCTTTATTTTGGCACATTATACAGTTAAGCATGTGATACAAGCATCGACACGGTTAAGATTTCATAATTTTTTTAAGCATACACAGAGATCAACTTCTCCATGAACAATCTTTAGTGCAATTTTGTTTACCTACGGTCACAAGTACCGAAGGGTTTTGTTTGAGCTGTGAGGCAATGTGGGTCAGAGACTTCATAATGGCAACAGGTTGTGGGAAAACTGTCGAGGAGGGAAAATAAATGCAATTTGCAGTGATTCTAAATATTTTTGTTCCTACGATATTTCCAAAATTAATACAAATGCAATCTAATGAGTAACACAACAATCTCACCAATGTCCCTTCCTTCCCAAAACAATTAATGTTATATTTGAACTTTCTATGAACCATTTGACTCCAATGGGGAGGAAGGCAATATGAAACCACATCCATTATTTATCCCATGTATACATATTAGATATTGAATCTTGGCAACTACTGAACATTTTTCATGAGGGTAGGTTTAGTGCCCAGCAGCAAGGGAGGCAAGCACTCTGTGGTCATCATCCCACAAAATCCTTGCACAATTCAGCATTGAATAATGCAGAATATAACTACAAGACAGCAACAATGTGGAATTGAAAGGCAAGGACATTCCCAAAGGTAGTGCAGATCACCCAGATCAAATGTAAATTTTCAAAATCATATTCTGAAGAATATATCAATACAAGTAAATACTAATGTCTAATTAATTTTATTCCTCACCCTGTGACATATAACATCCACGTGTAGCTTTGAGTTAGGTTAGTGGTTCTGGTATCATATCATGTAAATCTCCATCACTATTCATTCCCTGGGGGAATTTCATTTCCATGGGGAAAATTGCATATTAAAGATGAGCAATATTATTCTGTTACGAAGAGGTGTTACTTCAAGATGCACCTACCAAGGAACGTTGTCAATTCTGTACTCCTGATCATCCGATTTTGTACAGGTACTATGGGTGAATATATTTTAGAATACTGTTTTCTTCCCCATTAGTTCCTTAAATGTTGCTTACATTTTATTCTTATGCAAATCGCCCCAGTGCAACAACTACACAGTTGATGGCCCTTGCCAACCATAGTGAATCTAACCTTTGCGCAGACAAGAATAGCTTAAGAGAAAAGATCCTCCTTGTCTGAAGTATCTTCCCAAGCTGGTTGTGCAATGGTTATTATCAGCTAATCAAAACAATGCTAGTAGGATTTACAGATGACATTACACTAAAAACGCAGGTATGCACTATTCCAACTGACCTTGTTAACTACATATTGATGAACAACTTTCCCCACTGTACCACATTATTCTCAGTTGACAAGCTTGAAGCTACCTCTTATTCCCCCATGATGTTTATCGCTCAATTAATTTCCTCAGTATTTTAATTAGAAGTGTGGTAAAAAAAGGCCAACCTTATTTCATTCGACTGGACTAGCCAACCAACGACCATTGCCACTATTCTCAGCCATTTTTTCCTCATATTCAGGACTAACTCCCTATAATAAGGTGCCAATTCATGCACAGGTTTCAAATTAGGTACTTATCCAGTTGACCTCCACTTTTGAGAAGAGTGTGCTCTTGCTAACAAAAACTTAGAATAAAATTAAAAGACTGATTAATGACTAGTGAGATATCAAAGCTGGAGAAGAGAGAAAAACCTAGAAATAATACCTTGAAAGAGGCCAACGATTTTAAATCAAATTAAAGAGCCACATCAACATAAAATAAAACTTCAAGTATATTTCTTTTGTGTTTACTACGATCAAGATATTATATGGACACAGCCCACAAACGCTCTAACATGTTTGGATTATTATTATTTGGCATTAAATACCAAACACATTACTCATGGAAAGAAAATACGTAATTGTAAATCTTTAACTCTTAAATATCTTTTAATTTAAAGAACCTAACAGAAAAAAACTCATGGAACAACCTCAAACAAAACCAATTTAGGCGGCACCTATGGCCATGGTGCAGAAAAGATGATCAAAAGTTCATTTCGTAATCGGTGGACCACCACTCTGAAAAAAGAGCAAAGTTTGTTAGAGATAGGCTGGCATCAGGATTCAAACACAAAATAACTATATAGAACCATTTCACTGCCACGCAGCACAGGGTTAATAATATGCACATTATTAAAATGTTGTATATATTATTAACTCTGTGCTGTATGGGTGCAATGTGACATCAGAGACATAGATCAATTGCGGCTTACATTAATGTATTCAATTTCGAGATCTGAAAGAGGTTGTCGCTGATATTTCTTAGGCAGCTGCCAGTCCTCAAGAATTGGTTTCGGTGGCGCAGTTAACCGAGCTTTAGCAGAATCACTAGGTGCTGGTGCTGCTTGTGATGCCCTTAAGTCTAAAATTACAAATAAAAGCAGGCAAATAGCAACGTAAACTTATTGCACAGCTCATCAACATTTACTATCAATCAATAAAACCTCTTTCGCTAAGTAGAAAAAATTTCATCGATTCCGCTAACAATGACGTTTAGCCCAAGATTTCTATTTTAGAAAACAGAAAATTAATAATGCTGACTGATACTCCAGAATAGCAGTTAATTACCAAGTATCCACCATCAATTTCCTTACCATTTCCAGTTATTCCGCCTTTACGAAATTTAATGAGAGGTATATGCGGTCTCACGGACTGAAATTAGAAGAAAGCGACGCATAAGAATAAAATGTATACATCAAATGACATTGATTTATAAGACAAAATGATACATTAACAACTCTTAACAGCTGGTAATTACTTACCAGCCAAGCCCGTGCCGTTGCCATCGCTGCCATACTTGAATCAGCTGGTTAGGCCCTCTATGCAATGTTTTCCGCAACGTAAATACCGTTTGGCGCTATATTCGAACTTAACTAAAAAAGAAATAAAAATAGTTGTAGAGGACGATACCATGAAGGGGCATTCATCCCATGGTGCCGAAAGAGACAAGAGTCGATCCTGAGGACATAGCAATCATACCAGCTGGAAATAACATCCCTTTAAGACAGGTAATTTGGAGGGAAAATATTGAATTTATCATAGAAAAGTATTTTTAAAAATTATTATTTTAAAATAATAATTTATTAGTTTCGTTTCATCATGGTAGATGAAATTGAAACAAGTCAAAAAAATACAATACAATAATTCAGATATGGTACACAGATAATACATAGGCATTTGATATGAATAAGTATAAAATACAATATAAAAGTTTCCTTATGCAAATCATCCTTTAGAAATTCTCACACTGTATAGTAAGTAGGCTTTACAAATTATAAATATCTCCCTGACTTTCACTTTTAAAATATTCATGGAGTTATGGTCTTAATGTTATTGAGTAAAAGCAATAAAGGGTACTTCTTTTCGAACTCCTGGCAGATCCATTTTCATATGCACGAAAATACTTACCCTGCAGTTTGTTTATTAAGTTAGCATTAAGATACACAACATACATATCAAATGACAAGAAAAAAGTATAGGTATACAAGGAATATGATAAAAAGAAAATGGAAGTCGTATTTTCATGAGATTAGGAACCATCCAAAAATGAGCATGTTTCCATTACTAGCATTGCGCGGGTAGAGAGTTACCGTCGTAGAAATGTCAGTAGTGGAAACGGGGCCTTAGGCTATAAAATTCTTCATTTATTAGAAATGTCTTCAGGGACTTATTGAATTGTGTGATTGGGGATATACTTTTTATATCCAGAGGAAGTCTGTTATATATGATGGAGGCCTTATGATGGGGGCCTTTTTGGCTTTTTGACTGGTTATAATCCAGGATATGGATGTCCATTTTGTGTCTGGTGTTGTACCTAGTGGTGGAAGTCACTATTTGCTGGGAACAGATCTATAGGTACTGCATAGTGAAAACTGCACAGTTTAAAATGAACAGAGATGGAAGGGTTAAGATTCCTAATGTTTTGAATAGAGGCTGTCCAGGACTGCGATAGGGAACCCGACACACAGCTTTCAAAGCTTGCTTTTGGAGTGAGAAAGCTTTGGTAGCATAGGATGAGTTTCCCCAGAAGATGATGCCATAAGTTAAGTGGGATTCTATTTGGGCTGAGTACAGGAGCTTCAGGGTATTGATAGACACAATATCCTGCATCCTATGGATAATGAATATGCCCATGGATAATTTCTTATTAATGTTGTTTATGTGTAGACTCCAATCGAAATTTTCTGTCAGATGAAAGCCAAGAAATTTTAGAGAGGAAGACCTGGCCATTGATGAATTCCTCATTTTAATGAGAGTGTTTTCGTCAGGAACAGACCACTTTGTATGAAATTGTAGGTATACTGTTTTGATATTATTTATCAAGAGAAGTTTAGAGTCATATCATTGGACCATTTTTTCAACTGATAGATTTGAATTTAAACAAGATCTCTTAAACTGGCAGATTTGAGCAAGCAGGATGTGTCATCTGCATATAACACAGATTTGCCACGAGTTAGATGAATGGGGAGACTGTTTACAAAGATTATGAATAATAGGGGCCCCAAGATGGATCCTTGTACTTGTTACAGTTGATCCTTAGACAGTTAGTACTTGGAGACACTTTACAGTGGTAAAGTATTGAATAGCACTGTATTTGAGGATGTAGACATAGTAAATGAAGATGAAAAAGCACACCCTGTATTAAGATTAGTGAAGCTGCAGTTAAGGACCTAGGGAATTGGAAAGTCACTGATATTGAAATACCAAGAGTTACATAAATACAAGCAGGAGTGGGGACAGGCATCTTATACTGAGACATAAATGCAACCTTCCGAAAGCCAATGGACTTTAAAAAGAACAGAGTTATCCCTATCTCCATGATAAAATGAATTGAGAGATAAAAATTATTTAAGAAAATCTTGCCGCCAGTAGTGGAGGGCAGAGGGAGCAGTCTGCACCAGATGACACTTTTTTCAGGTTGATATTTTTGTCATTAATATTTAATAACTTTTTCAACAATAAGAATAGAAAAATTATTTATGTATTTATCAAGAGCTAACTATTTCAAAACTATGTGAGCCATTGAAAAATTTCTCAAGGTCCCTATTTTGATCATATAAGTAATCCGAAGATTCTCACAAAATTGAGTGGAATTTCTACATGATGGCATAAAAAATTTGCATGTTTTTTCATTTCATCTTGTTCATATAAAATATTGTTGTCAGTTATTATAGCCACGTAGCAATTGACAGACTGCCCCACGCAGTACAAACTAGCCACACCACTGCTTGCTGCACAAGTTTTAAAAAATTGACAAGAGCTATAACAGAGAGAAGGATAGAACGAAAATGGAAGAAATTCTAGATAAAAACCAATTTCGTTTCAGAAAAAAAGGAGAGGGAGAATAGAGGCCATTTACGCCTTAAGACCTCATAGAGAAGAGGTTGCAAAGAGAACAGCTAATAATCTTTTGCTTCACCAACCAGCAGAAAGTATTTGACAGCAGGTCTATTATATGTAATAAGAAAGGAATAATGTGCAGACTATGCAAGGAACAGTTGGCAGTGCTTCAATACAACTCAAATGCTGAAGAAGCTGGAGTAAAGAAAAGAGAATGGCACCAACGTCAACATTTATCTTCAATATTTATACTGAAAGTGCCATTATTGAAAAAAGAGAATTGAAAACAAGAACATATGTCCATTGAGATAAGATTAGCTACACTTTGCTGATAACGCAGCAATTTTGGCAGAGAAGGAAAAAGATCCAACAAGACTGCTGAATTGTATGGAAGGAACTATAAAGATTAACGGACAGAAAACCATACAAGCAGTTAGTGGAAAAAATGAAGAAGACAAAGTCAACATGAGACTTAGATAGCAAACACTGGAACAAGTGGAAAAATTTTGCACTCCAAGGAGCAGGGCTTAATTTCTAAGTTTAGAAGTACTGGAGCTCCGAAGCATCTGGTGATCTGAAGTTTAGGGGGATGGAATAACTCCCCCCCCCCCCCCCCCCCCCCCCAGCTACACTGAATAGGCTGAGCTCCGCTCCAGTACTGCAAGAGGAACCACTCAGGCTGAAATTAAGCCCAGCTTGGAAGTTGTCATCATTGATGATAAAAGCAGGACAATATATGTTTATATGTAGTGATGCCAGTAACCCAAGCAAAGAAGGCAAATAAAAGTAGACTTACAGCTAGCTACATAAGCATGGAGGTAAGGAAGAACTTAACTAAAACACGTAAAAAGCTCTATTAAAAAATCCATATGCTCATAGCCTCTTGCATGGCAGTGAAGCTTGAATAATTCCAGTAGTAGAACAGAAATACTTGAAGAAATAGAAATCAGGTGTAATGAAAGATCAAATGGACCAACAGAATCATCAATGAACAAGTCCAAAAAAGAGTAGGGGATAAAAAATGTTCAATGAAAAACCTGATGAGTAGCATGGACAACCTTATTCAATGCATTCTGGCATGAAGCAAATGAGTTAGTGAGAATATGAGATGCTATAATAAGAAATCATGAAGCAGTTAGATGAAAGAATAATGCCCAGAACATTTGGAGGCAATCAATATTCAGAATAATGACTGCCAATGATAAACACCAAACTGCATTTCCAGTGGATTTTTTTTATCTACTTGCTGCTAATAAGTCCAGTGCCGTCCCTAGAGTAGTGCGACAGGTGCTGCTGCACTGGGCCCCGTGCCTACGGGGGCCCCGCCCGGGCTTGCCTCTTTCAGATGGCGCGGGGAAACCCACCTATTACCCGAAGTTACCTACTACTTAAGAGCACATGTAAATTTCTTAACACTATTAGCCAGTTTGTCAGTTAATTTCCTTCTTTCCATGAAATATACTAAAAAGATGCTACTTTATCAATAAGGGGAAGCTAAGTTGGGGGGCCCCCCGGCTATCATTTACACAGGGCCCCTCAATCCCCAGGGACGGCCCTGAATAAGTCTTCTCAAAACCAACAGAACCCATACTGGGATTACCCATAGTCACACTGGTTAAGATATAACAAACTCACCACCTATTTCAATGGGAAGCAGTGCGTCACCCCCTTACCAAAACTTATCACATGGACATGTGTGCCTCATAATCAAAATCAACAAAATCTTATAGCAAGGAATACGTTTGGTATAAATTTTGGTGAACACAAAATGATTATGTACGCCCCTAACATTTCCTGATGATTGGTTTCCACTAAATTCTGCTGATCCTTATCAATATAGCCTCCTATCTATATACATACAATCTTTAGATCAAAGTTTGCCATTCCTAAAGTAGTTGATGCATTGTTGTGTTGAAAGTATTTTACAAATGCGCAAGGTTTGCATAATAAGTGAGGTGAATTTGGTTCCGATATTTCTGTTGAAAGTGGGTGAAAATCGCGTAAACGCTGGCGAGACGGAGGCTCACCTTTACCGAACTACCCATTGCATTCGCAACTACTAAGTCCATTATCATCCGTCAAGTTAAAGATCGAAAGATATTTTGCAAGGTAAATAAAACTAAGAACACTCTCATAAAAATAAATCAACAATCATACTTTACTGCCCAATATGTCAAGCCTGTACACAACAATCCTTCCATAGAAATCCGTACTTTGATTAAACACAAATTTGATTTCTTTAGCAGTTCGAGGAGTTTTTAGAGCAAAATTTTGCAACGAGTTTACATCCTCAGGATAAAAGTTCTCTACGGTGGAGAATGATTCATCATCGTCCTTGAGCTCCAATGCACAATTTACTCCAACGAAACCACCTTGGAATTGAATTTCAAAGGCACTAATGTGTGCACGATGCTCGAGTCCAATCGAAATCCACTGCGGTGACCCCTGCGGATGAAATCCTTGAATGATCGAATGGAACGTTCGCACGATTAAAACCCTCTATATCATACAGCCATTTACATTACCTGGTCAGAATTCCAACAGGTATCATCATTTCCGTCGAATAAATGTTTTTTACCGTAGGACTTGATATCTCTGTTGAGAACAGAACTTATACTGAAAAAGGAGCCAAATACTTTTAGAAAGTTACCTTAACGGATATGCATCATCACACATACGATGTATATAATAACCTACCGACATTGGTAACCACATTCATTAAGAATTGACATAATATTTATCTTTGTGTTTTGCACATGAATATGTTTTGAAGAAGGCACTACTCATTTTCGCTCATTTTCGCTCTTCTACTTTCAGCGGAAGTTGAATCGTTAAGCCGGAAGTGGGATGTCTCCAATAGGACCGCGCAGTTTGCATGCTTTGCCGATAATAAATGAGAAATGTTTCTTGTTACCGAAAGTGACTAATCATATTTTCTTGCTCAAGATCGGTAGTGGCGAGGGCATTGAAGAATGAAGTATTTTATCTCGAGCATATAGTGCTTATAGGGAATACTTAGGCATGGTTCGAGTATTGAATCAATGATGATGTTTCAATAATCAAGAAGCGTGATTTTCTTTGTAGGATGGTCTTAACAAGGTATGGAATTGGCAATGTACTTGTTACCATAATGTGATGCCCTAGGACTCCATGAGGTGGTCTAACCTTGCATATATTCTCATAGTCGCTTGACAGTATACTCGGCACGAATCAGCGCTTCAGGAAGGGTGTGAGACAGACGGATGCAGTGGATAAAAGTGAGGAGAGAAGTTCATCACCGGATTTACCCTGCTCTTAACGAAACACGTCTAAGGGACTAAAGGGTAACAACCCAGTCAGCGAATGGATTTCTCTACCTGAAGTACTCTATCCATGACACCCAAGCAGAGATGTACGTAACCACTAAAGGTATTTTCGCCACCGCCGAGATTCGAGCTCAGTCTCGGCATATGAGGCCAGTACCCTAGCCACCGCACTAATCGGGCCCTAAAGCATGTATTCTCAATTTTAATCGGTTTATTTGTACTTACCTTTAACACTGGAGCTATTCCAAGCTCATATACCAACATGACACACTCTTTACTCCCGTACCCCCGGGGGTACGGGCCCGTCTCGGGCTACCAAATTCCGACTCCCCATCGCACTATCAGGTATTTTATCACAGGAATTCTCTTTTCTGCTAGCAGCTTACAAACTTCATTTACATTTTCTGTGTTCACTTTTTGGCATAATACCTAGATAACCTCTAAATAAATTGGGTCAACTTTTCTCTCAAGTTATATTATTCTGGTGTGTATCTACTTAAACTACCTTCTGTAATATTTTGTGCTGAATCCTGCCTCTGTACCTCATCCTCATTTCAGTTAGTTACTTATTGTGTATAGCCTCACTCCCATAATCTGATATCTCCTTCCACTGTACACAACTCCCAGCAGGTTTCATTTTTTTCCTTTTATTTCCCTGCTCTCAGCTTGGTAAATGTCCCTTGGCACTCTCTCCATATTTCTCCATTCACTTTATTTTCTGCTGCTTGTCTTTGGTGGAGTTTAAGGATTTTGCATGATAATGACCATGAATTCCTTGCCTGCCCCACCACTGGGCACTTACTGATTACATACTAGGATTCAGTTGCCATTATAATATTATAGTTACCACTGTCCAAAATAGTCACAACTTGCCACTTTAATGGAAAATGAAAGAAAACATTTGGTATTTCCACATGATTTAATAGTCCTATTCAATCATGTGGAAATACAAAGTGTTTTCTTTCATTTTTCTATTAACTTCCATGAAGTAGAACCTGCAACCTTTGGTCATAATAATGAAATGTATTTACTCCTTTGTGCATTAGAATTTAGAGCACACACAAAATCTTATGCATTACAAACAATTTGTGGAGGACACTTTATCTTATGGGAAGGCTGTTCCATTCCATTGTGTGGGTGGCTGTGCCATTCTTACTCTATGTGTCTTTGATGACTTTGAAGTGCTAACTGGAGAAGGAAATTAGTTTTCTCTCCAATATTGCCCGTCTAGAACAAACTCTTTCTAAACTTGGGTGAAACAAATGACAAAATTCAACATAACACAAGTATTTTCAATGAATAACTAAACCAGCCATGTATTTCACACAAAACCAACCAAATTACAAACAAGTTACCAACAGATCGAGGGCCAGGTGACCGTTATGCGAGCTTCCACTTAGAAATGAAAAAGTTATACAATTGCGAGAAGTTGAGCTCTCTCTAAGTAAATAGGCTGAATGCCGCAGGTTCACCACAATGTTTCCTGGTTGGCGTCTCAACTTGAACAGAGGGCATTCTCAGAGGTGAATCAGCTGAGGAGGTGGTTTGTCAACAAGATCGAGATGGAATGGGTTAGCTTAGAATATAGGCAATTGGTAGTCTTGGAGGGGAGGAAATAATGGGATGGGTAATAGATAGGGTGGAAGTTTTCAATTGAAGCAACAAGAACAGTTTTCTGACTCTGGCCGCAGGATCACAGCCTTTGTGCCTTGGTCAGAATGACTGGATTTCTGGAATCGTTCATCCTCCTGGGGCTATATAAACGATGGAGGACCTGGCGAGGGAAAGGCACGGTGGAAGTTGTGGCAGAAGTCGTTGCATTTTGTAGTCATAGGCATTTTGGCTGTCATTGGTACCATGTCATTAGTGAGCATGGTGGGATTTGCCTTGAGCAAGTCCGCAGGGTAAACAGTCCACAGAGGGGAATTTAGAGAAAAAAAGGGGGGAGCATAAAAAATGCCACAACTTGTTTCACCTCTGCTTCTCAGAAATAAAACCTCTTTCTCTCCTATATCCAATTGTCAACCCACTCTGCCACTTTTGCTTTCGAAGGGAAGGTTTAATCCCCAACCTACTACTTGATTTGTAAAATTTCCTCACCTGATGATGGCATATCATGCCGAAACCTAGGTCACGATAAATTATATTTTCACATGTGGTAGACTTACATATTATGTAGTTCTTTTTTTGTTTCCTCCATTACCACATGCATGTTAATATCCACTCTTGAGAACAATTTGCCATGAAGTCACTTCAACTTTGGGGTGCATTTTATTTGAGCAAATAAACATTGTACTTGAGAGGCAACATTAATGTTGCCCCTCAGGTACAAATATAGTAGATTAGATTGCAAGGGTGAGCGAGGGCTTTGTGGAGACCTCCTGGCACTCACAACCTGTTGGTCCATTGTGCCATCCCACATTTAACCTGCCTGCCACTTGCAGACATGGGACAAGAGCACCACGGTAGGGGGAATGAAGGAGGGGCCTCCCCCAACCTTCCCAGTCTGGGTCTACCCGGTGTAAGTCTGGAGGAGTGTCACTTCTCTATCCACCCCGGTAGAGGTATGGGGGAGGGCTGACCCTCCAACCCCCGTCCGGGCCCAACGTCGCTTAACTTCAGTGATCTGATGGGAACCGGTTACAAAAATAGTACTCTCGCATAATGCTCTTCCATGAAGCAATCTTGCGTTTATTGCTCCATCAAGTTCCTCTCAAGGTTACCATAATACCATGATAGCTACTAAATCCTTTACACCTTTTTAGCTCTGGACTTGCCTAATATAAGTACAGCTTGAAAATATTTATTATGAGTTGTTTCTTAGGCTTTAAAAAGAAGAAAATCTGGCCTAGTCAGAATCATTAAAAATCAGAATCCTACTGCATTTTAGGCAATATCAGGAGGTAGCGTTGATGGTATGAGGAATGAAATGCCTTACATAATTGCAGCCAAACAAAAAAATGAATATTTATCTATAAATATGTCTCTACAGACAATCTCACTAGGAGCACATTTAGACCTGACTTCATTGTCTGGGTAATATTAACCAAATGATGACATAGCCATTAAATTCACTTGATTCTAACTTAAAATTGGTTTTTTGAATTCCATCATGCAGTCGATTAGTTGATGCGAGAATTATCGATGGGAGAATGTTGTCGTTGGTTTTTATTATGAGATTATAAAACCTGACTTTACTATCTTTACAATTTCTTTATAGGAAAACTAACAAAATATGAGATCAGTGTGTAAATATATGAGTAAAATAATTTGATCCTTGAACTTTTCCATTATTTCCAGCTGTTTGGCCTATTTACTTGAGACATGTACTTGCATGAAAAGAAGCATGAATAAAAGCAAGCATAGCTATGAGTCAGAGCGCTATTTATTGGAAAAGTGTCAGCTGCTTCACACAAGCTGATGTGTTCACACGATGCAGTTTTGAAGGAGCGCTAATTCACACAGGTACTCGCACAAACAGGCCTTGGTTCTAATTATAATAAATTGTGGTACGGAGACTTCCGCAGTTATTCCATGAGTTCAGTTTTTTTGGGTTTTCCCCACGTTGATTCATTTTTATGGACAACAGTTTCGCTAGCGTTACAGCTAGCATTGTCAGGACCTGACGATGCTAGCTGTAACGCAAGTGAAAAAAATATAAATGAATCAACATGGGAAAAAACCAAATAAATTGTGTTTAACACAGGGATAATTGTGCAGTAAGTTGTTGAAAGCTGAACCAATTCAGCTAAAGGGAAGTTCGTTGAAATAAATTAGAGAGCTTCTAGAAATAATAATTTTACTCACGTACTGAATATCATATATCTAACAAGGTAAGGGTATTCTCTGATTAATAAAAACAGCAATATTTCAGAACACTTCAGTGATCAATTTCAGCTTTCAGTTTTTCCATTACTCTATCCACTCCAATGGATCCTTTAGATGTCACAATTAAAGTTTTGTTCCTTGATCTTGAACCCTGAAATTAAAATTGTCAATGATTTGAACTTCATTTTAAAGGAGAATAAAGTTCAGGGCTGCAATTCTAGTTACTCACCCTGTCTAATGAAACATCACTTTTTCTCACTTTAAGAACAGAAGAAATATATTGTATAAGTTCAGTGTTAGCTTCACCCTCCATTGGTGGTGCATTGATTTGTACGCCAACCCCTTCCTCGGTTATGCCTGAAATAATCATCACAATCTTTAAAAAGTTAATTCATTGGATTGGATTAGAAGTCTCGAAAGCAATAACATTTAGCTACCTGTGATAGCATTAAGTTTTGCTCCAGGTTTTGCAAGAACCTTGATTGATATGTTTCCGGATTTATCTAGGGAGACAGGGTTCTGAACTTTGTTCTCCTAAAAAAAGGAGGCATTCGATTATACACAAGAACGACTATTTGCTAGTAAAATAACCCAATTATTACCCTACTTCAACGGTTTTAGAAGACTGAATAGCAAATGTGAGGGAGAGCCGACTTAAGGTTTCATTGCGGTGATAATTATTTGATGATGCCGGAAACCTTTTACTTTATTGTGACTTGTTGAAGGTCGTCCATCTTAAAACATCAAAAGTTAGCGAAAAAACGCTACATTCAGTAACTTGCCAACTAAATGACATCGTATGGAAACAAACATATTGGAAATAAATGGAGGCAGGGACCAGGTAATGACAATTATATACGTTTTTAATTTGGGAAATGTTGCAAGGTAATCATCATTCAGTTAACGAATAACAGACTACAGGGATAGAGTCATTAATGTATTTTTACTTAAACGCGACATTAGGTTATATACCGGCGTGAGTATTATATCATTATCGTGTAAGTCATATCAGTTTTGTTTGCTGTAATAAATGCGTCCACTCACCTCTTTTTCTTTAGTGGACGACACAGATTTCTTCTTGGGCATCTTAAGAGAACTGTATACCCTAAAGTTACTTAACAGAGGCTTATACTTCCTAAGTGCATCCGTTAGCATATTAGTGACATTTCTATTGTTTACTTTTAATATTTTTAAGGCAAAAGCGTATTCAGATAAATATATTTACGTTAGCGGTCTATTTACGACGTAATAAATTCTCTGGAGATTCCGATCAGAATTCAGTGTAGATAACAGAAATAGGGTGTGCTTATGTTTTCGAACTCTTTGTTTGTTTACGACCCCTCGATCGAAAACAACAAATTGACGTCTTGATCATTGTCAGTAGCTAGTAATTTTTCATACCCACAAAACGCACGCGGGCCGAGGCTACGCTGTTTGTTTCACACCGTAACCGCCAATTTCAAATCACGCGAAGTCTATCTAAATTTTGTGATTTCTTGTTGATAATTGATATGCTTGCTTTTTAGGATTTATTCTATAATCCATTGCCGAAGAAAACACTTAAATATCTATCCGCCTTTGGTTAACCGAGTATAAAAGATTTCACTTATGCATTATAGGAATATTACTTTAAACTGTTAACCAAAGTCATTTCTAAAGACTATTCTAAGATCCCAGCCTTGATTCAGTAATTCGATGTGTACTGTAATCGGATCATCATCATCTTAGATACTCTTCCTACTGTTTGGTAGGTCTTTGGACAGCCCATTTTGTACCTAACATCCCAACGTATCTAACATTTTCTTCAAAAGGTGCCTAGTTTTCCAATAATAAATATTTTTTTCATATTATTTACGTTTAATATCATTCAAAATGTCTACTCTTGTCCGTTCTATTTTAAATATACTCATTATTTTCCCTTTTATCGCTCCTTTAAAACGTCTTTATCTTTCAATACATGCTCTCATTCACTTTTGATACGATCTTCAAATTTCTCCCTTCTGCATCCTTTCCTTCCCTGACATATCTTGGACTCAGGGGAGGCTTTAGGGTCGAATGACCGCCCATACCACTGGCTTAAGTAGGGCGCCAAATTAGTCTTTTTTGACTAACATAAGAATTGGTAAAATAAATAAATATATTCTATAGTAAATTTCATTAACCATGGATTAGTACTTACAAATTTGTAATATGAAAGTATCAGAAAAGTTAAGGCTATGAAGATTTATATATTTGGAGGGACCAAAACCTTGCATGGGTGAAAATTTTTTCTTTGGCATCTTGACTATCAATCCCAATTTCACCTCACATTGATAAGAGTTTTGGTGGAGTTCCCTGATTCTGGTCCTAAGATACTTTGTTCCCAGGCCCATAGTGGCATCCACCATTTTGTGTTTTCATCGTGAAAATCAATAGTTATGCCCAAAGCTGGGATATCTCCAATTGTTCATCCCTATAGTCCTTCATTCTGCAGATGCTCCCCGTGGGGGCATCAAGATACTGGGCCAATGGTATTGAGAGGATGGTCCTCCAAGGAGCCCCAGGGGTGCTGCTCAGGAGTAACCTTTCTTCCAGGGAAGGTGTTTGATTGAAACAGGCCATCATGAGAGGGCTCCTTTTGATGTCCTCCATATCATTTCTATCATTTGGTTCCATGATTGGTCCCACAGGTAGCTTGGAAATAAGGAGTCCACATGTACACAGTCCTGCATGAATGGGTAAAGCTAAAATAAAACTGGCATTCCTGTTCGGTATGGCACTAGACGAGAGAACCAGAATTAGGTCCCTGGATATTACCTGGTATTCAGAGTTTCCTTGTTAAACTTCTTAACCTCTGCCCCACAGACAGTCAGCATGACATGAGGAACTACCTTATTGAGGGGAGTTTTTTTATTCACCAGATAGGTATAGATCCGTCATATTCAGCAAATCCAGGGGTACTTCGTTAAGGGTGTGGTTCTTTGCTCCTTGTGATCATATTAGTGGACAATCAGCATGTTCTGCCCGTAGTACCACTTGTGCATTACCTCCTGGCCTATCACTGCCCATTCTAATTTTCTATGTAATACCCTATGAATTGCTTTCTGACTAATTATGAGTCTCCAATAAGGTGTCAACTGTAGAACTGATTCACTTTCTGGAGGAATTAAAATACCTCAGTTAATTCCACTTGTAAGATTTATTATCACAACTAGGGTTTCGACACTTTGTGTCATCTTTTGGTGAAAATACATTTTGGGTTGCAGTATATATATATACAAAATCATGGTAGGGGAGGAGAAAGAGTCGAACGAGGAAGGGTGGGTTGACAAGGGTTGAGGGGGGGGAGGGTGTAAAGGGGGAGGGTTGGAAGGGGGTGGTAGTCATTGTCCATGTTTATGGGAAATTTGCTTGCTGCTACCTTCACCGTGGGAGGTTGGGCTTGGGTCACGGGAATTTTGGGTGAGGAGGGCTGGGAGGGGTAGTACACTTGCACCATAGGCGTATTTAGAAGTGTCCGAAAGGGTGGTCACCACCAGGGGGGGTATGGAATACTCCCCATGTAAAATGAGGGATCTGGGAATTTTGAAAAATATGCATCTTAGAATGACGTTTTGAAGGTGTTCTTTTATGTTATGGAAGGTGATCTATAGGTGTACTATTAGCATGTGTTAAACACATCATTTTTACATTTTTTTATCAATGTGGGGGGGGGCTACAACCTCCAAAACCCCCCCTGGATACGCCTATGACTTGCACAATATATGATGTTTGTCAGTTCACATGTCCATGATTCTTTCCACTACACTATGGTTTTAGAGTTTTCAGGGGGATAGAGAATATGGGGGATTGAAAGGGTAGCACTTGTTCATTAGCAAGAGGGGTGTTGTATAGGGAGTCTTGCACAATTTTAATTGACTCTAGGGCATCTAATCTTCTTCTGTCTTTTTCAAAATGGAGGATTTTTGGCACTAAGTTGCTTTTTTGTGTTTATTCTCTCTGGTTTATGCAATTATCCCTGTCTTACCGGCGTACTTTAGGAGGCAGTTCTCACACTGTAATGAGCACACTCCGCTTCTTCTCGTTCTGTGAATTTTATCTTTGGTGTTACACATTAGTTTTTAAATTGTTGAAGGGGCATAGTATGCAGGGGTATAAAACATCATCTATATATGGCAGTAAATTTTTCTCGGATATCATCCGGGTAATCTCCTCAATCTCCATCGCTGCCGACGTTTCGATGAAATCCTTTTTCATCTTCATCAGGGCCGATAACGATGAAAAAAGATTTCATTGAAAGGTCAGCAGAGATGGAGATTACCCGGATGATATCCCGAGAAGAATTCACTGCCATATATATATGATGTTTTATACCCCTGCATACTACGCCCCTTGTTACCCAAATATGGGCGTACTCACGAATTTTCACATCAACATTACTGGTGGATTCGGGAAGGGCTTCTATGATTTCTAGTGAGAAACAATTGTCATATCATCTGCCGCCTTTCCTGCAATTTCTGCCCTGCCTTCTATGTGGGAAAATGTACCACTCCTCTCAATATTCGCTTGAACAATCACCGCCATGCCACCAAAACTCCACCTTTTCTTGATCCCATCCCCAAACATACCGCCTCCCACTCCCAAACTTTTGACGATTGTTTCTCACTAGAAATCATAGAAGCCCTTCCCGAATACGCCCAAATAATCTTGAAGTGAAAATTCGTGAGTACGCCCATATTTGGGCAACAAGGGCATTCGAAAAGCCCGGGCTAAACCTAGCCCATTGAAATTAATAGCCCAATAGACATCTCTCTCTCCCCACCACTGCCCAATAGCCTCCTCTCTCTCCCCACCACTACCCATTCGCACTTACCCCCCCTCCTTCCTCTCTGCCCTTTCCTACCCAAGGGAACAGAGCAGATTCTTCATTCTTCTACCGATGATGATGACGGCTTGACCGTCGAAATGTCCAAGTTTCCTTTTGTATGTGTCCTTTTTGCGTGTTTCTGTGCTTGTTTAGTGTATCTCTGTTTTATTTATGTATGTATGTATATATATATATATATATATATATATATATATATATATATATTTTATTTATACTATTTTGTACACACACACAAATATATAAAAATCACTTTTTATCAACAAATCCATTTACGAACTGCATTTGCAAATACTCCATTCATAGCAGCGTACCATAATTTTGACCGGAATCTTCTGTTTGTGACCATTTCAATCCCATAAATCCAATTTCCACATTTTGCTATTTATTTGAAGATTTTCTAATAATTAATGCTAAAAAATGCTAAATTTCTAATAATTAATGCTAAAAATACAAAAACTTAATGCTAAAAAAACTTATCTCTACATGTATGTAGTAAGCTACTCACAGTTTCTGGTACTCAAGTTTTTCATGAGTTCCCAACTCAATTCTGTACAATTACTGGTGACTCCATACAGTATTAACATGGATATTTTTTGCTACCCTCAAAATTTCTCAACCAAATGTTGATGCACGCGTTTGAGGATGATTTCCTGCCCTCCCTGCAGGCATGCCTCAGCGGTGCTCAGGGAACTCAAGACTGTAGTTTGTTCTTGGATTGCTCCTTATCTTTGAAATCAAAGCTTCTTATCTCAAACTTCATGGTAAGAAGTAAAAACCATCTGCACATGAAGAATTTTATATCAACTAACTGCATTGATCAGTGAGTTAAAAAGGTACATCTATGTAGTATCACTATTCTGCAGTGCCGTATTTTGGAGGAGATTTATTCAAACATTTTTGATCATCAGGGAGCCATTGACTTTTTTGTCCCCCTAAATTACAATATTATTTAATTTTCATATTAGAACTAGCAAAAAATAATTGACACTTTTACTGTCACATTAACCCTGACATCCAAACTGACCATGGCTTGGGATGACCATGTGCCGTCGGAGGCTCAACCATATTTCACGCCAGCTTGCAGGCCTCTACCTTGTATTTCAGTGTGGTACAGGATAATGCCATGGGCAACTTATTGGCTCTGTACACTTCTATTTGTCGATTTGCTGTGTCTGTGGTAGGTAGTGATGCTTTTAGGATTTAAACAGTTAATACTTATGCTGTGGTGAAGGACCTTGAGCAATTAGATTGAACAGGAAAAAAAACTGTATATTGAGGTAGAAAAATAATAATGGGATTTGCTGATACTCGTAGTTTCAAAATTCTGGCTTTATTTATGTATTTTGAGGACAGTTTTCAAGCAAATACCATTAAATTAAACAAATTATGTCTTTTATTCTTGTTGTGCATTAAGTCTTATAAATTATTTTCAACATACATACATCATATATCATTTTTATCAACTTCTATTGGAGCATTGAGTTCCAATTACCTCGTGGATTTAGCACCTTGAGTAGGTACATCAAACTCAGTACAGTTTATTGAGCACAATGTACCAGTTATGCAGATGATTAGGTTTATTTTTTTCCAGAGTTACTGTTTGAATATATTTACAGTGAAATTTGAGGTTATAATTTTAAGGCTTCAAAGTAACAACTGTTGAATCATATTATGCCACTCATTAGTTTGAATACTTATTTATGAACACAAAATTTCAGTCTCTCTCACTTATGCGTCTTATGTTTACATAAATATCATGTTCATTGATGAGCCATGGTTTATCAAAAATATATATGCATGAACTAATTCAGTTAAGCCATATGTTGTATACTGGAAGTTTGATCATGTTATAGCTTGCCATAGGAAAGACTTTTGGGCCTCAGTAACAAAGTTAATTGCATGGCATCAGACATCATTGTCCTGATGGCATTCCAACAATTGTGGCCAATCTTGCTAAAGTCTTTCAAATGTACCACTTCCTTGCGGTTTTACTTGAACACATTAAGTTTTGCATTAATGTCATAGAGACTTGGACTGGTCTCAGTATTAGTAAATAACGTAAATGCAGCTGATGAGTTTTATAAATCTAAGGTGCCTATGACCCATGGGTACCTACCATGAAATTGAGTATTTCCAACTAATTTTACTACTACTGCTTGTGGTAGATATATATGTACATCATCACAATTGAATAGCTGTGTCACATTAATAATAGCGGATTTCTTTCATGGCATTTGGGTAGGTACCCCTCGATATGTACCATGTCAAGCATTTAGGGGTAGGCACAGTGAACTGATATTCTTTTAAGTTTAGACATGTATTACAACTTTCAGTTATTACATTCATATTCTAAGTATTATCAGTTCCAATCCTTTAAGTGAACACAGCTCTTATTGCACCTTGTATTTGCTTTTTAATCATGAAAACATATTATCTTCATGAATAGAGCAGCTCAATTGTAAAAATAACTGGACTGACTTGTTGAAGCACAGTGGATGATTGAAATAGATAAAAATGCAGAAAAATGCATGTTACTCGAAGGTCTTCTCCTCTAGCCAAGGTCGAAAAATAGGCAGGGTGGAAGGGTAATGAGTTCCTTGCTTTCTTCTCAAAGTTCCATCTGCGCTCCTCAAGGGGTATGTTGCCATCATTATGGGCAACTGGAGTTTTATTTCCTTCTCAAAGCTCTTTGGATCTATAATAAACTGGAACAAATGACAAATGATTATTCAAATCAAATATTTATTCATTGGAATTTACTTTTTTGAAGTTTTAATTTCAAATATTTTAACTTATGAGTACGTTGATTTAGGGTAGATTGTAACAAGTGCAGACAATGTATGAGACCATGTAAATTTTTTGACTCAACACAGGCAATGACAGAAGCGTAAGTATGTAGTTTTGATAACGCTTTAAGTAAAAGCCAGACTAGTTTAAGCATTAACTTTAAGTGCACAACACTACTCTTTCCATATTTGTGGAGTAAAACTGGTTCATTGAATCAATATGTGTTTTCTGCAACATATATCCTTCATAAGCTACTCCACCAATTGGTTCTGGGTAAAAGTTTTTTTTTTTAGCTTAATCCTTCCGCTGCTGTGAATGTAGGAGCTACGTTCGCCCGGTGGACTGCTGTGAATATAGCTTCTACATTCTGTGGGCAAGGTCATTCCTACCCACCGTTCACTTTTTCACTGCACACGGGCTTGTAAGTCTCTGCAGGTTGATCGCAGCAAAAGGGTTAAGTGATCTATCTTCTTCATAATTTTGATCATTACAGTGATTTATAAGACTAATTTTTTGAGAGAAATGGTTTTTGTTACACTGGATAGGCAAACTAGGCAAGATTGTGGTGAAAACTCAAAAAATGAAACAAAAATTATACTTTGGTGTTAGACAAACCTAGAAAAATGATTTAATTATTTGGATGCTGACCACAGCCACGTGGCAGCAGCACATGATGTTAGCTGGTGGCCGAATGCTGCCTTTGGCAGCGGTTGTCCACCCGTAATATATATTTACATGTTTCCTTTGCCAGCATTGAGTGCCTTGCGCCTAGAATGCATTGCTGCATCTCGTTGCACCTTTGGTGTAAGTTCATTTTTCAATTTTTTAAATTTAATTTAAAAAAAATTGAAATAAAAAATAAAATTAAGTGTAGGAATGCAACCCCCCCATGACACAAAGTATGACACCAAGAGTGCTGAACCTCAATATGTTCGTGCCGGCAGTCAAAGGGTTGAGCATTCCAAACGTAATAGGGCATACTTCAGGGAACTTTGGGTATCCCATATCTTCCTCCTTTGACAGAGTATGCAATAATATTAAAGTAGTACATACTTACATAAACATCATATTGGATCCGAATCAAATGACAACCACGAAGGTTTGTTGGTGGAAGAGGTGGTACATAAAGTTGTTCATTTTTCCATTCGTCACTTTCTCCTGGTTGGATTCGCCCGTGACTGAGGGAAGCCAGTTCTCTTGTCTCTGCCTGTATCACTTTGTTCCTTGCCATGTACTGAATGGTCTATTCAAGCATGAAGAAAATGAGAAAAGCATATGGTAGAGTTTCAAAATAAGTCATTCACATTAGCTGGTATTGGAAGTGTTGTAGTTGAGTCTAATGCTCCAATGGACATGGGTATATATTCGGATATGTGTGCTTTGTGATGATGAATAAATATAGTCTGTAGTACTTTCCCACTTGAATTATTTTATAACAATGCTTTTCAAAGTAATTATGTTAACATTTCATACAGAATAATGTTGTTGTCGAGGGTTTCATGTGGTAGAGGGACTGGAAAAAGAGTGAATACCTGGAGAGTGATAATCACCTGGAGTAGGTATTTGCAATGATCAAGATTAGGTGATGATTAATCTTTGAAATCGGTGAGAGAAGGTATTCAGGACCATTAGTGACATAACTTCATGGTGTTATAAATTACGTAGGATGTAGACGTATTTTTAGGATTGTTTTCATTTGGTAATTGGAGAGACCTGAGTTGAAGTTTTTAAATGCAGCAAAAAGATCAAATATTGATTTTTTCTGTGTTATCTTCTGATTTGCTGATCATCACTTTGTTAATTTCATTGTTTTCAGTCATTGAGGGTAGTTAAAGAAAAAACTAATGGTAAATAATTTTCAATGTCATGTCATTCCTGCAACTCCATGTATGGTAACAATTCATCTCATTGAATATTTGTCTCTTGCAACATCAAACATCTTGGAACATTAAATTAATAATTATTATTGAGATAAATACTCACTTCAGTTAGAGAGGCTTTTGTTGACTTAATTGTGACTCTGCTCTTGTTTTGAACCGTGGCAGAAATACCAACTGTCTCTCCTGGAACATAACCACCTCGATCGAGTGATACTCGACAGACTACTGGTCCTGAGGAAACACAGCTCATACCAAGCTTATGCTCTATCTCACACCTAAATGGTTGCTGAAATAAAAGAAACAGTTGTAATTCAGAAACTGGTGAGAATATGTATTACATTCAGGCTTTTTGGAAACAACTTCATCATTCTTTGACAAGTAGGTAATTTAATGCCATGTGAATGTCGATGGTTTGTCCCTCGTAGAACTGAATCATACCCAAGCTATTATCCTTTTTAACAATATTTATGCGTAATAAGACTGGAAAAAGAAGAAAGAAATAACTGGAAAGCAGCATAGTTCAAGGATTAGTGATTTCAGTCCATTTTGATTGAATGACTTTGAAAAATGCTAAAGTGTTTGCAAACGTACCCGTTGTTTATTTGATGGAAGAAGTGAAGGAGCAACTTAGAGTGTTGCAGTTTTTACCTATGTTGAATGCCTCATGAAGGGCTATGAAAAATGGTATGGTAAACAGTGAACACATTAAATGTGAGGAAAAACAAAAACATGAATTCTCCAGCTATCTTGGAATCATATACATATTACATTCTTTGTGGACTTCGATTACATATTTGTGGTTTTTATTTGATAGCATCCCTGCTTATAAGACAGGTTTGCCCTCTTGATCACTGTTCTTTTTTTCTGATGTTCCATCAATATTTAAATGTATATAAAAAAATCATACTCACTGCCAAAATGGGTGGCTCAAGGTTGAGGTCAATTGGATTCATCACAATAAAGACTTGCTGGTTCTTGTGGGTGAGTCCATTTGGTTCTCGGAGCGCAGCTTTGCAGTAATACTGCACCCATCCATGCTTACCGAGGAAAGTAGACGGCAAGCCTAGTGGCAAACCTAATTTGAAAGGGAAGCTGTGGATTCCAGGTGACAGGAGTGAGGGGGGTTGGCCTGCAATGCACGCAGATTTCACACATTAGTCTTTGAGCACACAATCACTGGTGATGGAGCTATCATTTTGACAGGAATAATAGCTGAAGTAATCCAAGAGAAGGTGGTTCTATTACACACAAATTTAGATGATTTCATTTATAACTTTAATGAGTTCATGGTAACTTCTTACCTGGCTCCCCAAGCAGCCTCATTCGAAAGTCAATGTAATTTTCTTTGTCATACACTCTCTCCTGTCTATTGCTCCGCAGTTTAACCACTCCTTCACCTACCACATGGAAATGCAACCCTGAAATCACAAGGAAATGATAACATAGTAATGATAGTACACACTTCAAAAGATGGCTAATTGAAAATTAATTCATCTGTTCAGTCATTTGATCCATTTGAATGGCATGAGATTCTAGGATATTAAAGTCTAGTTTTATAGCATTGATATGTAAATCAATGTTAATATATTTTCCCATTGGAAACAGTTATATCAGTTAATGGAAAGTTTGATGTAACATGTACACAAAACCCAAACTCTCAGTTAACATCAACTTAACAAAAAAGCTATGCCATCTTCCAATTAATGTTAAGCAGATATTGTAGAACTGTGCCTTAACACATTCAATGCGGGCCCGATTTTCATGAAAGTTGTCAAAATCGGCTCGAAAAAATTTAAAGTGCTTCGGAAGGGAACGACCACGTCAATTGACGTGCTCCATCAGTCGGTGTAGCCAGGAGTACGTCTATTGACGTGCTCCGCATTGAATGTGTTAAGCTATATGAGAAATTATAAAAATAGAGTATATGGACTGTGGTTGAGTTGGTTTTTAGGTAAGAATATTGTGAGTTATAATGATATTAGGCATTTTTGCAGCACATTACAGAATTATCTCTGGAATGAAGGAAATGAAATAGGTGGTTCAAAATTGTTGTTTTTCTATATTTTAATTTTTGCTTATTGATTTGCTGTTTTGGCTTCTTGCTAACTGATGTCATTCAGTCAAATTTCTACTATCTTGTAGAATGGCCTGTTTTGCTTCCTTTATAATCAACTGCTCTCTTTTAACATCTTTGGTGCGCATCATGGGCACCCATACTCGGGGGCAAGGGGGAGCCATCCCTGGCCTCCCAGAGAAAATAAAAAAGGGAAGGGAAAATTTATTTATTTATTGTTTTTGCAGGATTAATTTAATATCTTAGTAACAAGTTTAGAAAATTGTCATTCACCTACAATGTTCCAAAAATATACTCCTGAGACCTCAAATTTACTAAACTTTCCGGAAGAGTAACCCACCCTTCTTGAACCTGTCTTGGCCCCCCCTGGAAAATATTGTATGGGTGCCCATAGTGTGCATCATGGTTGATCGACCCCTAAGCAATCTATACTCTTGGTCATGCTCACATGTTTATCATTTTGCATTCATTTGAAGATGCTCCATTCAGTGCTATACTTTTACATGTAGTCATTTCTATTGATTTTGAGTAAATGATAATTTTAATGAAGAAAAATATGTGACGTAAAGAGTGGTGTCCTAATTAAACCACCACTGCTCACCTATCTAGAGGGTTCAGGATTTGTAGCCTGGTGAAACCCCTTCTCTGATTAGCTCTTTGTGTATATTTTATAGGTACCAATCTTCTTAACCTGAAGGCATGAGTTTATCTGGCAGATTTGGTGATTTCTCATGCAATTCCTGATAGGGTGCAATGTTGAGTGCTTTTCAAGCTTAGAAATCTATTCATAAGAAGGGATGCTTAACTGCTCACCCTTTGGTGTCTTTCGTTAATAGTTAGATAATTATGCTGGCTTTCTCTCTACCTTTTCTCCTATACCAAATATGCATTTCCTTACTATCCTTCCCGACTATCTCAATGGCACGAATGACCTATGTTGTCAGCTAGTAGCTTGATGGGAAATTACAGATGATACCAGGAAAGGAATGATACTATTGGCGGCCCCAAGGGAGGAGGGGCAATTGCCCCCCCCCCCAAAAAAAACCCAGCATATTTCTTTGTCATATACCTTAAATTATAAGCCTAAATTATTTCGTAGCTTTTTTGCAATTGAAGTTTTGGTTATTTTACTTTAAAATCCAGTTAAATTTTATGCAAACTAAAACGGTTTTTAAAAACCACAAGCCTAATGCGAATGGAAATAAAAATAATTTTGGAATAGTCGAAACTTAGTGGTAATCTAAAAGGAAAATATGCATTTAGTAAAAACTTGCTCTTCTTAAAAGTCAAACCTTTGCTTCCAAACCACTTATAACGCGCCATTTTGCTTGTTACGAATTTCCGGGACGAGACTCACAAACCCCCCTTTTTCCTAGGGGGTATTCTGTACCCCAAGAGCCACTGGTGCCCCCCCGAACCTCTGGTCTGGAGCCACCCCTGAATGATACCCTCCTAAATTACGAATGCCTCGTGAATTAGGGAATGGTAATCAACCCCTCATGTGTTCAAAACCAACCTGAACGTTGATTGCTGTGCATGTGGAAGTGCAAGAGATTTACGAACACCTTTAAGTATTGAGTATTTTTCTTATTGGCGAAATTTCGGAGTTTCAGATGATGGTCCTCAGCAGTTCCGTCATCCCATTATTGACAGTGTATACTTGTTCGTAAATGCTCTTGCATATACGCTCTTTTATCTGTCTCCCTGCTCGCGACGAATATCAACATCTTTTACGCTCCCAACAATCATCGGAACAGGGATGATGAAAAGGAGGTTGCCGACCCTTGTGCCGAAATGAGCGGAAAGAACAAAACTAGGCAAACAAACCTGGGCGACCTACTGACCAGGAAGCAAGCGTGAGGGAACGTTTTCACGGTTTTCCGCGAGTTTACTTTTGCGCTGATTCACTCCATTTTAATTCCTTCCCTAATTCAACCCTCTTCCATAAACAACGACGCCGATCTGGATAACGGAGGGAAAGAAAAATCCACGTCGCGGACGGAAAGACGGATGTGACGAAAATTAAAAAAAAAAAATCCACACCGCTCTGGATTAACTTCCACGTTTTCTTCTCCATGCCTTAAGGGAGCGTCGTCGTCTCTGCTATCCGCAAAAAAGGCAAATGGAGGTGGGCGTTGCTCTTTTTAAGGCAAGGACGATGGCCACCTGCGGGAGGGCATGAGAGAGTCGGAATGGGGAGGGAAGAGTGGGACGACGGATGCACAGAAATGGGCATCGCCCACGGCTGCCTTCTTTCTTTCAGCGCGCGCGCGCCTCTGGGAATCAGAGGGGGGGGGGGGGGGAGAAAAAACAGCGGTGGACTGTTGCCAGAGTGACGCAACCGTGAAAGAAAGAGAAAGTTATAACGCCTCTTCTCTTCATTCGGTGGAAGCATTTCGGACCGGCTAAATGGGTTTGAGGGAGCAGCGAGGTGGCTCGTAGCAGCAGCAGCTACCTACGTTTCTGGCTCTCGCCTGGCCATGGATGACCCCCCCCCCCCTTGGAAAGGTGAGGAGGAGAGGCGGTGAGGGACTTCGTTTATATTTTCAATGGAGTGGAGAAGGAGGAATTAAGTGTTTCTTTAGTCAACAATGAGGTTTATTCTTGACTGAGTAATTAGGTTACCAAATCACCCGGTTTAGCCGAGTACCACCCGGTTTTTAATGTCCTTTTTAGGACCCCGATTAAATGTCCAGAAAACAGGGAAAGGGTTTTTATGATCGCTTCCCAGCCCCGGTAGTAGAACGGTAGTTTTCTTCCATCGTGTTACATTAAAAAAAAATAGATGATTCCCTTTATCTTTTTACACCAAAATATCATAAAATAAAAAATTGATTGAGGTTTAACTCGAAACTTCGGGTTGTTTAATCTGACGTAATTGTAAGTTTTAGCCCGCATTCAGTTGACATTGAACCACCCTTCTTACAATCATAAATATTACATAAATATATTTACGCTGCTCGCCGAACTATCTCTCTCCCTGAACGCTTGCTTCATTCAATCACTTCCAAATAATACTCCGCTTCCAAAAACAATGCTCAATAACTCGCTTCAAACATGCGGACTAGATGTCAGGCGGCCATTATTGTTTGGGATATACACCATGTGCTCTCACAAGACTACAATTTACAGTCGATATGCCAATAATAGACACCAAAACACGTGCTCTACGCCAAAATGCCAATTTAAGAAAATTGACTGAAACTTTTAGTGATAACCCCCCGATTTTTCATTATAAAATATGGTAATCTCGCCATTTTTTTCATTTTAAAGTATGGCAACCGTACTGAGTAAGTCACAAGAAGTGCTTTTTTGAAAAACCAATGTACGGTACTATACGTGTAGATCATCCGAAGGATATTTAATGAATATGTTTTTCAGTCCGAGAAGCCGGCTGCATTTTAGACGAAAAATGTCGGCCGACCGAAGGAAGAAGGAGAATTGAAGTGTATTTGTCAACAATGAGGTTTCTTCTCGACTGAGTAAGTCACAACTAATGAGAAATCGCCAATTTTCGTATGTTCAGTTCAAAATATGCTTCTTACACTGACGAAGTACTCTAACCGAAAGCCAAAGTACTGTACTAAACGTATAGATCATTCGAAGGATATTTAATGAATATGTTTTTCATTCCGAGGAGCCGACCAAGGTCTGTAGTCTACAGACCTTGGGAGCCGACTGTGTTTTAGGCGAAAGATGGCGTCCGACCGGCGCGGCGGTAGGTCTAAGTGGTGATCTCCACTATAGCCCAGAAACAAAATTAAATAAACACTGACATCCGGAAATAATGATTGCAGTGGCTCCCGTCGCCAAGCGCTCTGATTGGAATCGTAACAGTGGTGGTTTATATAATCCCGGAAATCGGAATAACCAACGTCCATACAAGCCCCGCGGAAACCTACGTCAGAGTGGTGGTTATAATTTAAATATATAATATCCTTGAAGCTTAGCATATCATTTGTGCTAATTCAGATATGAAATGGATATCAGCGATAGGATACCAAAAATGCAGATCTTGTGAATGCATTGCCGTAAAATGATTAAAATGTATTTTTTTCATCCTCTTGCTACTCCTAGAATATTTTCATTCCAATTTATATTTTGTTGTCGCTTACTGGAAAAATTGAGTTTCATTTTTCCATCTGTCCCTACAAAATTCTGAATATCACTTTTGTTTATATTTCCTTATCCGTAACTAGTAAAATCCAAGTAAAGTATTTCCGGGCTGATGGTTTGGATACATGAACCTTAGTCGGTGGTATAGATACATTATTTTTTACTGTAACAACTATTGGAAGCGGAAAATATCGGGCCTTACAGCACCAAATTGTAAAGAAAAAGGCACTTCCAATCAATGAGATAAAATCGATTGAATTAATACGTTATTTTTTTTTCTGTCACTGAAACGCATCTTGCCCACGCTGGCCTTCATCGGCACAAAGGAGGTTGTCGGCGCGTAGGCTTCCTTCGAGGCAGTCAGGTTTTTTTTTTCAGTGTCTACTTGATGTGGATCACTTGATCTCATGTCATCGAACTTTTCTCGCGGTCGCCCTTCAACCAAGCAAGTTTCAAGATCTGATCTTAATATTCCAGAAAGTGAAGGCACTGATTTATTGAATTGAGAAACAGAGAAGATATAGCTTTATGGCATAATAAATGTGTAAACAATACCGTCTTTAACATAAGGGCACACGGGGCCCGGGCCCAGGCCCCCAGACCTCACGGGGGCCCCGAAATGCCGATTTATTTGCTTAGACCAAAAAAAGGAACTCATTTTTTTCGGTTTTAAGTAGATACCTACTAAAATTACAGTCAGATTTTCAATTTTTCCAGAGTGTGAACAGTGAACATTTAAAAAATAATAAATACGTATTATTTGCTGTTTGGTTAAACTGATTAACTGCGCCATAAGCACAATACATATAAAATCATAACGGAAAAATATTTTTCTTGTCATTCCCTTTTTTTCTTTCCAAAGGGGCCCCAAATTTTTCTGTGCCCAGGGGGCCCCGGCATGTCCTAAGACGGCCCTGTGTGCACAACACGTCCTAACACATGATTTATTAATCTCATTCTCTTGAATGTCGACTTCTTGATATTACTTTCATGGATGCGCTTAGTCAAATGAACAATATTTTGAACGTGATTTTTCCGGGCTGATCATTTGTTCCTCGAGCAGTTACATATGGAGTTGAGACATGGGTGCTATCAAAACAAGATGAAGAAACACTAAGATGATTTGAAAGGAAAATAATAAGGAGATTCTAATGGCCCAGTTAAAGAAGGAGAAACTTGGAGAATAAGAATGACCTGTGAAATAAATGAAATGTTGAGAGAGAAGGATGTATTTAGGTTCTCCAAGTCATTGCGACTGTCTTGGTTGGGCCATGTTGAAAGGATGGAAGAGTGCAGAATGCCAAAATTGTTAATGAATAGCAAGATGGAAGGGAGTAGGAGGAGAGGAAGACCACGCAAAATATGGCTGCTAAATGTTGAAGAGGACCTGAAGACAATGGGGATTGGAAGATGGAGAGAGAAAGCAAGAAGGAGAGCCGAATGGGGGCATACAACTGCGAGGAAACCAAGGCCCACATCTTGCAGGCAGAGCTGTGGAAGAAGAAGAGGAATCATTCGTCCGTATCGCACGTGAGCTGGTTGTCGCAGTGTTGAATTGTGTAATGAACGGAATTCGAATGAGTACCTACGCTCTCGCTCGTGTGATTTGCTGAGAAACTTGTTTATTGTTGAGCGGCTTTTTAATTATCCTGCTATTTTTTTAAATCACTTGAAGTGCCTATGATGATGATTCACTTGAAGTGCCTCCTCAATTACAAAGTTCATCAACGTCAACAATATTACCTATGCCATTATTAATGGTTACGCATCGTAACGACAAAAATGGGGCATTCTAAACCTGAATCATTTTGACTGTCATGAATTTGGCATACTAAGCGTGACTCGTGAAAGAATCTCAGACGTATTTTTGAAATAATTTTTCTATTATTAATAAAATATTTTAATAAATTCTCTCTCTTTGAAAAATTTGTGTTGGCTGTGGCTTGTAGACAGAACAGTTCAGATTCCACTTCCTGAAAAATTTATTAAGAGTTTACAAGTCAAGCCAAATAAAATATTGTACATACATGAACACGATATGAAAAATATCAATGCATATAAGTACATATAGGGAAAATATTTTCCGGTCGTGAAAACATATCGTTGATGGAAAAAGTCGGTGATGCTCATTGGGGGAGTATTCCTTAAGTTCTCTTGAGACTGAAAGCACCGAGAAATTTGCCACGCCGAAGTCCGAATAACAAAGTAGCCAATTCTCGACAGTGCAACCTAAGGAATGCGTTCGCAGTGAAGCAGGATGAGGCGAAAATAATTTCATTTGCTGTCAATGGGTGTCGAAAGATGTTGGTGACAAGAAGGAAGCATGGCCCTCTCGAGGCGAGCCAAGTAAAAAGTTGAAAGTGCATTAATTTGAAAGGTGGCCAAGTTCGTGTGACACCTCCGCGCGCTTGAGTGTGGAACTACGATCCCCCCACCGCTCGCTTAGAATGCCGGCGAGGCCTCAGCACATAGTTTTAAATGGCCGCAATTAAGATGGTTGGAGCGTTTTTTGTGTATGTACATATTTGCGTGTAACATTGCATTCGTGTCCTCGTTGGTAACTAGCTTAATCACCCGGTGTTGTTCGAGATCACACTTCCTTTATAACTCATCATATATTAAGGGGAGAATTGATTGAAAAAAATGAGAAACTTCATTCTTTCGAGTATCTGGTAAAATAAATTCAAACTCTCTATCTTCAGTGAAAGTAGTTTTGAAAAGTAAAAAAAACACTGCACAATACCCAATGCTTAGCATTCCTAATCAGCTTAACTAAGCAAAATGAATTTTAAATGCATAAAATGCACATGCACATAAAATGCATATGCACAATATCTGGTTGTCAAGGAAATATGCTATTGTTGATTTCAGAGAAAAATATGCGTTTTTGCAGTTTAAAAACGCGATTTTCAGACAAATACGAATATGAAAAGATAATTGATTGACAGAATTATAAACTTCATTCTTTTAGCCATTTGATAAAAAAATTCCAACCCTCTATCTTGAGCGGAAGTAAATTAAAAAAGCAAAAAATTAAACCACTGCATAAAAACAAATACCTAGCGTATGCCACCAAAAGGCCCCTTTTTTGGACCTTTTGGGGTCCTGAGATCTTTTTAAAATAGCCTATAATTTTCCTCCTGTCTTGAACTATTAGTCAGCAAAATTTCAGCGCGATCGGAGTAAAACAGTAGATTTTAATGATAGACAGATAGACGAACAGACAAAGATTCTTTATTGTACATATATAAATAAGGTGAAAAAATGCATGTCACCGATTTGGTGTCATGGCTATCGAATGCTATTTTATAACGTGGCCTTATGGCACATGAAATATATTTAGAAATAATTCGATTAAAAACGTACAGGTTTTCTTCCAAACGCGAAATAGCACCTTTGGTTGTTAACAAATATCAATATATTACCCCGAGTCAAAAAAGCGTATTTAGATAAAAATTTTACCTAAATTTCGAAAACAGCACCGAAAACCTAAGTCATAACAATGCTTTAATGAAGGCGAAAATTTTAAAATATAACTCTTGCATCATTTGAATTATTGCATGCATGGTGAGTTGCAACGAATAAACAGATACACTTTAGTGAAATATAGTCCAAGAATTTTTTTCGACTTGAAAATTTATTAAAATGTCCACTCAATGACTTACGATTACCGCTCCGGCCACCTTAAGGTCCCACCCTATTGGTTATGCTTTGGTAGTATGTACATACCATGTGTCCGTCCTCGTAGGGCAGTTCAAGTACGCGAGGAGCAATAGACCTCAATTCAATGTAAATCATTTAGGTAAAAATTACTACCTATTACTTATCTCACTGTTGCAAAATACTGCTGAGCACCCATAGAAAATTTTGTTTATTACCAGGATCAACTTGAAGTTAGTATAAGCAAACGCCTTTTTAAACATATTTATCTTTATTTCCATTATTTCTTTTGAAAAATACGACAGCAAAGAAGTTTGCCTAGACTTCCCTCTCATTTCCTCTTCTATTGCAGTCTCCACTTTCCAAAAGGAACAGACGCCCTCCAGAACATAAAATATACCTCTCAATGCTGTCCAATGCTGGACAAACAGAGACATAGTTTGGACACTCCGTCTTTTCCTCCACAGAAGCTATGCGCATCTCATTGCCAGACGCACTCACGCAACATTGGACTCAAAAGAATAGGACTGAACAAAAATGCGACAGTCAACTTAATCGTTTAAGAAAAAAATCTTTGTTGACCCTATCATTTTGGACTCATTTATGTCCCCATGTTTTAATGAGAAAAATAGCCCTCTGAAACAGTCGTTGATGTAAAATAAGGGAGGAAGCATAGATTTGATTTTTACTCTCCTAGAATGTGCCACTACTTATGGTGAATTCATATGTACGTCCTTAACTTGGGAACATTAATTCTACTCGTTATCTAATATTAAGTCTACTGAAATGATTTACCATTAAATCCCAGCTGTTACGGAAAAATCCATTTCCTCGAAAAATTTGACGTTAGATAGAATTTACAGCGCGGCATTTTCTCCTGTATTTTCATTGATTAATGAGAGATGCGAATATTATAAATACAGCCAGTAAACACTGACATATTCCTATATTTAGGCGTAACTATTGAAAATAACAGCTGTCTTTTACGTAATTTTGAGATATTTCCATAATTTAGAGGTAACTTATTAGTTTTAATACGTAGAATACACATAATTAGCTTATCAAGGAGATATATTTTGATATCTCAGGATAAAGTTTGTGTAAAGTATGGTTTTTGTGGGATAGATAAATTGAAATTGAAAATACAGATTGTTCCAAAGGTTTTAGTTAAGGCATTTTGCCATGAAAGCCGCCAAATCCCAGTTACAATTATACTTTGTACTAGAGTAGAAAATAAAACGTTTAATTACGTAGACGAGAGTTTAATGAATCGAATAATATTAAATCAAATATACTCAAGTGATAGTACACATGATTAGTGAAAATACTTAGTACTTTTTTACAATTTTTTTATTCTACGTTCTTCCCAAAGGCCAGAAAATGAACGCTCTTGAACAAATAGAAATTATCAGACATCAGGTATTTTTCCCCTCCTCCCCCGTAGCTGCAGCAACAATAATTAACGTATATATAACAAACTTTCTGTCTCTGACGATGCCGTAAATCGGCGAAATGCGTCGTACAATAAATTTTTTTTAGAGAAGTGATAAGTATTTTCATTTATCATCAGTACTAACTTAATGTACTTCTAAGAAGTGAAGCCTGCCAAGAAGTCAGGTTTATAATGAAGTGAAATTAAATTATAGTCCAAACATCCTTTCCTCGTCTATTCATTCCTGCATGCTTGCAAATGTCCAAACTGATTGCTACTTTTATCTCTCGCACATGGGAACATTTTTGGGTTGATAATGACGTCGATACGCTTCGTGCGTTTCAACCTGAGGGTTCCCCCTAAAAGGCCGATGCGCTGTTAATAAGGAAAATATGTTTTTGAAGGTTGAGGCACGGAGGTGGGTAGAAATTGTCCCGAAAGGAATAAGAGCATTTGGGCACGTTTCCCTGCTGCTCTCTAAGAGTATCGACGCCTGTATGACTGCGTATTTCCAAGCTTATTTATTTCTCATGTAAATTTTTCACGGGTATTCCACCAGGTTATAGGCTTCATATCTGCCAACGTTTCAACGAACGACTGGTTCGTCATCATCAGGTCTTCAGATATATCAGATTCACCGGGAAAATCTTAGATCACTTATTTCTTTCCTTTGTTTTATTTTCCATGGCTTTTATTGAGAACCAATTAAAATCCCAGAGGATGGGAAAGTATGAATAGTAGGTTTATTTTTTGGAAATATTTGAGGCAACTTAACTCCTGTATACTCCGCATAAATTTTTTATCGAGCGCAGAAAATTCTTTGAATCAACTTCGATATTGACCAGCTTTGAAGCTAATTTAGATAACGATATAAGTGATTCCAAATATCAACGTATTAATTTACAAGTTCTATGTGGATACAACAATGAAACAATTATTCGCATGGTCTTACATTCGACCCCAGATACTCCAAATACGAGTATAATGCATTCAGTAATAAAGGTACCCGACAACTAAGCTGATTTATTAAAACAGATTCAATAATTTTAAAGTTTCAGTCTATCTTAGCACTCTGCGCGAATTCGGATTTCTATTCCAATCCAAACGTACCATTTTTTTCGCTGTTAATTTCGTGCTTTTGCGTGTCTATGCAGCGGGTGTCTTTGCTAATGGTATTGCAAAGGCTAGTCCCTTAGTTTGAATATGAACTTACATGTGTAGTGATATTTTGAATTTGATTTTAATGTCAACTAAACTAGTACTAAAAAAGAAAAACTGAACTTGGTTTAATCATAGGTATAGGGAATTTTGTTTTTTTTTTAATGTCACAATCTCTGAAATGAAGATTTTTTTACATACGAGTGGGGAAATAATATGTAACACATATTAGACACTTCGCCAATCATGGTTTCGTGAGAATTTGTCTTCAATTTTTAGTACTAGCTCTGTCGAATGCACAGAATCCGAAAATTCTCCATATTTGTAGTCCAGCTCCTGGACTAAACCCTCGACTTATTCGAGAATGTTATGTATGAGGAGATGGAATGTGTAGCATATGAGTCTAGGTTATAAATAATAGGAATATTTTTTAAATCTTTCATTCTGCACTAGATATGCCAATTGTTAATATAAGAATGGAATATATCAGCACGTTCCGGAGAAGCATAGGTAGTGTTTTCTAAACCAGAAAAACCACAAAAATTATTTCATTGCCGAAACCTGGCAGCTCTACTTTGAAATAAATCATGCATTTATTACATGCAAATCATAAATTTGCTTTGACACATTTTTTCAGACTTTTAGGCCACTTTTCTGTGTTTTATGACAAAATGCTAAAATAAAATGAAAATGGCGAAAGAAAACAAACTGTCGGTCATGAGATCCGAATGGAAGAGGGCAGTTGGTAGAAATCTAGGTTTTAATTATCGAACAAAGGAGATGCTCTATGAATGAACTCAAGACGTCGACTGCTTTTACTTTTGAATGGGAAACGGCGAAAGAATAACTTAAGTAATCACTCGCTTCCATCTCGTACGTATTTACAATGGATCTTGTTGTGCCTATTTTGAATTCACCAAGGACTGCTGCTCGCTCTTCAAGTGCTTGTGCCATCCGGTCACGGTTTTCCGTCAAGCTTAGCTTTTGGTACCCCATGCCGTAAAAGGCTATCTGTAAATTCTGAGATGACGTCTCTCGGGTCATTGGTCTCGTGTGGAGGAATGCCATTTAGAAGAGCGTGTGGAATCCCGCGCGAAAGCTCTCACTGAAATAGGCTTTGCGGAAGAGTTAGTGCGCTTGCTTCTTGCCAAGCGGCTGGAAATTTCACCCTGCACGTGGAATAGCATTTTTTGTGTCTGTGGCGGATGTTATTTTTAAGGAGGTCCCGCCGCGACTGTGTGAGTCAAAACGAATACTTAATTCCACATTTTTGATATTTTGTCCAAAAAAACCTGCTTTCGCTGATGAAATGCGTTACCATTAGAAACCCAAAAGTAAGGTACAACATATTCAGATTATTCCACTAATGTATTTTAAATGAGCACTTTTTTCCAGCCATAGGAGCCAACTTCAGCGCCATTGCCTACGAATTACCGCATTTTGACTTCAATTACGGCATTAATTCTTCAATAACTAAAAAACTTAGATGGTAAAATGCCTGTATTTTATTTTTATTCAATTTCTCTGATTATTTCCTTCTTATAAATAGTTTTCTGAAAAAATGGCATTTATATTTTATGGAAAAATACTATTTTCCCAGTGTTTCTCTCATTCCCCCATTGAACACCATGTAATTTCAAGTTCAATTATAGAATAAAATAAAGTGGAAATGTGTTATTTTGTTGTTCATATCAGATAGAGGACAACTTTTTCTACAAGTAGACAGAATATGAATAAAATTACATTTAAGTCATTTTACGGTGGAACCACCTTAAAACATGTTTTCTAAAAATACTAATTTAGTGACAATTTTAACTCATTTAGCTCTGATATTTAGTGTATCAGAGGGAGTTTATCACAATTTTAAAGATTCATGCATAGTGGGTATTTCTAGCAATTCGGCTCTGTGTGTTGGTCTGTGTGCAGATAATCATAGAAATCGTGGTGGATTGCGACATTAAGTAATATATTTTTGACCGGCTCCTTGTTGAACTTGGTAATAAATTTTGAAATTGTTGGGTCTGTAATCGATAATAGGAAGCACAACTTGAGAAGTTTCGATATTTCGACTCATCACGGTGTTGCAGTAAGTGTTTCATAAAAAGTTATTTGATTTGTATATGTATAATTATTCAGTTGAGAAACGAGATTCTGACTGTTCTGTGTGTTTGAATGGTTTTAGTTCATATTTCCACTCTCGCTTTGATAAATTGCGTGTTGTTTGTGTCATATGAAATATCGCTGTGCTACTTCAATCATTCTTTGATAAAAGTAGCGATTTTTTTGCAGCCTTTTAGTGTCCCTCGCGTGATAAATTTGCTGATAGTATGTATTACATATCTACTATAGGTAATAATCACCGATGTGTGTGTGTGAGTATATATATATATATATAAAATATTTCGTTCAAACTATATATATATATATATTGGGAAGGTGAAATTTTTTCTGTCTGGATTCGACACATTTTCATCTTCCCCACCAAACTCTGTGTTCGTCCTTTTATGTGTTCCTATCTATTTTCATTTCCTATGATTGTATGAATTTATTCGCGCCTTTGAGCGTCTGATATATATATATATATATATATATCAGACGCTCAAACCATATATATATAACCATTCACTTCCACACAAGAAATACAAGTGAAGCTGAATCTTCATTTGGCTGCAGACCTTTTTTTATTTGCAAAATTAAATTAGAAATAGTGGTTTTTTGTTATTGGGAAAGATACCAATAGAAAGAAAATACAATAAAGATTTAATTCCTTCAATCGAATTTTGTATTCCGGTCGAAATTCCGAAATCTTTGCTAAAACGGTACGATTTTTTGCAATATTTTAGCGTTTTTGAGTCATCGTCCCCATGACGACAAAACCTATTGTTGAAGTCGAGATTCTGTGTGTATCCATTAACTCAATGATTCTCTGCAGTAAATAAGATATGATTGGTTTATTACAATCAATGTGAATGTCAATATTCTTCCCGTTGATATACAACCGGCATTTACCTTCTCTAGTATCTTTTAAAGTGCCATTTCTTCTTGAATTACTGTGGACGTTAATTATTGAGGGAATTATTGGAATTAAATAGGAAATTTTACTTTTGCGCGCGAAAGAACCCTCCACAATTTTTCAATGGAAACAATCGTAATTTTAAAGTTAATTTGAATGTCAGACTCTCTAAAAGCGAACGTGTAGCTTTTTAGTCGTTCTGAAATAAAAGTGTGAATTTTAACTAATTACACGCTGTGGTTCATTCATGATTATATTAATTATTTCAGGTGCCTTCTGCTGTAAGCTCCGAAGGAAAAGTGTTCGCGTGACCTACTGCCGGCATTTCCTATTCAGTGCAAAGAAGCGGAGTTGGTGAGAAATTTCCAACTGGCGTGGTTCGGTAAAGTGGACTTCAAGTCAGGCAAGTCACCGCTTAAATATATTTCATTTGGAAGTATAAAAATTTCTTAGAATTCTAATACGGACGTGCTATTTTCTGATTTCATCGTAAATATTAGCTCTTCTTGATCATTGGATGGTTCATAGACCTTGGGTATCGGTGTTTCATTTCATCTTTGCGTAATATTTAAAAATCCCTCGTAATACTTATCTCATTGTATTTTTCGAATTACAAAAATACATTCCCTTATCATTCTATTACATCCGGTGTTATTAGTCTTTCGATTGAAAGTATATTGAGGGCTTAAAATTTAGAAACGCCGTTCTGCGATATTAGCAGACGTTTTGTCAGCAGTGGTATTGATTCCATAAATCAGAGAATTTTTCAGAAGGGCAATTTAAAAAAAAAACGATAATACCAAGGGCACGAAGAGAACGGGCATCTTTTGTTCGAAAATTCCTCCTTTAAACTTAATTTTCATTCTTCAGACCATTGAACTTTTGTCTTTTTCCGTCTGGAGCATAGAGAACATATTTAAGACGGATTTAGTTAAGAATTGCGTGCTGAAATTTATATTGGCTTGCGGTGTCCATTGGGACTGACAATAGTCCAAAACTTAACTTAGAAAATTACCGTATTATTAAGACTGGGCTTGGCCCAGCCTAAGATGCCGCACCGTCATTTTAAAGTTATCCGCTCTTTCGTTTATTTGCATAATTAGTCGCGAATCAGCGCATAATTTCGTAATTATGGGGTTGACTTAATGAGAATGATCGATGGAATTTGCTTTTCTATTTTATAAGATTGTATACCTCGTGAAGATGAGCTGATTTTGCCAGTGAAATACGTTTTTAATGACATTACGTCTTATTGAATGGCAAAAATACTTTGTATGTTAGGGCTGGGGTCAGAAAATTCTTGGAAGAATCTGTGAAAGAAATTCAACTATTATAATATTCTCCATATTGAATTTCAACTTCCGTTTTTATTGAAATGTTTGAACTTCGTGTGGAAATATAATTGTAATATCCCGTTTTACTTCCCGAGCAAAATTTTCGCAGTACTTTTTTCTCCCCAACGATTTAGATTTAGCCTGAGGATTTTGGTTTGTGAACAATCGATTCTCGTTGTTGGATACCGTTTCCTACCCTTGTTTTCCACAGAAGCACAAATCCATACAACACTTGTTAACTTAATCCTTGTTTGAGGGATTATTAACTTCGGTGATCTGACGGGAACCGGTGTTTTAACGTGGCTAGGCCCTTTGCCCTAAATGTCCCTCTAAGTCCTGAGTCATTCTGTAAACCGCATGAATGAAGTTGCTCTGATTTCAAGCGATCACCTTACATTTATTAATATTTAATTTTTATGTGTATATTTTTTATGTATTTTACATGAAGTGGAAAAACCTTAAATGAAGTTTTATTTGTACGTACCATTCATCAAATAAATGGCTCCTATTAAAATTTTTTATAAAGATATTTGGTGTATGCTCCTCTTGGGACTTTTCCCTATTTTTTTCCTTGAATTATATTTTCCGGCCCTGGTGGTGATGGGATAATGTCCTCGCAGGCTAAACTGAGGGTCGCGGGTTCGAGTCCCGCCTGAGTGGATTTTTCACCACTCAGGACATGGGAGTTTCTGTACATCCATTGTTACATTTTAAAAACTCCCGATGTAAAAGGCCGTTAGTGCTGTTTTCGGGGATGTGGAAATAAATAAATTCCTCGCAAACCCATTGTGCTTCAGAGTGACAAATCCATCTGATTGTTACCGATACTGTGGGAAAGTCATGGATAATTTGGAATTAAATTCTCATCGTTCTCAGATGAGAGCGCTGCTGAACTCAATTGTAACTCGAATTGTAATGTAGCTTTATTAAAGTCTAAAAACCCGCAGTGATATACCTTACCTAGTTGTTTTGTGTGAAAGCATTAAAATTCCTCCAGCCGGCAGGATTTATTGACATCGACAGTTTTACGCATTGAATGCACTTCCTCAGTCCGCGAATTTTTTCCGCCAGCAATTCCTGCAGCATCCCTCCCTTCCCTTTCCTTGACGAGGGATTCTTTTCTTGCGCAACCGATCAGCTTGCCTCGGTAACAGGAAGTATTTATCACTCCTCTTGTCAATGTTCCTTCGTCGTGTGTTACGAAGGCAGGAAGGGCAGGTTTCCAATACGTCAAAAGGCGACAGGTTTTTGTTGTTATACCTATTCTTCGGGGCTAGAAATAATTTTTCATTCTTCCCGCGAGGTTTCTTTTTTATGGCACAGGATATTTAAGGGCTACTTCCTCTTGCCGGCCGAAATAGTAGAATCGCCAGGCAACATTTCGAACGGCAACAATCATAAAAAGGGCGGAAGCTAACTCCGAGGTGGGCGCATTTGAACACCTGCGCAAGGTCACGCCTTCACGCTGGATTGCTTGGTCGCCCTTGGCTGTCCGTCGGCTGGCGAGAGTGCGGAGGCAAATCCTCCTCATTGTTGGGCCGGGGATCGCCAAGTTCTTGCTCTGCGCTTCCCGTCGTTAACTTCGTCGGAGTTGGCGAATGCATTGAACAGTTTGAGAAAAAAACATCAACAAATTTGGCAATAACTCGACGGTAGGCGAAGTAACTTTGTGGAATTTCGACATTATGGAATGGAGAATCACTTGGTAATATCCTCACGTTTATTTAGTCAACTGACCGATTTCGATGTTTACTACATCATTATCAGAGATATAACTGGCTAGTTATATCTCTGGAAATTACCAAGTGATTCTTCATTCCGTAAAAATTTGGCAAACAATTTCGGATTAGGTTTTGCATTAACTTTGTTCTTTCTGAGAATCCAAGCATTCAGATTCCTTTGTGGTTCCGCCTGAAATTGTTAACTAGCACAATGGGCTCGGGGAAGTAATTTTTTCTGGAGCCATTTTTCCTCGGATATTTCCAAGGGTAAATGCTGTATCTATACTTATGGATTTATTTGAGGGAAAATGTGAAAATTCCAATTTTTGCTATATTTACCATTAATCTCTTTATGGCATATTAAAGAGGAACGAAACAAACGTAAATGTTTTCTCAATACCGAATTTTCACATCATAACCTGGCACTTTCTTAGGTTCGGTTTGGAAATTTTCAGCTCCGATAGCGCTTGCCAACATTCTGTATTCTCTTAATATATAATAATTTTATTATACTGGTTTTAAAACCCAATTCACTGATTGAATTAAGGAAACAAAGAGATAGCTGCCCCTCACACTTATTTGTTATTTAATGGAACTCTGCAACGAAAGCCTTGCTCTTAAAATTCTATTTCTCTGTGATCAATGGAGACTAACTTTTTTTTTAAGGACTATAGTCGACCCCCTCTGGGGACTAAGTGACGTTTTGGAGGAATTTGGGGGCCTGGCCGACTTGCAAATTCTTCAGTCACCCAATTACTTAAGAATTGTCACTTTCCGTAGATACTTAACTGTGGAGAGCGCAACATGGCGACGACAAAAGCGAAATTTTGTGCCCTCGTTTATTTGCCAGATTAAACACTTATTGCAACAAAAATTTCCCGATCTTGAGCAAAACTGGAGAATGTTTTTACTATTTTACTTGGTTATTTATCTTCTATCCTTTTAGTTCCATTATTTCTTTTATTTTATATATTTATATCTACCAACAGTCAGTAGAATTGTATGCCCAGCGAGTGATGTTAATCTAAAATAATTATTTTGAGAAGGAATAAACCCTTTTTACGCATTCATTATTACTTTATTGTCAAAATTGGAGGTATAAAATTCGAAAAAGGCTCATTTTGCTTCCAATTTCAATCCTTTTGCAATTTTTTCTACTAAACTTATATTTAAATGCCCCGATACAAGTCTTGAATTTAAATGAAATATGTGTAGATTTACCATGATTCCTCATACATAAACTACGATGGGTACTCAAGGCACTTTTCTCTAGTTTTTCCACACATAGAGATAAGTACTAGCTCTTGCTATTTACGGGCTACAAAATGCAAACAACATTGAATACCCTTGGCTCTTAGGTTTCTGCGGCGTTGACCAGTGTATATTTTATCTCCGAGAAAGAGCCAATCAGAAAGCAGTACGCTCGCGGTATACCCTATATAAAGCGGTCAACAACTCAATCCGATACCTTCGACCTGAAGACGCTGGTTGGAACACCAGCGAAACAGTCTACCAAAGTCAATTCACGCGGTGAAGACCCGAAAAATGGAGAGAAGATTCATTGAATATCCTATCTTACGAACTCTCGCACCCTGCAATTATTGATAAACTAACTCAGTGCTTCGCAATTTCTATGTATGATGTGCGAAGACGCGAATAGAGTACGTAGGTATTGAATACTTATAGCTTGTGATCCTTAAATATCCTCATGTATTTTAGAAACTAGGAATTCAAGATTTATTATTGATTTTTGCTTCTCTTGAACTACCATACTTCATTCTACGTTAAATACTTGGGCGAGAGATCCCGCAATGAGTGGCAAGAGAATGATAATAATGTTTTATTTAGGGTGCGTTGGTTCCCAGGCGATAAATTCAATGTAGACTGTGATCCATGCTCTAATTCCCTGTTGTATCCACCTTGTTGACATGTTTGCCACCTTAGCTACTCGTGAGATTCTACCAGTACTGAAATTCCTGTTCGTTCACATTAGGCACGTGATGGTAGTGAAATCTTTTTGTTAAATCACCTTTGAGTCGATCATCTATAAACTCTATGAAAAAATGCATGTAAATGACTTATACATATCTACGACTTATGATCTTGAAGAAACTCAATCGCTGGAATCCTTCACAGAAAGTCAAAAATGTAAGTACTTGCCTGATCGCAATTGTATGCATGAATGCATTCTTAGGCATAAAATAAGTACTATTCATTTGTTTATTTCATCAAATTTTAATGATTTCTGTCAGGCATGTGGATGTATTTTCCTTCATTGCTATAAGGTCAAAAAGCTCATGATTAACACAGCTTAGTACTTTTCTATAATATTTTATTATTGGACGACGCGTATCGCCGCTTTACGGCATCGTCAGGTCCACAATATATAATAAACAGAAGTTTGTATACTGAAGAATTGACAAACTTCTGTATACTATATATTGTGAACCTGACGATGCCGTAAAGCGGCGATACGCGTCGTGCAATAAAAAATACTATAGAAAAGTACTAAGCTGTTTTAATCATGAGTACTAGTAACTTCTACGAAGTGAAGCCTGCAACGGTCAAGTATAGTCAAAAAGCTTGTTAGTGTTCGAATAATTTACATGTTTACTAAAGGAATACACATAAGAATTAGAATAGAATTCTATGAAGTTGCATCGACAGCTAATACTATGCTGCTACTTCACTGAGATAAAAGCATTCTTTTCTCGTTAGTAGACTATTTAACACTATTTCTATAACTTTTGTTGTGGTATTATTTATTATCAGTCTAATGACTTCGTTGCAAAAACTAATGCACCGCATTTTCGATAAAATATTGGCCTCTTCATTTTCTAATTTATAAGTAAAATGTTGAAACATCAAAAAATAACACGTATTTGAAGAAAAAATTGTGAAGTAACTATAATACGAATCATGTCATTGATTCAATAAAAGTTCCTAAATCATTAAATTCCCTTTTAGTAAAGTCAAAAACAAATATGTTATTGCCTTGAACTGTAGGAAGTAGTAGTGCCTATAGGAAATTAGCCACTTTTTTATAAATCTGTCAGCAGAATACACTTAAATCAAAGTACAACTCGTGGTCAGATGTTTGGACTCGAGCACGATCAAGACAGGGTTAGATTTACCGTGCGACCCCGCAAGCTCTTGAAAGTGCGATTTTAAATGCTAATTTCCGGGATCATAATAGCAATACGCGAACTAGTATTTGAACGTTTTTTTGTTAGTGCTTAAATTCGAGAGTAATCGGCAGTCATCCTTCCGCAGATTGATTTTCTTGAATCCTTATTCAGTGATTCTTTACATCCATTTTCCTTCCATTTTTGTTTTCAGAAATCTGTTATTATCTCGGAATGTGTCAAAACAATTAGCATCTTCTTCGCAGCCAACATCTTTTCTCTCTATCTCTTCGCAGAACTTCTTATTAGGTGATTCTCTCCACGTATCTTATCTCCATCATTCTCCTATTACTCCATATTTTAATTGCCTCCAATCTCCTTTGCTCTGCTGCTGTTTTGTCTTAGCTTTGCTGGCAAATTAAATCCTAATCCATGTCTACGTGCGCACTTAAGTGCTGAAAAATTGGGAGGGGCTGTGTTTATATCCATGAAAACATTCCGAGGCTCCACGTCGATGGAAAGTTCAATGACATCACTCGAACCCCAAGTTCAACGTGTGGTTTGTTTAAACCGGACGGAGGCAAGTAATTGCTTTGGAGCTTTAAGTATGCAAACCATTTCGCGTCTTGGAGCGGCTTCCACGCGATTGATCGAGATATATTCGAGGGATCGCCAAGTGACGCGACAAGGAAGTGAGATGAAGTTACCTCCACGGAGCGACCCGACGCGTCGGGACGCCGCGCCGTGAACAAGCCCGTTCTGCTCTTCCCAACTTTTTTTTCCCTCGTCTTCCTCCCGAGATGACCCTTTCATCCCCCCGTCCCACTCTCACTCCCCTCCGCCCCCGTATCGAAAAGAGGAGCCGCCCCCCCCCCTATCTACCCACCCAGCCCCTCTTGCCCGGGGCGTCAACAAGGAGGAGGCAGCGGCCCGACGACCGCCGCTGGAATTTCATCCGGCCCAAGCCCGTCGAGGCCAACAGGTTCTGAAAACCTTCCCTCTTTCTCCCTCCCGCCCTCCATCTATCCGCACCCTATCCACCCCCCTTCCATCTCAACTCCTTCCTTCTTTTCACTTTTCTTCTTCCTTTTCTCTCCCTTTCCCCTCCTTTTCATCTCCTCCTTTCGTGGAAGGAAACAGCCGTGGGCACCATCTAGGAAGTTCGATCGCTTTGATTCGTCAAACCAGCCGAACGGTCGTGGACAATGGAATCCTTTTTTAAAAGGAAAATACCTCCGGGAAGTGAGGGTGGATTTCCAGGAAAGGGTTATCGCAGTGAGATACAGGAGCGGGAGCGTTTGTTGAAATAATATTTCTAATGATATTCCGTAGTACTAAGCAAACATCTAGTGCCCTTAGTTTTTAATAAATATTCTAATCGTTAAATTAAATTGAATATTGCGTGGTGGTCTGCGCTTTGGCGCGAAAATCCCGACGTCGTCCGTAGCTCGATTTTTGGTCCTGATGTAATTTTTCCTAGAGGTAATTTGTACGGATTGAAAATATGTTGTCTTAATTTTTAACCTATAGGAAGAATCTAGGCATGCTGTAGAGTAGAGCTGTAGCTTTAGATTGTTCATGTTAGGAGACACTAGAGCAGCCACGGTATGGCGAAAATGGTTATTGATAGAAGATGAGACGAAACTTTCAGAGCGCTTAAAATGTAGCGCGTTTCTTAGCCAGATTAGCCTGACGGACACATGGACGGCTGCCTACTATGACGCTGTGAGTTCGAGCTTTGCTTAAGGCTTGGGTGTTGGATACGTAAACCTTCGGCTTCTTGGAGCTGATTTCAAGCAAAGTATTAACAGGGATGTTACAAGTCAGGGAAATCAGGGAAATGTCAGGGAATTTGAAACCCATCAGGGAAATGTCAGGAAAAATCGTCGAGCTGTCAGGGAAAAATTGAATTAGGGTGAAGGTCGATGAATTGGTCAGTGGCCGACGCACCCCAACTATACGTTCTTTCGCTGTTGCCGGAGTCGATGTTCCATCTTCTGATTTTGCCTTAGTTTCATAAATTTGTCAAAAAAATTGATGAGTAAAATTAGAATTGGTTTGTTTTCTCGACTTACATTTCCACTTTAAATTTTGGAAAATGTCAATTTTTGTCAGGGAAATGTCAGGGAATTTCTTTTCCCTAATATTGTAACAACCTTGATTAAACCTCTGAGGCTAATCTCCCGCTAGGGTTTTTTGAGTAATCTGTAAACGAGTAAAGTGAATTTTAAAAGGATTGATGATGATTAAAATACAACAAATGTTACTAGTGAAGCTGATTTACGCTCTAATGAGCTAATATGAAAAATTATTTACTTTAAATATTTTCCGTGCATGTCTCGCGGATTTTACAAATTATTCATTTTTTAATTCAATATCAACTCGCTCTATTTTGTTCGCACACCACGTGTCCTTATCCCCAAAACACCAAATTTCATGTTTCGATTAGTTTTCGGCCAAGCTAATAAAAAATTCAGGTCGAAATCCAGTTTTTTTATGAACTCATCAATCATTCTCCATGTGTTTGGCCTAGAAAATTTGAAAACAAGGCTTTTCCTACGCTTCAGCTGCCAATCAGCTACCAAACCCGAAATGAAAAGCAATTGTTGTGATTTTTTCCCACCGTCCTTATGCCGAGAGGAAGCCCGGGAAAACGAGTTCAGGAACGGGCGTACCACCATACCGTTAAAGGTCGGTAGTTTCTTGGGGGAGGAAGGAGGAGCAACAAGTGTCTGGCCAGTGTACAAAACCTCCGAAGAAATGCTTCCAGCGCATAGCTCTTCACACTTGAATAAGTAAATTGCTCTTAAGTTATGGGAGGTGTGGCTGCGGTTTAGGAACTCCGTTATTTCCTCTTTTTTGTTGTACTCGTTTTAATGACTTTTTCTTGCGTGCAGGAAATTCAAAGGTATTTGAAATTTAAAACAGTAAAACGACGTAGAAAACAGAGAGTGGATTCTATAAACTTATCATTTGACTGAGGAGTATTGAGAGACAAGCTAGTATTGGCGGCCCCAAGGGGGGGGAGTGGGGGCAATTGCCCCCCCCCTCAAAAACCCGGCGTATTTATTTGTCATAGGCCTCAAATTAAAAGCCTAAATTATTTTATTGCATTGTTATTGAAGTTTTGGCTATTTTACTTTAAAATCCAGTTAAATATTATGTAAACTAAAACTGTTTTTAAAACCACAAGTTAAATTCATTCATTCATTACAGTAATCTACCGGTTAGAGGTAGGTTGTGATGAAAGTCAGAGCAATTCCAACTGACTTACACGTGCAGTGCCCTATCTACCCCTAGTATTTCTTTCTTTATCTCAGCGTAAGTCCTATCATTCTTCAACCCGTCCATAAAACCTATTCTCTTTCTCCCCCTTCCCCTTTTATCCAACATCCTTCCCTCTATCACGGCCTTCAGCAAACCATCGCCCCTCATTACCGCTTCCAGCCACCTACCCTGCCTTCCCCCAATCTCATCTATAAGTTTCCTCTCCTCGCCCACCATGTCAAGCACTTCCTCATTTGTTTTGATTTACATTCGCATTTAACTTGTTTTTAGGACACTTATAGATAGAAACAAGTGAAATGCTATTGTAAATCAAAATAATTTTGGAATTAGTCGAAACTTGGTGGTAACCTAAAAGGGAAATATGCATTTAGTAAAAACTTGCTCTTCTTAAAAGGCAAACTATTGCTTCGAAACCACTTATATAGCACGCCATTTTGCACGTAGTTGGTTACGAATTTCCGGGACGAGACCCGCGAACCCCCCTTTTCCTGGGGGGGTATTCCATACCCCAAGAGCCGCGACCCATTGAAGGGATCAAGTTTGAAAATTGTTACTTCCACCCTCTTCTCCGACAGCGCAGTGCTGACCTTTCAAAAGTCTCAAAAAGTCTCGACTTACTGAATTCGTTTACCCTTCGACTCGGAAAGAGGGCAAGCAAGGACCAGTGGTCGTATAATTGGAACTGAATTTCTTATCGAAGCCGACATACCGAGGAAAAAGACATGGACCCTTTATTTTTTTGCTGAAGAAGTCGGACGTCTTGAGGAATGTGGTGTAAACCGCCGAAACAAGTGAAAAATATTCCGAAGGACTCATTTCTGCAGAATTCCACGGTCCAGAAATCGGGTTAGTCCAATGGGGTTACGGATGGATGGAATCAAGGGCAGATATTTCTTCGTGTGGTGGTGTTTTCTGGATTCAGTTTTGACGATATGAATGTATTCCCCGAATTTCTCGGTGGAAGCTTCATTAGCTAAGACACGAGTCAGCGAAGATGCTTCCGGGGATATCTGTACGCAGTATTTGCTAGCAACGCTTTCTACGTCTGACTGGGACCCTGCGTGGGACCCTGAAAGCCACCTGAAGGGTGTGTGGCAGTAGGTGACTCCACACCAGGCATGCACTAATCGTCAAACACACTGTCATAGTGTTATCAATTTTATTAAGGTAGTTTGATCGAGAAATATGTCATAATGTTATATACCTTGTCATAATGGAGACCATATTCGAATTTTATATTTAATTTTCAGCGTCTGTAAGAAGTGTGAAGAAAATATTGCTATATTAATGATGCAAAAATATGGTTATACATGATCAAAATTCTCAGTAATAAAATAAATATATACGAGGTGTGATAAAAAATAACGGGAATTTTCATTTTTCTTAGACTAGAATTTTTGTTTTTCTTAGAAGAATATTTATTTAATAATCTATAACAATTTTGTTCCCTTCAAATTAATCCTGCTTAGATATAATACACTTGTGCCAGCGGTTTTTCCAATCTTGGAAGCATTTCTGGAACTCACTTTTCTGCATAGAGTTCAGCTCCTTCAGCGATTCTGTTTTTATCTCATCAATGGTGGCAAAAAGTCGTCCTTTCATGGTTCTCTTCAGCCTCGGGAATAGAAAGATGTCACAGGGGGGCTTTTCCGGCGAATACGGTGGCTGAAGCAAAATAACGCTTTGTTTTTTTACAAAACAATCACGAATAGGCAGAGAGGTGTGAGCGGGAGCATTATCGCGGTGCAATTTCCACGAGTTGCTTGGCCACAATTCTGGGCATTTTCGTGGTATTGCCTCCCACAAATGGCGCATAACTTCGGGGTAGTATTCCTTATTGACCGTAAGACCATGTGGCAGGAACTCGGAATTATTAAAAAATCGGGATTATGAAGCCCGCGAAATTTAAAAATTCCCGTTTTTTTTATCACACCTCGTATGCATAAGTATCTAACTTGACTCATTTTTTCACGTCGCACGGCTAAAAAGCCTTCAGAAAAGCAGTTTTTTGCGATTCTGTAAACATAATTGCGGTGAGTAGTTGATTAACTTTTATAAATTGTTGAGAAAATATGCTAATTACACACCGATAGTTTTTTGACAAAATCCAGAAATTCCTAATTTTTCAATATTCTCCCTCTGGAGCGCACATTCGTAATATTTCCTATTCAAAACAGCTTATATTATTAGGAAAATTGCTCTAAAATTAGTTCGGCAAGGGGTTAATATTTTGATATCATTGGAAATGTGGGAGTTTTTGCTTTAAAATGAGGTAAAATTCATCAGGTGGTTCCACCGTAAAATGACTTAAATATCATTTTATTCATATTGTCTACTTGTAGAAAAATTTGTCCTCTATCAGATATGAATTACAAAATAACACCTTTCCACTTTATTTTATTCTATAATTGAACTTGAAATTACGTGGTGTTCAATGGGGGAATGAGAAAAACACGGGGAAAAATAGTATTTTTTCATTTAATATAAATGCCATTTTTGCGGAAAACTATTTATAAGAAGGAAATAACCCGGAGAAATTGAATAAAATGTAATCTAGGTATCTTACCATCTTATTTTTCTAGTTATTAGGGAATTACTGTCGTAATTGAAGTCAAAATGCGATAGTTCGTAGGAAATGGCGCTGCAGTCGGCTCGTATGGTTGGAAAAAAGTGCGCATTTAAAATACATACGTGGAGTAATCTGAATATATATTGTACCTTACTTTTGGGTTTCTATAGGTAATGCATTTCGTCAGCGAAAGCAGGATTTTTTGGACAAAATATAAAAAATGTGGAATTTAGTATTTGTTTTGACTCACAGAGTCGCGGCGGAACTTCCTTATATGTACTGTCAAGTCTCGTATGTGTAAGAAGATTTCACATGCAATGCGTCTTCATTTATTATTTTACTCACGCGGAATGGGTACTACAACCATGCAAAACGGAAGACTTTAATTTAAGTTCAACCATGCTAACGTACACGACGTGTAAAAATTAAGTTAAAGCTACCGACACATAATACCTACGCAATAAAATTAGCATCCCTTGCAGAAATGAAAAAATAAAAATAGATCATGAAAACAACGCTACCTATCTTGAACATTTACATTTATGGTGGCTTAGATCGCAGCTGTTGTGATGCCTAATCGTACGTGGAAAAAAACGACATTTTAAAACTTTCCTTCTTGCAGTCTCTCTAATTTTATGCATGTGATCTAACCAACCATAGTAACATTTTAACATGCTCTTATCGTCTTCTGAAAAGTAATGAGCTTCGTGTTTTCTCATGAGATTAAGCCTATTCGTTAATCAACGCCGCGGTGGAAGCTATTATCATCTCAAATTTTCCACTATCCTCGGCACACTTCTAGACTTATCATAAAGTTTCTTTTAAAACATAGCTGCCCGTCTCTGCACACTATCTAATTCCGATATTAAGTCTGCTTTATAAGGATACATAGGACCAAAATTAAGGATTACTGTTGGTACACGTATGTGATTAATTTTTCAAAAATATACTTTGTGTCATGGCTACAAAAGTTTTCCAACTACTATTTTTTAATTCAATAGAAATTTAATTATAGTAAAATGTATTCAAGTAATTGACTCCCTTCTATTAGTTGTACCGAAGTTGGGTATGAAGATTGAAACATTTTCTGATGATACTTAAAGAGTCAGTGTGTTATTAATAATCGTCATACGTGTTTTTTTTAATGCTTTCTTTTTCTCAAACCTCAATTGAGAATTTTTTTCACTCGCCTTCTTTCCTTGATGCCATTTATGTACATGTGTGCACGCGTCTTCGTCAAAATTAATATAGGTAACAAGAAATGCTCGGCTCGACAAACATTTTAACTACTCCAACATAGAAAGGGGAGTAATTTCCGAGAAAACAGGAATGGTGAACTTCTTACTTTCTTCGTGCATTCTTTGGAGGTAATCAAAGCCAATCACGCAGGACGACGAAGGAAGCCGGCGTTGGCCTTTATGGGCGAGGTCGAATACCGTAATTGTTCCCGTTGGGCTGCTCAGCGTGTGAGCTCCCTCCTTGCTTCAATCAAATATCGTGCTTCAGTTACATTGGCAAACATAGTTTACTGTAAGCATAATTTCGTGGGCATAAATTACAATGAGAATAATCGGCAGTTTTCCGAGCTCAACCTTGGTAAAAAAAAAGCCACTCTTGGCAAAGTATTTTGCTGATAAGTGATCGTGATATGCTTTTGCACGATATGCGCGGAAGTGCTTTGATGATAGCACCTCTTACCGATAATGTAGAGGGGTTAATTAATGAGGTGAAAAGAAATCCAACAATTTAATCGAGGAATGCATCTTTTTGCGGAATTTGTGGAATTACTCGGAGTTCTCTTATACCATGATGATTTTACTTTTCATCCGCTAGTGCCTCTTCCATCCTCGTCTCTTCAGTTTGCACGTCTTTTTCTCGTTCTCTCTTCTAAGACTTCCGTCAACTGCATGCGTGCATGAACCTAAGGTTAAACGTGGTTAGCACGAGCCACCTGCGGCTGCTGGGTTCGAAGTGCGCCGTAGTGGCATCCTTAGTGTTGCGAGTTTGAATTCCGCCAAGGGCATCGAGTTTCTATCTCGATGTCTTGGGATTAAGGTCTTTGTATAGGCGGTACATTATAATTTTGGAAGTTTCAGCGCTTGTCTTCAGACATGTCTTCTGCCATTACTGAATGGTTGGAATCCACGCATACTTTCTCTTAAATCCAAACGTGGAATCCAATTCAAAACCATTTTAACAAACTCTGGAAGGTTTCTAGATTTAGAATACTCATCGCCATTCCGAATATATTTTATATTTGATAAAATTAGAGTAGTTAACCTCATACTTGACCTCAGTTTGTTCCATTAGTTCTTTGACATGCGCAAATATTCGGTAACTTGTTATAAGTTTTAAATGAATTCCCAATAGTCTAGGTGCAATCAATATCGGAATGGGCCATTTTTATGGGGTGATTTCTCAAAGAACTTTTGAAGAAAAGCTAACATTTGAAGTGTTAAATTCCACTGGTTCTCCTCGATCAAATGAACGAATATATGTGGTCGTTAAGGCCTCATACTTCAATGAACGTGGGCAACATCAAGCTCAATGGGAGAAATTCTAATCAATTGTGGTTAATTCAAAATATTTCCCGCTAAACTGTTTACGCTTCCAATAAGAAAGTCTGGGATTTCATGAAACTACAGGAATTCTGGGCGCTATGTTGTGACTTGCCCGCCTATTTTCTATTCAAATAAGTTTAGAATGTTTTATTCAAATAAATTTAGAGCGGAAGGTTGAGGATGCATGAAAAGGAGAAGCAGGTACCAACCATGAAGAGGGGAAGATTGAACGAGGTAATTGAGAAAAAGAATTGATGAGTTGTTATCGGGTTTCCCACCGGGTTAGGCTTTACATGATTGCCGACGTTTCGGCAGGAGACTTTCCTGCCTTTTTCAAGGCTCTGGATGAGCCTTGAAAAGGTTTCCCACCGGGTTAGGCTTTTCATGATTGCCGACGTCTCGGCAGGAGACTTTCCTTTCTTTACTTTCAAGGCTTTTCAAGGCTCTGGAAGAGCCTTGATAGTGGCAGGAAAGTCTCCTGCCGAAACGACGGCAACCATGGAAAGCCTAACCCGGTGGGAAACCCTAGAACAACTCATCAGCCTCATTCGCCGGGAAAGCCTAAAATCGAGAAAAAGAAAAGCTATAAAATCGAAGAAAAGTGGAATGTGATTTGTGACTTAGTGTTTTCTCTGTTTTTGTCGTACTAAATGGTGGGTCGAAAGAAAGATTTGTAGGTATCAGTATACACCACATATTTTGTCGCTTATGTCAGTTCTAGCGGAGTAGTGCGGGTTTGAAGCTATATCTTCCGTGGAACCTTGAAATTCGTGTGGTCTGATATTTTCAAGTACACTTAACCCAGCATGTATCCTCCTAGTCTCTAGTGGCTCCCAACTTAGTCCTTCGATGATGCCATATTGGCTTAAATTTTATACGTAGGTATTATCTCATGCAATTGTTTTTTTAAGGTGGCTGCAGCGGTAATTGTGCGTCATTGAGTGCAATTTTTTATAATTTTTTAAGTAAGTCGAATAAAAACTCTTGGATCACATTTCACTTAAGTGCATCTATTTTATACGTTGGAACTCACCATACAGGCAGCAATGGAAATGGTACAAGAATTATATTTTAAATCTTTTTCCTTAATTAAAGCATGTTATGACTAGAGTTTTCGGCTCGGTGTTTTAAATTTAGACGAAATTATATTGAAATATGTTGTGTTCGAATATTGGACTCAGTACGACTCTTGATATTTTTTATCAAGAATTATAATAATAAAAATGTATTATTTCGCGCTTAGGAGAAAATATGTACGTATGTAATCGAATTATTATGAAATATATTATATGTGCCATAAAGCTACCTGTTAAAATAGCATTTAAGAGCCGTAAACTAAACCGGTATGATGGATTTTTTTCTTTAATCAAAAGGCATCATTAATGAGAACTCGTGCGCCAACTTTCACTCAAATCTGTGCGTTACAAAAATCGCTCCAACCATCTTAAGGGGAAGTTTTTGCTCAATGCTGATATTTATCGGCGAATCCATTAATTAAAAATGTGATGATTGAAATAGAAGTTATTTGAAATGAAAAACTTAATGTCACTCGTGACATTGAAAACGAGACTTGAGTGTGACCGTAAATACCATCACGAAACAACTTATACTGCCCATCATTACTCCAGATACGGTTTGTGTTCTTACGAGTGAAAGAACGATAGGAATTCCTCCGTTGAATTTTGCTCTTCTCGTTTTACTACCGTGGTCACGTACTGACACTTACAATTAGATCAAGTATGGCCACAGATTTATAATAGTAGATTATTTTATCGGTGAAAGGTAAATATAATGGTGCACAATATATATTTGAGCTTTATTTCATTATGCAGGCAAGAGAAACTAGACATTTAAATTGTACAACTACGGTAATAAAAAAAAGTACCACTGCAATTATTTTTACAAGCTTTACCTTCTTATCGCAACTCTATAAATAACATCACATGAATAGCTCTTGAAGTGTAATGCCGTTGAAATTCATTACTTTTGATTGAGCACCTGAAATTAAAAATTTCAAATTTATTTTTCTTGGCGTAATTGTATAAAATTTTCAAGCGTACTTTGAATTAAAGATTTATGGATCTATAAGTACGTGTATTTAGCAATTTTTTATTTACTAGCTTTGGGGTTTTAAATAATACCTTTTACACACTTCCTCAAAACTTAAAATTGACATTGGATCCATTTTTTAATGACTATGAATCACTGTGGGGGATTAATAAGTTGGGAAAATAGCAATTGCGCAGCTGTGTGTATTCCTTACAGTTGGATGTAACGGTTGCTTATCGCCTCGAATTTCTTGCGCTAGTCCCTCTCACGTGCGGAGCCCGAAATATATTAACGGACGCTCAAATCCCCCGTGACCGTATCGTGTGAGAAAAATTCCCTCCTCCTCCAAGGCCCCTCGCGCGGCTATTATTACCGTTCCCACTCTTGAAATCGCCGAGTCATTAGCATACACAGGATTCTTCCGTGTTCTCGTCCCGTACTTCACATATCCATTTCGACCTTAATGCCGCAGGCCGGACACGGACAATCATCATCTGCAGTAGGTAATTGTAATTAATAAAAGGAAAGACTGTGACGTCACGACGAGAGAATTTGCTCGTATAATCTGCCTGCAATTAGAAGAAAAAAACTTTTGAGTCTCATCGCTAGATGTGTTTTGAATTGAGTTGAGTTGTAGAGCCTTCCTAAGTGACTGAATAAGGAGTTTTCACGAATTATCTCGTACTATCTCTATCCTATGTTAAAGTGATGTCTTTCGGTTACTAATGAATAATTCAAGTGCCATGATAAATATTCTCATCGGTTGTTTTTTGTGGCATTGCTTCTACACTATTACAAAAATAAATTCGTCACACAATTCATGTAGAAGACTCATATGGCTCAGGGCCTGAATTAGAGGAACCCTGCCTGGAGATTGCCGATTTACAATCTCAACTGATTGGTGATATATCAAAGAAAAAACATTTTTTTCATCCCCAATGAATACACCCACCTAGATGTATATCCAGCGTTATTGTATCCCAAAGATTCATACCCAGAGTCGCGCTGGTGGGGCCACCTTAGTTACCCGTAGGCCCACGAAAACGAACTTACTTGAGAGACTCTTGGCTTGAGTTATTCTTGTCATCCATACATTTGCGCAATCTGTGCTATGTAGTTTCTCGCTTGTCATCGTAACTATGCTGAATAAAAAATTATAACTGAATGTTGATATTAGGCCATTGTAAACACGATTGTGAAACCTACATGAGCTCTATGGTTTACGAGAAAAGTCATCTGCTTAAGTTTTAGGGTAACATTTACTTCGTTTGAGGCCATCAGAATTGACTGTATGATTCAACACGTAGGAGTCATCTTAATTTTTGCTACATTTTTCTGTTAGAAATTTGGATATCTTGTCACTTCTTTACCGAAAAGATCCGATTAACCTTAATTTCGTATAGTTCTCCTCTCCAAAATTTTAAAATTCGAAAATTGGATCATTATGAGAAATATTTGTATCAAAATATAACCTGAGGTACAAAAGAAGGAATAAAACATAAAATACGAACAGTTCCTTTGTATTTACTATTATAGCCAACCAAATGAGAGTCGCTGGGAGCAAACCTGGCACTTTTGGGATAACTAGTCAGTGCCACTCACAGCGAAGTTGGCATTCAAAAGGTTAATGTTTACCATTAAGTTGATCCTGGATGCTTTTATTCATCATCTGGTGAATACTGTTGATGGTCTTGGAATTTTAAGTAGCCGACTTATGCGGTAGGGTTGACTCTTTCGTCATTTTCTGGGCACCTTTGTCGTAGATTCGGATTCTGCTCTCAGTAGTCAGGAATTTGTCATTGAAATTCTCTAAGTAAAACGTTTGCCGGACAGTTGTTTTGTTTAAGTATTGAAATGCTGTCTACCAGCCAGTTTTTTATATCACTACGAGTTTTCTCAAGTGTACTCTTCCCCGCTCTTACGAGCTGTAAGTGTAAGCGATCCTCATCATTAAACTCATATAAGTGTACCATTATTGAGTCATGCTCGTTTATAACTTGCAGCTGCGGTACTGGTATTGTTAGCCACAGATTAATACTTGAATTGTTTGAGATAACATACATAAAATAGAAATGAATCGTTCCTGTGGTAAAAATAGTAATAGATGACATATTCCAACAGATTCAATTACATAATTAATGACCCATTCCAGAATAAATAGAACATAACATTCAATTGAAATACGCGGCGGTTACACAAAGTTACGTATGGTTCCACATATTAAAACAAACTTGTATCTATGTAAATTCCTCACTGTATGATTACAAAATGTTATACCAGTTTCTCCGACCGTGGAATCATGAGGTACATCAACGTTTACTTTAGAGGAACAATGGGAGAGGCACTAATGTACCTGATTATGCCACAGTCGGGGAAACCGGTTCAACGCTTTTTAATTGTGTGGACTTTACAAACTAACAAGTGTGTTTTTATCCTGTGAAATCCCCTTTACAGATTGTGCATGTTCCCAACTGATGTTGGGGAGGCTGATTCTCATAGGGTTACAAATGAGATACCTGCTCATTGCCTGCATTTGCTTCTAGAACCGTGGAGAAACGTTTTGTCATACGTGCGATATGTTTCTGCCTACCTCCTCTGGTGATAGCGGAGCATACTGGCAGCCCAAAAGCCATAGGTTTGGATCACGCCAAATGGAATATTTTTTGACAAAGAATTATTTTTATATAGTTATATTTAACTTGAGTTTCTCTCTGTTTGGGTGGAATCTGTTTAACGATTTTTCACCCACTTACACTCATCAGATCTCTTTAAAATTTTCACACAGGTGTAAATTCGATCGCATTACAATATTACAAGTGTGACGGCTTTCTCTCCCATAGGCCCGGGTTCTCTTCATGAAATTGGTTGCTCTATTGGTTGTTTAATTCAAAGAACTGCGGAACTGGCCGCGTAGTAACTTAAACGGAGTCACCCGCTAGTGGTCACACAATTGTGTGAATTTCACAGTTAAAAATAATTCGCCTGGACTGGGATTCGAACCCAGACCCCCCGAATTCGCGCCGAGTGCTCTACCAGTTAAGCTTGGTAAGTAACTTAACTGGTAGAGCACTCGGCGCGAAATCGGGGGGTCTGGGTAATCCCAGTTCAGGCGAATGATTTTTTCACTGTGAATTTCACACAATTATATAAACTTTGTTCAAATCTGTGTTTTGATGAATTTAAAGACTTCCACTCTCAAAGACAAGTGTATGGGAGATACGTATCCCACTCGACGCGCCAACCGCTGAGGCGTCAAGGGTTAGGGAAGTGAAAGTGGGCTTGGCAGAACAAGGAGGAGCATTCTACTTATGCGCTCGAGCCATGGGGAATTGGTGAGCCTGCGGGTTGGATGCACTCATGCGGGTCGGGAAAGCTTTGAGAAAAAAATATACGCTGAAAATGCGTAGAAAATAATCCTCTGTATGAATGCTCGCTTTTTCCCGTTAGGAAAATTTTGTACACAAAAGTGGTGTTGTCAGTTTCCCGAACGAGAAGCGTCGCTCTATATTCCGATCGTCGACATCGTTTCTGTCTGAGATCTCGTGCTCCACTATTCCTAAAGTGAGGTTTGGCTGATTGCCACTGTTCGGCATAATCGGATTGATGTATGCGACACCATTCACGTTCGTGGGAATGGTGAAACCTAAAAAATAAATTAGGACTGATTTTTTTTGCTGGTGTGTGGGGAATTTTCAGTGAAATATGTTGTGTAGCGTGAGGTTTCCCGGCGATTTGGATTTTTCCTCTTTCTCTGTTCGATTCTTGAGACCAGTGATTTGCAATCCTTGAAGTTAATTCGCAGAATGATTTTAACAATGAAGTGAGCTCTTACGGCTAGATCTATGTAATAAAAATTATACAAATAGCCGCAAACTTACTGTTATCTTTCTGAAGGAGGAGTTAAAAAAGGGAGGTTTTTTTGAGGGATTTAGGTGGGTTTAGCTCAACAAACCCCAACTTTTTTAACCCCTTCTTCATAGAAAAGTAACGTTTACGGCTATTAGAGTCACTGCCGCAAAATGATTGCTCTCCATAAGCTGCCTGATCTCAATTCATTAATAAACTCAAATGAATGTTCCTCCTTTCTTATTCATAACTAATGCAGTCTCCTGCTATCGTTCAAGATTGAAGTGTCAGTTCATGCTGCACTGAGCACCTATAAATTCACTGCGTGACGCTCGCTAACCCACGCAACTTCGTCATTGAAAGTTACCAAGGCAGCGCTGCGAGTCATCTGTCCAGATTTTGTCCTTGATAATGACGCATTCCGAGACACGTGGTGATTGTTTGTGCTTCCCTAATTGGATAGGCTGTTATCGTCTGAAATTACATTGGAGTTCATTTCAACAAAAATTCGTTTCCTTACCATTCTGGGCCGTCGAGTTGTCTCCGCCGGCGTGATGACGTTCCTTTTGTGAGATCAGAATGGCAACAGAACCACGTCATTGGTTGAATGGTTACTTTTATGACTAAATATAATACCGAAAAAATCACAGAATAAACGACAGTATGATAGAAACAATACCATCCTTTATATACGATTTAAGTTTTTCTCGGTGAATAATATTTAGGTATTGTTCTCGGGCTCTGCACAAGGTAATTGGCTTCATATTGGCCGACGTTTCGGAAAACGACTTGTTTTCCATTTTCAAGGCATGTTACTCTCTCTGTGTTGGAGTATACACTGAACTGAATTTACTGTTTGACGAGTCCAACAATTAAGCTCAGGTGTCGTCTGATTGGCTGATGTTCCTTTGAAATCTTTTCTTTTCTTTCCTTATGTTTTTTCATGCAATTTATTATAGGTGCCAATTCAGTTCAGTGTATACTCCTACATAGAGAGAGTAACACACCTTGAAAATGGAAAACAAGTCGTTTTCCGAAACGTCGGCCAATATGAAGCCAATTACCTGGTGTAGAGCCCGAGAACAATACCTAAATACCATCCTTCATCCATTTTCGGATGCATAGGGAGGAAGCCAAGACAAACTGAGGTATTACATACTTGTTGGTAAAAAAATTCGTTTGGTATATGTTTACTCAGTGATGGAAACCTTCATACCAATTTACGAGCATATGGCACTTATTAGTAAAGTTTTGGATGAATTTGAAGTTGGTAACTAGATTATCACACCGCAAAAAAACTAGCAATGGAGTAGTCAAACTGCATTTGAGAAGGATTCGAGAAGAAGACTGGAGTTCGTCACGGAAGGGTGAATGGTCCTTTACGATTTCTACATGCGTAGTTTACATTAACCCAAATCAGCAGCATTAATTTTCTTTGACCGTATCATTATATGCAGAGGGATAACGACCGATGAAGATTGTGAAGTTCTCTCAAGTGAATTACACACAATTCGCGAATGATTACATGAATTGGTTTTAGAACAAACTACTGAAGCATGTAGGATTACACTACTCGTGAAAAGAGAACATTCAAAGAAGCCCATTAGTTTGTAAACGTTGTTGTGTAAATGAGCGCCGCCAGCCATAGCAAATAGTCGATTGCCACTTTAACATCAGGTCTATCTGGGGTAAACATATGTGCGACATTAGAAGTACGTGTACCTCTATAAATGTCCTCTGCACACCTCAGAGGTATGTAATAACTCTGTTAAATGCATAGAGAACAGCCATAATGGTTAAAGATTACTGTAAACATTCTTTTGATCTTAGAACAGACGCTTTTAATGCCCTACAGACGTTCAGCGTCCGTCTGAGAAGCATTTCCCTCATTAACAAAAAAAATAAAAAAGTGAAAATGCTGAAATTAGCACCGTGATGAGCCACGGTGAGATTATACCGGTCGTGACACAGAAAATATATAATTTGAAATAGGAGTTAACCAGGAATATCAGTTCTGGATCTATATTTCAGCAATGATAACTCGTTTGATCACTCTACCGAAATGTAGGTTTGGCGAAATCTTGGCTTCACACAATTTAAATGGGAGAGAAAATAGTGACGAAAGTGGAGAGATGGACTGTGGATAGATTTATGTAATAATATGTTTAAATTTAATAGTCGTCAGTCACACCTCAGGAAACAGTGTTAGTTGTATGTTTGTTGTCTGAAAACAAGTCTGTTGTTTTCAAGTTTTCTTTCCGTCCCTCCTTTTATGTGGCTCGTGACCAAAGTTGGGTCTCACAACATTCCTGATACACGCCCTTGTTGTAGCTTTGCGGGCGTTGAGTAAATGGTTATTCTAATCACTACAGTAAAGATGGTCGTTCAGGATGCCGTGTGGTGAAGTACACGACTAATGGAAAAATTTCAAAAAATGAAGTGATTTTACTGGTACAATTAGGACTGGTTACTTATTAGGGGGAGGTGACCGACTACTGAGGCCATGCGCGCTATTGAGGGTAGGTGGGTAGGGGAAGGATTATATGGGTGGAAAAATCCGGCGCAGGCATTAGCTCATGAGGAAATGCGGTGAGGGGATTCAAGTTTAACGGCCCATCCGACGGACGAAGTACTGTTCTTGAAGTGCTCTCCACACAACACTAGGGATTTTGACTGAAAAATCTCCGCCACTGCAGCAAGTTGGAGTATCATAAAATATTTATGCATGATAACGCGATAAAGGCGTTGTCACTCTCACTCAGTGATTCAACTCGAAGGTTGGTTTGGATAGTTGAGGGTAGAGCTCACCCCAGACTAATCCACAGGCGTGTAAATTTCACACATTCAGAGGGGGCGAGTTCCTTTCCCTGGGCTACCTCGCACTCCGGTTTTTTTTGTTCGGGGGCGTCTAAAGGCTTCACCTGGATTTGAACCCGGGACCCTTCGATCAGTAGCCAAGCGCTCTACCCACTAGGCCACCACGCTCCCATTAATGAAATTGGGGTTGCCCCAATTGAAATGAAAAGCATTGATAAAGCAGAAATTGGGGTCTGACACCTTGTTGATGTGGTTATCATCGTGAAGAAAAGAGGTGCAACAAACTCAAAGGCTGTAAATGGCGCTTTTTACATTCTGGTTGCACCATTTCAGCTCATTTAAAGGCACGCCACAATCTGTCATTTAATTCTATTTTTATTTACCCAGGGATTTAGCAGCATAATTTTACTTTACGAAATCGTAAACGTACATGCGGCAAAGCAAGGAAATATCTCATTTTTTCATAATTAATCCTTGCTGTTACCCTACCGTATCCGAGGTGGCCACAATCCACATTAACTGGGATAATCGAGACTGCACTGTGTATAAATGAGACATGAACAGTCGCAATTTTATGTTTAAGACTCGTTTTCGTTGGATCTAATGCAGAGCAGAATAAAGGAGCTACACAAAATTCATGTTTTGAAGAACAGCGGCCATCATGTTTCCCAGAATTTACCGCCGAGGATGTTTATTCTCTGTTTAGGACTTCACCTACTTCGTTCTCTGTGTTTGCCGTTCTCCTTTATTATCACAGCCTCGTCTTGCCGTTCCATCACCAAATATGGCTCCATCGCCTGTTATGACTGCTTATGTGTTCTCCCCTTAAGTGTATTTCGAGTTTGTAGTACATTAAGTGTATTGCATCTACATCGGTGTACTTTTATTCTAGAGCCCGAAAGTTGCATCGTATGCAACCACAATACTTCCCAGTGGTTGACATATTATTCTCATTTTGAATAATCTGTAATGGAATCGCATGCCTAGCTTTTGAAGTTTCTCTAATTTTTCTATAATTTTTAGTCATTGTTAATAGCCCCTGACAGATTTATTTTTCTATGCATATTCCTTCAGTATACCAATGATTTGTGGATGACAATGGGTTTTTCTTTAATTAAATGCATCATTTTCTCTACCATCATGAACTATTAAGAAATACCATATTTAGAAAGAGGTTAACTTGTTGCAATTTATAAAATGAATTTTCCTAGTAATAGTCTCTTGTTTGTATTATATTCTCGCTTAGTTCGACCGATTCCTTATACCTTCCTGAGCCACATATTGCCTTTTAGTATCAGATTTTTAGCGATTTTTTCACTATATTTTTTACCCTTTTTCCTGATAGCACCTGCTTCATGTTTAAAAAAAATCCTGTTTCTATAAATTACCTAAATTGAACAATGCTCTAAATGCTTATTGAATCTACATGATAGATAATTCTAAGAGTCAATAGAAGCAGCGGCGTTTCTATATATACTGATCATACGGTATTCGACATTGTGGGGAACAAAATAGATAACAGAAATTTACTCTGTAGTGCCTTCCAATCTCGAAGTAGATACTGCTAAAACAGCATTTGTAAATGCCACTTTAGTAAGAGAAAACTTGGAATCCCAGATTTTTCTGTCCCATGTATACCATTTGTTGGTATTCTTGGCAGGCACAGGAGGTACTCATTTATCTCCAGTGATGTCACACAGTTCGGACGGCGGAATCGTGGAGGTGTAGGCAGTTGAGTCTTTTAAAACTTTCGCAAGTCACCGAGGAAGGCGAGCTCTACGCCTTGGTCTTCGGATGTTTACAGTGGGAGCGTCGCGAATCCGTATTTGGACGTCCCCTCATCTCTTGCTGGCTCTTGCTCTTTTTTATTCCTCTCTCTCTCTCTCTCTCTCTCCTTGCTCGTCCCACTCCCATTGAGGGAGGAGGACACATTTTATACGAAACAGTTCTTTCTAACTCTCCCGTCCTTGATCTAATTTACCCTGATATTGCGGACGTGGAAACATAATGAGGGTGTGCTGCTGTGCTGGGTGATTAATGCATGATGTCCTATACATTACACCAGTCTGCATTTTGAAACTTTTTGCCAGATGATTTATTAAAAATAGGTGTTCTTGAATCAATTTTTATGCTGATTCTACAAATGGCTTCCATTTTTTCTATCACGTCAGGTCTGTACACAAAATAAGAATTATGGTTTCAATATTTCAACTACTGTAAGCACATATATATTTATATTACTTCACGCAATGGCAACTTTTGCCATAAAATTTTTTTCTAATACTGTAAAGAACTGCTCTAATAATATTTTGGCTGTCTCACAACAAAACAAAAAGCAGTGTTACATTAATTTTCATTGAGAAATATCCCTCGAACAATAATTCCCCACTGGCTCATAAAATGCACTCATCAATAAATCATAGAAGTTAAATTGGGTCCAATCTGAAAAAAACTGTACTTGATAGAAGAAAATTAAGAACAGTTCTGAAATCAGCATATCAAAGTTAGCTTTTATTACTTACTAGTTTTTAGTCATCTGGTATCATGCAGACTAGTGTTATCGACGGGGAAAGTATTTTCTGCTTCAGGGGTGGTATTTACCCCTCAGTTTTTTTCATTATTTTAGTTGTTTTGGGGCTGTATCCTACACAGTTAAATGCTGCGTATGATGCCGGGACTCAATATCATTAGTAATCATCAATTCGAAAATTGGTGTGCTGCAGCTCCCCCCACCTAACTCTCTCTTTAGCTAACAGTTATATTTCTTCAAAGGTTTTTAATTTAAGATCCTCTTAATTTATATAAGACATCCATTCTTGAACTTTCTATGTAATTCTTTCTCTTTATTTCTCCAACTGCTAATATTTTTTATATGTTGCCATGCCTCAGAATATGCCCAAAGGTTTATACATTCTAATTAGATGTAGTCCTTGTTAAGGCTTCCGTGGAGTATTTTTTTGAAAAGATCCGGTCAGTTGGGTTCTCTACCGCGAACTTCCATTTTTTCATTTTCTAATTAGATGCATGATCATGCAACTTATATACCTGACATCCAACATTTCCTTTGCCTCCAATATCCTTCTTTCCTGCAGCAGTTGTCGTCCAAGTGTCAATGCCGCATATGTTATGATATCCTTACCTATATGTTAATTGTTTCCTTTTTATGAGCTTGTGTCGCTAGATATTTGTAGACCCTCTAGATAAAATAACATCCCTGCTTGGGGTCTCTGCGCACTGTGTCAGTATAACCTCTTTCATCACTGTTTTCAGGTTTGCTGACATCGTCCAATCGGTCCAGTTTTTGCTGCCCAATGCCTACTCTACCTTTGTTTTATTCATTTATCATAACAAACGGTATAATTTGCAATCGTGGCGATGGGATAAAGTTACGGAGGTTACGCCCTTTTAGGTATTCCATGTTTTCCGGAGGCTCACCGCGGATGTACATCTTTGATAACGTTTATTGCTTTTATAAATAAAACTACAACAAAAACGTTTATTGCTTTCATTTTTGTTGTAGTCGTGGCATTTCCGGAGATCAGCTGATATGGCCTCCCTGGGGCTCTATCATCCACGGCTACTGAAGTCTTCTTGCACGGATACATTATTTGGCAAAAATGACTCGCTCATTCTGAATCGTTACGCAGGAACAACTAGAAGCTTCTTGACATTTGAATGTAATAATGCTCGCAAAGTCATCAGCGCTGGCCTTTGGAGTGGCGGAGATCAGCTGATATGGCCTCCCTGGGGCTCTATCATCCACGGTTACTGAAGTCTTCTTGCACGGATACGTTATTTGGCAAAAATGACTCGCTCATTCTGACTCGTTACGCAGGAACAACTAGAAGCTTCTTGACATTTGAATGTAATAATGCTCGCAAAGTCATCAGCGCTGGCCTTTGGAGTGATCCCATTAGGACCTCAATAGGGATGGTTTTCTTAGAAACAAGATAGAAGCAAAAATGTGGTAAAATATCTGATAGCAATTGTAGGGTATAGAGAAAATCCATTTAATTAGTATTCCGACATTTAGCCATGATAGTAAAGACTAAGCCGTATAGTGTTGTGAATAATTGAATGAAAAATGAACAAATATTTTGCTCGCAGACTAAAATTTGCATATTTTGGGAGTAGGAGGCATTCAAAACATCTTTCGGTAGTTGAGGTGAGGACATGAGAGTTCAATGCTGAGCAGTCGTGGCCTTTCCCATGCGTGCGAGAACAAGCCGTGGGGGTGGTGGAATGAAAGAGTGTGGAATAATTTCACCTCGATTGGAATTGAGTTATACGCTTTATCCTTCATCCTCACTAATGTAATGCTGCCCATTGCAGTGTGCTAATATTTTTCAAATGCATCCTTAACAAGTGATTTGATAATCGCCATGGTATATTACTAAATTCTGAATTTCTCACGGACACTGATTATCGTATTACATTACACGTGTGTTTTCAGAATAGTCGTTTCATATCAACATAAAGCAGAGAAATTCGCTTGAAATTGTTTCATTAATGTCAGATAGTTAATAAAATATCAACCAGCAGAACAGTTAGTTGGTGGAGATCTAAACAAAATCTGTTATACAAATATGAAAACCATATACATACAGACATCAAGATGAAATGCGAGATGTTGCACCAAGATCTTCATAGTTAGGTAGGATTCCGCTCCCCTTGATGCTAATGAACTGGTTTTTCGATTTGCTCACTTATCTGGGTCATACGGCATTGAAGTCCCTTTGACACGAGAAAGTCGGGTGGAACACTGAGAAACGTAGTGGTTTTGTCCCTCCTCTCATCACCATTACTTCGACAGTGCTTATATCATATCGTGCTTTATATCTGATCATCGATAAATGGCATTAGGAGGTTCATTGGAAATACTCATAGTGTGAATGCCGCTCGTCTCATGTTGGCGGTGATAATAGCTGATGGATAGACAATCGCAATGACCGAATTAGTGGCTTGCCTGCCTGGCAATAGCAAAGGTCACGGGTTCGAATCTCGATAAGGGCTGTGAAGTTCTGCATCTTCTTGGGATGGCTACTCTTGATAGATCCCGATTAAACATCAGTTGAATACCGTAAACAGAATTTTAGAACTTAAATAAAACTGCAGTAGTTGTACTGTCCACTTAAATTTTAATGTAAAATATTACACTACACGTGTTTCGATCTTTCTTAGGGCGTCATCATCAGGTCTACCTACAGTTAGACCTAATGATGACGCCCTAAGAAACGTCGAAACACGTGTAGTGTAATATTTTACATTAAAATTTAAGTGGACAGTACAACTACTGCAGTTTCATTTGAGTACTAAAATACTGTTCCACCATATAACGCCAGAGACTGTCGAATTTAAACAGAATTGCAGACTGAAAGTGGAAATGAACATTTTCTTAAATATGCTATAATCGAATATGCTTTTACTTGTGCCGTAAAATTTCTCTCCGAGTGAAATGTTAAAAATGTACTCCTCAATTTTTTCCGGTAGAGGCAGACAGTAGCTGCTAACAATTAATATACTCACAATCCCAATTTCCCTCCGTCACGTGCCAATTCAGTGCTTCCGTGCTCCGAAAACACGGTGCAAGCTATGGCAAATGTTAGCCTTAGCTTACAAAATACAAATGACATCCACCGTTATGCACGCTTCACGGAATGGAAATGCTTATTTCATGGCCCAATGACATCGAGTGCACTTTTTTTATCACCTCGTTCGTCTCGCCACTCGGGCGTAGTCGTGGCCTGTATTTATAACGCTGACGTTTCATGCACCGATTTTCTCCTGAAAAACCTTGGGGTAGCTCTTTATGCCGTGAAGTCGGACCATTTGAGTCCTCATTTGGCAATTAATTTTCCAAAAGTCACGCATACGAACAAGCACGAACGACACAATCTTAACAGATTTCATACTCCACTTTGAATCGGACTTTTATATTGTTTTGCCATTATAAAGTCTCCCGCTCATAAGCACTGTTATTTTTAATTATATTTGCTTTAAATTATGTTATATACTTTGGTCTAGAAACAACATATTCTTTATTCTTATATGGTATGCAGTGTAACTGTAATTCAATCTGTATTTAACTGTGATTTTTGGGCTCAGCTGGGTAAATGTTTATTTACTTGCGCATTAACCGCGACCATGCATTAAAAATCTAGTGCCGCGGAATGATCTGCTTTGAAGTAGGGATAATTATTTCACCACATGTTACTAACGTTGGATAAAACGTGTAGTAAATGGACTACAAAAAGGTATTGCTATCCAAAATCAAAGGACGATGGAGTGAAACACCTATGCTTGAAGCAGAATAAAAACGAAATCGATATCTCCAACTCGTGGTAGAAAAATCGCGAAAGTAACAGGTAAACAAATTGTTGCCGTCGAAGTTTACGTGAGATTAAATGCCAAATGCAACACAAAAAAGTTACACCTGTGGCTTGAGGCTCGCTCAAGGCAATAAAAGGTCAAGGATGGCAAGAACCTTCTCTTTTGAAATCATCATGACGTAATTAAAAGTGATACGCGGCCAACTTATGGTGTAAGTTCACTCACCTAATGCTGGCGTATCCTCTTCTAGCTCCACTAGGACCCTGCCGCTCAAGAACTGACCGGGGAAGTAAAGTAAGTTCGTGTTGTCGAAGAGAATGAGGAACTTGAGAAGTTTTCGAGACATATTTTTTCCTTGAGTCCCTTCTCGATGAGGATTCGATGCACTAAACTATGAGTCGGTCAGCAGTCTTGAAATTTCCAAGTGTACACACTAGCCCGAAACGAATATTCCTCAAGATATCCGCCGTAGTGCACGGCCGTTCGTGCATTCAGTAAGTCGACGTCCAAGCCTTTTTATCGCGTTCACTGTCGTCCTCCAACTCTTTCCTCCTCACCAAGTTCGCTCGTTTCCTCGAAAAGATAGCACAAGATCACAGGTGATGGGAGTCTTCATTCGACGCACACATCGGTGGGGATTGGGTTTCTATTCTCGTTCTTCGAAGTCGGGGTGGTGAAGGGGGGGCCGGGTCGGAGAGGGAGGAGTCAGGTGAAGGCCCCCGCACTCCCGTCTAAATGGTACGACTCTCGCGAGGTGACTGAGGTGTATACGTCTGCGGGAGGAAAGAGAACGATGGCCGAACCTTTCCCTTTCACCGCCGTGCGACCATTAAGGCGTGGAGCGGGCCGGGGGAGGAGGGGAGAGGCGGGGGGAGTGGTTGGGAGGCGAGGAAGTTGCTGGCGAGGAGGCGGAGATTCTCCTCTTGAGCTCTCGCTCCGGGGAAAGGTGTGCTGGGCTCTGGGATGGGGGAACTCATGCTTCGGATCGTGTTCTAGGCTCGCTCACCGTCTCCCGCGGTCGTGACTTTGAGGCGCTTCGAAGGATCCGAGAGGGTGCCGCGCGAGTCTATGTAAGTGTGACGTTTCCCGGTGTAAAAGAGGGCGTGAGGTAAGGACAGGAGAGGGAACGTAGCTGAGGGTGGATGAGATTGCTGCAACGGTTGCATACATCCCAGGGTAGGAACAGCCGTTGAAGTCTCCCCCGAGTATTCCGTACACAAAGTCAGCCACCCCCCGAATGTCCGGAGAACGGTACTTACGCATTGGAAAAAATCGTCGGAGATGATCTTTTAGAGGGAGTTGGGTATAAGGGTTGAAGAAAAAATGTTCGGTGTCGAACGGCACATGATGGTCGGGACAATTTTGCGCTTCCGTCTGAGACTTAGGAATTTCGCGGAAGATTAGTTACTTTGATATGGGGTTCTGGAGATTCCAATGCTCTTAAATCTGAGATGAATGAAAAAAACTGTTTCACTGAACTTTTTCCTTTATGACATTTTCTTGTGATTTTTTTGTGATATATTTCTTATAGTTAATGGATTCTAGTTGCGAGGGATCAGATAAGTAGCTCTCAAGGAATGTTTATTTTATTCAGAAACGGCTATTAATGCATATGATGCATTCATTTGGAATCGCAACCTTGCCGCGTTATGATGAATAGCATGCGTGAAAAAGTTCAGTTATCGTGTTTTATCTGGGTATCTTCAGCTTTGGTTGGTTCATAATCAAATTATGGTTTTTAGACACAAAAAAATTTCGATTTTATGATTGCCTGTCTAACGTTGAACGTATGTACTTAAGATACAATAGTACTTAAGTTAAATATTTTCATAAAATTTACCATTAAGTATTTTTTTGTAGATTTTCGCAGCTTATTGTTTATGGTATTCAGGCTTTTGGTTCTGCGATTAATTATTTAGTATTAGGCAACAGTTTCACAGTGCTATGCTGCCGGCTTCGTCGGGCTTTTATGAACAACAATGGTCTTTAAAAAAAATAAATAAACAATTCCAGCAGTTAATGATTTTGAGAAGTAAAAACTTAATTTCGAAGAAGTCTCTTCCATGTATAAGGGAGTTTATAACTATCCTCTCTATTGATATTATTTGTTCTTTTTTCTATTTCAATCACCTCCCTTATGAGCCGCGGAAAGTAACTGCTTTCTGTGTGCAGTACTCTTGCCGTCTCGATGTCAATGGCGTGACCCTCCTCTAACGTAGTGTGCTCAGCCACGACAGAGTGATACCAGTCTTTCTTCCGTATTGCACGTCCATGTTCTTTTAATCGGAATCCAATTGCTCTCTTGGTCTGCCCCACATATGATCTTTATTATTAATGCAAAGAAAACCAAACTTCATGGAGACAACTTTAATATTAATGTAAAGAAAACCAAAATATAGTTTGAGGACGAAACAAAGGAGATGAAGTACCACGATACGTGGGCAGCAGAAGCTGCAGCAACTGAAAAAATGGCGAAAGAAGAACTCTTTATATATGATATCTATATGTTTTATACGACCGATTTTATACATCATTGTCATATACCTATGTAAAACATCGAAACCAGTCGCATTTAAAATTTAGCTCAGTTGAAAACTACAAAAAGATTTTCTTTCGTCACGTCTCCATTCCAGATTCCACACCACATCCACCAGTTCCACCACGTAATTTCTGAGTCAACATTATTAAGGGGGAGAATTAGGCTGTTTGGGAAATAGAGGCACTGGTGATGGAAGAAGCAATAAAGTTACGGTGAACAGCTTAGCGTAATTGAAGAGGGAATCACACCAGGAGAGCCCATAAACAGCCAGTAATGTAAGCTTGGAAGTAAGCATGCACTTCATTAAAATATATGTATGTGTTCTTCAATGTCATCGGAGCTTCAACGATAGCATCATCAGAAATACGCAGATTGGAAACAGTGGAAATGGGTTGTTATCGAGGGATGATTGTGCGGTAGAGAATCGCCTATAGAAAAGTCTTACGAAGAGCTTGGGAGAAAATGTTTACTGAAAACTCCAAAATACAAAAGACGGTCATATTGGACACAGTGCGAGATACAATAAGCTCTTGTAGATAACACTGGAAGATGAAATTGATGGAAAGAATTGCCTAGGAAGACCAAGGGTAGAATATATCAGGTAAATTATGTGGAAAATTAAAATGAAGTCGGATGAAGGAATAAAGGGGCTAAAACAAATGAGAATGGAGTGCAGAGCTACAGCAAACTAATCTTCACATTGATGACTGCTGTTGATGTCGAGGGTTTATTTTCGCGGAACTTTCTCCGGTGTGGTTGGTGATATTTACAAGACAATAGCAACTCCTCGAGAAATCCTCAGAGAATTTTTCTGTACTTCGCTTTTGAGTAATTTTGAATTTATTTTGTGAATCCCTTTAATCTGCAAATCCTCTTGATTGATCGTCCACATCAAAGAATTGGGCGAATCTGCCTGCCGTAAAATCCAGTAAACTTCATTGGCTTACTAATTTCATCTTTCCCTTTGGAATGAATCTTTACCTAGTGTCATTTTCTGGTATGACGTATTTGTTTAAAACGGCGAGAGATGGTAAAATTTGTCATTCCTTTGAAAAAATTAATTTTATTCAGTTGAACCAAGAAAAGCTTCGCCTTACTTCATTGTTGGAGGAGATAAAATTTCCTTTTTGGTTAAAAGACCTTCAAATTAATTACACAGGTGTCCTTATACGAGTTAATTAATTTATGTTGCATTCTAATGAATTTGTCATTCTTTATTTATACAATAGTTAAAGGAAAACTACAATTTTATCTTCATTAGCAACATGGAAGCAGACAAAACATTACGGTGGCCCTGAATCTTCTCCTCTGTGTACATACAAGGAAGCTCTTTAAGACAAAGGCAATGATGTTCCCACGCGCCAATTTTCATGCCGCTACCACTTGCTCGGTATCTGCGAAACAATCTCATCCAGGTTGATGGGAAAAATTTGAGCATTTTTGCTTGAAAACCGGAAGATGAAGCATTGAGTCCTACTTCCGTTTTACAAACGTTTCCGTTTCATTATTCCGCGCCTCTAGTCTCAAGGTGAACTGCCTATTTCACCAATATTCACGCTGGACATGTGCCTGTCATTTTCCTACGTCACCAAGTGAAGGAATAAGTAAATAACTGCCGATGATTCGTAAATAAATCACGCATCCGAGGCTCTTGGTGATTACTTTTGGTGCATAACCCAAGAAAATCGAATTCGGAATCAATGGTGCGCGGAAAACTGGAACTTTCTTTAATTGCAGGCATATAATTGTGCATCTGATGCCATATACCTACTTGCATAATTGACTGCTTCACGGAAGAAACGTTTTAATATTCATGGTTATAGATGGAATATTTGTCTTGTTAATCAGTATTTTTTAGAGAGATATTATCAATTATTATGAAACCGCTCATACTCTGAGGCAAGATTTATTATTTGTATTGACAAGTAAGATGCCGCCGTGGGTTTGGCTAGGGATATGTGCTCACCATAATATAACCATGGGATTTTAATAAATTCATTACTTCATTTAAGAATCATATCAGCGAAGGTCGTTTCTTATTCTTTGAGTAAAGATACTTCGAAAATCCGGGTTATGCAGAAATAGTTTTTTGAGGATGAGCTTATTCGGTTCGGAAAAGTCCTTATTTTTTCTGTCGTTCTGAATAATTTTGGTTGGTGAGGTAAAACAAATCAATTAGTTATCGCAGCTATAAAAAAATCACTCTTATCTCTAATCTCCAGGAAAACAAAAATCTTCCCGGATAAAAAAAGATATTTTTCTCAAGAGACGACTTTCTAAAGCGCATCCCATTAAATTAAAGTTTTTCAAAAGTTGTACTAACGCTACGCGCTTCGGTGGCGGTAAGATTTTAGTCTTCGTCTGCTAATCCTAAGGCCGCGATTTCAGGTACCGCCTATGAGGAATTTCCACTGCTCCAGACATGGGTGTTTATACAATGTAAATGACTTTAATTCAAGAAATCTATGTATGTGCTTCACATTCCCTCAAATAAAGACCTTGTTATCTGACACTAAGTATTCAACCAGAATCAGTTGATCGCGGCAACACATGGGCTATTTTTCCAATCGTTGCGATTGCACAAATGATGCAAAAAGCATGGTGGCGTAGCTGGCTTACACACCTGACCGGCAATTGGGAGATCATGGTTCGAATCTACGTCAAGTCGAAGGATTTTTTCATGGCGAATTTCACCATCTTTGGTGTACATGGGCATTCTTCGTTTTTACCGATCCTAAATCCATCAGCAATCTGATTGCGAGGCACAACATGAATGCTTAAAGAAGACTTTTCAGAATGATAACATGCATTAAACGATACAATCACCACTTCGATTAAAATACCAAGAAGTATTTCGACGCTAGATTGCTTAGCAATATATCTTAGAAATTGCCAAAGGAAATCTTTTTAGGAAAAAATTGCTTTTGAATTGGGGAAAATCTGTATTAACGCCGATCGCAGTCACTAAGAAGTCTCCACCGCTTCGTTCGGAAGATCACTGCGATACCGAACGTAGTTAAATTTCAAAAGGTATATTCCGAACGTAAATTTTAAACAAATAATCGATAGTACCTCATCTTCTATATTACTAACTGCCAACAGTTCAGTTGTTACTACCTCTTGATGTTTCAAACATACACCGCCATTTTTTTCTTCTCACAAAAAATCACTCTTAAGAGCCATGGCCTTCCTTTCTTTTCGGACTGATTTAGCAATTTTTGACCAAAATTTTCACACAATAATCCATTATAAGCACTATAAAAATTTCAGAGTTTTGCGTTGATGTCCAAGATTGCAGTTTTGTGTCTCTCGATGTCCATGTCTTTGTGTTATTTACCGCTCAATTGCAACGTGCTCGTTTTCCTCTATACATATATATGAAAATCTTGAATATTACGTCAGTTTTATCCTTTTTGATGCGCCAAGTACAAGTATAGACGTACGATTTAAGTTTTTCCCGGTGAATAATATTTTGGAATTGTTCTCGGACTCTGCACCAGGTAATTGGCTTCATATTGGCCGACGCGACGTTTCGGAAAACGACTTGATTTCCGTTTTCCATTTACTCTCTCTGTGTAGGATTGTACACTGAACTGAATTGACCGTTGGACGAGTCCAACAATTAAGCTCCGGTGTCGTCTGATTGGCTGATGTTCCTTTGAAATCTTTTCTGTTCTTTCTTGGGCACCTATAATAAATTGCATGAAAAACATAAAGAAATAACAGAAAAAAATTCAAAGGAGCGTTAGCCAATCAGACGACACCGGAGCTTAATTGTTGGACTCGTCAAACGGTCAATTCAGTTCAGTGTAAAATCCTACATAGAGAGAGTAACACGCCTTGAAAATTGAAAACAAGTCGTTTTCCGAAACGTCGGCCAATAGGAAGCCAATTACCTGGTGCAGAGCCCGAGAACCATTTCTATATACAAGTATAGAGTTTGTAATTGAGTCTCCTTAGCTACTTGCGTCCTGAGTCGCTGCACATGACACTAATCGTGAAAAATTATGTCCGTGAATTAGCATGATGATTTTCTTTATAATGAGTGGTTGATGCTTAGTTTTCTACGATGTGTAATAAGATGTGCATGCACGTTATTTAAAACAATTAACAATACTATTAAATAACTTTATTTAGAACATGGAATCTCATGTCCCCTAGGTTCATGTGGAATAGGTTCAAGTGAACCATACAAAATATGAGTATAAGACTAATAATTACATTACATTGATTAATTTCATGGTTTAGGCCTTGAGGGGCACCTTAATAAATAATATCACCAAAAATGAAAAACAAAAATACAAATATGGATTAACTAAACATTGACTTTCTCTAAAATTACATAACATATCAACCAAACATAATTTAGCATGAAATATAGCACATGTAACAATATCAGGGCTTGAATATAATGAGTATAGGTTTACATATTATGCTGCAAGCTTTAACTGCATTAGGACCACGTATTATCAATTTGAGCATATGGAGGTGAGATATTGAAATAATTTTGACCGGAACGAATTTATGGACGATGCTTGACGAATATGTTGAGGAAGGCAATGCCATAGTTTTAAAGCTTTAACCGAGAAGGAAGAGTTTAGTAGTACGGTGAATGGGAATGTAAAGTATGTCCGGGGGGGTGTGCGCAGAGTTTTTTGTCGGACGTCTGAGGTGAATAAAAATAACTCCGTTAATTAGTCAGGTGTTCTGAACTTGAGGATTTTTAATAGGAAGGATCCTAAGAAATGTTTTCTTCGGTTTCGCACGGTAAGAAAATTTGCTAGCTTGCGCGCAAGTGATATGTGATCAACTTTTGGGATCAAATAAATGAAGCGAATACATGTATTCAATGTCCTTTGAAGTTTTAAGTGTGGGTCTTCCCGAATAGTGCAATAACTCAGCAGTTATCGAATATTGGTAACATAAGTGAGCAAACAAGTTCATGTCGAATTTGGGTAAAATCTCATTTTTATTTAGTGGTTTAGATATTTAAATATTTGAAGTAATTTTACGAAACTTCTTTACTGCTAGACATACGTTAATTTTTTATACAATTGTCATTTAATCATTAAAAAATCATTATTCTTTATTATCTGAGGCGTGGCTACAATTTGTGTTGCTTTTGCGACGAGTTCTTCATGAATTTATTAGGAAACGGGTACATTTTCGTTACAATACTTTTATGAACACTAACATTCCCGGCTGAACCTACGACTGACCTCTGTGTGAATCCCTACTCAAATGAAACGCCCTAAACAAAAAAAAGTCATCTTTGGAGAGGGCAGTCACCTTTACGATCCAGTGGGCAATGAACAACAGTGTCCGCTTCTTAGCCATGACTTGCCATTCAGTCACCGCAAAGATATGCCCAGTTTCCTTTTTTTTTGCATCCAATTCCTAGGAAGTATTGCACCAGGTGCTCGATGCATCGATTTAAGTGAACCATGAAACCACGTACCGCGAAAAAGAACTCAATGGTTCATGATTACGATGAAATTGTTCAATGTGCACTAAGCTGTTTCCTTCAACCCTGTTGGAATTTTCCAATACACGGTGAAATTTCCATTTTAAATGCATATATGCATTTGAAATTTAAGTAATTGTCGTTAATTAAGTTATCCATCAAAATTATTTATGCTAAATACAAGAATGGTATTAAAAATTCAACTGTGAACTGAGTTTCATCCAATTTTACAGAAAACATATAATGGAAAATTAGTTCTAATTAATAAGAAGAAAAATTGATAAATATTAATATATAACAGGTAACCATTTAAATTTAAAACAATCGTCATGGATTCGGCTCCTTGTGTGTAAGTCGTTTTCTGGGTGAAAACTTATTGAACAGTTTTCTTGTTATACATAGTTTCGATATTTTACCTCATAGCCTTTATTGTTTCAAATAAGTGTGTTTACGCCCATTAGGGTTGAAATTAAGTGAGTGGGATATACATAATGAATAAAGACACTTGGTAATCTTCCACAGATTTATTTATTTGACGCGACGCGTTTCACACGAGTGGGATATACTTATACGGGTTTTATTGATTCTGTATTCCAATTAAAACTGATGATATCAGGCCTGAGATCGTGGAAATGATGGATATCCATGTTGAGAAAACCAACTTTAAACTTCTCTAAGTTTGTGGAAATCACAAAGTTGGTTTTTCTCAACATGGATATCTGTATCACTCTTTATTCTTCATAATTGTTATTTGTTCCTGCAGAAAAGAATTTAAGATGTTCTTCATTTAGATTCCTCATTTTCAGTGTCCAGTGAGAGTAGGGAAATGAATCATAGACTGTTTAAATAACATTATATAGTTAGCAGAATGTACTCTACCCTACGGTACTGCAAAAATCAATGGAAAAATCATTTACAAAACTCTGAGATATGAACATACAGATGAACCCCGCTAATCCGTCACCAGGGGGACCGAGAGCACAAAAAAGGTCGGATTATCAGAGGAACACATTTATTTACATAAAAACGTGATAAAACTGTAGTTTAAACAGAAAATATTGCTATATGTACGGTTTTACAGATGTAATATTACTGTAAACCATAAATTGAAGTTTACTGCGATAGAAATACTTAAGAGTAAATGAAGAGAAACATAAATTGTAGAGTCATGAAACAACATGAAACACAATAAACACTATGATCGTTTCACTATGATACACCATGAACGTCATGAAACACTATACTGTAGATTTAATGTTCTTGCGCTGGTCGAAAGAAGTCTGTTATGTTCTTTTGCTTAGCAGACGACAATCTCAATTTTGCTGCGATGTTCCACCATTTTCGTATCCTCAAAATGTCCATTGGTGTTGACATGGAACTTTGTTCAATGTATTGAATGGCCAGATCAAATGCATTACATAATGAAACACCGGTAAGCGACGACACGGTCGGACTAAGCGAGGAGTCGGACCATCCGAGGTCGGATTAGCAAGGGGTCCTACTGTAATTCCGTCAGCAAAATTCCTGAAACCTTATTTATGAATAACCTAAGTATGCTGCTGTTTTTTTAGAGTAGTTGACGGAATTAAAAAAAAACTCTTTAGTCCCGGCTTAGAGTCACGGGTAGATTTCCATGTTTTTTTATGTTTAGAATCAGCTCATTTTGCTCACCCCTTGCAGTGAGGGTTAGTCGCATCACAAATTGTATCAGAAAAAAGTTTTAGATAATATTTAGACGGCCTACAATAGCATTGAATGAATTTAATATTATGCCTACTAATGAAGTTTCGATGTTTTTGTCCGGAAACCCCTTTTTTATCCACCCCTCGAGCTAATGGTTGGCGCTATCAAAACATCTTTGAAACGAACTTTTTGGTGTAGTCTTGGAAAGTATAGTACATTCTGACGAATGCAATATATTTCTAACTAAGGGAGTTGTAGCGCTTTTTCAGTTTTCCAAAAACCTTCCGGTCCGATTTTTCTCATTAACGTACTTCACCGAGATTTTTCACCTTAATACATATTTTATAAATCAGTCTGGAAGTATGTTGTGCAAAATTACGGGAGTTATTATGACTATAAAATGCGATTGCTTGTGATCAGATTCCTTCGTGTTATTTGTTTAAAATTAAAGTACTTCTTATTCACTTTAGCATTTCCGTGTTGCTAGGTGTAATTTCGAGTCATTTACTATGAATAATGAAAAGAAAGGAAGGATGTTGCCATTGCGCACAAGAAAAAAATCTATCAAGGAATTGTACCTATAATTCTTCTGCTCATTTCATCATGAAAGAATTTATACTATTGAAATTGATTTTTTTGATTCTTGGAAAATATTTTATTTCTTAGTAAAAATTTGTCAAAATATTTTGACAAAATTAAAATAAGCTGCTTTAAAAACTCAAACCTGTGTATAGACTCGAATAATTTAAATTGTCAGCTAGGGTTCATTAGTCTTCAAACTTAACCGGCGGATAACATTTTTCTTCAGACTCAATGTTTGTTTTAATTTATGTTACACAACTAAGTAGATAATTGTAGTTTACGTATCTATTAGGCAGTGTCAAAATAAAATTTTGAAAGATTGAAAGAAAAATGTCCGATTAAATACTGAACAAAGTGCTGAGGTAAAATGATTAGTTGATTTTTAGTACTTGTTACTTTGATAATTTAGCCTGTCAAATTTTTATCTGTACTAATTGTTGTTGTAATATGTGCCACAGGTGGAATTTATTTATTAATTTCTCAGCCATACTATTCATGTAATCTGTATTGTCACAATTTCCTTTATGTCTTTTGTTTCCTAGTATGGCGACCTACTATTCACATGATAAATGATTTTTGTTTTCCAATTTATTTTCTTTTTTTTCCACTTTTTTATCTCAGCAATACTATTCAGTTCAAGGACTACATTTCAATTTAATTTTTGTTTAAACTATTGTTTAGTAATGATATTATTTGTTTCCATTTTTGTTCAAAAATATATGTGTAAACAAAATGTCTATGAGGCCTAAGCGGTATGCGACAATAAATGCATATTATTATTATTATATGTGGCCAGAAGAGTTGAAACTTGCTCGTTGATTTCGGTTAGTCTCTCATAAAAAGGGACGGAAGAAATAAGCGTCCTATAAATTATCAATTGCAATGTGTTTGGTCGCAAGAATGTTTAATTAGCTATGAAAGTCATGAGGGAAGAGAAACTCTGGATCGACTTGTAATGGCAACTTTCAATTCATCGGGCCAACTGGGGTCTAGTTTATTCATGGAAGGAATTGCGCAATTGATTGGTAATTTAAGTTACCGCCAACATTTCATCGAGATTCGCTCTCTCCACTAACCAGTACAGTTTTTCTCCGCGAGAGGTCCATATTGACTGGAGCCCGCGTTTTTGTTAATTTGTAAACGATTGTTTTGCATGATTTCATAGTATGAGATCATTTAAATGCCTTATTTGAAATTTGATAATGGAAGAGTATCATAAACTAACCAAGTGATATTTTCATGATTTCATTTGGATTCGGAAACAATGCGAATTTGGAAAGAAAATCCAATGTTAATCGTTGTCACTTCTTTCGTTCGTTGTCAAAACATCATCAATGATTCCAGGACATGAAGAGCTTTTTAAGGAATATAATGTTGATTGATATATTTTTAATAACGATCGGATGCATGTGTGGATTATAAATTACAACGCAGGAGCCGAGAAACTTCGTCTTGCCTTGACATCTCGAGTAGTATTGGGTAGTGTTGAGGATGCAATACAGAGGACTCAGTGTGTGGTTAGGCAATTCTGCCACCTACCGTGTTTATAAGGAACTTATTCCACCTCGCCGAAGGAAGCCGGCTGGAACGCTACTTGACGCTCAAGGCTCAAAGGTGTAATTGCGTGCGTAAGATGCTGGGGCCAAGTACTTTCGGTGGCCCAAAAGAAAATGTAAAAATGTGAAACTATCCATCCTGATAATTTGTGGTTACACTTTGGAAAAACTAGAAAATATTTTACGGAGTTCACGACGCTATGCCATTCGAGGAGTTACCGACAAAAAGGGATGAATCGGGCTTTCTTGAGGGTACGCGTAGGTAATGAAACGGCGTCATTCATGTGCGTTATAATATCTACACTTTTAGCCTGTAAAAAAAGGTAATACGTCGTATGGACAAATCGTAAAAAAATATGCATTTTCAAAATTACTACTGATATTTTTGAAAATACACATTTCTGCTGGCGGTATTTTGAACCCGAAGGAGCAACTATACGTAATTATATTGGCTCATATTGAATCCTTATTTTGGAAACTTGGACCATTGTTCCTATTCCGTATTCAACTACTGTGCGTAAAAAATATGCGAATTATATTTTGTTAAACCTTGAGTTAGGAAAATAAGGGAAAGTGCCTTGTCATAGGATCTGGGAGTATTTGATTCAAGTATTTAATTACTCACAACTTCGGCGTAAAATATCACCTACTGGCCTTATCTTTATGAACATTAAGTGCAGTTACTTCACATAACGTTTTATATCGTTTGAATTAAAATGCGGATGAATTAGGAATTGGAACGAGAGTCTAGATATGCGCCTGTTACTCCTCATTGCCGTCTAATGAGAATTGCTTTTTTTTTAGCTAAGCTTGATTTGTTTAAAAATTCACTTATTTCGATTTCACTGACACATCGTCTTATGTATACTATTAGATACCATTCCAATACATACGGAAAATGCTAAATTAGAATGTGTATTTGGTTGAAGCAGAGTTTGAGTTATCTGCCGTAAATTCATATTAAGAGGCCGTGCGCCATCTTGAAGTGTGCACTAACTTATTTCTCTACAATTGACTTCAAATTTCACGAGCTCATTATGGCCATTAAATATATGGGTTACAAGTGCTACTATATCCGCTGACATTGTGAAATTTCGAATTGCAAGCGTAACTAATTTTTTCGTCATTCATCTTGCGTTGACAGAAATACCGTACGGGGGACACATCTTTGGGAGTTAGTTTCATAATTACGTGAGTGCGAGAAACGTAAAATGGGAGACTAAGCGTAGGTAATCGTCAAATGCGAATGCTGTTATTCTTTTTTTTATGGCGTTGCTGCTCTGGATGCTGAAGTTGTCTCGTGAGCTGGTCTTGCAAGTCTTTCCGCGACTCTAATTGAGCAAGTACTTAATTGAATCCCTGGTTATTTTGTAATCTCACCTTTTTGAATGACTCTTTGCGGGAAGGCGGGAGATCTGTTTCGCTCTCTTAATGATCGGCTTACGATCGGCCAAGGTCCGATGGTGGCTCCATTTCACGTTCCTAACGACAGGTGAGATGGAACTAATGAAATGAGGAGCCAAACGAAACGGATCAAGAGTCGAAAGATACGGATCAAGAGTCGAAAGAGCGGATGAATCAAATAAATAGACCGGCAGTTCACCACGCCGCCTGGGTGGCGGAGTTGAACTACAAAAAATGACGTAATTTTCCACATTTTATGACGTATTCTCACTTAAGTGAGATTACAAAATAACCCCCCTGATGTATTTGGCTATTGAGGCAGTGGCGATTTCTATTTCCTTTGGTATTGAATGGTTGTTAAAATCTGAATTCAAACACAGGTCAAAGTTAGAAAAACGGAATCTGATAGGCATGATTACTAATTTGGGCCAACGTCAATATCAGCAGACTCTGCATTTGCATTGGTGAACCAAGGGTGTCTGATTCACTGCAACCTAATTGAATACGGAAAAACTAGAGAATTTACCGTTGAGTGTAGACTTTAAAGTGACGCCTTGGTGCTGTTGTCGTTTTGTGCATTTTTATGACTTCTTAACGGTGAAATAGCATTAACGGCGGATTTAAACTAGTAGCCAAATTGAATATATATTAACTTTTATTTAAATCGAACCCTCATACCAGGACTAATGAAAAATTTCCATCCTAGGGTTTAAGTTGAATTTATAAACTTAGCTATAAGTTTTGGAATCAATATTTTGTTCGCTCGAATCAATTTTGTAGCAAGTTCCCAATACTAATATGCCATCAGAATTGACTAACCGGCACCAATTTTCCCCAACTAATTTTCCCAATGCATTAGATAATGCAGTCAGCTCATGATATCCTTGAATAACAGAATTACAGAGTACAAATATTTTTGTCATAAATGGATTAACAGATAAACCTACTATCATCCACATTGTTGAAGAATTATGATTCAAATCTATGTATCCTTCCGGCATCTCAAATGGTAGATAAAAAATATTTTACATAGGTGATATCTTTATAACATTTCTTTGGAATGGACATTAATCAAAAGTAACTTCGTGTTGTCACCATACAAATTTATACCCAATTCTTGACTTAATAAACTACTAATTCTACGAAACTAAACTACTAACTCAACTAAACTTCTAACTCTTTCAGGTCTTGCATTAGGAAATACCTAAATAATATATTTCTGCGCCAACTTTCGTATTTTTTGGGGCTCATATTCATAGGAGGTCACCCCATAGGACGACACCATGTCAACACTTTCCATTCATTCTGTCCAGCCACTCGGACATTGGGCTCTACCGTCTCACCCCGCCACGGTGGGCCAACTGCCCTGTCTCCTGGCGTCCCTTCTCAAATTAAAAACTCGTCGGCCTTTCCCTTTCACTTTCCTCGTGCATGTAAAATGTGCTTCGTTTCATTTCATCGTTATTGCTCCCTTTTATCATCTCCTATCTCACCCCGATTAATGTATCTCGTTCCCTTCAACGTATTTTAATCTTCCTTCTGCCTCTTCACCTTTCCTCGCGGCCTTTTTCCTACCCGCTCCTGCTTACTTATTGCAATCTCCCTTAATACGAGTAAAAACGAAAAGGAATTTTGACTCGAGATGCTCCAAGTAAAGAATCTGAATACTCTTCCGTAATTGCCCAATAAGCCAATCAGCGACCGAGTCTCATCTCTTCATGTTTGTCTTTTTTCATTAGCTACTCGGTTCAATAGCCAACTTTTTTCTCACCATATGTCAAAGAAAAATTTCTTTTAGGAATTCATTATGGTGGGCTGGTTTTTATTCATTGACGGAATGGGTGGCGACCTTTTTTATGGCCTTTAATCAAGGCGAAGTTATAGCAAAAAGATCTCAGGCATGAATAGAATTCGTCGAGGTTCTGAGATGGCTCGTGTTGAAGTTGGCGACGATCAGGCTGCCGTCGGAGATGTGAGATGTACATCCCGTCGGTGGATGTACATACCTATGGCCCAGACTTTTGAATTCATGTCCGCGTGTATGGAGGTAAATAATTTCCTCTGTGATAACTAGCCCAGGGAATGTATCCATGTTTACACCGCTCAGGACGGGAAAATAAAAATTGGTCAAATTGAGAAAATGTGGCGGAAAAGTTTATCTGAACATTCGCTGGGCACCCGTAGAATATTGGTGGAAAAGGGAAATCAGCAGTGATGTTATAGGCCCTCAAGATCATTTGCATAAGATGTGAGAGGTCACTCATAAGTGAGTCACAATTTGAAAATGTGACTTCTTATAAAAGACACACTGGTCTAAATCATTCAACTCACCAAAGACATATTCACTATGGTCTTCACTCCCATTATTTCATATAAAATTACCTCTGGTGCAATGGTGACCATTATAAAAAAATGACTGCAGAAAAATGAGTGCAAAAATTCATTATAGTTCGTTTCCGGGTGTCAAAGAAATTTCACTTTTTTTCACTTAACAAAGAAATTTCACTTTTCAATTTTTATTCAACTTTTATTCAACTTCACCGAAATGACTGTGGATGTGGGTGAAATCTTACGATAAAATTTTGAGCTTTTTATGTCTATGAACATTCCTCAAAATGCTGTTTGTGCGCTTTGCATTGTAGACTTCGGTACTAGTATTTTTCGCCTCAAGTTTTTGCTAAGCTAATAAACTGAATAGTATGTTTTCCTTTCATTTGGAAATATTGGCTTTCACCCTCCCTGAACTTCTGGTCCGCATTATCCATCTCCGTATTTCTAAGTGCTGTTGCTTGTGCTAGATTAAGTAGTTCTGGCACCATCTTTCCTTTTGTGTGTTATCTTTCTTAATGAAAATTTCTACGACGGTTTGCTTACATATTCCTCGTTCTGGCCAATACCTAAACTAGCTTGTACCACTTAATTTGGTCCTTGATAAGGTGAGAAACCATTCGGTAGCCGAGTGTGACGCTGACCAGCTGGCATTCGAATCGGTTATATTAGCTTTTATTTTATTTTTTCTATCATTTGGGGCCCTTCGTTTGAATTTATCCTCTCGAGAGATGCTGCCATGATGACTGCGAATGCAGTCCAATATTATCTCCAGTTAAAGGCTGCATGTGTCTGCCTAATCAGGAATTTACCTACTCCTCAATCGCGGAATGTCAAAGGTAGAATATATTTTTAACAGAAAAAAAATTATTATTAATCTGTAATTCAGGTGCAAATTACGACTGAAGAAGATCATGGTTCAAAATAATTTGATGCTGGTGTGTGAAACAACCACTTAGGTCACTTAAGTTTAGAAAGTCGGAAATAACTTAAATATCCTAGAACTTGGAAGAGGTTTTTCCACGCTGACAGGGGTATAAACGTTTAAATTTAGAAGAATTTCATCGAATACGTAATCATTAGGTATGCCTCTGATTGAGAATACATCTATTAGGTATTACTACGTACTCTTGCGTACTCTTTATTGGACTTAAATAATTACCTGCAGTCATTGATCCGAAGTTTGGTTTGCTGCAGCTCTCCACTCCATACTCATCTCAGCTAACCTCTTTATTCCTTCATAATACTTCATTTGTACGTTCGTCGATTGGAGGGAAGGCATCACGCCAGTCAGCACATTACTACCATCCTCTATAAAGTATTGATCGAGTATAGGCTGCAAAGTTTGAAAGAGATGCACTCCTGCGGAAAAACGATGGTGCAAAACAACATTGTACTCTCAATACTGTATTATTAATGTGGCCGATGCGTAAAAAAGTTCGCGAAGCGGGGGACTTCGAAGCATCGGCGAAGCGAAGCGGAAGGTTCGGTGCGGGGAGAGCGAGGCAAGGCTGCCGGCCCTACGGGACCCACCGGCGGTGTGACGGTCGGACAAGACGAAGGGAGACCAGCTGTGGAAGAAAAGGATCGTGCGCAATTGTGTGTATCTATTTCGATGTACTCTGTTTATTGCAATTTCACACTTGCCAGGTTGGCTTACAATACCAATCGTTTATGTAAAATTAGTTTTGTTTTCATCTGTTTGATTAGATATTTGTGTATAGGCAACCGGCCACTGAGATCATCTGTATCATTAAAGGGTAGGTGGTTGGGCTGTTAATGAATATTTTATCCGCGGAATCGAAGAAGGGTGTAGAGATTACCGGCGTCTGCATCAGTCTGCGAAAAACGAAAGTCGCCAAGTTGTCTGACTATCGGAATACAGCACTTGAAATGCCCTCCACGTATCCCCCGAATTAGAGATTTTGCTGAAAAACCTCCTTCACTCCTCGAATTTGAACCCTAGACCTCGGAATGGAATATCCCAACCCCACCCGGATATTCTTTTCAATCACAATTTTAGTTGTTTTAAGTTTTTTTTATGGATTTACAATAACTTTCTGATAGTGTTTCACACAATTCCCATCAAATAACAATCTGGAGCCCTGCTCGACGATTATAACTGTACAAAAAACTAGAAAAATTTGAGTTAAATAGAATACATTAAATGAATAAAATAGCGAAGGAATCAGAGCCGGAGCCACAGAATGGCAGGTGCTGAAATTTTGGATTTTGCATCCACCTATTACGCTACAAGTCGCCGTAAAGGCATATGGCAGGCGGTACTAGTTCACCCTCAAAAAGGGGAAATAGGAATTGAGGAAGAAAATGGGTGTACAAGTAGATTTGTTCCAATGTATTACAAAATTATTCTGTTTGGGGTTTTTTATTTCTTGTAGAGTGAAGAGAAAGGATTCTCATGCTTCGAAATTATAAGCAATCATCAATTTAAAGGTTGGTTTGCTGCAGCTCTCCATAACATTCTCTTTTCGTCTAACGCAAAATTTCTTCCCAAGTCGTCATTTCCATATATTAACTGTTCTTCCTCAGTAAAACTTCCCAATATATTATTCTTGCATATTATTTTCAAGGGGCTGTTTTGTCTTAGAGTATGACCATTACTTCATAGATCTTTTATTATCTGTTTCATTTATTAATGCAAATTAGATCAATCAAATGATTACGCTTTTGTCTGATAAAGAAAAAGAAATATTTATTGTTCTTGGACCACTTGGTCACCTAAGAACATACAAAAAGTATACATTGCTATGAGAGCCCGAGTACAGAAAGATATTTACAGAAAAATTGGGTACAAGCAATAAATAAAATATTAATAGCAACAAAGAAAAACAAAAAACAAGCATATAGGTCTGTCGAATTGTATTTTTTCCTGCAATAGCATTTTATTAAACAATCTGTTTTAAAAAGCCATCAGCTAATTATAATTTTTAATAGATTCAGGAGTACTCTAACATATCCCCCTACAAACAACCCTACAACAGAAACCCCTACAACAGAAAAAGATCTATTGTAGGTAGTGGTTCGATGAAGTGGGACTATTAAATAATCTGGTGACATTCGGGTTGCTACACTTCTGTTTTTCTCCTTGGGCTGGAAAAATTGCATGATGTATTCAGGCTGTTTAATTTTGAAAAGTTTATATAAAATAGAGGCAAGCATGGATGCCCTCCTTGTTTTAACTTTAAGCCAACCTAATCTAACAAGATAAGGGGAAATATGATCATCTTTTTAAAAATCATAATTTAACCTAACACACATATTTAATTGCTGTTGAATCATTGATCTACAGATCATTTGGGACAAAATCCTTACCAACATTATGATAAAACAATATTATTCGATTTTTTTAAAATGAAAAGGTAATATTCTTCGATTTTTGAGTGGCTCCCATCCCTAACCCTCCATAAGATGTGTGGCAGTTATAAGTCATTGGTAGGAGTTTTCAACGATTTACAGCGATATCGTACTGCAAAGTTGAGCCCCTGCGATGCACGACATTGTCCAATTCCACTGCGCGATAAGCAAAATGGATTCAGTTACGCTTTTAGCATGCGGAATCTTGTGAATAGCAATGTAAATGTATTAAGAATTTTGAATACAATGTGATTGTTGCTGTAAATAGCATTTTAACTGCTAGGGTAGGTTTTGGGGGACAGTTATACTATGTTTATCCATCTAAAATATCTATTCCCTATTAAGTTTTCCTCTTTCTTTTCTTAGCGTCTTCGCTCGGATCGTATCTTCCTTGATCCCGTGTAACATTCCTGTTCCCTGACTCCTCCATCCCCGATTTCATAGCCATGCCTGCATTTATGCCTGCCTATCCTGCCTTTACTAACAGTCCCCAACTTAAATCTCTTTTCTAATTACTTTTCTAAACATCTTATCCTCATTCAGTGGTCTCCTATTCTCTCCTTACTTACCAAGCACTCGGCCTCCTTTTCCATCCATCGAACTTTCTCCTTCTTTCCCCACACTCACATCGTAGTCGCATCTCATCTTGTTTTCCTCTATGGTCCACCGCTTCAATTGAGCATTACGTTCCCAACGAGCCTTAATATGTAGTTATCTTTAATTTATTCTATTACGGTGGATCCCTGTTGTTCTCTCTTTCTAATAAACGGCTTACTTTTCCGATGAAATTCTTTTTATGTGTTCATTGCTTTGTAGAGTAAGTAACATGTAGCCGCTACGAAAATTTTAAAACTAGTAATATCTATTCTTGAGAGCTTTCGCTAGAATTTATCATACGCTAGTATACACTTTGTGGCAATCGCTTCTGTTACAATACATGGTGTTGACTCTGTGACGATGGATACAGGTTTTCTACGCCGCAGTACCTGGTTCATAGAGGAGTTTAGATCGGTGCCAACTCTATTGAGAAATCCTTCCAAAAGCTCTTAAAACGTTGTTTTAGAATCCAGCATCGCGATGCCTCCATATTAATGTTTATTATGTGATACTACGTGATGAGAATGAGAATGGAAAATGTAAGGATACGTAAAATTATGTTGGAAAAGAGAAAAGAAGGTAAAAGACCTAGGGAAAGACCCAGGAGAAGATGGATGGATGAAGAAACGACATTGAAAAGAGAGGATGCTCCTTTGAGGATGTTGTGATGCAGGAAGTGTGGAATGACAGACCCAGATGGAGGCGCGTAGTCAATACGTAGACCCACGAAAGTGGAACAGGATATCGATATGATGATGATATGTGATACTACGAGCATTATTGCGATCGAAATGCGGTGACGTCCATTTACATCGAAATTTCGATTCCTTGTTACTTCGTTGATATGTGTCTTCTCCGCAAACGGCGAGATAGGGCACGAGCGTCGGACAGCGGCGGGCGTGCGTTGGCGGGCAGGGGAGTAGGGAGCGGCCGTGATGCGCCCCGGTCCGAGTCTCCCGCCCCCCCCCCCTCGCGTGCCTCGAGTTCCCGGAGCCTGAGTCTTCGGTCGGGAGCGAAGGAAGAGATAGAGGGAGCGATGACGAGGGGGAGAGACCCTGGCTGGACACGCAAACGCGTATGGTTCAACGAACCCGTGTTGGGAAGTTGTGAAGGCAGGGTGAGGGAGTGGAGGAGGAGTGGCCCTTAGGGATACGTGTGGGGGGGGATGGGGTTAGGTAGTATGTGAGCGGTTGAGGGTGTGGAGGGGGATTCACTGAAGCTCTTGTGAAGGTGGGGTGCAGGGGGGGGGAGGAGGTAACGGAAGAAGGGGGTGAGGTGCGGCGTGTTGAGGGAGGAGTGTGGGTGGGAAGCGATTTGGGAACGGTGTCTGTGGTCTTTCCCCTCCCCTGTCACGATCGATATTCATCAACTGCCGAATCTGGGGTGCTTTGGTGGGCCCTCCCGTTGTTATGCTGTCCTATTTGCACCTTTTTTTACATCTCATTATTTCGCCCTCGTCGAAAGTTGTCCTTCCATGTTTTCCGTTTTTTTTTATTTCCACGCGGTGTCTTTTCTGTTATTCCTTTTTCTCTCTCAAGCGCTCAGAGCTCTCCACCACCCACTAGTCTCATCTCCTTCCACCTTGTCCGTACACGGTGAACCCCACCTCCTTTTTTTTTAATTTTTGTATTTTGTTTTTGCCTCATCTCCATCCTAACTTCGGTTTCGCTCCCGTCCGACCTCGGCCCACCCATCGTCGGCGACAATTCTCCTCGAGTGAGGGGAAGAGGCGGCGCAAGGAGAGGAGGATTAGTGGTTGTTTTCTCGGCGACTCGGTATGGTGACCAGTTGTGTTTCTCGAAAGAAGGAACAGGAACTTCGCGTTGGGTGGCAGAAGACCCGTGAGGGAAGCAAGGGGACGGTGCCGAGGACGAGGGCCTCTTAAAGAGAGTTTACCGGGTTAGCAGGAGAGCAGGATTGAAAATTGTCCGAAAGGAGAAGAAACGAAGAAGTTGTGTATTTTCTTGGTAACAGAGCTCTTGGAGTAATTGTGTATTCAGGCTAATTTTGAACTCTTCCGCTGTTCCTATCAATATATCTTTCAGTTTTATTTCTCCCTTGAGTTACGTGTCTCAAATTTTTTACCAATATTGCTCTGGAAAAATTAGCTCGAGTAAGTTATTGTTTACTAAGTTGTTAATTTTCCTGTCTCAGATGCTTTTTAATATTTTTTTAATAAATTTTTTCTTTTCCATTTTGAATTGCTGCTTCTCACTTCGCCTTCGGTTTGTAATCTCTCAGCTCGTAATGATTACACTTAATAAATAATTTTATTATATTTGGAATGAAATGACTGTCTTCCACTTGCTTTTTCTCTTTAGCTTTGTCTAAGCCTTAAGAAAATAAGTAAAAAGAATTATACTCTGTGAATTTATCACTAATTTTGAGTAAGAATTTGAGGATCCTTTGCTATGTCATCAGTTGAAACGATGAAAGAGCGGAAATACTTTGAAAAATCCAAATCAAGACGAGTACCCTATTTGTGGAAGATATGAGATAGAATATGATATTCAGGAGCGAAATTAGCGCTTAAGACAGGAAAATTTGAATTAATTATTGATTAGTTCCTTCAATTATTTGCTTTAGCTATGGATTGTATTGCAGTGATGCCTTTATTTTACAGCTGAAACTCTTTACGATTCGCGTATTAATACCGAATAATAATTGATCCCAGTGTAACCGTGACATTATGCTCTAAGACATCAAGCATTTAAGTATAATTCGGATTGGAGTTACGTATCTTAATGGAAACAGTGGATGTTCACATTGTATGCATATAGAGACCGGAATAATATATAAGTTTGGAGAATTTTCGGATTTCCCACCGAGATATATAATCGGTTAGCACCCTTTTGAAGTCTGCAATCGACTTTCGGGTGAAGATACTTCATAGTAGAACTTTTTATTTAAAGCATTTGCCCGGAATACCTGAAATCCATCGATTTATAATTAATAGACTGCTAAATCTAAATGTCAAGGTACAGAATTTGTATGAAGTTCCTGATTATTAAATCGGTTACCGGTTATCGTTTGCTGGGACTTGCCGAATTGGTTAAGGACGTACGCCGCGTGAGAGAAAGCAGGTTCGAAGCAGGACGGAGGAACTCAAAAGGAAGAGGAGCGTTGGTGATCGAAAGGGTAAACATTCTGGTAGATATTGTGCCAAATCTATCTCACTGTTGCTCGTTGCTTTTGATTCCATTGTGGAGACGCTGGAAGTAATTTTAAGCGGGAGTGATGCGAGAAAGTGGGAGGGAAAAGGAGGCGTTTCCCCGCGAGCGGTCTTCTATGGGTCGCTGGGGATGCCGAGCAATGAGGAGAGGAGATGGAAAAGTGGGGAATCCTCGAAAAGTTTGCAATGACGTCCTCACGTCTGTGTTGATGATGTGACTGATACCATTAAAATAGATTTCGAGTTGATGGCTCGGGAAATCGTGACGTGAGGACTATCGCACGTCCAGTGCTGATGTTTTTATTTTGTATACGTTCTGACCACTTTCCTCCAGCTTGCACTTGAAAGATGTTTCGAAGTAGTCACAACTCTCTTCTCTATAAGCTAATCTGCTGCGCTGAAACACGGACGATACTCGTCGGTGAACTGCCTTCGGGACGTCTTTCGATTCTCCATAATCAAGAATAAATAACTCAAAAGTATATAGTCCAAACTATTTAATAGAAGAAAGAAAACCAACCTAAAACCCCGTTGTGTCGTCTTCAAGGATGATCACCTTGAAGAGAGGTAAGAAACTGAGTTCGGTTTGCTTTCTTTTATTAAATAGTGTGGATTATGAACTCTTTGAGTTTTTTATTCCTTATTGTGGAATGGAGATACGGGATTAGATTACTCAAAGTGACGCCTTCCATGTTAGCTGTTTTCCGATTCGTTTATTTTTCCGTGAGTCTTGTTGCTTCTCGCTGACTGTTTTGGATTCAACTCGGCTTTTCTTCCGCCCTCCTTCTCCATTCTCTTTTCATCTTACCGCTACATTCCTTCAGAATTCCTAATTTCAACATCCCTCTTAATTTGCTTCATTCGTTTTATCCTTAGTCTTCCTCGGAAGTCCTTCTTATCTCTTTTTACTTTCGTTATATCTTTTCGGAGGCTTTTCTGTGCCAAAGTTGCCCAGGAAGTTTTTCTTTTCACATTCAATGCGTTCTTATTCCACTTTTTTTCGTTCTTATTTTTCTCTTGTTTTGGTGCAGTGATCGTCTAAGCGTCACTACCACACCAGAATGTGATCCTCATGTAGTATCATCAACGGTTAAATGTCAATGGCAGCCTACCGGTTCCCCCGCCACTGCCTACGACTTGCCTTGAGCGTGGCTTCTGTGTGATTCTTTCCTTAATTTGTTGAAATGACTAATTTTCAAAATACACATTTGATGAAGTCGCGTTGAGTTTCTGGGCTCTAGGTAACGAATTCTGTCCGCATCCCGCGGTTGGTTGATACCGCATTACGTGTAACGCTATTTGAATTCAAGCAACCCTCTATATTACAGCCATCTATTTCACAATTTCTCGTCTAGTTTGCTAAGCAGAAATAATGGACATTGCCATCACTTTTTGGTCAGATTTAAGATTCCGTTGGTACTCATTTTACTGCTCCAGCGCATTCGGATTGCATGAGCACGAAGGCATTTTCGGCGAACGTTCATGCACCAATAGACGGATGTTCTAGCTTGCACAACATTTAGGTTCGGCGTTATAATTTCCCGGTTAACCCTAGCCGTTAGATTACGTTGCCTTTATATTGATGTGAGGTTCAGTGAAAGTTAGGGATTGTAAACTACACCAGACTGTCAGTTAGCTGACGCGAACAACATATATGGCAGCGTTTACCCACTTCGGTTATTAAGCTTGGAAAAATTTAAACAAGACCTTATGAAACGGGGGTTTAAATTTTGGTAAGGTGTTGCTTGTTGCTCCTGATGACTAAGGTGGGATATGGATGTATGTGGATTGGAGGAGAGGGTTTTCGGCGTGGAGCAGCGGGGTTGGGAAAGGGGAGCGGGGAAGGAGGGAGGCGGGGGTGGGGGGGGGAGACGTAGTGGGGGAGTCCTGTCCGTAATGACGTCAAGAGCGGTTTGCCGCCGGAATTCAGGGAACTCGGCGCCCTCCGGCATCATCCGAGCGCATTATGCCGTGTAGGTATAATACATACACGCGCACATATCTATTATATCTCCCCGGAGAAGGATTTACGAAGTGTGTGTTCATCCATTGCATTGCCCATCGCCACTATTTATTCAACTTCTCCGAATTAGCTGGCTGCTCGGATTTAACCACGCACGATGACTTCCTTCTTCGGCGCGCTCGTATTTTTTCCTTTTCGGAATTCGTTCATTGTCCTTGGAAACATTTATTTATATAAATGGATTTATATGCACCTATACATATTCAATTTCGCTGTATGATTATTGATTGTACACATACGTTTAGGTTGACTGTTTCTTTTTTAGGGATTCATTCCGCGATTTTAAAATTGAAAAAAAAAACAATATTTCGCAGGTCCTCCTGCCAGCTTCATCAGGTTAACTGAACACTATCTCAGCACTGAACACTCATAATTTCAAATTTGAGGAGACGAAATTAATATCAAAGGAGATACGATATTACCCAAGATTAATCAGGGAGGTTATAGAAATTGCGAAGAGACCGGAGAACGTCAACCGAGAAGACGGTTACACATTAAAAAATCTTAGAAATCTTAAACGAATTTTTCAAATTTAAAAATTCCGGCAGCAATGGGAGTCGTCACTCATATATATATAAAGACGAGCGAGACTAAGGAATCAGTTCAGTTAACCTGATGAAGCTGGCAGGAGGACCTGCGAAATATTGTTTTTTTGCAATTTTAAAATCGCGGAATGAATCCCGAAAAAAAAACAGTCAACACTACATCCGCGGAAGTCTAATAGCTCATATTTTTAGGTTATTACTAATATCTATTTTAGGCTTAAATATGCAATTGGTATCCCACGTTCGTAGGTACTCTAGATCTTGGCACAATTAAACGAAGGTTGTGTTAAATGTTTCTCATTGTATAAACTCTGCTGGCTTACTTAAGCGAGAGCGAGAATAGCATTGTTTGAGCTATTCATTTAAACAAGAGAATTAGATATTAACCCCAACAGTACCCTTACGTGCGCGATGTTATTTCAAATGTTTTAGCCGGCCCCGGTGGTGGCGGGGTAATGTACTCGCCTGCGGAACCAAAGGTCGCAGGTTCGTATCCCGCCTGGGTAGGATTTTCACCTCCAAGGGCATGGTTTTATGGGTGTTCGTGTATATATCAAATAGGTAGTGATTGACTTCGGCTGTTACCTATAGGTTCATCAGTATTATTATTAAAAGTAACTTGTTTACCTATGTACTTTGCCGTCGAAAGGTGGACCTTTAATATCAAGGTTATTTAATGAGCAATGTCAGTTGAACGCGCACTGCCATGCACTGGAAAGTGAAAAACTCCATAGAAGATACTCGAACCCACGACCTCAGGATAAGCAAGCGTAGATTTGACCTCGCCGCCACGGATAACGGCAAATAATAATCTAGTGAATAGAAGTTTTCAACGATCCAGATTATGATTTGATTATTATATTATAAATCAATGACGGTCATGCCAATGGGTGCTCTGGATTCTGGGCATTGATTATGTCTGTTCGTGGGAAGTTAATAACTTCCCGTAGTGCGGTAAAATTTTGTTTCGGTAGTTGCTATAGATGTCCGTGGACAAGTGAAAAGCAGAACTGATCTGAAATAAGTCGCGGCGAATAAGCCGATATTCTTTGACTCAAGGAATGTAGTTGACGTATCTTAATTCGGCAGATATGCCCACACGTCTTTGATTTTCCCCGAGAATATGTTTTCTTTTTAGGAAATGCCATTGTTATGGTGCCCGCCATTTGCTTCCGAAATTACTCGCAGTCGTTTACCTCGAACGTGATACCATTCCGCCCAAACTGAGACTGCGGAGCCACACGATGGCGCCGCGTTGCGGCGGCTGAAGGAAGCACAAACGTAAATAACCGTTATTGATGTCAAATTTTGTCCTCTTGCCGGAAATAAAATGGGAACACGAAATAGACACCAACAAAATCTCATGCGAGATTAGTATTTGCTTGGCCACAAGCATTGAAATTAAATGTAGTTCGCAATACGCGAGCAAGGGTTGTCGCGGTAGTCAGTGTGAGTAGCCGGAGCTAAATCTAAGTAAGTAATTGCAGGAATTGAGTTGAGATCTTGTTTCTCGTCTAGGCGTCATGATTTTGGCCGCATTTTTACGTACCGAATGCTTTGGGTGCGCAAATGTCTGCGTTGTAATGGAGTTCTCTCCATTATATTATAATTGCTGTGTATTTATAAGAAATGACTACGTGTAAGGGACAGCTATTCGTTACGCAAGCATTTAGCAAAATAAAGCCGAGAACTCTCATTTCTTCATTTTTTTGCAAATTGCGTCGTACGTTTCGTCTAAGTCCTTTAATTAGCTCACTGCGTCGCTGACGGCGGAAAAGTGATTTCCGCTATCCGTAATGTTGGAGGCCGTAGCAAGCGATAGTGTTTTGCGCAAGGAATTTCCTCTGTCCTAAAGGTCTTGAAAAGGGAATGAGAAATATCTTGCATTTATTATATTCGAGCAGTTTCCAACAGCCACTTTATCGCTCTTTTGGAATGTTGCTAGGTTCATGAGTGGTGTATGCATTTTGCACTTCTTATCGGTAAAGGTGACAAAATTAAAATAATTTTTGTTGTTAACTGCCTCTTTCTTCTGATAGGAATAATACTTTATAAATCCACCTTAAAACATGCAACTAAGTTACTTTTGGGCGGTATTTGGACTGGAAAGGGTCCAGTAGGAAGGAAATCAGATTCAGAATTGCGTTGAATGCAATATTGGCGTATGCGAAAAGAAGGGAATTTTGAGGGGGAATTCTTGAGAAAAGACAGAAAAGACTAGATCAAACTCTTAACATGGTGCGCAGCGTTGTGTGGATTCGTTAATTGGTTCTTTTGGCGGAAAACATATGTGTGTAGACTGAAAACCTTGAGATTTGGGTGTGTAGAATGTGGAAAATTCATTATTTTCAAAAAGTATTTGTTTTTTAACAGTACATTATTAAATTATCTGGACAGAAGTTTGACCGGAAAACGACACTGTGTTAAGAAAATATTTTATGATGCTTATTATGATGCTCTATGTACCAGACTTGACCGAGATACGATAAACTCTCGCTACCATTTGATCTATATCGACTTAGAATAAACATTAAGCAGGAGAGTGCAATCGTATCAAAGAACATAAGAGTTACTTGTGCCTGTGGCGAATCTGAGTTATTATTTAATTTCTCCCTATTGGCGAATTTTGCTATTTAAAGTTTGTATCCAGGGTAGTGATGGTCAAAGTCGGTCTTTTGAGAGATCTCGGTCAGGCCTATCACTCCCACTTGTGATCCGATCGTGAGTGTAAGGTCATGAGTGATTGATGTTCCAGCTAGTGATCTGTTCAAGTTACATACGATCAATGATCTCTCTGGAAAGTCGTGAGCGATAAAAATCGTAACGAACGCTGCTCTCGGTGGCCATTCGTGATTTATATACTGTAAGCATGACCGGTTTCCGTGGAGTTGTGGGTAATTTTTCGAAAACAATTGAAGGCACAATTGTGCAATACGTTCGAAGGTTTGTTTTGTTCTTTCCAAGAACACTTTATATAGTGTTCTTGGTTCTTACACAGTGTTCTTGGTTTGTGATTTTAAGCATTATTTAGAAGAATATTAGAAATATCCCTTACGATTACAAAAATATAAAAAAGTGACATATTTTATGGACCACAAATTATTCAAAACTCATTATAAAAACCAATTGATAAATAGTAGCATAGAACGCTGCGAAAGTTTATTTTGGAATGTAGTTTGAACCGATCAACGTTTTCTTTTGGCCGTAAGAATTTAAAGCAAATTATTCGGCTGTAGCACTTAAATTCAATTTTCAATTACAGTTGGTATTACTTATTTTCACTTGTGTAAGAGACGTTATATTTGTCGAGAATATTGAATCGAAGGGTTATCGTGTGTTTAAGTGACAATGGAATTATGGAAATTCAATGATTAAAAATGCCAATGTACTATATGTGCTGTGATGTACTGCATGTGTTCATGTGGTGATATTTTTACATTTAAAGGTAATTTGTGTTTGGTAGACTTACGCTCCTAATGAATGTGTTATGACAGGAAATGAGTTTAAAGTGTTGCATAATCTTCGCAGGAGTCGGATAAGACTGATGACTGCAATTAGTTCGTTCTTTCAACTTTTATATTAAATTTGCAATCAATGCGAATTGAAATTAATTTACTGACTACATGGATGCTCTTGAATTTTAATTTTGGGAGTTTTTTAAAGTTAGCTTACGCCGTGGAGGTTATAAAAGTTTCTGTGCTTCTGAAATGGCATAATATTGTGTTGTGTTTATGGACGTGAGTTACACGAAGAAAGTGTATGTTCAACTTATGCTCAAGTTATAGTTTATGTCGTAAATTTACCAAGAGTTAGTGCTTCAAGAATGGCCTTTATAGTGAAGTGAATGGTGGATTTTTGTCAATGTTTATTTACGTCGTAGATTTTCTTAAAGTTACAGTGCCCCCTGAAATAATCTCATAGTTTGCTGCTGTGTGTTTGTCTAAGAGCGAATTGCATGTAAAAAGCGAACGTTCAACTTTGGTAATAGGTTTGTATACATCGTACTATAGATCTCAAATTAAGTTACAGTGCTTCTGAAATACTGTCTCGTGATCGTCGAGTGCTTACAATATGAATAAATGCTAAAATCAAAGATTTGTTAATAGTTTATCGTAATATTTGTCGTTTATTGATTACATCGGAAAGGTAAAGCATAATTTCCGAGTATTAGTGCAAATACAGGATCCCAAGACATCCTGTGTACATACCTACATTGATTTGGGTTCATGTCTCACGTATTGAATATTCTATAGAAGTATATAATCATGGAGTATAGTAAATTTATCTTCTAATATCTGTGATTCTAATAATAACAATCAATCCTACAATGATTGCTTTTTTGTTAAGTTTCTTCTGTCGTGGTGTTATTTTTTTCTCGTGAAGCACATCTTGTGCCAAAGTGAACTGCATAGGACTTTTCACGTTTGCCATTCTCAATATTTGTTGTAATATATGAATTTTTTCAGCCACTTGAGTGATTTATATCTAATATAAAACGCTACTTACAAAACATGCTTCGTTTGTTGCCGTCGATTATAATCGTTGGCGTTTCACCGTACACTTTGTCACTTAGTTAACTAATCAAACGAGTCAATTATATTGATATTCAGTAAATATGTTTTTAGCAATACCTACATAGATTCTAAATGTTTAAAATGCATAATATTAAATGATGGTTTGTATGGACCTACGTTACACCATTCAATAAATTGTATGTTCAGTAAAACTGCTAGTTGTTATAGTATTGAATATTTATAGTGCTATTCTCGCAAAATACTCAGATTGAATAAGGTTGCACACTTGAATTAAAACAATTGTCGAACACTGTGAAATGTCCACACTTTAATGTCATAAGTACGAGTAAAAGCTTTTATAAAACACATGGTCTCCAACCTTAAAACAAGTGAAAGTAAAAAAAGAGAACAAAATATAATCGCTGTTAATTACGCGGGAACCAAAACACAAATGAAGTAAGTAGTACATTTTGTGAACGTTCAAATTAAAACAAAACAAGTCACCTTTTCCATCTTCAACACTCCCCCCCCTGTTCACAAAATACCCCTGTGTACAACAATGATTATAAGTAAATACTCAAACACAAAATAATTACTGAAAAAAAACATGAAAAAACACAAAGATAACGAAACAATCGCTGTCAAAATAATATTTAAAATATAAACTATCCTTCGCCTGTCCTTTCATAACATAGTGACATATCTTTGGTTTTCTGCAGATTGGTATCTTATTGTTTTACTGACAAAAAACTCGATGAGAAACCTAGATTCCTGATGTCTAACTTCTGTGACAGTAGTTTCACAAAATAATCTACTCGCTGGTGCTCCTCCCAGACACCAATATCATCAACGTACACAGTCACAAATAATTCCTTACTTTCGTTACTGTATAAACACCTGTCGCTCACAGCTCTTTCCAACTTTAACCCCACAAGCACCTCACGCAAATAATCATTCCAGTCTCTGCCAGCCTGTTTAAGACCATATATACTTTTACGTAGCTTACACACAATTTCAGGACAATTTTGATGTACAAAACCATAAGGCTGCTTTATGTAAATATCACCCTTTATCTTACTATGAAGGTATGCGGATTTAACATACACATGACGGCAATCCCAAAAAATTTCAACTAACAATGCTGTCATTAATCTAATTATTTTCCTACTTATAAAAGGACTTAATGTTTCTGAGAAATCAACACAAGGTACCTGGGTGAAATATTGAGCTATGAATCAAACGGGCTATGAATCTCTTAACCTTTCCGTTCTCATCTCTTTTGGTTTTGAAAACCCACTTACATACTTTGATTTTACAACCCTCTGGTCTCTAGACAAGTACCCAAGTACAATTAATTTCATGATTCCTCATTTCCGCTTCCATTGCTTTAATCCACATATTTCTGTTTTCACAACTTAATGCCTCATTTACTGTTCTAGGATCACGAATATCACACAAATTAAAATCGGCAACTCTACTACAAATGCAAACTTCCACATGTTTTTTGATTCTAGTAGACCTGCGTAATTCTGGGACAAAAGAAATTTCAACATGGTTCCCTGCTTCTTCGTGTTCGAACGCATTTTCATCAGATTATTCACCTTCATTGTTACTTACTTGCTCATCACTTTCATCATCATCATCATGTATAACAACACATGGTTTAAAAACACTAGGAATTTTACCAATATTCAACCTTTTCATTGAAAAAATATGTTCTTGGAATTTAATGTCTCTTGATTGAACCACACAATTGTTCTGTAAATCCCATAATCTGTAATCTCTCCTCTCCTTAGGATATCCTAGCATAATACATTCAACAGCTCTAGGCTTCATCTTGCTACCTTTAGGATTCTCAATATACATCAAAGCCTTGCACCCAAACACTCTCATCCTTTCGATTTATTTCACATCCAATTTAGTATTAAAAAAAACTCAAGAGTTACACTGTTATCAATAGCCGTAGATTTACACAAGTTTTTAACATAGCAAGCAGTCACAATTGCTTCTCCCCAAAATTTCTGAGGCACACCTGCATGAATTAACATGCATCTGGCATAAGTTACAAGCTGTTGATTAAGTCTCTCTGCCACCCCTATTTGCTGATGAGCTCCAGCCAAACTAAGCCTTCGCTTTGTTCCACACTGACTCAGATAATTACAAAATTCATCACCACCCCCATCAGATTGAAATTGTTTCACTTTGCAACCAGTTATATTCTCGACTCTGTTTTTGTAACTCACAAAAGCTTCAAATGCATCACACTTTTTCTTTAGCACTTGTAACTTACTGCACCTTGAAAAATCATCAGAAAATGTCACGAAATATCTGGCATCACTCTTTGACGCTGGATTAACTTGGCACAAATCAGAATAAATTAGGTTCAGATTACCGGTTGATCTCTTTTCTCTCACTGGGAATGGGAGCTTCTTTGCCTTACCCTGAAAGCAGGTGTCACAATCCTCTACAACACCCTTGGGAATCACCTCGCAGTCTGGAAGATTGTCGGCATGGGCAAACCTCTGGTACCACACCTCTCTAGTCACCGCTCTCCTTGCTGTAACCGACACCGAAGCCGATTGAGATCCAGCAACATCCCGTCCTATCTTGTTCTCGATCCTGGAAGATTGCGATGGTTTCTTCTGCTCGTACCATTCCACATCAACTGCATAGAGGTCATCCTCTACCACTCGTGCGCGGATGATTTCTAGGTTGTAACTCTTATCGAAACCACTGAAGTATCTATTGTCAATGGCGAACCTTACCCCATTTTTCTCAAATTGTCTCGGAGAAAATAAATTTTCACTAGAATCAGGAACCCAAAATACATTCCTCAGCTGCAGGGTCCACCCCCCACATTTATCCACTAATTTCATGGTGACGGAGCCCACACCTTTTATTTACACATTTTTTCCTCTTGGCCACTGATATAGCCCCGTTGACAGAAACAAAATCTTCAATCAGTTCACGGTGAGGCGTTGAGTTAGCAGTGCACCCACTGTCTAGAGCCCCACATTTAGGATCGCTTAAAAGTAATCTTTGATTTACTTCTCCCTTCAGCGCCTTGAATTTCACTCTCACTTGCTTACCCCCAATTTGCTTCACATCTTCATTTGACTCGCAACTCATCCTAGCCCCGCTATTTTTCGCCCTTGTTTCTAAATGCACTTCTCGATTTTTGAAAGTTCTCTCTTTCCCTTCCTTAAAACCCCCAATGTCATTAAAGTTTGCAACACTTCGTCTTTGCCAACTGTTTCTATTTTTATACGTGGATGGGCACGACGTTGATGCATGTCCTTCTGTCCCACACATATAGCAAAGCACAGTTCCACGGGCCTTTACATCAAGCGCTTTGGGACACTCTTTGGCAATGTGTCCCTTTTGACGACATGCATGACACTCAGGTTGAACCCGATAATTGGATTGGGGCTTGTTAAACACTAACCTTGTCACGTAACCCGTAATGTCGTCCTTCAACAGTCTGTCTTCTCTCTCTAATCCTATTTTATTTTCTTCAGCCCGGAGGATAGACATAAGACTTCTCACAGATAACCTGGCGTCCCTGGTGAGGCTTTTCACACAGTCTTTGTACTCTTCGGATAGACCCATAAGTATAATGAGAGCGACAATGCTATCCGAGAACGTAACTAACCCAGTTTCGGAAAGTTCGCGATGGGTGGCTACCACTTTGTTAATGTATTCGCTCACGGGCATTTTGTCATCCTTCTCCATTCTCCTTTGGGATTTCATCATGATAAGTTGTTAGTTTTCATCTCTCACCACAAAGACAACCTTTGAGGTATCCGAAGCATCCTTAACACTTCTTACTTGTCCGATACTTTCAAGATGTATGTCCTCCACGATTCTCTTAATGAATGGCAGGGATTTCTTGTTTGCACTCTTCTGTGCTGCTGTACAACTTCCTAATTGTACCTCAGTCCAGCCTTCATCAACCGCCTCCCATAGCTCTTTACTATCTAGAATTGACTGCACCTGACACGACCAAGCGTTGTAATTTCCAGATACAAGTTTAGTGATCGACTCCCTCGATTCAGCCATTTCGTCAACGCTCAAAATTTAACTCAATCTCTCCACGAAAATAATTTCACAATTCACAGTGGTATCGACATCTCTGGGCCCATAACCTCTCGCAAAATACTCGGATTGAATAAGGTTGCACACTTGAATTAAAACACTTGTCGAACACAGTGAAATGTCCACACTTTAATATCATAAGTACGAGTGAGAGCTTTTATAAAACACATGGTCTCCCACCTTAAAACAAGTGAAAATCAAAAAAGAAAACAAAAGATATTCGTTATTTATTACGCGGGAACCAAAACACAAATGAAATGAGTTATAGATTTTGTGAACGTTCAAATAAAAACAAAACAAGTCACCTTTTCTATCTTCAACACGTCTTCTATCAGCATATTCAAGAATTTAATGATGGGGGATATGTACTGCCTCAAGTCCTGATATGGGATACAAAAAAAAGGTTGGATTGGAAGGTTTTATAAAGGGTTTGATTTGGGTTGTGGCCTTCGGTGAATCTAAACCATTGGCTAATGTTGAGAGGGTGAGAATAGACTGAAGGCATATGAGCAGTGGGTCTCGAGAAGGATAATGAAAGTAAGATAGAAAGAAAGAGAAGTTAAGAGATACTTGAATAGTCATTGAAGTTACATATCACAGTGAAATTTAGGAGTCCACTGCATGTCATATTGTAGGTAATTGGAGGAAATGAGGTCCTGAAAGGCACTTCTGAAGGGAAAGGCTTGCTAAGTTGGGAGGGGTAGGAAAAGGATATGCAAGTAAAATGAATGGAAGTGATGTGCAGAACTTAATTGAAGGAAAGAAATTTTTTAAAGGGGAAGGGTGGAGTAGTAACTGACCACCGAAATATATATGGCTGTTAAGCTATTTGTAATGTTGGTAAAATGTCATGGTCAGGTCAGAATTAAAGTGAGGGTCTTGTGGAATGAATGGACGTTGATAACACTCCAATGCTATAATTGCATTACTCCACCAATGTTTAAGATAGGCATCAGTTTTTAAACTATAATAAGATTGTCTTTGCCACTATCGATTTCTGATTATCCTTTTGAATGTTCTGCTAACTTCCTGCTGGTTCCTTCTAAATATTCCTGCTAAATATTTACCAGGGATTTTGGACCTGTAATGAATAATTTGTAGTATCAGAAATTATAATTTGTCCTTGGCAAGGAATTAAATTTTAAATGAATATGGTCTAAGCTCCTGTGTACAAGCCTTGTCGGAATACACATTTTGATGGATGATATGAAGATTTTGTTGATTACAGATTGCCATCGCTATTTTATAACAGATGACGCTGTCTACCGATCGCAGAAATACTGTATCGGTGGTATAAAGTCATAAATTGCCTTCCTAAACATGTTACTACATACCTACCTTGTCATTATTTCCCTTTGTGATTGAAATAACTCCTTTCCGATTTCAATGGTATCGCCTAAGACTGATGAAATGAACATCTCATGTAATACATTTTTGCTTACAACCAATTACAGTATTATGATATTTAAATTGTACCGTTTGTTGAAGCTGCACTCTTTGCAAATGCAAACGAAATTGAGTCCCGTTATCTTGACCCACAGCCCACCGGAGCAGCCCAAATATAGATAGTATAACGATTAAATACGATAAAAACAATTAATCATAATCACTGTCATTAACTTATATACACATTATACATAGTATTAATATATTTCACGATTTACAAAAGCTCAGTTACAGTACAGTTTGATCTATAGTGTAGTTCAAACCCTGTTATATAACTCGGTCACAGTACAGTTTGAGCTATAGTACAGTTCAAACCCTGTTACACAGCTCGGTCACAGTACAGTCTGAGCTATAGTACAGTTCCAATCCTGTTACACAGCTCTGTTACAGTTCAGTTGGTGCCACAATACACTTCCAGCATAGTGATGCAGCACTGTTACAGTACAGCTCTCTCCACAGTACAGTCTCCACAGTACACTTCCAGTGCAAATCATTCCTTCATAAAGCCCACCACAGTACAGTCCAGTAAAGTTATGTGGACTGGAACTGAGCTAAATGCTGAGTTTAGTCCAGCTTTAGCTCAGTTGTAGTTACCTACGGTACTGATTTTTTTCCCTGCTCTTCGCTGTATTCGATCTATTTCAGAGATTAGTCCTACTTCGTAAGGGTCCCATATGCTAGCGGAAAACTCCAAGTGAGGTCTCACGAGTGAAAAATAACATCGCTCTTTAACCTTCTCGTCGCATTTTACTAATATTCTTTTGATAAATCCCAATTTGCGACTAGCCTGTCCGCAGATTTTCCGAACGTGTTTCCCCCAAGACAGGTCCTGAGTAAGGGTCACACCTAAGTATTTAACTGACTCTACATTTGATAAGTCTTTTTGATTAATTGTGTACGTTTCGTTGACCGAGTTATTCTTTTTCCAAAAATTCATAACAACGCACTTTTTAAAATTCAATTATAACTGCCAAGTATTGTACCATTCACCATCTAGGTCGTTTTGTAACGCAATCTTGTCCGACTCTTAGCCTAGATCCCTGTACAACACGGCGTCATCTGCGAAGAGGCGAATTTTGCTCGTAATAAGGGTAGTGATGTCATTAATATACATAAGGAACAATGAGGGACCGATGACACTTCCCTGGGGTACACCTGATGTTACTTTCACTACATCTGAACTAACGCCATCTAGAACTACCCTCTGTTCGCGGTCGGCTAAGAACTCTTTTATCGAACATATTACGTCGTGGTGTATTCCGTAAGCTTCCAACTAAACGAGTAACTTCGAATGAAGGACCTTATCGAAAGTTTTTCTGAAATCTAGAAATATTACGTCTACTTGGACAAGCTTTTCTCCCGAGGAAAGAATGTCGTGAAGGAAGAGGGCCCACTGGGTTTCGCAATACCTGCCTTTCCAGGATCCGTGCTGATTTGGCGTTAACAAGTTTTGACTATCCAAGTACCCCATAATCGAACTGACAATTATATGTTCCAACATCTTGCACGAGATAGACGTAAGGGAAATCGGTCTATAGTTACTGGGCTCTTCCTTATCATCGCTTTTAAATATTGGTGTAACGTTCGCGATTTTCCAATCGTAAGGAACACGATGTTGTGTTAGAGATTTTTCAAATATTATTTTCTGGTACGATATTTCTGATGCTAATTCTTTATAAACTCGGGCGGTAATTTGATCGGGACCGGGTGATTTTTTTTGGAATTAATGGATTTCAGATGACTTTCTATTCCACGACTAGTGATATTAATAGACTGCAAGGGTGCTGCAATGCCGGATGGCATTGCAGCACCCTTGAACTGCACTGTTCAAATCCTTTGAACGCCCCCGAAAAAAAATCCTCGGGAGTGTGAGGTGGCCCAGGGAAAGGAACTGCCCCCCCTACCCTGAATGTGTGATATTCACACGCCTGTGGCTTAGTCTGGGTTGAGCTCTACCATCATCTATCCAAACCAACCTTCGGGTTGAATCACTGAGAGTGAGTGCTTTTTGAAAGGCCTTAGCTGCTGTTTTCGCTTTCTTGTATTTTTCGCATAAATTCTTATGCTCCTCTTCGGGGAGAAGCTGACGTGCGTTCCTCATTTTTGCGTGCCAGATTTGTTGTCGTTTGAGAGATTTCCGAACGTCCGCATTATACCACCTAGGTTCAGTATTGACCTTTTTAAGTTTACTTGGTAATGCGCTAGTTATGGCTAGTCGTGTGATGCTAAGAAAAGTATTCCATGTATAGTCATTACAACGGTTTTCACTAATATCACTAAATGTTTTGTACGAGGTCAATAGCTCTCGTTTTAAACCTTCGAAATCCTCCTTGTGAAATAAGTATACCCTCCTCTTTATGGGTGCCTTTTTGTCAGTACTAATATGGAATCTAGCTTTTACTGCTCTGTGATCACTAATTCCGTTCACTGTCACTACGTTAAGGACGCTTTCAGGTATGTTGGAAGCCAAAAGATCTAGAACATTGTTTCCTCTGGTCGGTGTTGTGACTAATTGATGTAAGGAATTGGATGTGAATGTGTGGAGTAGAGTGTCGCACAACTCCTTATCTTTGCCGCCATATTTGAAGCTATATGTCTTCCAGTCAATCGAGGGAACGTTGACATCACCACCGATAATTATGTTATTTTCGTTATTTTGACGTGTGAGACGTTTCACCTGTATATCCAACATTAGAACTGAATTGAAGTCTGTATCGGGTGGTTTATAATATAAGCAAATAAAAATTCTTTTTGTTGATCATTTAATGGAACACCACACACTTTCTAAATCATTATCTGGAAATATTTCGGCTCTGCTGACGAACTCATCTTTGACTGCGATAAATACTCCTCCTGTTCTCGCTGTTCGGTATTTTATGTATATTGCATATGATTTTGGGAAGATCCCGGTATCCGCAATTTCATTCGATAACCATTTTTCTATTCCTATTACTACATCAGCGTCCGTGCTCCCAATGATATGGTGAAAATCACGTGACTCCTTAGTTACGTGATCGGGATTATCTCGAACGGTTCAAACACAATTCTCCTGGTCATAGCATATTGCTGGCGTAAATCTATTCTGCAGTCAGTTCACTACCATGGTTTATTTCATTTGCGAAATATAAGAAATGCTAAGATTGTAACACTCATCTGGTAATTAACTTCAGAAACTATGATAAGTATGAACCATAATCGAGGAAAATATTTTAGTAGGCATGCATATTCTATCGTGGGAATTGTAAAGAACACTAAGCAATCTTCCCTTTTATCTCCATAGTTTGTTTTAAAATACATTTCCTCAAGTCACCTTTGAGCGTTTCAGAGGCAAACAATCGCTAACATCATCAACATTTATTTACTGTCGGCCTACCTAAACAAACTCCGGGAAACACTGCCTCGTTAGTTTTATATGGACTTGTATCGCGTAGGAGTGAAAGTGAATCCATCCTTTTTTTTATTTTCGCCCACCATAAAACCGTTTGACTACATTTGACGCGAAGCGGACGCTTATCCCGTGATAACAGCGGTGAGAAATAAAAAAACGAAACACGAAGCGTTTGCGTTTATCTGATTTTGTAATGAATTAAGCCCTCAGGCCTTAACTCCTCGGCTTTCACCTTCTCCTCCTCCACCTCTGCACCTCCCCACTCCCTCCCAGCCACCCACCGAGCCCCCTCCGTGCTGCAAATATCTCCCTAATTTGTCCGCCTTATACGTCCTTTCACTTCGCCTCCGTACGTGTAGCTAATAAAATGTTCGCATCGCTGCATGCAGGTTAAGGGACGAATTGGAACTTTCGCTTGCGATATTACAATCGACTTCCAGCCGCCACTTAAAAGGCGTTTTGAGGGAAAGAGTGGACCAATAGCTTGATGGAATAATAAACAATTAACTTTTTATACCTTGGGGCTTGCATCGGAAGTGAATGGGTTTTTAAGAATAATGTCCTTTCTGTTAAAAGCAATTTCAAATTCTCTTCATTCGATTATGTTTAATGAATCTTTGAGCCCCGAAAGTAAGTTTCGGCCTTCAATTGGTTAAATATCATATGAAAGTGTTTCACAGTGTCGCTTCCAGATTCTTGGTGAAAAAAATAGTTCATGCAACTCATTTGTGGAAATTAATTGGTATGAATTATACCAATATGGTATGGAATGTGGTTAATGGTCATGATAGCTGCAATCTTGCTTATGTTTGGCAAACCTTTGTTGTCATCCGTAATAGCGTTGAATCGAGGTCTTTGCTTGCAACTATGTTTTCACTTTTTTATTGGCTGCTTGTATAACGCTTAAAATGTTCTCCGAAACCAACTAAATATAGCTGCCAGTGTTATTATTTTAAAGGTGCAAACTTTATATAGGTAATGAAGGATTTCAGGCTTTCCCGGCGAAGATTTATATCAGGGATCTTTCGGGGTTTTCACCGGGTAGCTAGGTCCATGGCGGCCAACGTTTCGATGCTCGACTCGAGCATCGAAACGTTGGCCGCCATGGACCTAGCTACCCGGTGCAAACCTCGAAAGATCCCTGATATTTATATAGGTAATATTATACATACTGTGTAGAGCCTACTCTCAAATACATGGTGAGTCGGCAATTGCCATTGATATATCTAGCAGCTCCTCGCAATAATTTTGAGGAGATTCGATCCTGATATTTGATTACTACTTATATTTGCTTACTGTAATTCCTTTCATTGCACTTTCTTTCCGGTATCATCGTTGGGTGAGGCAACACACATTTCACCCTTTGCCAGGTGATAAAGAGGCGGCAAAGAAACTAGTTGGCAGATGCACCAGGTAAAGACCTGATGAAGATGTGGTTTACTGCTGTCCCTAATGGGATCGCGAGCTTGCCTGCGTTACTTATGGATACGTTTTTCGTCCTCCAAATGCAATTAAATACATATTTCTACCACTTCTTTTAGGGTTAGGCCCGAGAAAAAGAAGTTATTGCGTTGAGTTTCCTTAGAGACATGTGGGTAAAAAAGGTTGTTGGCGAAGGAAGTATTACTTACTGGTGCTTATACAACATGGTAATGCGAATATAAAATATTAATTTTGCATTTTATATTAACAATAGATATAAAATAATTTTCTTACACAAAGGCTATGAAGATGTATTGACGTGATAAGGCATTCATCTAAGTATCAAATGAACTACTTTGACAATTTTGCATAATCATTTTAACGAATTAGATAACTTTTGCATCGATATTCATTTGATTTTCTTTGATTGGTCTTAGGATTATACTTCATCAACTATTAAATACTCAGTGAATCTGAATGAACAGCTTTTTTGGCTAATGCAAGCAAACTTTTAGGTTAAGTTTGATTTTTGAAATGGTTTCATTAGCAGGTATTTAAACGGGATAGTTGAAGTATGTAAAATTAAATTTAAGATTCATTGCTATGAAATATATAACCAATTTCTGACGTTTAATATGTTCCATAAATAAGATATAATTTCCTGCTATACAAATATATTCCAATTCTGTCATTCAGCTTCTACCTGCATGTGTTATCAATCATTTGTATACTGAACTTAGGCCCAAGAGATTGAGTATTAGTTACCGTGGTCTCATTCCTGCCGTGACATACCCTGGTCCTGGATCATTACCATAACAAAACTGGCATTAACCTCACTATGGCTCCGGTACGTTGAGAAAATGGAGCGGTTCTGCATTTTCTTCTCTTTACCTATTTATATGAATGATAGGGAAAAAGGGCCGTGACGTCGTTCCAACATCCTTTACGTCCTTAATTTTAAAAAATTCTTATCCCTGGAAACGTCCTCTCCCGGCTCCCTTTTCTCGAAGGACGTGCTTGCGCGGTACTTTTAATAATAAAACGTGATAGCGTCAAAGTCGACGCGTTGTAGTTCTCCCCTCTCTTTAAAATGCTTCTCCTCTCATCCCCATTTTCACCAGCCCAGCCCCCCCCGTAAATTCCCTGGGCAATGTAAAACGCCGCCCTTCCCTGCATCTCTTCCTTTACCTTCCCCCTCTTCATCTCTCCCCTCCCCTCCTTATTGGGGAAATCTTTGCGGATTTGCGATTTGGCGAAGCGGGAGAGAGGGGGTGGATGTGGGTGTATGTCTGGGTGGAGTGGGGGAGAGAGGGGAGAGAGTGCGGGTGGGGGGGGGGAGTTGGAGGGGAATAGAGGGAAGGTGTTCCTTATGTGGTGGTGGGGTTGAGTATGGCGAGCGGCGGGGCTTGGGGAGAGAGGGTTGGTGGGGCGGGGGTGTCTTCACGGTGAGGTGTGGAGGGGAGGAGGGGCAGACACGGAGAGGAGAAACTGCGCATATTCCCTGGAAAGGTCGAGGGGGCGAGTAAGAGTAGCGAGAGGGGGGATGTTTGGCTGTCTGGGAAATAAGAGGAAGAGGGAGAGGGACAGCATAAATGAAGGGGAAGACAGATGTAAAATTTGAAAGGATTTTGTTGGTAGCCGCTAGAGACTCGAATGTTATAAGCTAGGCTACGTTTACTAGAAAAAAAATCGTATTGAATGAGTTTCAGGTGCGTCCGTAAGGTATTACTTTACCTCCTCATGTAGAACACACAAGAGCGAAATAATAAGAGAAATTCGCTTCGAAACAGTTTGGTTAAAGAGTTATTTCTTCAAACACACCATTAGTCACCACACCAAAACAGCGAGACTCTAGTCCGTAAAACCACGTCTCCTTTTTCGTCCTTTCCATCTTCCAATACTATTTCTCATCATATTCCTTTTTGTGGCTGGTGTCCTAACAGTCCCTGCCACACCCCCCTGAGGTAGCTCGCGGGGTAGTACGTTGGTGTGTGGAGGGGGAGTGGCGGGAAAAAGGGTGGATTAAGGGTTGGTTCCCAGAAGGAGATGGCCGAGAAACTCCTCCCCCACATTCAATCCTTTACCTCCTCCCACCCTGCTCCACGGTAACGTTTACCCCCTTCGTACTCTCCCCCCCCCTCCTTAACCCTATCTGCTCTTTCTTTTTCTCTATCCTGTACTATCCCAGACGCCGCTCCACTCATGCATTATTAGTTCAACAGGGAACACACCCTTGGCGGTATCTCTTCCTAAATACATCGCCCTAATTCAAATATGGACGCCGCTATTAAACATTCGCTTCTGCTGCACCTTTTCGCATTTGAGAGGTCGGCGTAATTTCAGAGCAGAAACGGCGTGTGCGGCGTAATTTTAATGCCTTATCATCCGGAGTGCGGCGGGTAAACATTCCACGCTCTTACGCATGAGAACTTACTCCCGTAGGCTCACGTCTTCCATTAATTCCCGCTTACTATTCCCTTGAAGTCAAATGAAACCTATTCATGTCGCAATCAATACAACACGGACGAAGCAGGGTCTGGAAAGAATGCCAAAGTAAATATAAAACAATAAATGAAGATGTATCTCGATACTTTCCACTTTTGTATTTGTTCATTTCGGCCAAGTTTTCGTCAGATGTCTTTTTCAAGGTAAATTGACATTTTTCAAGAATCTTACGAAATCCTGGTCGGTTTTATATTTGAATAAAACGTTGCGGAAAGTACCATAAATACCAATCTTAACTCGGAAGCGTTTCCGCTTAGTGAATCCTTGCTAAGTGCCATTTAAAACAATTAAATAAATTTTAACGACAACAATTATCCGTAATATTTAAAGTTATGTTATGATATTCCCTTGAGTAAAATGGAAGTGTTATATGAAGCGGTTGGAGAAACACTCATAATGAGACAGTAGTGGTTGAGAGGGGAGTGCGGGTTAACATTAGGACCAGATACACGGAGAAACTTCCTCATGGGCGTCCAAGGAAAAATAAAAGGAATTAAAAAGTTGATGCGCGCATACGGACGGAAGACAAGAGATGAGACTCCCTTGTGCGGGCTAATTTTCGCCGGCAAGATTGTTTCTCGTCCCCCTCGCCCTCCCTCCGCCCCCCCCCGTCGCCCCACCCACCCACCCCCTAGCAGCCCCTGTTTCCATCTCCTTCCTTGTTTAGGCCGACCACTTCCCTCCACTCCTCCTCCTGCGAGAGCCACCAGTTCCACTCCGCGGTTTTCTTTTCCACGGCCTCCTCCGTCTTTTCTCGTTGACTCCGCCGAGGAAAATCGTTAAACCCTCCCCTCTCACGCGCTGCATCTCTCTCTCCCTCTTCCTTCCTTCGTATCTCCCAGACGCCCGTTGGAGTTCTCATTCTTCTCTCCGCCCAAGTTGCCTCTCTCGTCGTTCTTATAGGTAACTTTAGCTCTCTATCTCTCTTATCTTTTATTCTCTCTCTCTCCTGCATGTTTCAGTCACACTTTAAAATTACCTGTTATGTATTTATCAAGCGGATGGCAGCACGGTACTCGGAAGAATATGTTGGGAATGTGGCTATTTCGGAGACCAGGCAGAGGATTTTACGCATGTACATGCATCTGCGTTAACGGGAAATGTTCAGCGGCGCCGTCGCTATCGACGCGCTCCGCGTCCAATTTCCGAAGCTACCGAAGCCGTGTCACCCACCGCGACCATAGAGGTCCTGCTCGATGGCTAACTAGACGCCCTTGATGAGAGTGATGTCTTCACTTGTACTTCCTCTAGGTGTTCTGGTGAATACAGGCCATCAGAAAGTTTACTTGAACTTCATTTCTTATTTTTCATTTGCCACAACAAATATTGCATAAAGCCAGATATTTTAGCTGAAATAGGCAAATGTAGACGATGGCTTTCGTTTTGTGCCAAATTGACGCGCAGTACATCGGATGCACGTGAAGCATCACGCGAGAAACTTCGCCTGGCGATCAACTTGGCCGCCTGAAGTTGTGGGCTTCCCCACACCCTCGCTTCGACCATGCTCAGCGCCAACTTAACCTAATGCTCGTATCTTATGTTGGTCGTGTACCCGTTCGGAGGAGACCACATTTATTTCAATTGGGTGATTGGTGACGAAGTAGTAGTTTCGGAATGGACCACCCTGCAATCGCTTTCCGTCCTGGCACCTCATCGTTAGTTTCATTTGAATGATGTTTCCACGTCAAAGCTAAAAGACAGATATTTGATCATATTTGTTTAGACTTCATCTTGACTACGTTCGTGAATATTTGGAAACCATCTCAGATACATTTAATATAAAAAAGAAACGGGAGATCTTAGGGATGCACTGATGTTGGAAGGTTTGTTGTTGTGGTATTTAATTGTCCGACGCTCGTTGTTTATCCGCAATGCCGAAGTTACTAAAACGTTTCAGCTATCACGTATTTGTTACCAATTTGGAGGATACTCTTACCACACTAATTGTTGGCAAGGCTAAAACAGGCCGTCCAATGGATATTCTTATAATATTTTAATAATATTATAATTAAAACAACTTTTATCTCAGTGTGGTTAGTCATCTTATCATAACCAAATAGGATTGTTTTTCTATCTCGCCTCTCACGGTCATAAACAAACGAGCGAAACATACACACTTGTAACCTTCATCATATCTCTCTGCCGATTCAATTTTCCTTTCCTCATCGTTTTTCATGCATCAAGAAAATAGTGAGCGATGCTAAAATAATGTCACGTGAAAGACTGGAGTGGTCAGGTGAAGTAAGTGTGGTTGGGGTGCGGCTGAGAACCAATCCTTGGATCAATAATGACTCCTATTGATTCTCATACACTTGTCTAGTGAGCCGGCACCCAACCCCTTAGACCCTTTTCTGCCGACCTCAGTGGAGACGGAATTACACGTCATTGCTTTTTAACACTGAGGTCGTAGTTTTAAGTACTTCGTAGGTGTTGATGCATCATCACGGTAATTGTGTCATTTACGAGTTAATTGCGGGAAACAACTGTGTATCTCAAAGTTCGCTCGAAGACAGAGACGTCACTATCGTTAGGTATCAACAGGATTCAGCTCGGAGGGAAATGTGTTGATGTGAATCCTTATACCTTTCTCCGTCATTGCCTCCCAATCCTTTCTCTGTGAAGGTAGTAAGAGCGAGATAGTGCCCTAGTCATAATGGAGACCATATTCGAATTTTATTTTTTAATTTCAGAATCTGTTAGAAGTACATATGAAGTAAATATATAGTAAGTATTAACGGCGCAAAAATATAGTTATATTTGACAAAAAGTCTGTGTAATTCAATATATATTGCTACATAAGTCTCTAAGTTCACTCATTTTTTCACGCCGTATGGGTAAAAAGCCATAAAACAGAACGTTTTCCTGCGATTCTGTAAAAATTGCTGCGGTGAGTAGTAGATTAATTGATAGTGTAAATAGTGGATAAAACGGAACCGAGAAATAGTTGAAAAAACACCGTTAGTTTTTTGACGAAATCTAGTTGTTAGAAGTTCCTAATTTTTTCAAATCTCCCTCCGGAGCACACAGCCGTAATGTATCCCATGTAAAACAGCTCATATTTGTAGGAAAATTGCTCGAAAAGTAAGGGAGTTTTTTTCTTAAAAAAGACGTCAAATTCATCAAATTCTAGGTGAATTGATACATCGCTCATACTACCTTAAATATTTTTCTTTACGACGTGCTTTTGCCGCGCGCTCTACCTCCCCGTTTCTTCTCCCTCCTCTTCGCCCCTGCATTGGTGTGCGCGGGGTCGCACAGTGGACTCGAAGAGGAGCGGGTGGTGCTTCCTTTGAAATGGCCCTTTCCCTCAACCCTTCTCGGCCCACCCAACCACCGCCTCAGCGACCGGGACCCGGAGAGCATTCGTCTCGCCGGGTTTTCCCGCTTGCCTTGCCGCCCCGCTCTTCTCCCTCGTCGAAGGGGAGGAGACTTCTTAGTGACGGCAGGCCAGGAGGAGCCAGGCGCCTCCGCCGCCGGGAGACTCGGCCGCGGGCGCCCAGACAGCGTGTCGGCGTCGGTAAGGATTTTGAAAACGGGAGTCGAGATGGTGGGATGCTCCCTTCATGCTCACTCACGAGGATCTCACCCTCTCTTTGGAGTAGATGGGGAGAGAGTTTCGTCCTTTAGGCATTCATAAAAAATGTCTCGAAAGGTTGAAGAACTGATGCAACACATCATAACAGGAGTGCGGTGCACATGTTTTATCTCATTATAAAATTAATTTTGCCAGACGAAAACCGCGATAAACCGCAATGAATCGCAATGCGATTTATCGCATAGCTCGGCGGTTCCTGTGTGACTTTTGTATGATGAAAGGCACGATTTGTAGAATATTGCATTGTATCGTAATTCGGTTTTTAGCATAACTTACAGTTACATTACAATTACTCCGACGCATCGGAATCGATGTATCGGGTTATCGCGCGCCCTACTTCAGGAGAGGAAATCGTTCGGCTCGATTGAGGGTGAGCGTTCTCGAGCTCCTAAAATGGAGGACACAAGAGGGAGTAGGAAATTCTGTCAATGTTTATCATGTTAAGAGCACAGGGGGTTGAGTGCGAAAAGCTTTTCATTTATATTTTCCCCAATTCACGAATGCTTCGCGAGACATTTTGCGACAATTATTTCCGGTCGCCCGAGGACTCTCAAAAAAGCAAATGAGTCTGGTGGGGAGTGGGAGGTGGGAGGGGGTTTTGCAGAGACTGGGGCGGAGGGGAAGTTGCTGATGAATGTTTTGACGGCGTCCTGCGCCAGGTATCAGCCCGTGAAGATAGGAGGGCGGGCGGGCGGACTGCGGGGGCCGGAGGGGAAGGAGGAGAGAGAGGTGAAGAGGTGGCGGGGAGAGGCGAGGTGGTGGCGTGGCGGTGGAGGGAAGAATTTCGGCGGGGTGGGGTACTAGGGGAGGGGGCCGCTCCGAAAACCCCCGTCTGTTCGGGGTCTTTCCGCAGCCGGCCTGGGAGCGCTTGTGGCGTCGCGAATTTGTGTTGGTTGGTGGGGGCGGGACTTTTCCTCGTAGGCATGGCTGTACTATATTCGCATTTCAGCCATTTGCACTCTAATGTCGCGTTGAAAAATACCCATTACACTCTTCGAACATTGCATATTACATGAATTCGCTTATTGCATGATAACGCGTGTAACGATATCGTCAACTTTATATCGCACGGGACATCACTTTCATATCACAGCTAGCTGTGCCTGGCATGCGTTGCAATGACTCTTTGTATTTCTAAGTAGGCACACACAGATAGCCGACATTTACAAAATAAATGAAGGACAATGATTTTTTGTGTACTCTCAAAATAAAATATTCTATCTTGAAGTCCTCATTGATTTCCATACTTTCCATTGCTTGGCCCACAAATCTTTTCTGAGTTCAGAATCGGTCCCTAAACGAATCTGAAACATAGTCCATTGAATTCCTCGTACCTACACCGGAATTCGTACCGCCCAAATAATGGCATGAGTTTCTATTCCATGCCTATGCTGCGGTTTCCAAGTAAATAAATAATTTAGTGCAAATATTTTAGATTTTTTAGCTTTAAAATCCAATGGGAAAAAGCGAACCGTATACGAAAAATCGAATGCTAGAATTCAAAACCTTGTTCTTTAAGTTATCTAATTATAAGAATTTAAAAAACAATATCATGAGTGTAAGTAATTTAAAAAAAGCAAACAAAGAGACCGCCGTACCAAATCTTATTCTACGTACAAATAAAATAAGTAACTTTTAAAATAAATTCTGTCTCACTGATATGAATCTGATGCACGCAATATTATGTCTCACTGATACTATTCTGATGCACGTAGTGGAGCAACTCGTAAACGATCTGCTTCGCTGCTTACTTACAAAGCTTACTTGAGTAAGCTTGTTCTTGCATTAACAAACTTTTCGGCTGTCCCACTCGTGAGCACGTGAAAATCGTGGATTTTCATGATTTAATCCTCGCAGTTGAAGCGATTGACCTTGTGCCTTTTTGATGGTCATTGAGAAGGCAAGGCGAACGAAGAACTGTATTCGTTTGGCTACAACTATCAAATTAGTCACTCCACCTGACCCTTAAATGGTGCAGGAGTGAATAGCCATTCATGAAATCATTATTAAATGGACATTCACGCCTGTTTGCGAAGGAAATTTTGTATTGTTGAAAAGGAAGAAAATTGATTAATTTCGAGATAAAAACGAAATTAATGGACAATAAACTAAGCGTACAAGAAAATTGAATGACAGAATTAAATACTGCATTCTTTTATGCGTTCTATAATACAAATTTCTATCCAATATCTTGAGTGCAAGAATGTAAAAAAGCAATTAAAGAAAAACCTGTACCGAATTCAATGCTTTTCTTTTGGGAGTAAATGATAACAATAATGGGGTAAAAACAACCCCAACAATTGCCATTTTTATAATTTAGAAACCTTTATGGGCACGTGCTCAACAACCTATTAAAGTTTCATCGCAATCGGATGAATGGTATTGGCGTGCATAAAACACGAACAAAACAAACATTCTTTTTTATATGTAAGATTTGGGGACGTGTAGAGAATCATCATCCAAAAAGACCTCCAAATAGTTCGGGAGAAAAGATTTCCAATGAAAACTATGCGAAGTAGAAGAGAAAAACTTATAAAAACTCTTATGAAAGGAGAATCAATGGTAAGCATTACCAAGTAAAACCGAGAACAAAATACATTAGACAAATAATGAGAAATGTAAAAAATGAGGACTTGTAACGGAATAAAGCGGACAGCTGAATGAAGGAAGCAGTGGAGAGCTGTTGCAAAACATCTGATCGATGACTAGCGGTGAGTATCATCTAGGCCATGCCGTTTAACACCGAATAATCATCACTAAAGTATATCCTCACTCAATGAATCAGATAAGACAGTTACATATATAAAACATATAAATCATAAAACATTTTTTTTTCCTATACCGTTCGTTCGCGCGTATCTCTCACCTGAACCAATGCACTGAATGAATTGAAATTCAAAATATCAATTGTGACCGTTAGGCCTCTTGTTGTGCGTTTGCAACGTTTTATTTAGTGTCATACTTATTCGCAAATAAAATAAAACTTTGCATCATAATCGTGCTTCCAAATATCGTAATTTATCATATTCTAATCACATATTGCCCTTATTTTACCATCGTATTCACATCGGGTATAGCACGTCACGTCATATCGCATATTTCATGGTGTCGCAAAGCGATATTTCGCGTAGCCTTTGGCTCAGCATCGCAGTGCATATCTCAAGAATTGGACTCAATCAAATTCGACCCATTGAAAGTTTGTACTGGTTTACTCTGAAAGGGAAGGGAAGAGGGGGGAAGTGGTCGAATTAGAGCAAAAGGTGAGTTGAGGGAGGGAGAGGGGTATTGCAGTGGAGGTTGCTCCGGTGACCTCTTGAATTTGCATTGTACCATCACATACCAGAATAGTACATGTGGGAGCTTCTGGGATTGTATTCAAGCCACTGCCTATGGGAATTATTTCTGAAAAGCTTTCCAAGAGGTAATAAAATATTTGTGCACTTGGGATGGAAATACCTTTATGTTATCCGTTGTTTTGTGAAAATTGTTGTATGGTATAAACATCAGGAGTTTAGGTCAAATAAAATTCAAAACCTAAGCCAACGTTTCGGATATATTGTATATTCATCCTCAGGGTTACATCGAATGATGTTACACAATGATTTCTTTGTCTACAATTCTTTTTTGAAAACAGTATGGTCTAAGATACATACTTAACAGTCATTAAAAAGAAATATATATAGACATCTTCAAGATTGCCTTTTATTTTTAAGTTTGTTGATATTTTATTTACATTTGTAATTTCGTTGCTTGGTTTATTTCTTTGTTGAACAATTATGTTTCATTTATTAAAAATAGGTCGAGAAATCACGTCATAAAAATAGGTGTAAACCATCTATTTAAGTTGGTAGGAGTGGAGGTGAGACAATCGCATTATTCATCTGAGGGTATCAAAGAAAAGGAAAGAAAAGAAAGGAAACTATCTAGGACGAATCTAAGATATTACCCGGGTTGGCGCGCCTTAACCCTCCATTGGTCGCGCTATGTGATTTTCTCTAACACCAAATTTAAACTTGTGCTCACTTTAAAACCATGAGTTAGAATAAGTTTTCTGTCCTTGTAGCAGACATTTTATCTCTTCCTATTGACCGTCCGTCTCAAAAAGTATAAATGAAGCGTCCGCAGCTGTGTAATGATATATCTGATACCGTCGGCTACAAAGTGTGAGACTTTTTCTCATCGCGCGACCACTGACGTTATTGTTTTTGTATCACTCAGTTGCGTTACACTCTCGCAGCATGCGAGCAAAGTTGACTTATTTCGTGGAGAGCAGATATTTTAATGAAAATTTATGAGTCATAAGAATGTATGTCCTCACAAATAAATATGTCTTCATGAGAATGGTAATTTTCTTCATTTATACCCAATGATATCATCGCCAGTAAAATTAGCGATGATTACGTAATTGTATCAGTAATTGTGTATCTGTGGAAATCATTGTTTTAAATGAAAATTTAGAGAAATAAATTATATCTAAATATAGTGTAATATGCGCTCTATGATAGATTATCAATGATACATTTCAGTGTGAGAAAAAGTCTCACACGCGACCGCTCGCGTGATAGGTAGCTTAGCGACCACTCCCGGGTTAAACGGGGCTCGGAAAGTGAAACAAAACAAAAAATGAAATTTAATAAATAAAATATGACATAGGAAGGAAAAAAAATAATGAAGCATAATGCATTCTCCAAAGAAAGAGTATCTATCGCTAAAGTTTGGCCTCCATCACGAAGCTGGAAAAATACTTGTGTCTGCGATTCCCAAGCGTTATCACGAAGACACGTGCGGCGGCAGTTGCGAGGAATCCGTGCGACGCCGCCGAGCACGAATGTTCCTCACGTGCGGAAGAGTGTTGCGCGGGATGAAAAATAATTTTATTAATTACTATTTTATTTTAACAATAATGATATTCCCGTTCTATATGACGATTACGTGAAATAACATAACGCCTCCAGTCAATTATACATTTCTACCATGTTCAATAGGATATATAAGTCATAGAGTACACAAATGTTTTCCATTCTTTTCTATCCTAGATTCCTTCTCACATTCTCTTCCACCTTCCTTCTTTCTTCCTCATTCCCGACATTCATTCATATCCATTAGCATCCGCTCTTATCCCAACGCAGTCAGGATGTCACACGACCATGATTTTTTTATATAAAATTTTCCTATAAACGATAACACTGCAAGTCACTCAGTGACCTCTGTCGCCTGAGCACCAAATTAAAATACTCCTACAACCCAACTCATACGCATGCAATGGCTTCCTGATCGCTCAGTTCCTCCTTCTGCAACTTGTGGAAGTGGAATCGAAACAAGACGCGAAAAATCTCACGTTCCGTCTCTCTGCGGAGAAATCGCGAGCCGTCCGTCGTTGCGCCCCCATACGTGCATCCCGCGCAACACTCTTCCGCACGTGAGGAACATTCGTGCTCGGCGGCGTCGCACGGATTCCTCGCAACTGCCGCCGCACGTGTCTTCGTGATAACGCTTGGGAATCGCAGACACAAGTATTTTTCCAGCTTCGTGATGGAGGCCAAACTTTAGCGATAGATACTCTTTCTTTGGAGAATGCATTATGCTTCATTATTTTTTTCCTTCCTATGTCATATTTTATTTATTAAATTTCATTTTTTGTTTTGTTTCACTTTCCGAGCCCCGTTTAACCCGGGAGTGGTCGCTAAGCTACCTATCACGCGAGCGGTCGCGTGTGAGACTTTTTCTCACACTGAAATGTATCATTGATAATCTATCACAGAGCGTATATTACACTACATTTAGATATAATTTATTTCTCTTAATTTTCATCCTAGAGAGTCAATCAAAAGACGCTCGTAAACGTATTGAGACAAGGGATTCGATGGCGATGCGAAAAAGTTACAAAATTGCATAATTTATAAACTTTATCATTGTACTGCACGGGGTCACTTTCTATCTGCCGGGAAGGGCGACCCTCGGCCGTCCCCAAGCTCAAGAGAGGACCCGGATTACCTCGCGAGCGAGCGAGGGCCTTCCTAATGAGGGTCTTCTGGAGACTACCTGGGTCTGTCCGCCATGCGGTCCCCCTGAAATCGACACTACCCTTATTTTTAAATACAATTGAGAATTGATTGTTTCAGTAATTAGCAAAATAATATGAAGGATTGAGATTGGTTTTAAATGTGTAGAAATAGAGCGGATCTGGCTTCTGTCCGCAGCAATACCCATTGAACACTGTACGAAACAGCAGATGCAGAGGTATATTAATACTAATATTGATTCTATGCTGTTGAAGTTTTGTACAATTTATGCATGAAAACATACACTTAACACTCTCTTCGCTTTTGAATTTTCAACCTGCTTTCCAAGGGGTAGGTACTTTCAAAACAGCGAAGTCATGCATTTTGCAGTCTTTTAAGTTTCAGCGGCAATCTCTTTGTTCTAGTTGTAGATACGCATGAACAGTAGTCAGCGCGTGACACAGTAATTGCATTACCAAGTTTAATTCGTTAAGCAGAAAAGGGTCATGTTCCGGAATTCTTTAAAGTTGACTGTAAATGTGTGGAGAGAGGGAGGGGGAGAAGGGTGCGGGGGAAAGAGTATACCTCCACTCTTCCCGAGCTTCTAACCCCCTCTCTTTTTGCACACGTCCTCTCCCTCCACGCCCCCCCCCCTTCTCTTTCCCGCCCCTACTCTCGGGGATCGATGAGTGCTATAGCCAACCGACTAGTCTGTGTGTACGTGAGAGAGGGAGAGAGCGGAAGAAGGAAGGGTAGCAAAGAGGGGAGAATAAGGATTCGGGTTTTAAAGAGGAAAGCAGGGCATGGGGGACGTGTTGTGTGGGCGTAACATTTTCGCAAGGACTCGAACGGAGATGGCGGTGTTATGTTTTTTCGATGCGGAAGTCTTTAGTCGAGGAGTCTCTCAAAATTTTAATTTGTTTTGAAATATCTGGGGCTTTCCATCCATCATAAGCCATTCTCAGCCCTAAGGACTAAGGACGTGAAGATCCTGAACCGATGGAGATCCCGCGAAAAATTCACGTATTTCATTCATTTTAATGTACGGGTGTAGGGCTATGGCCTCTTATACTAAAGGAAACCGGCGACCGGAGCGATTATTGCCTTTTCAATGAATCAGTGTGTGCTGGGATGCAAGGGTATTGGTTGAATTTGAGGGGGTATGATGTGGAATAGGGTCAAGGCACAGTGACCCCTTTTCCGCCTCAACCTATTCGTCAAACTCGATTTATTTCATTCATCTGCTCTGCGGTGTGGATAATGCCCGTAAGGTGACTGGCACTGAAAAGGTGTTTACGTTGCGAAAAAAAATGCCGTGCATCGTTTGATGCGCGAAATTTTATGGGACAAAACAAACCGCGAGTCGCCCACGCGAGAATAAGGGTTCGGGAAAAAATCACGAAATTTGGAGGTGTGTAAAAGAAAGAAGCCAGCACGATGACGATAGGAACAATAACAGCAGGAATGAACAAAAAATCGCCGTTTTTTTTACGAAATTTGGAGATACATTCAGAGGAAAAATGAAGCCATTGTGGCGATAGGAGTAACAATAACATCGGAAATAAACAAAAGTAGGTTGTGCAGAAGGAAGGGGGTGAAGGGGATAATGTGAGGTATAGAGAGAGGGAGAAAGGAGGTGTTTTGGGCGAAAGGGGTGGCGTCTCTCTAACCGGTAGCAAGCGGGAGGAGTCGGCGATGGCGGGCTCCGGGAATGCCGGGAAGAGTAGGACGGGAACAGAAGTAGAGGAGAGAAAGGAGGTGGATATTGTAGGTAGGTCGGGAGGGAGGAGTGTTTCAGGAAGGGCGGAGGGGGGTATGGCAAGGGTTACGGCGGCGAAGGGGCCTGTGGACGCAGGCGCGCGCACCCTGGCGGCGGCGGGGGGTGGGGAGGATAGCGGCGTCGTCCCTATCGATCCGGCGTGGGGGGGCAGAGAGCCCCATTTACTCCCCTTATTCGCGCGGCCCAACGCTCTGAGGGCGGAGGTGGGAGGGGGTGGGAGGAGGGCGAGGGGAAGTCTCTCCTCCTCTCTCAGCTCCCGTCACAACAGTGAGTACTACTACGGCCGGCTGGGTGCGCGGGGGGGGGGGGCGGAGGGCGCAGGGGAGGCGACGGAGGCGGTGTTGGCGGCGGTGCGGGGCGCGGAAGGGGTTCGTTGGCGTGGCGTTGAGCGCGCCACCAGGAGGGGGGGAAATGGCGGGCTTTGGCGTGGCGGCAAAGCCGGGAGGTAGGGGAGGGGCGAGGGAGGGTAGCGATTCATAACCCTGGAGTTCCAGGCCGGCTGGAGTTCCGGAGCCGCGCGTGGAGGGGTGGACCCTGGATGGTGGGGAGGGATGGAGGGGGAGGGGGGTCTGTATGCAAACAGGGTACCCTCCCCTCTATACTCCCCCGTAACCAACTTTTTATACATATTCCCCTCTCCGCCCTTCTCCTCCCTCTCAGCTCTATCGCGTCCTTTCCCCTCCCGGCCCTTCCCCGCCCGCTGCCTGCCCTCGTACTTCTGCACCCGGCCGGCCGTCCTGTGACGACATAAAATCCGGGGCCACGGCGCCGTCGCATCGAGGGTGTCCTTATTTCGGGTTCACGCCGGCTCTCCCGCGCGCGCGGGGCACATATATGAACCCTGTGTCACTCCCCTCGCCCCATCGTGCACCACCTCTCCTCCACGCTGCGGGCCTTCGGCTCGTGACTGGAGTTGTTTCTGCGTCTCTCTCTCTCCCTCTTCACTCCTCGTTCTCTTCCGCCTCTCTTTCTTCTCTCTCTCTCGCGTTTTTTTGCTCTTTTTTCTCATCCCGAGTTCGTTCGCCTTGCCGTCTCACGGATTTGCTGATTGATCCGGCGTGGCCTTGTTGATATTCCGTCGGAAGGGAAATGATGCGGGCTCCAACCGCTTAGAATCTAAGACTGTTTCATTTGCATCCTCTTCGCCTTGTTTTTTCTAGATTATTTATGCTAACATTCTCTTTTTATCCTAATTGATATTTTGTGTTTTATTTCTCTTTTTTCCGATGCATACTTGAATTCTCATAGTCCCGTATTCGTAAACAAGCGCAATATGTAGACTTAGAGCGTCCGTTTTGGTTATTCTTCGGGTTTTTCTCCACGTTTGGATATTTTATGACATTCCAATCCCGCGTATTTCTATAGTTCTAATGCATTTGAATGATTTCTTATGGATTTTGCCGTAGCCCCAGCCTCTGTTTTTCCCATGATATTTCCTGTTTCTGCGATCCCTCCGGAAGTATTGCAGCAAGTTCAATTTATCTTGGTTGAAAGAAAATGCAATTGCGCCCTACAACGGGGTGACAAATATGAAAAATGCTGAATGTCAGGGAAATCATTTTGATTAAGAATATTGAACACGTTATTCTAAACTTGCTTTTCTCTACAATCTCCTCATTTTCTGTGTTGGACCCTTAGACGCAGTGCTGAGGTAAAATACGGGTACGGTTTCCTGTCGGGAATCCATTACACAACGCTCATTTTGGAATGTTCATGCAGAAAGTATAATTTATTTAAAAAATTAACTGTATTCCACTAGCGCATAGATTCGCGGTCACTCCTTGATGATGGGAATGAGTACCTACAGAAAATCCTTTCAAGCACCTGCCAGTACGTCATGTTTTGCCATATTTTGTGCAGTTTTAGTCTTTAATAAACAAATTTCCCCACATGGTTTGTTGCTTTATGTATTTAACGGAGTGCAAATTAAAATTTAATGTTTCCACTTAAGGGAAGTTATGCATAATTTTGAACGCAATTTTTATGATTGTCTTTCCAAGAATGATCAAATTTGGTTGTTGTTACCCTTTCATTCATTTTACTGGAAATATTCTATATTGTTGTTTATTAATTTGTTAATGAGTATATTTTTATGGACAATCGTGTCTGCTGAAAAAACACGGAAATTTTTATTGAATAATATTGCATAAATTGCTCAATAAGCTGATTTTCGCGTTCTCCCATGTATTTCATGCGACCAAAGGTAGCCTGCTGTCATTTATGCCAAATTTAGGTAATATATGAATCTTAAAATATTATCTGCAGTCGATCATCGCTGGTGACTGGTCTTTACCTTAGAAATTAGTTAAGCTTTAAGATTTTTGGTGATAAATGAATGCTTGCAAGGTATAAATATGTATAACGTTTCTTTATCATTGCTATTATTGGTTGTGAGAACGGAATGCTGATATTTTTATGGGGTTCGGAAATGTTCTCTGTACAAATCAGCGTGATTTGAGCTCCCCAATTGCGGGAATCCAATAGTCTGAGTAAATATGCAGCAAAGCAAACACGGTGAATCAGAGAGACTTCTCCAGATGCACCCGCTCGACGCGTTGCCTAGAAGAGGGTCCCTTGAAAAATAATTTTTGGGTGAAATCCAACTATTACTTCCGCCCCTGGATCCTTCCTCTTAATTCAAAATTAAATGTGAGTTTTCGGGGGGATCCAGTACACAGTTCTGAACAAAAATATTTTCTCGTAATCAAGCTTTTATACTCCCTTTTGCCTGGATCCATTTCAAGGTTATTATTTGATTTATAAGAAGGTATAATTGAAAACTATATTTTAGGTAGCTGGAGCGTTGTCGTGAGTCATTGAGTTAACATTTTGATAAATTTTCTAGGAAGTCGAAAACAAATTGTTGGACTACGTTTCACTGAGGTACATCTTTTTATTTATAATAACTTTTCTAGTAAGTCGAAAACAAATTCTTGGAATACATTTCACTGAGGTACATCTGTTTATACGGAGGAAATAACCAAAAATGCATTAATTTCAATGATTTCAGAATTATATTTTTAAATTTTCGCGTTAAGTATTGTTGTGACTTGGGTTTATACGGCGCGAAATTCGAAATTTTAGCGAAAATTATATCTAAATTTTTTTTTTTACTTGGAATGATACCTTGATATTTGTTAGCTGCCATTATTATTACATAAAATGTATTATTTCGCGTTTAGCAGAAAATCTGCAAATTTTTAATCGAATTATTTCAAAATATATGTCATATGCCGTAAGGCTACGTGTTATAGTAGTATTGAATTTCAAAGAAACCAAATTGGTAACAAGCAATTTTTTTCACTTTTATCTATAGACATTACTGATCAGAACACATGTGCAATTTATCACGCCAATCCGTACATAAACAAACATTTAAAGGCAGGTGTTACCTCTGCAACACCTGGTGAGTTTCATAGATTCAACACATGGTGAATTTCATAGGCCCCTGAAGAACGCTGGAGGCCGTTTAAAAACTATGAAAATGACATTCTCTGATTAACGGCATGACCTAACGCGAAAGATTCCTCATAGCACTGAATATGATATCACTGTTGGGAATCATAAAGACGAGGAAATCGATTAAGACTGGACTGTAGCACGATCAATATTTCACACTAAAATTACGCCCGATTTTGGTAGTCTACTTCCACTGAAAGGAACTGTATTTAAATGAGAAACTCACCCGATCAAAACGGATGACGTAATATTTAGCAGAGGGGTCTGTCAGTACAGTTTATGAAGTGTTTATCTTTGACGATTTTCAACCAGCATGGGCCACCTCAGTGCATTGTGACAGTGGTTAAGAGATTTCCGCGTTTGTTTTTAGGAGCAAAAATCTATATATAGTCTACTCGTAGACTCGAGACGAAAGAATTATTCCTAATTAGAATCATGTATCAAGTAGATATTTAATGATGACCAGCTACAGCACAACTCCTGAAATAGGGCATAAAAATTGAATTTGGAGTAGACAACCGGAAGACGAAAAAAGAGCTCGAAGTAGAAATCGTATCTGAAATTGAACTGCTACTAAAAGGAAAAAGGCGTTGTGAATGTAACTGTTGGTTTGTCTGCGGATTGTTCCTTCTTGCATTGGGAAACCCTAGTTCTAACTATACTAAGTCCTCTAAATACGATGGTGCGCTACTTTCCCTTCTCAATATGCACGTACAATTATGGATTGTCTCAACTACTACCAAGAACAATTAAATTGAACATTGGTTGTGGAAAATTATTTCCTGAATCGGGAACCGAACCGCGGAACTTAGCCTCTCCGGGGCAATGCGGAGGTCACTATGTTATCCAGGATTCTCTACTGTCCTAGGCAATTTTTGAGGGTCTGCCGTAATTAACTGTCGTATACTATTACGATCCATCAAGAATGGCTCACTCAAGGCGATATCGTGCTTCAAGAAAGCCACTGTTCACGAGCATATGCTATAAACTATTACAACCCGTCGCGACAAGGCGACGAGTTGTAATAGTTCTGTGCAAGTGCAAAAGTGCAAGATATTCTGTACTGCAGGCAGTGCCGTATTAACACACTACGGGGCCTGTATGCAGTATAATCAACGGGGCCCACGTTAATAAACAAGTCGCAAGAGAGGAAAGGGGAAAACAATTCTCGGGGCCCCCAAAGCTTTGAGGCCCATTGGTAACTGCCTACTTTGCCTTATTGGTAATACGGCACTGACTGCAGCGATGAGCAGCAAATAAAGCTGTGAAATTTCCCGGTCTTTTCTCCTCGGGCATTTAAACGCAACGCTTCCATTGTTATAAATTCTCTTACTTAGTAGTGTCGTTTGGGTTGTTATGTGCATGATAAATGAAAATGTTTATAATTTTAGGAGTTTATCGCTTGACTATAGTCTGGTTATTTTGTCTACTTTCTTCGCCTACGATGGCATGTGATCAATCTGATGCATCCTGTGTTTATGGCTTGGATATGTTATTGAACGTTTTCTGTACAACTCCCAAGGCTCCATCTTTTTTCTACATAGAGGGTCGATGCTAAGGAAAAAGTGTTACTAAAAACATAGGAATGACCAAATTTAGATATTTTTTTTCTATTAAGAAACACGTCATTTAATTTTGAAATTAATTTATAGCGGTAATTGTCCATTCCATAGCGATGTCGTATTTGCAGTATTTACGAGGGGGGACCCAAAAATAACCGGACACAATTTTTTTTAAATATCAGAATTTATTTTTTTGAGTTATAAACGTTAGTCACCTTCGAAGTACTCTCCATTAACGCTAATGCATTGGTTCATACGTTTTTCCACTGCGCGAAATACCTTTGGTACTCGTTCTTTCCGATGCCTTGCAGCGCCGCCTTCGATTCTCTTTTCACCTCCGGAATGACTGCAAAACGTTTCCCTTTCAGCTCTTTTTTCATTCGGGGAACAAAAAGAAATCACAAGGTGCTAGATCTGGTGATTAGGGTGGGTGAGGAAGCGGTGTCATGCGGTTTTTCGCCAAAACATCACGCACAGAAATGGCTGTGTGAGCTGGTGCATTGTCATGGTGGAAGAACCAGTCCCCACTCCGCCACAAATCGCGCCGTTTCAATTCGTTTCATTTGCAATTCTTCAGCTAAAATGCACTTTACTGAACTCCACGAAAGGCCAGCTGGTTCAGCGAGTTCATCAATAGTACGCCTTCTATCCTGGTACACATGTGCATGAATTTTTTCCACGTTTTCATCAGTTCTGGACGTGGAAGGCCGGCCCGGGCGTTGAATGTCTTCGATCGCCATGTTGCCGCGTTTGAATCGCGAAAACCACTCATTAACTTGAGTTCTTTTCAAGGCGTGTTCTTTATAAGCTGTAGACAACTTATCAAACACATCCGACGCACTTTTACCGAGCAGAAAACAAAATTTCAACGCTGCACGCTGTTCTTGAATATCAGCCATTTCCAAAATCGAAGAGGTCGATAAACTCGTCGAACGAAAACTGTCACAGGGGCTCGCTACAACCGTCTAAAAGGACGCCGCTTGCAACAATGACTCAGGAGAGGTTACTTAACACACATCCAGGGGCAGAGGCCCGAACTACAAGAGCGACGCACGCAGCGAATTCCGTCCGGTTATTTTTGGGTCCCCCCTCGTACATAGTATGTAGAGTGTATGAGTATTTACGCTTGGATAAACTTACTATTTAACACCTGTAATCATACATGTTATAACGAGTATCTATTCCAACGTGATAGCTCTCTAATAGGTACAAAAAAGTTATTTCATCACATTTACTTATTTGTTTTTGCTGTACCACTTTGCAGAAATATTTCATTAAAAATGCTTCAGGTCAGCTTCTATTGCATATAAATGAAGGGTAATGGTTTTAAAAATTCCTTTTAGTGGTAGTGGCTTTGAGTAAATTTTTCTTGCAAATACTTGAAAGCAGGCGGTGGTGTCTGTCTTAGTCACTTAATGATTTACCACAAACACGCAAAAACACGGTCAGAACGGAAAAGATATACTGAGCGTTCGAAGCATATTTTTGAGGGCATATCTATTATGCTCCCTTTCTTGGAGTACAACCTTGTCGTGGTGGAATTAATTGCGTTCTCCGATGACCCCTAGAGCTGCAGTGGCGGGAGCAATCCTCCTGGTAGGGTTAGCCATGCCAGATTGGTCAAAGGTTAGGGGACAGACGAATGGTAGTCCGCGCAGCGTCTGTACCTCAATGAGGCGGCTGCAAAAGGCGTCTGACCCCAGTCGGGCGGCCTCTGAAGTGATGTTGTCTCGTAAAAAACACTATTAAGTAGGGCACGGAATACTATCTCAATTAAAACAAAAACCTTGAAATTATGGACAGTTCTAATATGATAATGAATCCTGGCAACTACGGGACTCGGTTAGAGGGCCGGGCGTCGTGCCCGGCAGCGGTGGGAGCAAGGCCCCTGCGGTCGTCATCACACGAAATCCTTGCTCAGACGTAGTAGCAGCAGAGGAAAAGAAGATAAAGAAGAGGAACTAAACTATCAGAATAGGCACGTGGAATGTTAGCACTGTGCTGAGGGCGGGGAAGCTAGAGAATATAAAGCAAGAAATAGAGAGGGTGGGTGTAGACTTCATGATTCTGGGTGAAGTACGATGGAAGATGACGGGGACTACTGGAGCGACGACTATAGAGTAATTTATAGTGGAGGGAATGAAATTCAGCGCTGGGTTGCATTCGTAATGTGTAGGAAACTAGGTAGAAAAGTAGTGTATGCAGAACAGGTGAGTGATAGGATAATAGTCGTGGAACTAAAGGCAGATCCAACGAATTTAGTTATAATCCAGGTTTATATGCCTACCTCTAATCATAAAGAGGAGGAGATAAATGGTGTACACGATAAACTAGAGGAAATCATTGGTGGGATACCTGGGAGTAAGCACTTAGTAGTACTGGGGGATTGGAATGCGGTGGTGGTGGAAGGAAGAGATGGGCGGGAGGTGGGCGATTACGAGCTAGGAAGGAGAAACGACCGGGGCGAGAAAGCTGTGGAGTTTTGCCGTAGAAATAACCTAGTAATTATAAATACATGGTTCAGACATCATCCTCGACGTAGGTACACTTGGAAGAAGCCGGGAGACACAGATAGGTTCCAGATAGATTATATAATGGTTCGTCACAGTTACAGGAATAGTGTTAAAAACTCGCATACTTATCCAGGAGCTGATGCAGACACAGAACACAACTTATTAGTCATGAAATGTCGGGTAAACCTGAAAAAGATAAGAATGGTACGAAAAGGAGGGTACGAAAGTGGAATACGGAGGTATTAACTGGGGCAATGAAGAAGTATCAAGAGAAGGTGGATGAGATAATGGGTGAGACACATGGAGTTAGATCAGTGGAAGATGAATGAGGAAGTTTGAAAAATAGAATTGTAGAAGCGGCGAAAGCAACGGTAGGCGTAGTGAGTGCAACTAAAATTTGAAGATCAACAATCGTGGATCACAAAGGAGATGATAAGGGTGATGGAGGAGAGAAGGAAATGGAAGAGCGTAAACTAAGAACTAGGTAAGAGAAAGTACCGAGAATTTGATAACAGTCTTAGAAGAGAAACAAAGAAAGCAAGAGAGGCGTGGTGAAGAGAACAGATCGACTCGTTAGAGATATACCAAAAAGAGGGAAGAGCAGATGCATTAAGTAGGAAAGTAAAGGAACTGACGGGTGGTAATAAGGGAAGGGGAATTACAACGATAACAGAAAAGACGGGAAAGGTGATCGTAGAACCGAAAGAGATCCAGGAAAGGTGGACGGAGTATGTGGAAGAGCTGTAAGGTAAAGAAATAAGGCCCAATTGGATAGATATCGAAAGGGAAGACGATATCGAGCGAAATCGAAAGAGCTCTACGAGACATGAAAAGGAATAAGGCGGTGGGAATAGATGATATACCTGCAGAGTTTTTAAAGTGCATGGGGAAGAACGGAAGAGGAAATCGTTTTGCGCTTATTCGTAGGATTTATGAGGATTGAGTGCGGCCGGAAGACTTCGCGAAGACTGTACAAATTCTTATTCCAAAGAAGAGTAAGGCAAAAACGTGTGAAGGCTATAGGACAATAAGCTTAATATCCCACGCGGCCAAAGTAGTTCTGAGAATTGTAAACAGAATGCTAGAGAAGAAGGCAAATGAATACCTGGGTGGCGACCAGTTCGGGTTTAGGGACAGGAACGAGAGACGCGATAGGGGTGATGAGAATGCTATTAGAAAGAAACTCGGAGTATGGGCAGGATGTTTTTGCATGCTTCGTAGATTTCGAGAAGGCGTTTGATCGGGTGGAATGGACGAAATTAATGGGAGTGTTGAAGAAATTAGGGGTCGATTGGAGGGACAGGCGTCTGATTCGGAATTTGTATATGAACCAGACGGCGCAGGTTAGGGTAGCCGATGGAGTATCGGGATGGGTCACGATAGGACGGCAGGGGACCCACTATCGCCATTGCTTTTTAACGTGTATTCAGAAGAAATGGTAAGGGAGGCATTGGGGGAGGAGGAGGTAGGAATAAAGGTAAGAGAAGAGCTGATAAAATCAGTGAGATTTCGAGATGATCAAGCATTGGTTAGTCAGTCTGCCAAGGGGTTACAGTCAACGGTGAATGCATTAGAGGTGCAGTGCGAAAGGTATGGGAAGAAGAGCAATCACAAGGAAACGAAAGTAATGAGATTTTCTAGAAGTCAGAAGACGGGGCTGAATATAAGGGTGGGAGGGAAGAAGATCAGGTCGAGCAGTTTACGTATCTGGGTAGTATTTTAGAGGAGAATGGGTTTAGTGGTAAGGACATCAGATGCAGAATTGCGCTAGGTAAAGAAGGATTTTCGAAGAGAAGGGAATTGAGGGGGGTCTGAGAAGAGACGTAAAGAAGAGGCTGGTGAAATATTTATTATGGAGCGTGGCGCTATATGGGTCGGAAACTTGGTCATTGCGAAGGGAGGATGTGCATAGACTTGAAGCGTTTGAGATGTGGGTTTGTAGAAGGATGGAGAAGGTTAGCTTGATGACGAGAAAGACGAACGAGGATGTATTGGATATGGTCGGAGAGGAGAGGAAGCTTGTGGCGGAGGTTCGGAGAAGGCAGAAGAGATGGATGGAGGAGTTTTTGAGAGGAGAGGGCATGTTGAAGAGAGTGATAGAGGGGAGAACACTGGGGAAGCGTGGAAGAGGAAGAAAGAGGATAGGAATTCTGGACGAAATAAGAGGAGGTAGAAGATATGAAGAATTGAAGAGGGATTTTATAACGGGCCATCCTTAGGAGGGAAAGCGAGACAATGTCTATGAGGTTGGGATGCAGAATGGGGACTGTCCAAGAACCTACCAATCGGCTGGTAGAATACTTGAATTAAATTTATAATGCTAAAGCCGTCATTGTCGATTCATTAAGTGTGAATTTATTGAGAGATGAAATTATTCTTATAAAAAACTTTCTCGTAACTTCTGTTTAATATGTGTGCCTTAAGCAGTCCGCTGAGTAAGTTAAAAGCATCTTCAATTAGGCATTCATTTGATAGTACCTACTTCATTGTTTTTAATGAAGCATGAATCTTGGATGAATTTCATACTTAGTTGATCAATGTACAGGCATGCGTGGTAATTTACTGGCTGTGGGTTCTCTGCCACAGCTATCTAATCCTGCCTTAATGGAATTTTAGTTGGCGTTCTCTACAGCCTATTATTCATATTTCTTTCCATTTATTTTGTCATGGGTCTCGTCCCTTTCAGTGCTTAGGGCGTTCAATTATATCCTCTTCACTCTCATTGATTTATAAACGAGTTAATTTTTCCCCATAGTCCCGTTGCTACTTAATTGGGCTAACAATAAGTAGAGTGAAACGAAGTGACTGAATCAACCACAACTCTCGTACTTATAATTCAGTTGTGCCATTCAAATTTTTTCTAATGACCTTTTTTCTCGTAAGTACCTATGATTATTGGGTTATCGTCCTTTATATGAATGGATGAAGTCGTCTCGTTTGACTCGATGGTGTTAATACTTTTTTCTTGCCGTCATTTGTAATGTGGCGGTCAACTTTTTGCTTGTCTTATTTTAACTTGCTTCGTGAGTTTAATCGCATATCTATTACCCAATTTTTGAACCCCTTCCCGTTGTTCAATCTTTCCCAAATTTTGCATACGTGTTCCATTTTGATGACGAAATCTTGGTAAATTTTTTCGAAGTTTTCACGTTGTCAGATTTAATTTAATTAAATATTTTTGATTTAAGTACATAGAGAAAACATGAATAAAGCATTACGCATTGAATTGTAAAACATTGGAAGCATTGCAAAACATTGAGAAACAAAAATTACGATCACTAATACAGGGGTAGTAACGGAATTTAACAATGCTAAAGAAAATTTCAATGATTGTTAAATTAATAAAAGTTTGAAGACTAAAAAGTAGAATATTTTAAGTGCATTTTGTAATAAGACCAGTTTAAAGAAAGTGTTTTTAATGTATATTATTGCTCCATTAGCCTGGTAACTTGAAAACAAGCAGTCATATCAAAAGAATATATACTACTGAAAGGGCATTAATGATTTGTTGAATGAGGACATTCATGTCGCAGGTCGGTGTATTCCGTACGTATTTGCACATTGTGAAACATCCTGGGCGTTTCATCAGAGATATTCCATTTTCTTCAACTAGAAATATTTGTGCAACACGTTGAATTGAAGTAGTGATAGAAGTGCCTACTTATTGAATGAGTGATTTTCGTGTTATTTTGTGATTTCAAAACCAACGTTTAATGACGTTAGACGTTAACAGACGTTAATTTTTGTGATTTCAAAACAAATGTTAATTATTTTTCCGATAACTACCAATATTTTTAAATAATTAGATGACTAAATCCTAGAGCAAGGAGGAGTAATGTAGCAGTGCCGAACTGTTCCAAAGCAGTGGTAGAACTGCACTTATGAAGGTAGCGAGCGTTAATTGTCTTGGATATGGTAATTTTTCAGAGTATATTGGCGGAATGAAATCAATAAATCAGGAAAGTATTCTGAAAAATTCATGACATCATGAGAAATGTGGCTGGAGAATGGCCAATTCACGTCAGTTATTAATATTTCGCGTTTAAGCCGACATCCACGACACGTGGAGTCGATCATATAAAGTGAATGGATGAACACGATCAATTGTTATAGCAAGTTAACCAGTTATTCGCAAGTTTCGCCGTCTTAATCTTTCGTCTTGCTGCACTTGGATATGCGTCGCAGTTATTCGCGATTTATCACGAGTGTGTGACGCGGGATGGAAAGGAGGAAGGTCACCGCACCCGCGACATTTTTTTAAGCATTCACCCCACGAAAACATTTTACGCACGCATCTCCCGTCGCCATTGGTCGTCCTTGCCCCACCCTCCCCCTCTCTGGGGCCCAATTCACCGCCGTGATTTCCTCAAGTGAGGCCCACTGTCTCCCTCTCTCGAATGTTCTGCATTCCTTCACGGAAGGTGGTGCCATAAGGGGCGGAGGGAGAAGCATTGGGCGGGAGGGAAATTTCATGGAAGGGGTGTTTGAGGGGCGGGCGGAGTGGTGGGGGAGGGTGAGACTCCGAGGTTCGAGGACGTCGACCTTTTGGAACAAAACGTGAATCTGTTTATCAGGAGGATCGTTACGTTTACGCGTACGTCGTAGGACGAAACCGACAAAATTTTGGAGCTGCTGACGAAGCCTAGTGGAGTTTCCTTGGGGGGCTATTCTGTATTTTCTCGGAATACCCGAGCCTCGAAAGTTACGAAATTTAGACGTCACAGGCAGGGCCAGATTTAAGAGTATACCGCCTATAGGCTAAAGTGCATTAGTTCAACCCCCTCTATAGTTCAACATTTGTTTTATACAACAAAAGGATAGAGTTCATTGGTGTTTTCATCTTTTTTAGACATAAAGTTCATTTAGTTTAGATAAAACTACAATTTTAATGGTTTACATAATAAATTATAAAATCAAATTAGTTATCTACTTGTTTTTTTTTACTTACTTCTTTTAAGATTAGTTAAAAAATGAAATGAGTTTCAGAACTTAATTAATTCATTTGTTCTTGGAGATCAGTGATCACTATTTTAAATATATTTTTATATTTTAATGCTAAATACTATCTTTTGCGTAATTAAGGAACTGTGTTCAATTTGAATAAAGTTCTCCTACACGGTGAAATGAAATTACACAAAATGTAGTTAATTACTGGTTTATTTGTTGAAAAATATACAAACTTCTCTAAAACAACTCACCCCACGTAATCTTCATGCTCAAATTTACATAACTTTCATACGAGATTTCTTAATGGCAAACTCGTTAATAATGTCCCCATATGAAAGTGTTTTTATTGTATTTGCCTCAATACAATGTAATGAAAGTGAGTTTAACCGTATTTCAGAAATATTAGTTCGCAGATAATTCTTAATTCTTCTAAGGCAGGAAAAAATGCGTTCTCCCACGAAATTTGCAGCAGGTATGCACCAACTTATCCTTTCAGCAATGTCCAAATTGGGGTAAACATCTTGTTAGGAATTACACCTCAGAAATTTCGAAATTCCTTCCAACGATTTATCACATGGGTGATCAATACCCACAGCACAGTGCTTTTGAAAGTGGATGCACTCTTTAGTGAAATCCGAATCCAAATCATTTGTGTAGACGTGGTAAAGATTGGTGGCCTTTTTCCTCAGTTCCTCTTCCATATCTGTATTGTTATCACACAACTGAGTTAAGAAGTAGAATCGTTCTTGAAACTCGTCATAGGGCATTTTTCTTTTCTTGAATTCACAATCAAAAGAGTCTATAATTTGTAAAAACGTGTTTATTTTAAGGTCATCGCTGCCAGTAAAGTTAACTTCTCCACTTCGGTCTTCTTCAGGCCAAACTCTCCTTTTTGTTTGTCTTTTATTGTATTTTTTATAAGATGTAGTTTTGGTGATATCCGTGATCAATTTCTCTAAGTAATCAATGTTGTTTCTCTGTTCCGTAAAATATTCTTCAAGAGAGCCATACGAATCTCTGAACAACAAAACATCCACAGTTCCACTTTGCATGGCTTTGTTAACTTTATGGATTCTGTGAAGTACGGTGCTCCAGATACACACCATAAACGCAGTCTGAAAACGTTATGATCTTCGAAGTATTCCTTGGGATTCACTTCTAGTCGTTGCTTTTTATGTTGTGTCATTTGAAATTCATGTCAGAGCAATGTAAACTTCTTCCCAAGACTCTCGTAAACTTTGGCACGCGTCATTTCTTGCTGACCATCGAGAAGGACACACTATTTTAATTGTATTCTTATTCTGATAAGAATCTTCCATAACGCTTGTTATGCATTCCCATCGCTTTGTACAGCACGTAAAAATACATATATTTCTTGGAGCAGCATGAAAAATGTGCACGCTTCTTCACAAGATTCTGCAGCAGATGATCGAACAAGATTTAGGGAGTGTGCTGCACACGGGATGAATAAAAGCTAAAGGAGTTTATTTATTTATTTTTGCTTGCAGACCATTGTAAATGCCGGCCATATTGGAAGCGTTATCGTAAGATTGACCTCTGCAGTAATCAATGTTTATTTGCAGATTTTCTAGCTCATTCATAACACACTCAAACATTCCTTCTCAACCATGACCAGCGGATGGAATGAAGGTAAGAAATCTTTCACAGGGCACACCGTCACTTGAAACATGTCTAACAGCAAGGACTACCTGGTCTACATGTGACATGTCTGGGGTCGAGAATATGACGAGAGAAAAGTATTTAGATTGTTTCAACTCTTCACAAATTACTTGCATAACATTTTGAGCCATTAACTCAATTACCTCATCGCATGTCTTGGAAGAGAGATAATTTGTATTACCACAACCACAATTGTATTTTTCAATGTGTGTTGCTAAGAATGGATGGAACTCGGATATCAGCTCTAAAGCCATAAGAAAATTTTTATTCCTGTTAGAACCAAATATCTCGTTGTCGGCTCTTAAAGCGAGGCCTCTTGATGTCAGGGCCTTGACAGCCGCTACAACTCTAGTTAAGACGTTTATCCAATAGTGTGTTTCTTTGTCTAGTTGTAAAGTTAGCACACTGTCAACACGGTTAAGAAAAATTCCTCTTGCTTTTAGAGTAATAATAGCAGATTTGTGTATTGGGGAATTTTCATGGTGACATGCCCGACTTTCTCCATTTTTCCAGTCATTTAAATCATCTTTGTCGTCAAATTTCGATCTTTCTTTAGTGTTAAACACTAAACAAGGGCAAAAAAAACTGATCCCCTTACTTTTAGAGAAAATCATTCATTTCCTTTCATGAAATTCTCTATTTTTTAATCTCCGAGAGAGATGTAGTCAAATATCTCTTTTGATCTTTGTGCGCTCTTAAGCTGTTTGTAAAATCTAATCCTATGTTTTGGTCAAAACCATTTTTACTATTAGATCTCTAGTAGCATAATTTAAGATCCACAAAGCTGGATCCTTATCAAAAGAGTTTGCTAATGTTGGCTCTTTATTTTCTGTTAAATATTGACATTTAACATCAAATCTATCAGGTGCAATCTCATTTGTGAGAATTTACTTGTATTTCAGTAGGTTCTGATAACAACATGGCTGTTTTGGAACAACTTGTTCCAGAGATAGCATTGTCGTCCCCAACAGAACCATCACAAACTGCACGAGCACTTCAGGTTCCCCTTTATTTTCTTTATCGTTCTTTTCTTCCTCTGGCAAACTATTTGTTTAAAGAAACAAATCTAGTTTTTTTGTTTGTTTCAGAAAACGTTCTTGTTCTTGAAGTTTGAGTTTTGTTTGTTTTTTGTATTCAGCGCCACTGAGTCTCTTCCTACCGTCACTCATAGTAGCTAGTAGGGAGTAGCCTACTTGTTTAAAACTGTGCGTTATGTATTGGAATACTCTAAACTATAAGGCAAAATCGTAACAAACAACACGAACATGCCTCGCTCAACACAATCATCTACGATCCCGTTGTGCTCACCGATAGCCATGAGTGACAGCGTCAAACTCAGACAGACTAGACTGACAATATACTACTGACAGCGGAGCCACTGGGTCTTTCACCAACAGTGTTGCCAGATCGGCTACAGTGTTGTCAGATTGAATCGCTGCGCTTGTGCCAGTGTTGTCAAACCAAATTAGATTGCACTACGAGGAAGTTATAATACAAGATGACGTGCTGTAAATTTGTATTATGTTATAGTTTTAGAAAGTATGCTATGCAGAATGACTAAAACATATTTTTAAGTAACATATATTCTTAAATTCGCACGGAAAATATTATTTACGTCTCAAATACTTCATTTTAACTTTTGAATAAATTTCCAAACTGCCGCCCCTGAAAATTTGCCGCTCTAGGCTGCAGCCTACTTAGCCTATTTAGAAATGGCCCAGGTCACAGACTCTAAAATTTCAAATAGGACCATTCAAAAGTTGAGATTTGTCGGGGGTTGTGACGTCAAATCCTCGGATTTTCCGAGGTTCGATCGTGTCGAGTCCTTGCTGAATAAGGCGCCTGATGACCACACTGTTTCCACTTCCAATGCGTTCATTCCCTCGAGGGTTAATTTAAGCAAGATAAATGGATAAGATTCCTGAGGTCGCATACTTTTGACATAGCTCCTCAACTGGCGAATATTAACCCTAGATTGAACGCTGAAAACCGGCTTATTCATTAATTTCTACATTCCCGAAAACAGCTCTACCGGCCTTTTCCATCGGGTGTTTTAACGAATAACAACGGAGGAAACAGGTACCCATGTCCTGAGTGGTGAAAAACCTACTCAGGCAGGACTCGAACCCGCGACCTCGGATTAGCAGGCGAGGACTTTACCCCGTCGCCGTCGGGGCCGGCTTAATGAGTAGAGTCGTTGAATTACCAAATAAATAATGTCTTCACGTCTGTTTAATAATTATCAAAATCCTAGATGTGGAACTGCAATGAATTCTCTGGCCGTCATTTGAACCAGACGCTTTGACAGAGAGTAGCCAGTACGCGTTCGTGCTACTATAATTTCAATCAGTTGGATGAATATGAAATATTGTTGTGCCAAACCATCAACTCTTGAGATACAGCTTTCTTTGTTATAATTGCATCCATTGGGTCGAAAATGAGATCATATCTCGTGGGTTATTTTACTTCTCTGTAGTTTATTTATTGCTTGAAACTTTTCCTTTGAATATCAAGGGAAGGAAACATAGTGTACAGCAATGCATGTAAATTATTATTCCATCCTGAAATTGTCTTTGTGAGCTCTCTTCACCGTCTTGTCTCGTATGCTGAGGTTCGTGGTTTTTAGTTTGGCAAATAATTACTTAATTGCGATCTCTTTTATTCAAACGTTTTAATTATAATTTCTTTAATAGCTTTAATTACACGTTTTAATTAATTACGTGGCTTCTTACAGCCATACAACGGTTACATCAGTGAACAGAAAACAATTGAACATTTCCAAGCGTTATCTCCGCTACCAACTTAAGATTATTTCATTTTTTTCATTACCAACCCTTTTTTAAACAATTTTTCAACATCGTACACGTGCAGTAGTGCCCTGCAGGCTACCTCTAACGTGTGTCGGGAGGCGACTTTACAATATGTTACATTCTACTAAAGTATTGGTGATGTTGTAATAGTTAACTTTGAACTATTCCCTAGTTTGACACGTTCCCTAGTTTTGAACTATTGGTTAAGCACAAGCATAGAAAAATAATTATTTGAATGGCGATTTATTCCAAACTTTTCTGCATGCTCTAAAATCAGGAACTTATCTCACAACAAAAGAATCCCGATATAATGTTCGCGGATTCTAAATGAGGCCCAACAAGGGAGGAGTGGTGGAATTCAGTGCCATTTTAATGAATGCCAGTCTCCGAGTTGTTTGTCCTTTTTTCTTCCTGGCAATATATTTGTTTTTTTTTAGCCGTCGAACCGTACGGTTGTGCCTTCGTTCTCTCTCTACGCGCGTCACGGACAGCTGTGGAACCCGCGGCCACCAAGTTAAGCGCGCCAGTTCCCTCCAGTGCAGCTTTTGCTCGCATTTGCACATACCCTCTCTCGAATTTCTTGCTCAAGACTTTATATTCGCTGCAGGATCTTCAGAGAGCATGTACCTGCGAACTTCCCCTCGGTACGGACCAAGGGATTCGACGAGGGGACAGACATGATGAAGGACCAGCATCCCGTCGGCATCGACTTCAGTGGGAAAGTTGACGCACGGCCCTTGTCACCTGGAGTGTTGAAGACACTAGAAATCACGGCGGTGGAGCCACATACGTTATTGCAGGAAGTCATGAAGGATTTAGACGTGTTCAAACAAGACCAAGGAACATTCACTCAAGAGGTAAGTGAAAACAGTGCTAAAGTGGAAAATCTATGAAATACATTCTATGTAATCGAGAAAAAATTGACCAATTCAAAAGGATATCGTTAATGCGATCCTAGGAAAAACATATTTCCTTTAAAGGAATAGGGTAGATCAACACTCAGTGGAAAACACCGTTGAGATAATAGGCCTAACGTTGATCCTTTAGGGAGGAACTGAACGTGCTGTGTTAAAACTGACGCCCCCTTTATGTCCATTCGACTGTAGAAGGTTTTGACAGAGTTTTTCGACTACGGCCTCTTCGAACTAGCCCCGCAGAATCATTCACCTCGTATTATAATAATTGTTCGTTTTGTGAGGCAGGTTAAGAGAAATCAGCTCGCCGCCAAGTGACGGGATAGAAAAGATATGAATATCAGAGATATGGAATGGTGTTCTGATTCCTCTAAATCTTCTCAGATCGCTCTAGCTATATACAGTCTCTTGATGATCGCGACAAATTACACTGGCGGTGCGTAAAGGTCGGCGCCCAAAGCTCGAAATACGATGGCCACCCTGAACAGCCTCTTAAGACCATGAGAAACTTATTTACACTTCACCATATTCAGTCGGCATTGCATACGTTTGGAATTGAGAGGGTCCTCGATAAATAAATCGCTCATGTACGCGGCCTCGAGTCATATTTAGGAAAGGAAGGGAAGGTGTGGAGGAGGGGAAATATGTCGTAAGAGTGGAGCGAAGAAGCGCGAGACTATTCGAGTGAGTTCGTAGTTTGTTGCTCGCTTGGAGTACGGAGAAATGAACCGCTTTGGCAAACAAGCGGCCGATATACCATGTGTACTCAGCTGAAAGTTAAAGCGTGTAACAGCCAAATCAACATGCAGATAATCATAATACCAATTCATGAATAAGACAGCTGAATGCTATAATATTCTTAATGGAAACTTGGCACCAGTATACTTGATAGGTTGGTGTTTTTTCCTGTCATGTCCTCTTGCAAATTCTGAGATAAATTGTTGCCTATTGAATAGGTACCAGTCCGTCCAATGGCAGTGAACCAATGTAATAGGCAGCAAAGAACTTTTTTCACATTTTTGACGAAAATTACTTTTCATCATATCCACTTGAAGAACCTCATTTTACTGTTTTGTAGATACACTTCGTAATGGCTAAATATAAAGTCGATATTATTAGAATTTAATTCTGTAATTAAAGTGTAATATTTAACCCTGGAATCGAGTTGATCGGGTTGCTTAAGTACCGGATTCCCTGCTCAAGGGCTTTGGTTTGAAGCCTGGCGGTGGTGGAAACTTTTCATTGGAATCCGGTCGCTTCTCTGGTCCTACGTGGAGAGAACCTCAAGCACAGAAATCCGTCCATCGAATAGACGTTATATCGTGGTCCCTTGGGTGCCTATCGTTAAGAGCAGGCTAACGCCGTCGGAGGGTTTTCCTGTACCCCTCTATCATTCCCAAAATAACTATTTCCACATTAACACTCCCAATTGTCCTTAGTTGTTGAAAAATGCAAGATAAATTTTTAAGTAAGAGCTCTTCAGTGCAGACTGTTTCACATGTTCAATTCTGAGAGCAATGGGGATACTATTTTTTTTTACATTTTTTGCTTGCTTTCGTCGTCGTTGAATCAACAGTGCCGCCAATTTCTGTTGTTTTCCACGTGAATCGTAGAAACTCAAACATTAATGGCGCCAATAGCCTCAGTTGTTGGCCGCTTCTCCCAAGGAGGTTAAAATGAAATGGAGAAGGCATGACCGTGAACGCTCATGGGCGAAAGTGAAGCAAGAATAGGGGTGTTCGGGAAGGATTTTGTGCCGAGTAGGTGTTGCCAAACCAGCACAAAACATCGCCTTGTCTGTGGTTTTTAACTTAGATTTGACGAAAATCGAACGCGACCGCCGGACACGTAAGCCAGAGGAAGGTCTAAACTGTGCCGACTGCAATGGCGGAATTGGATTCAAGAATCATGTGGTATGTCGCCTCCATTTATTTTCTAACCTCCTTGGCTTCTCCGGAATAAAAACAAACCAAACTTCTTTCCAATCTGAAGATCTGGTATGCCGCCCACCGCCCGTCCGTCAAATAAGAATTTATTACCAAGGCCAGCCTTGTCTCGTCTAGTACAGCGGAATCTTTCTGATCAAGTGCGACTGGATATCCTCACTTTTTCCCAACTTGGCCATCGATATAGAAGACAACGATGGGACTTCGTCACCACTTCGGTCACTGAGCGTCTACTCTTCACCGAACCCCATTATAGCAGCGTATGAACCCCTTGTGTGGTTTTTCGTGATACTTTATCAAGTGACTGTATATTGGCAATGTATTCGCTCCGTACTTTAGAAAACCGTTTTGCATAAACTAGAGGCAGCAAAAAGGGAGTGAAAATAAAATTTGTCTAACTGAAAAATGTCACCATTACTGTGAGGCAGTCGGAAGGTTGTCCTGCTCCTGCTGTCTTGATCCACGCGCTGGAAGACCCTGATCGTTCCTCATAAGGGATAAGATTTGCCTCCGCGAAGGAATACATCTGACTCCAATGAGACCGACGAAAGTATAGAAATTTTACTCGAGTACTTGTGGCACGATGAATTTTAGACGTATTTTTCTACTTGTGAATAGTATATAATTTCATTACTGAACAATAGCTGAAACTATCGATTGTCGAAGAATATGTTTTCCTTGAGGCGTTTCACTTGAATTATTTAGCAATATCCACAAGAGTAATCATGGGGTAGGGGTGGCATTTCCGTCAAGGAATCCATCTCAGCTCGACTCATTACATCTTATTCCAGTGTTTATTCTAACAAGCGAGCATACTTATGCCTAGATTTACGTCGATCTGACGCTGAAGTCAACGCTGACACGAATCTGTCGATAGATTTCCAAAATATGACCATGTACAAGGCTTTGAAAAGTTTGGGTTATGTCTTTGCGGATTATGAACACAGAAACGAAGTAGAGTTTTATCATTAATTTTTTATCAGGGAAGTTTACGAAACAGAGTATACGCGAAACAAAAAATAGCAAATATATTATATTGTTTTTGAATAGTCAAGGCTCAAGGAATATGTTAAATCATCTAGGAAAGATAGGTTAAACGAATCAACCAAGTATAAAATCCTTAGCAATTATTCAGATATCGATAACAGCTAATTTACAGTCAAGGACAATAATGAGATCCTATCTCTTTTAACCGGGAGTAACAATGTATTACGTCAAGGTAACCTATTATTTTTTTCACCTGGGAAGCAATCTGAAGCTATTAAACATGCATGCAAGTTATTAAAACATGTTATCAAATGCTGGAAGCCACGATGAAATTCCAATTTATTTAATAAAAAATCCTTGCCAACGGTGATACCTAATCTCTTGATAATATTCGATGTATCAATGCAATTAGGCTTTCATCCAAGATTCTGAGAGGAATATTGTTTTGCCCGTTATCTAAGCATTACAGTCCTTCAAATCCAAGCGACTAAAGGCCAATAGGATTAATACGCTCAGCAACCAAAGTGCGAGAGAAAGTAGTCCCCGAAAAAAAACAAAATTTTACTACGGGTATTTAAATGTAGAAAGCAATACGATGACGTGACGTTTGATCACGGAAAATAAGGCTATTGATGAATGCCGAAGATGTCGAAAATCGGTGGATATCAATGATGCTGGACATCGACAATAACATGTTAGTGCCGAGTTTTGTGTCGCAGAGTGGTGAAACGTACATCCGAATGCAAAACGTTTGCCAAAATTTGGGTGATTTTTGTGTTATTCTTTATTTCAAAACAAACGTTTGATGTTAATTATTTTGCCGATAGCTACCAATATTTTTAAATAATTAGATGACTAAATCCTAGAGTAAGGAGAAGTATTGTAGCAGTGCCGAGCTGTTCCAAAGAAGTGATAGAACTGCTCTATGAAGGTAGCGAGCGGTAATTACTATCCTTGATATGGTGATGTTTCACTGCATACAGAGTTTATTGGCAGAATTAAATTAATAGATCTGGAAAATATTCTAAAAAATCCATGAAATCATGAGAAATGTGGCTGGAAAACGGCCAATTCTCATTAGTTATTAATATTTCACGTTTAAGCAGACATGCACGACACCTCGCCCTTTCGTTGAATTGCACCCCTTTCGTGACGCAATGATGTGACGTTTTCGTGGAAAATTTTATTTATTTTCTATCAGCTTGTAATTCTTTGATTTTACTGGTAAATTCAAAGACTGTGCAGGCGATATTTTGTTTTGAAAACTTAAGGAGCAATCTCCAATAATTGACGTGAGCGAAGGTGAAGACGATATTACTAGTAAGTGCTCAATCCTTGGGAGATATAATTATAGGTGTGGATATTCTTCGGGCATAATACCGTACCTGAAGTTTATTCCTCAGAAATTTGATTTAAGTATGCTTACATAAACAAGAAAAATTTAAGTGTGATCGGAATTATATGAGTTCTGGTGCTTTCCGGCTTGTTTGAAGCAGAATTTCTTCCAGGTTCTTCCACTGGGCCAACGTCTAACGGCCCCAGTCGAACATAAAATCGTCGGCCTGGATGGAGACCCTGACCTGGGGGGTTATTCTGTATTTTCACCTCATGGAACATGACGTCACGGATCGTTCCTTATATGGTGAATATTGCGGAAAGTGGAGTTGTAAACCGTGCCCGCCAGACGGCGAGACCATATTCATTTCTGCCGAGAATGGTTCATTTCCAGTTCTTTAGGGTCGTCGAATTGGGCTTCAAATGAGTACTTAGAGAGCGGAATAGCTCAAATGAATCGTTCATTGGAGTTGGTGCTCTTCGAAAGAGCTATTTCGGAAGTGGAGTTACAGAATAATCCCCCTGGGGGATTATTTTGTAATCACACCTTTTTTAACTCTTCGCGGGAAGGCGGGAGATCCGTTGCGCTCTCTTAATGATCGGCACACGACTGGCCAAGGTCCAATGGTGGCTCCATTTCACGTCCCTTACAACATGTGAGATAGAACTAATGAAAGGTGGAGGCAAATGAAACGGATCAAGAGTCGAAAGAACGAGGGGCCGAATGTGTAACTCGGCTTACGTTCGATCGTTAGTGACCCGTTCACTCTCGATCAAGCTCGCTGTCTTCGAACGTTTATCAAAAGTGCGATTGTGTAAGGGCGATCGTCAGCAGACAATCGAAAGTTACGGTGTTGTCAGATTTACGGCATATATCGTGTTTCTCTTGTACACATACGCAATGAGCGTAATTTTGAACGATTGCACTTGTTTAGAATCATTTTGAATATCAAGAAACAATAATAAATATTACAATGTCTGCGAATTGAAGTTAACTTCCTCACGAGTATAATGCACTGCCCTTAATGCGTTCTCATTTGATAAATTAATTCCCAATTACTTGTCATACTAAGACTTTTACGTATTATTAACAGAAATGTCAGCTAAAAATTGACCCTCATTATATTTCATTAACACTCAAATCGTGTTCTCTACAGCTGAGAGTAGGTAAAAAATACTACATCATATATTATTTTGACATTGACACACTCAACATTGCTATAATTATTCTATATTTAATTAATTTAATTACTCTATCACAACACACACAGCTTTTAATGCAATTTGATACTTTAAATTATATTCATAATCCATAAAAGTTCAAATAAAGCTCTCCACAGCGATAAATTTCTAATTATGCATTAAAATGCAAACATAAAAAAACCTTGTAACGAATGGCAATAACAATCAAGTATTTAGCTGACGTCGCCTTTCCTTCGTTCGAAAGCCGGAAAACCTTCAAACGTAAAGTTACACAATCAATTGTTTTCGAAGGATTGCCCACAACACCACGGAAACCGGCTCTTTACGTCCGAACGTAAAGTTACGCAATCGGCCCCCCGGGTGAGTCATAGAAAAGACCTGCAGATCACCGCATGAGAGCCGAAGATGATCACGCCGCCTGGATGGCGGCGGGGAACTACGAAAAATGACGTAATCTACCGTATGTTATGACGTATTCTCACTTAAGGAGGTTCCGCCGCGACTGTGTGAGTCAAAAAAATACTAAATTCCACATTTTTGATATTTTGTCCAAAAAATCCTGCTTTCGCTGATGAAATGCGTTACCATTAGAAAACCAAAAGTAAGGTACAAAATATGCAGATTATTCCACGGATGTATTTTAAATTAGTACTATTTTCCAGCCATAGGAGCCCACTGCAGCGCCATTTCCTACGAAATACCGCATTTTGATTACAATTACGGCAGTAAATTCCCTAATAACAAAAAAATAAGGTGGTAAGATGGCTATACTTTATTTATATTAATTTTATCTGGATTATTTCCTTCTTTTAAATAGTTTTCCGCAAATATGGCAATTATATTTAATGGAAAAATACTATTTTCCCTGTGTTTCTCTCATTTCCTCATTGAACACCATGTAAATTCAAGTTCAACTGTAGAATAAAATAGCGTGGAAAGGTATTGTTTCGTTGTTCATGTCAGATAGAGGACAAATTTTTCTACAAGTAGACAGAATATGAATAAAATGACATTTAATTCATTTTACGGTGGAACCACCATAAGTGAGATTACAAAATACCTGGTGGAAGACTCGAGTGGAATTTCTGCGTGGTCGGAAAAATCTAACTCCTTTTAATTTCTTACGTATCGCAAACCTCTCATTAATCCTCATATTAGCCTTTCATGGCATAAATTGAACAACCTTGAAACATGATCGAATATGCTTATAAAAACCAGAAAAAATAGGTTGATCATTCGGTAGAGCCAGAGAAAAATAGTGTACGACTTGATTCTGTTCTAATTCAGTCTTTATTTCTAGTAGCAAGATGGAGTCTGGTGTTTATTTTTAATTTCATTAAACGGCAAACGAATTTAGCACGTCTTATTGACCCAATGTAAAGAATCTGAAGAATATGTGTGAAAGCATGTTTCTAGGGGATTTTTCTCCATGTAACTTTTAGGTTATAAACGGTCTGAAAAGCAGACACGATAGATTTTTTTTACAATTGCGAGGAATCTGTTGCATCAGACTGCCCCACCCACTTCATCATTCTATGATGCGAACGATCGCTGGAGGCGATGGATTCTTCATCTTCGCGACCCCGACGCGTCAGATAGGCGAGAGAGAGCACGTTATGACGACATAGGTGGCGCCGTCTGAGTGTGTTACAAAGGGTGGCTTTGGTATGCACCGCCAAGTTGCCCACCTTCTGACGACGGTTGCTGCTCCCCCGAGCGACCCCCCTGGGGGGACGGGGACGTGACAGATCGCTATCGACCTTTGATCACGCACCGTAAAGTGAAATAACCATGGCTGCGCGCGGAGGATGGGGGGGGGGGGGGGAGGGAGACGGAGTCTAGACCGGTCGGGGGGGATGTTCCGCGGGGGATCGGTCCGGGGGTCGGTGGTTCGACGGCAAGGGTGGGGAGAAGAGGGTGAGAATTGTCGCGCACGGTATACGGCGTCTAATGAAGCACGCTCCAGTCGATCCCTTTATTGACACCTGCCCTTTTGTGATCCCGCGACAGAAGAAATTTGATCCCGAAGTAGATTCACGCTTTCATAAATCGCTGAAAGGGGAGGGTTAATTTAAGCAAAGCGAGAGGCATTCGGTAACGAATCCTCATTCCTGCTAAATTAAAACATTTTCCCGTTTTGTTGATGTTAACATTCTTTCGATGGTTATCTCTCGAATTTTACCGCCTCATTGAATTTAGGTAGTTCATGTGTTAAATTAGCAGTGGGGGAGACTGTGAAGAAAGACATATTGCAATAATTTCTTCTTTCAGCAGATATAGGTCTATAAATTTGAAACATATTATTCTGTTTGCCGACGTTTCGGATGTGTATGCATGCTTTTTCAGAGCTATAATGAAAATTGTTGGGTGTATTGTACATTAATTGAATTTGGCTTACAATTTTGGTAGGTACATATGTATTTAATATATATATATGCATATAATTTTTGAAGTGACCTGAGAGAGAGTTCCTTCTGAATTGCTCTGTAATACCTTCGTTGCTATTTATTGTTTGTTTGACAATTGTTGTAAATGTAGGTGACTTCCAAAAATCAAAATATAATTGAGTGTTGTTATAACATATCAAATTATAATAAATTTTACCTATTTTCATTTAAGCCATGAAGAAGCATGTATACAAATACGAAACGTTGGCAAAGAGGATAAATGTTTTTCAAATTTTATAGGCCTATATCTCTTGAAATAAGAAGTTATTGCATTGTTGAAAAGAGGTCATAAAGAAGAATCAACTAGAAAGACATATTATAAATAAAATCTATCGCGGCTGCTTTTAAAAGCATTGGTAACCTAAATGTTAAGAGAGAAGAATCGCTTAGACGTATACTTTCGTGCATCAAGTGACGCGAGGCTAAGATTTTATTGTAAAGGATATTGCTCAAATGTGCCTAAATACACAAACATTACATAAATCTCGGACATATTTTGATGGCCTAGAGAAAATTCATTTTAACGAGTCTTAGATAAATCTTTCTTAATTTTGATCTTGTAACAATGCGAATGCTTTATATTGCTACGCTTGAATATCCGCATTATAAAAATTTAGGAAACTATGCATAGAACTAGAATTTTTCATGTAAATAAATAGAAAATATTTGAGTAATGGCATTCACGTGTTCATCAAATAATAATGACTATAATTATTCCTAATTTAAGCTGGGATAATATACGTATCCACTGTTGCATTTAAGTTACGACAAAAACACTGGTAGTATCTGTTGTATTTTCTACGTGAGTTACCAGACTGAGAACACTGGCGTCATATTTTTCATCGAGGAGGTATAAATGATTCAATTTCTGTGAGTCGATGTTTATGCACGTATTGCGTGGACTAGTGCTCAGATATTTATCAACTGTTTTCAACGTGTAAATTAATAATTTCTTAGTTAGCTTTGTTTGAGCGGACATTGTTAACAGTCGCTCTATGTTACGCTTGATAACGTTCGTGTAATGCATTTTAAGGAATCGACTGCAAGAAGCTCACCCACGCCTAAAAATAAAGATTAGAGTTCGCTGCTTAACAGCTATTGATCTGATTGACTTTTTCCTATAACTGTCTGGAACACTTCCTCCGATGTGGAGAACTAAAAAAGACGGGTTTATCCAAACAGCCTTAACTCCAAAGATTTGTAGATTCCGTGGATATTCAAGTTGATCCCTATATCCTCGTCAATCCCTTCCTATCGCTCATCTGATGTTGGCCCTGGTTGTATTTCCTTTTACAGGGTAGAATATGAAATAAATCGATATTCTAAGTTCATCGTTTATGCCTGTGGGATTTAAACATTAGCAGTTCTCAGGACGATAAGTACCTACCTATTCTCCGAGATATTTACGTAATGTAGTGCCATCTTAATCGGGTAAAATATGTTGGAGTAAAACGAATATTGCTTATTTTAAGTTAAACTTTAAAGTTAACTTAACGTTAAAGATTAACTTTTTGATTGCCTGTACGAATTTGGGATTGTGCATATTATCTAAATATTCAATTTCCAGCAGCATATCTATATTTTCGTAACTTATTGCTTTGTATTTATTTATTTTATTTTTGTTCATGTGCAAGTAAAGCTTCAGTATTTTTATGGCATTTTTCAGTTAAAAGAAATTTAGTTATCTTTTAGTTTTTCTTATTATTAAGCGTATTTTTCCTTCTTTTTTTAACTCTAAATTGTAGTGATCGAGTTGTTGTTTATTTTCTTGAGGCATGTTTTCTTTGTGAAACTGCTGAATTCAATTCTTAAGTGACTCAAATAAGAAAAATATATTCATCAACCCATTCTCCAGATTACCTAAGTCTTAAAAGTAGTTGCGAGAAGTAGTATTGTTTTATTCTTAGACCAGTACCGAATTTTATTTTATTTTTGATTCATTTTGTGTGAGAGATTACGAACGTTAAGATATCAATATTGTATTATAATTTAGCTTGATTAATTTTGCTATAAAACTTTGAATATATATAAAATAAAAAGTGGTATTACATACTTCAGAATTAAAGAATTAATAAAGTAGGGATATTACGGTTGGAATCGGGAACCTTCCGGAAGTTATCTATAGGCTGTTAGTAAACTTCGGGAAGTTGATCATTTTAAGTGATAATGAGGTGTGGGAATACCAGAGTTGTGTAGCGGGCGGTTTCAAATTGGAGCCACGTGAGAGTTGGGCGGTTGAGTTGAATCCGTCTTTGAAAAGTGATAATTTAATTCCAAGAATTAATAAATATACACTCAGGATTCTTCATGTCATCTTTTCAATGAAAAACCAAATTACTAAATTTTAACTGGAGTATGTTTCTCACACTCATTTGTCAATCTCTAATAACGATAAAATATTTTATCGAACTTTGATTATATCATCTTGAGGAACGAATTATTTCTTTAAAAAAAAGTATATATGTAAAGAAACATTTCAATGATGAATAAAATAAACATCATCCCAAAGCTGTGCGTATTTTCTGCAACTAGAGCGGCAAACTCTTGAGCTCTTTGTTTGAAATACCGAAATTATAATTGACTGAGACACTATATTTTAGGTTTAAAAAGTAATTTATTGGATATTTTTAGATTAATTTTTATGGCAAATATTATTTTATATTCGTTAAATGTAATTGCTATGAGCCACCTGAAATGGAAAATATGAGTAACATGCATTACAGTTTAATCAATGTGCTCACGTTTTCTTTCTGTATTTGTCAACTTAAAAATCTGCAATTTTTATGGCCAATGCAAATATTTTCTAATACAAAATGTAATTTCCTGTTAGAGAAGTTCTGTGTTTTTATCGTGTGATTTAAAAAATTTTGAACTGAAAAAAATACTGCGCAATTGTTCCTTTTCACTCTCAGAAATGCGGATATCTATGAATTTAATTCCTTCGAGGTCGTTGAACGTCTGGCTGCAGTGTGCGCCGATTGGCGGATATGATAACTTTTCCTTTTCATTTGGATCAACTTTGTTTCCCTGGAGAGTCATGTCGTCTCCGATTCAGATTCCTTGTACTCGTTCGTAATTCTGGAGGAAATGCGAGGGTTTTTGTGCTCGTAGCCAGTGTCTATCTCCCGTAGTTTTACATACACTTGCGGATCGTAAATGAGCTATTTACCAGTGCTATATTTCGGTGAGTATCAGCTTTTTCTTCAAGCATTCCCGAACTATTAAATGATCTCTGAGTTGATTGGAATTCAATGTATGAATCTCGCAATCAGTTGACCGCCATGGTATCACTTTTTACCAGTCCATCAATGTGTTTCATCAACCCGAATTTTGTCATTATTTTGCCGTTTTTGAAGGTAAGCAGTGTTATTTAACGTGTCCTTAATTAGTTATATTGTTGGAGTTAGGTCTGAAATAACTAAAGCGTATAGGTTGGGAGGAGTGGATATGGCATAATAATATCGACACCTGGGCCGGTACAATTAAAATTTATCGGGAAACAAAATATATTCGGTGTGATCATGAAACAGTTCTACAAGAAAATACCAGATATTCTTCAACACGTTCAAGGATACCATTCATTACCTTTTTCGATGGAATTTATATTTCTAGTTCGTTTATACCACCAGGGGCCTCTAAGTACCCACTCCTAGGGGAAGTTAGTGATAGCAATTATTTCAGGAGGTTTCTGAAGTAGGCGTGAAGGAGTCTTTTGTTGGTATAATAAGTATGTATCTTCATTGTCACAGGAGGCATTGGAATGGGGTACATACATCTACATCTACGAAGCACCGTGCAAGCCACCGCTAGGGGGTGTGGCACGGGGTGACTCCACACCAGGCATGCAGCACTCGGCCCAGTTCAAATCTGGTCCTCGCACGTTCCCCCGCCCGCTAGGCGAATACATCAAAAAGCTGTCTGGAGAACATTTACATTAACAAAAGACCCCGCAAGCCACCTCAAGGGCGTGTGGCTGTGGGCGAGTAGCCACCAACATGCACCACACTATACCCTGAAGGGTACCCTACGTAGGGGTAGGGGGAAGTCACCCAATCTTAGGATAGTAATTGTAGTCATGAGACCGTTCCTCAAAGCATTGCCATTCATTACGTTCGTGACTAGCATTTATTGCCTTTTTTTACGAGAATGTATATGTATATTTCTTTTTCATTTAGACCAACGAAGGGCCACGATATATATTTGCTCTAAAGGGTAGTTGGAGATTATAATTATTTCAGGAGGTTTCTGAAGTGGGCCTGAAAGATTCGGCGTGGCTACGGGGGAAAGACGGGGAGGGGGTGGGTGGGTGGTGAGTTAAAATATGGCGCAGGAAGGTCTGTGGAGAAGGAGGGAGAGGGTTTCTTCGCGGGGGAGGAGCGTGCGGGGGGGGGGGTCTTATTGTGTGCCTGGGGGGGGGGGGTAGAGGGAAAGGAAGGAAAGGGAACTAGGTGGAGGAGGGGCAGAAGGAGGGGCAAGGAGGAAAAGATTATGTATCGACCTCTTGGCGAGGGCAAGGTCGGGATCGTCTGCTCGCTCACCGGTCCCATAGAATGCATATTAACCCGCGCACCCAGCCCCCATGACCTCCAGCCCTTTCTATTCCCCCCCCTCGCCCCCACCCTAAGGGAGAGGTCAAGGGTGTATATTGCCACTAAAACCTTCTCCGTTTCTCAATAGCTTTTCCACCCCCCTCCTTTCTACTCCCCCATCCCATCATGCCGTACTCCCGCCGTACTCGTCCCGTCTGGAGGTTGTCCCTCCATTAAAATTCCTCCTGTTCCCAATCACACCCCCCTTTCTCCCATATATTGTCTTCTAGGAAGAAGTCGCAATGGCAAACGGGATATTAGACGGATTGCGTGGGGTCTCAATTCTCCGCAGCTAAGTCTTCGAGGCCGTACTCGAGAATTTTCATGGCACTACAGTGTCGGTAAATCAGGGAGTCCTCAGGGAATTCCTCTTCGAGGTCTTTGAGAATGTACTGGGGCTAGAATCTCTTGTTTCAACTTCGTTTCTTTGCGCTTGAGGGTTACTGGAGTGGATAATTGTTCTTGTGAAGTGCTATGGGCTGTTCAGTTTTTCCCTCTTGTTCTATTCTCTCATTAAACGATAAACGAGCCAGGAAAATACTTGAAGAAAATAGTTTTGAACTATGGTCTCGCAAATCCATATTTTCATCGCCATAGCGTTATGATTTCATGGAAAACAAGAGTCATTCACCTAATATCTGAGTATACAAAATTCACACCCCCACAGTTCGACCGCCGTTGGGCTTGGTAATTGAGACCTTTTCCCTCACGTAGCAAACTAATCTTTGAATGTCATAATGTAGGTCAATGTGTGTGTCGCATGGAGAAACTATCGCTCTTTTGTCATTACAATGTGATACCTTTTTGCGAAGTTGAGATTAAATCCGTATTTTTCTATGAGTAAAGTGATCATTCAAGAGAAGCCGTTTTGGCATTATAGTTTGAGAATTATTTCTGAAAGATTGCAATTTTTGCATACGACCTTCTGTCCCGGTGGAAAAAGCTGCGATGTCTCCGTAACGTTGTTTTATGAAATCAAAATCATCCCAGCTCAGTAACCCAGGAAAAAGTGCGTTAAACGCTGAAGGTATTTTCAAACTCGGGATAATTTTGGGGAAATATTAATGTTTCTTTAAGTTTTTCGACAGTTAGCCGATAATTAGTTGAGTCCTTGATAAAGACCCAACCGCCTTCGAAAGCTGCATTGGAATAAACCTTGAGAGCATTACTCGAAGCCATGTGTGAATTTTCAAATCAATATTGTATAACACTTGCACAACAGGTAATATTCAGTGCATACCTTCCCACCATTTATTTGTATGTTCAGAATTTTAAAAGTTTACATTGGACGTACGCAAGGTTAGTAAAGGCTACATAACAACCGTGGGACGTACGTATTACCAATAACCCTAATCGCACGAGGAAAAATGAACTTTTCGTCTGACAATCTCTCTCACTCTCTCAAAATCTCTGTCTTTCATGTTACTAGCGTCTACGGAAAAATAATCAATCTCAAATTAAGCCTATTCTTTCACACACACGCAGTGATAACGAGAGTTCTTTCATTTCTATTCGATATATCATCGTATATATCCGAGGATTTGGGAACCGCGAGAATTTGGGGCACTGCAAAGTAATAAAAATACGACGGAAAGTCTCACGATTCGTTAGAAAATGTTACGAGGGAACGGAGAGTATATCACGGTTGATGGAAGGACTAAGTTGGTGAGCCACTGGAGACTAGATTCGGAACGGCTACGCGAAAGGCTAAGATCACTTATCGTGTCATTGAGAATATCTTTTTACTTTATTATTTAATAACATTTTCTGTAGCCTTTATCTCCGAATAATATAGTAATCATAGACCAAGTTGATAAACGTATAAAAGCGTATCAGGCTTAAATTTGTGGAAATACTTTGTCCATTTCAAATTAAACAATATTGGTAAATTTCCACACAGTGTATTATAACACACAGTTAAAAAACCTTGTTCTCCCTCCCGTCCGAAAATCTTATGACCATGCCTCCTGACCTTCACCACCAACGGCTTTTCTGTGTTCTAAACCCCTCCCCCCCTTTTTCCTCCTGTGTTCCCCCTCTGTGACTTAATACCCCCCCACCCCCTCGCCTCCATCCCGGGGTATATATGGCGGAGTTCCTGAGAAAGTTGTACCTTGATAATGGCATTACGTGCCGAAATCTTGGTCGGTGGTGTATTTTAACCGTGTTTTATAATATACTGTGTGGAAATTTACCAATATTGTTTTATTTGAAATGGACAAGTTGATAAAACTGGAATAATCCTCATTTTCACGTTAAGCATGCAAAATGCTATCATTTCACGACCAAAATTTTCTTATCAGAATGGTTCTTTCAACATTTAAAAAATAAACGGTATCTTGCTGGAAGTAGTGAAATTTTTACATGCTGACTTCCTGTAAAAAGTTCAGTATTGCAATTTTTTAACTTGTAATCATGAGTGATACGAACCAAAATGAAAGTAAATGTCCAGCGAAAATAGGGAAACTGGCGAGATCATGGTAATATTTCGAAACATTGGTCATTTTCTAACTCAATTTCCTCAAAACTACTGGTCTCGCTTCAGTATAGAGTAAAGAATACACATTTTGAAAATGCGTATTCTTTACTCTATCCCTTGCTGCCATTGTCAGTTTCGCCAATCACGGGGGTTTTTCGCAAAAAGAAATTTAGCTGGTGAGACGAAATCTCACCTTTACCCGAAACTATTTCATTTGCTGTGTTGCACAGTCAGGCGAAACGATTAATTATTCAGTGCACGTAAGAAAGTTGAGGTCAGTTTTAGAATTTCCGTGAAAAATTATGGCGTACCTACATGCGATAACATTAATGTTGAGCATGGGCTACATATCACGGGCAAATGTTGCCTGGATTGCTTTGGAATAACTCAGTTTCTAGAGTGAAAAAGGCAACTTATATTAGCGAAGGCAACAAGGTCGCTTTTCTTGGCAACCGTGAATCCCATGAATGGAAATCGCAAGGAATATATAAATACATATAAATATAATAAGGAAAATTCTATAAAAGGAAAATTTTATGGAAATTGATTAATTTCAGCGCAATTCGGTTTTTTTTCAATGAATATATCAGACGCTTATGCGAGTGGAAATGGGACAAAGTGAACTATGAAGTCGCGTGAATTGCATTTTGGAGATAAAATACATATTATTATCCGCCTTCTTGAACAGATTGTTACATTGACACTCAACTACTTGATGCTAAATAGTGCTTTTACTTCCTTAAAAGCGAACAAGCTAATTGGCTAATTGTCGGTAGCAACCTGGCCGTACGGTTAGAGCGTCTAGAGCTAAATTTGCATATGAGGGACTCAAGACCCTGTCTAACTTGATGGTAGGTATCTGTAAAAAATAAAAAAGGTCGATCGCGCGGTTTAACGGGCTACTGTCATTTTTATTTGATTTTCTTATCTTACTCATGGATTTTTTTTACTAATAATTTAACAAGCATGTCCAGTTGGAATTGTTGATGAACAGAGAACGTGAAGGTCACCGGAGTTTTTATTTCTGAGATGCTTCGACCAAAGAAGCCATTTGAACCTTCCACGTGCTATGGTTTCATAACCATGAATGAAGATTTAGGCCGTCATTAGCCTGCTCTCAACGGAGGCCGCAAAAAGGGACCACGGTTTAATTAACGTCCCATCCGACGGACGGAGTTCTGCTCTCGAGGTGTTCTTGACGCGGCACTCTGGATTCAAACCCGGGTCCTAGGGATTGGAAGCCGTTTGCTGTAGCCTTTACACCCACCCATCGTCCATCAGTCCGAATACCCTTGTGCTCCATCTCCCTCCAGTACTCCCTTTACCAATCTGAATGCCCCTCCGTACCCCCAGGACCTTCTCATTCCCGTTCCAACAGACGCCGGCCGTCCCCCCCCCCCGCGAGTGACGTCAATGCAAGGAGCGCCGCCCGACGCCGCCGCCCTCCGCCCCCTCCTCCCCCTTTGTACAACGCACATCCCTCACCCCCTCGCCTTTCTAGTCTCCCCCAACTCACCCCCTTCTCCCGTCATAGCGCACCACCCCTTCCCCCCGAACATCACCGTCTCGCCGCCCTCCCTCCCTCTCTCTCTCTTTCCGTCTCGCTCGCGTGGGGCAACGGCCCCCAGCGACCATTGTTCCGTCTGGCCTCCTCTCCCTACCTCTCCGCCTCCTCCTCTACCTCCTCCTCCACCTCCTCCTCCACCTCCTCCTTTCTAATGAAACCTTTCCTCCCTCCCATCCCTCCTCATCCCTCAACTCTCCTCTCCCTCCCCCTTCCGTTCGTCTCCAAAACCTCTTTCCTTCCTCAATCCCAGCATTTTCACTTCCCCTCCTCCCCCCCTCCTCCCCCCCCTCCCATTTAAACCACCTTGCCCCTCCTCCCACCCTCCTATCCCTATCCCTTTGCCCTATCCATTTGCTCATTCAAGCCGGCCTCACGTACCAGACGTTTTTTTTCCCAACGCTAGGCTGGTGAAAACTTTAATATGGAGCGTGGCGCTATATGGGTCGGAAACTTGGTCATTGCGAAGGGAGGATGTGCGTAGACTTGAGGCTTTTGAGATGTGGGTTTGGAGATGGATGGAGAAGGTTAGGTGGATGGCGAGAAAGACAAACGAGGAGGTATTGGATATGGTCGGAGAGGAGATGAAGCTTGTGGCAGAGGTTCGGAGAAGGCAAAATAGGTTTTGAGAGGAGAGGGTATGTTGAAGAGAGTGATAGAGGGGAGAACACTGGGGAAGCGTGGAAGAGGAAGGAAGAGGATAGGAATTCTGGACGAAATAAGAGGAGGTAGAAGATATGAAGAATTGAAGAGGGATTTTATAACGGGCCATCCTTAGGAGGGAAAGCGAGACAATGTCTATGAGGTTGGGATGCAGAATGGGGACTGTCCAAGGACCTACCAATCAGCTGGTAGAATACTTGAATGAATGAACTCCTCCTTGCTTGCTGCCCTGAATTGCGACAACTTGGTCCGTGCTGCGTTGCACTCGACGTGAGCTGCTCTAACGATACTCCGCTACTCTCCCTTCAGCAGCTCACAGGGACAGGTTCTCTATTGCGGGCATAGCGGGATCTCACTACTCGTGAAAACTCAATGAATTTCTCGGGTTTCCATCCAGGCGATATTGGTATTTTACACCCACGCGACGGTTCGACGGCGTAGTCTGCCATCGTCCTCAGGGTGACTACGCCTTCGAAGCGTCGGTGCAACACACCCATGAATATCGCCCGGATGGAAACCCGAGAAATCTAAATCACAACTGTTCAACGGGAAAGCCTTACATCAATGAATTTGTCCTCGTGAAGAATAAGATCTGAACTTACTGGTGATGACAAAATATACGCCACTTACTGCACTAATTTTCAAGATGTTTACCAAAATATAGAAACAGTTTTCCAAAGGATATTATACGGCTGTGCGCTATAGAGAGGCATCATCATCAACTGGTATTCTGCCTACTGGCAGGTCCCAAGCACCAAAGCTGTCTCCAATTCGTCCTGGCCCGGGCCTCTTCCTTGGTTTACTTGTAACTTTTTTTATAGAGAGGAATTATTTAAAAAAACCGAGGAAGTTCGGACACACTGATCGCGTCATAAATTAAATGGTGTGTAGGTTGTAAGTTTTATCAATAACTTAAAAAAATAAATTTATTATTCACCATATTGCGCTTTAGAAAAATAAATAATCTTCTTTTGTGATGCTTTCAACATAGGGCGAGGAAAAAATGTATCAAGTAAAAGCATCAAATATGTATATTTAGTTAATTAAGGAGAAGTTCAGTCATACATGGCCAAGTTTTTGCGTCATTAATATTTATACATTTACTTCGTGTTTCATGCGGCTGCTTAAATCTTAAAATTATATTCGAATTTGGTCTCCACCATGACTAGATAGAAATCTCGTTCAGACTTGTTTAAATGTATGAACAGGCTCTTCTTTATGGCTATTTATTGGCTCTTGCCCTTGAACTTCTGTCCAACTAGTGGAATTCAAAGAAGCCATATTCCTGGTATTCTTGGTCTGATTGCAGTATATTATAATGATAACTGTTGAAGAGCTGATGGCTAAACTGTACAAAAAATATTCTAGCTACACTGTACTTTATGGTAAATATCTACATATTGGTATCCCCTTATTAAGTGATACGAATCGATACTGCTGATTGAACGACACTTTTCCGGGCGGAAAGGAAAATAGCAGTTTTCCCTATGAGAAACTGAGATGGGAAGAGTACCAAAAAAGTAGCAGGGCTTTGATACAGTTAATTTTATATATTTTCTAGGAGTTACAAGGATCGATTACACTTTTGTAAGTTACTAGTTACAGTTAGACTGTTGTAACGCTTTATAAAATTTTACATTGAGTCTAGTAAAGCTTGAAACGGGAAGAGATATTGCTGAGCTCCTTCCGGACGTGGTTATTTTTAACTTACAAATATTTTTACTTCCTCATTGTTATACGAACTGAAAATACCCAAACGTGCTTAGTTATTCCATGACATCACTGTAGAGCTTAAGTTTTTTATCTTTATCACTATCCTTTTGTTTGCAACAATAGAGGGCTGGATAGGGTTTGGAATGAGATGTTCATGAATGTATGTGAGTTGAATGCTTCAGTAATGGATATTATACGAAAAGGGCGGGTGTTGTTGGTTTGGTCTTGCCAAGATAATAGACGAGAGTCGATTAATGGTAAATATTTATGTTAGTGATGTAAATAGTGTGAGAGGAGTGGACCAATAAAGTCATGGGTGAATGTGGTGGCAGACACTCTTTAAGAGGAGGAATATTAGGAGCCTTGAGAATAGGAGAGAATGTTTGAAACAACGCACGAATGTAATAGAAGCGAAAGAGATAGGTATGGAAGCAGTGCCGTCCCTTGGGTAGTGCGACAGGTGCCGCTGCACTGGGCCCCGCACGGGCTTGCCTTTTTCAGACGGTTCGGTGAAACCCGCCCATTTCCCGAAATTGCCTTCTACTTAGTACATATTTAAATTTCTCCAAATCATTCGCCATTTTGTTGGTTAATTTCCTTCTATCTTTCCATGAAATAAGCTTAAATGTTGCTACGATATCAAAAAGGGTATGCAAAGTTAGGGGGGCCCCGACTTTCGTTTGCACAGGGCCCCCTTGGGACGGCCCTGTATGCAAGGAGGTAATAATGGATGCAACTATTGGAAGGGAGCCTGTTTCCGAGGCATAACAGGAATTGTTAAATTATTTGACTTTGCTCATCCCGAGAGGGAATGGTGTGATGGGTATGTTAAAGATGTATTACTTACACATAACGTTCTTACTTTTCTTCAGCTTAAAGAATGCTACAGTGGTAAATTGTGACAAAAATCACAGCTGATGAGTCTCCGTGAATTGGTTTATGTATCCAATTTAAATGGTTTGACGAGGTAAGGTCAGAAATAAAAATCCAAAATCGGCTATTCTTCACCAACGTTGGGGAAGAATTGCCGATTTTGGATGTTTATTTCTGACCTTACCTCGTCAAGCCATTTTCGTTGGACAACTAGAGGTCGATATGAAGAATGGATTTTATTTATTTAGTAGCTTTATTAATATGCATGCAAATAGCGATAAATCATTTCTTAATATTAATTTTTTTTTGGGGAAAAGCCAAATTTAGTGCTAGTTAAACGATGAGACCCCCGAGACTCCCATAAAAGTCAACTACCTATTACGAAGCCTCCTGAAAGATAATGCTCGAAGCGCTTAACACGGTTTATGGTTAAAATATACTATACACATAATATTTCATCTATATAATAAACTGGCGAGGTCAGGGGTTTGGCTACTTTTAAATAAATTAATTGGTGTGATAAAGTGATTCATGTCATGGCAATAGCCAACCACCTGACCCGGTGGAAATACCGTGAATAATTCACTTTCAACAAACACCGGGAAAGTACCAAATCATTTAAAAACAATGATACATTTACTATGTAACGAACTAAAACATCGCTGTTATAGGTACTAATCATTTAACTTGAGCAATATCTTGAAGTCAATCTTCGGTCTAATGATAATTTCTCTTTCGGCGAATTCATCAAGAAAGCGCATGTTCTGAACGAACTAATATTTGGAAAGTGAAAACCACGTTGCCTCAAGTCTATCAATCGCTTATTTCTCCGGCTTCGGCATATGCGATCCGTATTCGTTAACAAACAACAACGGAATTAACTTTGGTAATAATCTTGAAAAGTGCAATTGAAGCTACAACATAGTATGTTTGACCCTATCTAAATTTATAGGCCGGTAAGCAAAAATCGAAAGCTATAAAAATTAACTTAAAACTTTTGGCGCAATTTAATTAGTCTCATTTTCTTAAATATTTTATATTATTTTAAAGTCTTAAAATATAAAATTTCTTCCTTAAAATTCCAATTGATCCACTTGCTTTTAATGCTTTGACCCGAAAACCTTTTCTTGGTCCTTTAACGACAATATAAAATTACAATATAAAATTACCTTGGAATTGCTAATCATAGGGATTCATCTTCAGTAGATTGACTTTTTAGGACAGATTGTGTTTGGGTAATTGCACATTCCAGAACCAGTAAAAAAATCACTTTGTGCATTATAATAACCATTTTAATACAGAGACCTCTATAAATACATCTCAGGAACATTACATAAACAAACTTCATTTTTAAATGAAACAATGTAGCCTCTAAATTCACACCTTGTACAATTTTTACAAAATTAAGAGGTTGATAGAACAATAGTGTATAAAATGTAAATACATACTTGCAATCATTACTCGTTTAAATGAATAAGACCCTCTGTAATAAGTTTCCTTTTAATGTAACGCTGCGTTTTCCAAGTAAGTAACATTTTCTTTTGTTGAAATAGTGCAAATAATAACGATTTTGTAGACAAAAACTAAACTTTTAGGCAAAAATAAAGCAAATACGAAAATCGAATGCATGCATTAGAAACATAGATTTTACAGTCTTCCGATACTAAACATTCCAAGTCTGTTGTATCATTGTAGCTGTAATTTTACAAATATCAGTGCCCATAATGTAAAAAAATCATTAAAAGAAACCTTTGCACTGAATCTAATTATATTCTTATGGCAGTAAAAGTTAACAAATATGGGGTATAACCTTTAAAATGTTGTCCGACTATGACCCTGTGGAAGGCCAGCTCTGCAGTCTTTGAGGCCCTGGGGCATTTCATACATGGCTCATGTCTTTCCTAGTGCCTACATGTACCTACGTGCAGAATTTCAAGATAATCTGTTTATTATTTCATCCGTTAAACGTGTGCAAAATTTCATTCGAATCAGTCGAGACACGCAAAAGATAGATACCTAGATGATTCCTCTTTTAATGACCTCTTATTATGTAATTATTTATTTTTATTTCGGGAGATATAGGTCCATTAATTTTTAAATTAGTTAATTTTTCTTAACCGACGTTTCAAATTTATATATGCGAGGTGTGATTTAAAAAATAACGGGAATTTTAGTTTTTCTTAAATAATATTTATTTATGAATCAATATCAATTTTTTCCCTTTCAAAGTAATCCCCCTTAGATATAATACACTTGTGTCAGCGGTTTTTCCAATCTTGGAAGGACTTCTGAAACTCACTTTTCGGTATAGAGTTCAGCTCCTTCAGCGATTCTGTTTTTATCTCATCAATGGTGGCAAAACGTCGTCCTTTCATGGTTCTCTTCAGCCTCGGGAATAGAAATAAGTCACAGGGGGTTACGTCCGGCGAATACGGTGGCTGAGGCAATATTAGGCTTTGTTTTTTTTGCCGAAAAATCGCGAATAAGCAGAGAGGTGTGAGCGTGAGCATTATCGCGGTGCAATTTCCACGAGTTGTTTTGCTACCATTGTGGACGTTTTCGTCGGATTGCTTCAAGCAATCGGCGCATAACTTCCAGGTAATATTCTTTATTGACCTTACGACCATGTGGCAGTCATATGACAATTATTGAAAATCGGAAATTTTAAAGCCCATGAAATTTAAAAATTCCCGTTATTTTCATCACAACTCTTTTTTTGCTTCTTCAGGGCTCAGAGAGAGTTCCTTATGAATTTATTATACAGGATGATTACAAAAGAATGCGTCGGTTTCAAAGATCTGTATTTTTCAAATAAAACGAGCTACAGAGCTGCGCGACCTCTTAAAATGACCGGTACATTCTCTAGTTTTGCTGAAAAAATTACATTACAAATCTTCAATATGTCCTCCTTGAGTAACCCGAACAATATGAAGCCGATATTAAAATTCGCTGTTCGTAGGGATAGATTAAGATTGGCTTTTTCCAATACTGGAAGCAGATTCCAATGATTTTGTGTTTCAGCAAGACAGCAAGACCCCCTATTGGCACCTCACAGTTCGTGCTCATCTTAATGAGACCTACCCACATAGATGGATTGGTCGATCTGCAAGGCAAGACCTCTCCCTTCATCTGTGGCCTCCGAGGTCACCTGATCTCACACCATGTGATTTTACTGTGGGGATATGTCAAGGGTCAAGTCTTTGTGCTTTCATTGCCTACTAACAGCTTGAGGAATTGAAAGCACGCATAACTGTGGCAGTGAAGACAGTAACTGCTGACATGCTTCACATAGTGTGGGAGGAATTTGAATATCGACTTGATATTGTTCGGGCTACTCAAGGAGGACATATTGAACATTTGTAATGTTAATTTTTTCAACAAAACTAGAGAATATATCGGTCATTTTAAAGAGGTCGCGCAACTCTGTAGCTCTTATCATTTGAAAAATACAGATCTTTGAAACCGACGCATTATTTTGTAATCACCCTGTACAATGATACCTATCATAGCCATATATATAATTCGCTCATCATTGACTGACTTACTTCGTACACAGTCACGAAAACGCATTTAAGCCCTGTAAACTGCCTATTCCTTCAAGGAAGCAGTAGAACGGTGGTGAGGTGTGGATGAGTGGAAGGTAATGAGTTCGATGCCCTGGGGAGATTAATATTTTTTCCTTCTTATTTCATAGCTTTTTCCGCTTATCTTTTTAGATATTATGATTCATCCAATCGCAATGATATAGTTCCAATTCCCAGGGTTGATCTCTCTCCAACCGACACAACATTACCTTTCACATTGAAACGTCGCAAATTTCCGATAATTCCTGCTTACGCTATTACAACAAACAAGGCACAAAGCCAGTCATTTCATCACGTTGGCATCAATTTGGAGACCGCAGTATTTTCACACGGCCAATTTGTATGTGACCTAATCTCGTTCAACAGTTGCAAGTCAAGTGAAGGTGTATATTGAATCGAATACAAAGCAAGGAAGATTATTGAATTACCAGAAAAAATTCACACGTAATGTAGTTTTTCAAGAGGTACTTCATTAAGAACATAATTGTTTTGTCAAATATTTTTTATCATTCTATTTATACTAGAAATAATTATCATTTGTTCAATAATTAAAGAAATTTAATTTTTAATAAATATTTCGTGTACACTAAATCAATGTGTTTGTTATAATCATCATCATTCAACGGGCGCCTTGCAACTAACTAGTTATATAATAAATTCAGAAGGAATTCTCTCTGAGCCCTGAAGAAGCAAACCTATATAAAATGCGAAACGTCGAGAGAAATAAACCAATTTAAAAATGAATGGATCTATATCGTCTGAAAGAAAAAAAAATAAAGATAGATGTGTAATCTGCATTCTAGAATCCTATCATCAATTGATGAGTTATCTCGGAGTTTTCCGCGGCGATTAGCTGAATGTTCCATTCTTCTTCCGGGTTATTTGCCGCGTCGTTGTTTTTCTTGACAACGTTTCTCCTCCCGTCTGGAAGCGTCTTCAGGTCGAAGATATCTGCGCTGCATTTTGGTCCGGTTTGTAGCCATCGTCTCTGTTGAAATTTTCGGGGAATTTTCCAATTGCGATCGCCTCCCGTATCAGCCGTGGGAAGTATCGGCTCTCCCCGCTCAGAATCTAGCTACCACCTACTAGGAAGAGGGTTTTGGCGCGAAACTAAAATATAAATGGCGGGAAAAACGATTTCGACGCCATAATTGACAGCCAATCAGATGTGACCAGCTCCGGTATAAAGTCGGACCAAAATGCAGCGCAGATATCTTCGATCTGGAGACGCCTCCAGGAAGGGAGGAGAGACGTTGTAAAGAAAAACAACGACGCGGAAGATTACCCGGAAGAAGAATGGAACATTCATCAATTAATGAGATTGGGAACTTCTGATGGGACCACGCTTCTCTGGGCGCAGAGAACAGTCGCGCCGATTCTATGGTGGTAAAACCCAGGGTTTCCGAGAGATGGTAGATCGCAGGATGGCACACTGGGTGCAACGCAGTCGCGTACTGTGACGCCTCCTTCACTCCTTGCTGTTCTTCCTCCCCCGTCATTCACCCCCCTCGATTTCCTCCCCTCCACATCGCCCTTCACAACCCCCTCCTCCACCCTTTCTGCTTCCAATAAACCTCCTTTTAATATGGTGCTATTGAACTCTTCTCGACCAAGGGTTCGGAAAGAAAGAGATGGGGAGCACCAATTCGAGGATATTCGTGTATACTCAGGGGTAATTACGGCAAGGGAAGCGGCGTGGATGTCGAGTGCAATGTGATTTCAGGGGGGTTGGTGGAGGACTTCAAATAGACGAGAGAGCGGCCGTAGTTGTTTTGGAACTTCAGTTCAGTCCGACGTTTGGAGTCGTTCCGTACGGTGGAGATACTTTGAAGGGTGAACAGCAATGACTAGGGGTAAAGTCATTGCGGGGGGTAGCAGGTTCATTCCTTCCTTGCAATTCTTGGTCTGCTTTGAAGAAAAAGGACCCGCGGGAAAGAAATGTGTGTCGAATGAGAAAACATCTCAGGCTTTTCTAGCGTAGAGCAATATTGGGGGTTGTGAGGGGTTTCCCACCGGATCGAACTCTTCATTTCTGCTGACGTTTCGATCAACGAATCGTTCATCATGCCCTGAGTATGATGACCGACTCGTTCGTCGAAACTTTGGCAGAAATGGAGAGTTTGGCACAGTGGGAAGCCCGAACAACCCCGATTGTGTGTCGAATGCTTGACAAATAAAGGTAGAACAGATCTGAGAAACAGGTGCTGTAAGAGGAAGAGTGAAGACCAAGTCGAAAGATTGAGCCAGGGAATGTTGAAAAAGTAGGAATGAGAGATAGTTAGTGAAAAATAAACTATGAAAATATATTTCCTCAGAGGCATAGATGTAGTCTTTGGGTCATACATAATAGACTACTTAATTATTATTGTACATTGTACAATGTACATGGTCAGTCATTTTCGTTTATGGATTTTGTTTTTCTCTTATGAGTCGCACAAAAATATGAAAGCCATAGGTCAAGCATCTCAAGAAATTGGCTCCTTTTATCGTCAAAATGTTTTCCCTACACATGTATATACTGCACTTATTTTTTTCATGGTCGAGTGAATTTTATTCGTTTGCTAGATGTTAAATTCTCTAGAGGCCTGAATCTATGAATGAGTATGCGGTAGAACTCACGAAATATTGACCCGGTAGATCCTGAGATGGACATCGAGACTGAGTACTTATCTTTTGGTTAATGCCTGCAAATTTTCCTTCCCACCAATTTAAGTCTGTCAAAATGCTCTCTACCGAATTCGCGCTGTAAAGACCCATTTCCCATTTCGCGCATTTTTTCCAACAATTAGTGAACTATCTCCTAAAGTCTGTACCACTGGTTCTATAATCCAGGTATTCATTCAACACATTGAAGAAGTGATGACTCGTATTGATTTTATGGTCAAAAAGGTTATTCTCGGTATTTTGATGGTCATCATCAAGAAGGGTATTAAATGAGGCATGTTCATTTCTTTTTTATTGACGTAATTAATGGAAATTGAGTAACTAAAAGGCAGAAATGTTTTTGGACTTCAAATTCTCGCCTATTTTCTTGGTAATGTTTGCTAAATTTTTGAGTACTGTCTTATATCACTGTATTGGCTTTTTCTCTCGTCATTAAGTCGCAGGTGAAATTCTGAGGGCGGTACGGCAGTGACAGGTGTTGCCTGAATCGATCATGTCCTGATGATTTAGTTACAAGAGACGATTGGATGACAATAGTGTGTGTGTATTTCTACTTCATCTGATGAGTTAAATAGTTGGTCGTTGAAAACTTTTTTCCGGTAAATATTTTTTGGGTTCGTCTATTTAATCAATTTTAAGTAAGTAGTTAACCTCAAAACGAACGATCCCGCGAATTTGCTAGGTTTTACGCATCTAATTATGTGAAAGTAATATTATTTTCCTTAAAAGCCTTTTGAACATCTGTCATGTCTCAGTGACTAGATTATTCAAGCTACAATTGATGCTCCTAGGGTTGTGATAATTATTGATAAGATTTGCGATGTGTGTCTATGGTATGACATGGAATTTGTGTACATATCTATGGTAGCTTTTACTCGGAATTCAGTGGTATAGTTTCAGATATATCAGTTCAAAGGTACAATCTTTGTGAGATGCTCGTTATTTTAGATGATACAGAGCTCTCAAAATTTAACGAGCTCTTGTTATTCCTCACTTCAACATGGAAAATTGTTAGCAGAGCCTCTTAAAAATAAACGATTGGGTGAATACAAATTTGAAAATAACGTAGGGAATGAAAAATGAGGGATATTTGGACGAAGAAGTGTGTGGAAAAGAAGAAAATATGTCAAATACAGTAGAGCATGAGTGCTGGAGGTTGATTTTATATGGTATGTGACAAGATTATGTTTCGACCCCCATCAATAGCTATTAGGCGTATGCTTATTCGTTTTGCCACAGATTGTTGCAGATTAAAGTGAGGACGTCAGACGTTACGCGGCCCTACCCTCAGGTCTTTGCCCTCGGCTTGTACTCCAGTTTTTGTACGCACAAGCTACTTAAGATTCAATTAAGGAGTCTATAGGTTAAAATATAAGAGACTCATCGGAAGGATTTTTGAGTGAGATTGATTAGGAACAATATGGCTGTAATAGGTAGACAAAGAAGTCTAATTCACCAGAGAAAATGAATTGCTTGAATTTGATGAATTTGACCTCATTTTAAATAAAAAAACTCCCATCTTTCCAATGTTGTCAAAGTATTAGCCCCTTACCGAACTACTTTTCGAGCAATTCGCCTAAAAATATGAGCTGTTGTACATGGAATAGATATAGACTGTGCGCTCTAGAGGGAGAATATTGAAAAAAAGTTGTAATTTCTAGCATCTAGATTTCGTCAAAAAACTGTGTGCTGCTTGTATACTTTGTCAACTATTTATAAAAAATAATCAATTACCTACCTCAATAATTTTTACAGAATTGCAAAAATATTTTCTGATGTGAAGGCGTTGTCACCGTACAGTGTAAACAAAATGAGTCAAGTTAGAGACTTATGCAGTTATATTTATTTAATTACTGAGAATTGTTTTCATGTATTACTATATTTTTGCCCAATGAATATTACAATGTTTACTTCTTAATTCTTACAGGCGCTGAAATAAAAAAATGAAAATCTAATTTGGTCTCCATTATGACTAGGGAAATATCTCGCTCTAACTACCGCTGCGCTGTCTCTTTCGCTAGAATTGCGTCGGCCCCCGTTTCTATGAGAAAGGTCAGATTCCTTTGTCTCCCTTCCTTCACATCTAAAGTGACCGTGTCCATTCCTTCTCTCAACCCCGTGTTTACATTCCGCACCTCAGCTGTCTCAGGGTTCGGGGTCGTTCCCTTTTTGTCCCACTTCCCTTTTCCAGGACCCTCCGCTGGTCCATTCCTATGACCCACTCCGGGTCCTTCACTCGACCTGCAGTCTCGGCCCAGATGGCCCATCTTGACACAGGTATTGCACTTCACTACGTTGAGTGCTTTTACGGTGCGAGTTCCTTCCCGTCCCATCCTTAGGTAACATTTCACTAAACTATGCCCTTTCTTTCCGCAATTGGTGCACTTTAGTTCCTGTGTAAACTGGGGGTTGCTTACCCCAGCGCTCTCCTTTACCGCTATTATTGCGCTTTCCTCCACTAACGCGATGTCTATTGCAGTGAAAAGTAAACTATCTTCTCCCTCCTCCTGACGATTGTTTGGACCCTATCGTTTGATAACCCCTACACGAAGCAAGCTTTAGCCAATTGGTTAATTAGCGTAATGGCCCAGTGGTGAAGTTCGCCAACTCCCAGGTCTCTTCTAGCCGCTTCCCTCAGGACGGATTGCGTAGTGTCAATCCTGCTTCCCCAGGATACAATCGAATCGGATCTATCATCCCCCTTTGGAGTTCAACATCTTGCATGTGTAAAAATACAATTTTCTTTTCGTCGCATAATTTTCTTCGATGATATCTCGAGCCGTTCAAATATGAGCCTCCAGAAGCGGGAGAGCTGAAAAGTAGGCAAAACGCGAGGAAAACTAACGCGGGAACCTCGGAGAAGACGACGCTACGCGAGTGGTAAGTCACACTCAAGACTATCCCCTTCTACTCTAAATTATCCTTGTGTAGGATGAAGTAGTATCAACGGCTCACGACGAGGTGAGTCAAGAGTTCAGCTAACTAATTTAGCATCATGTAGGTCATGAAAAGATGTAGAAGATGAAAGGACAATAGATAAGGATAACCTCGGACCAGAGTTACTTGACAAGAAAATAGAGAGGGCATTACGGGAGATGAAGGGTAGAAAAGCCGTGGGAACCGATAACCTACCTTCGGAGCTACTGAAGAATCTAGGTAGTAAGGGGAGAGAATCCGTTTTCGAACTTATTTGCAGGATCTACGAGGAAGGAGTATGGCCAGAGGATTTCGTGAAAACAGTATTAATATCTATCCCGAAGAAAAAGAAAGCGTCAGAATGCGAGGCGTATAGAACAATCAGTTTAATTTCGCACGCGGCAAAAGTTTTGCTTAGATTACTAAATAGAAGGTTGGAGAGCAGAGCAAACTGCTATTTAGGCGATGAGCAATTTGGGTTCAGCTAGGGGAGGGCAACCAGAGACGCGATTGCGGTAATGAGGACACTTATAGATAGAAACATAGAGCATAATCAGGATGTTTTCGCTTTCTTAGTGGATTTTGAAAAGGCGTTTGACAGAGTAAACTGGGATAAACTAATGTAGATACTGGGGAAAATAGGAATAGATTGGCGTGATAGGAGACTCATCCGAAACTTATATATGGAGCAGAGGGCTCAGGTGAGAGTAGCTGACGGTGAATCAGGGTGGGCAGTTATAGATCTCGGAGTGCGGCAAGGGTGCCCGATATCGCCTTAGCTTCTTAACATCTATGCTGAGGAAATGGTAAGAGAGGCATGGAAAGAGGTAGATGTGGGAATAAAAGTAGGAGGCCAGCGGATAAAGTCGGTTAGATTCGCGGACGACCAGGCGTTGGTTAGTCGGTCATCGATAGGATCGCAAACTTTTGTAGATGCATTTGAAAAGCAGTGCGATAAATACGGGATGAAGATTAATTTTCAGAAAACAAAAGTAATGAGATTCTATAGAACAAAGAAAGCGAGGCTGGTCATAAGAGTGGGAAGTCACAAACTGGAGCAAGTAGAACAATTTAATTACTTGGGTAGTACGCTAGAAGAAAGAGGACATAGTAGCAAAGACATTAGGAGGAGAATATCGCTAGCGAAGGAAGCGGTCAATAATAGAAGGGATCTGATGACGGGGACCTTGAATGAGGATGTAAAAAAGAGGCTGATGAAGAGCTTGATATGGAGTGTGGCGTTGTATGGGGTAGAAACGTGGACGTTGAGAAAGGAAGACGAAAATAGGCTGAAGGCTTTCGAGATGTGGGTGTGGAGGAGGATGGAGAAGGAGCGTTGGACGGAAAGGAAGACAAATGAGGAAGTGCTTGACATGGTGGGCGAGGAGAGGAAACTTGTGGATGAGATCAGGGGAAGGCAGGGTTGGTGGCTGGAAGGGGTAATGATTAGCTGATGAAATGGTTAGCTGAAGGCCGTGATAGACGTAAAGATGTTGGGCTAGCGGGGAAGGGGAAGAAAGGGAATAGGTTTTATGGACGAGATGAATAAAGGTAGGACTTACGCTGAGATGAAGAAAAAAATACTAGAGGTAGATAGGGCACTGCACGTGTAAGTGTATGTTGGATATTCTTTGACTTTCACCATAACCTACCTCTAACCGGTAGATTACTTTGATGATGATGATGATCCCTTTCACTTGATCTCACGTGTTGGTTAGGACTCTAACAATTAACACGGCCCTCACCTCACCCGTTATCTTAGCTTTTACAAACTTCAATAACTTAACTGTGCGATTATCGAGTTGTACTATTTCAAATGTGACGTCAACTTTGTCTACAGTTTTTCTCAATTTTTTCTTGTCCCCGTCGAAAGGACTTGATACTAATTTCATGACCTCCATGATGCCACATTAGTTAGCTGAACTATTGACTCACCTCGTCGTGAGCCGTTGTTACTACTTCATCCTACACAAGGATAATTTAGAGTAGGAGGGGATAGTCTTGACTTACCATTCGCGTAGCGTCGTCTTCTCCGAGTTTCCCGCGTTAGTTTTCCTCGCATTCCGCCTCCTTGTCCGCTCTTCCGCTTCTGGAGGCTCATGTTTGAACAGGATATCGAGATAATTCCGATCACGTGACTAAGGGGTCACGTGGTTCAATCACGAAGAGTTCGAGATTTTGGTGTATTTGAACTGCTCGTGAAAAATCTTACGATCGGTTTTTTTTCGCTGGAATGTTGTTGATCAGCCATTCCATTTTAAGTGAGCCCAAATGAGGAAAAATAAAAAAAGGGTTTTTTTTTCTACAATTTAAAATGTCAAATTAGCCAGATTTAATAGAACTAAATTAATCAAATACACTTAGCTATACCAAAATATGAAAGAAAAATTTGAATTTCACTCATAATGCTGAGCAGAAAATGTAATTAGTTCAAACCCGGAACTTTACCATGTCACACCCTGAACCTCTTAAAAATTTTATAACTAGAAAAGTAGTGCTTTTGTATACTCCTCCATTATTTTAAACTAAATAACATTTACTGTAATCTTACTGATATTAATATCAACATTTAATGTTTTTGCTGTTAACAGCGTTTACAGGTTAAAGGAGTCTTATGTTATTAAATGTCATTTGTGTGAGTTACACCCGGAACCACAGTTTCATTCCAATTAAAACAGTACTATTTAATGGTAGGAGCGTCTGAATAAAGTCACGCCCGCTACCATTACTCACGGTACTATTTAATTTTTTTCATTGCATATTAAGTTGCAAATTATTCTTCTTTTATGGCTACCTGAAGGTGTACTCCAGTATATTTTTGTTGAAATATTTGATATGAAAATTTAAAATTAAACGCTCTTAAGTCACGTCCGGAACCAATGGAATGGGTGTGATCGAGTTGAATATCCTGATATAGAGGCACAACAAACAACATACCACGCGCTTAAGATATCCTTCCGTGTGGTTCAAATACACCAATATCACGAACAATTCGTTATGGCAGCAAATCATTGTCGTTCTCATCGGCTTTGGCATCGCGGTTTTGCACAGGAATTAAGGCCAACGAGTTTTATTACTTGGATTTATTACATTTAAAAAAATGTTTATCGCACTAATGTCACCGATTTATTGATATCACATATTCAGGGTCCAAACTCCGGCATACTTACGAACATCAGTGCATTCATTCTCTTTGATTCCTGGAGCCTCTCTCTCAAGCCTGTCACTGCTGTATCAAATTCTGATTGTAGCATGAGGTATCATTTATCATTGTTACCGTATTTCTCCGAATATAAGCCGCACGTTTTTCCCGATTTTGGGGCCTCAAAATCGGGGTGCGGCTTATATTCGAGGTGCGTCTTAAATTCGAGAACTTGCTTCAAAAATCGTAAGAATGGCCGATTTGATCAAACCAGCCATTCGGATTCACGCGGACGCCAGCTAAACTCGCCCAAGCCATGGGGAAAGTACGAAATAACGCTGAAAAAGGACAAATTTAATCACAATTTATTCATATGTTAAAGGATAATATAGGTCACACTTGCATAGATAATGTAAAAACAGATATAAAATTCTAATGCCTAATACAGTAGGTAGTACGGGATGCACTAAAAAGGGTGCGGCTTAAATTCGCGTATTAACTTTTTTCCCCGTTTGAGACCCCAAAAACGGGGTTCTGCTTAATTCGAGTGCGGCTTATATTCGGAGAAATATGGTTTATCCAGTGTCTTGAGATTCCAATAACCTTGTTGTGGGAGCAACAGTTGTAAGCGAGGTGATTGTTTTTAAGTATGTACCGTTTTGAAATAAAAAAACAAGTAAGTATACTTTTCTTAACTATTTTATTTTTACATGAAATACTGTACCTTAATCCACTTTTCTGCATAATTTCCACTAATATTAAGGAAATTATCGTATCGTAGAACCAGCTTTTGAATCCCATCCTCATGGAAGTCTGCCGCCTGATTTGACAACAACTGCAACACGGTCGTTTTGACCTCAATATCGTCGTCGTGGCGCTGACCTCCCGGATGCATCTTCAAATGCAAAAATAGGTGGTAGTCACTAGATCAGGACTGTATACGGAGGGTGATCAAGCGGTTCGTAGCCAAATGATCCGATGAGATCTTGAGTTTGATCAGCCGTGTATGGACGGGTATTGTCAAGGAACAAAACGATCTCCTTACTCAGCATGAAACGCCTTTGTATTGAACGGCGCAATCTGGTGATCATTCCCTTCGGATTGGAAATGAAGGGCATCCTACATATAACTCCCACCACTTATGTCAGATTTGTTCTAGGAAACTGGATGTCCCGATAACTTCCTGTCCGATAATTTTGGGAGAATCCTTCCCATTTTGTTATTCCGCCCGTTTTTTATGGTCCTCCCTCTTGGATACCACAAGTGACACTCAGGCGGTCTTCTGCGGCCTGTACCTCTGCCGCTGGTGAGCGCAGGCAATGGATTTGACAATTATGTCTGGGTGTTTAAAAAGTTACAACCCACCCCCAAATTTAAGGATTGTTGGAACAGTTTTTGTTTATATATAGATTTGCTTTAATCTTTGGAGGTTCTTGGTCTTGTTAGTGATATCTATACATTAAAGTGCAAAAATAGCGTTCTGCCGATTTGTTTTTTTTTGCTACTCAATTCCATTTTAAAGCGTTGCCTTATGGCACATATTTCGTAATAACTATTGTATACGTACAGAATTCTTCTATACCGAAATAATACATTTTATATTATTACAATGGTTTTTAACAATTCTCAAGGTGTCATGCCTAGCCAAAAATTCGAAAAAAACGTATTTGAATATACTTTTCGCCTAAATGTCGTGTACCGCGCTGAAAACCTAAACCATAAAATATTTTATTTAGGATAAAAATATCAATTTTTAATTATTGTATCATTTACATTACTATATGTATGGTGAGTTTCACCGTATTAACGTTTGTACTTAAATGGTATGAAGTCCTAGAATTTTTTTCCACTTACATGAAAAATTACCCACGGTTACCACTCCAACCACCTTAAAACCCTCAATAAATAATTACAGCAACAAAAATATAAAATCTGTAAAGCGGGTAAATTATAGATCCTTTTTTTGGGATTCCTCGCGTCTAGATTTCAAAAGAATAAAGGCGGGGAATCCCAATAGAAGAAACTATACTTCAGTATTATGGACCGCGCATGTTTTAGTACTCGATGAAGTGGGTCTTGCCCTATCGGAAATATGGCTGTGAATTCCTAGTCCTACTCATAGCCTTATATAGAACTTCGTAATTTCAGCTTTCTATGCCGCAGCTGAGGTCGCCGCGAAGTTACCGGGATGAAATACCGAAATTTTTGACACGTGATAAGGAAATATAGGGAATGTGAGCTCTACGGCCTCTGAAAGTGACAGGTTTAAAAAATCTTCAATGGCCGTAATAAATTGGCACCACTCGTCAATATTACACCACAATTGCTGTGTTGGTTTGCGGGAAAAAGGGGCAATTCCACTCCAGTGACCACCCACAACCTCTCGACCAGAAAACCCTCCTGTGGTGGTTTACGGGAATGTTACTTCCTCGCCAGTGACACTTACAACCATGCGTTGCAAGTGATTTCTCCCTTCAGTTCGCTGAAGAGGGCCACCTTGTGGCCGAAATACGCGTATCCGACGTACACCCTTGTCTTTTCTTGTTTTTGTGCCGTTTTTTTGACTACGCTCATTTGAGCTAGATTCTCCAAGAAGTTGGGCCCGTCTGAGTGTGTGAGTGAGTGATTTCTTGAGTTCTTGTGTGTGTATTTGTGTTCATAACCCAGGCATCCTTAGCGGGGTCACATAGCTAGCTATTTGGGTTGAGTGTGTGTGTCTGTGGTTGTGTCACTGGCGAGGAAGTAACATTCCCGTAAACCACCATAGCAGGGTTTTCTAGTTGAGAGGTTGTGGTTGGTCACTGGCGTGGAATTGCCCATTTTTCCCCGAAACCAACACAGCAATTGTGGTGTAATATTGACGAGTGGTGCCAATTTACTACGGACATTGGAGATTTTTATAACTTGTCACGTGATAAGGAAGTATTTCCATGCTCACGTAAAAGTTCGTTGCAATTGAAAATGGTTGCGAGGTCAACAAAGTTATCCTTTCGAACGAAAACAATTTTTTCGTTGCTCATCGAAAGATTCAAGAGGGCTCTGGTCATGTGCTTCGGGAAAGGTGGAATGAAAAGGGTCGTGGAAGAGTGGAGAGCCACAATGGGGAAGGAAATGAGTGGATGTTAATGAGGAGAATGAAAGAGGACTGATTAAACGATCGAGTGTCAAAAGGTTACCTCGAAAAGAGGCTAGGAGGTGGGGAGAGCCGTGAGTCAGAAATAAACCTGAAGCAAAAGCTACCTTGGAGAGGGGCGGATTGATAAAATAAAAACATCGGCTTACGGGACCGATTTATAGCGCGTCAGGAATTCCCTCTGGTCGTTTGACCTTTTAAAGGGAACGAAAATAGTTCGGAATGCATCCGGTGCGTTGTTCTTGAAGCTCCACAGGTCTCGACGGTAAACACAACAATGGTGCAAACCCTGAGCCTTGGTTCACCTCTCCTTTGTCCTCGTCTGTCGCCCAGCTGGCTGGTTGGCTGCGACAGAGGAGGAAGGGGGGCTGCTTGGAGGAAGCAGAAAACATTTCGTAGCCCTTCGACATTCGTTCATGCGTTCTATTTCTATCCGCTAGAAGAGTCAATCGAAGATGAATTTGTTGGCGCTAGCTAGCTACCCCAGCAAACGGAGTTCCCTCACGGGCTAACGAGACGCAATCAATTGTTTCGCCCGTGGAATGAATCACTCCAGAGCCTCGGTCAGGCGGTGAATTGAAATCACGCAGACGGTTGAGAGGTTGTTTCTTGCACCCTCGACAGTGCAAGCGTTTATCTTGAAAATTTATCGTCCTGTGTTTATAGTAGGAGGCATTAAAATACATTTCTCGGCGACTTATGAGACAAAATATGGTTTGCCCACTCTCAAATTATGATTTGAATACGTTCTACGAGCTTAAAGGAGTGATAAATAGCACTGCGATTGCTGTTAATTCCTCAAATATGTCCTCTACTTCGTGTGGAGATATGTTATCTGCTTTATATTAATGACACAGTGCAATATTACCGTCGTATGTAATCTCCAATTAATTCCAGTTTTGGGTATATTTTTCCGGCGTTTGTTACCCTTCCATCTCATAAGGCGTTAGCAGATTAAAAAATCCATCGATATTGCCCCGGACAAGTGAGGACTATATTTCATTATAACTCTTCTCCGAGGTGTGCCACCCTCTGCGGGCACCCATTTCCTTTCCATTCCGCCTCCTCTTCTCCATTCACATCAATTTCTCACAGTCAGTGGCTTCCCTCGTCGTCCCCTTAAGCCGCTTGGCGGTGACGCCGTTTGCCAGGTGCTCCTGGAGGAAAGATATATGTCCTTCTTCCCGCCCGGAAACAATATGGCTCCCTCGGAAATAGACGCTTCGCCGCGTTCGGTCGCCAGTGCTGACGTGCCGTCTTGCGGGCGTTATGTATGGCGCTGGCGCCGCGGGCACGCGTGAGGGGGAAGAAGAAAGCACTACCTCGTCTTCGCAACCCGACTCCGCCCCTTCACACAGTGGTCTGAGAACCCTAATTTTGCGGTCAAACACAATTTTTTAAATCGTAAAGCATTGCGTCACAGTCCTCCGTTTTAAGGTAGGTACTTTGAGCGAAAAATCATTTCGCCTAGAATTTGAACTCATTTTGAAGAAAAAACTCCCAATCTTTCCAATGATATCAAAATATTCACCCCTTGCCGAACTACTTTTCGAGAAATTTTCCTAAAAAATATAAGATGTATTAAATGGGATAGATTATGACTATGTGCTACAGAAGGAGAATATTGAAAAAAATAGGAATTTCTAAAATATAGATTTTGTCAAATAACTGTATGGTTTGTATGCTTTCTCTACTATTCATAAAAAATAATTAATCTGTTACTCACTGCAGTAATGTTTACAGAATCGCGAAAAAACTCCGCTGTTTTGAAGGCTTTTTACCCCTACGGGGTGAAAAAATGAGTCAAAGTTAGGGACTTAAGTCAATATATTTACTTGATTACTGAGAATTTTCGTCATATATGGCTATATTTTCCGCCAATAGTGTTACAATATTCACTTCATAGTTCTTACAGAGGCTGAAATAAAAAAAATCGAATATGGTCTCCATTATGACTAGGGAAATATCTCGCTCAAACTACCGTAAAATTAAGATGAGCTAGTGAATCATTAAACTTGAAAGTGGCAGGCTTCACTTCGTAGAAGTTCATTGCGTCAATATTAATGATTAATTTAAAAATACTTAGTACTTTTCTACAAACTTTATGTGTAGGACGCGTTTCACCGATTTACGGCATTTTCAGGTAGATACAGAAGGTTTATTATATGCTTTTAAAAAACTTTCTGTGCCTGACGTTGCCGTAAGTTGGTGAAGCGCTTCGTACGAATTATAAATTTTTGGAAAAGTACTAAGTATTTTAATTAATCATGAATATTAAAGAATGAATCATTATTCATTTCACGAACTTTTACTGTTTCATGACTCAATTCCGTTTTTGTACAAACGGACATCTGACATTGCAGCGCCATCACTTGAATATCGGGATTTCACGCTCGAAATGGTAAAATAACTACAACTCATTCAAGTCGTATTGCGTAAATTAGGTTATTTATTCTTTTTGCACTCATACATTTGTTTCTACATTACCAAATACTCAGTTAGTGTTGCTGTAAGTGGCTGTGACGGGATTTTCTTGAAGTACGTATGTTACGAAACTCACTTCACGTTTAGATACTAAAGAAAATCGCATTATCCTGTGATGACACAGTAATTATGCCATCGATGATGAACGGCTTTTTCTATGTAAATGAATAAGGACTAAGTGCTGTTGATTGATATTTTTCAGTAATTTGGATTTTTGTCCCTGTGCGGTTTGCGGATCGGTTAGGGATCGCTCAATTTAGGCGCAACTAAGTTCGAGCCCATTTGAAAAAAAAACTGTATTACCCTGGAATGACACAGCATGCCTTTTGTAGTGAAAGACTGAGTCTAGAACTCGAAGGGTTCCGTGGAGTCTTCCGCGTGATTCCCCCTTCATGTGTGGGTGTTTTCCTACAGTGGGTTTTTTCCGTGATGGATGCCAGATGGAGGGGTTAGGTGGAAGAAGGGACTTTTAGTCTCAATATCGCCCCAATAAAGACGTTTTCTATCTAATTCCATTGTCGTCGATGACAGTTTCGATAGAATTGCAGCTATTTCTTCCACTTCTGACCTGAATAAGATAACTTCAATGTTATCGTAACTGTTGTCTACGACAATGGAATTACGCCGAAGAAAGCCCGACAAGCCAAAGACTTCAGTTTTGCTCTCTTATGAACTTTGTTTACGTTGATTCGTGTTGTGGAGACGAGGATAATGAGAGACGCGTCGCCTTCTTTTGGGGAAGGAGCTCAGGTTGCTCCTCGGAAGAAAGCGACAGTGTGCTCCGGGAGAAGAGAAGGAACCCCGGGGGGGGGGGAGGTCAAAAGGGCGAGCAGTTCGGAGAACCGTTGTGGGTACGTGATATTCGTCATGTCACATCCACTTCGACGCCAATCATTTTACCCCAAACGGGAGTCATTTCGGTCTTCTGGCTTTCCGTCTCATTCGATCTCCTTTCCCCTACCATGTTTTTAAAGACCTTTCACCCATGCCAAGCTACCAGGTCGTTCTTTAGGATCCAAGCTTCTGCTCTTGAATGTTTATGACTGCGGAAATGCACAAACGATATGGTAGGCAGCGATTGGAAAATTGTCAGAGTTAGTCGTTCCGAATCGGCAATGTTGGGTCTGTCCTCCGCGGCGATGACTTAGTAAATGAAATCTTTTTTGACTAGACCGGGAATCGAACTACGGGCCTCCCGATATCGCGCCTTTCATTTGGAATCGCCCGTCGTTTCATCTTCACACCAATTTAGTGTTTCAACACTTCATGTGTTCCCTATACTCTTTCTTTCACCTTCTGTTTGGACGAAATATTATAATTACATAAGTACATATATGCTATTTCGCTGGCTTATATATTTCAGCATTTACTACCAATACTATTATATTGAGGCTGATGTATATATTAGCCTCAATATAATAGTATTGGTATTAGACGCTGAAATACCAGCCAGAATCTGGTATACGTGAAGCGGAAAAAGTGGGGCCTTATTGGGTATAGGTGATCAAAAATCTTGTGAACAAAAATAATGGTTCACATTCACATCGCATGTGATTCGGAAAATGCCCCACTATTAAGGCACCCACAAATTACGGTTCAAAATATGCCTACTTGACTTTTTTTTAACCCTTGTAACGGAGTGAACAGCTATCAGAAGTGAACAATAACACGAGGCGGGTGTTCTCGTGGTGAAAAAAGTAATTTCTATCCTTCGTCGTCTGGGAGGGGGGGGGGCGTCACAAAGGCCGCTTAAGCAAGCCCTTTTGGATTCCCCCGAAGCGGCGGCGTCGGGGTGACGAAGTGGTCTCTCCCGCTAAATCGGTTCGGCGGCGCCCGTGCCGACGACCCCACCAACACTGCAACACGGCCGTGTATTTTTTGCTCCTCGCACACAGACGCACCCTTAGCGTGTCTCCCCGCCCACATCACCCTATTTATACCCCCCCACCCACCCGCCCACACCACTTCGCTCCCAGAGTGTAATATGAAAATCAACGAGGAGAGAACCGAAAGACGTACTATCGTAGGGAGGAGAGGACACCGAAGCAGAAGTGCACCGATGAAGAGAGACATTAGAGCAAGCGCATTGGTACTGAGATTGATCGATTTTAACACTTTTTCGAATTTTCATATTCCTCAGGGCGAAAAGGTTTCCTTACGGGGTGCTACTTGACCGTATGAAGAAGATCTAACTTTGTGGAATCTATCCATATTAAAAGAAGAACACAACTTTGTGTTTTCCACTGATTTATTATATAAAATACAACTGGTTTCGGTTATTACACCATCATCAGGTAAACTTATAAAACACAAAGTTGTGTTCTTCTTTTAATGTGCTACTTAACCAATGCCAATATGACTTGTAGTTTATTGTGCAACTTGGTGGAACTTATAATTCATTATGGAAATGTAAAACTTAAAAACTTTGCGGTTTCATAATGATCTGTTTATTTGCACGACCCGGGTCCCGACGTATTACTATAACGTCGTGATACAACAACTTGATGATGACGTTGTTGTACGTCGAAACCCGGGTCGTGCTAATAAAAAGATCATTGTGAAACCACAAAGATAAATGTTTTCCATTTTCATGCTAGTATGAATCAAAAAGTGGAATTGCGGAAAAATCTCTCTATAGAACTCGTCATTGTTTCTGAGAAAATAAATCACCAGGTATGAATAATGAAAGTAATCGATAGAGTACTGTCCACTTTTATTTAAATTTACAACACGTGTTTCGGCTCTTTTGTACTAAGCCACCCTCAGGTACAATAATGTCAGGTACTAAGCTATCCTCAAGTACAATGTTGTCAGGTATTAAACTATCCTCAGGTACAATGTCAGGAACATAGTACCTGAGGATGGCTTAGTACAAAAGAGCCGAAACACGTGTTTTAAATTTAAATAAAAGTGGGCAGTAATATATCGATTACTTTCATTATTGGTAATGCAGTTCCACCACGTCTCGCCTGAAACTGTTGATTTCACCAGGAATGAAATGCATTGCCTATTTTGCATATCAATATTTGGCAATATCAGTTTGTTGCACAAAAATGCCAGCTTCCATGAAGCCTCAAGAGTTCAATTTTGGTGTGTGGGAAACTCGTGCACCATACTGACGCTCCAATAACCTAGCGGACCCGGCTGGACGACGGGTTGCCCACTCTTTATGTTTTCTTTCATAGAATCCATCGTAGCCAACGCTAGAAATTAAAAGTTGTTTCGCGTTCCGTTTATGCCCCTTAGACTATATATATGACTCAGGGACCGGAATTTTCCCTTTCCCAAACCCTTCTTCCCTTTACTAGTTTCCTTCCTATTCCCGCAGTCCTTCTTCGCCCCGGTCATAAGCTCGCGCTTGATACCGGATGGAGGATGGTGCCCCGCGCGGAAGACCCGCTTACCAGGTGACGCTCCAATAGGGGCCGCGTGAAGTTTACGATATTTTTAAATTACGATATTAAAGGTTTTTTTTTTAAAGATGATAATTATATAATATCTTAAATTACCCCCTCCACAAGACATCAGATGTTTCTTTCTGGGATAAAAACTTTCTTTCCAAAAACATTCAATGCACTGTCTACACCACCGATAAGAGATGAATCTTAAGTGCAAGAGCCCAAGAGCTTTCCCCTCATTCGGGTATTGTATGAGTTGGGGTGGAAGAAGTACCACGGACATTAAGCAATTTTTTCGCTCAATCAAAGACGGTGCTCATGTTGAAGTGGCATCTTCAAAGCTCAAAGAAGATACGACGCATGTCGAGAAAGCAGAATGTGGGAACCTCCAAGCCCGGTCGGCCTGTGGAGGATCTATGAATCGGAAGCATGGACCATTGGAAAAGCGGACACGTAAAGAAAAGATGCTGTCGAAACTGGTAAAGACTGTGAAGTATCCAATGAACGAAAAAAATGAGTAACGAAAAGACATACACAAACGCTGAGTAAGCAAGAACTATATGGATCATGGTACTCAAAGTAAGATCAATGTAGATAGGGTACACCGTATCACACAATGAATTCATTAGAAGCAAATGATCATTTAAGTTTCAATCGTAAGATTTGTTAACTGTAACCTTCCATTCCGCTAATATTGGAGCTAATGTCATGATATCCTGGCGATTATTTTTCCTCACGTACTTTCTAATTCGACCGATGCACATACACATCCCTTGTATCTTCCTCTCGATCATCCCTCTGTTCTACTTTCAATTACATTTCTAACAAATATGTTAAGCCTTTGTGAGCGTCTGGCTCTTGTTTGTCGGATACAACATCCCTAGTGGATCTGTCATCTTTTTAATAGTTCTTCATTTTTCATTTTATCTGTCTATTTGATCTTCGGCATATTTCACTAACACCATGTCATCAAGGCTTATTTTCCTGTCTGGTACACTTTTCCGATGGTCCTAGTCTCAGAGACTTAGAGAGCCTCGATCCATACAAAGGCTTTGACGTACTGTGGAAACATAATGGAGGGCTGAATGGAAGGGAAAGTCCTACGAGGAAGAGCGAGGGAAAAAAGTACCTCGGTAAATCGAAGAAGAAATCTGGGAATGGAGAACTACAGTAAAGTAGAGAGGTTGTCATGTGATAGGTTAAGGTGGTTCCACCGTAAAATGACTTAAATGTCATTTTATTAATATTCTGTCTACTTGTAGAAAAGGTTGTCCTCCATCAGATATGAACAAAAAAATAATACCTTTCCACGCTATATTACTCTCTAATTGCACTTGAAATTACATGGTGTTCAATGGGAGTATGAGAGAAACACGGGGAAAAATAGCATTTTTCCCTAAAATATAAATGCCATTTTTGCGGAAAACTGTCTCTAAGAAGGAAATTATCCAGAGAAATTGAATAAAAATAAAATACAGGCATCTTACCACCTTATTTTTTCTAGTTATTGAAGAATTAATGCCGTAATTGAAGTCAAAATGCGGTAATTCGTAGGAAATGGCGCTGCAGTCGGCTCGTATGGCTGGAAAAAAAGTGCTAATTTAAAATACATTCGTGGAGTAATCTGTATATTTTGTACCTTCCTTTTGGGTTTCTATAGGTAACGCATTTCATCAGTGAAATCAGGATTTTTGGCCAAATTAAAAAAATGTGGAATTTAGTATTTGTTTTGACTCACACAGTCGCGGAGAAACCTCTTTAAGGACTGCAGTATTGAATGTATGCCTTCGAAATATGATGTTGAGGGAGGATAAGGAAGATCAAAATGGTGGAAAAATGGAAGAGCAAGGCGGTATGCGAAGGAGCATAAGAAGGAAGAAATCCATGGAGCTAAATATCACGATGGTCTGGGTGCTGTCTGAGTCACAATGAAGACATTAGGAATGCTGTAGGGGAAAGTACCGCAAGAAAGACGAAGGGACGAATACATCGGACGAACGGAAAGGGATCTGGAAATGAGGAATTAGAAGGAAGCGAAATAGGGATGGGCAAAAAATACCGGTATTCGGTAGTACCGATACTATTTTTTTTAATCCGGTAGTACCGAGCAGTATTTTTAATCGGTTTTACTGACGGTATCGGTACTAGAAATACTGGTATTTAGACAGCGCTACCATCTTGCATCAACTAACGGAACTAACTACGAAAATTCACTATTTACACTAATTTTCAAATTTTCTCGTAGTATGTGTCTTTTTCACATTTACATAACCGTGAAGTTGAGATATGTTTGTTATCATTATTGATATAATAGGTAGGTATAAATTTTTGACGCATGCGGAACACCAGACAATCGATGATTTTGAAACGTAGAAATACAAATATTTATTCCTGTAAGTTAAACGTTTGTGCGATCTCAAGGATTGATCACTATATTAGGGGATTTTACCTGACCACAGAATTAAAACAATACCGATCGTTCTTCATTTGATTTTTAATCATCCCAACAAAAAGCGACGAGTGCAAACATACTGAGTAAAATAAAATCTATTTACTGATTAGCCGATGTGTATTTCCGATGAATGTTCATAAAAAATGCCGATGTATGGAAAATTCTGTGTATCTTTTTCTACTTATATTCTAATTTGCCAAAATACCGTTTAATTAGAGCGATTCTTATGTTAAATTGTAATTAATTAAAATATTTAATCAATCACATACATATCGGCGTTCCGGTATTTTTTCGTCCGTACTACCGATTCGGGCGAGTAGTATTATTGCTTTTTTATACTCGTAAAAAAAATACCGCTACTTTTTTTGAGTACCGCCCATGTGTAAAGCGGTGGAGTTAGCTAGGCAGAGGATGGAAGTATGGAATGTTGCAGTTAACCAACTCCTTCCCCCCCCCGCCCCCACCTCTCACCCCCACCCCACCCACCCCAACACCCTTTACGCCACCTCTTCCTCAATTTCAGAGAGTGCGCCGAGGGAGCGCAGGACACACGTCTCCTCTCCGCTTTCCCAACACCCCCATCCCCCTCCCACTCCAGATAAAGAGCGAACCCTTAAAGGGTTTGTTTTTTAAGGGCCCTTACGTAAGAGAAACATTTCAGTCGGGGTAAAAATCCACTCCCGACATCTTCCCGCTCCTCTCCTCACTACTTGCTCACATGGCGTCTCTTCCTTCTCCTTCGTCTCTTCCTTCTCCTTCGTCTCTTCCTTCTGCATTCGTCTTTTTCTTCTTCTTATTGTCGTAGTCGGCGCGCGGGATGACGCCACTCCCTCCCCTCCCCAGCCCACCCTTCCCTTAGCATCGCGCGGGAGGGAGAGGGGTAGGGGTGGTTCTTAAGAGGTCGTCAGCCCTAAAAGTTAAAGGGAAAAGGGGGAGAGAACATCTTTCTGAGGTTTTGGTTGTGTTGATCCTAATTTTGTCCCCCCCCCCCACACGGGTCCATTTAGTGTCATTGCCTTTCTCCGCGTTCCTCATCGACGGCTGGCGCTTTACCCACGTTGTAAACGAGTGTGTATCGTTTTTTATAGGAAATATGCATTCCATAGTTTTTAGTCATCCTTTTTCTCTGAAACTGCTCACTTACTGCTGTATAGATAATGCTATACTAACTACTATTTTTGCTATCTATTGTCTGTTGTAAATCCTCGGGTCGGCTAATCTTCATGTCCATTTCATCGGACACTCGTGTCACGAGGAAAACGAAGTCGGGTACAGGAAAGGAGATAATCAAACTTCGAGACGCATTTCGGAATTTTGGGGAAGGAAGGCGAGTGTGATAAAATAACATCAGGTCACCTTTCCAGAAGATACCGTTTTCTCAGCTTTTCAAATGTGAATGAAAATCACGGTCATATAAAATAGAAACGTTGTTAATTAGATGATAAAGGGATTGCATTTAATTAGTAGTTTTCAACTTTTTCCTGATGCTGAACTTATGAATTGTACTTAATTGAACTTACGACAATTTATAACTCATTTTAGCCAAGTTTTAAATAGAATATTCTTGTACTTATCCTTTGGATTGCGAATGGTTATAGTCAATTAAAATGACCGCTATAATTGTTACATTAAGCCCCATTTTATAATTCATAGTTAAAGTTAACCGAGGGATGACGTAGCCTTCTCGTTTACTTGTTGTTAACTGAGAGTTCGGATTTTGTATTTCACATCACACTGTCGGGTAATTGAAAAGAGCGTTATCAGTTTTCATACCGAGAAAATATAAAAAAAAAAGAAACCGGGCCGAAGTCAGCTCTTATTACGAGTGTAACTTGAGAAAGAATTTAAAGGTTCTATGAATAAAATAGCATAATATTATAATATTAGTTATTTGGATCTGGATAAAAACAAGGGATGTGCCGAATGAATCACTTAAAAGCCTAAGTATCCGAATACATGTTTGTGGTTGCTTGATGCGGCAGTAAATTCAATCAGCCGATTAAAATTGTGTTGGTGGCGCAGTCACTATTTTTATGAAATATTCGTGAAGCCATAGTGGAGAGAATTGAATCTTTTAGCTTTTTCATAACTCTCGCTTGTCTTGGCTCATGGATGTCAAGTGATCTTTATATTATATGGAGGTATTTACTTGTTATGTTTAGAAATACTTCGACTTATTTAGCTGTTGATCCGTGATGATCCCAATCGCAAATTATTTTAAGGCTATTCGTAATTAATATTTTTCAATTTATTAACATCTGAATCCTGTGTTTAAAATGATATTACTTGATTTTTCTTATCTTCATTCCTTTGAAAGAAGATTGAGTTGCTACAATTTAATTGATTCGGGAGCAAATGCCGCTGGGTGATGGGGCAGATTGATCATTCTAATGAATTATGACAACTTATTGGCCTTCTTTGTTTTTCGTTATTTAAGGTATAACATTTATCTTGGTGACAGTAAGAAATTCAATTTTGAAACTCATTCCGATCCCATTTTTCCGCTGAGAATGAAGAAATTATTTCGAATTTTTTTTTAAACCTCTTTAAACCGAGAGTTAAATGTCTGTAAATAATTTAAGAGAGAGAGAGAGGTAGAGAGAAACAGACGCGCATCGTCCGAGGGAAAATTTGTCCTAAATGAGCATTCAAACATATTAACTCCAGATTTCAGTCAAAATTATCTTTTTTTAGTCTATTTATCAGGAATGGTCTTTAACAAAGATGTAATAATATATTTTTGGAATCCAAGGGAAATCGTTGCTTACGTTGCGGGAATGAAAATGGATATCAATGTCCTCAACAGCTAAAAAAGGTCAAATGCAGAAAAAGTTTCCGAATTATATTATATAGGTACATTTAATCAATGCGATGCAAAGTAAGGGAAATGTTGTTCAGATGCGTTTGAAGGTTCTCTTTGCGAAATGTACTAATTGGTTTGAATTTCTAATTGGAGTTAGCTTTGATACTTTAACAAAAATTAATTTACTCACAAAAGTTAACATATTTTTTTATTTCGGCTAATAATCATTAAACTTCTATGAACCAACTGCTTACACTATACTGGCTAGACTGCTTTCGTTTAACATCACCATTTTTCTTTAATCTTTCCTTCAGCAACATGGACATTCAATAGGAAGAAAATGACTGCAGGGTATACCGGACTTAAATCTTCTTCTTCTTTTTCTATCTTTCCGGGATTAGGTACTACTGCCTGTTCCGGTCTCCCCAACGTTACCTTGGTCTTCGAACACTTCTTCTACCCAGGGGCTTATATTCCATTGCCTTCTTTGGTATTATCTCTCTGGGGACATAGGTATGTATGACATGTTCTTTCCACTTATCTTTAATGTATTGCCGTGTCTATCACTGAACATACGTTCAGTTCTTTTCTTATGCCACAGTTCCTAACATGGTCTAATTTTGTGTAACCTTTGACGGATCTGAGAAATTTCATTTCTGATGTTTCGATTTGTCTCCAATCTCTTTGCCTTGGCGCCCATGATTCGGACCCATACAATAATGTAGGTACTGCCATCACCGGACTAAAATGAGGGCCCAAATTGACAGTCGCGTCCAATTTTCTTTTTTTTCCCAGGCGTTGACTCTGGAATCTTTGGAGTCTCTCCAATTCAATGGAGCTCATCCTTACTATCCACGTAAGCTTTTTGCACAAAACCGCCACCCCGAGTGATGAAAATAAATATTTATTTTTGTACTGTAAGGATTTAATCTTGTGGAAAAAGACGAGAGAAAGACACGCAACAAAACATCGTGCAGTAAGAAGGTTTCGTCCTTCCCCAACAGCATCTCGCTCGCCACTTGAATGGCTGTCTCTCCGTATGTGTGTGCTCATGTCCACGACGATTTGAGTAACCTCTCCCTCTTTCTCCCTCCCTCCCCCCTCTGCTTTCTTCGGACCTTTTCGGACTGCGGGGTTGTACCTACCTCCGGAGGTAGGGAGGGTGGCTGCGGGTGACAATGGGGAGTGTGGACGAGGGGGTAAAGTGAGGTGAGGGGACGGTGAGACTTGGAGTTCTTTATTGGCCGTGCATATTTGTGCTTCGCTTTTAAAGTGCCTTTGATAACTCACGTGGGGTCCGGGGACAGACAGACGGAGAGTAGAAGAGCTCAGAGAATGAGCGAGTCGAGAGGACGATGGCTCCCTCTTCTCTCTCTTTGCTGCTGACACAAAAAAAAGGCTACGGTTATTAACTCGGACAAAAAGGGAGAAAGTTTATTTGCCAGCACGAGTGACGAGTGTTGGAGGAAAAAAAGGGGACTGGAAAGAATCGCATTCAATGCATCCTGACGTCTTTCGTCTTTCTTTGAACCCCGCCAGCGTTTTCAAGTTCTCCTGATTCTTATCTACTCATCCGTTGAAGGATGCTCGCACGATGGCTTTGACTGGGGGAATGCGAAATGATCCGAAATAAATTTAAAGCTCCACATTTCATTGAAGTGATTCAAATGAATGGCATTTTCTCCTTGGGTGCCTTTTTATTTATCCAACAAAAATGTTTCGGAATGTGGCGTCGGGAGCAACAATGGGACTTCTTTTGTAACTCAGAGTTGACATCGGCCATAAAAACTCCACCCATCTACATAAGACTCGGATTCCGAGATGTCCCCGTGTGAGGGTCATAGCCTTAACGCTATACTGAGAGATTGTGCCTACGTAGGCTTTTCGACCGGTATTTACGCATTTAAGATGCTAATCGTCTTTTTTTCATTCCTACGAGATGCGTTGACTCTGTTCCAGAGGAAGAAGATACTTATTTCATTTTTACCTTATGAAATATGACTAATACCACCATTGTAAACTAGGGACGACGATATGTAGTGATATTCTCTCCGAAAACTAAGCATTGCTCCAGAGAGTTGTGAATTTATTCAGCAGGATCAGCCGACTTATGATAACTACCCAGGATACCCATGAATATGCATTCTCCGGTGGGCAAGGCCATTTTTATAGTTAAATGTAGTTTTATAGTCGCCAGAACGGTGTATTTCCATTTATACCGTGCTATTTACAAACTAGAGGAAGCAAATGCTTTAGCTTGATACTCTGTTGAGAAAAATCAATTAGAAGAAAGCTCTTGCATTATCATTATAACTGGAATTGAAATGTAATGAGCTGATAGATAATCTGGACAATACCTTCTTATGGAGAGTGATTTGGAGCTTCCTAATCTCCATCTTCAAATGAACAACACCCTGCCTTTCCTTATAAGCTTAGGTGTACAAAGCAGGAGATAATTAGTATTTCAAGTATTAGTCTGAAAATCTGACATCGCTATTCGAAGAGCCAATGGAAATCTGCTTGACTTGGAATGCTACTTCCTTTAACCTAACGATAGTCTTCTGTGTATGCATATATCATTGAATTATAGGCACCGCTATATTATCGAAAATTTGCTCTCCTTGTCGAGTTGATAAACTACTGCGATGAATTTTTTGAAACTCAATTAATTCTTTGACTAATATTAACTTGAGGTAGATATGAAATAATTATTGTCGACTAAAAAAAAGATGATTTTTTATGCTTAAAAATCATAAATTTTAGTTCTAAAATTACTTGTTAAAATTAGCTTTTTGGCTTTAAGCCTTTTTATTACTAAAGGGTTACGCGGTTTTTATTTGTCGTAAAATATATTAATACGGACCAGGGAAGAGATGTGCATTATTTTTTTAGTTTTTACTAATCCTGGATAATTTTAGAAGCCAAATCTTTTTTCCTCGACAGCTGTTGGTTGGCGCTTTAACCTAGCTATTCAAAGTAATCCTCGGTGGATTTCGGATTCGTCATGTGAGAAAGCTAGTTGACGTCCAAAGACGTCTCTTAAACCCATATAAACGAGACGAAACTTTTTTTAACCTCCTTGCTCACTTCATGACGACATTAAAGGGAGAAGAGAGGAGAAATAGGTATCATCTGTATAGCTTAAGGCGGAGGGCATAAAGGACGCAAAAGAAGCCTTCTTTAGTATCACGGTAATCTCTCACAGAGGTGTGGCCAGTTATTCCTCCGTATATGGGTCGTGGTAACGTACTTTCCTTTGCGTGCCTTTGTCTCAAGTCTCTACCAATCAAATGCCACCATTCAAGCGTTTTACCCTTACTTTAGCTCTCAAGGGCTGCTGGCTTCCCGGGTGCAAACTCCTGGGAGAGCAGTCATGGTACTATTAAAATACTATTTTTTACTTTAACGACTTTAGTGAAACGGTAGGAGGAACTGTCTGTTTCAAGTCATTACCACGGTAATGTAGTGTCCCATTGAGATATTGAGCATGTATCCTGCTCATGCGCAATGATCTCATTATGGGAAGTGTTTCTCATGAGAAAATTACGAAAACCTTACTAAAATGTCGATAATTGCATCACTTACTTAAAGTTTATGTCAGGGAATTCTTAAAAAAACTGGTATTTTAAAATTATTTTATAGTTTTATATAATTTTTGGTATCACTTTTTATCACATTCGTGATCTATTGCGTTTGGTTGCTTATGCAAATTGCTTCACCACTCGCAAAGTAATAAATGGAGATTATTAAAAATTGCGGAAATCTGAAAAATAATATTTGATATAATTGATAATTTTCACTTCAATTTTCTTCCCCTGTATTATGGCGAGGAAACGGAATGACACGTTTGAGTTATCATATGATGATGAAGGGAAATTTCGTGCGGAGTAATGTTTAGCATTGTGATACATTGAAGTGGCAGTGTAGACAATGAAATTAATCGTCGACGGGCTCACTCTGTGGAATATTTCCGTGGTTTCCATGGTCTGTAAGAGTTCCTACTCCTCCTTCTACCGAGTTGTGATTTAAAAATACTGACCTTGCTTCCTCCTCCCTGTAATCTGGCACATATTCACCTTACTTCCCTCCACCACCTTTTTCCTAATTCCCCTTGCTCTGGCTCAGGGTATAAATGTGTGAGACTGATGGCCTTGTCGTTTAGTAACCTCTTGAAAATGACGCTATTGCGTTGAAACCGATTGAGGATAATAAACCGTGTGGGAAATTTCTAAGTTATTTCATTCCAAAGCAGTGTAGAAAACCCTTGTCGGCAACCTGAGTCCCATTCAAATATTAAAAAGTGGAACATTTAAATTAAAGGATGGTGATTAGATCTTATTTTGTTTTAGATATATTCATAAATTTAATTTAATGTTCGCAGCCAGTAATTTGAAGAACATAGACACGTCATTGGACGATCATTGCCCAGCGGAAATATGGGGACACCCTTAGCATATATTTCCGCTGCCACGATGACGGTCAGAGCTTCATAATGCATTGCTGTCTTCCTTTTTCGTTCTCATACTCAGAATACTCCCATCTATTGCTACCTTCTACAGCTCAAAGACAAATGACGTTTCATTTTTCACGATTTAGAATGACTCAAACATGTTGCATAAAATATCCGCCGCACTCCCCCAGTTTGTGGAATTCATTTCTACGTATTTAGTTTCTCTATTGTGGGTTTGAATTTGTTTCATAGCTTATAGAAAGCCAATTGGGTATAGTAACCATCTAATCGTAACATGGACGTATGATTGGAGATGATGAGATACCGAACGGTGTCTAATCATTCTTACAATTATGTGTCGCTATCGGCCGCTTTTCATTAAGAATTATGCGACAAAAATTATGCCCCACGGCGTGACCTTTTTGACGTGATGTTTTCTTTCTCGAATAAATTATTTTCAACTTTTGTACTGTTTCTTTAGATATTCTTGAATTAGGTTCGATTTTTGCAATAGAATCTTCATGGGTTATGAAATATCTTTTGATAATATGCATGTACATCGCGGAATGTATGAAAATTATTATCAGTTTTGGTTCTGTGTCCATCAATTCAATTCGTGAATGAAACAGTGATTAAATGTGACAGTTCAGAGAATGGGTCCTAATTTGTTTTTGCATTTTCGGAAGATTCTTTTGGCCTCCATGTCCCTGGAATCCCAATAGGCTGTCTGTCATCAGGTTTTCCAGGTTGGACCGGACCAACAGAACTTGACATACGTCCATGCTCTGGGTGGTGAAAAAACCCATCCAGGTGGAACTCGAACCCGCGACCTGAGGATTATCAGTCGAGGAATTCACCCAATCTCCAACAGGGGTAAACTGATTTCGCAAACCACATACTACGTTACTTATGAAAACTTCATAATACTGAACTCTCTGCCGTTAATGTAAGCCGGTTGGTCTCAATTTTCTGGTATCATTTTATATTTTTTCTCGATCAGAAGTGATCACAATACTCCAGTACGTTGCTATTTGGTGCCGTATGATCCACGGGGCCTAATCGTGGAATTTAAAAGCTTTGCTCTTCCTACGTTTGCGCCGTTTATTGGCACTGGGCCCTAAATGCCCGAAAAGTTGAATTTCATCAGCAGAAGCGGATGGCAGTTTTTTCGGGTCTTCTTTGCACGACCTTTTTGCACGAGTCTAATTTGCCATTCCAGTTGCACGTCCGGGGGGGGGGGGGAGAATCTTTTCTGAAGATAAGCCAAAACCCAGCTGTCCGCAAAGTTTTCACGGTGACGGGATTCGGATTGATCCGTGTGTGGCTCGATATTACACATGCGGCTGTTATAAATAATTCAAAAAGAGATGAGAGCTCTATTCCTGCGGGCGTGAGCACTGGCCCGGCGCCTCACTAAAGAGCGCCAGTCATAAAAAGGGCGGAATTGGGATCTGGCAGTCGTCGCACCCCGTACGTGATGCGGCGACGGCCAACTGCGCAAACCCCAGCCCCCCCACCACGAATTAAACCTCCTTCTTCTTAATTGGCGCATTTCTCCTGAAATTGGTTTCACCTGAACTGTTATTTAATCTTGTGCTTCCTCGGTGTGCTCTTCATAATCACTGTCCATTTTTATATCTGTCGTTAAATATGGTAAAAATTGCCGTATTTCTCTCTCTATTTCTTTCAGCCTTTATTTTTATTGTTATTTTTAGTAAAACGTCATTTCTTACGATTGTGTCCTATCCATTTTGCTTTAACCTACCTACAATATTGCCTTAAACTCTCATATGCCTTAATTCTCCCAAATTCTTCTTCATTAATTACCTTTACCTGTCCATTCCATTCAAGTATTCTACCAGCTGATTGGTAGGTTCTTGGACAGTCCCCATTCTGCATCCCAACCTCATAGACATTGTCTTGCTTTCCCTCCTAAGGATGGCCCGTTATTAGATCCCTCTTCAATTCTTCATATCTTTTACCTCCTCTTATTTCGTCCAGAATTCCTATCCTCTTCCTTCCTCTTCCACGCTTCCCCATTGTTCTCCCCTATACCACTCTCTTCAACATGCCCTCTCCTCTCTAAACCTCCTCCATCCATCTCCTCTGTCTTCTCCGAACCTCTGCCACGAGCTTCCTCTCCTCTCCGACCATATCCAATACCTCCTCGTTCGTCCTCCTCGCCATCCAGCTCACCTTCTCCATCCTTCTCCAAACCCACATCCCAAACGCTTCAAGTCTACGCACATCCTCCCTTCGCAATGACCAAGTTTCCGACCCAATACCCTCCGTATTCCACTTTCGAACCCTCCTTCCCATTCTTATCTATTTCCGTTTTACCCGACATTTCATAACTAATAAGTTGTGGTCTGTGCCTGCATCAGCTCCTGGATAAGTATGCGACTTTTTAACACTAACCCTGTATATGTGACGAACCATTATATATTCTATCTGGAAACTATCTGTGTCTCCCGGCTTCTTCCAAGTGTACCTACGTCGAGGATGATGTATGAATCATGTATTTGTAATTACTAGGTTATTTCTACGGAAAAAACTCCACAGCTTTCTCGCCCCGGTCGTTTCTCCTTCGTAGCCCGTAATCGCCCACCTCCCGCCCATCTCTTTCTTTGCCCACCACCGCGTTACAATCCCCCATTACTACCAAGTGCTTACTCCCAGGTATCCTACAAATTATTTCCTCTAGCTGATCGTACACCCCATCTACCTTCTCCTATTTATGATTAGAGGTAGGTATATAAACCTGGATTATAACTAAATTCGTTGGATCTGCCTTTCGTTCCACGACTATAATCCTATCACTCACCTGTTCTGCATACACTACTTTTCTACCGAGTTTCCTCTTCATTACGAATGCAACCCCGCGCTGACTTTCATTCCCTCCACTATAAATTACTCTACAGTCGTCGGCCCACTAGTCCCCGTCATCCTCCCATCGTACTTCACCCAGACCCATGATGTCTACACCCACCGTCTCCATTTCTTGCTTTATATTCGCTTCCCCGCCCTCAGTATAGTCCTAACATTCCACAAGTCTATTCTGATAGTTTCGTACCTCTTCTTTATCTTATTTTCCTCTGCTGCTACTACGTCTGAGCAAGGATTTCATGTGATGACGACCGCAGGGGCCTAGCTTCCACCGCTGCCGGACACGACGCCCGGCCCTCTGGGCTGAGTCCCGTAGTTGCCAGGATTCATTATCATTTGAGAACTGTCCATAATTTTAGTTTTTTGTTTTAATTGAGATAGTATTCCGTGGCCTTACTCAATAGTGTTTTTTACGTGACAACATCACTTCAGAGGCCGCCCGACTGGGGTCAGACGCCTTTTGCAGCCGCCTCACTGAGGTATAGACGCTGCGCGGACTACCTACCATTCGTCTGTCTCCTAACCTTCGACCAATCTGGAATGGGTGACCCTACCAGGAGCATTGCTACCGCCAGTGCAGCTCTAGGGGTCATCGGAGCATGCAATCCCTTCCACCACGAAAAGGTTGTAGTCCAAGAGAAAGGTCTTTACCTGTCCAATGTTCAATTAATTACCTGTCCAATACGATTCTTTCAATTCTTCGATATTGTCACATTTTAAATAGCTCTTTGAAACTATTTGAAATGAGCATACATATTTCTTTTCTTTCCTCCTGGTTTTTGTACTTTATTTCGGCTCCATTCGATATTGCTCTCTAACTATAACATCTAAAAAATATTTTTCTCAATTCCAAATTATGTCACAGTTTTTTTGTTAGTAGCCGCTAAGAGGTGATATTCCCTTGTGATTTAATAAATAATTTCTATATTCCACAATTTAGTTAAACTTTATTTACAATCTAGGTTTCGATGATACTACATTATCTTCAGGTGTATTTCCATTTGCGATTCTACTTCTTCTAATCACCTCTGTGAAGCTTGCATTCCAGTTAGTCATACTTGCAAGGTATTTGAAAGGTAATTGGCACTTTTCAAGTCATTCTCCGCGTGCAATCACCTAAACTGTTCCTTGCTCTTAGACTACCTAAGTTAATTTCGCCTCCTTTAGTATATGTTCCATTCTAAAATGTTTGTATACTCGCAGATATATTCACGGTCATTAAAAGCAATCATCGGTCTCTATATTAGTTCGCTGAAGCTCTCCTCCGCATTCTGTTTTCAGCTTTCTTCCTGAAGTTCTCATTTTAACATCCCTCATTATTCTACCTATTTGATCCTCTTGGGTGGTCTTCCCTTTTCTTGCTCCTTCTATTGAAAATATCTGGAGGCTGTTAATTCTGTGGATGCGACCAATAAGTTTGTTTCCATCATGCAAAGCAAATACGTTTTTCAAATTGGAGTGGGCTATTTCAGAGCACTGGAAGCCTATCCGACATTGCAGTGACCCCCCCCCCCCACCACCACCCTTGTGCGAGATAGGGAGAGAGAGCTTTTTGTTCATTGGTCCCGGGTTCGAGGGCGTCCGCGTCACCTGACCATTCTCTCCCCTCTGCCTTCACGAATGGGAAAGGCGGGCTTCTGAGGGAGGGAGGGAGGGAGGGGAGGAGGAGGAGGTTGAGGTGGGGGGGGTTGGAAAGGAGATCGAGCGCGTTTAGCTTGGCGGGAAAACGAGGCGTGACGACGTGAAGGTGGTTGGGGGAGGGAGGAGGGGAGAGGTGAAGAGGGGCGGAATAGAAGAAAAAAAAAGAAGTCACAGCGGGAGAGTGGGGGGGGAGGGTGGTGAGAGTTTTTTTTGCTTTGTTTTGGGGGCCATACACACGTGGAGAGGACGAGGTAGAGGGGGAAGGAACAGTGCCGCTCCTTGTATACCTACACGAGAGCTACCTATCGAATGGGGGGGTGGCGATTATTACGATAATACTGATAACCTTCGAATATGTATGCCCACCCATATGGTACGCACGTTTTTTGTACTGTTTGTTACTCGTGGGGCCACAGCAAGCCAAGGTCAGACGTCAGGCACGGCAAGATCTGTAACGTTTGCATGGTAGAACCTAGTAACCTCGTTAAATATAAAAAACACCCCTACGGCCGTATTCATAGTTACGTTAGACTGCGCCTACCGCAGGTTTAAGGAAGTTAGACCGGCGATGTCGTTGAACTCATATTCATAGCTTCGTTTTAGCGCTGATCGACCTTAGTCCCGGCAGCTTTAGTCCGGAAGAAGTTAAACCTATGGAATAATGGTTTAACGTTGAGTATAAGCTCCGCGCGTCGCCACTTTTTCTTCGGTTTTTGAGATGTTATGATTTTCGTAGGTGTTAAGTGATTAATCGCGAGTTCTCCAAGTTAGAGCTAATTTAAGTGGTAATATTTTTTGTTAGTCTATCGTTAGGAATATTGTTGGCAAAGTGATTTAGGTTTATACTGACGTAAATAGTTGTATAGGCAGTAATGAAGTAGTTTCATTCTCAGGATACATAGTTAATTATTTTTTTATTTAGTTTAATTGTATCGGTAATCGGGTTAGTTAATCAACGTTATATTTTAGTAAGTACATTTTTTATTAGGTATTATCGCTCGCTTTGATTAAATTTGTTTTCACATCGCTTAGTGTGTTCATTTGTTTACATTTCGTATGGTGAGTTTTATTCAATCACGATAATATCAACAATATTTCATACCTTTCATACTTTGTAACATCCTTTGGTTTACATTTTACATAGGTAGTTTTTGACGTTAATTTCAATTAGCTGTGCGTTTTTATGAATAATTTGTTTTAGTGAATTTATTATTTGTGTAGCTAAATTAAATTACGTGTATTGCACGAAACAAAACCGGGTGATTATGTTATATATTTTTAAGGATAATAAACTTAAAAAAAATAGAAAAATGAATTGCAACGCGTCTAAGTCATAAATAATTACAAAAATGAAATCGAAGATATCGAAAATGCAGGGAGCAGGATTTCGGGCCGATTTCAGTGAGCAAGAAAGTCCCAGAAGCAAGTAATGAGTGGTAAAGGCATGGGTAAAGGGTTCGAAGGCAACGCACAACTCCTCAGAAGACCCCAAAAACCAGTTCAGAAATCCCAGGAAATACCCTGCTACTTGACGAATAGCGGTGTTGCCAAGCGTTCCATCCTCGCGCGGTAGGCAAGTCTGGGACTCCGTTAGTCCCCGAGGCTATCTCCTTTGACCCAATCTATGAATACCAACTTTTAGTACCGTTTTAAACCGCACTTAGACCGGACTAAGATAAACCGCATAACCCCAGGTTTAACTCGAAATCTATGAATAAGGCCGCTAGAGTATAGATTACGATGGTTAAGCCATTTATAGAGTGATGCTTTCCTATGCAGCATTCAATTACTTACAGGGTTTTCGTTTCACGGGCACGTGTTAATAAGGCATTTGAAAAAGAATTTCATATTGATCATATTGGTCATTTTTTTCTGCTTTTGGGCACCCATATTCATTTACATGAGAGGCGCGAGGGTACATCATTCTAGCCAGGAAGATGACAATTAAACGTGAAATTTTGGGCCATAGATATCGATTGTATTTCCGCGTCTGGCGTCAATCGCCCAGGAGTTGTCGTGAAGATAACTTTCTCAGTAGAGGACCTCTCTATCATTCCTAAATGATCTCTGCCTCGACGATATAACCTGTGGGAGAAGTACCCCGTGCGGCCGCTTCTGGTTTGCCTTACAGCGGTTAGTGCCGATAAACGCCATTATGTCAATACAAATGCCCGGATTTAACCTTATTGCCCATTAAGTGATATCAGCATTAAGAGGATAGCAATATAACGCTAAGAGAAAAATCTTTAGCGCAACTATGTGGTGTCTTTCACAAGATTGAAAATCATGACTATCTACGGAAACAAGAATCAGGAGAAACCTTTCGGAACGGGAATGTGCGAATAAAAATGCTCCGTTAACTCTATATGCAGCATAAGTCAGAAATAAAATCCAATCCTGAGTTAGGCAATGGTCTTTAGTGTTATTGATAACGAAGTGAGGACAAGTGTTAAGGACCAGAATCCTGTACGCATGCCGAAAACGTTACGCTCCCGCAGTCAAATTGGGCATCGTAGATCGTAAAACTCTAGATAAGGAAATTGGGTACGGAGAATCCAACCAAAACAGACCTATCCAGTACATGGGGAAGATGGTGAGTACCTATACATTTTTCTACGGGGAAAAATTTATTGCCAAGAATTAAAGCGAGTTTGTGTCATTTGATCTAGTAAAACTTTTGAAGAGCAAACTCCTATCACGAAACGCAAAAATTCGTATCTATAAAACAATTGTCCAACCAGTACTACTGTATGGTTCCGAAATATGGTCGCTTAAAAAAAGATCACAAAAAAACTGATAACGTTTGAAAATAAAGTGTTGAGACGAATATTCGGCCCCATTAATGAGGGAGAGACATGGAGAATAAGGAAAAAGAAAGAGTTGAGGGAACTGTACAAAGAACCAGATATTGTGGGTATAGTCAGAAGTAGACGACTTAGATGGCTAGGCCATGTCCACAGAAGAAGTGACAACACAATGGTAAAAATGATGTGGAAAGGAAAACCGGAAGGCACGAGACCACCAGGGAGACCAAGAATGCGCTGGAGCGAAGAAGTGAAGAAGGACCTGGAAAAAATGGGAGCTAAACTCGACACAGCAGAAGACAGAAGGGCATGGAGGCAAGTGGTTGGCGAAGTCAAGGAACAATTAGGTTTTCAATGGCCACAGGAGTAAGTAAGTTGTGTCATTTGATGCCACCAATTGTGATGTTTTATTTAAAATTAAAATGTTTTAATGCCGCACATCTTCCCTAATTTCTTCGATTGTCGGCATCGGTCGTGGACGAACTTTGACCGTATTTTTTAAATCTAGAGATTTCGTTGATAGCTATTCGATTAGTATCGCTGGCATTTATTTTAATATTATCGTTTCGGTTTTCACCGCTCGAAACTCACCGCTGGATACAAAAGTTAATTTAGGGGGCGCACGGCAGTGTCTGTACGAGGCCGTGGTTTTTGGGGAGGGGGGACCTAGACCGAAATAGTTGCCGAAAAGTATTGTGGGAAGGTAGCGATGACCATATCCTGGGGTTCTCTTTTGGAGTGGGAGGAAGGAATGTAAAAATTTACGGATATATCTTGTCTCCTTCTAAACCTACCTCAACCGGTAGATCGCCACTGATAATGATAAATAGGTTCCTACTAATTTTGTATGTTTGACAAGATGATAGACACATTGAGTACCAGTGTTAGGAGAGTTACACCCATTAATCCGGTAATATCATCTTGGCTTCAGAAAACACACCGATACATATATATTATATATATATATATAATAATAAATAATACACTGGACAGGGGGTGGGGAGAACCTCACCCCCTGTCCAGTGTATTTGTTATTTTTGTGGCCTATTGGCGAAACTTTCCGTGTGTGTGTGTATATACATATATATATATATATATATATATATATATATATATATATATATATATATATATATATATATACACTCATCCATTCGAAAATCAGACGCTCAAAGGCGCGAATAAATTCATACAATCATAGGAAATGGAAAGGGATGGGAACACATAAAAGGACGAACACAGGGTTTGGTGGTGAAGATGAAAATGTGTCGAATCCAGACAGAAAAAATTTCACCTTATCCTGGGTAAGGTGAAATTTTTTCTGTCTGGATTCGACACATTTTCATCTTCACTACCAAACCCTGTGTTCGTCCTTTTATGTGTTCCTATCCCTTTCCATTTCCTATGATTGTATGTATATATATATATATATATATTCTTCCGGGACTGCCAGTTTATCGATATGTGGTTCTACTCCCTGATTCTCTCAACTCCTTCCAAATTTCTGCTGTGGTTTCTATGAGTTGTCTAATTCAGAATTCAAGGTGTTTAATTCCACATGTAAGTACAGTACAGAAAAAGGAAGAACAAACTAAAAAAAACAGCAAACGATAATAACTATATATGAAAACTACTGTAGATGTAGGCCCCGCCATAGGCTTTAGCCCCATCAGGGCGGAAAAATTGTCCCTAGATTGGAGTTAATAAAGTGGTACTTCTCCTGCGGGGAAGGTTTCGGCCCGGTATTTGCCCTAGAGTACGACGGGAAACCGCTAAAACCGTCCTCAGGCCGCCATAACAAAAGAAATAATTAACTGACAATATAAATATTTAGATGCATACCTAACCTAACTCAAAGATGAATTATGCAACACAAACAAAACATAACATGACTAACGAATACGTATATTTATATTTTTTATTGGGGAATATTTTTGACGAGTTCTTTGGCTAATTTGCAAAAATGTTTTCATGTTTATCGATATGTAGGAAAAATATACCGGGTGCACCGTTATATCAATATCAATTTTCTGTTTCTACTGCTCCTATCACAATTCCGCAACATACAAGTGGATCGGGTTATAAATGTACCGTATCGTATGTCATCAAATGGGAAAAATTATACTGGATATACTGGGGAATGGATGTCTCCCGTCACTAGTTCTCTCTACTCCTTCCACAATTTCGCGGAGGACTAATTTTGCTAGTTATAATAAAATAGCTGATGTATAAATTTGATTGTTTCAGGCTTGACTTCGTGGAAGTGATAGATATCAAGTTTTAATAAAAAACTTGGTACTTTTCCACACTTTATTTAAATATAAAATACAGTGGAAAAGTACAAAGTTTTTTTGTTAAAAATTGATAGCTGATATATGTCGATTTATCGGTTAAATATACCTTATGCACCATTATATCGATATATACCTACCTCCCGTTCCCATTTATGTCTATCTTTTCCCATTAAACTGCTCAAGATTATGTGGGTTGGCTTTAAAAGCATATATCCATACACCGGTACATTCAAAACTGACTCAATGCAATCAAGTTGTATCTTATACCTGCAACACAGCCACATGCGCAGTCCAATTGGAACGGAATAAAAGATGAAACAGCTTCAGCTATCAGTTCGCGCTGTACAGCACAGAGCTCAACGATGCTGGTCAGGCTGCGGCACGATCAATAATGTAGTTGCAATATACATAAATAGTAACGGTCCCTCTAACATTGGTAGTATATCTATAGTGTAGTGCACGCTTGTGAGTCTTCGCCTCCTGGCAAGCTTTAGCAATTTATGCTAATGCAGTCGTAGTTACACTAACTTTAGGTTATAATGTAATGCATGTTGGTGACTACTCACCCCCTGCAACACACCCTTGAGTTAGCTTGCAGGGTATTTTGTAGATGTAAAAGTGTGACGGTATGTATCCACAGTTTAATTAATAACTAATAATAATAATAAATGTATCGGATATAGGAGATAATTTTTTCTGTTGATGAAAACAAAATATTTTGCATCATTTTACATCATAAAGTCAACATTGATATAATCAACAAACATTTAACCCAAAGTGAACTATAGAAATGTGTCTAATAATACTGTTTTACAATTATATGTTAACACTTCCGTTTTAATATACGATTGTAGTGCCTGCAAAGTTTTGATTTAATGATTCATTGATTGTTTGTTTAATTTCACCTCCTTTCGCCTCCTTAGTTCCGCTATTCATTTATTTGCGGATAAGTCGGAAGTAATAAGTAAGCAGAGCTATGTCCTGCAAGTAGCGATAAAAACAGATACTTTGCTGCGCTCGCTACTTCCATAGAAATCAACTTCCATGTGTAAAGGCGGCTTAAGTAGTAATAATACTTGTATCGGGAGAATGAGGCGGCGGTGTGTCGATACATTTGGATGCTCCTCATCGCTAGTTCTCTCTCTCTCTCTGCCCCTCCCACAACTGAGGACTGCAGACTCAAGGAGGGTGGTGTTGGGGGCAGGGAGGGAGGGAGGGAGGAGGAGGCGACTGCTGTCCGGATCGATGCCCCATTTTTGCGCGCCTACCCTAGTGGGTCACGGACGCCAGACGCAATCGATGCGACGCGCGCGAATGTTGCCGGAAATTCAGGTCTACGTCGCGACGCCGCCACACGGACGGAGGGAGCGGGCGACAACCGCACCCCGCCCGCTCTTCTCGGCACCTCCGCACCGCGGCCTCCGCCCTCCGGCAGACTCCCTCTCTCTCCCACTCCGCCGTGCCTTGTCTCTGTGTCCCGTGGGGGAGAGCAAGGGGATTGTGACGGGAGGTGAAGGTGGAGCTGTGACGGGGGAGGAGGAGCATGGGAGGAGGAGGGTCCCGGGATGAGAGGCGAGGAAAGCTGAGCAGACGAGAGTGTGAGATTGGAAATGAGAGTCTATATGTATCAGAGTCTCTCTCATTTGAGCGATACACTCATGAGCACGCTCAATTTTTACGAGCTTTGCTCTTGAGCGCGTGCTCATTTTTAAGAAATTGGATTTTAGCTTGAGCTCGCGCTCCAAATTTTCTCGATTTTGAGTTTAAAATGGCGCTCATTTTTCCACTCACTTGGAGAATTCCCTAAATTTTTCAGAATTCTAACCGAACGTCTTTGTGTGTTACCGAACAAAAAGAAAATTTCATTTACAAAGCTTAATGTTATTTATTATCTAAGCATTCTACATTTAAACACAATTAAAGATTTCCTATTTAACTTAGAAATTTTGTGCGGTTAATGCTGATAAAAATGTTGGGTTTTCCAAGTCCCTCTGCTCCGACCCCTTAGCATTTGGAAAATCCCCACCACGCCAGGGATAATCCGTTAAGAAACTTTTGCACCTCCATTGGATGAAATGAAGAAAGCATTCGCAACATTTAGCAATTCGCTACCTTCAAGTGGTGCTGCAGAGAGGTTTTCCAGTGTGCCAAAAGTTGTATTAAATGCAAAAAGGAATAAAATGACAGACACTAATTTTGAAAAGCAATTACTTTTGAAAGTTAATAAAATTATTTTAAATATGAATTTGTTGAAAGTATAATTTCTTTAATTTCAGTGGCACTGACATTTTAAGTTAACCGAACCTCTTTGTGTGTTATTGAACCAAAAGAAAATTTAAATTACAAACCTTAATATTATTTCTTCTCTAAGCATTCTGCATGTAAGCATAATTAAAGGTTTACTTATTCATATACTCTTACAGAAACGTAAAAGAATTTATAGCATTTGTATTCATTTAACTTTTTTGGGAATTGAGCTAGTTTTGAGCTTTGAATTGAGCCCAACTCACTTTTTGAAATGCAAGTTTGAGATGGGCTGAGCTCATTGTGTGATGAATAAGTTTGAGTTGAGGTGAGCTCATTTTAAAACTCAGTTTCCGCAACTCTGGTACATGCATAGAGTAAGTAAAATTTTTCATTCCCAATCTCAGCGTTTTCCCAATCAAAACAGTTTTTTATCGTGTACTCTCATTAAGAAATTTTCGCCAGTCGGCCACAAATATAAAATAAAAACTTACAGGAGGCGAGGGATAGATCTAACGCTGAGGAAGGACTAACCGGTCCGAAACGTTCGTTAAGAACAGAGCTTTTTTTATCTTCTAAAACCTCCCTCTTTTTTTATCTTCCCTCACCACCTAAAAAACGCACTCGGCGACGACGCACATACATAGACGATACTGATGGACTTTGAAAACGCAGAAACACGTAAAAAAGACACCTAAAAATAATCTTTGGAAGTTTCGACGGTCAAGCCGTCGTCGTCGGCAGTATAATGGTAATGGTTTCGAAAAGTAATGCACCTTTGCATTACTTTCCGAAATTTTGATTCTTGATTCGATATGTTTTTGGGTATTTTAGGAGGCGACCGATAGCTTAAGTCATTTGCACCCTTTTCAATAAGCGATTAGGTTGGTAAGAGAAGGGTTTTTTTTGGAATGGGAGGAAGACTCAAGGGTTTTCGGGTTATTCCTGCGCTTCTTTTTCCTTGAGGACAAACGCCAATGAAATTCCGGCGAAATTGTTGTTCTCAAGGATTAACAAACACTGGAATAACACGAAAACCCTCGGTTCATATGAATACCACGAAAGCCTTCGTAGCAAGTGGAAGAAGAGTTGAGGGAAACCCGGGGTCGGCGTAAGCCTACCTACTCTTAAATAAAGGTGTTATGGAGACCAGGTTTATAGTATCATCTAGTGGATCGGTATATTTTTCGAGACGATGTATGCATATGGAAAAGTCGGCATTATCCTCTTAATGCTGGTACCAAGTACATTTTTCCTCCTGTTAATTTTCAGAATGAATATTCTAGGCAAAAAAGGTGTAAAAAAATCTTTTTCCAGCTAAGTTATGTAAATAAATTTAAAGATGACATACACCTTAAAACTGTCTTTGAGGAGAATATTTCACGCATCCACACAGGTCTCTTTCATCAAATGATGCTAGATAAAAAATGGATACACCCTTCTTAAGGTGGGTGAACCCACTACTCCAGAAAAGGTGTCTTCATACCACTGGGGTTTTCTTCACCACGGTCGCATGTTTGTAGAAAAATTCTATTTTCCCCATTCGGTGCTCAAAAAGTGGTGCCATGGGACAAACGTTAGGTTGTGAAGTTGACACTAATTATGTCGTAGGGAAAAAATGACAAAATTCACTGAAAAAATACAAATATCAACGGTTAAGAGCTCGGTGATGGACAGTGATGCAAAAACCAACTAACGTATTCTCATGCATTGACCCTTCACCTTTGAATTAATTTATTTCATGAGAATGTTGACTTCATAGAATTTTAGTAATCGCGATAACCGACGAAGGTGTTATGACCCTTCCTCGGCGGCCCATTTTCCCACCAGGGCCCCGTAGTCCTCCTCCCCATCCACCACCCCCATAGCTCCTATTCCTAATCTTTTGAATAATAAACACCCCTTTCTTTTTATTTCTTCTCCAGCAGACTAAGAGGGTCGACTTTCAAAATTCCGATATTGCGAAAAATATACTATCCCATATGTACCTATCGATGCATGCTCCTCTTCCCTAGTTCACGCCAACTCAAGAAAAACGCTGGTACAGCTTAAGTCGATAACATCCATTTTTTTCAATTTAAATTATGCGTCGACTGATATACCGGAGCAATTTAAAAAATATTCCTATCGGACAATCGGTATACTTTAAACATATCTCCCATCCCTCGCGTTGGAAAAACGTTTCAAAATTCTTCTCGCTTTCCGTTCTCTTCCCACCCTCCTTCCTCCCTTTCTCATATCATCCACTCTTCCTCCTCCTCCCTTTCTCCTTCTTGTCTCGTTCACCTTTTTCAACTCCCTCCCTCCCTCATCCTCCCTTATCGACCCGGACGAACGACCAACCCCTTCTCCACCACTCCTGTCTTCTATGTTTTTCCTGCAGAGACTCTCATGCGTTCATTTTTATCCTCTCACTCACTCACTCTCTCTCTCTCTCTCGCAATAGAAGAGGGTATCCCAGGGTTCTCGTTGAATGTTCACTCAACTGTTTTTGGAGTTTGTTGATAAACGAGAGAGGAAGAGGTTTTGGGAAATGATTTCGGGTGTAAATTTGTGGAAAAACCCGGCGAATACAAAATTAGAATAGATGATAACAGTGCGTCCTCCTCAATTGGTTTGATTTTTTTCAAGACCATGGTTAGGTTGCAAAGCGACATCATCAAGTGACGATAATTGAGGTTGGCTGTCAGGGATACTGATCTTCGTTTCGTATCTTGTCCGCTTAATATAGGAAACAGTCTCAGGAGTAACTGTAAAACGTTCATGCTAAGGCATTTAGGGTAAAAAGGTAACACTTCGCTTCGTTTTAACCTCGGTGATGTTGTTATCAAATGAAACCATGGTTGTGCCAAGAAAACCAATAATGAAAATTTTAATGTACTCCTTTCCTCTACTATCTGTTGGTGAAAATGGTAGGAAAAATACTTAGATTACGTTCTTGCTAGAATTATCAAAAAGAAAAATACAAATTATTAAAACTGTTACTTTTTCCATTTTTGGATAGACATTATCATTAGGACAAGTTTAGGTTTCTATAATTAGGTTCGTTGAATTTATACAGTGCCCACAAATAAGAGGCATAAACATGTAGCAAATAAAATTGTTGCTTCATTCAAAACCAACATTTAAATGACTGCCTAGCTTATCTTTATCGTAAAGTAGTTTTCCCACCAAATCTACGATATAAAAGGCTACGCGTACGTACGTCGCTAGTGGTTAAGTTTGCAGATTCGTAGTGATTCAGATATGTGGCAATAGATGACAAGCGAGCTCCCATACATGTCTCCACTCACTGACATGGGCGTGTGCATTTTTCAAAATACACACAAGGGAAACAGCTTGGTAGCAGCTCCCCCTGCTTCACCAAAAATGTTGTATTCAAAGAAGCCTTTGACAATAATATATAGGTATATATTGTTACCATAGTCACATGTATTGTTTTAATTGATAATAACAAACCACACATTAATTCTATTTAATTATTTACTTTATTCATTCCTTTTTTGGTATTTCGCCAATATTTTACTCTGTTTCAGCAGGATTTTCAACTAGTAGTAGTTCTCTACTAGTTTGGCGGATGGCTAACAATAAGTGCGTTTTTTTTCAAAGATAAATTTACATCGGGCCGTTAGTTAAACCGATATCAGAAGAGAGAATGAATATATAGTGCTGAAAATTAGCGGTCGGGGTTGGGAACCGCTCGGTTAATGGGTGTCATAGAAGATTCTAAGAGTTTTACCGAGTAATGAAACCCAATCGCTGTTTTGAGATCCTCACCCAATGATTCAAAATCTCTAATGCCGAGAGTCTTGGTTTCGTTTGCCGAATGGCGAAGTGCGTTTTCGAAAATATGTGCGTATTTACATTGAGCCGTTGTTTAATCCAGCATCAGTAGAGAGACTACGTCTATACTGATGGAAATTTACGTTCTGGTTTGGTAACCGCTCGGGGAATGGGAGTCAGAGTTTTAACGAATAATAAAACCGAATCGTTGTTTTGAGATCCCCACCCAATGACCCGGAATACCTTATTGCGAAATACTTGGTTCATTTGTCGAATGGTTGAGTGCATTTTTGCAAATATATCTTTATCTCGGTCGTTGGTTAATCCGGTATCAGAAGAGAGAATGGACTTGGTATACTGCTGGAAATATTTATTATTCCTATAATCTTCCCTTGGACCTTGATGCGGTGGAAGAACTTTCGCGTTCCAACGAACCCTAGTCCTACAGCTGGACCGGTAGGAGTAATTACTAATGCTCCTGGTATGGTCACCCATGGCTGTTAAGTCGAACGGTAGGAGACAGACGAACTGTAGTTCACGTGATGGTGCCACGTTAAAAATACTGTTGGGAACGGCAAAGGTAATCTCCGCTTTTCATTTCCCAGAAAACATTTCATTGGCGAGGGAAGACGACGGAGAATTTAAGTTTCAATTTTCATTTTTCTCTGCTCAAATGAGTGGAAATGAATATGCATTCATCTCATCAACACGAATCAATTCCAGGCGTATGTGATTTAGGGCTGAATGTCATCTCCCGATTTGTTCTTATCATAGTCCAACCTTTTTTATTAACCTGTGTGAGGTCTAATAGCGTGGCGTGAAACAATAACCCTACACATTTTCCCTCTGCGCATTTGCCCACAAAGTTTCCTGGAATTTCTAAAAAAAAAAAAAAGAAAATTCCGCGAAAAGACAGGAGAAAAGCGAGGAGACCTTAATGAATTATGAAAATATTTGCGAGTCCCGAGACCCCTGGGAGCGGTTATTAAAATGTTTCCCCGTCCAAGAGAAGGGGCGAAGCACTGATTTAGTAGTTTAATAGTGTGGCCTTATGCCGCATTCGTTTCGAGGGGTTGCGCCAAGATGTCCACCCAAGGCGTTTCTTTCCCTTTCCAGAACCCTCCGCGTTGCTTTCCACCGTCCTCTTCGACTCCTTTCCATGGAGGGCAGGGTTTCTCAGATCTCGTAACCAATGTCCCCACGGTGTGTAGATGGATGCCCCCGGAATTAAGGATCTTGCCGGCGTCTTCTTTACCATATTTTTCTCTCCTTACCCTATGGGCTGCTATAGAAGATGTGGACGTAAGGAGTAATTATTGTGCTTGACGGAGAACTCGATATTGTCACGGCCATTTCTGTATTCTTATCGCTGTCACGTTTATGTCTTGAAAAGTCAACTTTTTTCAAAGTGTTTCAATATCCTCTTTATTGTTAGAGAAGTGCTTCTTAACTTCGTAACTCGTATTCGTATAGAACAACTAAGCGAGAGTGACTTGTCTTTAAATTGATAAGGTTGCAGAAAATCTTTAAATTTTCAAAAGATATGAATACAGGAGGGATACCACACTAGTAAGCTCCTTCTTCTACTCTTCTTGTTAAACATAGGATTATAAAAGAAAAAAAATATTTGGCCCCTGCTTTTAATGCCATAAATCACAGTGGCAGAGAAATTCCGTTTCAAATATTACACCCTCAGTGGCATTTGATTATTCTGTGATTCTGTGGCCCAGTTTCCTTCCATGAACTTGATTTCTGTCCAAGTTTTCATACAGCGATGGAGAAGTTGTTTTGATTTATTTCCAAATTGGTCATACTTTCTTGACCGTGCTTGTGATGTATGGTTAAAGTTATTGCTCATCGGGGATACTATTTCCTTTCTGTTATCCATCTCACTACACAATAAATACATTGTATCTACGTCGCTACTGTCAGCAAAGAAATTCATTTAATAATAATCCTGGCACGGAGTTGAAAATTTGTGAACAAATTGCCAATAAGGAAGTGGGTGTGTTACGGTAAATATGAAGGTTCCACCAAAAACAGTATTATTTTATTTTCAATATCTATTCTTTTTTTTAGCATTTAATATAATGCAAGCTAATTTTCGGGTTCATCATTTTTTCCATTAATTCATGACGATAAAAACTCTACCTATCACAAATAAAACGCTTCAATCGTTAAGTTGTTGAAAAGTGGATATGAAACGCTTTGGACACTAGGTGAGAAGTCACCTTAGTGCGGTAATAGTTAACTTTTATTTGTAATTTATCTCCGTATAAAGGTGTAGTTTATGTAACTATTTAATCAGTTGGAAAATTAATACAGTATATAAATTCTTTGATGATTTATTAGCAATGAAGGCACTTTGTGACTTCCTCAGTTTATTTAATACAGAACGACCGGTTTCGGCTGTCAAGCTATCTTCAATTTAGTTCGTGGTTGTATATAAGTTTCCAAAACCTGTGTAACCGCGTGTTTCTGTCTGTTTCGCGTCATGCAATCCTCCGTATTGGCAGATGGAGAAGTCATGAGTAGATCACGATGACAAAGTGGATCTCACATATCTGTGTCGAATCTAGGTTGAATAACTCTGTAAAATTATCATGACTGGCGCAAGTATACAGCTAACTGTTCAAACCACGCGTATACATTTTCCTCCCGAATGATACTCATTCAATTTGGGAAACTCAGTTTTATTTTCGCATTTTTTTATGAAAGAATTCCGGTCCTTACTGCGGTCTTAATAACTTGCCTGGTGCGGCATTGAAACGACGCCAGACTGAATGCAGTAAAGCTATTTTGAACAATAAAAACTACAGTAATTGTACTGTCCACTTGAATTTATTGTGAAATACACAACACGTGTTTCAACGCTCTTTAGGGCGTCATCATCAGGTCTGCTCGTGGCAGGCTTGTTAAAAAAATAATAATAAAAAAAAGGCAGACCTGATGATGACGCCCTAAAGAGCGTTGAAACACGTGTTGTGTATTTCACAATAAATTCAAGTGGACAGTACAATTACTGTAGTTTTTATTTAAAATGCTGTTCCACCAGATATCGCCCGACACTGTCGAATTTATTTTGAACAAATTGAGCAATTAAATGCGTTATTGTAAATGGCGTTAAAGACGCACTCATATGTTATTTCTTTTGATCGGTGTGTTTATTTTATATTTTCACTCAAATGGTGGGGAAGTAAATTAATTTCGTTTCACCTCTTGTTAGCTTCATCATTTTATAGTGAATTTCCAGATTTTTTTTGAAGTCCAGGTTACCATTTGGTGGAAGTAATATAATACTTTGTTACCATCTTGAGCGTAAATATCATGCATATTAATGCGAAAATTAATAGACATATCGTGTAATGTCAATGGAGGCAGGCGATACTTGGTGGAATTAGTTGCACTGAACATGTTAAAAGAAAAACTTTGTACAATTCCACAATATGATGTATTTTACCGATCGATTTCAACGTCTGAGGGTCATTGTCAAGGTATAAATACTACATCTGGCACAGTTCGGGGCCTTTATATACACCGGGAGAGGAGGTGGGGTGAGTGCTAAGACTTACGCGTGTGGGGGGTGGGTTTTGGTATTGGGATTGGATTGGGCCGTTTGCAGGAGGGAAGGGAGGATTAGGATAGTTGACTGGTGGTGGTGAATGTGGAGGCCGGGTGTTGTGGTCTTTTAGGTTAGGTTTAAACAAGGTTAAACACTTTGAAAGCAGCTGGGAACATTTGAATGACGTTTCGTCATTTAGCATCTGAACATTCAAAACAAGAATCAACGAACATAAACGATGTTTCAAATATAATGATTGTGAATCCTTCTTTGCCAAACACCTGATAGAAACGGGCCATAACAGTGATTTTAATCTACAAGTGTTACATGTTCATGACAAAAGTTGGAAACTAGATACTCTTGAAAAATTAGAAATTACGAGACATAAAATGCTACCAAATGTTTAGATACTAAATGACGTAACGTCATTCATAGGTTCCCAGCTGCTTTAAAAGTGTTTAACTTTGTTTAAACCTAACCTAAAAGACCACAACACCCGGCCTCCACATTCACCACCACCATTCAACTATCCTAATCCCAATCCTCCCTCCCCTCCTGCAAACGGCCCAATCCAATCCCAATACCCCAATACCCACCCCCCACCCGCGTAAGTCTTAGCACTCACCCCACCTCCTCTCCCGGTGTATATAAAGGCCCCGAACTGTGCCAGATGTATGTATACCTTGACAATGACGCTCGTACGTCGAAATCGATCGGTAAAATACATCATATTGTGGAATTGTTCAAAGTTTTTCTTTTAACATGTTCAGGCATATCGTGGACATTAAACATTTCATTTTAGGTTGCTTTAATTGTCTAATTGTTCCGTGTCACTCAATCTAGGCTTGAATGGATAACCGAAGAAGTGGTAGGACATAGACTCGGGTGTACATTTGCCTGACGGAAGAGCTCCACTTCAGCGTTAAGTGATCACGCTTACTTTATTCCGTGGGCACTCCTGTCGTTCCGAATAATTGTTTCATTTTATTTCCCCGGACGCGGTGAGTGTGATCTTCATCGGGAGACCACCCCTTGAGTAATGTTTTTTTATACAAATAATTAACTAAATAAAAATATTTTAATAATAAAATTTTAACATACCACGTTTTTAAAACGGACTAAAAAGTATAAAATAATTTTCCCTGGGCCCTTCTAAATTTTTGAGGGTGAATGTTTAGTGGCTATGGAGATATTTGTAAGACTTGAAGAGAAAAACGTGGGGCGCAGGCAGTAGATAATAGAAGTAGATAATCCGGATGAATTCACAACCAATTTCAGTGCATCGCAATCATGGGCGCCCATAGAATATTTTCCAGGGGGGGGGGGGGCAAGATATAGGTTTAAGAAGGAGAGGTCCGAAGAGCCCTCTTCCGGAAGGTTTAATCATACTCAGCCGGTAATAAAGTACTTCTGGACATAATAAGTACGGCGTATAGAGCTGTATACGCCACGCTTTTACTAGAACATTTGAGATCTAACAGTTGATAGTTCCTCATGCGCATGGCTCATGGTAATAAGACTAAAAAGCAGAAAATAATTAATTAAATAAAAATAATTTTTTAATATGCCACGTTTTTAAAACGGACTAAGAAGTATGAAATAATTTTCCCTGGGCCCTTCTAAATTTCAGAGGGTGAATTTTGAGTGGTTAATCAAGATATTTGTAAGACTTGAAGAGAAAAACGTGGGGGGCAGGCAGTAGATAATAGAAGTAGATAATCCGGATGAATTCACAACCAATTTCAGTGCATTGCAAATGGTATTAATTGTAATTAATTGAGTCAACGACACCTGGTCCCTTTACTCCTTAATTATCATGGGTTGCCTGCGCCCCACGTTTTTCTCTTCAAGTCTTACAGATATCTTCATAACCACTAAATATTCACCCTCTGAAATTTAGAAGGGCCCAGGGAAAATTATTTTATACATTTTAGTCCGTTTTAAAAACGTGGTGTATTAATTTTTTTTTATTTTATTAATTATTTCCTGCTTTCTAGTCTTACGCCCGGGTGAAAGTTTCCAATCGATTTTATACATCTTGATGAGACTCTGACAGGGACACACAGGAATTTCCCGATCTATTTCAGATTCTGTTCAGCTGACAGTGTCTGGAATCGAAATAATTAATAAATAGTTAATTAATTAATTAATTAATCATTAATTAATTGTTATAAAATGTAGCTAACATTAAATTTTCATCGACTTCTGAGCTATGGTTAGAATTACATGCCTCTACTAGCTCATCAGGAAATATGTTAAGTAATTAATTGTTAATTAATTCATCAAATAATTGTTATATTAGATAGCTAATATTGCATTGTCATCCACTTCTGAGCTATGGTTAAAATTTCAAGTCTCTAGCTGATCGGGAAGTTAGTTTAAACTCGGCTGCAATATTCCACCCAGACAGACAGACATGACGGAAACAGAACTAATGAAAAAGTGGTAAAATCGACACGCTCGCCATCTCATTCATCCTCGCCTCTTTTCTTTCCCCCCACATTGCGACGCGCTCTCCTTAAACCCTTTTCACGGACGCCGCGAGTAAAAGTGTTAAGGGATCCGGAATTTATATTTTCACATTAGATCGTGATGGAGAGCCCATGGAAGCGTCGAAAGAGGGGAAGCGAAGTTAAGGTCATCCGAACAATGAACAGATAAAATAAACCTCCCGGACGGACGGCACGTGTGGAGTACTCGGATGAATCCGTAGTAAAGCTCGGCTCGATCGATGACGTCTGACTACATGGGAGGAGATGTGTGGAGCGTAAGGTGTGGAGCGGAGGAATCCGCGAAGGAGATGATGGTGGGAGAGGGAGTTGAAGGATGAGTGAAGAACAGGGTATCATCGACGCGAAGGAGGATAGGTCGTTAGGCTAACAGATTCTCATCCAGGTGGTCCAGGTTCGTGTCTTGGCAGCGGCGGAGATTAATCAGTGGTACCAATACCTATTTTTGGTACTATGTAGGGCAGGGGTCTCCAAAGTACGACCCGCGGGCCACATCTGGTCCCCAAGATGATTTTATCCGGCCCGCGGAAGAATTATTCGGAAATGCGCCGCATAATTTTTGCCTGGATGGTCGATACTTGAAATTGATTAGCGTTTCCAAATTTAAATCTCAGTTTAATAAGATTTAAAAAAGCACAAATACAGTAACATCATTCGTATTATTGGTTTTGAGATGAAAATATGGGAATTTTCTGGTAGTGTTCGTCGTCATCAATATAGGATAATTTAAATTCACATGCTCTGTAATTAGTTGATAAAATTTTCTGATTTTGATAAAACTCATATCTAGAGTTTTCTATTTATTTCTTTACTACGACCCACTGAAAAGGGTTCATGTACCCATTGTGGCTCTCGTTACAATAAGTTTGGAGACGCCTGATGTAGAGCAACCGCTGTGGAAACAATGGAAACACGGATCCCGCTCGATCTCCGGAGTTAGCGTTGTTAGGCTCGGATTGAATTTGGCCGGATTATCCTCCAATTCGTCCCAAGTGCTGTCACCCCGGTAAGCAAATGGCAGGTTGTAATCACGGAATGACCTTGGTGACCGAAACAAGTTAAATTGAAGTATTACTTGAAATGCAAGTGGAGTACTTAAAGTGTGGGCGGTATTTTGTCCGTCGGATGAGGAGTTTATCTGTTGACCCCCTCGGCGCCTCTTAAAGTATGGATTAATGTCGACGCCGGGTTTCCCTCCACTCCTCCTCCTACTCGCTAACCTTAATCACCTACAGATGACCTCAGAGGGGCTATTCTGTATGGCCACGGACTCTCTGAGTGTCGAAAGTGACGAAATTTGGACGTCACAGTGACGAAAATTTCAAATAGGACCATTTAAAAGTTGAGATTTGTTGGGGGCTTTGATGTCACATCCACGGATTTTCCGAGGTTCGACCGCGTCGAGTCTTTATTGAATAAGGCCTCAGTTATCGGTCTCTTCACCCGATAATTCAACCAACAAAAAAATCGACTGGGGGACGTGTCCGCTGACGAAATATGCGTTGTTGTTTTGTGCGGGTCATTCATTTATTGGAGTCTTTCTGAGTGAGGCCCCGCATCTTCCCGTCTCCGCATTGATTAATATTTCCCTCCCCTCTCCTTTTCTGTCTCTCTCTCTCTCTTTCCGTCTAGTGAGTCGTTGTCCCACCCCTTATATCCTCTCCACGCCCAGAAATTCCTTTGACCCTATCCATCGGCGTGAAAAGCTACGGCGACAAGGAGGGAAGGGGTAGGGTTTGAGTACGGGTGTGGGGGGGAAGAGGTTGGTGGGCGCGGTAGCCTCCACCCCCAATCCTTCACCCACCCTCTGTGAGCACCGCCACCGCCGCCGCCTCCTTCCTTCGCCTGCTCGTGATGAGTTCCACGTGGAGGACCGCCACCCGGGTCGAGGCCATCCGCACACTACTACTCCTCCCGAGTGTGGTGAGGCGGGTGAGGCTAAATGGACTACTAGGACTTTCCATCGAGTGTGAGTAGCAGGCGGGGCCTCGGACGACTACTAAGTGCCGCAGAGTTGTGAGTTTGCTCCAGTTAGGCCACGTCTCGAGTACGCCGTGAGCCCAGCGCCCAAAGAAAACACGAATACACGAACAGAGTACAAAGAGAAGCCGCGCCTTTTGTTAAAAAATGCTACAGAACAGAAAGTTGAGTGCATCATAGACTTTTGAGGGCGTCAATCTTGGTGGGTGGAGTGGGAGCTCGCACAAAATCCAAGAAAACGCACGGAAATATACTCTCTGTCACACTTCTAACACAACATCATTACTAACACTTCACACCGGTCGATTTGTCCGGCATTATTTTATTTTATTCTCTGTATTAAGTAGCATCTCGTAGCATTCATAAATTAACAGTATTAGTAATATTAACCACTAGATGTGTCTATAACATTGTTTTGCATGTTTGCATGTTCATTTAAGTATCACTCTCCCAGTTTCCGGTTGGACTGCGCACTGTTCTCTTGACTGCTTTTTGGCCTGCGCCTAGCGGCAGGGGGAGCGTGCGAGGTTCTGACTTGTGCTGGGACGAGTGCTGCATGCCTGGTGTGGAATCACCCCGTGCCACACACCCTAGTGTGGGTTGCACGGTACTTCGTAGATGTAGATGTCTGTGGCGGCACATCTTTTTGTAGTTTTGTAATTTGATGATTAATTATCTTTGTATTTTCAATATTAATTGTTTTGTTACATCTTTCTGACTTTGCAAATTGATGATTAATTGTTTTGTAATTTATTTAAATTGTATCAGGGCGAAAGGCATAGGAATGAGTAAGAAGGAGCCTCTTGACAACCAACGGGGATTGTTGGGTTGTTTACAAATGATAAATGGACCATCATGTTAAAAGCAACAAGCGTTTTCTTTTGTGTGTGCAATTCCCGACACCACATCTCTATGAAAGAAATTATATCAAAAATGCATCTCCAATATATGGGGGAGGATTTGTAGGCGTAGAGGATGACGTCAAATACATGTAAATCTTCATAATTTCATACCTATCCTGGGAAAAATACATTCGAAATATCGATGGACCTACATTAGACTAGAGAAGAATTGAAAATGAGATCAATGAAGAGTCCTAGGATGAACAGTTATAAGAGAGATGCTAATTCGGTGTTGCTGGGCCTCATCTCGAATTCGATGCAAACGCTTTGGTCTCAAGTAGTGATGGGCAAAGTCGGTCTTTTGAGAGATTTCGGTCGCGTCGGTCACTCCCACTTGTGATTCGATCTTCGATCGTCGATCAGAGAGACCGATTTTCCAGCTAGTGAGCATTCCAAGTTGCCTACGATCAATGATCTCTCAGGAAAATCGTGATAGATAAAAAATCTGGTCGTTCGTGAGTTTCATACTGTAAGCATGACCGAGGTGTACAGCTTTGCTCTTGATAGCACAGAGCAGGCACAGAGTTTCAGTGCAGCTACCTCGTTCAGTGCCGGTTTCCGTGGAGTTGTGGGTAATTCTTTGAAAACAATTGAAGGCACAATTGTGCAATCGTGCGAAGGTTTGTTTTGTTTTTACACAATGCTCTTGGTTTGTGATTTTAAGTATAGTTATACGAAGAATATTAGGAATATCCCACTTGATTACAAAACTATTGAAGAGTGACATTTTATGGACCACAAATTATTAACAACTCACTATAGAAACCAATGATTAATAGTAATTTAGTAGCGAAATTTTATTTTGGTATGTAGTTCGAAGCGATCAACGTTTTCTTTTGGCTGTAAGAATTTAAAGCAAATTATCCGACTGTAGCACTAAAATTCAATTTTCAATTACAGTCTGTTTCACTTGTTCACGAGACGTAATATTTGTCGAGAATATTGAAACGATGGTTTATCGTGTATTTAAGTGACAATGCAATTATGGAAATTCAGTGATTACAAATGCTATATGTGCTGTGATGTATTGCGTGTGTTCTTGTGGTGATATTTTTATATTTAAAGGTTATTTGTGTTAAGTAGACTTACGCTCCTAATGGATGTGTTATGACAGGAAATACACCGTGGAGGTTATAAAAGTTTCTGTGCTTCTGAAATGGCAGAATATTGCGTTGTGTTTCTGGACGTGAGTTACACGAAGAAAGTGTATGTTCAACTTATGCTAAAGTTATAGTTTATGTCGTAAATTTACCAAGAGTTAGTGCTTCAAAAACGGCCTATATAGTGAAGTTAATGGTGGGTTTTTGTTTGTTTACGTCGTAGATTTTTAAGTTACAGTGCCCCCTGAAATAATCTCATAGTTTGCTGCTGTGTTTGTCTAAGAGTGAATTGCATGTAAAAAAGCGAACGTTCAAATTTGGTAAAGGTTTGTTTACATAGTACTATATATCTATAATTTAGTTACTGTGCTTCTGAAATACTGTCTCGTGATCGTCGAGTGCTTACAATATTAATAAATGCCAAAATCGAAGATTTGTTCATAGGTTAACGTAATATTCGTCGTTTATTGTTTACATCGTAAATATAAAGCATAAATTCAGAGTATTAGTGCAAATACAGGAGTCCAAGATATTCGCTGTGTATATATATATATCTGTGATTCTAATAATAACAATCAGTCCTACGATGATTGCTTTTTTGTGAAGTTGCTTCTGTCGTGATGTTGTTTTCTTCTCGTGAAGCACTTCTTGTGCCAAAGTGAACTGAATAGGACTTCACGTTTGCTATTCTCAATATTTGTTGAAATATATGAATTTTTTTCAGCCACTTGAGTGATTTATATCTAATGTAAAACGCTCCTTACAAAACATGCTTCGTTTGTTGCCATCGATTAAAATCGTTGGGGTTTCATCATGCACTTCGTCACTTAGATAACTAATCAAACTAGTCAATTATATTGATGTTCAGTAAATATGTTTTTCGCAATGCCACATAGATTCTAAATGTTTAAAAAGCATATTATTAAATGATGGTTTGTATATGTACCTGCGTACCTTTCAATAAAATGTATATTCAGTAAAAATGCACTTTGTTATAGTATTGAATCTTTAGTGCTATATTAATTCCCCCTCACAAAATGCTTTTGCCCGTACATTGGAGATGTTAATTGGTTACGAAAACGATTTGATTATTATAGTTATGTCTTACAGGGTATTCAACAGTTATACATATCCAATTCTTATCAGTAAGTGTTAACATATATTGCTTCTAAGCTACCTATAAGAAATGCCTAATACACACAAAATATTTGTTATTATGATGTGTATGAGTAGGGATTTAAAAACGGATTGCAGGATGTGATGAATCTTCTTAAATTGTTTGGCACTGACAGTGCTAATTTTAAACCCACTACATTCGTTCTTCCTCTAGATGATGTTGCTGCTATCATTAAGAAGCACCAATGCAATGCAATAAAATATGTAAGCGTCAGTGAGTTTCTCTGCTATCTGATTGCTACTCTAGTTGCCATTTACTAGACTATATCATGTAACAGGTAGGGAATACTATATCTAGGCAAAATTATAACTAGTTTACTCTGTAGATTTTATGAAATGCATGGAACAATCAGGTTATAAGAATGTTTACTAAATATCTGACCTCAATATATATGTTTATTATCTTTGCAAGGAATAGCCTCTGATCAATTATTAATTTACACAATGGTTTAGTGCTTATCAATGGTTATAGCCATCAATAACTTCAGACCAATATCCACTGTGCCAGTTCTCTCTATATTATAGAACTGTAATCAGAAAACAGTAGTGTTTACATATCATATGAGTGATAACAGTTGTATGTCATACCTAGTTTTGATTCAAAGAAGAAAAATCAGCTGTGCATACTGTGACAAATGTTTATTTCCCCCATGCAATCATTGAATTTGCTAGAACAATATACATACCATCTTGGATTATTAAGAGTAAAGATTCTGAGTGTATTTCATGTTGATTTTTGCTTGATATACTTACTGGATACTTATGGGAACTAAAGCTAATATCTTTTTATTAATTTTCTTTTGACATTTTGAAAATATCTTTTCCTTCATGCTACCGTAATGGACTTTATGAAAGGATTATTCTCTGTGGGTTTGGCAATGTTTAAATAATAGATTAGAGTTGAGTAGTGGAACAGGATTGTGATTGTGGAGTGAATAGCGTAAGAGGAAGATGGAAAAAATTGTGGGTTCATGATGTGGTGGAAGAGACATTAAAGGAGGAAGATTAGGAGTCTTAAGAATAGGAGAGAGTGTGAATGAAGTAATGTATGAATGCAATGGAGGCAAAGGATATATGCCAATGTAGGGTATTATGGAGTAAATTATTAGAAGAGAGCCAGTTTCCAAATCCAAACAGACATCACTAACAGCAGAGAGAAAACAATATCATGTGATAAGTTGTGTGCCTCAAGTTATCCAGGTACTCAATTACTTAGCAGTCAACTTAAGTGTACAGATGTCGTTCCTGTGTTACTTAAAGTCAACTTGATCAGAATAAAATTATTTTTTATGCTCTCATTTAAATTAAATATCTGTCATAATTTAAGTCAAGTATGCACTCATAGTTTTGGTAACACTCTTTTATAAATTGAAGAAGTTAATGGAGAAGAGGGTCATGGATGGATAATAAAGCAATGGTAGGTAATCAATGATTTTTCACTTATAACAAAATTTTAGAGCAAAATGGATTTGGTCTATAATGCTTCATGCTTAATGAATGCTGTTACATATTATTAATATAATTTATTTCACTGATATGAGGAACCTAAGAAGCTTTCTCGGGTTTCCAACCGGGTGATGGTCTCCATGTAGGCCGACGTTTCGATGTCTGACTCAGTCATTGTCATCAGGGGTGATGAAAACTAAGGGTTGAGCAACCATTCATAGATCCATTTATTTTTAATAATCAATAAGTGAAATAAATGTTGGTGTAGGTTTTTTACAATTACTACTTGGCTTATTTTGAATATGTACCTTGAAACCCCAATATGATTAAGTCTTAAGTCGACTCCTATTGTCATGATCTTTGGTAAATTTATGAATATTAATCAACTGTTATCAAAGGACATGCTATGATGTATTGTTTACCTGTAGTAGAAATTAACAAGGGTAATTATAGCTGTTAGGCTCACACATGCCAGATTGGACGAAGAGCAGGAACGAAGTGAACATAGTCCACTCAGCATCTGTGGATATTTTTCCTCATGGTAAGTGGCTTACCAGCTCACTCCAGAGTATAGATTGAGAATGGTCATTGAGTAGAAACCATTAGTCAAATAGCAAAAAACAAATAGTGGAATGAAGTTGTAACTGGGGCAGAATTTTAGTGGAACGAGGTGTCCTACTCAAGATATTAAATGTCTTGTATCAGCAATATTCAAGAATTATGGGGGATATGTAATGCCTCAAGTCCTGATATAGGATGCAAACAAAAGGTTGGTTTGGAAGGTTTTATAAAGGGTTGTGGCCTTCGGTGGATCTAAACCATTGGCTAATGTTGAGAGGGTGAGATTAGACTAAAGTTATATGAGGAGTGGCTCTCAAGAAGGATAATGAAAGTAAGATAGAAGAGAAGTTAAGAGATACTTGACTAGGCATTGAAGTTACATATCACAGTGAAGGAAATTTAGGAGTCCACTTTATGTCAGATAGTAGGTAATTAGAGGAAATGAGGTACTGAAAGGCACTTTTGAAGGGAAAGGTTTGCTTCGTTGGGAGAGGTAGGAAAAATATAGGCAATTGAAATGAATGGATGTGATGCGCAGAACTAAATTGAAACATTTTAAGGAAAGAAATTTTTGAAGCAGGAAGGGTGGAGTGGTAACTGACCACTGAAATATATATGTCTGTTAAGCTATCTGTATACCATTATAATGGTGGTAAAATGTCATGGTCAGGCAAATATAAGAATTAAAGTGAATGTGGAATGATAACTGCATGTGGAATGAATAGACGTTGATAACAGTCCAATGCTATAATTGCATTACTCCACCAATGTTTAAGATAGGTATCAGTTTTTAAACTAAAATAAGATTTTCTTTGCCACTATAGGTTTCTGATTATCCTCATGAATGTTCTGCTAACTTCCTGCAGGTTCCTTCTAAATTTTCCTGCTAAATATTTACCAGGGATTTTGGATGTGCAATGAGTAATTAGTACTATCAGAAATTTTAATTTGTCCTTTCCAAGGAATTAAATTTTAAATGAATATGGTCTAAGCTCCTGTGTACAAGCCATGTTCGAATACACACTTTGATGGATGATACGATGATTACAAATTTCCAGCACTATTTTACAGTATATGATGCTCTATTGCACGCAGAAATACAGTCTTTATTTATTTAATTGCTCACATACAGCATTTATGCCAATTTAAAGTGACACAGTATCGGTGGTATAAAGTCATATATTGCCTTACTAAACATGTTAGTACATTTTGATTGAAATAACTCCTTGCCCATTTCAATGGGATGCCTAAGGCTGATGTAATGGCCCACTCATGTAATTCATTTTTTACTTACAACCAATTACAGTATTACGATATTTACATTGTACCGTTTATTGAAGCTGCACTCAGTGCAAATGCAAATGAAATTCCGGAAACTCATACTGATATTTACTGATCAAGCCTATGTACATTTTTTTAACTTACTATTCACTACAAAAGTATAATGATGAAAGTATGAATCAAATTACCTGTGGGTAATCATAATTTGCAGTTATCATGTCTCGAACGGTGTTTGGATCTAACCTATATCAACTGGAATCACGCTATTATTCCCTGAATCAAGTTCTTCAAATACCATTCCTCTAAATGAAAAGGAGACTTATTGGCACATACGAAATTTTATTCTCCGAAAAAAAGGATTCGCTGATGAGATTGCAGTTAAAAATATGTGAAAGAACACCAAAAGCAAACTGCATTCCAAAAACAAACAATGCTGGATGAATTCACCGGTGATTTTAACACGACGGTACTTCGGAAGACATATGGGAAGAAAATTCAGACGAAGGGAAAGCCAACGGACATCCAATGAAGCACTGGAAACATTCTTGATTGACAGCAACACCATCAAAGTCTAGAAAAAGTGATTGAAGAGAGAGGAGCGGAGTTGAATTTTTAAAATGCATTGGCAATATGAATCACAGTTGTTTATATAAACGGCCGGTATATATATAATACAGCGGCATGGGTATCAGGTTTGATTTCTAAGCGATCACGTCATAGACTCAGATATTTAATTATCACACAATTTAAGACTCGTCGCGGCAAAGGAAAACAATTCATAGGGATATAGTATTGTACTATACTACTTACAAGTGACGATTAACCTATTGCACGTATAAATAACGGCACTACATAGCCAACGCAGTAACAACTAATGCATTGCTTGGCGAATTAACAAACGGATAAGTACCTGGATCATGTTTAATTTCCATTGCATTCCTTTTGAATCTTAAACCAGCTGTCTCTTTGCCGACAGTGTAACGGATTCGGTCTTCATTTTTAATGATGTTATTATTCTACTAAAAAGCGAGCCAGCAAAACTGGTAAAACTCTCCCATATTTATGTCGTGATGTAAATTGTTGACTGTTATTACGCTGCGTCTTTGTTAGCGCAACCGAGCGGAGCATCGAATAACTGCCTACATCTCACGAAAGAGCGAGTAACTCTGGAATCTCTCGTTATAAAACTCACTCAAGATTTTTTTGGTCGGTCTCAAGTCTCGTGATCGATATTTGATGTCATACAATCATTCCTGTCGCGATCGGTGAAGATGAACGCCTCGGTCATTGGAGAGAAGTCGTTCATCGATCTTTCTTTTAAGAGAACTTGCTCTCGGAATTCGATCTCTCACGACCGACCCATCACTAGTCTCAAGATAAAAGTTTCATGTGGGGACTAAGAAAAACACGGAGGCAGGTTGCGCATGTTTTTAAATCCTCCACGAGCGAACGTGTTTCATAGATACTGCAAGGACTAGGTTTGGGACCGCTTGGTGATTGGAAGCTTGAGTCAAAGTTTTCACTATAAACATTCACGGGTTATCTGTTCCTTGGAGATATTATTTTACCTCCAAACCACATCTGTGGAACGGGTAAAAGCGACAAAAGGAGAGATGCGCAATGTCAAAGAGATGGATGCAAGTATTCTTCTAATCTTCTCATGCAACATAAATGACAGCCACAATGCGAGATAGTATTCCATAAAAACTCACAGCACTCTTCTTCCCTTCCCCAATTCATTTGGCGTATTCAAATACTCTTTTCATCGCGGCAGTTCGGCGGCTCGCAGAGTATGGGCATCAACTTCTCCTATAAACAAGCGCCTTAATTTACTTTCCACCGCGCAGTGGCCTATATTCCAAATCTGATTGCGCAAAAGTGACTGCGAAGTGAATTGGGTTAATAAACTTGATTTACTCACCTCTGAGTGAATGTTTGAACACTCAATAATGGCTATTAATTTATGTTTATAATTTTCTAAAAATGTAATAATTTTATTTCCCTGAATGTGTCTGAGCCTGTAACCAATAATGAAATTTTGATTCCATGCAGCAATTGAATTTTGATGACTGGCAAATATCGTGGCGCAGAATCTACCACTCCATTTTCAGCATATAGTTCAATCGAGCCATTTGAATGGCTGATATGTTTGCTACCCGGACTTCTGTTAGTTCAGGTCTCATTTAGCTTTCGTTTAATATTTTCTTTTTTTAATATTAGATTAGTAAACCTTTCTTATAATTCCTGGGTTAGGAGAATCAAGTAAATGATCGTAGTAGAACGTCTTCTCAGGATCAGTTCCGTCAAACTTGCTATAACAACCGATTCGTTTTATTGGACATTCGATTGGTACATAGAGTGAAAACATGTTAAAATTGCCTAATCCAACACTCCGCCTCTATTTTAACAATTTTATGAGGAAAACCTGAATGCTACTCGACTACAAGTTAAAAAGGAAATTATTGATGATTTTCCCTGAACAAATATTATTGAAAAAGCATTAATAAACAAATAAATTGGATTTTAACTATATGAAACAAAATATTCAAGATATAATATTACTCGATTACAAATACTAGAAATAACATTAAGTTTGTTTGAACACACACAAACAAGCACGTAGTTTCATGAACTGGTCCCCAACTAAACTTTTAGTGAGAATATCTGCCTTTTGATCGGTAGATGGCACCTATTTAACGAGAATAATTTTCTTAAAAAATAAGTCTCTGACAAAATGATATTTGATGTTGACATGTTTCAAACGCTCATGCTCCCACTTGCTAAGGCAGTAAAGTTTCACTCTTGGTATTTTTTCAATAAAAATACAAGGAATATTTCTAGGCAAGGGAGTCATGTGTAGCGAGCAATGCCTGCAATATCAGTTCTAACATTTTCATCAACAACATTATCTCGCAGGCAAAGCCAAACGTAGTCAAATGCTGGATGAACACTCATCAACGACGCATTAAGGTTTTTGCTTCATTAATCAAATTCTCGCCGATATCTCTCGGCTGGGTGAGGCCATAGTAATAGGGCAGTGAGCCACAACTGGAGGAGGAAAGTGAACCCCTTTTTCGGGGCAAGAAAGCTTTCCTTTATATGGCAGCCGAAGTAGGTATACCTATGGCGACAGTCCAATGCTTTCCCCCTCGCCTGCGGATCTTATCGCGCCTTTATATCCTCCTCTTTTCATACATTTCGCCTCCTTTCTTCGTCTCACTTCCCCCTAGGCTCCCCTCACCGCTATGGAAACTCCCCCTCCATCCCTTATCCCCACACCTCCCCCATCCGCCCCAGGTGCGATAGCAGTGAGCCATAGAAGGCTAACCTTACTTCACACTCTCCCTTCCCCTTCTGTTCCAGTAAAACAAAAAGGGAGGTTCCTCCAACACTCCCTATAAGCCCCTGCCTTCTCCCCTCGGGTAAACGTCCGAGGCTCCACCGCGGCTTCCACCATCCTTTCCCCTCCCCTGAGCCATATCCCTCATCTCGCTCCTTTACTGAACTCCTCTAAGAAATCCCTTCTTCCCTTCGTCCTCTTTCGGGTGCGATGGCATGTCGTTATGAGGGCCTCGTGACGTGATCACCCCTCCTCCTCTTCCTTCCTCTCTTTCTCATTCCCTCCTCCCTTCCACACCTCGCTTCGTCGTGACCGCCCCTCCTCCCGTTCTCCGTCCAAACCCTCGAAAAGAGAAAAAAAGGAAGAAAAAAAATGATCCCTCCCTCCCTCCCTTGTGAATCGGCTCGAATCTCGATGTGTCGGAGAGGGTGGGCCAAGTGAGGAAGGCGATGAGGCGGGGTGAGGAGGCAGGGGCGTGTAAGACGGGGGGAGGGTTGATAGGGGATGGTGGGAGGGTTGAAGGGGGACACTCCGTCCCTTTTATCCTTTTGGTCTCCTGTTCTGCCCACAACTCCTTTACCCGCGCGAGTGTGCCCACATCTCCCTCCTCGCTTTATGAATTTCCGCGGCCGTCGTCGTGGTGGTGTTGACGCCTCGCCGGTCCCTGGTCACCTAGGGCGTGATGTACGCTCTCTTGACGCGGGTCGGCCGCCTCCCTCGACCGCGATACCACGGCGTATACTCCCGGACCCTCACTCTCTCCCTCTTGACTCTCTCCTCTACAACCGTTCGCCCGTTTCCGCTCTTGCGCAAACCCCTTTGTTTACTCCCCTCACGCACTCCATATCTTTGTCGAGCGATTTCGCCTGCTCCCAATTTTCATCCAATCTCCTGCTATTTTCTCGCACTAACAAAAGTCAGACGCGCCAACTCTTCTCCCTTATAGTATTTTTCATCAATCCTCCCGATTGTGCAGACCGATCTCCCGATTTTGAGGGTAGTTTCAGTAATTTCGCATTAATAATAATAATTCCTATATTGGAATGCGAATGAATTCCTATATTGGAATTGAATATGTTATTTTGTAATTCCGCGCCTTTTCTCTATGCATCGATATATGACCGAGGCTGATCTATAATAGTTCCAATGCGGAGGGCAGTACCGCTCAGGTCGTGGTCTTTGTTCTTATCGATGGCTCTAAGTTCTTTTTCTGTGATTGTGGAGGTGTTGTTTTTCAAGTGTTCACGTACAAATGCTGATCATGTACTGTAAAGCGTAACATAGTTGTTCTTTGATTAATGCCCCAACTATTTCTTTGCGAAAATGTCGAAAAAATATGATGCAGTGTTTAAAAGCGTTTATAAAGAAGAGTATCCATGTTGGCGGGAATCCCAAATTCGCGTTTTGTACTTTGTGTAAGTGTGATTTTTCGGTGGCACGCGGCGGGAAGCGCGACATCGTCAAACACGTACAAACCAAGAAACACAAAGAAAATGTTCAGTGCGTTGCACGGAACCAGAATCTTAACTTTTCGTGTGAAAGTCAAGACGTGAATCATGTGACGAATTCAAAGGTTTTCTAATAATTGTCTGTCTTCCCCGAAGAAGTTTACAACGGGCTATTTTATATCAATGCGTCACATTCTTACCACCGAACAAATTCTTTAGCATTAACTACCCGACGAATATTTAAGATTACGGCTTTTATTTTAATGGCATACATTTTTTTGCAATTTTCTGGTGGCTCAATTCAGGTCTTATGACCTTGGAGACCACCTAAAGCTCCTGTTATTTTGCTTGTAAACAATTTGTACCAATTACGTGGGAGTAAATAAAATATTATGCAATATCAAAACGTACATTGCCTGGGGTAACTACGTGAAATTTCTGCATGATGGAAAAGGAACAAACTTAGCGAATTTCACTGTAAGTTTTTCTGAAACTTTGTAATTTGCTCCCGAAGATGACGTAAACTGTTAAAACTGGGTCTTGAAATAAATACTTTATTCTTTCATCCACTCTCTAGTGAATATTTCAACCCCATATCTTGATTGAAAGTTATTTAAAAAGCAAAAAAAGAAACCGCTGTTCTAATTCCAATGCTTTTCTTATGGGAATAAATAACAGGGGCCCATTTTGGGGCCTCTGGGGCCCTTAGCCTTTTTTATATAGCTTATAGCACCTTCTAGTGTAGATGCTAGAATCCTGCAAAATTTCAGCTCCATCGCTTGAGTAGTTATTGAGGAGATGCGTAACGAGCATACAGACAGAAACCACTCCATTTTTTACATATTAGTAGGTATTCCTTGTAAGGTATCTACACATTTACGGGTAACGTTATTACGTTAACGGTATTACAAAACCTATAGTTTTAAAACGTAAGTTCTGAGACCAAGGAACGCTTTTGCCAATCATGTTTTTGATGGATATCTATTTTATCTTTGAAATATTGCGCTTGCTTGTCGTGTTTGTGGAGACTGCGTAGATCTAGGGTTGAATTAAACGATTTATTTTGTTGACTGTTTGGGGCCTCTGGGGATTCGCTGGTCCTCCTGCCAGCTTCATCAGGTTAAATGAACTGATTCTTCAGTCTCGCTCGTCTTTATATATATGAGTGAGGACTCCCATTGTTGCCGGAATTTTTAAATTTGAAAAATTCGTTTAAGCTTTCTACTCAACGTGTAACCGTCTTCTCGGTTGACGTTCTCCGGTCTCTTCGAAATAAATAATTTTAAAAATTCCGGCAGCAATGGGAGTCCTCACTCATATATATAAAGACGAGCGAGACTAAAGAATCAATTCAGTTAACCTAATGAAGCTGGCAGGAGGACCAGCGAAATATTGTTTTTTTTGCAATTTTAAACATCGCGGAATGAATCCCGAAAAAGAAACAGTCAACACTACATCCGCGGAAGCCTTATATAGGCATTACCTTACCAATAAAGATTACCTAAAATATTTAAGGAATTTTTCTCAATAAAATATTGTCTTCGTCATAAGTTCGTTCGACCACTCGACCACAGTTCGACCACTTGAAATGCGTTCTGGGGTCGGTTCGTTATTCCGTATTCAACGCTGACTACGAGCGCGTCCAATTTCGGCAGGCAACGAAAAAGTCACGACAGATTCAATTTTTTTCAAGAAAGATTTAGCCTTGTTCTAATCAAGACATTTAATTGCTGCGTATGTAATGATTATATAAGGTATGACGGCCATTACAAACCCTGTTGACAATGATTGCCACTTTAGTTGTCACTTGAAAAAATTATCTTTCCCTCTGGTCTTATTTACTGCTTGGATAATTTTTGGAAAAATAATGCTAGTCTTTAATTAATTTTACTTTTTCAATCACTCAGTTGACCTAAGCGCTTTATATGAGAATGTTATCGTGTGGTTTAATACGCTGGTCATATACAGAAGATAACAAGGGACTTCCTCATTCCTCTTGTTTTGGTTCGTTAAAAAAGGCATGCACGGCTATTGACTCCTACAGAGCATGTGGATGTCCGATACCAGAAAACCGTAGAAAGTGTTTTCAACTTGTGAAAGAAAGAGGGGATTATTTTTGGTAATAAAAAAGTTTTTGAATTATCTATCTCTTCTGCTGAAAATCAAGGGAAGCTCGTCACAGAATCAAGCTCCTAATCCCCGTAATGTGAAATTATATTCCTTTTTTTTAATTATCCTGGAATTATCCTTTAATCAAGAATGCAGTTAAGGTAGTTTGTGTGAATCAAGAACTCAAGAATCATCCAGAATTTTATGAATTTCACCTCATTTTAAAGAAAGACATCTCATCTTTCCAATGATATCAAAACATTAACCCCCTTGCCGAACTATTTTTTGAGTAATTTGCCTGAAAATATAAGCTGTTTTTCATGGGATAGATTACGGCTGTGCGCTTCAGAGGGAGAATATTAAAAAAATTAGGAACCTCTAGCACCTATATTTCGTCAACAAACTGAGAGTGTGTGGTTTGTATGTTTTCTCCACTATTTATAAAAATTAATCTATTACTCACCGCAGTAATTATTACAGAATCGCAAAAAAACCTGCCGTTTTGAAGGCTTTTTAGCCCTACGGTGATATAATTGAGTCAAGTTAGATACTTATGTGGTTATATTTATTTAGTTACTGAGAATTGTTGTCATATATAACTCTATTTTTGCGCCATTAATATTACAATATTTACTTTACACTTCTTAAGGCCTGGTTACACGGTACATGAGAATGTACAGGTTTCTGTACATTTTTCTGAATGGTTTCATGTACAGATTCTTGTACATTCTTATGGACAAGATCAATGAATAGGTGGCTACACGGTACATTTTTTCGGACAGATTTTCGTACATTTTTAGATGCGCACTATGCGTTTTCGTTTGTTTTTCCTCATTTTAAACCGTAGACGCGATATTTAAACCAATTTTTTTGCCATGGATACGACACATTTACTTGTCAATTGGCTTGTGAAAATGCGAATGTGTCATTTGCGTCGTCTGCCACCAGGCGTCTCTGTAATAAGGTCAACTTGTACGATTGCAAGAACCTTTACGATTGTCTGAACGAAATTAGAACCGGTTCTATTTTCTGTTCAGACATTCATACAATCGTACATTTTCGTGTGGTTACACGGTGAATTTTCGCGTTCATTCTGACATTCAGACATTCACACATCTTCTTGTACATTCTAATGTACCGTGTAACCAGGCCTTTACAGACGCTGAAATGAAAAAATAAAATTCGAATATGGTCTCCATTATGACTAGTAACTACCTTAACTGGCTCGCTTGATCTACCTTAAGGTGGTTCCACCGTAAAATGACTTAAATTTCATTATATTCATATTCTGTCTACTTGTAGAAAAGGTTGTCCTCTATGTGATATGAACGACAAAATAATACCTTTCCACGCTATTTTATTCTGTAATTGAACTTGAAATTATATGGTGTTCAATGGGGGAATGAGAGAAACACGGGGAAAAATAGTATTTTTCCATAAAATACAAATGCCATTTTCGTGGAAAACTGTCTCTAAGAAGTAAATAATTCAGAGAAATTGAATAAAAATAAAATACAGGTATCTTACCACCTTATTTTTATAGTTATTGGAGAATTAATGCCGTAATTGAAGTCAAAATGCGGTAATTCGTAGGAAATGGCGTTGCAGTCGGCTCCTATGGCTGGAAAGAAGTGCTCATTTAAAATACATTCGTGGAATAATCTGCATATTTTGTACTTTACTTTTGGGTTTCTACAGGTAACGCATTGCATCAGCGAAAGCAGGATATTTTGGACAAAATATAAAAAATGTGGAATTTAGTATTTGTTTTGACTCACACAGTCGCGGCGGAACCTCCTTAACTGGCTGTCACGTTTATTTCATCTACTGATAATCTTACCCCTTACTTTATATTTTCCCGCGCAGTATATTTTGTGCGTAGGCCTCCCGTCACCCTTTCTTAGAAGACTCGCTAATCGGCAAAATGTATCTGACCCACTCTTGGAGGGAACAATGCCACCGACTGTTGTCTCTTCGGAGAAACCTCAGGCTCTTGGGCAGGCTTGGCTCTTTCCCCTTTTTGCATCTGTCTTCACGAGGCCCACTTCACATCGGCCGCGCTTTCAAGAAACCTCTGTTGCCATTTCAGTGACAGTGAATCGCACATTAGGACACGAAATCATTCAAGAATAATTCGCTGTTGTCGCATTATTTTTCTGGACCGTGAAGATCCAACGGAATCATTTCACTGATTTGTTTTCACTTATTTTGGAAAAATCGTAAAATATAACTTTTTTCTTAAATAAAGACTCACAAGTAAACTTTACAGTGGCAGGCTTCACTTCGTAGAAGTTTATTATGTTATTAATCATGATAAATGTTTAGTACATTTCTACAAAAGCTTTATTGTACGACGCGTTTCACCGATTTGTGGCATCGTCAGGTACTGACTTCGTCAGAATCTTTCGTAGGAAACTTTCGTCAGAAACTTTCTCTTCCTGAATCGGTGAAACGCGTCGTACAATAAGAAAATTTGTAGAAAAGTACTAAGTATTTTCATTGATCATGATTACTAAAGACTTAAAAGTTTACAGCTTTGCATATTTTACTGAAATAATGGTAAATATTGTAAAACTTTCTCTTCAAACTTGTTCTCAGACTTGCTGCGATTCAAAAACAGATTGCTAACTAAAGAAGCATAACTGGTTTCAATGGAGCTAGATTTTTTTATCCGTTCTGCTATGTGAGAATGTGTTACCTTAAAGTAATATCTTCAGCTTTTTATTTTATTACTAGTCCTTCAAGTCCAATGATTTTATCATTCCTGCTCCCGAACTGTACCATTTTATTTTACCCAAGGTGGAGTAGATTGTAGGTATTAATAGAATAAAGTTAGAGTCTATTAATACATTCTTCCCTGTACTGGACTCTCTGGAAAATCTAGGCATTTTATGTAATTTTTCAAACTTCTCCTTCGCCCTTGAACATTAAACCTCATTCTTTCGCTAGTGTTCTAATTACGTAAAAATGACAATTCTCTTCTTCTCCCGACAAGAATTTCGTTCCTAGAAGAGAATTGAAAGTAGCATAAATTTAATTTAATTATGAAAAAATCTTAAATTTCATGAATGAAAAGACAATGGAGTCATTTTTCATGTGACACTCTATAGGGAAACCCTGAGGAACCCTCTGAATTGGTACCTACTCTAAGAACATGTCAGAATTCCCGCTCTTTTCATTTTGAATTGCTTTAACGTGAGATCGATTGTATTTTTCTTTTGCAATCTCTCTGCCCTGAAAGGAATGTGTACTCGCTTCCTCTTGCCTTTGAGAATAATGCATGTGGCCGAATTTCTCGGTCTTAAATCATATCTTTGCTCCGCTCCTTATTTGAGCGTTTTCATCAGTGTAAATATTCCATCCTAGTTCTAGACTCGTCATCCACCGCTCCATCCCTTGTCATACCCTCTTCTTCTATTTCTGGTCTCCTATCCTTTCTTATCCTCCGTCACTCTTCCTTGTCTCAACCTTTCCCATCCGTCTCCTCGCCTTCATCTTTTTTCTGACACTTCCCAACCCACTCACTCTCTCTCTCTCGCGCTCCAAGCCTTTTACACTTTGTGGTTGGTTGGCTCCTCTTCCCTCCTTTTTTGTTGACCACCGGAAGTCTGGAACGTGCGTGAATACCTTGAGAGGTGGTGGGAGGAGGGACGTTTTGGAGGTGGGAGAAGGAGGGCTGTTGCCAAGATTGTGATGTCCGAAGGGACGGCTTAGTCTTTGGTTACCTCAAAGATGAAGGGACCTACTACCGGATCATCTGCTGGAAATTCATGTACGAACAAGGGAATGTCATGCTTAAGCACAGTGGTATGGAAGAATAGGAATCTTGAACTGTATGAAGGGGGGCAAAATAAAGTTGAGTTTTTAAGTGGCCTATTGGAAAAATTTATATTTTGGTGAAGGAAAAGTAGAATACTCTCTGCGGTCGGGGAAAATCATTGGTGGAACTTACTGCATTAATTCATAGGAATAACTATGATGCTGAATATTGAGAATGAATTGAACTCTTCTTCCTATTAAGACACTCAAGCTAGTCAGAGTGCTTGAATGGCGTGCCTAACGGCACACGATCTTTCGATATGTCCTTTCGAACATAAGAGCGACTTTTCGATCTTAAGTCACTTCATACGATTGGCATTATCATTTCCGTCACCACTATTAAGTTTTATTGTTTCATATCTGTGAACTGCTACATAGACTCTCATTCCCCTAATGATTAATCTGACTCAAATAAAAAAATGAAGGACGAAAGAATTGGTATATAAAAATATTTTAAAGCTCTGTAAAGTTTGTAAAAATTCACTTGAAGTCAGGGAATTCGAATTGAAGGACCCAATTACACTCGGACATAGCCTGATCATCACAGTTTGCCTATTTCTCATATTTTATTCATCACTGAAAGTCCATTGCTAATGTGAAAAGTGGCTTCTAATTCCTGTAGGAATCGGGGTTGTGCTATGTTGTATGAAAGAAAAAATTCTTAATTTATGTAAATTCCAAATGTGAGGTAAATTTGTAAAATACATAGTGTGGAAATCAGAGGGAATTTCTTGTCAAAGTTTCCACTGCCTCCTCACACAAACTACATTCTCAGAAAGAAAAGCTATATTTTACCGTCGATTTTCTCGGGCTGATATTTCTATTGAATTTTTTATTTCCCTTTCTGCAAAATAAATGGATGATTGGGATAAAGGGGATTTTTTTCTCGGAGAAAAAATGGAATCATTTTTTCCTTGGAAAATGAGGAGATCATTCGAAAATGACTCCTTACATAGACACTGGACGTTTATTTTATAATACTAATATTTCATCGCACAATCGTGACCTCAGCAGATCCCCAGCAAAGGATCCTTATGTAAAATATACGCCGTAATAATAATAATAATATATGCATAAAAAACGGTGTCATTCAATAGCAAAAAGAAATGTCTGGTATCCCAGCACCACATTCCACACACCCTGATGGGCCCATAGGCGTGTCCAAGGCAGGTGCCACTGGTGCCGTGGCACCACCACTAGATCGATATTCTTTTCTAAGTTATTCCCTTTTTCCCGACTCTTGGCGGCTGGACGGCAGAGAGCTAGAGACTCTGTTCACTTTATGTTTCTACTCCTGGCACCACCACTATTCCTGGCACCACCACTTCTGTAGTCCTGGACACGCCTATGCTGATGGCGGCTCGCAGGGTGTAGCTTACTGTTAGATGTACAATGGTGCATGTTCCTTTCTCTGATTTTCATTTAACTCCTAATTATTTCCTTCATCATCGTTAATCATTCAATCATAAGGCTGGCTGACTGCAGCCCTCCATTCTATTCTTCCCGTGCTAACTCATTCATGGCGTTGTCGCTCTTCTGTTTCATACCCCGCTTTAGTTGACTTACCCATTTGTCCCTAGGACTTTCTCATCTTTTATGACCCTCACTAATTCGTTGCGTGTCAAAGTGTTGGCTATCCCATCTGGACCTTATCTACGGATAGTTGTTGGCTATCCATCTGGACCTTATCTACATGATAGTGCTTCGTGTGGTCTTCTCCTCTCCTGTTCTTCCCTGCGTTACCTCGCTTCTGATCTTATCCGTCCATTCGGCATCCCTCTCCATAGCATCAAGTTTTGGAAACCTATGCTCTCTACTGTTTCAGCCTTCCAATGGTCCATGTATCCTAGCCGAATACTGCAACATTCCATGTTTGCCATAAGGTGTTTCCACCATAAAATGACTCAAATGTCATTTCATTCATATCCTGGAAACGTATAGGGAAATGTTTCCTCTATATAATATGAACAACAAAATCCTACCTTTCCACGCTATTTTTCACGCAAATTAAATTTGAAATTACATGGTGCGAAATGGTAACATGGGAGAAACACGTGGAAAAATAGTATTTATCCAAATAATATAAATGCCATTTTCGCATAAAACTGTTAATAAGAAGGGAAAACTCCCGAGAAATTGGATAAAAATAAAATATAAATATCTTACCACCTTATTGTTTCGGTTATTAGGTAATCACTGCGATAGTTGAAGTGGAAATACGGCAATTATAAAGAAATGGCGCTGCTGTCGGCTCCAATGGACGAACAACAGTGTCTATTAAAAATGTATTCGTGGAATAATCTGCATATATTGTAAATTATTTTTGATTTTCAATCGGTAGCGCATGAGACCAGTGAAAATGTGGTTTTTAAATTGAATAAAGGAAAAGGTGGAATTAAGTAGGTACAGTGAAACTCCAATTATCCGAACTCCATCTATCCGGATCGCTTTAAGGGGAAAAATCCTCGAAAATCGGCTTTTTAAAGTCACGGAAATAGGCTATTCGAAACGTGTATTCAGGCACGTAGCCATAAATTTGCTTGCTTAAGTCCAGCTCAGAACATGAGTGCCCCTTGGCGAAAGGCAGTCGCCACACGGGGATAAAATTTCGGGGGGGGGGGGGGGGGGGGGGCTGAAGCCCCTAAAGCCCCTGTATTGTATATTTTATACCGTTGATTTCATTTGACAGTTATTGGTTACAGTACATACGTTTCATTATCGTTCTTATATCAATCCGAAGCGAATATGTTAACAAGTTTCCAAAGAAATTACCTTTTTTTGTGAGTTATCCATTTATGTGGATATTTGATTATCCGGATGAGGTTCGGTCCCAATTTATCCCGATAGTTGGAGTTCTACTGTATTAGTTTTGACCCACGCAGTTGCGGTGGAACCACCTTAAATAGCGTATTGTTGCGCGTTGATTCGTCGCCCCAAGGCAGAGTGCTCACGTGTTTGTCGTCACGGCGAAGCGCGGGTCAGGCCCTTAAACCGAGAGGGAGTTTTGTGGCTCCGTGGATTCCCTCTAGGGCTACCAACTTGGTTCAACTGGAGTTCCAGACAAAGCGATGATTTTGCCTGCATACAAGGGGAACATTTTTTTGGACCCTTTTTTTGGCCCTTCAAAACAGCCGAACGCGTAATTTAAAGATTCAATGACTTGGATATATCGTTGGATTGGAAACTGGGATCAAATCATATAAATAATAATAGCATAGCTAACAATTTAATTCTAGCATTTTGTTTAGTTTTAATATAAAACACATACAAGCACGCTCCGTAAAAAAATTCGGAGAGATGCAATTAATTTAAAGTTGTAAAAATTGAAATCCAGTTTAACGTTATCCAATTTGTAAATTCATAGCTATTATTATATTTTTGATGAAGAATAAATATTTACTAAATGTTGACAAATGGTCTACAAATCGATAAAAGGTAGTGCAAATGTGACTTTTTCTCAAGTTCCGGACAAAGTGCTGTCCGGAATGAGGCAATTCCTCCTTCCTGACAAAGGCATCAAAATCCGGACTCTCCTGAGAAATTCCGGACGGTTGGCAACCCTAATTCCCTCCCGTGTCAAACTCTCCCCTCCACACCCTCTTCATTCCTCCGATTCCTTAGCGCCGTCGCCGTCTTTCACTCATTTCTCCCGCACCCTTCCCCGATCTCTTCCTCGGAGTACGACCCGTCGCCAACCGCGACGGCTGTGGGTGCCGATGGCATTTTCGTCGTTTCGGGCGACCCTCTCTCTCCCCGGCGGCGGCTTGCACGAAGTAGGCGGCCTCAACCCACTGATGAACTCTTAAGGTGGTTCCACCGTATGTCATTTTATTCATATTCTGTCTACTTGTAGAAAAAGTTGTCCTCTATCTGATATGAACAACAAAATAATACCTTCCCACGCTATTTTATTCTACAATTGACCTTGAAATCACATTCAATGGGGGAATGAGAGAAACACGGGGAAAAATAGTATTTTTCCATAAAATACAAATGCCATTTTTAAGGAAAACTATTTATTAGAAGGAAACAATCCAGAGAAATTGAATAAAAATAAAATATAGGCATCTTACCACCTTATTTTTTTAGCTATTGAAGAATTAAAGCCGTAATTGAAGTCAAAATGCGGTAATTCGTAGGAAATTGCGCTGCAGTCGGCTCCAATGGCTGGAAAAAAGTGCTCATTTCAAATACATTCGTGGAATAATCTGCATATATTGTTCCTTACTTTTGGGTTTCTATAGGTCACGCATTGCATCAGTGAAAGCAGGATTTTTTGGACAAAATATAAAAAATGTGGAATTAAGTATCTGTTTTGATTCACTCAGTCGCGGCGGTACCTCCTTAACAATCGTTCAGGGCTTGAAAATTAGAATTATATTAACAGCAACAATTTTTACTTGAGCCTGTAAAATCAACGAAAGACGCTCAATGATGATGTTTGACAATTTTATGATCATATTTGTTCTATCGAAACTTTGCAGTAATTCATTGTAAATTATTTATAGTAAACATTTAATATTTTAAGACAACCACCGTTCGTGGACAAACACAAGACTTGGTATAAAGGATATATGGTTTCCTTTTTCAATTTTCCTGGCGAATCAATCTAGTGAAAATTTCCCGGTTGTCACACCGGGAAAGACTGTTGAATACTCTCAACGTTTCGATAGCAGACTCAGTCGTCGTCATCAGAATAACTCATTATCCTGATGACGATGGCTGAGTCTGCTATCTAAAAGTTGAGTTTTCGACAGTCTGCTAGGTGTGACACCCGAGAAATTTTCAGTAAATGAATTGGTTTCTAGGCATCATGATGACCATATTGTATATGTTTCATAGTATTATATTTAGGGTCCATGCTACAAAGTTCAGCCTCACAATAAATACATTAGTATATGGTGAAACCATTTATTATTATATATTATAATAAAATCAGAGATAACAGGGTATAACAGGGTTTCAGTGACGTGCCACCATTCTGCGGCGGATTTAACGATAGGCGTACTAGGCGGCTGCCCGGTTCCCATTAATACTGCACTGGCTTTGTAACGCAAGTGTAGGAAGTTCGAATACTACCTCGGAGACAATTTTTTAAATAAGTATCTGAAGTGAGATTTTACCTTGGAGAGAATTTAAGATCTTATACCTGTTTTGCTTGTAAAAAACGTCATTGATGTAATTGAATTTTAACCATAAAATCTTACATGACCGGAAAATGACCGGAAAGCATGGAAGCATGACCGGAAAATGTTTTAATAAATAAGCAATTGAAGCACGCCATAACCAACGCCTACAACTATTGGAAAAATATTCATCTTTTAATCCTGCAGTCAGTACTTCCGTTAAGCTCAGTAAGAAATAACTATTTTAAATGTGTTACGAAAATTCAATCCTTCGGATAAGTAGCTCATTTTAAATTCTACGCCATATACTTGTTCTCTTACTAAGAACGAATCCCATCCTTCATTAGTTTGTCTCTTATACCTGTTGATTTTCCAACGGGCAAAAGACAAATCTTCGGTGTATGTCTGGGAACAAACGGTAGCAGCCTTCCGATTAACATCTACAGTAGCTTCAAAATTGGGAGTTGATAAAATTGCCATTCTCATATGTGTACGACGCGTCAGAGAGGATGAGCTGATGACCTCAGTATTAAAAACGTGGCGAATCTCGTTGCGTGAGCTAAGAGGAATGCAGTCCAGTGTTCCTCTGGACGAGGCGCTGAGGAGACCGACGGATTTGATTACTGCTGCTGTATTTCATAGCTCCCTATTTTGAACTGAATTCTTCTCTCTTGAATGAAGTCTTCGATTCTGTATGTTTTTTAAAACAAAAAATCATCTAAAAATCTAGTGCTTAAAATAAAAATAAAAAGATGAAGTCCCCAACCAATCCAGATTTTTTAAATAATTTCCTTGGCCCTTTTGGTGGCAGATTGTTTTTATTATTCATGGGAGAGGCTGGAAACTGAAGTAAATTACATTCCATTGCATTGCCACTCATACATACCTATTACGCCATTCGCTTTCGAGGTAGGCAAAGCCTTAGAAAATAGCAATTGCTATTTGGACTAGAAAACTGGCTTCTGGCCTTTGATTAACTTCCGCCATAATGTCCTATCCTAGCTTACATCTTTCGCTTATATTGCATTCATGTATTGTTTCATGAATGTTCTCTTATTCCTATGACTCAAAATATTCCGAGCGCTTAAGCAGCTCGGTGCCGGAATGATTTTTATTGTAATTATGTGTAATGTGTGTGTCGAAAGTCAGAAATGCTATTCGTTAACACAACCACTTTAAGGGAAGGATTTGGACTCAAATTTCTGAACAGATTTATGATAGAAATTTCATTTGTATGAGAGGAAATAGTGGATAAATTTCCTCGGAGAGACCATCAAGGTTAAAGGTCTAATCTTAGAAACGAGAGAGTGAATGTAAATTACTACCAGGATGTGAAAGTGCCCCAAGTATGTAATAAGAGATTAGTAGGAAAGATGAAAAAAAAGTGTGGTAGCAAATATGTCAACATACTCCACAGCCGCCGATTACAATGTTGGCTTTGCCTTCTACAGGAAAGAAACGACGTAAGAGTTTCTGTTTTTAACTGGGAAGAATCTTTACAAACTTTGTTCCCCCTTGTTGCTCAAGGTAGAAAATATGAAACTCGAACTTACTCCAAGGACAATTAACTCTATGACAAGACTCTGACGGGCAAGCAGGGTGTTTAGAAACTGTTTCAATCGTATATTCTTTTTACATTATAACCTATCGGCCACTAGGAGATATGAGGAGACTATTCTGGAAGGACGAAGATTGTTAGGAGACTTTGAATCTCGATAAAGGCTGAGCTCTGGGAAGATGAAGAAAACTGAGCTCTAAGGATGGCTGTTACCTCTAACATACTCGCTGCTGTTTTGCAGCCAAACTATTTAAGCATTTCTATTTCTGAGGGAAGTGGTTGAATATTTGTGTGGTGTTTTTTTTTGGAGCAAAATGCTGCCATGTTTAGGAGATGTGCTTTAGATTCAGACGGATAAATTCATTACTTTGTAATTGTGATATGAATCTGCATAGGCGTCCGAGAAACTGTGTGGTTTCATTAAACTCTTCTTAAATGTTTTCCTAACCGTGTTGTCGTCAAATTATTTTCTCTTTGTATCGCCTGACATTTTCCATGTGTCATCGATTCAACGTCATTTGCATTTCACCTTCAACTCAAATTTAGTCTAAAAATATCAAATAAAAAGGACATAAAATCAGTGAATGAAGAAGTAAAAATGTTTAACCAGAAAACCTTGTAGTTACTTACGATGCTACAAGAAACTAGCTTTGTGGTGAAAGACTCTACTAATTTATAGCCTCACTTAAAGTATCAGCAAATAACGGAAAATAACTGCTGAAAAAACTGTGGAAATGATTTGTAATTCTGAGCATTCTTCTTATACAATCAGAAGGTTTGGGTACAAAATGTTCTTGGAAAACGAAATATATAGCTGCACTCATCAGAAATTGGTTGAATTTTTATTTTTAAAGCTATATTTTGAGAGAATGATCATTGACAAAGAAAGATGGAAGTTGGTTGAAAAGCCTCAAAACTGGTTATTATTTTTGACTGGGAATGATTTGAGTGGGTTATTTGCTAATTCACCTAATATAGTTACTTTTCTTCAAATAATGCTCCGTAAAAAGTTACCGGATTCCTGGATATTTTCAATAGTTGCGTTTTTACATGGCAATTCTCCAATCTTGCCGCGGTCGCATCAGTATGCAAACATGCATGTATCTTTTTAAAACTACTTTCTTAATTGTATGGTTCCTTATTAATTTGTAGCCAAAAGATAGGCCATATTTTCATGGAAATGTTTTGCCACTCTCACGGATGAAGGTCGTCAGCCGCCTGGGTTTTTAATATCTAAGGGTTAAATGAATACTTGGAATACGAGAGAGTGCTACTGGAATTAATCTACATAATCGAGTTTTCCAAGATAAGCTCATGCTATGCAATATGAAAAGAGGGGAGGAAACGTAGATTATAAGTGAGATGAGTCATTTTAGATGTAGTTAATTTATTTTTCGGTGGTAAATTCATCAACTGGCTCCACTTACAGCTGAGTATATGGAGAGCTTCTTTTGAACCTGATATTTTTCGTATTTTCTCATCTGTAGCTTCTTGTCCTAACAATTTCAGCCACAGGATATTTTGATGGATCGAGTTTGTCTGGAGGCTAGAATACTGCTTTACGGGTTCACCAGGTCATTGGTCCAGGATTGATTCCCGGCTGAGGAAGGGATTTTAAAGTGGAACTCTAATGTCTACTTCAGCTATGTGGAAAGCAAGTGCTATGGTCCACCCGTGGCCTTAGATACATGAATGAATAATACTTCCAAAAATATTCAACATTAACGTAGATGCCTTTCGTGACGCATATGAGCTAGAATGTTGGTGGTCTTCCCTAATATCAACTGCAGAAACGAAATATGGACATATACCTACTCTTAAATAAGCGTAGTTGAAGAATATTTTGGACCTCAAGATGAAGGCTTACGGTTGATGATTACCTTTTATCCAACTATAGTGTCGGAATAAAACCTTTCTGCTGAGAGGTTAAGTCTTTTGGTATTAATAGTGCCGAGGAGTGTGTGATTCGGTTGGGATAGAGGTATATATGATGCCGAAGTAGAAATCTTGAAACTCAGTGGTTGTTTTTCTATTATTGCCGTCATGCAGTGATGTTTTATTCTCACTTATATTGATGGTCACTAGTAAAACAAATCTTGTTAATAAAGATCTATCTATCTATCTAAATGGAAATAAATTGCCAACCGCAGATATTTTCTGAAAAACAGGGATGAAACTTCCTTGATACGAAAACTGAAAGTGAATGCAAATGCACAGAAAATAGTCATTTATATCTCTGAACCTAAACTAATCACATTGCATGTTATCTTATGCATACCTTGCTTGTTTACCTTCGAGAAAATGTAGTTAATAGCTCGTAGATCGTGGATATTGTGGAAAAAGTTATTTTTGAGTGATTTAGGATATGACGACCAAAAGTGATCCATTGCCTCTTATGATGGTATTTTATAAGCGTAAAATTCACTTATGAAATAAACTGTACTAGACTCAAGATTGTGTTTTTTGGCAAGGATGCATATCAAATGTTGTTTAATGCCATATTTGGGAATGGTAGAAATACCTGTTTTTATGTCGGTTCGAATGAGTCTGCAGGGGTCAGGGTAGAATGGAAGGATGCAGTCAACCAATCTTAGGAATGGCTAATGATGATAATGTCAGTTCATAAAGAATTTTTATTCATAAATTGCAAATGAAAATTTGAATGTTCATATTTATATTAAATATGAAGAATTGAAGAGGGATCTTATGGCGGGACATCCTTAGGAGGGAAAGCGAGACAATGTCTATGAGGTTGGGATGCAGAATGGGCACTGTCCTAGAAGTTACCAATCAGCTGGTAGAATACTGGAATGAATTAATTTATATTAAAGTTATCTATCTTAATACTAGAAGTGATATTTTCCTACCACATTGAGTATTGGACTACAGTGAGACTTTTGCACTAAGGTACCACGACTCAACTGATGGCCCCATGTCACTAATTTTTAAAATGTGTCTGAATCAGAAATTAAACATTTTAGCGATTTACCAAATACTTGGTCTCAATCATAAATTCAATCACTTGGTTGATCACAATTGGACGGGGAAGTTGCTGCTAAAACAGCTGTCTTAAGCATTTCATCTCTGGAGGTGAAGATATTTTTCCTCCCGGTGAATCTTTAGTCAAAGATATATTCTCATGCTCGGCTTGATTTTATGAGAATCATAAAGGGAGTTTTTATCAGTTCATTTAAAGCGTGCAGTTAATCGAGAGGGAGAATTGTGGGTATTATGACTGATTTCAATGCGTTAGGTGGCTGGTGGGTCTTTTCCTTTGCTATCCACGTCCTATCATTACACCGACCCTGAACCATAGAGATCCATTGCTGTTATTTTTCTAATTCTGTTTGTAATGTTACTGATTCTGTACTTCTACGAGTTCTGCTCAATGTTGATTCCTTAACCATGTGATAAATGATATGCTCCTGTCTATAGAAGTATTTCATGATTAAATATTGGCATATAAGGAAACACTAGTATTTACTACATGCTCATATCCTTTGAACTGTCAGAAAATATGTAAATGAACAATATTTTCTTGAAATGAGCGTGCCTTCAGATATGCTGTTGGTATGAATGCAGTAAAATATTTACTGTAGTTTTTCTCATGCTGATTGTGAGAAAGATGCAAAACTGTTTTGGCCATCACATATATCACATGTTGTCCGATGAGAACATTATACGAAACGTTAAGTAATAGTGCGTCTGGGTCTCATTAATTCCAAGAATTTTTTCTTTTAAGTCTAAAAGAATTCTGACACATTCCTGGTTAGAAAAATAGGGCGAAAACTATGACCAGAGACATGAGTTTTGGAGGTCCCACGCTTGCAATTTCGGCGCATAATTTGCAACGGCATCCCACTACTATTCAGTTAAATGAAATTGCGACTGCTGTACATCTTTTCGGAAGATATCCCATTCCAAATTTCTTGCCATAAAAATTCGTTTCGAACCACGGAGAGGATTATTGGTAATCAATATGACCAACCATATGGATACCGATTGATATATGCAACTTTTTTTTACAATCTTTACCGATTTTACTCCGGTATTGCTTTTTATTTTTATAGTATTTAAGTCGATCTCGTAGGATATGCTTTTATTGTGTTTTCAAATTGATTTTCACTGCTACTTATGGAAATATGTGTTGAAGGCTATATCATATTCTCAGATTTCAAGGGAAAAAGTGTCCATTACCGTAGCTAATTGAGACTATAGATTATTATGCGATAATGCGTCATTCATCACGAAGCTGGTTTTATTGTTATGCATCCATCACTTTATTGACAGTTTTTTTTCTGTTCGAAGAATGGTGGCGAATCGATGATCACAATGCGTCATCACCTACTCTATTGCGTTGTTGATATTCGGTGGCTTTCTTGTCCCAGTATTTCATTAGCAGTTTATAAAACCCCCACCGTAGATTGTATAATCCTTCTCTTTTGACACACTCACTTTTCGCCGCTGTCCATGCCCAAGTTTGCGACACGCTTTCAGCCAATCTTGACGGAACTGATGCAATTCGATTCTCGGCAAAAAAAAATAAAGGGGACAGTAACTGCGCAGTCGGCTAATATTTATTTTCCCAGCACCCACCCACCCTCCCCCTTATCTCCATTTATCCTATCTGCCGTTTTATCTCTCCTTTATCTCCTATTTTTGAGTAGAATATCTCCTATCTTAATGAGTATTTCATAGCTACCCCAACTGCTGGTAATACTACTGACAATATTGATCCTTTGTTACATGAGGGACAAAGTAGCCCGACTCATGCCCCGGTAATTGTAGAGAATTTCGAAGTCAAAAGTGAGTTGTTATTTTTTCCTCATTTTACCCCTGATTTACTACTTAAATATGTATCAATGATAAAGTCTAACGCATCCGGTATTGATGGCATTAGTGTAAAATTTATTAAAATGATTCTTCCGCTTGCATTACCTATGATATTAAATATTTATAATTGTTCCCTGAATTATTCTACTTTTCCCACATTATGGAAATTTGCCCTTATTAGACCTATACAGAAAAATTCTAGACCAACAGATATGTATCATTATCGCCCCATATCCATATTATGCGCCCTATCCAAACCTCTCGAGAGATTTGTCTTTAATCACACCATAGAGCACCTTTCTCGCAATAACTTGTTAGACAATTATCAATCAGGTTTTCGCAAAGATCATAGCACGCAGTCCGCACTAATAAAAATTACTGATGATATTCGTCATGCTATCGATAATAGAAAAATAGTTATTCTTGTTCTATTTGACTTCAGTAAAGCTTTCAACTGTGTAAATCACGACATTCTCTTGGCACGATTACGTAAGCTGAAGTGCTCTAATTCCGTCCTATCATGGTTTAAATCATACCTCTCTGATCGCCAACAGGCGGTGAAGGGTTTGGAAGGCCATTCTGATCCATCCCCATTGCCTTGCGGAGTACCTCAAGGGTCCATTCTAGGGCCATTGTTATTTAATATTTATGTCCATGAACTATCAAATATGATTCGCACCTGTCAGTACCATTTTTACGCGGATGACCTACAAGTTTATGTAGAATGTAATTGTAATTGCATTGAGGAAACAGTTTCATTGATTAATAAGGATATTCAAGCTATATGTGCATGGGCATCGGCCAACGACCTAAAACTTAACTCTCAAAAAACGAAACCAATAATAATAGGAAGTCCTTCGTTTATAAACTCTCTTGATTTTGATTGCCTCCCTAAAATAACTGTTGAAGGAGTACAACTTGATTATGTTGATGAAGTGAACGATCTCGGTGTTGTTATAAATAGAACCTTGACTTGGAACTCACATGTTCATAGTATCTCTAATAAAGTTTTGAAAACACTTTATCAGCTCAAGCAATTCAGACACCTAATACCTCTTCCGCTACGCCAAAAGCTAGTAACCTCTTTAGTTTTACCACATATAGATTACTGCTCGCTGGTGTTCACGAATATATCAAAAGAACAAACTGCCATTCTACAAAGATTACAGAATTGTTGTATACGATATATATATGATATCTCACGCGATGAACATGTCAGCCCATATTATGAGATGTTAAATTGGTTAAAAATTGAAGAAAGACGTATGCTGCAAATGGGTGTATTTATTTTTAAATTATTAAATGTAAAGATTCCATTGTATTTATATGATCAATATGTATATAATAAGGACAAAAAAAAGCGAATGACTAGAAATAATTCCAACTTAATAATACCATGCCATAGAACAACAACTTACAATAAATCATTTTATGTAACATCTTGTAAATTGTGGAATTCTCTTCCTCAGAATTTAAAGACACTGACATCAGTGAATGTATTCAAGAGAGCTTTGAAAGAGTATTTATGTTCTAAACATTAGTATATAAAATGTAATATTTACTTATTTATTTATTTGTTTTATTTTTTGTAAATTATGTAATATTAGTGACTGTTTATACAAAGCATTGTAAGTGTTATGCCTTTAATCATTTTATGTAATTTAATCCTTTTTTGTAATACCAACCTATATTATTATGTCTTCTGCATGTAATTATGTAGCTATTACTTTATTACTTTATGTTGTCTGTTAATCTTATCAGCAGCCGAAAATATAAATAAATGTAAATGCCATGTATTTGTGCTCCATGGGATTATATAGTCCCAGAGTAAATAAACTTTATCTTATCTTATCTTATCTTATTTTCGCACCCTTTTGTCCACGGAGGAGAAAACCCTTTTACATTTCTCTTCTGCGCCTCACTTTTATGCACTTCGTCCTCCTGACCCTGACCTCTCATGGGTGGGGAGAATTCTTCCTGCGCAATTTCTTCCTCTCCCTGGCTGCTCTCCTTTCAACCCCCACTCCCTCGACCTTCCCCCTCCCACTGCCCCACTCCTCCCCTCCCCCTTAATCCTCCCCCCCCTCTCGACCCACTTCCTCGCTCTCCGCAACCCCTTTCTCCCTCTCACACTCACACAGACAGCTTACCCACAAGCCACCGCTCCTCCCCTCACTTCCCATTTCGCGCTCTTCCCCTCTCCACTCTCTCCTTCAACTCTCCCCCCTCCCTCCCTCCTTTCCTCTCTCCGACCAATCCCGTTCGAGGAGCTCATCCTCCCGCAGAAAATAATTCTCCTTCCCCCGCGATTCCAATATCGTCCCCCCCCCACTCCCCTTCACTATTCAACCGTTTCATTGGGACTGGGGCTCGGCGGTATTTGAATCCCAATGTCAATATCCAGTATCTTCAAATATTGGAAATGACCAATATCAATAACCTGTATTGAACTATTGAATATTGGAAAATATTTGCAAATTGGAATGTTGGAAATATTCTAATATTGTAAATAATGTAAATATGAAATATTGGTATATTGGAAAATATTGAACAGCAATATTAACAGTTAAAATTATCTCACTAACAATGGTTTGCAAATGCTTCCTGTGTTAACTATGTATAAGTCTGTTAATAAAACAAGGAAAACAATGTAAGCTTCTTTTCCCCAGTTATTGCTATGAATAAAGGTAAGAAAAGGAAGTGCTGCATTGAGTGCCACGCGCGCCGTCTGTTTTCAAAGATTAGGGCGCTCTCCGACCACCCTCCTCCCCAAATTCCAATAATATTCAATACTTGAATTTTTAACATTGGTAGTCCAATATTCAATATCCCAATTGGCATTATTGGTTTCTTCAATACATATTCAACATATTCCAATGACAAATATTGGTTTTGCCGACCACCAATGTCCAATACAGGATATTGTTATTGGTCACTCAAAATTGTCATTTTGGAATGCCAATATTTAAAAATATTGATATTGGTACCAATATACATATTGGAAAACCGCCCAGCCCTAATTGGGACTTCCTCGGCGGGGGGCGCTGTGTCACAGGGAGGGGCAAAGGGGTGCGTGGATAGTTTAGGAGAAGGGAATGAAACGGTTTGCCGAGGCTCATATAAATTCAAGTTCAATTGCAACGATTTTGGAAGTGCATACGTCATAGCTGTGATTGAAAATAAACAAACTTTGTATTTATGATTTTAAATGAAATGCCTATTTTTATCCGAAAAAGAAGTTTTGTTTTTTCGAAACAATGTAAGTTGGAATGATTGCGATTGCTGGAAATGATTATTTTGGAGAAATATGACTTCCTTGTTGCTCTGATTTTACGTTCCAGAATTTTGTGTGCAAATTGGGATCTATTCTTGATTTGCTTTAGGTTAGTGAATACTTGTCATTCAGTATGAACACAAATACTTCCTGAATGCGACAGTGGCTATCATGTTTCATATTAAATACAACTTTATCTTTTTTTAACTTGAATCTTTCTGGTTTATGGAATCGAGAGCTTCGTTTTTAAAAAAATGAGTTAGATTGTATAGGTTTTATTGTTTTATTTGATTTTGAGTGTTTTCAGGAGTAAATTTTGACACGTTATTACGCAATGGTATCACTCTGTAGAGTTTACATTTGCCTACAATGCTAAGAGTTGTCCTAAAGTCATTTGTGTGATGTTTTGCTTTTATAAATCAACAGGCTCAATTTAATTCAATATTCGTTTACAAATATAGTGATTTAATTCCAAAGTTGTATGACATCGTGTTTTGTAAAAGTCTCTACGAAACTCCTCTTTTTCCCTACTCCGTATCTTTCTAAGACATTTCGTCTGAAGAATATTTCAAGGAAACTAGCATCAGGGGTTTCAACTTGTACTCCTGAAAACACTCAAAATCAAATAAAACAATAAAATCTATAAAATTTAATTTTTTTTCTAAACGAAACTCTCGATTCCATAAACCAGAAAGATTCAAGTTAACAAAAAGATTTAGTTGTATTTAATATGAAACATGATAGCCACTGTCGCATCCAAGATGTATTTGTGTTCATACTGAATTCCAATATATTGGTTTCAATATCAATATTTTTAAATATTGGGATTCCAAAATGACAGTTCTTTACTTGCATCAGATTCGTCAAGAGCTCCAAGAGCTTGTTGAATTCGTAAAATAAGACGCAAGGCGAGCGAGCGTGCATTAGTATATATTCGTGTACCTATCTCTTGCCTCATCTTCTTGGCTTGTGATTTCAAGCCATGACCACTTCCGATTTCAACCATGATCTAATTGCTCCTTCGGTGACTAATACATCCAATGAAATACATAATCATATGAATTACCATCGTGATAAACATTAAATTACTCATTCAAGAGAAATGTCCCGTATGCACAATAAAATATAGTTGAAGAGTTTTTTTACTTTGACTGAACATCTGAAAAGATAAATTTTTCTCGGTAAATACAAAAAAACTGGATTTAAAAGTTACGCTAAAACGCTTTGGCAGGGTTTGGATTTCCATTGATCGATTGATGGCGCTACAGGCGGGACAGAGACTGTAAGTAGTGTATCGGCCTCATAGGCGGTTTCTAACGTCCCCTTTCTCGCGAAATAAAATTTATTTCAAGCTCGATAAGGAGTATTTAGCAATAAAAATTTCAGAGAATTTTGCATAGCATATAAAAGAGGACTCGATTGTGAAGAGGGCTGCTAATATGTATGGAGCTATGTAATCCGGCTGTATTAACCTACAACTTTAATTAAGTTAAAATAAAAAATGCGCTACATTTCTCAATCACCATCAAGGGTAGTGAAAGTGATATCCCTATTGATAAAGGATAATTGTCACGGTCAAAACAAATTGCCCCTGCACGGAAGGAGGCTTATTAAATTGAACTCATTACCGTCCTGTCATACCCCGTGTCGGCACACGATGCGGTCATATGCACTGCTGGCGAGTTTATTTATTTATTTTTTTTTAAGAAGGCCGAGAGGCGAGAAAGGAAATGCTCTTTGTAGAAAAAAGCGGATAAAACGAAAAATGCATGCCCTCCATTGAGTGACCTTGTGCAACCGTCTTTGCCGCCACTTCGCATGCCCCGGGTCGCTGCAGAAAGGGGGCGCATTCACGGTCCCTTTGCCAATCCTTTCTCCTTCCTCTCTCTCAGACCCTTGCACTTCCCTCGGGATATAGGGATTGAGTGGAGGAAGAGAAGAAAGAAAATAATTTATTACCAGCAAATCGCGATTGCGAAATTTGCACATTTGCACTTGCAAGAATAATAGTGTCGATGAAATGATGGCGAGGGAAAGAAAAACATCCGTCCGTCATTCCGTCACGTGAACTCGCCGACCATTGATTTGAATCATGTGCTATTGCGCAGCCCCAAAATTGTGGCAAAATCACAAATTCCTCACTACATTTTTGGAGGTATAAGTATGCATGTTACTTGTAGCAACCGTTGTTTCTATAGAGCACGAAGAGACACTAGAGAAATGATATTATTACCCTCGGGACTTGTCCTTCGGCGTAAAGGTAATGATGGATAGAAGTTTTAGCGCGGTGATAAACAGATGGTTTAAATACTGATGAAGTTTTATCGGGATTTTCACCGGATCAGGAAGGTTGCCGCTTCCAATGTTTCCATGGTTATCTCCGCTATCGTTCTCAGGGCTGATCAGTCAGCCTCGGAGATAGCCGTCGAAGCGTTGCCATACGGCAACCCTCTTCAACCGGCGGGGGTCCCGAAAAAACTTCACCAGCATCATTCGCCGGGAAAACACTAAATCTTTCTGATGGTTTAAATGTCTGATTAAATGTTTAACATAGAAAATTTAGGTAAACGTTATAGATTCCAATGAAAACAAAAATATAAATTATAATGAATGGTAGAATACAATTAACTATCTTGTCACATATTTTTAAAAAATCCTTGACTTTCTTCTTGAGACACTCAAGTGAGGTGGCATGGTAATTCTCACGTTTGAGGTTACAACAGATGAATTTCTAGATTTATTATACTACTCTAATGTATTTCCGGGTTAACTGCTGCGTGGAGAGATTTTTTTTGCTCAACGTTGAATTCATCATGCTGGGAACGTCGTCAGGAGACTGAAGAAGTTAGATATGTGGCTCCGTTTCGGCCGTTGGATGACTGACCGTTGTTGTCCGGATTTAAAAAAAATAATTAAAAACCAAATATTTAAAAACAAAAATAAAATAAAAAATTAAAATACGAAAAATCTTAAACGGTTGGTTATCACACCCATGTTTTTTTGGAAATATATCTCTTCCACACACTTCTTAAGTGATAACCATCGTCCCTATTAAAATTTAAAGGACGTCTAGCTATATCCACTACCTCTCGAATCAGTAGTGGATAATAAGAAGCTGTATTAGCTATTACTTTGGCTTCATTAAGTAGGATTTTGAGCCCTGATCCCGACATAAAATGATCAGCGACAGCCGAGGTCTGCCACTGTCTTGCTTTTAACGCCCTTTTATGCTCTTCAAGTCTTGTTTCAATTTTCCGTTTTGTTTGTCCAACATAGCTAGAACCACACGAGCATGGAATTTCATATATCCCTTCTGTTTGTAAAGGAGGAGCATCATCTATGGCGGATGGAAGGAGGCCAATGGAAGGAAGATGGCGATTTTCTTCATTGTGCCAAACCTGGTCTCAATGTTGGCCTTTCTCAAGATGCGAGCAATGTGGTCAGTTGTTCCGGATTTATTAGGAAGAATTGCAAAAGCGCATGGCTTGGTCTTATCTTTTGTGGCCTTGACTACTCTTCTTTCTTTTAAAGATCGCCTTATGAAAGAAGTAGCGTATCCATTTCCTTTTAAAACTGAAAATAGATGTTCCATTTCATTTTTTATGCTAACTTCATCAGAAACGGCAAGGGCTCTATGTTTCCAAGTCTTGATTACGCAGGACTTTTGACGCGGGTGATGATGTGATGCCACATTTAAATAGCGGTCTGTGTGGATCTTTTACTAAAGACTGAATGCTCCGAGCCACCGTCTTGCCTTCTCCTTACTAAAACGTCCAGGAATGGTAAGGAACAGTCTTCTTCGATTTCTTTGGTGAACTTGATATTTTTATGAATGTTGTTCAGGTGATCGTGGAACTTTTCAAGGGAATCTTTTCCGTGTGGCCAAATGACAAATGTGTCGTCAGCGTGCCTGAGCCAACATAAAGGTTTGAATTCGCTGGACATCAGATCCTGTTTCAAATTTCTCCATTTAAAGGTTTGCTTTGACCGGAGATAGAGGAGATCCCATTGCCGCTCCCTCGATTTGAGAATATATTTCCCCTTTGTAGCTGAGAAAGCTGTTCTTGAGGCACAATTCTGCTAGTTCAGGTACGTATTTGGGTAGCCCTTTTTGGATGAGTTCCCTCAGAAGCAGCCTTAAACCGAAAACGAAAGCCTTAAAACAAAAATTCTAGATTTATTGTTTCAGTCGCCAGGAAAGTAAAGAAATACATGACTTTTAGTGGTAATTTTGGTAATGCACAATAGATATGAGCGTTTATTTTTTACTGTTAGCCACTTAGTTGTGCCTTAAACATTGAAATGCGATCCTGGCGGCACAAGCCGAATATCCACCATTCATGAGAATTTTGTACCAGTTGCTCACAGTGTTCAGTATAGCAGGCATTAAAGGTCATTAAATAACACAACTGTAGTATTTGGAAAACAAAATATATGGACATTTTAAAATTGTGAAAGAGCACATTCTTGTGAACTTAAATTTGATACATGATTCGGTGAACTTTACTGGACATTTGATGGAAGAAATAGGTTATTTGAAAAGGGAAGAGAGATTAAGACTATAATAATGTTGAAGACCCCTAGAGAATGATTCGGCATAGATGCTGGTGGCGAATAGAGTTCTGCAAGTCTGGAGGTCGACCCGGATCCGTCCCCTACGCTTCCCGTCAACCCTTCACTTCACTGGGAACCCTCTCAATATGTGCCGTGCTAATGCGGGTCAGGACCTCCTTCTCACCACCTCAACCCACCCACCCACATCGCGCAACCCCTTCCCTCACTGATATCCCCTCGCCGACCCCATTTGCCTGTGTCCCTTAGCTCCCTCTCCTGAAATCCCGCCTCCATCTTACCGCCCAACTCCTTACCTCGTCCCCCTTACCTCCCAGGGCCTCCTCCAGCGATGTAACCCCTGTGAAGCAGTTTTGGCACCCCGAAGCTATTTGTATTGATTTCACTCTCAGAGTGATCCCTCCATTACAGCAGATTAGATGCGAAGCGCATTCCGCCCTTATCAACCCACAGCAAGCAAGACGATGAAATCGTCTTTATCCGACATAATTATTGATGTGCGAGAGGAGGGCGCATGCAGTTGGCATCATAAGGTACCATATGTCATCAGGTATGACGCCGTAGGATTGAAATTAGTTATACCTACCAGTTAAAACTCTGTGAATTTAACCATAGTTGGTATTATTGTCATTATTCGTAATGGACTTCCACAAAGTTACGCCTGAAAGGATTCAATCAAAGGAAATTGATGTTTAGCAAATTAATTTTTAAACAGTTTGTGATTGATGACCATTTTCATCAAATCATATGATGTTTAACATACGTGAAATGTGCATGACATGGCTACTCATGTTTAGAATGCGTGCCTGCTCTAAATGGGAGATGATTTCCATCATGTAGGTACAGTTTAGGAGCTCACTAAATATGTAAGTACAATTACATAGGTTGTCAGTAGGTACAGTTTAGAAGCTCACTAATTCTGTATTAAAACGGTTGAGTCTCCACGCCTATCTCAAATTGTATACGATTTTATAGCTGCGCATGTTCTTCTGCATATTCCTAAGAGACATGCGAAGAGAGGTTTGATGCTTTCCCGGTGAATTTTCATGGTGAACTTTTTCCGGCTTCCGACCCTGTTACGTTTTTCATTCTGGCCGACGTTTGTTAAGCATACATTCCTTTCGTCATCGGGGCTATTGATGATATTTGAAGCGTTCACCGATCTCTATCATATTCATCGTGAGGAGAGGCGGACTTTCCGTCAAGTTTTTTCAGTGCTGCGAATAGTCTCGTTCTAGATTTGGTCGCTCTTTACTCTCCAGTGTACTCAACAGCGACGAAAAACAATATAGATATCGTCGAGGTAAAAATCCTTTATCTATGAGGCGAAAAGAGGTCACCGCTTATCTCTATTCATTCAGGTATTTTAAAGATTTATGGCGTAAACGGTTGGTGCTATTATTTTCTTGACATTCCTTTCATTGTAATATGGACTAATCACTACATTCACCTGAAATACTGTATGTAATTTGATATTCTTAAAGTATAAAATGCAATTGAAATTTAATATTCAAATATTTAATTATTTTATTCTTCTTAAAACTAATGTCGCAGCTTTTAAGCTTGACTTTATATCACTATTTGTGCATGTCCGATTTAACGATATTGGAAAACAAAGACATGTTGTAATAGATATTGCTTCAATAGCTCTGCTCAAATGTAGGAATTAACATTAAAATAACTGTTCTGGTTTGGTTTAAATATTTAGGAGTAATTTTAACAAATGACAACTCGGTAGAGCCAGAAATATAAAACAGATTAAACCTCGCCAACAGATGTCTGCATGTATGCAACCGAATTCTATCTTCTAAAGCCCTGTCGCACAAAACCAAAATTAGACTTTATAAAACAATAAATGTTTTAATAAACAAACCAGTACTACTCTACGGATCCTAAACGTGGAGGCTGTCGAAGAAGGATGAGAAAAAACTAATAGTGCTCGAGAATAAGATATTGCGAAAAATATATGGGCCCACATACGAAGAAGGACAATGGAGAAAAAAACTCAACAGAGAAATCAGGAATCTATATAAACATCCAGACATAACAAGTGAAATAAAGGCAAGAAGAATCAGGTGGGCTGGGCATATTCTAAGGAAAGAGGAGGGATGTCTGCTGAAGGAGGTACTAAATGGGATTCCTGAAGGAAGAAGACCCAGGGGAAGACCACGGCTAAGATGGTGGGACCAAGTGAGAACGGATATGCAAAATATTGGAGCAACAGAAAGAGAGGCAGAAGATCGATCCAGGTGGATGGGATTTGTTGATGCGGCTAAATATCGCCTAAGATATAGATGGCCCTGGGAGTAAGAGTAAGTAAGTAATAACTGTTCTGGACTTTTGGTCAATTTGTAATGAATTCAGTGTCTCGGCAGATACACTGTAATTATTATAAATAGAGTAGGAATTATCGTTCGTTACTACCGTTTCTTATATATTTTCTTCCCTTGCGTCCACAACAGAAGAACATGGACCTTTCAATTGTAAATTTGGCTTCGCATTGTCCGTATCTTTTAGCATTAGTTCCTCAGAGTCCACTGTCATCAAATTTATAATAATAATTATGTATACATATATTCTATTTATATACATATACATTGTATATACGTGTAATTCCAGAGCCCAAAGATTAGATCTCGCGCGGGACCAAGGCAGTCGAGCCGGTACGCCGACCGTATATCAGCCGTGGGTGATTCCTCACTGCCACAACATGATCTATTACGCCTGGAACGTGGAGAAAATGACCGAGAGGTTTCCACACGTCAAGGAAATTTCTGTGACGGAGACACCATGTTCTTGTATTTTACACAGCATTTGTGGTCTCGACCTTGGATAACTAACCTTCTAGTGCGGGGCATTCCACGAAGTGACTTTCACATGCCATTTTTCCATTCCTGAGTCATTGACAGTGGAAACATTGGAAAAATGGACATTTTCGCAGCTATTTCTCCGGTAGAAAGGAGGATGGCTAAGACCAGTGGTGTTCCGAAGATATGCAACCCGCTTGGCATTGTTGCCAACATGGCGCTACAACACTGGCACGTTTCGCCTCCACTCCGAGGATAGGAGATAAGCTCTATGTGCGCTGGTCGTACACCTAATATATAGATATTGCATCCATAATCTTACATTTATCTATATATTCGTTGTGAAATTTTTGTCAATTGGCCACAAATATATAAAATAGACTTACAGGAGGTGATATAATCGTTGATCGTATAATGATCGTTAATATATGATCGTGCTGAAATTTTGCAGAATAATAGATCAAGACAGGAAGAAAATTGTACGCTATTTTAAAAAAATCTCAGGGCCCCAAAAGGTCCCAGAAAGGGGCCCTTTGGTTATCTACGCTACGCATTGGGTTTTGTGCAGTTGTTTTTAATTTTTTGTTTTTAAAAATTATTTTCGCTCAAGAAGGGTTGGGATATTTTTCTCAAATGGCTGAAAGAGTGAAGTTTATAATTCTTTCAATCAATTATCTTTTCATATTCGTATCTGTCTGAAAATCGCGTTTTTAAACTGCAAAAACGCACATTTTTCACTGAAATCAACAATATCAAATTTCCTTGACAACCAGATTTTGGTCTGTAACTCTTTTAAAATTCATTTTGCTTAGTTAAGCTGATTAGAAATGCTAAGCATTGGGTTTTGTGCAATGGTTTAGCTTTTTGCATTTTAAAACTACTTTCACTCAAGATTGAGAGTTTGAATTAATTTTATGAGATACTATAAAGAATGAATTTTCTCATTTTCAATCGATACTCCTCTTATTATATGATGAGTCATAAAGGAAAAGCGATCCCTAGCAACGCCGGGTAATTCAGCTAGTTCTTATATAAAATTGCGAGTAACAACTCAACAATGTTCAAGTACAAGCAACGATGTCCTATGAATATGGGTTGCTAAAATTCCACTTAGATGGGACTCGAACCCGATATCCAAGGGATGGAAGGCAAGGACACCGCAGACCTCGTTAAAGAGTCATTTCCTCTCACCATGCAGTAAATAATCTTGCTAATCTCAACCCTTAGCCGTCGACTTGCAGTTCCCTCCGTGCATTAACTTCCACCACCCCTTTCGTTGAGGAGGTTCCGCCGCGACTGTGTGAGTCAAAAGAAATACTAAATTCCACATTTTTGATATTTTGTCCAAAAAATCCTGCTTTCATGTATGAATTGCGCTACCTATAGAAACCCAAAAGTAAGGAACAAAATTTGCAGATTATTCCACGAATGTATTTGAGATGAGCACTTTTTTCCAGCCATAGGAGCCGATGGCAGCGCCATTTCCTACGAATTACCGCATTTTGACTTCAATTACGGCAGTAATTCCCTAATAATTAAAAAAATAACGTGGTAAGATGCCTTTATTACATTTTTATCCAATTTCTCTGGATTGTTTCCTTCTCATATATAGTTTTCCGCAATAATGGCATCTATATTTTATGGAAAATACTATTTTTCCTCGTGTTTCTCTCATTCCCCCATTGAATGTGATTTCAAGGTCCATTGTAGAATAAAATAGCGTGGAAAGGTATTATTTTGTTGTTCATATCAGATAGAGGACAACGTTTTCTACAAGTAGACAGAATATTAATGAAAAGACATTTAAGTCATTTTACGGTGGAACCACGTTAAACCTAGGGTAATTCCCAGTCTGCATCCCAAATTCTGCCTATTATTTGTCACATCCTTCTGCTGGAACTGCACTCTACCTGCCATTATCTTTCTGTCACCCTTTGCCTTCCTATGCTCCGTTGCCCCTTTCGGTGACACCCTCCGGTTTTTTCATTCATTACGTACGTTTTTTAATGAAAAGCGCTAACCTCAATGGATCCGACGTCCTCCCTGCCGTCTTTCGAAGTACGAAATATGTTATAATCAGTTTTTAGTATGATTTACTCAATGGTTTCGTTTAGCCTTAAGGCCGTTTTACACGATGCTCATTTCAGTACTAGGTGATTCCTTTTCATGACAATATTTTTATTATTTAATTTTTTTTCTTCCTTCTGGAGATATAGGTCAATTAATTTGTAGATTATTTATTCTCGTAGCGGACGTTTCGCAGTTTTATGTATATGCTTCTTCAGGGCTGCAATGAAAATAATTGGGCGTATTGTAAATCAGTTGAATATGGATTACAATTTTGGCATAGTTTTGATAAAAAGCATATATACATATGATTTTTCATGTTACTTTTGCGTGAGTTCCTCCCTAACAATATTTATGTAGGCCAAACATCCCAATTCTTAAAAAATAAAATATCCCAGCATAAAACTTCAATAAAATCCAAAATTCAATTTATGTGCACTAGCAGATCATACAATTAAAAATAACCACGCATTTAATTTTCAATTCACAAAAATAATAGATACAGAGCCTAAACTATCGAAAAGATTATTTAAAGAAATGGTGTGTATCGCAAAAAAAACAAAACATCCAGCAATAAAAAAACATATCGCCCAATTAAGTAAAACTTATTATAATTTGATATGTTATAACAACACTTGATTTTATTTTGAGTTTTGAAAGTGCCTAAATTTACAACAATTGAGTAACGAACTATAAATAGCAGCTAAGGTATCATCAAACTATAAATTCAGAAGGAACTCTCTCTCTGAGATAACTTGAAAAATCATATGTATATATACTTTTTAACAAAACTATGTACCAAAATTGTAAACATATTCAACTGATTTACAATACGCCCAATAAGTTTCATTGTAGCCCTTAAGAAGCATGCATAAAAATGCGAAAAGTTGGCAAAGAGAAATGAAATAATTTACAAATTAATAGACCTATATCTTCTGAAGGAAGAAAAAAATATTTCAGTACTGAAAATTGAACTGAACTCAGCATGCTTAAAATCGTATCGTGTAAAGGACGTGATCGCATCCGATTATGGAATCGAATTCATTTATCAGTACTGATAAGAGAAATAAGTACGATGCTTATTTTCCATCCGATTCTTGGATCCAACGACCAATCACAGCCAAGCAAGCTGTTCGATTGTTTCGAGAGTATACCGGTGGCGGCGCTTGAATCTACCTAAATAAAAAGGCCTAAATAATCTCTCGAGAACTTGCTCTGAATTGTTGAAAACTGCATTTCGCGATTCCATGATTTCGCTTTAATACGCCGAAACAATATGGAGCAGTTTATTTACATTGCGTAGTCCAGCGATTTCCCGGACAGCGTCACAGCGCACTGAAATCAGCAACGTGTGACCACAGGCTCCGAGGCATCGAATTCGAATCGTGTTTAAATGGCCTTAGTAATTGAGAGTGGAACTCTGCTCTTCAATATTTCCCTCTGGCCATGCGCTCATTTATCAGTTTTACAATTCCATTCTCTTTTACACTGAAGAAAGATTCTGTTATACCCTTCCCTTCTAAGTCCCTTTATCTTGCTATCTTCAAAGAGACATTCTTCTACGATTTTCTTCACCGAGAGCGCTGAACAAGTCAAACTTGCAATTGATGCATCTATGCTGATTTACATTCCAGGGGGAAATTTAGTTAGTAAGCATCCAAATTCTTATATTTTCACCTTCCAATTCCCCTCTCGGTACATTCACCCGAATGTGTGGCAGTGGGGCACTCGAGGTTTGCTGTGAGTTGTAAATCTCGGCCATTGGCTCTGAGCTTCAACGTAAAACAAAATACCTACCTGTTGATGTCTGTAACCTAGGTCACTGCTCTCTGAGGCGCGGTTGCATCACGCGGGTGTTCATATTTAAATAGGTTGAAGTTATAAATGCCTGACAATCAAGTGTTTTATTTTTAAATACATACTTTAATCGGATCGTTACTTAAGGTGTGGTTACCTATGTATTTTGTTACATATTATATTAAATATTATGTTTATTTATATTTTATATTATTTAGTATTATATTAAATAAATACGAGGAAATATGACGATGCATCATCGCGTATTGCAAGGGAATGACTCAGCGTTAAAAAAAAACTTTTTTTTATTGTTTGCTGATTTCTTTTTAGCTAATGGGCAATCAATGCCTCGTAACTATTCGCTTTGCAACTCCTCTTGGCTCCGTTGTATCGACCGGGGAACAGCGTGTTGGCCCAATGGTTTATACTAGTGGTCACCAAAGTACGGCCCGCAGGAAAAATCTGGCCCGTAAGATGATTTTATCCGGCCCGCAGAAGAATTATGCGCAAATGCGCCACATCATTTTTGCTTGGGTGGTCGCGACTTGTAAGTGTTTAGCGTTCCGAAATTTAAATTAAATAAAGAAATTTAAATCTTAGTTATATAAGGCTTTAAAAGAACAAACACAGTAACATCATTCATGTTAATGGTTGTGTAATAAAAGTATGAGAATTTGCTGGTAGTGTTCGTCGTCATCAATATACGATAAATTGATTTCATATACTCTGTAATTTGTTAATAAAATTTTCTGATTTTGATAGAACTCATATCTAGAATTTGCTATTTATTGTTATTCTACGGCCCGCTGAAAAGTGTTCAAGTACCCATTGTGGCCCTCGTTACAATAAGTTTGGAGACCCCTGGTTTATACTTTCGGCTTTGAACTTTAAGAATCTCGGGTTGAAATGTGTGCGATACCTTCTCACATTCCCTGAAGTTTTAGTCACGCAGCCGGTGTGAGTTTTAATGAAGTCTCAGTCGTCATAGAGAAGGAAACTCGTCCTCCTTTCCATAGGAGAGGGTTTTATGCATCTTTGGTAATATGCTGACTAATTATATGAAAATAGTTCAGGTAATAAGGATCAAAATGCTCATCCATGAACAATACTCTGGCCTCCTCATTCCAGCGCGGGATAACTCATCTCTTGTCGTTTACAAACGTTCATGGAAAATGGAAGCGGAGGAAAAATAAAACTTCTAAATATAAATTAGTATATTTATTTATTTATTTGTGAAATAGCTCGTTACAATTAGGCAATTGGCCTGGGGGCAACGGTCAAGAAAATAACATAAGAAATTAAGTGGATACAATTTAAAAAATATATATACCTACTCATTGTGAAACTCATGACTTATACACACAAGTTCTTAGTATACACCCTGAAGTAATTTAGCTCTTACTTCCTTTCTAAAAATTTTAGCAGTATTATATAATATTCTTCTACAGATAAAAATAATACTTACATCATCAGGCGAGTTCACCCCTCTAAATTAGAAACCAATTCTTGGGTGATTAGTGTACGTGAATTTTACTTGTTGGTGTATCGTAGGGCCTCCTATGATTATACAAGGCATTTTATTAATGTTTTTGTGGTTTAGTCTTTATAAAATAGCCTTATCTCTCGTCTTAAAACTGTTCTATATCCACGAACAGTTTTCGTTTCTTGGAGATTTTTCCTGGTATTGGGCTTTCAATACCTACAAATTACTTTTATATGCTATTCTAGATTGCTTATTGACCCTTGAAAACTACCTTTATCTAGTAGATACCTTTGTCATTTCTCGTAGTTTTGTACCCTTGTGAATATAAGACCGTACTGAAACTTTGTGGACACTATTTGGTCCACAAATATTAATTTGCGGGAACATTTCATGTTAGATTTCTGGAATGCCATAGGCCGGTAAAGGTCGCTGGTGCATTGAGTGGCTATTTGTAGTGAATGGAGCTGCTATTCCGCAAGTTATTCCAATCGATAGATGTAGGATTAAAATTTATTCCCTAAATGCCAGATAGCGCATACTCTGAGAGGAATTTCCATTATAATAATGCTGCACTCACCGATTGATGATTGAACTAAAGGGAGCTGACCATTCTTCCGTGCAGGTCGGGGAGGAGGGAAAATTCACAAATTAAACATTTACTCATCGCCAAAAGGCACCGAAAAAAGTTTTATGTAATACATCTTATATTGGAATACCAAAAATGTAAAATAAGAGCGAGTGTACTATTAATGCGAATTATATATGTATTTATGTACATATAAACGCCAATTAAATATGTGTTTTACCGTTACCATTATGTCTACATAATGCATTAAATAAACTGGTATTTTTAGATTGTAGTTAATATTTTTTAAAGTAATACTCGTACTACCGTCCGCTCTCAGTCTGTTAGCGTACCCCAAGTGGATTCCCGCCTCCGCAGACTCTCCCACCTGCATCCTTTAAGCCCTTTACCGTCTGCTATTCCGATGAATTTTCGATAATTGCCTGGATCGTATCGAGAATTCTATTGAATGTGCTTGAGTCTTAAGAAGTATCCCCCGCAGGTAAGAAGCGAACATGTCGCATACTTTTTATTCTTAATTGTGGGAAGTAATCGAAGTCTGTTTCACTTGAATCAAGCAGTAGAGGCGTATTTTTGGTGGAGGTAGGTAGGTTCGCCTTTTGCTCCCTCACTCTATATATATATATAACGCGCGGTGTCTTCCCTCTCTTGACGGATCGAAGTCGACCCGATGGCCATAAATGGCTGCCCTAAAATGCTCCCGACCGATCATGACTTATTCCACGAAATCATTCTCCCAGCGGCGCCGCTAAGGCGCAGACGATTCGACCCGTTGATAATAATGGTTCCCAAGGGGAAAGGGGGGGCTTTTTTATCGCGGGGGGAGGGCCCGAGTAGGGAGAGAAAGGGCGCCCATAGAGAGGTAAGGGAAAAAAAGGCCAGGAGTCGGAAGAGCGACGGCCACAGTCAAACACGCATTGATCCATGCCCTTTCGAGAAGATATGTCCCATAGCGTGCTGTTATTTTTCTGCCGCAAGACACCGCTGCGTGAATATTTACCCAGAATCTTTTTCCTCTTTCAATGGTGGTATGTGTTCTTACTTTTGTGAACGCTTGTGATTCTAGCAATTGCAATTGGCAAAAGCATGTCAAAAATAATTGATAGTGGTATGTTGACTCAGCCAGATAATTCCAGTGGGCATTATAAAGGAAAAACCTTTCTTAAAAAGCTATTATTTCTGACCTTTTAAATAATTATTTACTAATTTTCATTGAATTTTAAATTATTTTCTCTTCAGTTACTTGACACAGTATGTTGTGAAATTTTTATTTTTTTATGCGAGGGAAAATTTCGATAACTAATAGCCAAGTTTTTTATTTTTAACAAGATTTTTTACCTTGAAAATTTCTTGAAACTAATCCATTTTTCCTGAACATACTGCACTCCGTGAGATTTTGAGGGTTTTTTATTGATTCATGTGTGAAAAACATTTTTACCGCATATTTTTCCTTAGAGCTGAAAACACTGGACAAGCATCACCGTTTGTTATTTTATTGTGTTATTCTTTCTCGTTCGTCATCTTCCACGAAGTAGGACTTATAACATTTGATTTGCTGGTTCATGGCCCGACCTATATATAACATGTCCAACATTGGGGTTTCATCCAACATTTTCTTCATGTAAACTCTTCACCTTTTCGTATTCCTTGCTTCTTTTCCTATCGTCCAAACGTCTACTTCTTCTCCTCCGTCTTCCGCGCAGTCTTACCTCAATCAATCTCTTCTAGATGTTGTCACGCTCAATGCGTTATCTATCCACTTCTTTTGACTAAATAAAAATTCTTTTTCTAGCCTTTGCTCCATCCTACTGTCTCTAGCTCCTCGTAGTTTGTTTTCCTCTCTCTGTCACTCTCCTTTCTCAAATCACAATAGTTTATAGTCTACGCTCATACTCTTTCCACCGAAAAGTTTCAGAACCATAAAGCATTATCCTCCATATTATGATTTGAACTGATTTGTTCATAATGTCTTTGCTAGAATTTTCCCTCATCCATTTTATTTAAAATCCACCTTCTTTAAAATATTGTCTCATTGGGTTCCTTATTTTTTTCTGGGTACTATATTTTAATGAATATGTCCCTGTTATCAACCACATTAAATGTTTATTTCCTTTACGCACCAATTTTTTAATAAGAATACCTATTTTATCTTCTATGAAGATACCCTGGCAATGTATGTTAATCAATGGAAGGTACCCTAAACACAGGCCAATGACTATCTAGGGTTCCTAACTTCCCAGTTGTCAAATTTTATGTTCAGTGTTTTCGTGTTTGGAAGAATAGAACATTATTATTAAATTATATTTTCCTATATGAGCCTACCCATTTCACTTTATAGAATGAAATTGAAGAGATAATAAAAATATCTTCGGTATTTAATGAATTTCAATGCCATTTATCGGGACAGTTAGTTCTCCTTGAGCGTGTTGAGTTGTCATTGAAGCCTGTCCAACTAAACTAATACCAAAAGATATACTTTGCCAGAAGCATTCCTCTGGGAGGTACTTTGTGATTTTTTGCCATTAATTTTCCAGGGTATAATTCAAACATCTAAGAATATCTATGTGTAGATTTCTTACTGTTGGCGATCGAAGTCATTTGACAAAGAGTCCTGTCATAAAAAAAAATGCTACGGAAAAATTCCATTCCTTAGCAATTGTAATTAAGTTTTTTTCTCCTATTCCAGTTCAAGTACCTTATTCGTTGTAAAGTATAAAACATAAACTTTGAAGATATGGCTAATGGCATTGTTTCACAGACTCTGAAATAATAAATTGGTTCTGTGGTCGTTTTATACGACTTACTGGCAAAAATGTATTTCGTATGCTCACGAGTTTATCACGATATTACGTTTTTATATATTTTGAAGTTGAAACGAGAGCATCTAAAAATAATTATGATTCATTCAGCCATTTGAACTTTGAAGAGGTATTTGAAGAGACTTCTGAAGGAGATAAGGAGGAGGCAGTGTAGTAGTTGGAACGGGTGATGAGGGGTGAGGGGAAGCTGAAGGCCGTTATAGAATGGAGGGTGTTGGGTAAGCGGGGAAGGGGAATAAATAGAATAGGCTTCATAGATGGGATGAGGACAAGTATGCCGAGCTGCAGAACGAAATCGTGTATGAAGATTGGGGCCTGCGGCTGTAAAAGTTCAGTATTGTGAAAGGATTGCGGTTATTAAAACGTTAAGTTGAGTTCTTTTCTGTTTGTTAGTTCGGTATAAATTTTAAAATCGATTTTCAACTAACTTTCCAATGAGCTAGAGACTTGAAACTTAGACATAGCTCAGAACTGGATGATAATGCAATAATATGTCATAATGTATATCATATATGTTATATATATTAAATATTACAATGTAATATATACTATAACTTATAAATATAATATACATAATACAATATAATGTAATATAATAATTAATTTAGAATTTAAAACGTAAAAAAAAGTTGTTATCGTAAAAAAACTTTTTTTTTCCTTTGAAATTTTAAAATTGGGTTCGGTCGGTAGATATACAGCAGCCCCGAATAATACTCCTGTCCTTCAACAATCCTTCTGAGCCAATGTTCATTTTTTATCCTTTTGCTAATTACGCATACCTTAACGCTTTGAGGAAACCTGATGCGAATTTATTCGGATGACGGGAAAGTAGCTTAATTTTTAAATGATATTGTAAACCTATAATTAGGTTTTTTATCCGAGCTATCCTCCGTCGGCGGGAATGAATAAACAAGGTTAATTTCAAAGACAGATTGTACGTAAGGGACAGAGAGAGAGATACGGTAGGAAAGAGATGAGGGCTCTGCGCTAACAAGATAAAAGACCGTGGTCACTACTCGAGGGCTAGGTGGTTTTTTTTGTCTGCGAAGGCCAAACACGATCCTCATTCAGGATTCGGGAAAATGACAGAGGGTTAGACATGGGCAGAAAAGAATTTGGTGGACTGTAATGAGACGATGAAACGTTAGGAGATCTTTGAAGGAGAGAGTAAGATAGGGAGGAGGATGTGCTGAAATGAGGTACACGATTAAAAAAAGGTTATCCAGGGCGTGGTGTTTCATTTTCACCTCGATGTTGTATCCCAGTCAGAAGAAGACTTAATCGAATGCTTTTTATAACAAACTAGAGAAGGTACTCGTTGAATATCAACTGGAAGGAAAAAAGTCAGCGCTAATAAATTGTAATAAACCATAATAGACCACCATAAACCATAATAAACCTCCCGACTAAATGGTCGACTTGTAACAATTTGTGCAATAATAATAACAATAAATTCATATTTTATTCAGTGAAAAGAATCATCGAGTTGATGGATATACATGGAATCTCGACGTAAACAATGGTCGTCATGGGAACGATGACTCAAAAACGCTATAATATTGCAAAAAATCGTTACGTTTTTTGTAAATATTTCGGAAAATCCACCGGAATACAAAATTCGGTTGAAGGAATAAGAATCTTTATTTTATTTTATTTCTATTGGTACCTTTCCCAATTATATGCCAAATTGTCAAAATAAGTAATTATGAAAGAGTAAAGCGATTAGTTGACAAGAGGATGGAATGGAGAATTGCATCAAACCTATATTAGAGTTGAAGACTGCTGATGGTAATTATTTTTATAAATTAGAACTTCTTCTCCTTTATGGACCTCAATATTATACTAGAGTAAATGTTTTGGAGTATTGGCCTTGTTCTTTTAAATAATCAACGCTCAAATTGACATTGGCAACGTTTCGTCATTTTTTATTGACATCTTCAGGGCTAAATGTTTTCAAAATATTTTACAATTAAACAAAAACAGGATATAAAGATGATAATGCAATTACAAATTAATAATTTTGAATGACGAAACGTTTGTAATGTTAATGTGAGGGTTGATTAATTAAAAGAAAAAGATCAATATTTCAAAATTATATTCTACTATGTTTATAATGACACTTGAATTAGCATACCCGTTACACTTCTGTTCACTTATACTGATACTGTCCGTTACCTTTTCTTTGCCTTTGAAATTCAACATTTTCCCCTCCATCTACGATCAAAAAAATCCCTGCTTGGTCTGCATCCACTTGTCAAAGCGTGATATTACTCCTCCACCCCTCTTTCATGACCCCTCCATGAGTCGTTTTCCCACGGACACCCATCCTTCTGCCAACAATTATCTCCCTTCCTTGGATTAACTTTTGTAATTGTGTGATATTTTCCCCCATTGTCTCGTTGCGATGGGAGAGAGAGAGTTAAGGGCGAATGAGAAGGTGGTAGTTGACTTGTGATGATGGCGATGATGGAGAGATTGGAGGCAGGGTCGTGGGGGTGGGGTAGGAAGGAGAATTCCAATCGACCCAGGAAGTGTGGAGCCCAGTTGATTGCTAGCGGAAGGCGAGAAGAAGAGGATTTTGGGAGAACGACAATATTTCGCTTGTTAACAGGCGAGAGAGTAAAGAGACGGCGATGGAGGCTCTGTATATGGATACTCGTTTCCTGGGACTTTTTTCCCCCCCAAAAGGGGAGTTTTGGCAGGAGGACAGTCGGGGACGGTCGCTCACGTCAGATTAAGTCACCGTGAGACATCCCTCGCAGTCGCCGTAGACCCTTCCGTCTCTCCACCCCTCCCCATCTCCCCCACTCCATCCCATATCCTTTTTACCTCACCGCTGCCGCCTTGGTCCAAATGGCCACATAGTGCCGGAATGGCGTAAGCCTAGTGAAGCTGCAACACGTCTCACGACGTCCTTCTTTTCTTTTTTTATATCTCCGCCATCCCCGGGGTCGACGGAGGAGGCCTTAAAAGCCTTGGCTGGGTTGGTGTCGCCTTGGTGGTGAATGGGACGACGGTCGTCGGTGGCAGGCATGGAGGAATGAAGAGGGAATTTAAGGGGAATGTGGAGCAGAGGTGGTTATGAGGGAGGTCGAGTGGATGAGAGTGAGTTGAGGAGGAGAATTTCATTTTTATTTTGGGGTGCGCCGATTATTATGATTTCGATATTGATTATTTCCTTCCCTCACTCGCCTCACCATTCCCCCCCTTATCTTCCGCTCAGGGGCATTTTCCCGCCCTTGCGTCCCGATTCCTCTCTTTCTCTGCGATTATCGGCTCATTCCCCGACAGGAAAGCAACGTTTTCTTGCTCAACAGTGCCTCTCCACACATTTCCGCGTCTTCATCTAGCTTTCCTCTCCTGATCCGCGTGCCACCTCTGTCTAAGTCGTAAAATGCAAATGTTATTCTTAATACTCTATCATCCTGTGCTTGTAGGTGTACCTAAACCCCTGATACTATATTTACAAGCTCTATCATCCTTTAGATAGCATCTTTGTCTGAGTAAGCCTACCCAGTATTTTACTACTTATAAATATACTGTCGCGTACTTAAATTGAATATATATGACCATTTCGCAAGGCACATACTTATGTTTTGAATTGGGAAACGTCTTGAAATACAGATTATTATGCCTACTATCTAAGGCCTAAGTAAATAGTCATGTTTTTAAAATTCAAAATTTTGTCGAGACTTCCGCGTTAACCGGAAGATTCAGTTTTTTAAGTCTCTTAACATCGCATAGGTATATGTTTTTCTTTCTAGAATACCAACATATTCTGGTTGAGTGATATCATTCTTGAGCTGTGAAATCATTTCTATTTTGCTTTTCTCATTCCAAAGCACTATGCTCTGCCAAGGAGACATGAAAGTCGTTATCGGTAATAACCATTAGTGTTACTGTGTAGTTTATGTGCAGGTTATAGTGTAATTTTACGAAGATGAATAGGCATCATCATCTCGCAGGTCACGTGCTTATATTTTTCTGTGGGGCTGAAAATTGCAGAACCTGGATCGTTATTCTCATTATCTCCGGCTTGCTCTCTATACTTGGAATTTGAGATGACTCTTACTCATTAGACTGGACTATAGAGTTTTTAAAGGCCCATGGCTACTTGAAAATATCCCATTGCTAGAAAGTACAACTGGCTCTTGTTTGCTTACGTGGTACCTTTCTTGGAAGGTGAGTTAATTTCTCTGTAACCGTATGCATTAAAATGCAATTAAATCCACACTGCATTTCGTAGAAATTATCACGAGAAAAAATCCTGTAGGACCAGGAATCGAACCACGACCCTTAGCTTACCGGGGCAGTGCGCAGACCACTACGCCACCCAGGCTTCCTAATTCTCATGGCATTTTTTGGAGGATTCAAGGGAACTAGGTGGTATCGTGACGTGAAAAGCATTCACACTGCAGGTTTAAAAGTCTTTATTTTTTTTGCTTCGGACGAATCTGGTGGTCCGTATACCCCTGCGATCCTGATAAGCCATTGGCTTGTCTTCAGGTTTTTCAGGGGCCGAACCACCAGAACTTGACCGAAACACCCATGCCCTGGGCAAGTGAAAAACCGACTCAGGCGGGACTCGAACACGTGACCCTCGGATTAGCATGGCGAGGACTTTACCCCGCCGCCACCGGGGCCGGCTACGAAAAAAAATGCTAAAAATGTTTGGGCATAATCATTTGCATTAGCAGAAAACTTTATGGAAGTAAATATTTCGATTTGGAGTGATTAATTTAGAATTTCTCCGTTATTTCTCTCTCTCCCCTCCCTCCTCTCGTTTCCCGTCTTCATCCGTCTCTACACGTCCCACTCCCTGACTAAGCCCGTGCCAACGGCGCACTTAGACCTCCGCGAAGACCTCTCTCCCTCGTTCACTCCGGCTATTCTCCCTCCCTCCTCTTCCCTCTCCTCTTACTCGCATATCCCCTTCCTCCACTGTGGCCAGCAATATCGATTATGCATTAACAGCGCTTTCTTGAAGAAAAAATATACCCTCCTCTTTTCATTTTATAAAACTCTCCCCAACCTACGCCGACACCACCGCCATTGAAACCTTCCCAACTTATCCTCGCTCCCTTGTCGTTGTGTAGTATCCCTCCCCCTCCTCTCCCCTTCCCACCCCCCCCCCACCTCCACCTCTGCTCCTCGCCTCTTCCACTCCGCCTCGATTTCGCCTCATCCTGCTTTAATCTCAACTGCTTTTTATCCCACTTCCCATCTCTCTCCCTTTCATTCTTTTCCGTGTTTCCTTCGACCACTGTGAAGTTGTGACCCTATTTGAATTATTTACTCGCGTTCTAAAGTTCAAAATCCTCCTTATTTAATACCAATACATAATCGATCCTCTCTCACTCTAGCATCTCTCACCCAACAATCCCTTCTTCTTCCTTAAAACAACAACTTCTTAAGGTGGTTCCACCGTAAAATGACTAAAATGTCATTTTATTCATATCCTGTCTACTTGTAGAAAAAGTTATCCTCTATCTGATATGAACAAGAAAATAATACCTTACCGCGCTATTTTGTTCTATAATTGAACTTGAAATTACAAGGTGTTCAATGGAGGAATGAGAGAAACACGGGGAAAAATAGTATTTTTCCATTAAAAATATAAATGCCATTTTCGCGGAAAACTATTTATAAGAAGGAAATTATCCAGAGAAAAAGAATAAAAATGTAATATAAGCATCTTACTACCTTATTTTTTTTGTTATTAGGGAATGACTGCCGTAATTGAAGTAAAAATGCGGTAATTCGTAGGAAATGGCGATGCAGTCGACATCTATGGCTGGAAAAAAGTGCTCATTTAAAATACATTCGTGAAATAATCTAAATTTTTTCCCCTTTGCTTTTGATGTTCTGAAGGTAACGCATTTCATCAGTGAAAGCAGGATTTTTTGGACAAAATATAATAAGTGTGGAATTTAGTATTTATTTTGACTCATACAGTCGCGGCGAAACCTCCTTAATAACCCCTTTTAAAAAATCAACATTCAACAATTAACAAATAATAATTTCTTTGAAAACATACTATTATTTTCAGCTATTAATTTTAATAAAATTAAAATTTTTAGCTGAAAATAAACGGAACAACCATCAACTAAATTATGAACAACTAAGAACAACACAACTTTGATTTCAAACAATTCAACGCGATCATTTTTAGTGGTGTAAGGCACGACACGATGTTACACCACATGTATGTTCTAGGCGCTGTGAGTTAGTCGAGGGAAGCAGGAGGGAAAGAGGCTGAAGATTTTTCAATGTGTTCTATACCCTACTTCGATGAAGGAAAACGCAAAGAAAAGAACCGGTCGCTCGTGTGGGGTGAGAGCGGGCAGAAAGGGTTGAGGGGGGGGAAAAAGAATTTAACGAGGCACGGGGGAATGCGGTAGCAGTCGAAAATCTCCTTTCTTATCATCAGTAGTGGTCCTCGCTTAAAGGGTGCGATACGTTCTCGTCAATATCGACGAAAGTGTATGCTTTGAATGGACAGTAAGGGTAAAATAGTGGCTAAGGGTTTTAGCAGTGTAAAGTTGTCTCTTGTCTGAATTGGATGATTAGATGTGTGACTCTCTCAAGAGAACTTTTCTGGATGAAGTCTCTCCCTTTGTAACAATAGTCTCAACAATTCCTTGTTGCAATCCTCCAGGGGTCAACGTTTGCAAGCGTTTTTGGTGGAATTTCCTCGCAATACATTCCAAATGAAAACCAGCTCCTATAAAATTCTCAAAAGTGTATGATGGATGTATATAATGCGACAGTGCCTGATGATTCCTTAATCAGTTTTACATTTAATAAACTGTTGTTTAGTTTGTACAAGTAGGCTTTTATCTCTCGCCACATGTTCTCTTATACGTCCAATTTCTTCAGTTACAGAAATACCATGTATCGCCTCACATAGTCTCAGCCACCCCATGGCTACGTAAATATCCTTTCTTACTGAAAGGATATTTACGTATCCATGGCTGAATTAATTGGCCATCCATTAATCCATGGCTAAATGACATGGCTGAATATCAGCATATCCAGTGATGGTTCCAAATTGAACATATCATCACTCAGGTCTTCGCCTACGTTTACTGTCCGTTTCTCTTTGCTTAGAGTGTATTTTTATTCAAATGTATTCATTCATTCTTACCTAAGCTTTAAATAACTTGAAGAGACTCGGCTATTTTGTATGTTTTCTCAACTATTTATTAAAATTAGTCAATTACTCACCACAGTAATTTTTACAAAACGGCGGAAAAACGTGCTGTTTTGAAGGCTTTTTAACCGTGTGGCGTGAAGAAATGAGCCAAGTTAGAGACTAATGTAGATATATATTTTATTTAATTACTGAGAATTTGTGTCATGTTTAAGTACATATTTTCGCAATTAATATTACAATACTCACTTCACACTTCTTACAGATACTGAGATTAAAATATAAAATTCGAATATAGTATCCATTATGACTAGGGAAATATTTCGTTCAAACTACCTTAATTAGAAGAATTGATAATCAAAATTTAGGCATTATGTTAACGCGTGATAAGCTAGAATTTACCGCCTTACACAACTTATGACCCATGTGATGAATCACATTCTGAAGTCTCCATGTGCGAGAAACATTTTGGAGGTATTACATTACATTCATACAATGGATGACCGTTTCTCTCGTGAAGTTGTCTCAGCCTTCTACACAGGACGCGCAGCAAGTTTTAATGCCAACTTGTAAAAAATAGTCTTGCTCCTCGTCCTATCGTTGCGTTTTTTGGCGCAAAAAATTACATTTTTTTCCCGGGAGTGCATGTTATTTTTGAAGGGGAGGAGGACGAGCGGCGGATATCTGCGACGGGTGAAAATTCGGATTAATCCGAGATGAGAGAAGGGGTGGGGGGTTAGTAGTAGTGAGAGAAGGAGAGAGAGAGATCGGTGGATAACGAAGCAGTGGTGCTTAAATTTGCCTCTCAAGTGGGTTGGAGGATGGCTTGGGTGGGGAGTTGTGGGAAGGGATGGAGGGAGGGAGGTGGGGAACAGTACGGCCGCCCATCGGAGAGTGAGGTGCGGGGAGGGGGATGGAAAGAGGGACTTTTGGGGTCCATTGTCACATTTGCCTGAAACCGGCGGAATGGGGGAGGTGGGGTTGGGTGTTCGTACAAACCACCGCAGAGCCTGAGACCGCCTAAGACCATTGTGATGCACCTTTTTTTTCCCCCCCCGAGAGGGATTCGACGGGAAGAGCTCCCTCCCTCCCTTAAAGCCTCCCTTTTATACGCGTTGATTTGGCAACCCCCGTTCGGAGGGAGCCACCGAGCGCTCACAATCCGTCCGAACTGGGGCTTTGCGGTATGACGAAATATCGAATTCATTTCGATAGCTTCTCACATCAGCAAGGTCGATATGAATGCGTTGAAGGATCCAGTACATAGCTAGGTTTGATGATTATCGTCGCTATTGCATAAGCACGAATATCGACTCATCGAAAGAGCAACCATTATTGCCTCTTCGTAATTTACGATATTTTTCGGCACTGCAATATGGACGGTAGTGACCCGTACGTGGATACGAAGATAATTTTGAAAACCTTGATTTAGACGATACCCGGACCTTGATATGAAGATAATTTTCATATTGACTGACCAGGCTTGATGTGCCCCTAGTAGTTTAAATTGCTTATTTTATTCGATATGGTTGGCACTTATCGATACACCCGATAATTTGGTCACTATTTAATGTAACCGAGAATGGTGACATCGCTGAATACACCCTTCAATTGGTCGACTGCTCGGTTAATCGATATAATTATCATTCATTTAATGCTTCGTTAGAACTTCGATGCGTGAAATATCCAGGGACGACTTAGAAAATTGAGTTCCCGGCCTCGGTGGCGGCGGGGTAAAGTCCTCGCCTGCTAATCCAAAGGTCGCGGGTTCGAGTCCCACCAAAGGAGGATTTTTCACCTCTCAGGGCATGGTCGTGTGTGTTGTCTTATATTTACGAGCAAACTGTTGCTCAGAATTAAGGGTCATTATCCTTATTATTATTATACCGCAGCCCTACATCCAGACCCTGGTGTTGTCTTCTACATCTTTATTTTTCCCCATCGTCTGTTTTTCTTATCATTCGTCCCTTCCTTTCTCCATGACGGTCCGTCCGGATCGTCGCGGTCCATGCGTTCTCCCCTCTTAAGGCAGTTTGAGTGAAAAATCACTTCGCCTAGAATTTGATGAATTTGGCCTCATTTTTAAGAAAAACTCCCATCTTTCCAACGATATCAAAATATCAACCCCTAACCGACTTCTTTTTGAGCAATTTGCCTTAAAATATTAGCTGTTTTATATGGAATAGATTACTGCTGTGCGCTCCAGAGGGAGAATATTGAAAAAATAGGAACTTCTAACGCCTAGATTTCTTCAAAACACTAATGGTGTGTAGTTTTATTTTTTCTAAACTATTTATAAAAATTAATCAATTACTCTCCGCAGTAATTTTTACATAGTCACAAAGAAATCTGTGGTTTTGAAGGCTCTTTAGCCGTACGGCGTGAAAAAATGAGAGAAATTAGATACTTAAGTAGATATATTTATTTAATTACTGAGAATTTGTGCCATATATAACTATATGTTTGCACCATTAATATTAAAATATTTTCTTCATACTTCTTAGAGACACTGAAAGTAAGAAATAAAATTCGATTATGGTCTCCATTATGACTAGGGAAATATCTCGCTCAAGCCACCTTAACTCTCCGAGTCTTCTCTCTTTCTCCATCCCTGCCGTCTGATTCCCTTTTGCGATCCTCCCGCTCTCCTTTAACATCCTCCGTGGCCGCAGAACAAAAGATGGACCCCCGTAGGGGATCATAGAGTGAGTGTAAAGGGGCCTCCACGTCTCTAAATACTTGGCTCCTTCGTTTCGGAGCATTGTATTTGATTTATAGCCCAGAGTCTACATAGGCCGCCTATAAGTCGCTCCTCCCGACTCTTGTCTGTCCTCCGTGAGCTGCACAAATATTTGCGGTGCATGACGGGGCTAAGAAACACCGCCGCCGGAGGGTGCTAAGAAATTCAAAAGATCCCACAGTGGGGGGGAGCTCCCTTCTCTAAGCGTACGTGTGTGACTTATGCATGAAAATAGAGCGAGCGAGTGGGGATAGGAGTTTTTGTGTGTTTAGACAGCATATACATATAAATATATACTAGCGTCTACTAGAGGACTACTAGAGGATTCTAGTGTATATAAATATATACTAGAATCTAGTAGAGGACTACCTACTCTCCCTAGTTCGGAAGACGGCGGTCTTGTCGCCGAAAATTTAAAAACAGACGTGTGATTTTCTTTTTTTGTGTGCTTATATTTTAGCTTATCACGCCTGTGACGCCTTAGTTTATATATATTTTCACCACGTGTGATTCAATCAGCTCAACTCTAAACAAATGTGTATTTTAAGATCATCTGGTAATCGATATGTAACTAAAAATCACTTGACTACATTTTGTGAAACGCGGTAGGTCACAGTTTTTTCCAAGCCGTAATAGTTCGCCCATATCGCGCTCATAATGTGTGCTGATGTCATATGATTGGTCATTAAAATCAGTGCCTCATCTAATTTAGGAAAAGTTGGATGATTATTTTAAACAAATGTGAATTAAAACATTTTCCGGGCAATTGTTGTGCCAGAGTAATTTGATTGCATTGGTGTTAGAAGCCGAAAACCATGCATATTTTGCACAGCGTCGATATAATACCTTGTCTAATGGCCACACTTAACACAAACTGGCTTACATTCCTCATATTATTAAACATTTTCTGGTAATATTACACTTCGTATATTGTGAATAACTGTAAAAGTCCGGAATACAAATAATTGCATTATTGAAATATTGAGTCATCTCTCAAATCACTACTTGTTAGATTAATCAGCTTTCTTATTTTAAAGTGCAATGTTATTCTTACTCTCATTAACGTGTCCTCGACTCTTTTAGTCTGGTGAAATTATCGCAAATATACAATTCATTGGTATGAACTATTTCACAAATCCTGAAACTCTCAATCGATATAAAGTTTTGTTACCAGCTATAATCGCGGCTTCGGTCTTGAGACCGCCGGCATCAAATTCCAATATGATTATAATTAGATTAGATTTCGAGAAATAAATTACATTAATAAAAGAATAAAGAGGAAAAGGAGGAATAGCAAATAGGTATTCTAATGTGAAGCCTTAAATTCAATAAATTAAGGTGTATCTATTAACGTAAAAACTGGAATACATTCCGAATCCTTGTGCTTTCCAAATATATTGGCAGATTGGTTTTTTAGCGTATCTATTACGATTAGATTACATTACCCATTCATTTTTCTTCCGCGGTGATATATATGGTGGAAATTTCTTGAAACCCTTTCCTCCGCACTATTCAATGCGAAAGTTGATGCTCAAAAGTATATTTATGGATTGTCATGGTGTGAGATATGCGGAATTAACTTCTGGCCACCGTGGATATACGTCCTTTCATTTTAAGAAGGACATGTTTCACGAATTAGTTTGAATTTGTGTGGCAAATACTAAGTGCAAGATTGAGGCATTTACAATTGGCTACAGCTGTCACATGAAACATTTCTCTTAAATGATTTTCTCAAGAAAAGTCGTCGGAACGAGCATTATTTTATTATTTTTACGAGCATTTTATATTTGAAGAGCATAACAAGCATCATATATCTTTTTAGCAGTCCATATTTTCTCATGCTATTTTGAAGTGAAAACTTCTTATGTCGCGTTGAGCACTTTTGTAGATGGGTAAAAGACATTGGACTCGCGTCACCGTCACCGTCACCGCTACTAAATATATGTATAATTATGTATATTCTGTATATACACAGTGTACTCGCTATATACACAGTACTTGTGGATGGATACAAACGATTGGACTCGCATCACCGTTACCGTCACCATCACCGCTACTAAATATATGTGTAATTGTATATTCTGTATATACACTTTTGTGGATGGGTAAAAGCCATTGGACTCGCGTCACCGTCACTGCTGCTAAATATATGTATAATTGTATATTCTGTATATACACAGTATACTCGCTATATACTCAGTACTTGTGGATGGGTAAAAACCATTGGACTCGCGTCACCGTCAAATAAACTATATTATAATTTTATTCATATTACATTATATATATCTAATATACGGTTAGGTTCATTCAATTTGGGTTGCTACAAATATTGTGCCGGATAATATAATAGTCCATACTCGTGCAGGAGAGTGTACTCGATACAAGAATAGTGAAGGTTAGTACAATATAACTCAATTTCTTTTAATACGTTCAATTTGAGTAGCTTATTCATATATACATAAACATAAACTTTGCAGACGATAAAAATCTACCATTGATTGAATTTTTAAATAGTGAGTTTGGTTTAACGATGTCTAATGATCGCAATCTTGGCACAACGAAATATAAACTACTATTGATGCAGTATTTACAAGACATTTAAGCAAATTCGAATCAAAATTATTCGTTTCTTAGTTTAGTTACCATAAGCCTATTGTATCAGTTTTAGATATTGCCGATGATGATGGCGGTGATGATGAAAGAGTTGTTGAAATAATGGATGAAAGTTGATTATTCTGAAGTGTACAATTTTTATGTAAAATAATTGTGTACAATAGCGCAATAAATGAATATTTAATTTATTATATACATGAAACTACTTTCTACTGATTAATAAAACACTTCATTAGAAATTATTCCCTACATTCAAAAATGCTCACGTTATTTCAAGTTTTCACTTCTGTCGGCACTCCCGGAGTGCCTCTTTCTTTTTTTTACATGGTATATCCCACAGTTGTTTGACAGCATACCTGCTTTGACTTTGGGAGATAAGGAGAATCTGAAACTGTAAGCGCAAATAATAAACATGATTTCATTTTATAGCTTGAGGATTACAATTTAAAATAGCAATGGCCATCTAACACGAACACTCTTATCACTACATAAGGTGAAACAAAATGCAAATGTTGGTTTCTTCAGAATCAGTTGTTGTTCTTAATTTATCTGTTTTGGGTGAAAGATCAGCACTTGATACTCATCGCAAAAATGCGAAAACGTTCTTTAATTCTGAATACGGAATACAGGAAAAATCTTTCCTTAAGTGAAATGGCTTTTGCCGTCGGTTCTTTTTGCTATCTTTCCTTCTGGAGTAAAATCAACGGTTTTGTAGCAAATGAAATGAAACTATTTTTTAAAGTCCTCAGACAATTTAAAACCGACCCGGATTAAAACTCAAAAGTCATTTTCAAGACCCTTTTTTAGATATACTAACAATAAATGATGATAGATATTAAATTTAAAAACATGTTTGGCTTCATGGTAAATAATTAACCGTAAAAAATTAAATCCAGCTTGTGGACCCATAGAAGTATTTTCACATATCCAAGCGTTAAATACAATGCAATACTGCCTCAGAAGTTAAATGTTCTATCGCGACGAATAGGCTGTTGGAAACAGCAATGCTTTCGGGGCAATGGCCACTACCAGTTTTCATTAATGAGTGCTTTCGGTGGCACAAAAAGTGAGTGCGACTGAATCAGATATTGTTCAAAACCCGCAGTCCCCAAATGTACAATATAAAACGCTCGCTTGAAAATACCGAGTCTAGGTACTTGTATTTTTCAGGCAAGTTAAACAAAGGTGAGAGATTAGCGGTGGCAGGGAGTTGGTCAGAGTAAAAATAATTTTAAAGGAAAAAAACTTTTGTATGTTACCTTATATTATGCATATATTGTATATATCATTTATTATATATACCTGTATATATATAATATATATTATTACATATTATTGCATTGTCATCCAGTTCTGAGCTATGTTTAAAGTTTCAAGTCTCTAGCTCATCGGGAAGTTAGTTTAAAATCGATTGTAAAATTTGTACCGAACAGACGGATAAGAACTCAACCTAGTTATAACGTTCTAAAAAATAATGTATGAGAATGTAGTGGGGCCGCCATTTCCCAGAAGTGAGAGGAAGAGAGGGGAAGGAAGCGGGGGGGGGGATGGAGGGGAAGGGTTGGCAGGCCGAAGTGGGTTGGTAGGTGAGTGAGAGAGGGAGCACCTTGAACCTATCGTGAGAGCAAAGCGGTTGAGGGAATTCACGGAGTGACTGGGTCGTGTAGATTACTGGCCGCCTCATGTGAACGCCGACAAAGGTCGATTTCTAGGTGAGAGGGGGGGGGGGAAGGGGATGATGAGTCGACCGAGGGTATGAGCAGAGGGTGGCTTTTTTGGGAGGAACTACAATAACAACATAAGGGGGGGCCATGTGTGTTCGAGGAGGAGGAGGTGGGTGGTGGGGGGGAAATGGAGGGGATGAGAGGTTTTTTTTGAGTGGGGGAAGGTGCCGGAGGGAGGAAATGAAAACCACCATGCCCGCCCTCTCCTCAATCCTTCCTCTCTTGATGCTTTCTTTCTTCTGCTTTTATTACGCCACCTCCTCCTCCTCTATACCTCCCTCCTCCTCACACCCCCCGGTGGCATCGTTTAAAGAAGAGCTTTGAGACGGAATACGCTCGAAAATCCAGGGATTTAATTTTGTTATCCGGGAGATTACCTCTTGTGTCGACATGAGGTTTCATTCACGGGCGAAGAATCGAACCGTCTTGCCGGACGAGTGGACGTGAATCGAGGACGGGAAGATGGAAAGGGGAAAAACATGACTCCCTCAGGTCGGGAGGTCGTTAGTTTGAACCCCCGTCGGGTCACGTAAATGTTCGAGAGCCCGTGGTGGACACTTTCCCCGCACAAAGAAGAAAAAAAGAGTTTTCCGGTCGCCTTTCGGTGAGGGGCAAATAAGGGGATCGGACCCTTGGGGATCGGCCCGAGAAATCGGGGCCAAGTTGCCACCACGTCCGTGATGTCTGGTCGACCGCTGATGGCCAAGGGCCTGCTCGCGTGGCCCGCTCGTGATAAGAGCTGCAAACCCTTGTTTCATGTTAGTATGGACAAAAAATACCGGTATACGGTACTACCGGGCACTGTTTTGTTTGTCAATCCAGTGCCACCGTGTAGTAATTAACACGTGTAACACCGAAGCTACCGAAAGTGCCAACTTGTAGTCATAAATGGAGTGAAATATCAATTTGAAACATGTTATCTCACAAGGGTTGTACAATCACAAAAAGTTAGTATATTTATACATTACACACAGTAAAATATCACTTACGGAGTTACGTATATTTACCTAGCTCCCAGTTTATGTTCATTATGAATTCCCGGTGATGAAAAAAATGTTCAAATATCCATTGTGGCTGCGATATGCTATGGGAATCCACGAAAATACCAGAGTGATTAGGTTAGACGTCCATCAATTTCTATTTTTTTTTAAATGCGTGTGAAAGATCACGAAAATGCCTAAACACTGGTAATTTTTCGTCGGAAAATACAGCAACAGTGGTATTAATGCTTTTTAACAACCTTAGGAAAAATGCCGGTAATTTTTTATACCGCCCATGACCCAGACCTTCCAACCCTGAACTTCGACTCGTCTAAGAAGCTCGATCAAGTGATCGGAAACGAACCGTTCTCACTGCTCAGTGAAACCGTTACGATTGACCAGCAATGTTCTGCTTTGAGGGAATTCAAACGTCAGAATTTGTGAATAAAAATCCGCAATCCTGTCCATGGACTCGTGTTTGTGGATGCTATTTTCCTTGAATTGATTCCAATTTTGACGATATTTATAAATTCTCGAGAATATACGCCTTTTCCATTTACTGTTGTGACCAAGGCGCGATCCAATAAGCATTTCGAAAATTCGTAATGGCTTCGTAAGTTCTTCTCAGTTACACTCAGTCAGTTAGATTGCAGAGATTCACGAATGTTTTGTAAACAAGCCTGAAAACATTTCTAAAATTGCGTTCGGGACTTTGGGCTTCCAATCATAGAGCATAAAGTTTGGTAATATAAGGAGTGAGTCAAAACAAATAATAAATTCCACATTTTTATATTTTGTACAATAAATCCTGATTTCGCTGACGAAATGCGTTACCTATAGGAAACCAAAAGTAAGGTACAAAGTATGCAGATTATCCCACGAATATACTTGAGATGAGCACTTTTTTCCAGCCATAGGAGTCGACTGCAGCGCCATTTCTAATGAATTGCCGCATTTTGACTTCAATTACGGTATTAATTCCCAAATAACTAGAAAAATAAGGTGGTAAGATGGATATATTTTATTTTTATTCTTTCTCTGGATAATTTCCTTCTTACTTACAGTTTTCCGCAAAAATGGTATTTATATTTTATGGAAAAATACTACTTTTCCCTGTGTTTCTCTCATTCCCCCATTGAAAACCACGTAATTTCAAGTTCAATTATAGAATAAAATAGCGTGGAAACGTAACATTTTGTTGTTCATCTCAGATAGAGTACAAGTTTTTCTACAAGTAGACAGAATATGAATAAAATGACATTTAAGTGATTTTACGATGGAACCACCTTAAGAATGCGACTCCTATGTTGTCTGATTCGCACACTCCTTAGATACGTGTTCTTGCTCAATATCATGTTACGATTGTAATTTTATTCCTCATCTTTGGTACTTGAATGATTTTTAGGGAATGTACTATTTCAATTTTCGTAAAAGTTGAATGGCAGTACCGTGCCTTCTGTAATAGAAAGTATTTCCAGTCGCATCGCTACAGCGGCTGAATTCAACCTGGTATTTTCTTCCACCAGCCACTAATTGTGCAAACGACTGAACGTTTATTTCCCTAAATTTCATCTCTACTGAATGCTACAAAACATTCAATAGCCTTCGTTCAAATTATACTTCATTTGGGCCCGAGAGACTACCCCTTACATACCGGGCCAACATCGACCCGGCATGATTGGCGACCCGGCATATTCAGGGCAGTACAGTCCGGGAAGGACGGTCGGCTGGGTTGAACCCGGTAGGAACGTGCCTTCAGGACACATTCCGTGTCACGGATTTTGAAAAAGCAAACCAGTACCCTTATTCAAAGAATTTCCCGATTGCCCGATATTGCCCGATAAAACAGAAACATGTGCAAATGCTGGAATAAAATCAAGTTCATATAGAGTGCCCTGCAAGGCAGCGTGTTCTTCCGCAATGTAGATTGGCTGCTGATGATGGAACACTTCGGAATGCGTGAGCTGCGCACTGGGAACCACTACCGCCCATTGCCAGGGCGTGGCGTCAACGTAAATGTTCACATTAACGGACAAGGAGGAGAATTAACGTTCATTATGAATCATGTCAGCGTCCCACACATAGTCCAGCCACTTCACATTACGTTGAAAGCAGTGTTTAATTAAGAAATAAGGTAATTGCATAATAAAACATATCCATGATACAAAACCCGCAATTTTTTGGGACAGTTACGGTATATTTATTCGCTGGGATCATAGATATTCCGGTATTATCTGGTTACGTTAGCCCCGTCACGTATGTGACCGTGAGGAAAACATGTGGCAATCTCAAGGTTTTCTTGAACTCTACTGGTTTTGTACCATTAGAACCATTTATGCATCATGTACCGCTACCATAATAAGATATATAAAAACCTATATCTATTACCACAAAGTAAATACGAATAAAAAAAATTATATTTTCAATGTTAACATATCCGAGTCTCATTCCGCATAGTGATATACTACATTTAATAATGTAACTGTTCATAAAAGTTGTTTTTTCAGGCTTAATTTTATGGAATAACATCATAAATGAAAATGACTGGCAATTTTCCACAAGAATATATTTTAAAAACGACCGGTTTCGGTGTACAACACCATCATCAGGTGGTTTGTACACCGAAACCGGTCGTTTTTAAAATATATTCTTGTGGAAAATTGCCAGTCATTTTCATTTATGTAACTGTTCATACTTAAGTTAAATTCCAGGGCAACGTTTAACGTTTGATCTCATCATCGCTTATTGCTTAGGGAAATCCAAGGGTGATCCTGTGTTTATTATGGCGAATTACATACTTGTTTGTATGTGATATAAATGTGAATGCCTGTCAGAGGTTATATAGCTAAGCTCGTAATATTTTGTTTGTTAAAATGTGCTAATTTCTATAACAAAAAATCCCCTTTTGCAATTAATAGAGCTACGGGTTTTATCAATGGCTAAGCGTCGTTGGATTCCAGTTGATCATGGCTCTTCCCAAATTACTCTTGGTAAAATATCAGTTTAGAAGCGTTAGGCATTGCCAAAAACTTTGCGCCAGATTTAGGAATAAGATGCCCGAACTTGCCATTCGTTGTTCACTCCCCATGACCTGAGAATAGCAGTTATCACGAAATCTTCCGTCATTACTTTTCTTGAGTCAGTGGAAAATATGGGGTATTATAGATTGCCCTGAATTGTTGAATCTCGATCGACTACGATTCGAAAGTATTGTAGCTACTTCCTCAGGGTAGAAGTTGCTGCAATGCATTCTAAACCTCTCCACGACACTGCAGACTCAGTGCCGAGGGACAGAGCCCGGAAGACTGTGAATCATCATAAAAGAGCTGATATAACTCCTGGAGAACTTTCAACTGGGCATATAGACTTTTGACTAGTTTTTTTAATATCCACCCTTTCAATAACAAGTAACCTTTCATCATAAGTGCGTCGCGTCACGGATACATGTCATTTTACAAGCACTCTAATGTAAAGATTTACAAAAACTTTCCGATTACTTTGTGTGAAACCTGAAAAAGTAATAAATGTTGCGACACTTTGTGTCATTTTCTATATTTTTTATATATTAATTAAAATTATTAATTGATGAGAAGCATTTAACGTGCTATTTTCTCTTCAGACAATGCTGATGGTCTGTATACCCCTGCGATCCAAATAATCTCTTGATCCAGAATACCGACAGGAAATTGTCTCTATGCTTTTTTCCCAATTTGATCTTAGCTCTTGGTTATATTTTTATTAAAGAATTCAAAAAGATATGGTACTTTTTTCACAGATTTTTATTTCAAGTCGACCGGTTTCGTCGCATAGGCGACATCACCTGATGATGTCGCCTATGCGACGAAACCGGTCGACTTGAAATAAAAATCTGTGAAAAAAGTACCATATCTTTTTGAATTCTTTAGAATGGATTTTCACAAAGGAAAGCCTGAAACCATCGAGTTTATATTTTGATTACCTAAATGCGTTAACTTCATTTAAGAAGTAGTCATTCTTTGAAAATTTTCACGGTGAAATTTCTCTGGCTGCCTCTTGATTAAATTGCTCTTGGTATTAAGTAAGTTGCCAAGCATTATTCTTTCCCGTTCGAATCTTGATGATTGATGCATTAAAAATGAGTCGGAACTATCTTGTGATGTGTTGATATCAGTGCGAGGTAGTAAGAGAGTCAATTAATGAATTTGTTGAGCCGTAATTGAAGTATGAGTACAATTTTAAAGGGAGTGAAACAAGAAGTCTTTATATCTCTCGTTGGTACTTACCAGTCCGAGTAGCGGAAGGCTACCCGTAAATGGCATTTTAGCAATGAACAAAGGCTATGAGGAAATAAAGCTATGACGTAGTTACCGCACTACTTGACTATTGCCCCACTACTTTTAAATAATCGGGTTTATTATCTTTTTAATTGGATGGAGCCGGTTCACTCCTTGTGCATTTTAAAGTAGCTGGTTTGACTCACGAGTTGGCCGAGCTCAGGAATGTTGATAGTGTCGCTTTGGATAATCACTCAAGTACGTAGGAGTTATGGGTGGCATTGAAGATGATTTACAGTAGGCAACCATTGGCACCGTGGTGCTAGCCATTATTGAATACATAAACCTGCCTTGAGCTGCACTTGACAGCTTCGTTTCAAATGAAAAAGTGACTCATTTCTTGACTGATATTTAAGCTCGCAGCGTGAATAGCTGGCCAAGAGCATACTCCTCGCTTCCAATCGATGTTCTGTAAACAGTGAATTTTAATTTCAACTGCATTCGCCTGTAATTACACTGTAATATTTGAGAGAAATCTAGACGTACCCCGGTTTAGATGGTGATAATTTGTTTGAATTGAGCAGAGTAGATGGACTCTCAGGGAGCAGCTGTATTGGAAAAATCAAGGGTTCACAATATTGCGATATCAACATGATGGATCATGAATTCTTCGATGGTGAAAAAATCATATTCCCGTAACATTTTCTCTCTTTAAATACGTCAATTTTGGTTTAGATATCTATATTTACTTAATTCTTCAGTTAATTATCAGTCGTGATCTTTATTTTCAATTCCCCGACTGCCGTAAACCTGAGTGCATCGCAGTCAAACATCTCATGCCATATGGTAATGCATTGACTAGAGTTCGAGAACTTCGAATCGTTTGAAGATGGTGTCTACACCTGCATAATATTCTGCAAGCCGTCGCAGGAGCGTATGGTGGGGATCCCTCCTCAGTCTCTCTTCGATACAACTAATATTAATCGGATATTAGTTGATCAATCACAGATGTTTAATACATGAGGACCAAGCATACTAAGTCTCCCCTTAGATATTTTGCTAGATATTTTGCTAAGTTTCACTCAAGATGCGTCAGTTTCCTCTGGAAAACAAAGAAATGGTGTGTTGCTCCACTTCGTGGAAGTGCATGATAAGAAATCAAACATTTATGATCCCAATGTTTTCTTATCACGATTCCATCGATTCCGTTATAAAGGCGACATCATCGGGATCTTCTTCATCTACGTCACTGCTTCCGGGCGTCCATTCTGCGTTTTTTCTGTTCACCTTTTTCCGGAAATACTCAGCTATGTGCTTTGGTGCTGAAAAACTAGCCTGGCTGGCAACAAAATAATAATCAGTCGGTTGAGAGAAATTTCGGAAGTTTTTAATTTTATTCGCGAAAATATTGACCGTAGGCCGCGTGTCATATGAATTTCATCCCTTTCGTAAAATTAATTCCGTGCGAGAAGTAACGCGTTTTACCGCTAAGGTTCCATCCTCGCTTCTGTTCAATGCTCTTGTCTCTTTATTCAAAAAACTCCGCCTCCCTTCATATCCTCTGTGAGCTAAAGGATACTCGTTTTCCTCTGCCCTCTATCGCTCTCATTCTTCCTCCTCTTTTCGTCTTCTTTTGGAGGTCTCCTTATACTCACTCCCACTTTCTTTTTTCCCTCTACTTTCCAAAAACCAACTTCCTATTGTCCCCTTATCCCTTCCGCCTTCGCCTATAATCCTTCTTAGCTCTCAAAAGCGCCTTAAAATCGCTGATAAGACTCGTTTTAGACACGTATTCTGGAATGTCAGACTCGGCATTCGGAAGCCTTTCCCAGGGCACACACTCGTCGTAAACAGTTATACCCGACATCACACTTGAACTGCGGCAGGGTTTCTCCGCGAGACTAGTAGACGTAGACTAGTAGACGAGACGTAGTAGTCCGGAGGTGTTTGCGGCGTTACGAAACGGAACGACATGACGACACAAAATACCGGCGATACTGATCGTCTACCGATCTACGATGTCTGAAAAACTGTGATATTCTTAGCAGTATTTTGACATTCCAGTGACATATTAAGCAGGTTTTTCATTGGCAACAAGGTTTTGTTTAGTTCTTTGTTATAATCTCTTTTATTGGTATAGACCGCCACAAGATTCTGCTGGTCGCATTGTAGTGATACTCTCTAACTGGTTCAGAACTTATCGTCTGCCCATGAAAACTCTTGCATTTCAACGAATCTAATCACTAACAACGCCATACTCTTCATCGACTTAATGACAGGCAATTGTAGCATTTGCTGCAGTTAAATTTTGGTAAACAGTGATATAGTACTACAACTTAATACAACAACAAGCGTACTGAATGGAAGCTAGGATTTTCCGTCAGTTAGATGAAGTTAAATCCAGTCCCAAGGAACTAAAGCTTTCTTCCAAGCGAAAGTTATCGAAGGCGGTCACTTCTAACCCAACGATTTCACCCATGAGTATGGCTTTCAGAATCGCGTGTGTTGCTAACAAGTCGTCAAGATAGAGTATTAATCGTTTGATGTCGCTAACATCTTAGACTTAGCTTAACGAGTAAGAGAATGGGACTGAGGAGGTGCCTCCGTTTTGTGCGTGTCATTGTTATTACCGGCAACCTAAGGTATCTCCCGTTTCAACGGCGCAGCCCGACTCAGAAGGAGTCTCAGCCCTCGTTTGCCTCTTAATTCGTTCTCTCTTTTTCAAATGTGTGAACGGTTGAACGGAATAGGAATGGAAGGGGGGAAAACAGTTTTGTGTGACGGAGTTGGAGGTTTTTATAGTTGGTGGATGGGAGTTAACGGGGGAAACATAAATTAATTAAATATTTTTGAGGGATGAAAGCGGTTTTAGGTTGTGGTAGGGATATTGAGTGTTCCCCTACGCTCTGGTATCAGCGTATGGAATTTTCCCCTCTCGAATTTTTATGACTGAAAATTATACCTTTTGTCGGGGGAGCAAACGAAGATTGGGTGTTTTCGGCGTCGTCATGCTGCCTCGGTAGTTGAGGTAAACCTCTCATCGGAGACCGGTGGCACCCGGCTTCAAACTCATTCTGAATTTAAGTTATCGAGATCTAAGCCTGTGTTTATTTAGTGAAGGTATCTTTGACTTTAGTTATCGTCCAAATTACCTTTATTAGAATCTTACTAATCATTTTTCTTCGGAGTTGATGCAAATACGGGAAACAACAGCCTCGAAGATAAGAATATTTTCAATTTTTTAAGCTGTTCACCATTGAAAGGGTCATTCCAGCCTGGTCAACTGATCTAATCAACTTTCCATGTATATTTAATTTTTCAGTGAAATCACTATATTTCTTACTGCCTTGTGTTGGAGTTTTTGCAACATTTTGTTAGGTAGATAGGTATTCATTCTAAAAAAAACTTATTTTTCAGTATTTGCTTGGACTGTTTTAATACTGCGATGATAAATGTAAAAATCGGAAATTAAATACAACTAAGTGTAACTCAGAGGATCACAATACAAAGAAGTGCAATTTCCACGGAGGAAAAATCATTCACCTTGACTGGGACTCGAACACGGATCCCTCGAAAGCGCGCAGAGTGCTAGGGTTCCAGGTTTTTTTCCCGGTCAAGGCGAATGATTTCTTTTCCCTTTTGGAATTCGCACTTTCGCGCTGTTTTGGGTTTACCGTGGCTATTCCCGGTATCCTCAAAGTTTGAATTAGAAGAATTCCAGTTTCTTATTTATTATTATCTTAATTATTCTTCTTTCCACTGTGGGATTTAAAAAAATGCGTATCGATTACCACCCTTGGATACATTGTTCACTATTTAAAATGAAAAACCCTCTCAACTGATGGAGACATGTTTTTCATTTCCCTATTTTTTTAGTTCGCGTGGAATAATTGCGTCTAGTTCCGCCAATTCGAGTATTTTATGCCTTAGTGTCAATCGTTGGTGATTAAAGGACTGGGTAAGCGGTATTATGCCTTTCATTGGCTCAACTGATGCAGGAAATGATACTCTACGTTGCAGTAGTCTTACTTTTTGTGCCTGCTTAGTTATTGAATTGGTGGATCGCTCAGCAAGTAGTCCGAGAGCCGTGCCATACCTGACCCCGGCCGTTGGGCCCGCCACTCCCCCGGAACACGTATAACGGCCAGTCCTAGAAAAATCGGCGTAGGGAGAGAAGCCATGCAGGATAGAAAACGCACTCCGGTTTTGGTTTGCGTGGAAATACGCTGCTTTACCATGGCTCATTATGGATTAGTGTGCAGGGTGAACATCCGAGTGAGTCGGCAGGTGTTAAAATGGAAGGGAATGGTTGGTTCTTGAAAGTTCGTTGCCCCTGCCTTTCGTAGCTCGTAGTTGAAAATTCGAATTCATAGGATGGCGCTCATTCGACTCTCATCCGAGAGTTCAGCGTTTGAAAGAAACTCTTAAGTTAGACTTTTTATAATTATTCGTTTGTTATTTTGGTGAAGTATCTGTCGGTTGATTTTGCTGCTATGCCACGGAATTATACGCTTGGATTAATAACGTTTCTTTAATTGCGTGTGAACAGATATTCCTCACGTAAAATTTCAAAAAGGAACAAGACATCTAGACCTATCTAGCGAATAATTCCAATTTACTAGCACTATGAGTGGTTGCTAATTTATATTTCTCCTTAGATATAGCTATTTATGAAACCTAATTTCATCATCGAACCCAAACATTAATCTTCACCAGAAATCTCTCGTCTTGCATTCACCTTCTTTGATTTAATATAGCTAACGACTGTAGCAACAAAATTTTGACATCGCTATAAAATTAACCAGCCATTCCAAATTTTTATGTCCCTTAATTGTTAGTTAAACAATTATAAACACCACAGAAATATTGTTGCTTTTGCTGAAAGTGAATCAAGTTGATTTCGATGAGCGATTTCATGTAAACATTTATGTTGGAACACAATCATCTCCATTACCTATCATAATTTAAAACATTACATGAGAGTAATGTTTTTATGTTTTGTTATACAGTTTTTTTTCTGGACAACACTTTCCTACTATCATATTTGTATTCCAACTCATATTGTTTCTCCATCACCTTTTTTTCCTGTCTTTGTGTAGGTATTGATTACAAATAACATCTATTTTTAAACATCATCGTGGTATGACTATTTCAATATAATGACTTTCTGTTATTGCTCATATAGAATATAGAATTACGCTAACCTCTTCGATGTCTCACTGTAAAACGCTCTTCAGCTGTGGTAAGCCTTCGTCCAGGAATTCGCCTCTGTTGTGCCGTTTATTATTTCACATTTCTAAACATTTTTAACATGCATAAATAATTTTAATTAATAAACAATAACAATATAGCATGCATTATAATGAGTTCCTTAAGTATGCAGGTACAAGGACTCTGCATAAGCTACGTGGCATTTATTCGAGTGGGCGAATGCCAACAGACTTTAAGAACAATGTAATAATTCCTATACCTTAGAATAAAAGAGACGCGAGATGCGAAGGCTGTAGAACAAGTATCCTAACAGTACATGCGCAGAAAATTCAGACCAGAATCATCTACATGAGGATGGAACAGAAGGTGGAAGAATTCCTGGATGAAGACCAATTTGGATTCAGGAAAAGTAGGGGAACGAGGGAAGCTATTTCAGCCCTGAGACTTATCATAGAGAAGAAGATTCAAAAGGACCAGGCCACATATATGTAGGCCTGTGCGATTATTCGATTAATTGAATCGTCGATTCAATTATTTTTACAATTTATCGGTTATTTCAGCACATCGATGTCGATTGCGGTACTTGACTCGATTGTCAATTTTTTCAAGTGTCAACTGTTGTTGATTTTGTCAATTGTTATTCAATTCACAGTTATTATCCGGTAATCGATTAATTGACGATTATTGACGATGGTGACGGCCACCGACTTCCTTTCCCTCCAGAAGTTAGCAAATAGACATCTAGCTATATCCCGGCTATAACTAGCACTGCGTCCGAGAGGTTGTTCAGTCTCGGTGGGAACATTGTCATCGACACACGCCAGTGTCTGTCGGATGAACACGCTGAGGATCTCATCTGCCTGTCTTCAAATAGCGATCTATTCCTTTATTTAATTAATAAAAGATAACTGATTGAATTATTTTGCTGTTTTTCAAATTAGTTCTTTCATTCTTCTCATTGTCAAAGGAAAGCCTTTGAAAAGCACAATCCAATTGAGTCCTGTCAATTAATTGGTTGGTGTCAATTAATTGAGAAATGACAATTAATTGAAACCCATTTCGATGTCAATTAATTGAATTACTTCAATAAATTGTCATTTATTCAAGACCCGACACTTGAATCGACCACATTTCCAATTATATTTAAAAAACGCCAAGGATCGATATCGATTTGTTTCAATAATCGCACAGGCTTATTTTGTTACTACAGCATTTAACAATGAAGATTGGAACAGAATGCTGACCACTTTGAAGAGTATAGGAGTGTCATTAGTTGAAAGAAGATAAATATGCAATCTGTATGAGGGACAGCTGGCAGTGATTAAATGTGGTGGAAATGGAGAGGAAGCAGAAGTGTGGAAAGGAGTGCGGCAAGGATGCGCGTTGATCTTCCGATCCCAATCTTCCGCGAACCAATGATCTTCAATATAAACATTGAAAAATCCATACATGAAATAAGGGACAAATTTAATACAGGAGTACAAGAGAAAAAATCAGCATACTTCGCTTTGCTGATGACATAGCAATTCCTACTGAGAAGAAAGAAGATCTGACGAGAATGCTTAACTGTACGTACAAAACTCTGAATAAATACAACTTGAAGATAAATTGGTGCGAAGTTTTCCACGGGGTTTGATTATTGGAGCAGCTTTCGGGCGTTCCTCCGCGTTATGTCTACTGTTGACAACAGTTTCTGAAGGGGTGTACCAACTGGAGTGCTCCTGCGGAAAGTCCTACATTGGGCAGACCAAAAGAGCCATCAAATGCATGATATTTGAGCGTGAAAGAACGACAGAGAAGAAGCAATTTCAACTCTCCGCCGTCGCAGAACACGTGTGGTCAGAACCCGGACACAAGGTGGACTTCGGTAAACCTAGGGTTCTCTCGAGGGAAAACTATTACTACCCCAGGATCATCCGATATGGCAATTGAAATCACCAAAAATCCAGAAAACTTCAACCGGGAGGACGGCTACAATCTCCCAAGTATGTACCTGGAAGAGGATATTTAAAAAAGGAAACCAGGAACGAGCCAATGAACGAAATTCCCACCAAAGAGACCAGGGTATATAAAACGGACAAAAACGGACATCGCTACTTCAGACCTGAAGACTCCAGCAGGATGGCTGGAGAAACTGTTCCCAACAATAGACATCACGCGGAGGAACGCCCGAAAGTCGCTCCAATTGAAGATAAATGTTAATAAAACTAAGCTCTTCTTTTAACGTATTGAGTTTTGGTCAATTAAAGTTCTCTTATTCCGCTGCCAACGTTTCGGCTAATTGAAAAACATAAAACAACATTAACAACATAAACAGGTAGAAACAGAAAAATATATCAATTCTTTACAAATTTGGTGATAACTACACTGTACATTTTTTGTTCATATCGGGTACACTAATTTGACAATTATCAACAAACCTCTGATTTAATTGACCAAAACTCATTAATTTAAAAGAAGAGGTTATTTATACGTGATCAATATATACATTAATTAATAAAACTAAGGTTATGGATATATATAACTGTTTCAGGTTTGATATGGTGAAAGTTCTCTGTGGCACATGATTATGCCACAGTGTGGCGAAACGCGTCGTGCCAAAGAAATAAATCTGTGGAAGATTACCAAGTGTTTTAATTCACTAAGGTTATGGCTTGTTGAAGACATCAAGAAGACAGAATCACCGTTAAACTTGGGCGGCAAAATCTCGCGCAAGTGGATTTGTTTCGTGGGAAGCAGGATCACCGGCGATGGAAGAGGCAAGACGACATTTTGGGCAGAATAGCCCAAGCAAAGAAGGCATTCTATCAGAAGGGGAGCCAGCTGGCAGTTGGTAACATTAACCAGCAGCAGCTGAGCAAAGGAGATTGGCAGCAATGGAGATGTGGTGTTACCGAAGAACGATGAAGATTAAATGGACGGAGAGGATAACTGACGAAGAAATTCTACGAAGAGCTGGAGATATAAGAAGCATAATGAACACACTGCGAAGAAGGAGAGACAAACATGTTGGACATAGATTGCGACACAACAGCCTAATGAGAACGTTGTTGGAAGGAGAAATAAATAGGAAAAATATTAAAGGAAGACCAAGATTTAGCAAATCACGAAAGACATCAAAGTAAATAATTATGTAGGAATAAAGTTGTTGGCGGAGAGGAGAGTGGAATGGAGAGCTGCTGCAAACCAATCTTCGGATTGAAGACTAGTGATTATGAAATAATTTTTCCCGTCACTCGCTAAGTTTTATGACGCCTATACCTTCAGCTTCCCCATAACATTTTATGCATCATATCTAAGAGTTGCGGTTTTCAAACCTCTTTTAGAACAGTGCAGGTAAACTATTTTGCATCTCATTTTCTGCGTCTGTTAATTCCTGAGAATATCTGTTGATGACGTCCACTGCGGAAATTCTTCACCCCATCACTGAACAAACCCAATGGTTTGAGCACTGTGATTCACATTATTCTAAGACCTTACATCAACCAAGAGTCCTTAGGAAAACTTACTAAGGTTTTAAATCGTTGATCCTACGGAGGTGTCGTCCATTTTCACGTGACACTATCCCTTTAATGGCCGCTTTGATTGGATGAAACTCTCTTTCAACCATCTCAATGTAAAGGCAATCTGTAATATACCCAGCTTCATATTTGGCTCCACCTACGATGAATATCCCTCGGGTGATCTTATATGGGGCAATAATATAGCTTCCGCGGGTACACTTATTTTATTACTTTCAGGGAAGTACCTTGATTTTCAATTTCATTTGGGCACTTCTTATTCTTTCTACAAACATAAGATTAAATATCTGAAAATCAAAAGCCTTTGCTCCTTAGACATGTTATGGATATTTACTTGCTTTATTCTGATATTCTAGTTGACCCAATTATTTGTACAAATGAGGTCAATCTCTAAAACGCCACAATTTAACAGCGATTGAATATTTTTCACAGTAAATATGAAGATATGAAACTGCTTGCATTTCGTTCAATTATCATTCACGGTGCGGTATCATATCAGACGTTGAATTTCTATCTCTTTATACCTAACTATATTGCTGGATCGTGCATATATTGTGTTCTACATGGAATTTGAGAATCTCTAAATACTCTATTTATTCTGTTATTATTATCCCCGGACTCTTTTCATGGGCCAAAATGTTATCATAATTATGTGGGCTTTTGAATACCGATGACCCTTATAGCTGAAATGGTGGGAGGCAAGGCCTTTGAAATCGTCAACGCACGAAATAGCACTCCAGCGCCATCGAAGAGGAAGAAGGTCCGTTAAATGCAATAAGTTGTTCGAAGGTGATATGATTACAAGTTGATTTGTAGTGAGGTGGATGAGAGCCGGCTGGGGGTAGTCATAGTAATGAATAGGAAGTTGGGCAGATAAGTAACAAATGTTGGACAAGCAAGTGATAGGATAGGATGAAAGCAAATTTAATTAACTTAGTCAAACCTCCGGTTTACGTGCGACGAGTGGCCTCAGAGAGGAAGAAGTAGATGATGTGCATACATGGACAGCGGGAGGAATTAAGTGGGAGAGTTCCAAGAAGAAAGCACTTTATCATGATGAGGATTGAAACGAAGTTGTGGGCGAGGCTAGAGTTGTGCCTGCATGGCTCAGACAACGCAGGTAAGGATAGCTGATAGCTGAATGCAAGGGGGCATTGATAGGGTGGGGAGTTATACTTGACTGCCCGTTATCGCCATTGTCGCCTCTTGCTCATCAAGAGGAAATGGTACGTTAGTTATGGGAGTGTGAGGTAGGAAATAATGTAGGAGGAGAACTAATAAAGGTGGTTAGATTTTCTTATGGCCAGGTGTTTTTGGAACATTAAACTTAGGGGTTACAGTCATTATGGGATACCCTCCATAATCCTTATAACGAATATGGAATGAGACAAAAGTAATGAGATTTTCCTGGAAAAAAATTGATAAGTAGGAGTAGGAAGGAATGAGATAAAGCATGTGCTTACCTCTGGTTAGTTGGAAGACATTCTAGACGGAAGTGGACGTTGAAAATACAAAGGATATTCAAAGAAAAATTGCTTGAGCAATGATTGCTCAAGCAATTGCTGAAAATTGCTTGTTCATTAACACGAGACAACTTGTTACTAATACCCTAGAGAAGGGTGAAGAAACATCGCAATCCTAGAAAGGGTGATAGAAGACTAACAATACAGTGACAATATTTGTAGATATATTTAGCAGAAGCTATTTAAAAAATTGTAATTTCAGCAACGTTCCATAAAATTATATCCTGACAAATAGGACTCCAAATAATGATCAGAAACTCTGGAAAAGGTAATCAAGCAATTAAATATTTGGATTAGGAAAGAGTGAGATTAGGAAGTGATAATATTACGGTTTCTTAACGGTCCCCATGTGGTGTCATTTCAATTCGAAATAGACATGAATTTCAGACTCAACTGATTTTCGCCTAATCGACATTAAATAGCAAAGAAAAACTACAACCTTGTCCTTGGTGCTCAACAGCCTTTACAGGAGGACCTCTACACCCATTTATAGGGGTTTGCACCATATTAAATTCGGTTAAGCCCTACTTTTTCTTTATTATTATTATTATTATTAGATGACTTGCGTTCTCATATTTTTTATTCAAGCATGTTCTAAAGTCTTATGTGTTGACCCCGGTATTTTGTTGTAATAACGTATTAAATTATGTGGGGTTTTACGATGCCTTCGTGAGTTTCCGAATTAATAACTATATAACGAATAGGAAAGTTAGAAGAATTTTGAACACAGATTTTTCCACATATTGTTTTATATCACGACCATGTTACAGAGCAACGAAACCATGGTCGTGATAAATAAAACAACATTTGGAAAAAGCTGCGCTGAAAATTCTTCTAACTTTCCTAATATGAGAGACTTCCACAAAGTTATGCCCGAAACCGTTTCATATATAACAAATCATTGAGAGCTGCATTTTATGTAATTTCTCAAGTCATAGCAATTATTATTTCAAATAACATTCGACGGGGATGTTAGTTCTTTAATTTTTTTTACCAAAGTGACCACCTTTTACCCCTGGCGACAAGAAGCGAACAAGCAGCCCCGGGCCGTTCGCCAGCCGACGCGGTCGGACCCTGCGTCGACCGCCGCCCGGCTCTTTAAAATGGCGCACCGGGGGAGAGAGGCGAGGCCGGATGGTTCCCTTTGGCGGCGGGGGGGCCGCACGTCTCCCGCATACGGGTCAGATGTGTCGCCCCGCTAGTCTCCCTCTCTCTCCCGTCAAGAAAGCGTCTGTTTTGCCATCATCCGCCGGCTTTTCCCATCCTCTCCCTTTGCTGCTGCTGGAAGCTCGCGAGGCTGGCTGGATCAGTCCAGAAGAGAAAGAAGCAGAAAAGGGGTCATTGCCTCCTCTGGTGCCCATCGTTTCCTCAGGCCTCAGAAAAGGTCGAAAAAGGGTCCCCTAAAGAAGAAAAACCTGCACTTCCGGATATGTAAAACAAAAACCCCGGACAGAGAGCAAAAGGGCGCACTCCTGAAACCACTTTCCGTGCGAGCATAGATGCGCATTTGTTTTTTTTCGCCATCCGACTCAACCCTCGTGTCGGCGCGTGAGATTTTTACGACGCGTCCTCGGGATTTCGGTCCTTCTCCTCTCTTCCACGTGTGACCCCGGAGGTCATGCGTGTACAGACCTACGCCTATTCCCCGTGTAGTAGATGCGTGCGAGCTTCGTACACGCGTTCCTCTCCCGTTAGAAATGTCCTCCCATTCTCCTCTCTCTCTCTGCTTTTAACCCTTTTCCCTCCTATTATTCCCCCTCGTCGGTTCTGTGCAATGACAAGACCCCCGTCTCCCCGAACCTACCCTCCCTGCCCGCCCTCCTGGAAGGATCTAAAAAGGCGGAAGGTATAAATTCTAGGGACGCCCCCTTAAATCGACCGTCTACATTCATACCTGCGACCCCCTTGGTTGGCAGGTGGAACCAAATAGGTGAGCAGTTGAAGTCGATTTTAGCGTCGTTTTGGGGCGGGGAAATCGTTTTTGCTGGCACTAAAAGAGGTCACAGGGTTACGCAGAGATTGCTGCATGAGTTTTGATGGGACCAGCGCCGTGCTGCGGCGGCTGATTTCCTTTCTATGGTGGCTTAACTACCTCTATTGTAGGCACTGTTATTTGAATCATAAGCAGGTCACAAAGTTGCGGGAAGTTTGATAGTATACGCTCGGATCATTCAAACGGCTCATTTGAGAATCCCCCAACGACATTTATTTAATCGATTAGTAATCGCAAAACGATTTTTTTTCTAATTGTTTGGCACGTATTCTTTAATTGAAATTATTTAGGGATGTATGTAAACGATGAATAGGATATCGTTATCCTTATTTGTATTTGGTCTTGCGATGGTAACTTCATTTATTCGTTCACAATTTTCAATTAAAATTATACTTATTTTGTTTCTAATAAGGATGTGTGTCTTAAATGCCCACTAGAGAAAGTTTGCTGTCATAAAGTATGAAATATAAACTGGTGACCTCTTTATGAAGTTTTGCTATACTTAAAGTACTTTCTAATATTCGATTTCATGTGTTAGCTTTATTTCATGGAGCTACTTTTTTTCAGATTCGTTTTGGTAGCATGTAGTTGTATTTTAATTTAGTTTAAACATGTTCATAGATTACACACACATCAAAGTGTTGCATGGAGGGACATTTCCATTGGGATATTCGATCTAAAATTCTCATTTAAACCAGGTAGCATAAATGATTCGGTAATGTCAGTGAGTAAATGTTTGTTTCAGGATTATTACAGAACGGTGAAATTTAATACATTTAAATTATACTACTTACATTTTAGGTTTGGGTTAGTTGAATTCCAAAAATTTTCCAATTACAAATTGATGACCGACGTCTCATTAAATAGTAGTAATAGAAAAGCAAAAACTACAGGAAAGTATAAGGTGATAATTTTGTCAGAGGTGATAGATTTTTATGTTGCTGAAAGATATGGGTGAAATGTGATAAAATATCAGGTGTTGAGTGTTGTCCAATTCTGTGAATATGACTCTCCTTTCTTTCCATCCCACATTATTCTTTTTCTCCTCATTCTTCATCTGTCGCAGCCTCGTTCTCACTACCTATAAATTTCAAAAGACAAAATGCCGTCTCACGGAAGTTTCATAAAGCATGTTTTTATGCAACATGGACATTATAGAAAACATTAAATCACCACCTACATTCGTATTTAATAGGATTGGAAAAATATATGAAGGTTGATATATACGGCTTTTAGTGTAGAAAAGCAAAGGAAAAAACTGCAATGGTCGTAAATGTTTTAGCACCACACGTCAGAATTCAGCTTCAATCGCAGAGCAATTACACTTCACAAACACTCAGTAAAACACTCACACTTCATCAGGCACAACTTCAGGTGGGAAACTCACTCAAAAAGCGTAATCAACAAAGGATTTGACAAAAACAAACTAGCAAGGATTAAAAAAAAAAACATTTTGATCGACTGGCAGAAGTCGCATTGACTCTTACCGAGAACATATGCGGCACCTCTTTTGTTTAATAGGGTGATTGGTATCAGTGAAATCTCGCTCCCTTTTAAAACCATTAAGTGCCTGGAGATGTTTAAAGGACTGTTGCAGGACAACTCTGGCATAGACTTCTGCTTCTGAAACCTGTTTCTGAATTTCGTGCCAACGGGAAACTCATCTGCATACTAGATAAAAGCATAAGTATCCCTTCACAGAAGGGGATTGCACGAGAGAGTTTGAGTATTCAGGACAGAAAGGCATCATAAACCATAACTGGACTAAAAAACTGTCGTAAACTTAGGCTTTCTTTCACATGGTGGACTTCTGTCTTCATTTGCAAAAATACCTGTTTAATTTCCCGCGCAAGCACCTTAGTCAGTTAAATTTAATTCTTATGTGGACGTCCTCGCCTGCGAACCCAAAGGTTGCGGGTTCGAGTCCCGCCTGGGGAGGATTTTTCACCACCCAAGACATGGTTTTGTGTGCTCGTCCATTGTTAAATGTTAATACTCCGATATAAAGGCTAATAATTAGAGCTGTAAAAAATAAACAAATAAAAAAAGTGTTTTCAACCACATATAATAAGTTATAGGAAATTAATGTGACGTCGTGAACCTTATATGAAAGTTCAAACTTACTTTAGACTTCTCTTACTCAGGACCTATCTACTCGTCATTTTTTAACCCATAAAATATACTGAAGTCGATTAAGGAAATGTGGATTTTGATGTCTATTCCGATTAGAGAATGGTCTTCTCTAATGATATTACATCCTCCTAATCGAAATGACTTCGGGGGCAACTTATAGCTTGACGATTTGGAAAAAAAGTATTATTTTGAGTTTGCAAATCTATATTCAAGCGGTTAGTCTGTAAGACCGAAAGCCTGTGAATCTTTCACTACGTTACATATGACGGTGAAGAATGTTGCGTACATTTGATTAAAACATTGTGCTCCTGATTTTTTAACAAATTCTGTTTTATTAGTTCTATCACTAAGGTATCGTTGTCACTGAATTAATATTTAGGTATCTCAAAAAAAGTTATCCAATTTTTTATTTTTCTGTATTTCACTCTTTATTAAAAAAATATAATGAAACGTAATTCAGCCTTCGATATTAAATGAATTAGTAGTACCTTAACTTAATTAATCAAATTTAAAAAAATCACATATTTACTGTACTTCGACCTGCGTATTAACCGTTTAACGTCTACTATTATCATCGGAAAATCGAGAGCATATACTTGCTTTATTAATACTCCTCAAGGTTTTTATATATTTGTGTAGAATTTAATGGGCATTGTATTTTGACATGATCCGAGTACGACTTCTATTTATCTGTAAACTGCGGTATCATTCCTGCGTTTTCTGTTGTGCTCAGCTTAAGAATTCGTTAGGCTGTAATAATTTTTATTTTCTTCGCATTGGTCCCATGTTTCTATTCATGTAAGGCAATATGTTACGCAGGGCGTAAATGCACCATTGGAACAATTGAAGCTTCGCAATTCCGCCATTACCTATAGTGGCGAAATCAATTAGAGGAATACCATATACTAAGCAAATTTCATATGAAATTCCATTTCTTCCACCAAGAATTAGTTATTACTGGTCACAATATGAATAAATAGCATGCAAAGGCCAACAAAAAGCATTCTCCTGGTAACAGAATTACTTTAGGTCAAGACTGTAGTCATCACTCATTTTTCATTAGAGAAACACGCTCTAATAGGAATGAATTTCCTCATAAATGTGTTTGCCTACATCATACTCATTTGGGAAATACTAATATGACTCGTTTTAGCATTACCGCAGATCCCAATTACCGAAATCAATCGATAAGATCACCGCATGAAACTTCGGCGAAAGATATGTTTTACGAGCAGCTTGTGACTTGGTACCTAACTATCGTAGATTCTTATTTATGTTGTTGCTCGATTTAAGAAATGGCCGGTTTGAAAAAAAAACTGCCGGTTAAATAACATAAGTAGGTACTCAACACGATTGAAGTTTCACAGCGTTCATGAAAATAAGCAGTCCGTACTGCACGCCTCGCATTTATGACAATTGCTAGGCGTTTTGTGTAGGTGTTCAGTGGAAATCCGTTTTGGGTTTTAGGTGATTGACAATTTTGATTTAGACAATTGCTAGGCGTTTAGTGTAGGTATTCAGTGGAAATCCGTTTTGGGTTTTAGGTGATTGGCATCAGAATCTTTTGCTTTTTCCCCATGTTGCCAACTAATTTCCAGTACATGACTGACAGAAAGCGCTACCTATATAAAACGACTTCGGCACAAGCCAGTTATTTACCACCAATTTTGATTCTACCAATACCTGCGCTCATTTTTCCGGGCCTTGGCAGAGTTCTTACGCCAAGTTATTATTGACGCGTTACCAGAAGGTAATGGAAACTCGCGCAAAGCCTGCGCTAACTTGAATATGGTGTGCGTATTCGTTCTCTCAACCGAAGCCTAGAAGCGCGCGGTGGTCGGCAGCGTACGTGCGGCAAGTGAGTCGACGGCAGCGGGAGTTTATTCCACAGCGAGCCCCGGAGAGCGTTGAAATTGAAAGTGAAAACAACGTAGTACTATCCCTTGTGTTTCTCCTCGCTCGCATACTCCACTCCCCATCTCCTCAAGGGGTCGCGTCGAAAGGGTTGCACGGGGAAAGAGACACGAATGCCCGCGTATGAACCGACTCCCGTCTCTCCCCTAACCCGATGTCCCATCCCTCCCTCCGACCTCCACTTTTCTCTACGTCCCTCCTCCACGTACGAACGCGTCCTCCTCCTCCTCTCCTCCCCCCACCACCTCTTCTCTTTACAGCTGAAACACGGCGAATTTCCCGTCCAATAACTCTTCCTGTCATCCCTAAGCGCCTCCATAATCGGAGCCCTGCATTCCCTTACACTTTTCCCCACCTCTCCCCACTCTTTCCTTCGGCATATCCCCTCATTTCCTCTTCTAATCCCTCTCCTAACCTCTTCCTTCCCCTCTTCCTCCCCGCCCCTCCCTCCTCCACCTCCCTTCCCCCCTTCCAATCCCTCAGTCTTCCGCCCGTTTTTCTGCTAAGCGTATCTCCGCCAAAGCTAAGATGGCCCTGCCCTCATCCACGTCACTTTCCTCGCTGGAAATCGCCGAGCGGGTGTTTTGCTCTTGTCTTATTCTTATATTAGTCGCCGACTTAATTTGCCTACGAATGTTTCATGGAAAATCAAGGGTTACTATTCTCCTTTAGTGCTCTGCATTTTCGGGGTCTCCGTACGCGTCCGTTGACTTTGGCTGACATCGGTTTCGATAGCTATCCTTCTATCGTCTTCAGGTCGAAGGCTTTCAGGGCACTGGACTCAATGCAATGGAATGACGATACCCCCTCCCCAAGTGAAGCCAAAACATTTCGCATCCAGCCATCTTACGGAGGACCTCTGAGCTTTGTGCTCCATAAGAATGCACGGGAAATTCATGCATCTTTCACATTTCTTGCACATTCTATTCTTCCACATATTCCCATTTGAAATACATGGGCCGAGGGCACTCCTAACGTGGCCGATCTGGCTTCAGCTGCTCCTATGCGCGGCATACGGCGATCGTCATTCTATTGTATTGAGTTCAGTGGTTTAGGGTCACCTTCGACCTAAAGACGATAGCAGGATGGCTATCGAAACCGTTGTCAGCCAAAGTCAACGAACGCAGACGGAGAAAACCCGAAAATGCCGAACACTAATGGACAACCCCGCGCAAAACTACGCAAGAATATTATGTTCCTCTAGTTGCTATCGAGGATCACCGGGTAATTATGTGTCGGTCCCACTTGTGTCCTTATCTCTGCTGTCGTCCTAGTTCTCCTTTTTCGAATGTTTCGTTGAGCTCGTATCAAAGATTACAGGGTTGCACGAGTTATTATGGATGGTTACCAGTTGCAGTTAGTCATTGACGAGAACTTGTAGTTACCGATGTTTCTACGGGCACTTAGTGGCGTTTTATAGCCTCTCGTGAAGGTGTAGGATCGACATCAGTGTAAGATGACTAGGTGCTTCAGATTAATACTTTGCAAAAACTTTTGAGTCTCCTGCCGAAAGTAGCTAAGTTGTTAAGTTAACTTGAAAAGTTTGGTGTTGAAACTTAAGTTTTTTTGGCCGGTATTGTTTTATCTCATTAGTCCATCGGAATTAAACAGCTGTTACATAGAAACATAACATAATGTATTCATTCAAGTTTCTCAGTTCTCATTACGTTTGTAAGTTCCTTGGGAATTACATACATTGGTTCAAGTACCGATATATTTATCTCGTTTCTCTTTCCCTGATTGCTTTAACTCTTTACTACAATATTGATTTGAATAATACACGTTAATGATCAGCTAATGCAGACCCTTGCCTATGGGTTTTTAGTTTCCCTTCCCTATGGGTCTGCAATTAGCTGAAGGGTCTGCAATAAGCGAGGGAGCGTGGTGGCCTAGTGGGCAGAGCGCTTGGCTACCGATCGAAGGGTCCCGGGTTCAAATCCGGCCTTTGGCCAAATGAAGCCTTTGGACGCCCCCGAACAATAAAAAATCCTCGGAGTGCGAGGGTCCCAACTGGCCCCCCTACCCTGAATTCACACGCCTGTGGCTTAGTCCGGAGTGAGCTCTACCCTCAGCTATCCAAACTAACCTTCGGGGTGAATCACTGAGTGCGAGTGAGGGAAATGAAACATACTACTCTTTCGCCGGTTTTTTTATGACTGGTTAAGTTAACTAGCATGTGGTGAAGCCTTCTCACTAGATTAATGCTCAATGCGAGTTCAGGTTTCGTAAATTACATGTGACATGATGCAAGCATTATGAATGCGAGGAAGTAATAACTTCGGTTTTCATGCCAAGAAAATATGTAACCAAATGTTATAAAACCGGATTGTGATTGTGTAAGTTATTATGTAAGATTGCATGTAGTTAAATTAAAATCTGAAACTCCTGAAGAACTGAAGAGTAACGTCGTTTATTCAATACCATGTAATGACTGTGATAATATGTATGTAGGCCATACATCTCAATACCTAAAAACTAGAATTTCCCAGCATAAAACTTCAGTTAAATCCAAAATTCAATTATGTGCACTCGCAGATCATGCAATCAAAAATAACCACACATTCAATTTTCAACTCACAAAAAATAATAGATTCAGAACCCAACTTATGTGAACGATTATTTAAAGAAATGGTACACATCACACAAAACAAAAAATCTTCAAATAAAAAAACGCATCACCAAATTAAGCAAAATTTATTATAATCTAATATGCTTTTACAATACTTAATTATATTTTGATTTTTGAAACAACCTAATTATACAAAAATTGAAACAAACAATAAATAGCAGCGAAAATACAATCAAGTAATTAATTTGGAAGGAACTCTCTTTGAGGTAAATTGAAAAATGAAATGTTTATTAACTTTTTAAAATAAATATGTACTAAAAACTGTAGACTATATTCCATTGATGTAAAAACCATGCCCCATATTTTCATTGTAGCCCTGATGAAGCATACAGATAGAAATGCGAAACGTTGGCAAATAGTAATAAACATTCCAACTTATTTGACCTATGTCTCCTGAAAGAAGAAGAAGAAGAAAATAAATAATAATAAAAAGAGGCCATGAAAAGGAATCATCTTGAATTATTATTTTCCAACCGTTTCGTAAGTCGGAAGGTAGTGAATACAACTGAACGCCTGAATGATCTTCCTCCTTCATAGACTGAGTCCTGTGAATAACTTTACCATCTAAAACTTCTGTTCATCTCCCCATTTACGGATATACGGCTACATAACATGTTATAGGTAAATTTCAATTGCATTGATCATACTCTATACCCAGCCTTAGGGCTTTGTCTGCGTTTCAACTTCTAATATCATGTGCATTTCCTTTTTTAATTGCAACAGAAAGTTATTTTGATGAATTTCTTCGTGGTGCAGTGGGAGTCTGATGCCTTTAAAAAATACTTCAAACATTAAGCGTTCATGAAAAGTCAGTTAATTTAATGATTTTATTCTAGCTAAGATGTTATGTTAAGTTTCACGTTGGGGACATTAATTTCTCTTGATACTTTGCTATCACACTTTTGATCTGTCACTAATTTTCAAAAGTATAATTCTCAGAGGTGCGCATGGAAGAGAAATATCAATTTTTTTAAATGATTATTCTTTCAATATGGATATTTGA